>CM040127.1:285921693-287169635 GCA_022559845.1 Amorphophallus konjac
TGATGTCTTTCCAGAGGAATTACCAGGACTTCCGCCTGAGCAGGAAGTTATCTTTTCTATTGATCTTATTCCTGGCACAGCTCCTATTTCTAAGGCTCCTTATCGTATGTCTCCTGCGGAACTGAGGGAACTGAAGCAGCAACTGATTGAATTACTCGAGAAGGGTTTTATTCGTCCTAGTACTTCTCCGTGGGGAGCCCCTGTGTTGTTCGTCAGGAAGAAAGATGGTTCGATGAGGTTGTGCATTGATTATCGGTAAATAAACCAGCAGACTGTCAAGAACAAATATCCCTTGCCGAGGATTGACGAGTTATTTGACCAGATAGCGGGAGCTCAATATTTCTCTAAGATCGATCTTCGATCTGGATATCACCAGTTGCGGATTAAGGAAGAGGATAATTATAAAACGGCTTTCCGCAGCAGGTATGGTCATTTTGAATTTGTCGTTATGCCTTTTGGTCTAACGAATGCTCCAGCAGCTTTCATGCAGTTGATGAACGATGTATTTCGGCCCTATCTTGATCAATGGGTCGTAGTCTTTATTGATGACATCCTGATTTATTCTAAGAATGAGGAGGAGCATGCTGAGCATCTGAGAATGGCATTGCAACTATTGAAAGATCATCAGCTATATGCTAAGTTCAGTAAGTGTGAGTTCTGGCTACAAGAAGTGTCCTTTCTCGGACATATTATCACCAAGGAAGGTATTTCTGTTGATCCTTCGAAGATTGAGGCAGTGAAGAATTGGGAGCAGCCTACTAGTGCAACTGAAGTTAGAAGTTTTCTAGGCCTGGCAGGCTATTACCGAAGATTTATTCAAGATTTCTCCAAGATTGCAGTACCTATGACAAGATTAACCCGCAAGGAAAATAAGTTTGATTGGTCAGATGATTGTCAGCGAAGCTTTCAGACTCTGAAGGAGTGTTTGACTACTGCACCTGTTTTGGCTTTACCTTCTGGTGAAGGAGGATTTGTTGTTTATACTGATGCTTCAGGTATTGGCTTAGGCTGTGTACTCATGCAGCATGGGAAGGTGATTGCCTATTCCTCTAGGCAGTTGAGGAAGCACGAAGATAATTATCATGTTCATGATTTAGAACTTACTGCAGTCGTGTTTGCTTTGAAGATATGGAGGCATTACTTGTATGGAGAAACCTTTACAGTGTTTTCAGATCATAAAAGTTTGAAGTATTTATTCTCTCAAAAGGAACTCAACATGAAGCAGCGGAGATGGTTGGAGTACTTGAAAGACTTCGACTTCTCGATTGAGTATCATCCTGGCAAAGGTAATGTTGTGGCAGATGCATTAAGCCGGAAGCCGGTAGCTAGATTGTCAAGTCTCATGTTACAAGAATGGAGATTGTTGGAACAATTATCTAGTCTGGATCTCAATATTGACAATGATCGGATCTTGATTGCTCAGATTCAACTTAAACCTGAATTATTGTTAGAGATCAAGTCCTTGCAAGATAATGATCCCGAGTTGGTAGAGATCAAGGGAAGCTTGAGTAGCAGACCTGATTTCATGTTGGCCGATGATGGTAGATTATTATTTAAAGGTAGAACTTGTGTTCCGGATGAGGCTACAATAAAGAACAACATTCTTGAGGAAGCTCATAGATCCAGATATACCATTCATCCTGGAGGCACTAAGATGTACCGAGATTTGAAAAGGTCCTTTTGGTGGCCGAATATGAAAAGAGAAGTTGCAGGTTTTGTGAGCAGATGTTTGGTATGTCAGCAAGTTAAGGCCGAACATTTCAGACCAGCAGGGAAATTGAAACCACTCGACATACCCCAATGGAAGTGGGAAAGTATTGGCATGGATTTCATTATGGGTCTACCTAGGACTCGTGGTGGATTTGATGCGATATGGGTGATTGTTGATCGTTTGACAAAGTCGGCTCATTTCTTACCAATTAAGTCCAAGTGGACGATTGATGTATTGGCTGCTTTGTATATAAAGGAAGTGGTGAGATTGCATGGTATCCCAGTGAATATAGTATCTGATCGAGACCCCAGATATACTTCACATTTCTGGAAGGGACTGCAAGAGTCTTTGGGTACTCGTCTGAATTTCAGTACTGCTTTTCATCCACAGACAGATGGACAGACTGAAAGAACCAATCAGATAGTGGAAGATATGTTGCGAGCTTGCATGATTGATTTCGGTGGTAATTGGAGTGAGCATTTGGCATTAATTGAATTCGCCTACAATAACAGCTATCAGTCTAGCATTCAGATGACTCCTTTTGAAGCACTATATGGTAGAAGTTGTCGTTCCCCGTTGTGTTGGGACGAGGTAGGTGTGAAACAGTGGCTTGGACCATATCTTGTTTCGGAATCATCACAGAACATCCGTGCTATCCGAGACCGGTTACAAGTAGCCCAGTCAAGACAGAAGAGTTATGCCGACAACAGGAGAAGGGATTTGGAATTTCAGGTTGGCGAGCATGTGTTCTTAAAGGTCTCTCCGACGAGAGGGATCCGAAGATTTGGCATTCATGGCAAGCTGAGTCCGAGGTACATTGGTCCATTCGAGATTCTAGATAGAGTGGGAGAGGTGGCATACAGACTGGCTTCACCACCGCATTTGTCTGGCGTACATAATATTTTCCATGTGTCTATGTTACGGAAATATGTGTACGATCCCACTCATATCATTCAACAAGTGGATTTTGAACTGAAGGAAGATTTGACCTATGAGGAAAGACCTGTCAAGATTCTGGACCGGAAGCATCAGCAACTCCGGAATCGTTCGATACCGATGGTCAAGATTCAGTGGAGTCGGCGTGGGACCGAAGAAGCTACATGGGAGTCTGAAGAGACTATGCGAAAGCGGTATCCCGATCTATTTTAGGTGAGTGATCTTTTTCTACTCTCAGTTTTAGTGCAGTGAATTTGGAGGACCAAATTCTTTTAAGTAGGGGAGGGTGTAAGACCCCAAATTCTTTAGAAATTTATTTAGAAAGTTATTTGTAATTACTTAGAATTTATTTGAAGTTATTCGAAATTAATGAGAATTATCCAAATTAATTAGATTAATTAATTAATTAATAGAATAAGTCATTTTTCTACTATTTTCTAAAAATCCCTAAAAATCACATCTTGTAGAATTAATTTTGTTTATCAACTTTGTCTTCTACAATTAAGCCTAATACAATCGTTTATTAAGTCGAATTAGCGAACTAATTCTTCCGAACTTAATATTTAATTAATTACGGAATAGTAGAAATGGAATTTTATCTAACATATAAAAATTCATAAAAATAGTAATTAAATAATAGATGCTTCGACTAACACTTTTATCTTCTTGGAGTAAGCCAAATTAAATCATTATCTAGGCCTAATCAGTGGATTAAGCCTGACTTATAACCCACCTAACCCAAATTCGAATTTACTATTCACCCAAACTTTGAACATCAAATTCGAGCTTGATTCTCAACCAAATGGGGTGATTCCAGAGGCAAATGAAAGGTATTACATAAAGGAACTTTTACCCTCAATCAATTTGAGGTAAACTTAGTCTCAAAACGTGCTGCCGACATAGTTTGGTCAAGTCAAGGATTTCGGCGCCGTTTCTAAACTCGTAGCTTGCAGCAGCAAATACTCCCAATTCAAAAGGCTCCAGAAGCTCTATGAGCTATCAAAATGAAGCCCTACGAGTCCTCTTTCATTTGGCTGCTGTGGGGTTCGCTGAAATTTCGGATCTGGAGAGATCTAGTTCGATTTGTGGAGGTCGGTCAATAGGCCATTGGCTTCCCTTCATCCTTCTTTGATCAATCGATTGAGGTAGGAATTCTCAACCAAATCTTGATAATGAGTATAGCAAATTGTACCTCTCATCGAGCTCTTTCCATTGGTGGCAAAAGCCCCAATTTTCATTAGGTATCCGTGGAGATATCGAAGTTTTAGTGAGGTGCTGTCAAGTTGTTCTTTATTCTAGGTTTCGAGTTCCTTCTTCAATTTTGAGGTAGGTGATAACAGCCCAATTTCTAATTAACATACATGAATGTAATCAATAGCATGTTAGCTTTCTTTTGACATCAAAATCCCCAATTTTTATAGATCATGTCTTGAGTATTTTGTGTGTTATTAGAAGCATGCTAGCAAGCTAGACTTCACTTGTGTTCTTCATAGAATAGGATTTATTTCATTGGATTCCTATCGAAATTTGTGATTTAAAATTGTGTTTCATGACCCTAAGATGCATATTATTAACTCTAGAGTCTATGGTTATGATCCCAATACATTTAGACCCCAATTCATGGAGTTTTCATGTTTTTTTTTAGGCCTTTTTGGGTCTGGAAATCAAGGGGTCGACCCACGGGTCGACCCATTTCAAACCCTGCAAGCAGCAATGTTGCCTTGCATAGGTCGACCCAATGGGTCGACCCACAGCCTGCAGGGGTCGACCCATGGGTCGACCCATGCAGCCAGGATTGCAGGGGTCGACCCAGGGGTCGACCCATCCCTGGAATTTTTCCAGGGGTCGACCCAAAGGGTCGACCCATGCATTGTAAACCCGTTTTTTTTGATGATTTGACCCGGGGATCAATCCGGATCATCGGGGAATCAAACCATTCAACCTAAACACTTTGAAAACTATATTTTTGAGGAACTAATGACCTATTCATGTACCCTTTTTAGTTTCAATTAACATTGGTCCATACATGTAAACTTAGTGTAAAAACACACCGTTTATCATCTTCATTTTCAATGCATACAAGATTAAATAGAAACCCACATAATTAGTGGTTAATGGTGTAACTAAATCTCTGTTAATGCATTCTATTTCACTCCTGTGGGAGTTGTTCTTTACCTTATCATCTTGAATCAGCTTCTTGGCAATTGTCTTAATGCAAATGATAATGGTTAAATCATGATATCTTAACTTGATGATTAGGATTAATATGTTGATTAGCTTGTTTGATTGCTGCTGTTGTACAGTAGCGCAGCACGATTAACTCTTGTTGTGACTTGATTTCAATCTCCTTGATGATTATACTTACCTTGAAATTCTGGAAATGAATCTCTTTCCTACTTGAAGTTGTTATTGCTACTTAGTTTAAACCTTGGAATTCTGGCCATAAACTGTGGAAGTCTAGATTCGTGGGATCTTTGATCCAAAGAAATCAATGCCTGGCAAACAATTAAGGGCTCGGTCTGGTCCTGGGAAGAGCGCCCGAACACTACGTGTACCCCTGGGAGGTGAATGACTAGGTGTGGCATTTGGCACCAGTACTTGACATGTGTTAAATCTAGGACTGTCCACTACTCTCTCCACTACTCTCTCCACTACTCTCTACATTACTTTCTACTACTTTTCACTTTCCACTCGTCACTGTTCTATACTCTACTTGTGGTTACTGTACTTGCTCATTACTTGGACGTGGAAATAAAATTACATACGTGCTTGACATGACTTGAATCGACTTGATATGGCCAACCTTTTATCGTTATCTCCTGTAGTAAATTCTTGTCTTACTATTCTATTCATTATATTTCTTGACCTTGCAAGATCTTTGAAGTTCGTTTCGTGATATCATCGTTATCTTTTATTGTTTTTATCATTTGTAGCATGACATTTTGAAAATGTAATTAAACTGTTAATCACTTATACATGTCTGTTATTTCCTACTGAGCGTTAGCTCACACCCCGTTGTTTCCCCCTTTTCCAGGCTTTTCAGGTGACGCGCTTACCGATGGGGAAGGGCAGGAGTGATGTCTTGAGTGTATCAGTTCTAGTGTGTTAGTAGTGTGTTATCCTTCTTTAGTTGTGTTTTGGAGAGCATTTAGTTTCAGTTATGTTATTGAGTTTTAGTGGTTGATTATTCCAGTTGTATTAAGTTGAACTTGAGGATTATTGTATTAGTCGTGGTTTATTAATGATCATTTAGCATTTCCATCTTGTAGCACTTGTGTATTGTTTTAGATTTAGTTCCCTCTCTTGCCAGTGTGTCCCTAACTGTACGCCCCAATATTTCCGCCTTGTTCGGGGCGTGACAAGTCGCATCCGTCGACATCCGTGCTGAATAATGATTACCACTGTGGGATTGATGCGGTGGAGTGAACCACTCATCCCCTCCCTGAGGGGGTGAGCGCTCTCCTGCGTACCCACCTTGGTTTATTACGCACAAGAAGAGAAAAGAGAGAAGAGAAGAAAAGAAAGGACAAAAAAGAGGAAGAAGAGTTGGCAAGCATCGCCGACGAAGAGAACAAGAAAGAGGCCAACATCCCGCCCGACTCTAGGAGGGTCCAAGTCCGCGGTGCAATGCCCCGGTCGTTCCAGCTCCCTTCTACCCCTATCCGGCACAAGGTGGTCCCTCGAGTGACTGTTCGAAGATCCAACAAGCCGCAACTGTAGCTTGATGAATTTCTACCCGCTATGGGGAATGCTTTGAAGTGATAAGGCCAAGCACGACCACGACTCCCGAAGAGAGCATGCATGTACCCCACCATGGGGGGATAAGAGGCAAGAAAGAATACACCTTGCTCATGGGGCACATGAAGAGAATACACCCCGGCTCAGGGGCATATGAAGAGAAGTATATCCCGCTTTGGGGGCATGAGAAGAAAGACTATACCCCGGCCTAGGGGGCACACAAAGAAAGAAGCACGCCCCGACCTAGGGGCATAAAGAGCAAAAGAAACATGCCCCGCCATGAGGGCATATAGAGAAAAGAATACACCCCGCCTTGGGGGCACAAGAAACAGAAGAGCAAACCCCGCCATGGGGGCACACGAAGAAAGAAACACCCTCCGCCCTGGGCGCATAAGAAGCAGAAAAGTCTACCCCGATATAGGGGCATAAGAAGCAAGAGTACGTCCCGAGCTAGGGGGAATGTAAAGAAAGAAACTACACCACGCGATGGGGGCATGAGAAGCAAAAACTATACCCTGCTTAGGGGAATTCGAAGAGAAACATACCCCGCTCCGGGACATAAGAAGTAGAAGTTACACCCCGTCTGGGGGCTTAGAAGCCATAGAAGAATACACCCCGCCTAGGGGCATAGAAGCCATAAAAAGATACACCCCGCCTGGGGGCATAAGAAGCCAAGAATCTACCCCGGCCTGGAGGGGGCATAAGCAGAAACAGAGTTACACCCCGGCTTAGGGGCATAGAAGCCATAAAGAATATACCCCCGGCCTGGGGGCACATGAAGAGAATCCACCTCGACTCGGGGGCACATAAAGTAAACTTACACCCCAGCTTGGGGGCATTTAACAAAGAAGTGCACCCCACCTAGGGGGCATAAGAAGAAACAGAGTTTCACCCCGACCTAGGGGCATAAAGAGCAAAAGAATACACCCCGACTTAGGGGAATCTGAAGAAGAAACATACACCCCGTCCAGGGGCATAGAAGCCATGAAGAATACACCCCGCCCGGGGGCACAAAAGCAAAGAGGCATGCTCCCCGGCTTAAGGGGATTCGAGGAAACACATACCCCGCCTAGGGGCATAGAAGCCATAAAGAAATACACCCCGTCTGGGGGCATAGGAGCTATGCAGAATACACCCTGCCATAGGGGCAGAGAAGCCATAAAGGATACACCTTGCTTGGGGGCATAAGAAGCCAAGAATCTACCCCGGCCTGGGGGCATAAGCAGAAACAGAGTTACACCCCGGCTTAGGGGCATAGAAGCCATAAAGAATATACCCCCGGCCTAGGGGCACATGAAGAGAATCCACCCCGACTCGGGGGCACATAAAGCAAAGTTACAACCCAGCTTGGGGGCATTTAACAAAGCAGTGCACCCCACCTAGAGGGGCATAAGAAGAAACAGAGTTTCACCCCGACCTAGGGGCATAAAGAGCAAAAGAATACACCCCAACTTAGGGGAATCTGGAGAAGAAACATACACCCCGTCCAGGGGCATAGAAGCCATGAACAATACACCCCGCCCGGGGGCACAAAAGCAAAGAGGCATGCTCCCCGGCTTAAGGGGATTCGAGGAAACACATACACCGCCTAGGGGCATAGAAGCCATAAAGAGATACACCCCGTCTGGGGGCATAGGAGCTATGCAGAATACACCCCGCCATAGGGGCAGAGAAGCCATAAAGGATACACCTTGCTTGGGGGCATAAGAAGCCAAGAATCTACCCCGGCCTGGGGGCATAAGCAGAAACAGAGTTACACCCCGGCTTAGGGGCATAGAAGCCATAAAGAATATACCCCCGGCCTGGGGGCACATGAAGAGAATCCACCCCGACTCGGGGGCACATAAAGCAAAGTTACACCCCAGGGGGCATTTAACAAAGCAGTGCACCCCACCTAGGGGGCATAAGAAGAAACAGAGTTTCACCCCGACCTAGGGGCATAAAGAGCAAAAGAGTTCACCCCGACTTAGGGGAATCTGAAGAAGAAACATACACCCCGTCCGGGGGCATAGAAGCCATGAAGAATACACCCCGCTCGGGGGCATGAAAGCAAAGAGGCATGCTCCCCGGCTTAGGGGGATTCGAGGAAACACATACCCCGCCTAGGGGCATAGAAGCCATAAAGAGATACACCACGTCTGGGGGCATAGGAGCTATGCAGAATACACCCCGCCATAGGGGCAGAGAAGCCATAAAGGATACACCCTGCTTGGGGGCATAAGAAGCCAAGAATCTACCCCAGCCTGGGGGCATAAGAAGAGACAGTGTTACGCCCCGGCTTAGGGGCATAGAAGCCATAAAGGATATACCCCCGGCCCGGGGGGCACATGAAGAGAGTCCACCCCGACTTGGGGGCACGTAAAGCAAAGTTACACCCCGGCTTGGGGGCATTCAACAAAGAAGTGCACCCCGCCATGGGGGCATAAGGAGCAAAAGCATACACCCCGGCTTAGGGGCATTTGAAAAGTTACACCCCGTCAGGGGACATAGAAGCCACAAAGAATACACCCCAGCTTAGGGGAATACAAAGAGAAATATACCCCACTCTGGGGAAGAAGAAGCAGAAGAATCTACCCCATCTGGGGGCACAACAAACAGCGGAGAATACACCCTGGCTTAGGGGCATTTGAAGAGAAACATACCCAGCCCGGGGGCATAAGAAGCAGAAGACGCACCCCTCTCCTAGGGGCACATGAAATAAAGCCACCCCCCGCCATGGGGGCATAGAAGCCGTAAAGGATACACCCCGCTTGGGGACATAAGAAGTCAGGGCTCTACCCCGCTATGGGGGCATAAGAAACAAAGATACTCCCCGGCTTAAGGGAATTCAAAGAGAGACATACCCCGCTCCGGGGCATAAGAAGCAGAAGATACACCCCGCCTGGGGGTATAGAAGAAAAGTTACACCCCAAGCTGGGGGCACATCAAGAGAAATACACCCCAGTTCGGGGGAGCTAATGAGAAAAAAAGAGCATCACAAAAGAACAGTCATGGGGCAGACGTGGTCTTCGAACCCACCTCTTCGCACAAAAGAAGAAGAGAAAAAAAGAGACATGAGGTAGATGTGGTCTTTGAACCCGCCTCTTCACACAAAGGAAGAAGAGAAGGAAAGAGAGAAAAGAACAGTCATTAGGCAGACGTGGTCTTTCCACTCGCCCTTCCACATAAAAGAAGAAGAGAAGAAAAGAAAGTGATCCTTGAGGTGGACGTGATCTTTCACCCTCTACCTCTAGCCATCCAACGAATAGACCTCTCATGGGGTCGGCGTCACGACCTTTCATTCGAATCGACAACATTCCGCCAACGGGGCGTTAAACCGACAGCATTCCGCCAATGGGGCGTTAAACCAACAAAGCATTCCGTCGATGGGGCGTTAAGCCGACCGATGTCAAGCCAACAAGCAACTCCACCTGCTGCCTTTGGCCACCCAACAGAATGAACCCTTCACTCTGGTTCGGATCCTTCCCTGGGCAGAGAATTAAAGAATCAACCCTTCACTTTGGCTCGGATCCTTTCTCGGCCAGAGAATTAAAGAATCAACCCATCACTTTGGCTCGGATCCTTTCCCGGCCAGAGAATTACAGAATCAACCTTTCACTTTGGTTCGGATCCTTTCCCGACCAGAGAATTAAAGAATCAACCCTTCACTTTGGCTCGGATCCTTTCCTGGCCAGAGAATTAAAGAATCAACCCTTCACTTTGGTTCGGATCCTTTCCCGACCAGACAATTATAGAATCAACCCTTGACTTTGGCTCGAATCCTTTCCCAGCCAGAGAGTTAAAAAATCAACCCTTCACTTTGGCGCGGATCCTTTCTCGGCCAGAGAATTAAAAAATCAACCCTTCACTTTGGTTCGGATCCTTTCCTGACCAGAGAATTAAAGAATCAACCCTACACTTTGGCTCGGATCCTTTCTCGGCCAGAGAATTAAAGAATCAACCCTTCACTTTGGTTCAGATCCTTTCCCGACTAGAGAATTACAGAATCAGCCCTTCACTTTGGCTCGGATCCTTTCCCGGCCAGAGAATTATAGAATCAACCCTTCACTTTGGCTCGGATCCTTTCCCGGCCAGAGAATTAAAGAATCAACCCTTCACTTTGGCTCGGATCCTTCCCCCGGCCAGAGAATTAAAGAATCAACCCTTCACTTTGGCTCGGATCCTTCCCCCGGCCAGAGAAGTAAAGAATCAACCCTTCACTTTGGCTCGGATCCTTCCCCCGGCCAGAGAATTAAAGAATCAACCCTTCACTTTGGCTCGGATCCTTCCCCCGGCCAGAGAAGTAAAGAATCAACCCTTCACTTCGGTCCGGACCCTTTCCCAGCCAGAGAATTACAGAATAAACCTTTCACTTTGGTTCGGATCTTTCCCCGACCAGAGAACAAAAAGGGACCCTTCTCTTCGGCTCTTGTAGCCCGCTTCACCAACCTTTGGCCTTTGTAGCCTGCTTCTCGGCTCTTGTAGCCCGCTTTCCCAATTTCGTCTCTTGCAGCCCGCTTCACAAACCTTTGGCCTTTGTAGCCTACTTCTCGGCTCTCGTAGCCCACTTTCCCAATTTCGGCTCTTGTAGCCTGCTTCCCTTTGGCCTTCGTGGCCTACTTTCCCAATTTTGGCTCTTGTAGCCTGCTTCCCTTTGGCCTTCGTGGCCTGCTTCCCATCTCTCGGCTCTTTATAGCCCGCTTTCCCAACTTCGGCTCTTTGCAGCCTGCTTCTCCAATTTTGGCTCTTATAGCCTACTTCCCGACTTCGGCTCTTTGCAGCCCGCTTCTAAACTTCAGCTCTTTGCAGCCAGCTTCTCAACTTCGACTCTTGCAGCATGCTTCCCCAATTTTGGTTCGTGTAGCCTGCTTCCCAACTTTGGCTCTTTGTAGCCCGATTCTCTTCAGCTTTTGTAGCCAGCTTCCCGATTGCGGCTTTTATAGCCCGCTTCCCCGATTTCGGTCTTCACGACTTACTTCTGAAACACCGATTATGGCCCTTGTAGTCCACTTTCCTGGGTTCGAATTTCACAGTCGGTACTCCTGGCGCATTGAAGAACATCAAATCCTTTCACTTTGGTTCGGAGCTTCCGTCCGGGTAGAGAATAAAAAGACCCTTCCACTCCACTCTAGAACGGAACTTCCGTCCCACTAGAGAACAAAAAGATCCTTTCACTCTAGATCGGACCTTCCGGCAGGCTAGAGAATAAAAAGATCCCTTTGACTTTGGTTCGGGCCTGTCGCCCAGCCAGAGAACAAAAGACTCTCCTCCACTCTAGATCGGACCTCCCGTCCGGCTAGAGAATAAAAAGATTCCTTTCACTCTAGATCAGACCTTCTATCCGGCTAGAGAACAAAAAGACTCTCTTCCACTCCACTCTAGAACAGACCTTCCATCCGGTTAGAGAACAAAAAGACCCTTCCACTCTAGATCGGAACTTCCGTCTGGCTAGAGAACTAAAGGATTCTCCCCACTCTGGTTCGGACCTTCCGTCCAGCCAAAGAATTAAAAGACCCTTCATACAACCGGTACCCCCGGCACATTAAAGAACAAAACACCCTTTCACCTTAGCCCGAGCCTACTGTTCGGGTGAGGAATCAACCCTCTTTACCTGTGTTGACACTAGCCCGTGTCAATGACTTGACCATCTCTCCATCCCCTTTCGGCGACTAACATCACCTCTTTTGGTTTGGACCTGCCGTCCAGATCATTAAAGGAATGAATTCTTCTCTCCGTCTCCTCGGGCGATGAATACCTCTTCTAAAGGAACAATCTCTCCTTCCGTCCCTTCGGGTGACGAATAACCCATTTGATTCGGACCTTCCGTCCAGACCGCTGAATTAACAAATCCTTCTCTCCGTCCCTTCGGGTGGCGAATATCCCCTTTAATTCGGACCTTTCATTTGGATCATTAAATCAACCAACATTTCCCTACATCCCTTCGGGCGACGAATACCTCTTTGAGTTAACAAATTCTTCTCTCCGTCCCTTCGGGCGATGATTACTTCTTTTGAATCAATGAATTCTCCTCTCCGTCCCTTCGGGTGACGAACACTTCTCTTGAGTCAACAAACTCTTCCCTCCGTCCTTTGGGTGGCGAATATCCCTTTTGATTCGGACCTTTCATCTAGATCATTAAATCAACAAACCTTTCCCTCTATCCCTTCGGGCGACAAATACCTCTTTGAATTAACAAATTCTCCTATCCGTCCCTCCGGGTGACGAACACTCCTTTTGAATCAACAAACTCTTCGCTCCGTCCCTTCGGGCGACGAATATTCCTTTGGAATCAACAAACTCTTCCCTCCGACCCTTCGAGCGACGAATATTCCTTTGGAATCAATGAACACTTTTCTCCGTCCCTTTGGGGTGGTGAATATCCCCTTTGACCTGGACCTCCTGTCCAGGGCATTGATTAAACAAACTCTTCTCTCCGTCCCTTCGGGGGACGAACAACTCATTTTGACCGAGACCTTCTGTCTAGGTCATAAAATTAACAAATTCTTCTCTCCGTCTCTTCGGGTGGCGAATACCCCTTTGATTTGGACTTCCCATCCAGATCATTGACTAAACAAACTCTTCTCTCCGTCCCTTCGGGTGACGAATACCCCTTTGATTTGGACTTCCCGTCCAGATCATTGACTAGACAAGCTCCTCTTTTCGTCCCTTCGGGTGACGAACATCCCTGTCGAATCAACAAACTCTCCTCTCCGTCCCTTTGGGTGACGAATCCCCCTCTGATTTGGATCTGCCGTCCGGATCATTAGAGGGATAAACCCTTCTCTTCGCCTCCGTGGCTCACCTTCCAACAACTTCGGCTTCTGTAGCCACCTTCCAACATCCTTCGGCTCTTGTAGCCCCACTCTCCACATCGTGTTGACGAATCTCTCAATCGGTCTGCACCTGCAGGCCCCGCTCTCTCATCCCTCGCTTGCGCCACCTACAGGTGGGGGGTATTTGTGGACACTAAAAATTTCTCACCCCATGTTTACGTGCAGGGGAATAAAGAAGAGGAGAAAAGGGAAGAGAAGATGAGAAGAAGAAAAAGAAGAAAAGGAAGCACTCCTCGAAGCCCCAGCGGCACACTTTCAAGAGCCTTCCATGGCACACTCACCTTAGCCTTTTAACGGCACACCCATGTGCCCCTCCAGCGGCACACTCCAAATGCCCTTCCAACGGCACACTCCCGTGGCGCCTCCAGCGGCACACCCCTGAAGCCCTCCAGCGACACACTATGCATGCCCCCAATGGCACACCCTTGAAGACTCCAACGGCACACCCAAAAAGCCCCAGCGGCACACCCCTGCCAGTGCCCAGCGGCACACCCTCAAGTGCCCTCCAACGGCACACCCTCTCGTGCCCTCCAGCGGCACACCCTCGGGTGCCTCCCAGCCGCACACTTTTTCGGCCTCCCAGCGGCACACTTGTTCGGCCCCCCCAGCGGCATACCCCTGGTGCCTCCCAGCGACACACCCAGGGCAGCCCTTTAGCGGCACACTTGTTTGCCCCCCCCAGCGGCACAACGTCCCATCTCATTATGATGCTCTGTTTTCACTCAAGCACGGAGCATTTAATGCTCATGCCGCTGGCTCGTGCTCCGGCCGACAGCGTAGCTGCAGCAGGCCGTCGACGTCAACCTCGGCCAACCAGGTGAAGGCACACCAGCTCCCACCTGATGTCCCTACGTACAGGCCACTTGATGGCTTCGGACGGGAGAAGAAAAAAGGAGGAGAGAAGAAGGGTTGGCCTTCGAAGCGGCCAACCCCGATTCAATATAAAAGGAGGCTCACTCGTTGGCTGGCGAGGAGGACACAGAGACCAGAGAAGAAGATAAGAGAGACGAAGAGGCAAGGAGAGGAGAGAACCACAAAGACAGAAGCAGAACTAGCCACACAGATAGAAGTAGAACCAACCACAAGACAGAGCCACAGCCAGAAAAGAGAAGATAGAAGAAAAAAAGAGAGAAGAGAAGAAGGAGGGCTCCGGAGTGGGGTTTCTCCGACCGCCACTGAGCAAGAGAGAGTAAGAGAGAGAGAGAGAGCTTGATGTAGTAGAGGGAAGTGGGGGAAAGGGTAGTGGGTGGTCACCTTGCTCCGATCCCCAACACTTCTCCCCCTTTTTCTTCTTCTTCTTCCCCGTTCTTTTGTTCTTTCGTTTTCTTTCTTGTTCATAGCCTTAGCTCGGGCATGATTTGTAATGTGTATGGCCGGCCATGGCCTTTTGTTCCCCCATGAATGAGTATTGTCCCCTTCGATGGGTTTTCTCGTCATCTTGATTGATTTGTGCCACCGTGTGCTTGATCGCCCTTCCTCCCCTCTTCCCAGTGTTTTCCTTAACTCCTCCTGCCGACAGTTTCCTCCGGACACCGCACCACCTTGGGTGGTATGAAATCGTGAGCCTTTCCAGTGCAAAGCCTCTCCGCGTTGTGGTCTTCTGGTAGAAGCCCACCTGCAAGTCCCTCGCCTGCCCTTTGAGCCACCTCCCAAAATCTTTTCCCCGTGGGCTTGATCAACCCAATGCTCCTGCCCCATTAGCACACCAGCCCCTTTTGGGGCCTTTCCCGGTGCGCCTGCACCCCCGTCCCGTGGTACACCTTCTGGCTCCTTGGCTGGCACACCCCTCTGCGCCTTCAGCGGCACACCTACCCGTGCCCTCAGCGGTACACCCCATTTGTCCTTCAGCGGCACACCCTTGTGTGCCTTGGCCGGCATACACCCTTAACTGGCTTCCACCGGTACACCTTGCTCAGCCCTCCAGCGGCACAGCCCCTCACTTGAGCCCAGCCCGGCACAGCCTTGCACTTATCTTCAGCTGGCACACCTTGGCCAAGTTCTTCCCCGGTGCACTCTCAGCTAGTCTTAGGAGTGTCTTCCGCTCGTTGCTTCTTCCAGGTCTTCGAAGTTTTATCGAAGGTGTTGTCGCCCTCGGCACGCACCTCAAATTGTCGGGTTCCACCACTCCATGTGGGCGCGTTCCCTGTATCTCCCTTACGTCCCGGGTCAAGGGGAGATGCTGCCAAATTTTTATTAAAAGTAATGCCATGATAAAAGACAAAGTGAAGTAACTAATGAATGAACAAATAATGATAAGACATCCTAATCAAAACAATGGAACCGTACGAGACTCAGAGGATTGGGCTGCTGAACATGGCCCCAGACTTAACCACCCAATGAAGAATTGAGAACCTGGCTACCCAGAACTCCTCCATCTAAACTTCATATGCCAAAAGGGACCCCTTTTTAGCCCTCACACCAGCCCATCCTTCTCCCCTGGCCTTCAACGGCACACTCTCCACCAGCCTCCAGCGGCACACTCCCTTGGCCGTCAATGGCACACTACACTCCCTTGGCCCTCAGCGGCACACTCCCTTGGCCTTCAACGACACACTCTCCACTAGCCTCCAGCGGCACACTCCCTCGGCCGTCAACGGCATACTCCCTTAGCCTTCAACGGCACACTCTCCACCAACCTCCAGCGGCACACTCCCTTGGCCCTCAGCGGCACACTCCCTTGGCCTTCAACGGCCCACTCTACACCACCCTCAACTCATCTGCTTCCAGCGGTACACTCCCCACCACCCTCTCCACACACGTGCCGAATGCAACAAATAATAATAATAATAATAACGGACTCATAACAAAAAGGGGGTGAATAGTAATGATGACGAACTCAATAAATAATAAATAAATAATAAAGAAATAAGTAACAATAATGATGAGCTTAACAATAATGATAATAAACCTAAAATATATGTATATATGATAATAATGAATAATAAATGAACAAACAATAATAATAGAAAAAATAATAAATAAGTAATAGTAACAACAAATTCACTCCAAAAAATATGTAAAATAACAAATAATAATGATAAAAATTCAAATAATAATAAAATGATGAGACCCGCTCCGCAGCCTCGTTCTCCTCGAGACCCGGTATAAAGGGAACATTAACGTCGCCTCCCCAATTCGGGTTCGAACCTTGGGAGCCATGCCAATATGGCCGTAATCCGACATTGCTCTAGGCCGATAGTTTGGCAAACCGGACTCGTTCTCATTGGAATTCGTTTCCGCTCTTTCATTGACATTGCCGTAAACTCGGCATTCATTTGTACGGGTTTATTTCCGTTTACGTCGTCCCTTCAATACGGACTTTGGTCCGAACATAAAGTGGTCCATGAATGACCCACAAAAACTGAATGGAACGAGGCAGTTCTCGTCATCTTCGAGCCCTACGCATGGGAATATCAATAAGACCTTCGTGGGTCATGCTTAGACCACGGGTTCGCACTAATCATGGTCATTGTCTGACCCACATCGTCGGTCTATAGCCAGCTGTCTCTGTACACGTCTTCGTTTTAGAATCTAGTCCCGGGACTCTTTCCCGCTGCTCTTCGGCACCGGACATATTAACGATGCCCACGCAAGTCTCGTTTGGACCACGGGAGGCGCCCCCGGAATGGTCCTGACTCGATCTCACACCATGCCAATAAATTCACTGTTTTCCTACTACAGTAACCGGGATTTAACCGAATGTTTTCAATTCCTCATAATAATAAATTTGTCGTACCCTGGCATACATATGTTCCGGGTCTGCCCGCGACCATTACGATATTCTCAAGCTGGACACCTGTCCGAATATTGAATGGTCCCCCGAATGACCAACACGTTTCGAATGTTTGCTTCCCTAGACATAGGGCTTTCCAGCTGATTTAAGGCACATTCTACCGTTGCCCCTTGGCACCGAAAATATTAACGATGCCCACGTAAGCCTAACTTCGACCGTGGGGGGCCCACCGCAGCATGGTCGCAGTTTGATCTTGCACTGGGCCGACAAGCTCGTGGGTTTCCGACCATTCTAATCGGGATTTAGCCGAACGTTTCCCGTTCCCCTGAACAATAAATTTGTCGTGCCCCGGCATACATACGCTCCGGTTTTGCCCATGACGATTACGATTTTCTGAAGCCGGACGCTCGTCCGGATATCAAAATGGTCCCTTGAGTGACCGACATATTTCGAATGCTTGCTTCCCTAGACATAGGGCTTTCCAACCGATTCAAGATCGCTATCGTCTTGTTTCTCTCAATATAATTTCTTGGCCATGAGGCCCTGATCCCCGACGATTAATCAATGGTGTTCCCCTCTTCTAGGGGATGTAAATAACACCGTGACCTTTATGGCGCGGCGGGTTTCGGTCCCGACACGAACCACATAGTCATCTGATTAGTCAGATCGAGCGCAGAATAAATCGTCACTTTGTGACTGGCACGCCCACGCACTCAATAGACAAATCAACCGTCCAAATAAACGAACAACATAATAAGTAAACGAAAAGTGCGTCCACAGGGCTCTAGCCAGTCGACTAAGGCTTGGACCTTGGATTGGTCTATAGACACTCCATGACTCGAAATCACAAAGTAGAGGAAAGTGACCCGGTCTGTCATGAATTCACACTTCTTAAGATTGGCATACAGGGTTTCTCTCCACAAAGTCTCGCAGGCTTCCCTCAAATGCCAGATGTGGTCCTGAGTGTTGTGGCTATAGATGAGAATGTCGTCAAAGTAGACGACAACAAATGGACCAATGAGCGGGCGAAGGACTTCCGTCATAAGCCTCATGAAAGTGCTGGGGGTGTTAGATGGCCCAAATGGCATGACGAGCCATTCATGCAGACCTTCTTTTATTTTGAAGGCTATCTTCCACTCATCCCCTGGTCGAATTCGGACCTGGTGATAGCCACTTTTCAAGTCAATCTTGAAAAAGATGGTGGCTCCACTCATCATGTCAAGCATGTCATCAAGATGGGGAATGGGAAATCTGTACTTGATAGTGATTTTGTTGATAGCGCGACAGTCAACACACATCCACTAAGTGCCATCTTTCTTTGGTGTGAGCAAGTCAAGAACAGCACAGGGACTCTTGCTCACCGTGAGGAAACCCTTTTGAATAAGGTCATTGACAATTCTTTGGAGCTCAGCATGCTCCTTGGGGTTCAGTCGGTAATGAGGAAGGTTGGGTAGGGTGGACCCGGGGACAAGGTCAATGGCGTGTTGTACATCACGCATGGGAGGGAGTCATAAGGGCAAGTCCTCAGGAAAAATATCTTGGAAGTCCTGCAGGATTGCCTGGACCTCTGGTGGGACTGAGACTTGGGACTCCTCGGGTGTAATGGCGACGACAACAGCCCAAACAGGGGCACCCTCAGCAACCTCTCTATTTAGCTCTCAGACACTGATGAAGTTAAGACGCCTAACTACGTCGTGACCAACCTTAGGGGCCTTGGGAACGGGTATGATAGATGCAAGAGAAGAGGGAATGAGATGTTTCCCTTCATTGAGAGTTCGAGAACTCTCCTGAACCTTGGGGGTTCCAGTGGGGGTGGAGGTGGGACTCTTTCCTGGGGTCACCTTTAGGGGTGCCGGGTACAACTGAATCTTCTTCCCATTGTGGGAGAAGGAACACTGGTTGGATCGACCAAATGCTGTAAGGTCTACATCATAGATCCACGGTCGTCCTAGGATGATGCTACTGACCTTCATAGGCACTACATCGCATAAGATATGTCCTTGGTAGGACTGGAATTGGATGGGAATGACACATGTAGTGGTGACTGGGATAGACGTGTCGTCAACCCAAGCCACGCTGTATGGTCTAGGATGAGGGTGGGTAGGTAGACCTAGATGGGAGACAAAGTCTGAAGAGACTGCATTGATACAGCTCCCGTTGTCAAAGATCACCTTTCAGGGTTGGGATTTCACCATGATGTAGGTTTGGAAGATGAAGGTTCGACGTCAATCGTCCTCCTGGGGGTGTGTTAGGATGCAGCGAACTACACCCAATCGTCCATGGCTAGAACTCTTGGCAATATCGCCAACTTACATGTACTCAACATGCGTGCCATCAAATCCTGCGTCTATCTCCTCAAATTAGGTGATGAGGTCAAGATCAGCCTCATACCTCTCAATGGTTTCTTCTTCCTAAGGTGGAATCTCCATAGGCTAGGGGTCAGTGATGACCAAGGCTCGGGTGGGGTAATTGGTGGCAACATGCCCTAGGTTTTGGCGCCTAAAGCAGCGAATTCCTGAGACAGGGACTAGTTGGGAGGTGCTAGGGATGACTCCCTTTCCCTTGTCATCCCTCCTATCAGTTGGCAGAGTACTGTACTCCAGCCTGGGCACAACAGCAGGTGCAGGTAGGGGGTTCCTTATGAAAGGAATAGTAGGGGCAACGGCCCGGAGTGCGGTAGTAGTAGGGACATAGGAAGTGGAGGGGCTAGGCTCTCAGAATAGCGGACCATAGGGTTTTGGGATTCAGGTTGGCGGTAGGTGGGAACCCAAAGCGAGACCACCCTTTGAAACCACTCGACATCTCGAGCAACCTGATAGGCATGCTCAAGGGTGTTCACCTCTCGTAGGAACAGCTCCCGCTGTATGCTCTCGTGTAGGCCAGCCCTAAACCGCGAGAGGGTGATAGAGGCATCTTCCACGACTCGACTCCGAAGAAAGAATTCGTCAAATTTGGCGATGTACTCATCCACGGACTTTCCATCTTGGGTGAGATTCTGCCATTGGTCTAAAAGACACTGATAGTAGGAGGGTGGCAGATACTTCCCCCTTAGTTTCTCCTTCATTTCTTCCCACGTGTTTATGGGCTCCTCAGGTCTCCTGGTTAGGAGATTCTCAACATTGCACTAGTTGGTTTTGGCTTGACCTAGGAGCTTTATTTTGGCAAACCTCACCCTTGTAGCAGGGGTCATGCGGTGATGTCAATAAAAATATTGGTCCATCTCGGTCTCCCAATAAAGGTATGTGGCGGGATTTAGGGACCCATCAAAACTCGGAGCGTTGATCTTGACGTTCCGTAAGATGATATCCTCATCGTCGTGGTCTCTCCCTCGAGGCGCACGATCCTCTTGCTCTCTACCTTGAGGAGCCTGATTCTGGCGGGCTTGGTCTCTCTCTTCCCTAGGGTTGGCTACAGGATCTCTGCGGCCATTCAACCTTCCTTCCTCTCTCTTCATTCGATCCTCTAAGGCCTGGATCCTCTCATCTAGCTCCGCTCATAATTGGCCTACGGATTCTTCAAATTGGGCCATAAGGTTATGCTCGAGCTGGACTAACATAGCACTCACACTCTTCTGATCCATGGGTGATTATAGCGTTGAAGGGTGCTCTAGACGGCCTGATGAATTCCTAGACCAATGTGGCATGCACGGGCTTGGACCTAAATGATGCAATCCTGGGACCGAAATTTAGCAAGTTGTAGATCCGAAGTGTTGGCTAATACGTAAAGGTCAATTCCTTTTGCGAAGGGACCAGTCAGGGAGAGTTGCTCGCCGTAGGTGAAGTAGATGTGGAACTACCTCCTGACAATTATGGTGCCCTAATGTGACAGTTCTAGGGCTTAAAGATGGGATCATATAAGCTCTCTCTCTCCGTCCACAGCGATGCACTGAAGAGACAGGCTGTATGGGTCGGGCTCTCTCTCACTTCGTCGCGCGGTAATTGAAAAGATACTAAATAAGTAAGAGATTGGAGCACGTACCTAGCTAGACTCAAAAGTCTAGCTCCGACCGGAGACGAAGGCGAGTGGGGACGTGCGTGTCCGCACGGCGTCGACGAAGCTTGAACGGTTACAACAAACTCACTCCACGCAGGGAGGGTGCAATTATTACAAAATCGCTCAATTTAAAAATTTCCCACACAGGGGAATAAATTAATTCCGAATTTTCTCCATGCAGGGACACTCACGGTCACTCACACTCCGTAAATTACAGACTGTCTGTCGATGACCAGGCGACTCGGACGCTACTCAGGCCGCTAAAGTGGGCTTAGGTGCCACAACCAATAATCAAATGATATATATATTTAATGTTATATATATATATCACTAATATATATATAATGTTATATATATATATATCCTTGATATATGATATAATATATATATATATATATATATCTAACACTTCCAATTTTTTCCTTTTTTTTTCAAACCTGTTGCGTGTATCTCACGCTGCTGGTGGTCGGTCAACACACGGCATGGCCAACGCGGGCGGGCGAAGGCGGCCACGCGGTCAATGCGGCGCTGGGCACGTGGGTGGCCACGCGTTGGTGGGTGGCCAGCTGGTGGGCGGGCAGGCGCACGCGGAGGCGGGCCCACCCGTACGAGGCGGCGGGCGGGTGCGCACGCGAAGGCTGGCGCACGTGCGGGCGCGGGCCGGTGCGGGTGTCGAGGCGCTGCGGCCATGCGGCGGGGGGGGGGGGGCGTGGGCGACGAGGCGCAAGTGGGCGCACGGGGCACGGGTGATGAGCGTCTTCGTGCTGGCGCGGGCGGGTGCAGGCTCGGGCGCGGGTGAGGGCGCGGGCGGGTGCAGCCGGGCGCGGGCATTGGTGCGACGGCGGACGCGGGCACAGTCGCGGGCAGCGGTGGGCGGGGACGGCGGGGAAGGCCGCAACGGCAGGAATTCTTTTGAATTTTGGCACAGGCGACGATGTTGCGAACTGAATTTTTTTTCCTCTCTTCAACCGAGAGAGCTTCTGTTCTGCTGTTCCTTTCTTTTCCTTTTTCTTTTTCTTTTTCTTTTCCTTTTTTTCTCTTTTTTTTTTTTACTTCTGACAACCGAAAGAAATGGGGGGAGACGACGGGGACGTCGGAGTTGACGGAGACGCCGTTGTTGGGCTCTGATATCAAATTTGACGCGGCAGCGTCGGAGGATGGATCGACATCACTCCGGTGACGCGGACGGGACAGGATAACCACTGTCTCAGGCAGCTCGGCCTCACACCGGACGGTCTCTCACCGGGTGACACTCTATTCTCACAAGGGAGAAGGAGGGAAGGGAAAGCAAGAGGGAATGGCTCTTACGTGAGTTTCAACTTTCTTTCAATATATCATATGAAAACTTTACACACTAGCCCCCTTTATATAGGAAAGGCCAAATCCCACTAGGACATTCATACCCTTAGTCATTTCAACTAATGACTTCCATGTCCTAGCCTAATAACACAAAAACCAACAACCATAGTTTGACTTGGCTAAATAAAATAAAATATTTTGACTTTCGTGGTTAATAATACAAATACCACCATAGTAAAATACACACAAATAAAAATATAGACCCAATACATACAAATACGTACTCAGGACGCTGAGTCTTCAAGTGAGTCTCCGAGCCACAAGCCCGGTGATGTCGGGGCGGTGCGGCGTTGGCTCTGAGTAGTGGGTCCGGTAGTGAGTCTGGTGTCCCCATCACTCTGTTCAAAAATGAAACAGGATGGTGAGTCTCATTGAGTAACTAGGGGTGCTGACGTCTAATCAATGTGCACCCTTACGTAAAAAGGTGTGGACTTCACTTGAATGTCCTTAAAAAAATTATGAGCCAAAAAGAAAAATTCAGAAAAAGTGTTGTAACCCTGAGGTAAAAATCAGAATTGTCAAATTGTTTAATCTCAATACTAGTATCTAGTTACTCCTAAGGGCTTCATTGATTTTAAATGAGTAGGAGTAAGGGAGGTTAAACAAGACTTCAACATGTAGCCTTGGTTTATTGCTATTAAGTCTAGATGTAAAATGATTCAAAGAGTTTAAGCAATAAGCTCTCAATTTATCATAAGATGTCTTATAGTTGATGAATCTGAAAATGGAAAGATCAATTAATGAATGGTGCTTTAGATTATGATTTCTCTGGTCACATGTATGATTGATCTCCTTGAAGTATCTACACTGTCTTTTGGTCACTGTCACCTTATCCTGGATATTGAATGGCTGTGCTCTTATTATTTCTCATGATGTTCATTTTCGCCCACTTTTTCAATGGTGTCAATCTCATTTATTTTTTGCTGATGTCAAAGGGAGAGAGAGATTGATGAGTCAGTGAGTATATTTGTGAGTGCCCTTCGCTTGTGAGTACCATTCAATAGTGATTAAATGTTTAAACTAACTCACAATGTTGCCATCATCAAAAAGGGGGAGAATGTTGTGTCCCCAGGTTTTGATGTTGTCAAAAGCGTGAGTCAGTTGTGTGTATCTCTTTTGAGTCAGTTGTGAGGGTATCTCTTCATTCTCATCATTCATATGCATTCATTAGTCTTCATACATGTGTCTTTATTCATGAGTCTGCAGTCATGAAATCTTTATACTTGTGATTCATGAATCATGTGCACATGGTTATAATTTTGACGATGATAAGTTCATATGTTTGATCTGACAGGAATATCATGTTTAAAGTACCCATTATGTTTAGAAGCAATTTGCCTATTCCAAGTTGAAGTCAGCAGTTCAAAAGCCTTGAAAAATCCCAAATAGGTCACTCGATTTGTTAGTTTCGGTCTCAAGAGGCTGAAGGGAGCTTACCCTTTGAAAACAACTGAAGGAGAGTCGACTCCTTTATGAACTAGAGTCGACTGCACCTAGCTGGAATCACATCGTAAACTGAAGGCTGAGCAATGTCCCGTATCGATGACAAATGGACCCGTATCGGTGACAAATAGATGGGTATCGGTTTAAAATAAGTTGTAACGTTGGAAATGTCAAAAACAATGAAGGTACGTTGACACATTGGGCCAGTGGAGTCGACGTAGGCTTGTTGTAGCTTGCAAGGCAAAGAAGCAGCGATGACTATTGAAACATAAGGGTGACAAATAAATCCTTAAGGGTGTAAAATAGTATATAAGGGTGACACATAGCTAGTTAACGGTGACAAATGAGTTATAATAGTGAAATATAAAGAATGTTCATCATGGTTCGTTGAAAAACTGCTATGAGCGAGTTTTCAAACTATGTTTCCTCATATTTGAAGCTTCATTAAGTCTTGGACGACATTGATAAACACATTCAGGATCAAAGAAACAATTTCATCATTCTGTTCAAAGGAAATCTGACTGAAGGGTTATAGTAGAAACAACGAATGAGTATCATGAAGCTCGTTTCAGCACAAGAAGATAAGAAATGGAAATGAGTGACATATCTATAGCAGATTCATAAGAGAGCAATCATCTGAGATTCAGGAGTGAAATAAAGTCACTAATGAAGTGACAAATTCTTTTCTTCTGCATCAAATAACTCACAAAGCCATCTACGGTAACACAAGTGGAAGGCGAAGGCTTCAGTAAATAAGGCAGCCAAATATCTTCATAGGACTGACAAATATGAGTTAAGGCCGATAAATAGAATAGCAAGGGTGAAAAATGCTCAACGGTAATGAAAGGTTTGCTCCTGTCTACAGTTCTCACACGAGAAGTCTAAGGCGATGGTTGGTTGTGAATAAGGGTGACAAATGTGTCCCTAACGGTGTAAAATATGCATTTGGGCTGAATAATATCCCGATAAGGGTGAAAAATAGCTAGAAGTGTGTGTTTGACTTGCTTCCCTCTAGAATTCGAAGGCTGATTTCTGGCACTCAATTTCAGGCCCCGTGGCAACATTCTAAAGGGTTTTTACTCCCTTCTTTACACGTGGATCAATCAAAGACTGATGGAGATTTGAATTTCTACCATTTATAAATACGCGCCATTGTTCTACTTGAAAAGTTAGGAGAACAATTTGGAGAGCAGGATAAGAATCGAGCAGAGAGAAATAGTAGGAAGAATTAGTGAAGTTCGAGCGAAAGCTAGGAATAACGAAGAGAGCTGAAAACTAGCTGAAGCTGGAGAGTTCGTGATATCTAGTTGTTTCCAGATCTGAAGGATGAGAAATCATCTGCAGATCTACTTCATATCTATCGGGAGAATTTTTGAACTAGATCTGAGTCATTTATCATTTGTTCATTTTTAGTGTTTGTTTAGAAACTGTGTTTGCAAGCTGTGTAATCAACAAAGTCAAGCTGTGTGACAGCATTCTATAAGCTGTGGAATCAGCGATCTGAAAGCTATGGAATCAGTGGTGTAAAAGTTGTGGAATCAGCTGTTTGTAAGCTGTGGAATCAGCGATCCGAAGCTGTTTAATCAGTGATTTTTGAGCTATGTTCAGTGGGAAGCCTCACTGAGTTCAGTGAGGGGTGGACGTAGGTCTCAGAGTTAAGACCGAACCACCTTAAAAATCTCTTGTCCCTTGTGCATTTGTGCGTGATCTCGTTTTATCTCTGCTAGTTGATCATCTAGGCTCGAATTAGAAGTTTAATTGCAGTAGTTTTTATTCTGCATTTTATTTTACTGCATTATAGCTAGTTTTTGGGGAGGATGTATTCACCCCCCCTCTAGATCTTCCATCTCACATATCCAACAGGTCGATCCATTTTTACACCCAAGCTGACCCCACTTGCTTTCAAGCAAGGGGCAAAGCTCATTGAGCCTACTGCCTCCACTCCACTATTCCTTGAGCCTACCACCTCCACTCCATTATTCCTTGAGCCTACCGCCTTTGTTTCACCTTCTCCTACCACCCTCTTGAGCGGGTGTGTGCCTTTCAATGAATATTCAAGAGTTGATTCCCAGGAATAAGATGAGGAAGACTTGGTCCTTGCAATGCTATTCAGGATTCATGATTTCATTAGTCACAAGCTAGTCTGGGTCATTGTCAAGGGAGTATTTGAAGAAATAAAACATTCATTGCCAATGGTTCAAGAGAGGTCTCAAAATTTGATACCATTAACCACAAAAGCAAGGTCGGTGGCCATCACGTTGCTTATTAAGAAAATCATTGGTGATGCTTTGATCACTCGTCGCTCGGTCCTAGTTCAAATAATTGGTCAGAAGAAGGGGTACGCCCTACATTTGGTACTTACTCATGCTACTGCTGAGGCTATATTAAATTTTGCATTTCAAGGCAAGTCTGGACAGTGGTTGATGGAAGCTCTCAGCAATGCCACTATCTCATCTCCATCAAGACTTCCATGCAAGGGGCAGGCGGTCTCATCAACAAGCATGCTCGAGCTTCTCATGCCAAAGGTTAAACCCCATGGGTTGACATTAATGATCCATCAAGGGGACTTATAAAAGAGCTTTACTATGTCAATAATCCCACTCCACAAGTAGATTTCCTCAATGCTTTCCATGTGTATTTACTAAAGGAATTACTGTTGTTTCCACCTGAATGTCGAAGGGATATTGTTGACATCAAGGGCCCAGGGGCAGTGCTCACACCAGTCAAGATTACTTATCAAAGAAAAGTTAGGCCCTCTACTCGGTGGGCCCATTATGTGAAGAGATATTTGAAGCCAAGAAACCGAGCTACTACAGTGAACCTACTGCACTGCCTGATTATGTCTGATAAGAAGAGGAGGAAGCTAAAGGCCAGAGAGTGTATGTTGGGCCCATCTTTACTTCACTTCAGTATGTGTACTCTATTTTAGAATGAAACAGATTAATAGGAAAGTACAAAGTACAGGGATGGTTCAGTCTCTATAATGAGAAGGGAATATTTGTAGGCAGTCTCATTTGACTTTATTCTTTCAAAATATATTCAAATATCTTCTACATACTAACAGTCAACCTACAAAAAAGGACTCTTCCAACAAGTGCCAAAATGGAAAATCTTCTCATAAAGATATAAAACAACCATCTAAAGATCAACTCAACTCCTTTCACACAAAAGTACACTAGTTTAAAATGTCTCAGCTACACGACCAAGGAAAAATACAAAGCTCTCTTTGTAGCAGGAACAAGCATGTAACTAACATCTATCTAGATGTATCTACTGTACACCCAGATGCGACTAACGTTCCTCAGATTGTATCTAGCAGGCACTGTGCGAGAGAAGAGCATATATATATATATATATTTTGTGGAGCTACTACGAAATATAATAGAGCTGTGAGAACAAGCACAAGAATACACAATATAGATGAACTGAGCGAAGCAACCGAGCTCGAGCACAAGCTTTCATTACAAGTGTTAAGAGAAATTAGAAGCTCAATCCTCTTCCCCAACCACATAAGCTGCTGAACAATTAAAAAGAAGAAGCTTCTACGATTAGCTACTATAAAATTCTGCTTCTTCTTCAAGCCTTCTGCAATACTCTGCTTTTCTTTAGATGGCATTTTCTTTTCTGTTCAAGACTACATGCTTTCATTCCTATTTTTCTATCTTGAATAAATATGTATTTAACTGTACACAATATGCCTATCTAGAGGCATCTCTGTGTAATCCCACTTGTAAAGTGGTAATCTTCTCCTCGAGGGGAGAAGCTCTTGCTTGTGGGCAAGAGGGACCAGTAGGTGGTCTGTATGCTGTGTGACCAGCAGGAGATAATTTGTATCTTGTGTGACCAACATGAGGTTAGTATCCTATAGGTTTGGTTGTACCTAAAAAGTAGCTAGGGCTCTAGTTGAGAGAGAGTCTGTGGTGTGGAAAAACACCAACCAAAAATAGCATGGTTTGGTTGTATTTGGAAAGCAGCTAGGGCTCTAGTTGAGAGAGAGTCTATGGTGTGGCTGAACACTAACCAAAAAATAGCTAGGTTTAGGTGAGCCTGGAAGGTAGCTGGGGCTCTAGTTGAGAGAGCGCCCATGGTGTAGCTAAACACTTTATCAAAAATGGCTGGTGTAACTATTCCTTATGAAGACATATTGAAAATCTCAGTGGTTGCTGGGGACTGGACGTAGGATTGATTGGAGGCCAGTGCCTAACCAGTATAAATCTTGGTGTTCACATGTGTGGTTGTCCTTGCGTGATTGCTCTACCATTTGCTATACTTTAGTATTATTCCATATTTGTTCAAGTAATATAACTATGTTACGCATCATTCTAAAACACTGTGTATAATAATCAAAGTTTTATTCACACTATCTCCGCAGCATTCATACGCTTCTACTCATATCAATCTAAACTATTGGTTTGACATAATTAATTTTTAATTATCCATTCACCCCCTCTCTGGGTCGGCCATTTATTGGGCAACAGAGAGATCATGGGATTTCAGATTGAGTCTAATTCCAAACTATTGGTTGGCACCATGCACTGAAACTCTGTCTGACTGTGGCGTATCTCTGTTCTGGTCCAATCTTCAATGCAGCTGATGACTAACATGTGTGCCTCCATCGCTCATATATACAGGGAGGCCAACTCGGTTGCTAACTATTTCGTGAACTTTGCTTGTTCTTCTCGTGCATTTTGCTTTTGGAATTCTAGGGCTACTCTGCCACACGATGTAAGGAGGGCACACAGGCTTGATAAAATTGTGTGCCCTTCCCTCGAGCCTTAGCCCAGTTATGTATCTATTGTATTCTTTTGCTCTTTCATTAATAAAATCGGCCCTAAGTATGATCAGTGGAGCAAGAACATTTTACTTCTCTAAAGTGAGGTGCGCTCTCCTGCGCTCAGCTTAAGACTATTTATTGCAAAAAAAAATTTCCGTGCATTTTTATGTTTAGAAAAATATTGAACTTTCTCTGACATTAAGCTTTATCCAGAACTCCATATCATTAGTTTATTAACTCAACTAGTTCTTGTTTCCTTCTCATTTCTTTTTCAAAATAAAAACTAAGCAAAAGGTATCCTGATTTTGCTCTCTATGATCTCAATAGATGATGCACTGTTAGGGTGCAATGACCGGATACAGAGGGGGGTGAATGTATCCTTCTACAATTAATGCCCAAATAAAAACTCAAGTGCTGGACACAATCTCAGAATAAAACCAAATTCAATTAAACCAATGAGCAAACACATGAGACGCGCCTATTCAAGCATCTAGCGGAAGCACACTCACAATGCAAACCACTGCTCAAGAGATTTTTAGGTGGTTCGGTCCTCCAGACCTACATCCACCCCACACTCAAACCAAGTGTGGCTTCACTAACAGCTGGGCAACACAGCTTGCCAACAGAAGCTGATACACAGGTTACCCAGGGGAACAAACTCCCCTCTTCCTCCTGCCTGGAGGGAACCTCTAGCAACCCACGGTCACTAGAAACCAGGGACTCGCGTCTCTCTTCCTCTATACCAAGAGGGAACCCCACTGGTAGCAGCCCCACTACCAGTGAACCAGCCAGTAGCACTCTGCTACCAGCAACCCACCAGAGGCAGAGCCTCTCTTCCTCCTAACCGGAGGGACCCCTGGACTTGCAACCCACAAGCCCAGAACTGGAGACTAGTCTCCCTTCTCCTGAGACCACAGGAGGAACCCGACCTCAGTCTAGAGGATCGGAAACAAAACAAGGACAATAAAGAAAGGTCAAAAACACGAAACGAAAAAGACACAGTAGACTGAATGCTGGAACGATGAAACACGGAGTATAGCTCACAATAGAGCAAACTGGTTCGGATTTGATCCTGAAACCATAATCTATCTTCTTCTTCTTCTTTCTGAACTCTCAGCTTCGAGCTCTCTCTCTCTCTCTCTCACTCTTTCTGCTATTCTCTCTTCTTCCTCTTCTTCAGTTTTTTCCTCACCTCCCTATTTTCTTCTCTTCTTTTTGCTGGATCGAACTCTCTGCACTTCTACCTTTTTTCTTTCTCACCTTTCGATTTGTCTTCATCTGTGGGCGAAGGCTTCAATATATAGTAGCAGCAGATGGATAGGGTACAAAGTGCGTGTGCCTCCCACGCTCGATCCAGAACCTTCCTGCCACGTGCCCTTATCGAATTTGTTCCTCTAGTATTGGATCACGTGCAGCCCAGTTATTGGGGAATAATCCTCCTCGGACCTGCAAGGAGATAAAAACCATTAATACTCAGGGTTCGCTATATATATATCTACCTGAAATGAGTCGGTTGACACTCAAGCTGAAACAGCACGAGGTATGTAGGAACAACAAGGGGTGCACTATACTGAGAACGACACGAGATACAGTGGTGACAAAACAAACACTACAAAGAGAACGACACGAGGTTCAAGGGTGACAAAACAAATACTACAAAGAGAACGACACGAGGTCTCATGAGAGCAGCACGAGGTGAGAAGGAAGTCTCACGGAGCGAAACGGTAGACAAACACGCGATCAGAGGGAACCTGGACGAAGATAGAAACAAACAACACGAAGACATAAAAACACAAAAGATAACACGAAGACATAAAAACACAAAAGATAACACGAAGACATAAAAACACAAAAGATACACGAAGACGCGAATAAAGCAACACGAAGACACGAGTACAAAAACAACACGACATAGCAAACATGGACTGAAACCAACTCGAAGACGAAAACGACACTGACACGAAGTGTGGTCACAAAACAAGAAAGACACGGGGTCTAGGAAAGACAACACGAGGACAGAAGACAGGAACGGCTACAACGACACGTGATAAAACAAAGAGAGCAGGAAAACGACTCGAGTAACCACAGTAAATGACACGAAAACACAAGAGCAAAAATAAAAAGGATGACTCGAGATGAGCAACTAAATACTAAAGAAACGACACGAGATGGCACAGAAAGCAACACGAGGTGCTGCAATGTTCTGCACGCAATGGAACAAAACGACACGAAGACAAGCCCTGAAAATAATGGTTAGACTTCACGTTGTACAGACTTTGAGGAGTCTGAACCAATGTACAGACTTTAAAGGCTGTGAATACCAAGGCATGCTGAACAGACTTGAAACCTATGACGATGGAGTGTATAGACTTGAAAGTCTGAATGCGATGTGCATACTTGCTGAGTTGACGCTGCAGCCCAATGAGTTAACGCTGCAACGTATACACTTTGCGTTCAACTGAAGGTGTATATACTTGAAGTTTCAAGGCCACAATGTATAGACTTCAAAAGAAGCAGTCCGATGTATAGACTTCAAACGTGAAGGCATTGTGAATGCAAATGCAATGATCAGACTTCATTGTATAGACTTGGAGAACCTGAAACAATATGCATACTTGGGACGCCTGAAGACCAATGTATAACATGACTGAACATAATCAATTATGCAATGCCATATTAGAACTAATGAAGAACTGCATTATGATCAGAAAGAATACTAGCGATTTGACTCACACAAGATGACTCACAGTGAATAGCTCACTACAAAGGCCAAACATCAAAACCACCATTAAAACCATCATCAAAACCACAGGGGCACAACAATCTCCCCCTTTTTGATGATGGCAACACTACACAGTGAGTCATTGAGAAGTCTGATGACTCAAACTATTCTCCCCCTTTGACTTCATCAAAAAGAAAATAGTTTGAGAAATTAAAGCAACCAACATGCTATAATTGAAAACCAATCTCCCCCTTTGATATAGCCAAGATGAATCATGGGAGGATAAGAATGCATATGCACATGGAGATTTCAAAATGCAAGATCATAATTCTTCCCCTTTGGCAACATCAAAAAGAAAGAAACAAAAGGAGGCAGAAATGCAAATGATATGAGATGTAATTAACAAATCCAAGAGTGTGAGAGAGAGCCTCAAAATGGGCAACAAGATACAGATCACTGTCTTTTTAAGGATTAAAATATCTGGTATGTCTGCTGGAAGGGCCACGCGGCCTGCCTTGTGGTGGTCTCCCCCTAGGAGCAGCAGAGGTATATTCTTGAGGTGGAGTTCTGCTAGAGGAAGCCTGACCAGGGGCTGAACCCAAGACAGATTGAAATTCCTTCAGGTCATTGGACAATTCAGCTAGCCAATACACCACAGCGCTTCTGACATTTGCCACTTCAGAAATGATGTCTTCTTGGCAAAAATTAACAGTTTCATATCTGTCAGTCAGAGTTGTCATTTCTGATACGAAAGCGATCAATTTATCATAGATCTTCTGGACATCAGGACCTAGGGCACTAAATGACCCCTTCAAAACTTCTAAGGATGTCCTGATCTCAAAACAGTGATTTATAATGCTGGCAGATGACTTAAAGGAGGAAATTTGTGCATTGTAATTCACGAAGTGCTGTTGCGATCTTTGAACATGCCTCCTGCAAGCCTGTCATCAAGGACCTGTTGGCCTCATCTGAAGCTTTCTTGTTTAACAGAAACCTTTTCCATTCAGTTAGGAGAGAAATTTCAAGCTTCAGTAGCCTGGAATGAACTTGATTGATGTTGAGAGTGACATACTTGAGCAGATCATCCATTTTCTTATCTTGTCTTTGCATTTGCTGAGTCAAATTTATAAGAAGTTCTTCAATATTTGGCGCCCTAGCAGATAGAAGTCGAGGTTGACCTAGAGGTGTACCAAAAAATTCACAGCCAAGTGCAGTTCTCTCATCTGTTTCTTCTTGCACTGGCGTTTGGTTGTCTACTGCTGGAGCCTGATCTTCATCTTCAGCTTGGATGTCTTTGTCAGGAACTACATTTTCAGGCGCCTCTTCTTCACTAGATGATTCTGTTTCTAGGTCTATGACAGGAACTTTCTCCTGACACTCATCCACTGTTTCTTCCATGAGATCATGATCTGCAGGACTTACAACAGGTGCCTGTTCTAGAATTTCAGATGTAACCACGTTTTCAGCCTCTTCCAAGCTTTTCTCCACAGCTTCTCTTAGAATGACATTAACAAAATCAGCAAGTTCTTGATCATTACTTACTTGCTCTTGATCAGGATGTTCCACGGGCACCCTCACTTCTTCTGATGTCTTCCCAAAAGAATCAAACAGACCATCAATGTTTGTATCTAGATCAGTCTGAATGCTGTTTTCAGACAACCTGACTTCTTCAGATGCAATCTCGACAAGCTTCTGAAAAGAAAAAGATACTTCAGAGGGTGCAGCAGACATAGTAGACTGTGGTTGTTCAGATGGTGTTTCTTGTAGAGCAACCTCAGAAGCTGATGCTAAAACTGTTTGGGTTGAATCTTGAGGGTGTTCCAGAAGCTCCCCCTGAGCTTGTGATTCCTTAACTTTCTGGGCCTTAACCTGCCCCAAGAGAGAAGAGCCCTCCAACCCCAAAAATACTGAAACAAAATTCATGTTAAAAATGTTTCGAGCCCTAACTTCTGACATGGCCTCTCCATCCAAGGGAATCTTTGAATACTTGAAGATGTCTGTCAAATGGGCGGCGTAGGGTAGATGTCTTTTGGATCCAATACACCCCTTCATGACATTAAAAATAATTTCAGGCAAACAGATCTTTACATTCTGAATCAGACAGAACAATAGGAACCTCTGTGTGTCTGTGATTCTTCCTCTAGCTCCAGTCTGTGGGGTGATTATAGAAGCAATGATGTTCTGAAGAAGCTTGTGAAGAGGGGGAAATGACGAGGTTTGGTAAGCTTTCAGCTTCAATTGACCCTTGTCATGAATATTACTGGGTTTACCAGTAATGACCGAAAAAGCTTCGTGCAGACTATATCTATATCCTCTCTCCACTTCCCCTTTTTCTGGAATACTAAGAGCTTTGTGGAGAGAGTCACATGTTACTGTCATCAAACCCCTTTAACAGACGAGATCAAAGCAGACTTATCTCGGCTCAAAGATAAATTATTGTAAAATTCCATTACCATGCTATGGTAATAGACACGGTGGTTTTCTAGGAATTTCCTCCATTCCTGGAACTCAAAAATCTCCAAAAGTTTTGGAAACTTCAAAACCAGGGTTTCATCTCCGAAATCTATTATCCTTGGAGGAATAATTTTCCCACTCTCTAAAAACACGGTAGACTGAGAAGGCCTAGTACCTTGTGCAGAAGAAATATCCACCGCTATTTCTGGTTCAACACATCTTTGCTGCTTGGACGAAGGCTCCTCAACTGTTTCTTTTCCCTTCCTCTTCCTTTCCACAGGAGCGACGGATTCTGGCTGATCCATTTGTCGTAACTCTCAGAGTATCAACTCTTTCTTGCTGGTTGCTGCTGGAAATGAAGCTAGAGCCAAGAACGAAGGAGAACTCTGTGGTTTTAGTGAAGAAGAATGAGCGGGAGAGAAGGGTTTGAAGAAGCATACAAGACGTATCGACACGAGGAGACACAGGAGGCGGCAAGGGCACGCGAGGGTTTATGGATGAAACCTTGAGGAACAGGAAGGGTTTTGGGGGGTCACTTTATACTCTTATCGAACTTTTTCAGGAATTACCCAGACTGCCCTTATTCAATATGTAACACAGCCATTGACCGTTAAAGTACGCTCTTCAATATATGGATATATTATATTCTTCCGAATACCTTGGTCAGTTACCTCAAGACGTTAAATCAACATGATCACAAAACTAGCTGTTAAAGGTACTTAGCCTAGAGAAGGTTACGATTAAAATACTCCTTATGTTTGTCAGGCAAAGAAATACCAAATAGATAGTTAAGCACGGTACATTACTTCATTTAAAGGACAAGAGAGGGCATACAGAGTCAACCAATTTGTTGAGCACTAGGTAGAATTGTCCCTTTTTACACAAGGAGACATGTTTATAAGACACCAGAATCCCTGGTTACTCAGGACAGGCTACCTTTATGCCAATGAAAACCAATGAATTTTTTGTTGACTATTCTTTCCCCTTCCCCTTTTTTTTTTATTTCAACTTTTCAATAAAAAAATAGAGATAGCTAATTGTATCATGACAGAACCTCTAGACTTCTTTGATCTAGAATATCTATTTCTCCACAATTGCCATTGCTCTGCCACAAGGTATGGCGTATTCCCTGGTAGCACCTCTCAAGATCTTAGACACAAGACAGAACCCTTACTTAACACAATTTTTTATCTCACAGCCATCTTCACATAAGTATCAGTTAAAACGAAATTCTCAGCAAGGCTTTTCCATTTAACAGAAATTTTTACAATGTGTTGACCAATAATTGAGGAATACCTTGGAAGGATTAAAGGACAAAATATAACCCCCATACATTAAAGTTCTTTATTAACAGGTATAACTTGTTACAATAGATTTTGGGTGGTTTAAGGTATTCTGATCAAATCTGATAAGAGTGACAAAGCTATAAGCAAGAATTTTCCTTCAAGAGAATTCCTGAACCAAAGGGGATAAGACCAGGATAAGAAGGTGACAAACAAAATGGAGAGAGATGAAATGAGATGAGAAGCACTCCATACAACAAAGCAGCAAGTGAGAGATAACTCTAGAGAGTAAAGACCAAGGAGCTCACAAATAAAATCTTCCTAAGGAAATTCAATCTAGTAACCAGAGAGTGCTCTTGAGCAATAAGCTGCAACCTCATGAGATGACTGAACTCAGCACCAATTAACCACATTGGCAGACAGAGGTTCTTCAGATACCAGATGACCTGACAAGCTCCTTTTCAGCCCACGCAAGGACATCTCACACACGACTCTTGGAAATATTAATTATTTATCAAATGACATGCATGCTATCAGTTGAAATGTAATACGTTGAAGCAAACTTATGGTTTTTCAAATAAGTGGAATGTAATGCAATGAGCACGAGTCAAAAATAGCATGCCTCCCCCTGACTATGAGCATGAAGCTTCCCCAGAGAGCATGCAGTGTTTGCCATGAAAACTAAACAAATGAATTTGTGATTCATGCACATTCAGGCTGCCCTGTTCAGTAGAATGACCTATGGTACTAGGCGGAGCACTTGGTCTGAAGGACCACTTCACACATAGTAAGCAACTCCAGACAGATTTTCCCTGCCTTTGATAGCTTACTATTTGATATACCATAATGGTCAAACATGATGATCAAAGGGCATGCCAGACAAGTAAGATTGTTCTAATCATGATAATCATGTCTAGTCTAAAACAGGCAGTTTATATGTTCAACAACAATCATTAGTCTGATGGATTAAGAATTGAATTCAGATTAGGAAGATAGCAGTAGATTTACCTGAAGCGTTCAGGCATGGGGTCGTTTTATGTGCCCTGGTTTATTACCCCTTTATTCCATCCAAGGCACACCTGTCAGGCACCTTCCTATTTTCCACTAGCAGGTACCCAAGTGGTCTTGGGTCTTGCATAGTGATTGGCCCCTTTTGGGACTGCCTGCATCCTTTTCTGTGCCAAATAGTTGTCAGAGTTCATGATAAAACAGTTATGCATTGAATGCCCAGACAGCCCACAATAGTGGCATGAATTAGCAGGTTTCATGTTCCTCTTATGTACACTAGCATGAACTTGAGCATTAAAAGAGTGAGCATGAGGGTTTCTGTTATAATTATGAAATTTTTTTCTTTCATGACCAGCCACCCAGCAAGCAGCAACGTGGTGGCCTGGTTTTCTGCAATTTGAGCAAACATGAATTCTTTTAAGAACATGTTTGTTCCTACCAAATTCTTTGAAATTTCTATTCCTACCCTGGACATGCCAGCCGTCCTTGACTGCATGGCCATGCTTCCCACAATGGGAGCAGAAAGGAGACCCTCTTCTAAAAAAGCTTGCCCAACATTCAGTGGCCTTGTGCCCAAGCTTGTTACAATTAAAACATTTGACATGCTGGTTCAGAGAAGCAGTTTTGTTGATATTAAGAGCATGTTGGTTAGCATAAGATTTAGCATGATGTGAGAGTGGTTTTTTCTTTCCATTAGCAAACCAACATTGAACAAGGGTGTGGCCTAATCTACCACAATGCGAGCATTCACTTTTCTTTGAATGAGCAGCAGGATTTCTATCATGATATTTCCCAGCATCCATCATTTCAGCATTTAAATCATCCAGTTCTTTTAATTCACACTCATGCATCAAATGGCCTATCTTGTGACAGTAATGACATTTCATGATTTCCCTCTTATGTGCATGCCTCGGTATATCAGTGTGTTTTACAGCATGCACATTTTCAGTGTGATCCAATCCTTTCTTCACATGACTGACCATATCAATAACTTTTGTTTGTTTCTGATTCTTCTGAACATTTGGTTGTTTATTTTCTGAGGTGGTGGCTACATCAGATGCTTTGATAAAAGATGTCATTAGCTTATTTTTGAAAGCCTTTTTATTTATATCGTTGTAGCCTAACCCTTCCTTTTGAGTATTGACCTTAACACCTAACAACCTGTCCAGATTTTCTTGTCCTTTCACAAATTTTGACAGGGATTTATTCAAATCTTCAATTTCATTTTCCAGAGAAACGATGTGTATTTCATAACTGGCAATTTCTTGTTCATTGCAATTTACACATTCGCTTAGCACTTTGTTTGCAATTTTGTAATCCTCAACTTCTTGTTCCAGATTTTTCATTTTTTCAGATTCTTCAAAGTAAACAGATTTTCCTTTTTCTAAAGCTAGAAGCCTCTCAGACATAGTGGAGTTCAGCACTTTTAACTTCTCATTTTCTTCCTTAAGCTTGTCATTCTGAATTAACTCATTTATTAAAATCTGATCTTCTAAGTTAGTTTCAAGTTTTCTTCCAGCCATAAATTTCTTCAAATCTTTTTCCTTCTCTTCAATATCTTTCTGTAATTCCACATTCACAAATTTTATGGCTTCAATTTTCTCAATCATCAGAATGTTCTCTTTTTTCAGTTTCTCTAAACTTTCTTCATTTTCTTTGGAGAACTTTCTAAGAGAATTATCTTCAGATTTCAGCTTATTTAGATCAGATTTTAGACATTCACATTCCTTCATCAAGTTTTCGTTCTGATTTTTATACCTACGAATATCAGATAGACAGGTATCATGAAGTTGCTTGATACTGGAGCAATTTTCACATGGGGATCTAGACCTTTCTAACCTAGTATTCTTTTTCAACTTTTTATACTGACTTCTTAAGCTCTCATGTGATTCTAGCAATTCAGCATATGCATTTTCCCAATCATCTACAGTATAATTTTCAAAAGGATTTACCTCATCATCTTCATCTTGAATGCTGCCTTGATTATTTCTATCAGCCATCATGCAGCTGTCCTTCTTTGTCTTCTGAATTCGCTTCAGCATGTTCAGAATATCTTTAGCAGAACTGCAATCATGAAGACAAGACCATAAGGCTCTGTCAATAGCTGCTTTCATCAGATTAAAAGCTTTCTGATTCTCTTCATGCAAGGAGGTATGCCTGTCAGTCCATTTGGACTTTTTCTTTGGTAGTTCATGAGGACCGTGTGAAATTACTTTCCACAGGTCTGGATTAATAGATTTAACATAACTCTTTAGATTAGCAAGCCATGCACTGAAGTGTGTACCACTAAAAATCGGTGGATTAGCCATGGGAACAAATAGCAAGTAGATTCGAGGCAACAAGAGTATTGATGCACTAAAAACAGATAAGCATCGAAGACTACAAGATCGGATCTGCAGGTCGCTGGACCTTCTAGGAAGACACCCGCTCTGATACCAATTGTTAGGGTGCAATGACCGGATACAGAGGGGGGGTGAATGTATCCTTCTACAATTAATGCCCAAATAAAAACTCAAGTGCTGGACGCAATCTCAGAATAAAATCAAATTCAATTAAACCAATGAGCAAACACATGAGACGCGCCTATTCAAGCATCTAGTGGAAGCACACTCACAATGCAAACCACTGCTCAAGAGATTTTTAGGTGGTTCGGTCCTCCAGACCTACATCCACCCCACACTCAAACCAAGTGTGGCTTCACTAACAGCTGGGCAACACAGCTTGCCAACAGAAGCTGATACACAGCTTACCCAGGGGAACAAACTCCCCTCTTCCTCCTGCCTGGAGGGAACCTCTAGCAACCCACGGTCACTAGAAACCAGAGACTCGCATCTCTCTTCCTCTATACCAAGAGGGAACCCCACTGGTAGCAGCCCCACTACCAGTGAACCAGCCAGTAGCACTCTGCTACCAGCAACCCACCAGAGGCAGAGCCTCTCTTCCTCCTAACCGGAGGGACCCCTGGACTTGCAACCCACAAGCCCAGAACTGGAGACTAGTCTCCCTTCTCCTGAGACCACAGGAGGAACCCGACCTCAGTCCAGAGGATCGGAAACAAAATAAGGACAGTAAAGAAAGGTCAAAAACATGAAACGAAAAAGACACAGTAGACTGAATGCTGGAACGATGAAACACGGAGTATAGCTCACAATAGAGCAAACTGGTTCGGATTTGATCCTGAAACCAGAATCTATCTTCTTCTTCTTCTTTCTGAACTCTCAGCTTCGAGCTCTCTCTCTCTCTCTCTCTCTCTCACTCTTTCTGCTATTCTCTCTTCTTCCTCTTCTTCAATTTTTTCCTCACCTCTCTGTTTTCTTCTCTTCTTTTTGCTGGATCGAACTCTCTGCACTTCTGCCTTTTTTCTTTCTCACCTTTCGATCTGTCTTCATCTGTGGGCGAAGGCTTCAATATATAGTAGCAGCAGATGGATAGGGTACAAAGTGTGTGTGCCTCCCACGCTCTATCCAGAACCTTCCTGCCACGTGCCCTTATCGAATTTGTTCCTCTGCTATTGGATCACGTGCAGCCCAGTTATTGGGGAATAATCCTCCTCGGACCTGCAAGGAGATAAAAACCATTAATACTCAGGGTTCGCTATATATATATCTACCTGAAATGAGTCGGTTGACACTCAAGCTGAAACAGCACGAGGTATGTAGGAACAACAAGGGGTGCACTATACTGAGAACGACACGAGATACAGTGGTGACAAAACAAACACTACAAAGAGAACGACACGAGGTTCAAGGGTGACAAAACAAATACTACAAAGAGAATGACACGAGGTCTTAATGAGAGCAGCACGAGGTGAGAAGGAAGTCTCACGGAGCGAAATGGTAGACAAACACGCGATCAGAGGGAACCTGGACGAAGATAGAAACAAACAACACGAAGACATAAAAACACAAAAGATAACACGAAGACATAAAAACACAAAAGATAACACGAAGACACGAATACAAAAGCAACACGAAGACACGAGTACAAAACAACACGACATAGCAAACATGGACTGAAACCAACTCGAAGACGAAAACGACACTGACACGAAGTGTGGTCACAAAACAAGAAAGACACGGGGTCTAGGAAAGACAACACGAGGACAGAAGACAGGAACGGCTACAACGACACGTGATAAAACAAAGAGAGCAAGAAAACGACTCGAGTAACCACAGTAAATGACACGAAAACACAAGAGCAAAAATAAAAAAGATGACTCGAGATGAGCAACTAAATACTAAAGAAACGACACGAGGTGGCACAGAAAGCAACACGAGGTGCTGCAATGTTCTGCACGCAATGGAACAAAACGACACGAAGACAAGCCCTGAAAATAATGTTTAGACTTCACGCTGTACAGACTTTGAGGAGTCTGAACCAATGTACAGACTTTAAAGGTTGTGAATACCAAGGCATGCTGAACAGACTTGAAACCTATGACGATGGAGTGTATAGACTTGAAAGTCTGAATGCGATGTGCATACTTGCTGAGTTGACGCTGCAGCCCAATGAGTTAACGCTGCAACGTATACACTTTGCGTTCAACTGAAGGTGTATATACTTGAAGTTTCAAGGCCACAATGTATAGACTTCAAAAGAAGCAGTCCGATGTATAGACTTCAAACATGAAGGCAGTGTGAATGCAAATGCAATGATCAGACTTCATTGTATAGACTTGGAGAACCTGAAACAATATGCATACTTGGGACGCCTGAAGACCAATGTATAACATGACTGAACATAATCAATTATGCAATGCCATATTAGAACTAATGAAGAACTGCATTATGATCAGAAAGAATACTAGCGATTTGACTGACACAAGATGACTCACAGTGAATAGCTCACTACAAAGGCCAAACATCAAAACCACCATTAAAACCATCATCAAAACCACAGGGGCACAACATGCACACCTTTTGTTCTTTGGGACTTTCACTACCCAAACAAAATGTAGGTCCACGTTTTCATAATAAAAATTGAAGGGGCGTGATCTCACGCTGGACCTGAGCTGGGAGGACGATCACCGAATAGTGAACTGTAAAGAAAGGGAAACGGATCAGGGGACCCAGGGATGGTTCCCTGGGGAAAACCCTCCGATGTCTAAGTCAGTAGAGTAGTGGTGGAAGATATGGAGGGTGGAAGAAAGAGGTGCACGAGATCCCCCTACACCAAGGTGGTGAACTGGTTCCTGCTCAGGGAGTTTAGGCGTGTATTGCTCTTACCTTTCATTAGAGGGAGTCCCAGGTTTAGATAGTGCACTGGCCTCATGAGTCCCGTAAGCTGAGGGGTTTCGGCGGGGATTACGTCCTCAACGTGGGCTCTTTACGTCCTCATCGTGGGATCTTTATAGTCTTGAGGGATCATGGGTCCCTTATCCTCATAAACTCCTGCTCATAAAGGGCTCTCAACGGCAGCGTGAATAAGTAATCATCCATGAAGGGTGCCAACCCAGTCCGGGTGATAGGCATAGCTCGGATGAAGATAGGTCGGAGTGGGCGCTGAGCGCTTGCCTCTATCCCGTGAGGGGATAACTCGGGCATGGGTCTTCCTCCGTTCTGACCGTCGTTCGGGCCTTCCGAGCCTAAGGGCCGCCGAGGAAGGGTTTGATCCGAGTAATCTTATTGGGCTTTTTATTTTAAGTGGGCCCTACGGGGCTATCACTTGGAATGAGCTAGGTCTCGTTTGGTCCTGATGGACCTAGTTCGGCTACTTTTAGATGGGCTACAGAAATCCCCCTCTCCACTTGTACCCCTCCTACTCTCGAGCTTTAGTAAGCTCGAAAGAGTAGCTGTTTGGGGTTTTGGACCAGCGTGCCTCAGGTGGGTGTAGATGTGGCGGTGTTAGTAAGCCACGTGTCGTGGTCACCTGGGCCTTTAATAATGATGATCTTGACGGATTTGAACTGAAGGGGCCCCCTTTTCTCGGAGGTCGGAACGACGCGCCACCTTCTGTGTGGGAATATAGGCGTTGTGCGCTTGCCGTTGCTCTAGACTCCCTCCGTTTTCAGGGTTTGGCTCTCCTTCGTGTTTGCTTTTGGGGCCCTTTGATGCGTTGTGAAGGCACGACGGATGAGCAGGGACTTGCAGTGACATTTGTGGAGTTGGCGGAGGTAACTATAGAGGCAGTCTGATAGCTTCCTCTTCCTCCAGAGTCCTCGGGGTCCCGGGAGTATTTTTTTTCAAGTCCTTCTCTGGGTTCCATGGCGGAACAGCGTCCGGATGCCGAAGAGTGGGAGGACGAGCCTGCGGTGAGGGCGGCGGCTCCAAACTTTTCGTCTGCCTCATAAGTTTTGCTTTGCCACAGCTACTCCGCACGAGACGAGCTTAGACTCTCGCACAGGCCATATTTGTACCTTCCTTCTGTCGTGGAAGGGTGGGTTCCGCCATCCCTTCGAACCTTTCATTCTTCAGCTTCTCAATTTTTTTCGGTTGGCGCCCATTCAATTGGTAGCCAATTTTTATCTTCTTCTTTCCGCCTTTCGCATCCTCTATCGCCAATGCGGAGTTCCTCCTTCTCTGGACCTCTTCCACTACTTTTTTGTGTTGAAGGCGCATCCCTCGTCCGGTAAGGGTTTTTATTTCATCCAGGTGAGGCGGAATAGGAGCTGCATCTCCTTGGCGGCGAAGGATTCTTCGCATAAGGGGTGGAAAACTCAATTTTTCTGGGTGGGGATCTACTCGGTGGAGGAGACCTGGAAGTGCCACGTGATCCCCAATTTCCATCCAAATATCCCTCCCATGCAGGATGAGTTCCCTCCGTTCGTGGAGGAGTACGCAACTATCTTGTTGAAGCACCGCCAGTCCACAGAAGAGCTGGTTACTCCAGAGAACATCGAGCAGTGTCTTCTAACGCTGCAGCATCCGTCGGGCTCAGGTGCCACAATCTAGGCTCTCCTTTGGATGTTGAGACCATTTTCCTTTTTCTGACTATGTCTTCCTTTTCGTGCAGACACCAGGCGGCCGGCTTTGGAGGAGATTGCTGAGATGATCGACCTCGGCGATGATTTGGCTGTCGATGAGTCGGCTGCTCCCACCGGTCGCTTCCGAGCCAGAGACAAGGGCAAGGGGGCGGCCCAGGGTGAATCCTGTTAGCTAGGTGCGATTGATAAACACAGATCCAGAGGGGGGGTGAATGGATCTTTCAAAGAATTCTACCCAATTTAAAATTCACATGAGATGATAACAACAAGATCAGTGGACAATTGATCAAACATAAGATATGCAAACTCAATTAAACTCTAGCATATAGATAATCAATTAAATCACGGTCCTAGCATGCATCTAGCGGAAGCAGGCAATCAAACAAACCACTGCACAAGGATTTTTAGGTGGTTCGGTCCAAAGACCTACGTCCACCCCTCACTCCCAACCGGAGTGAGGCTTCCACTAGTAACACTAGCACAGCAGACTCAGTCTGCAACAAATGCTTCCAAACAGCTTGACCAGGGGAACAACCTCCCCTCTTCCTCCCAACCGGAGGGACACCCCAAGTGACTCCCAGCCACTTGGAAACCAGAGACACACGGTCTCTCTTCCTCCAGACTCGGAGGGAACCCCTGGACTTGGTACCCACAAGCCCAGAACCGGAGGACCAAACCTCCCTTCCTCCAAACCGGAGGGGAACCTAGAGACCCAAGTCTCTCTTCCTCTGAAACCCAGAGCGAAACACAAGTGACAACAAGTCACCTGCAAACTAGAGGTCTCGGACCTCTCTTCCTCCCAACCGGAGGGAAACAACCAATGACACCCAGTCAAAGGCAACCAGAGACGCAAGTCTCTCTTCCTCCACACCGGAGGGAACTCGACCTCACACTAGAGGATCGGAAGAACAGCAAGTGAATAGTTCAAAGGAAAAAACAAAAACGCAGCAACAGAAAGCTGAAAAGATAAAATTAAATGTGGCTCTCGCAGGAGCTGGCTGGCCTGGATTTGATCCACGGTCCAACAGGAACTTCTTCTTCTGCTTCTCTCTTTCTCCCAGCACGAACTCTCCTTTCTTCTTCTTCTTCTTCTTCTTCTTCTTCTTCTTTCTTTCTTCTTCTTCTTCTCTATTCTCTGTATCGTGGAGGCACTCTCTGCTCTTCAGCTTTTCTCGATGGATCTCTGCATTTCGATCTACCTCAGCCGATGGAGGAGACTCCATATATATATACCAACAGCATGCAGCTAGGGCTTATGCTCTTTTCAATTCCCGCCCAAGCTTCAGTGGTCCACGTGTCAACATTTCAGCGTCTAGGATCACGTACAAGTCTTGATGGCCTCATCCATTAAACCTGTCAGATAATCAGTTGAATAACCTGTCAGTTAATCAGTCGAAGACAGTATCAGATGATGTATAGACTTGAAAGTTAACTGAGTGTACAGACTTCGTGTGAAGTAAGAGTGTATAGACTTGAAGCTTGATATCGAGTGTATAGAGTTGAAGCTTATCAAACGAGTGCATAGACTTCATGTTAGCGAACGAGTGTATAGACTTAGTTGAGTGAGCATGCAATGTACATATTTTAGTGTTAACGTGCCAGAGAAACCAGTGTACAGACTTCATGTTGTATAGACTTGATATTGATCAAAAGACCTTTGGACATCAGCCCAAGGCGTCAACGCTTCCATCGTGCAGCGTCGCCTCAGCTCCTCAAGCGAGATGCTCGCGCCCTTGGCAACTGGCCAATGCGTCAACGCATCCAGTGTCAGCGTCAACGCAGTGAACAAGACAGAAAGTGAAAGACGCATAATTGCATCTACGTAGTCAGCCAAGTGCGTCAACGCACTAAAAGCACAGAACCCATGAAGACAGACAGGCTGTACAGACTTTGATGCTCAAAGATGATTGTATAGACTTTGCCTTAGAAACGAGTGTATGGACTTTGAAACAGCAAATGAATAAGTATGTACACTAAGGGAGTGTATAGACTTGGAACCCAAAGGCAGTGTACAGACTTGGTAAGTCTGAGCCAATGTACAAACATCAAGTGAAGACCAGTGTATAGACTTCTCGTGAAAACTAGTGTACAGACTTTGAGGCGTTTGACGGATGTATATACTTTGTCTTTGAGGAACGATGTATAGAGTCTAAACGTGAAGGCAGGCTGTATAGACTTGAAGCGCTTGAAGCGATGTATACACTTGGTGGTTCAAACAGTGTACAGACTTGTGAAGGCTTCAGCGTTGTACAGACTTGGAAGTTCCACTATGGATGTATGGACTTGATGATCCACTGTGGATGTATAGACTTGAATGAGTGAAGCCGATGTATAGAGTTAGAGAAGAAGACGCACTATTCACGCTGTACAGACTTGACGTTGGAACGAGACTGTACAGACTTGCTAAGACGATCGGATGAAGAATGCATTGTGTGGACTTTGATGAAGAGCCCAATGTACAGACTTGACGTTGAAAGCTAAAGGATTGAGCGATGTATAGACTTGGAGGATGATGTGCAATGTATAGACATCCAATGAATGAAACGCTGTACAAGTGCTCAAACAGTCCGATGTATGGACTTGTATAAACCTGATGAATGAACTGAGGGGTCGACCCATTGAACAGGCGAACATGAAAAAAATCCAGATAACAAACAATCCAGATAACAAACAATAGCAATCATGAAATGCATCAACAATAAATGAAATGCACCAATGCACACAGCACATAGCCTCTGCCTGTTCGTTGGTTATGTAGTTCAGATAAGATGTTCAATGAGACATACATATGCAACCCAACCAGTTAAATGCAGATTCAAATAGATGATGACTTATAGTGTTTGCTATCATCAAAATCACAGGGACACAACAATCTCCCCATTTTTGATGATGGCAACACTATGAGTCATACTGACTTGATCAAAAATATTTCTCCCCCTTTGACTTCAGCAAAAAGATATTAGTTGAAGAGGGAGGAATAATACTGCATAACATGAGTGAATTAAAAGCACCCCCTTTGACTAAACTCCCCCTTTATGGCAATTAGCTCCCCCCGAATAGAATAATGATCAGAACGTTTTGAAGGTTGAAACCAAATAAGATGAAGGGAGAATATCAACTAGAGCACAGGGACACTCAAGAATGCTGACTAGATCTCTCCCTTTATGAAAAACACTCAGCATGACATGGAAGCTCCCCCTGATTAGATGGAGTGAAAGAGGTGATGAACATCTATCAGCAAAGCACATGGGTATTCAAGAATTACCACAGTCTGTAATTACAGTGAAAATGAGAAAGCAGGATTTTCATTAGCACACCAAATTCATAAATCTTTATAAACAAATTTCAGATTCTTCAATTATAATAGATTATGAATGAGTTTAAACTTACCATCATGATTTAAGAGTGATGTATTTAAAGTTTATCAGGAAAATTCATTACTCATATCAGAAGCATCTTTTAATAAAGCTAAACCATCAACTTATTTGTTATTCATGTTGAACCTCATTCCATCTTACTCATTTAAATTCAATGACTCCTATGGAAGTTACACAAGATAGTATTGAGATTAAACATAAATAAATGAGACTGAACTTCTCTTTAAATTTTTAGAATTTTCTATTGAGCATCACTCATTTTCCTGAGCAAGTTTGGTTCAGTCAACACCTTTTTACATGAGGCACAACACGTCTTAGGTGAAGTGACCCAGTTACTCAGTGTGACAACCACATTACCTCTTAAAGAAAATAGAGTTAGCAATGGAGTATCTTTTTACATGAGGAGACACCTTGATCAGAGGCCAGAATCCCCAGTGACTCAACACAACCATGCCATTGCTCTGCCAGATTTTCAAGCATTTTGAAAAAGAGTTAACTATGGCACTTCATGACATGGGCTTACTCTACTTCATTGATAGAGAACCCAGTTTCTCTGTGACCAAAGTCATTGCTCTTGCTTTGAATTTTTAAGTGTTTTCAGATTTTTCAAACAAAACTCAGTACACTTGAAATGTTTAAGAACAATACCTTCTACATGTATCTTAACCAAAGAAAGCCATGTCTTTTAAAATTTTAGATTTCAGAAGGTTTTGCATGAAGTTCATGAGACAACTGGTTAAGATTTTTTAAGTAGAATGAATCAGATATTTTCAAGACTTTTAAATCAAAACTTTGGAAATATATTAGACTTAAATCAATTTGATTTATCAAAACATTCTTAAGCCAGTATAATAGAAGATTCTTCTTTTCATAATGTGTCTGATTTATGTCTAGGGTGCACTAACTAAAATCTTCCTCATTCAGATGAATCAATGACATTGTCAGGAAATCAATGGAGTCAACAAAGTAATTTTATTGAGAGAGTAGAAGAGAGCAATCATAAGCCAGCATTAAAGACTAGAATTTAGTCAGATTAGCTTGGACTAGACTTGACAAGCTATCAAGAAATGTGAGTGATAGGAACAAGCTAGCAGTTGAACTTCAAAGCGAACATAATCAATAGCTAAGTCTGGAATACAGACAGATCAGCTATATCAGTGTAGACAGCAGAGAATTCAAGAGAACCACACATATGCCAAGAATGGATCAGATTGCTAGACAGAAGGAGTTCAAGAGGTGTTGAAGAGTTCAAACAGGAATGCTCCCCCTTTCTAGATGCGATGAAATATTTCTTTTTAGATTTTTCAATGAAGGAAAGTGTAATGCAACTAACTACATGTATGCAAAGACATGCAATGCACTACTCTTCAAATGCAACATCAGTCAAGCTCCCCCTTACAGAGTGCATGATATGCAATTAAGGCACTGAACATGATATTAAAAATTTATGCTCATTCAGACTACCCTATAAAGAGATATGACCCATGGTACTAGGTGAAGAACTTGGTCTAGAAGACCATCTCACACATAGTAAGAACCTCCAGGCAGATTTCCCTGCCTTTTAGTAGCTTACTATTAAATATACCATGGTGGTCATGCATGATAGTGCAATTCAACATACAAGAAGTTTGGCATATCATTCATCATGGCATTTGTGTGCAATGCATTTAGAAATAAACTCAATCATTTTCATGAGCATTTCAGATTTTTCCAATTAGTTTCAGTTAGACAATGCGCAAAAGAATTATCATGATATGCAGTGCATTCAGATCACACAAATCAGAATACAAAGTTTTCAGAATTTACCTGAATGGGGCTTTATCATCTTGGGTGCCTTGGTTTACTTTACCCCTCTTTATTCCTCAGTCCAAGGCACACCTGCAAAGTATTTGATCATCTTGATCCTGCAGGGACCCAAGCAGCTTTGGGTCCTGCGTTAGCCCTGACAGGTGATCTAAGCAAATTCATAGCAATATGGTCACCATGATCCATCAGATAGCAATTTTTCATAGAGTGACCAAACTTCCCACAATATCTACATGACGTGACTGGTTTCTGGTTTTTATGATGCATAGTAACAGTAGCATAAGGTTTATAAACATATTCATAAGATTTTCTGTTATATGCATGAACAGTTTGGTTCTTATTCCTAACCAGCCAACATTCAGAAGATTTGTGACCTTGCTTCCCACAGTTATAGCATGAAAATCTTACAAATGGTTTTGCAGGGAATTTGACACCATAGGGGTTAACAGTGTTCTTCTGAACATGCCAACAGTTCTTGACTGTATGGCCATTCTTCCCACAGTGAGAGCAAGCAAAAGAATTTCTTCTATGAAAACTATTTTTACCCCAAGTAGATCTAAATCAGCACTCAGCAGCCTTGTGCCCAGGCTTATTGCAGTTGAAGCACACAATGTGCTGACTAGAATTGTGTTTAGATCCATATGGATCATGAAAGTGCATGAAAGACCTGGCATGTAGTTTATTGTCTTCTTTCATGATAAAACATTCATTCATGAGATGACCTTGCTTCCCACAATAATAACATGAAGCATCAGGCTTCCTAGCAGCATGGTTTCTATCAGAAAGATTTCTTGAATGTAAAGTTCCACTAGTATGCTCATCCTTTAACATCAATCTGTAATCTTCCATTATGTGACCTCCTTTCCCACAATAATAACATGACCCCTTTTTAATATGAGTGTGTGAGAGATCATGTGAATTATGTGTAGCCTTCTTTATAGTAACAGGAGTGTCTTTATCCTTCTTCTGTGCAGTTTAACCCTTTTTCAGTTTTTGATTTTGTTCCACAGTTTTGGGTTTCACAGTGGATTTTTGTGCAGTGAATTGGAAGACAGAAGGAGCAGAGGTTGTGTTCTGATTGGTAGCTTTGACAAAAACAGTAGATGTTTCATTCCCATTACTCCTTTTATTTGTCGGACTATAGCCCAGTCCCTTTCTCTCAAAGTTATCACTCTTTCCAAAAAGCTTATTCAGATTGTCCTTTCCTTTGACAAATTTTGATAGAGAATTTTTCAAATCTTTAATCTCAGAATTCAAGCCACAAATATTAGCTTCATATTTGGACAGATCGGTTTCACAGGAAATGACTTGTTGATGCAAGGCATCATTCAGACTTTTGAGTTTTTCAACTTCCTATTTTAGTTTTGTTTCATTGTCAGCTTCAGATAGGGACTTATAAAGATCATCAACTTCTTGTTGAAGGGATGTGATAGTAAGCTCATATCCAGCTATTTTCCGTTCACTGCAACTGACATTTCCATTTAACATTAAGTTGATGGTTTTTAGACTCTCAATTTCTTGTTCAGCATTCATCAACCTATCAGAATTATCCACACTCACACACTTGCCTTTTTCCATTGTCATTATCCTATCTGTCAGCTGGGTGTTTAGATGTTTCAACTCATTGATTTCCTCTTTCAGTTTACTGTTCTGCTCTAGGAGATCAGCATCAAGCACCCATTCATCTGAGAGAGACTGACATTCATGAAACATTTCCTGTTGTTTTTCAGATTAAAGTTTGTCAAGATTTTTCTGAATCTCTGAATTTGTTACTCTATTAGCCTCTAGTTTTTCAGAAATCAATCTATTTCCTTTTTCAAGATTTATTGATTTGAGTTCAAATTCCTTTAGCTGATTATTGAGTATTTCATTTGCTGATTTCATTTTTTCCAATTCAGAGTTGACACATTCTAATTCTCTCACCAATTTTTCATTTTGAACAATATCATTGTTGTGAGCCTGATCAATTAAGCTAAGCCTTTCCTTTAGTTCAGCAATTTCACAAACAAGCTCTTGACTCTCCTTTTTGTGTAGACCAACTTGTTTCATAAGAGATTATTTTTCAGATTTGAAATGATCTAAGTCTGAACTAATAGAATCAAACTCTGTTATCTGTCTTCTAAATATTTCATTTTCAGTTTTCAGAGTTTCAAGATTTTCACCTCCTAGTTTTTCCAGCTTCTTTTTCAGTCTTCTATACCTCTTACTCATTTTTTCATGGGAGTGTAATAGATCAGCATAGGCATCTACCCAGTCATCTAAAGTGAAGCTAGAGAAGGGGATGATTACCTCTTCAGCATCTTGGAATTCCTCTTGATCACTGCTATGGTTGCTCTCGTCAGCCATCATGCAGTTGTCCTCATTCATCCTCTGAGCTAGATTTAGCTGATCCAGAATGTCCTTAGCGGACCTGCAGTCATAAAAACAAGAATGTAGATCCTTGTCAGTAGCTGCTCTCATCAGGTTAAAGGCTTTCTGATTTTCTCCATATTTTGACTTGTGACTTTTAGTCCATTTGGACTTTTCCTTTGGTAATCTGTAGGGACCTTGTGAAATTAACTTCCATAGATCCGAATTAATCATTTTCACATAATTGTGAAGACTGCTAATCCATGAGTTAAAGTTAGAGCCATTGAAAACCGGTGGAGAACCCATTGAATAAATCGGCAACCAGATTAATGCAGCAAAGGGTAGAAACAGAAATGCACCAAGGGACAACAGGATCCTCTGCAGATCGTTGGATCTGATCAATCAGAGAACCTCTCTGATACTAATTGTTAGCTAGGTGCGATTGATAAACACAGATCCAGAGGGGGGGTGAATGGATCTTTCAAAGAATTCTATCCAATTTAAAATTAGCATGAGATGATAACAACAAGATCAGTGGACAATTGATCAAACATAAGATATGCAAACTCAATTAAACTCTAGGATATAGATAATCAATTAAATCACGGTCCTAGCATGCATTCTAGCGGAAGCAGGTAATCAAACAAACCACTGCACAAGGATTTTTAGGTGGTTCGGTCTAAAGACCTACGTCCACCCCTCACTCCCAACCGGAGTGAGGCTTCCACTAGTAACACTAGCACAGCAGACTCAGTCTGCAACAAATGCTGCCAAACAGCTTGACCAGGGGAACAACCTCCCCTCTTCCTCCCAACCGGAGGGACATCCCAAGTGACTCCCAGCCACTTGGAAAACAGAGACACACGGTCTCTCTTCCTCCAGACCCGGAGGGAACCCCTGGACTTACTACCCACAAGCCCAGAACCGGAGGACCAAACCTCCCTTCCTCCAAACCGGAGGGGAACCTAGAGACCCAAGTCTCTCTTCCTCTGAAACTCAGAGGGAAACACAAGTGACACCAAGTCACCTGTAAACTAGAGGTCTCGGACCTCTCTTCCTCCTAACCGGAGGGAAACAACCAATGACACCCAGTCAAAGGCAACCAGAGACGCAAGTCTCTCTTCCTCCACACCGGAGGGAACCCAACCTCACACTAGAGGATCGGAAGAACAGCAAGTGAATAGTTCAAAGGAAAAAAAAAAACGCAGCAACAGAAAGCTGAAAAGATAAAATCAAATGTGGCTCTCGCAGGAGCTGGCTGGCCTGGATTTGATCCACGGTCCAGCAGGAACTTCTTCTTCTGCTTCTCTCTTTCTCCCAGCACGAACTCTCCTTTCTTCTTCTCCTTCTTCTTTCTTTCTTCTTCGTCTTCTCTATTCTCTGTATCGTGGAGGCACTCTCTGCTCTTCAGCTTTTCTCGATGGCTCTCTGCATTTCGATCTACCTCAGCCGATGGAGGAGACTCCATATATATATACCAGCAGCAGGCAGCTAGGGCTTATGCTCTTTTCAATTCCCGCCCAAGCTTCAGTGGTCCACGTGTCAGCATTTCAGCCTCTAGGATCATGTGCAAGTCTTGATGGCCTCATCCATTAAACCTGTCAGATAATCAGTTGAATAACCTGTCAGTTAATCAGTCGAAGACAGTATCAGATGATATATAGACTTGAAAGTTAACTGAGTGTACAGACTTCGTGTGAAGTAAGAGTGTATAGACTTGAAGCTTGATATCGAGTGTATAGAGTTGAAGCTTATCAAACGAGTGCATAGACTTCATGTTAGCGAACAAGTGTATAGACTTAGTTGAGTGAGCATGCAATGTACATATTTTAGTGTTAACCTGCCAGAGAAACTAGTGTACAAACTTCATGCTGTATAGACTTGATGTTGATCAAAAGACCTTTGGACATCAGCCCAAGGCGTCAACGCTTCCATCGTGCAGCGTCGCCTCAGCTCCTCAAGCGAGATGCTCACGCCCTTGGCAACTGGCCAATGCATCAACGCATCCAGTGTCAGCGTCGACGCAGTGAACAAGACAGAAAGTGAAAGATGCACAATTGCGTCTACGCAGTCAGCCAAGTGCGTCAACGCACTAAAAGCACAGAACCCATGAAGACAGACAGGCTGTACAGACTTTGATGCTCAAAGACGATTGTATGGACTTTGCCTTAGAAACGAGTGTATGGACTTTGAAACAGCAAATGAATAAGTATGTACACTGAGGGAGTGTATAGACTTGGAACCCAAAGGCAGTGTACAGACTTGGTAAGTCTGAGCCAATGTACAGACATCAAGTGAAGACCAGTGTATAGACTTCTCGTGAAAACCAGTGTACAGACTTTGAGGCGTTTGACGGATGTATATACTTAGCCTTTGAGGAACGATGTATAGAGTCTGAACGTGAAGGCAGGCTGTATAGACTTGAAGCGCTTGAAGCGATGTACATACTTGGTGGTTCAAACAGTGTACAGACTTGTGAAGGCTTCAGCGTTGTACAGACTTGGAAGTTCCACTGTGGATGTATGGACTTGATGATCCACTGTGGATGTATAGACTTGAATGAGTGAAGCCGATGTATAGAGTTGGAGAAGAAGACGCACTGTTCACGCTGTACAGACTTGATGTTGGAACGAGACTGTACAGACTTGCTAAGACGATCGGATGAAGAATGCATTGTGTGGACTTTGATGAAGAGCCTAATGTACAGACTTGACGTTGAAAGCTGAAGGATTGAGCGATGTATAGACTTGGAGGATGCTGTGCAATGTATAGACATCCAATGAATGAAACGCTGTACAAGTGCTCAAACAGTCCGATGTATGGACTTGTATAAACCTGATGAATGAACTGAGGGGTCGACCCATTGAACAGGCTAACATGAGAAAAATCCAGATAACAAACAATAGCAATCATGAAATGCATCAACAATAAATGAAATGCACCAATGCACACAGCACATAGCCTCTGCCTGTTCGTTGGTTATGTAGTTCAAATAAGATGTTCAATGAGACATACATATGCAACCCAACCAGTTAAATGCAGATTCAAATAGATGATGACTTATAGTGTTAACTATCATCAAAATCACATGGACACAACAATCTCCCCCTTTTTGATGATGGCAAGACTATGAGTCATACTGACTTGATCAAAAATATTTCTCCCCCTTTGACTTCAGTAAAAAGACATTAGTTGAAGAGGGAGGAATAATACTGCATAAGATGAGTGAATTAAAAGCACCCCCTTTGACTAAACTCCCCCTTTATGGTAATTAGCTCCCCCTGAATAGAATAATGATCAGGACGTTTTGAAGGTTGAAACCAAATAAGATGAAGTGAGAATATCAACAAGAGCACAGGGACACTCAAGAATGCTGACTAGATCTCTCCCTTTATGAAAAACACTCAGCATGACATGGAAGCTCCCCCTGATTAGATGGAGTGAAAGAGGTGATGAGCATCTATCAGCAAAGCACATGGGTATTCAAGAATTACCACAGTCTGTAATTACAGTGAATAAATGAGAAAGCAGGATTTTCATTAGCACACCAAATTCATAAATCTTTATAAACGAATTTCAGATTCTTCAATTATAATAGATTATGAATGAGTTTAAATTTACCATCATGATTTAAGAGTGATGTATTTAAAGTTTATCAGGAAAATTCATTACTCATATCAGAAGCATCTTTTAATAAAGCTGAACCATCAACTCATTTGTTATTCATGTTGAACCTCATTCCATCTTACTCATTTAAATTTAATGACTCCTATGGAAGTTACACAAGATAGTATTGAGATTAAACATAAATAAATGAGACTGAACTTCTCTTTAAATTTTCAGAATTTTCTATTGAGCATCACTCATTTTCCTGAGCAAGTTTGGTTCAGTCAACACCTTTTTACATGAGGCACAACACGTCTTAGGTGAAGTGACCCAGTTACTCAGTGTGACAACCACATTGTCTCTTAAAGAAAACAGAGTTAGCAATGGAGTATCTTTTTACATGAGGAGACACCTTGATCAGAGGCCAGAATCCCCAGTGACTCAACACAACCATGCCATTGCTCTGCCAGATTTTCAAGCATTTTGAAAAAGAGTTAACTATGGCACTTCATGACATGGGCTTACTCTACTTCATTGATAGAGAACCCAGTTTCTCTGTGACCAAAGTCATTGCTCTTGCTTTGAATTTTTAAGTGTTTTCAGATTTTTCAAACAAAACCCAGTACACTTGAAATGTTTAAGAACAATACCTTCTACATGTATCTTAACCAAAGAAAGCCATGTCTTTTAAAATTTTAGATTTCAGAAGGTTTTGCATGAAGTTCATGAGACAACTGGTTAAGATTTATTAAGTAGAATGAATCAGATATTTTCAAGACTTTTACATCAAAACTTTGGAAATACATTAGACTTAAATCAATTTGATTTATCAAAACATTCTTAAGCCAGTATAATAGAAGATTCTTCTTTTCAGAATGTGTCTGATTTATGTCTAGGGTGCACTAACTAAAATCTTCCTCATTCATATGAATCAATGACATTGTCAGGAAATCAATGGAGTCAACAAAGTAATTTTATTGAGAGAGTAGAAGAGAGCAATCAGAAGCCAGCATTAAAGACTAGAATTTAGTCAGATTAGCTTGGACTAGACTTGACAAGCTATCAAGAAATGTGAGTGATAGGAACAAGCTAGCAGTTGAACTTCAAAGCGAACATAATCAATAGCTAAGTCTGGAATACAGACAGATCAGCTATATCAGTGTAGACAGCAGAGAATTCAAGAGAACCACACATATGCCAAGAATGGATCAGATTGCTAGACAGAAGGAGTTCAAGAGGTGTTGAAGAGTTCAAACAGGAATACTCCCCCTTTCTAGATGCGATGAAATATTTCTTTTTAGATTTTTCAATGAAGGAAAGTGTAATGCAACTAACTATATGTATGCAAAGACATGCAATGCACTACTCTTCAAATGCAACATCAGTCAAGCTCCCCCGCACAGAGTGCATGATATGCAATTAAGGCACTGAACATGATATTAAAATTTTATGCTCATTTAGACTGCCCTATAAAGAGATATGACCCATGGTACTAGGTGAAGAACTTGGTCTAGAAGACCATCTCACACATAGTAAGAACCTCCAGGCAGATTTCTCTACCTTTTAGTAGCTTACTATTAGATATACCATGGTGGTCATGCATGATAGTGCAATTCAACATACAAGAAGTTTGGCATATCATTCATCATGGCATTTGTGTGCAATGCATTTAGAAATAAACTCAATCATTTTCATGAGCATTTCAGATTTTTCCAATTAGTTTCAGTTAGACAATGCGCAAAAGAATTATCATGATATGCAGTGCATTCAGATCACACAAATCAGAATACAAAGTTTTCAGAATTTACCTGAATGGGGATTTATCATCTTGGGTGCCTTGGTTTACTTTACCCCTCTTTATTCCTCAGTCCAAGGCACACCTGCAAAGTATTTGATCATCTTGATCCTGCAGGGACCCAAGCAGCTTTGGGTCCTGCGTTAGCCCTGACAGGTGATCTAAGCAAATTCATAGCAATATGGTCACCATGATCCATCAGATAGTAATTTTTCATAGAGTGACCAAACTTCTCACAATATCTACATGACGTGACTGGTTTCTGGTTTTTATGATGCATAGTAACAGTAGCATAAGGTTTATAAACATATTCATCAGATTTTCTGTTATATGCATGAACAGTTTGGTTCTTATTCCTAACCAGCAAACATTCAGAAGATTTGTGACCTTGCTTCCCACAGTTATAGCATGAAAATCTTGCAAATGGTTTTACAGGGAATTTGACACCATAGGGGTTAACAGTGTTCTTCTGAACATGCCAACAGTTCTTGACTGTATGGCCATTCTTCCCACAGTGAGAGCAAGTAAAAGAATTTCTTCTATGAAAATAATGTTTACCCCAAGTAGATCTAAACCAGCACTCAGCAGCCTTGTGCCCAGGCTTATTGCAGTTGAAGCACACAATGTGCTGACTAGAATTGTGTTTAGATCCATATGGATCATGAAAGTGCATGGAAGACCTGGCATGTAGTTTATTGTCTTCTTTCATGATAAAATATTCATTCATGAGATGACCATGCTTCCCACAATAATAACATGAAGCATCAGGCTTCCTAGCATCATGGTTTCTATCAGAAAGATTTCTTGAATGTAAAGTTCCACTAGTGTGCTCGTCCTTTAACATCAATCTGCAATCTTCCATTATGTGACCTCCTTTCCAACAATAATAACATGACCCCTTTTTAATATGAGTGTGTGAGAGATCATGTGAATTATGTGTAGCATTCTTTATAGTAACAGGAGTGTCTTTATCCTTCTTCTGTGAAGTTTCACCCTTTTTCAGTTTTTGATTTTGTTCCACAGTTTTGGGTTTCACAGTGGATTTTTGTGCAGTGAATTGGAAGACAGAAGGAGCAGAGGTTGTGTTCTGATTGGTAGCTTTGACAAAAACAGTAGATGTTTCATTCCCATTACTCCTTTTATTTATCGGACTATAGCCCAGTCCCTTTCTCTCAAAGTTATCACTCTTTCCAAAAAGCTTATTCAGATTGTCCTTTCCTTTGACAAATTTTGATAGAGAATTTTTCAAATCTTTAATCTCAGAATTCAAGCCACAAATATTAGCTTCATATTTGGATAGATCTGTTTCACAGGAAATGACTTGTTGATGCAAGGCATCATTCAGACTTTTGAGTTTTTCAACTTCCTATTTTAGTTTTGTTTCATTGTCAGCTTCAGATAGGGACTTATAAAGATCATCAACTTCTTGTTGAAGGGATGTGATAGTAAGCTCATATCCAGCTATTTTCCGTTAACTGCAACTGACATTTCCATTTAACATTAAGTTGATGGTTTTTAGACTCTCAATTTCTTGTTTAGCATTCATCAACCTATCATAATTATCCACACTCACACACTTGCCTTTTTCCATTGTCATTAGCCTGTCTGTCAGCTGGGTGTTTAGATGTTTTAACTCATTGATTTCCTCTTTCAGTTTACTGTTCTGCTCTAGGAGATCAGCATCAAGCACCCATTCATATGAGAGAGACTGACATTCATGAAACATTTCCTGTTGTTTTTCAGATTGAAGTTTGTCAAGATTTTTCTGAATCTCTGAATTTGTTACTCTATTAGCCTCTAGTTTTTCAGAAATCAATCTATTTCCTTTTTCAAGATTTATTGATTTGAGTTCAAATTCCTTGAGCTGATTATTGAGTATTTCATTTGCAGATTTCATTTTTTCCAATTCAGAGTTGACACATTCTAATTCTCTCACCAATTTTTCATTTTGAACAATATCATTGTTGTGAGCCTGATCAACTAAGCTAAGCCTTTCCTTTAGTTCAGCAATTTCACAAACAAGCTCTTGACTCTCCTTTTTGTGTAGACCAACTTGTTTCATAAGAGATTGTTTTTCAGATTTGAAATGATCTAAGTCTGAACTAATAGAATCAAACTCCGTTATCTATCTTCTAAATATTTCATTTTCAGTTTTCAGAGTTTCAAGATTTTCACCTCCTAGTTTTTCCAGCTTCTTTTTCAGTCTTCTATACCTCTTACTCATTTTTTCATGGGAGTGTAACAGATCAGCATAGGCATCTACCCAGTCATCTAAAGTGAAGCTAGAGAAGGGGATGATTACCTCTTCAGCATCTTGGAATTCCTCTTGATCACTGCTATGGTTGCTCTCGTCAGCCATCATGCAGTTGTCCTCATTCATCCTCTGAGCTAGCTTCAGCTGATCCAGAATGTCCTTAGCGGACCTGCAGTCATAAAAGCAAGAATGTAGAGCCTTGTCAGTAGCTGCTCTCATCAGGTTAAAGGCTTTATGATTTTCTCCATATTTTGACTTGTGACTTTTTGTCCATTTGGACTTTTCCTTTGGCAATCTGTGGGGACCTTGTGAAATTAACTTCCACAGATCCGGATTAATCATTTTCACATAATTGTGAAGACTGCTAATCCATGAGTTAAAGTTAGAGCCATTGAAAACCGGTGGAGAACCCATTGAATAAATCGGCAACCAGATTAATGCAGCAAAGGGTAGAAACAGAAATGCACCAAGGGACAACAGGATTCTCTGCAGATCGTTGGATCTGATCAATCAGAGAACCGCTCTGATACCAATTGTTAGCTAGGTGCGATTGATAAACACAGATCCAGAGGGGGGGTGAATGGATATTTCAAAGAATTCTACCCAATTTAAAATTCGCATGAGATGATAACAACAAGATCAGTGGACAATTGATCAAACATAAGATATGCAAACTCAATTAAACTCTAGGATATAGATAATCAATTAAATCACGGTCCTAGCATGCATCTAGCGGAAGCAGGCAATCAAACAAACCACTGCACAAGGATTTTTAGGTGGTTCGGTCCAAAGACCTACGTCCACCCCTCACTCCCAACCGGAGTGAGGCTTCCACTAGTAACACTAGCACAGCAGACTCAGTCTGCAACAAATGTTGCCAAACAGCTTGACCAGGGGAACAACCTCCCCTCTTCCTCCCAACCGGAGGGACACCCCAAGTGACTCCCAGCCACTTGAAAACCAGAGACACACGGTCTCTCTTCCTCCAGACCCGGAGGGAACCCCTGGACTTGCTACCCACAAGCCCAGAACTGGAGGACCAAACCTCCCTTCCTCCAAACCGGAGGGGAACCTAGAGACCCAAGTCTCTCTTCCTCTGAAACCCAGAGGGAAACACAAGTGACACCAAGTCACCTGCAAACTAAAGGTCTCGGACCTCTCTTCCTCCTAACCAGAGGGAAACAACCAATGACACCTAGTCAAAGGCAACCAGAGACGCAAGTCTCTCTTCCTCCACACCGGAGGGAACCCGACCTCACACTAGAGGATCGGAAGAACAGCAAGTGAATAGTTCAAAGGAAAAAACAAAAACGCAGCAACAGAAAGCTGAAAAGATAAAATCAAATGTGGCTCTCGCAGGAGCTGGCTGGCCTAGATTTGATCCACGGTCCAGCAAGAACTTCTTCTTCTGCTTCTCTCTTTCTCCCAGCACGAACTCTCCTTTCTTCTTCTTCTTCTTCTTCTTATTTCTTTCTTCTTCTTCTTCTCTATTCTCTGTATCGTGGAGGCACTCTCTGCTCTTCAGCTTTTCTCGATGGCTCTCTGCATTTCGATCTACCTCAGCCGATGGAGGAGACTCCATATATATATACCAGCAGTAGGCAGCTAGGGCATATGCTCTTTTCAATTCTCGCCCAAGCTTCAGTGGTCCACGTGTCAGCATTTCAGCCTCTAGGATCACGTGCAAGTCTTGATGGCCTCATCCATTAAACCTGTCAGATAATCAGTTGAATAACCTGTCAGTTAATCAGTCGAAGACAGTATCAGATGATGTATAGACTTAAAAGTTAACTGAGTGTACAGACTTCGTGTGAAGTAAGAGTGTATAGACTTGAAGCTTGATATCGAGTGTATAGAGTTGAAGCTTATCAAACGAGTGCATAGACTTCATGTTAGCGAACGAGTGTATAGACTTAGTTGAGTGAGCATGCAATGTACATATTTTAGTGTTAACGTGCCAGAGAAACCAGTGTACAAACTTCATGCTGTACAGACTTGATGTTGATCAAAAGACCTTTGGACATCAGCCCAAGGCGTCAACGCTTCCTTCGTGCAGCGTCGCCTCAGCTCCTCAAGCGAGATGCTCACGCCCTTGGCAACTGGCCAATGCATCAACGCATCTAGTGTCAGCGTCGACGCAGTGAACAAGACAGAAAGCGAAAGACGCACAATTGCGTCAACACAGTCAGCCAAGTGCGTCAACGCATTAAAAGCACAGAACCCATGAAGACAGACAGGCTGTACGGACTTTGATGCTGAAAGACGATTGTATAGACTTTGCCTTAGAAACAAGTGTATGGACTTTGAAACAGCAAATGAATAAGTATGTACACTGAGGGAGTGTATAGACTTGGAACCCAAAGGTAGTGTACAGACTTGGTAAGTCTGAGCCAATGTACAGACATCAAGTGAAGACCAGTGTATAGACTTCTCGTGAAAACCAGTGTACAGACTTTGAGGCGTTTGACGGATGTATATACTTAGCCTTTGAGGAACGATGTATAGAGTCTGAACGTGAAGGCAGGCTGTATAGACTTGAAGCGCTTGAAGCGATGTACAGACTTAGTGGTTCAAACAGTGTACAGACTTGTGAAGGCTTCAGCGTTGTACAGACTTGGAAGTTCCACTGTGGATGTATGGACTTGATGATCCACTGTGGATGTATGAACTTGAATGAGTGAAGCCGATGTATAGAGTTGGAGAAGAAGACGCAGTGTTCACGCTGTACAGACTTGACGTTGGAACGAGACTGTACAGACTTGCTAAGACGATCGGATGAAGAATGCATTGTGTGGACTTTGATGAAGAGCCCAATGTACAGACTTGACGTTGAAAGCTGAAGGATTGAGCGATGTATAGACTTGGAGGATGCTGTGCAATGTATAGACATCCAATCAATGAAACGGTGTACAAGTGCTCAAACAGTCCGATGTATGGACTTGTATAAACCTGATGAATGAACTGAGGGGTCGACCCATTGAACAGGCTAACATGAAAAAAATCTAGATAACAAACAATCCAGATAACAAACAATAGCAATCATGAAATGCATCAACAATAAATGAAATGCACCAATGCACACAGCACATAGCCTCTGCCTGTTCGTTGGTTATGTAGTTCAGATAAGATGTTCAATGAGACATACATATGCAACCCAACCAGTTAAATGCAGATTCAAATAGATGATGACTTATAGTGTTTTCTATCATCAAAATCACAGGGACACAACAAATCCTCCAGGCCGCGGGGGTCCAAGCACAAGGATCCCGTGGAGGGCATGATCCGGGCCGCCGCGAAGGCCAGGAAGCGGGCGAAGAAGGCCGGGGTCGTACTCGCAGTCGAAGGTGACCTTGCCGCGGCTCGCCCCTCTGTCGGGCATGATGGGGCCGACCCTACCGGGTGAGCTCTCCCACCCGCCGAGCAAGATGGGGCCGCGGAGGTTGGGGCTGCTTCTGCGGTCGGCGATGATGCTGGCTCAGCTCCTCCTTCGATCGGAGCCGAGGGGGCCGGGGCTACTTCTGCAGTCGACGATGATGCTGGCTCGGCTCCTCCTTCGGTCGGAGCTGAGGGGGCCGGGGCTGCTTCTGCGGTCGGCGACGATGCTAACACGGCTCTCCCCTCGGTAAGAGCCGAGGGGGCCATAGACGAGGCGGGTGACGCTCCAGGTGGCGATGCAGTTGCCGAACCGGTCCAGGCTGGGGGGTCGCAAGAAAAAGTGACGCAGCCCCTACCGACCGAGGCACGAGGGGCGAACGAGGTCGCGGCTCGATCCGGGCCGTCCGGCGGGACGTCGACCGAAGAGGGGGTCTTCCTTCCTGCGGCCCTGGAGAGGCTCAGGATCCAAGGCCCTCTGTATCAAATATGTCGCGGTATAGCCGCGAAGGTGAAGGGGGGAGAAAGGCAGCACTCCCCTTCGTGGCCCTTGGGGCGGTTATGGAGGGCGGCTTGGTCCTGGCCCAGATGGGGGCCACTCTGGCAGAAGCGTACGCTCGGTCGGAGTCTGAGCGAGCGACCCTAGCCTGGACCCTTGGTGGGTCTGACAGGAGGTTGGCTCAACTTGTCGAGGAGCATGATGGGCTTCGCCGGAAGCTTTACTCAGTTAGGGAGCTGGTGTGGTCAAGCCAGGTGGAGGCCCGGACACTAACCGAGCAGCTAGCTAAGGCTCACGAATCGCTCGAGAGGAAGAATAGGCTTCTTGAAGAGGAGGGCCTTGTTCTTGTCGAGCTGGATGGTCGGTGGGAGACCGAACGTGCAGAGCTAGTGGATCGAGCAGAGGAAGCCGAGCGCGTTCGGTGGGAGGGCGAGGCTGATCGGGTCGAGGAGGAGAAGCAGACGGCGGAAGCCGAAAAGCAGACGGCTGAGGCCGAGCGGCAGTTAGCCGATGAGGAGCGGGAGAAGGCCGAGCTCGCTGGTAGGGTGAGATCGGCCGGGGCGGAGGCCCTCGAGCTGTACAAATGCTCGGAGGCCTACCGGGTCGACCTTAAGGAGGCTGCCCTTCCCTACTACGAGTTAGCACTTCGCCGAGGCATCCGCAAGGGGTTCAAGCAAGGCTACGATCGGGCCGTCTCTTATGCCGAGGAGCAGGCGTCTGAGACAATCGATTTCTCATCCGGGCAACGCTATGACTCGGACTTGCCATCCTCCAGTTCCTCTGCTTCGGCGTTGGAGGAAAAGGGTCAGGGGGGCTCTTCATCCGAGGGGTCGCCAACTCCGGATGCCTCAGGAGAGCACGCAACCGAGGCAGTTCCCACGCCGGTGGGGTCAGTGCCAGGGTCGGTCGTCACCGAGGGTACTGGGGGCAGACCATTTGAGCCTTCCACTTCCGAGCTTCAGGGTGGGCCAGAGGCCTAATGTATCTGCTTTGCTTTCTCTTTCTACATGTCCTTTCCTTTTCCGAAGGAGAACTTTCCTTATTGTGTAGGAAAAAGGTAAGGCAGTAGCATAATGATGAAGACTTAACTATTTCGTATCGTCATTGCCGTATTTTTCTCAGCGTATCTGTGATAGTTGGAAAGTGCTGATACTTTCTGCGTGGTTCTCGCGTGATAGTTGGGCGAGCCTCTGACAGGGTGTTCTTCGATTTTCTCCTGCTTTGAATGTTTAGCCACTTCGTGTGTCCCGCTGGGGCGGAAACGAGGGGTTTGATGTGACTGTTCATAGAGAGAGGTCCCTTTGGCGTGTTTTCGAGGGGAGAATCATTTAAGGCAAATAGCCTCCCTTCGCCTATAAAAGGTCTGAAGGGCGTCCCTTCCTCTCCACCGCTTAGGGTTTTCCCCGATAGTCTTTCCTCATTCTCTCTTCACGTAGCGTTGTGCCACTATATTTGAAGCATGGAAGACGCTCTGGAAGATGAGGCTGTCGATGACGGGGGGCAGAGAGTCCTTGCTACTTCAGGTTTGAAGGAGGTTCGACGGCCGGCGGACGGGTTTGAAGAAGGTCCAACGTGCGGAGGCACGTCGTCTTCTTTTTATCAGATCCGGCGGCACTTACAAGGGGGGCGAGATGGTGGACGGATGGGGGCATTAGGCATCCCTGCCGCCCGTCCCTCCTTACTCACTCCATGGAGGGGAGGAGGAAGCCAATTAAGCTCCCTCCTTCCCGGGCTTTCCGCTGCCTCCTCGTCCAGCTCTCCTGGTTTCTTTTTTCCTCTCACAGCCTCTTTTTACCTCTTCTGCTCTTCTCATCATTTCTTTCACTCTTCAGAGGGTGCCTGCACTCTTCTTCCTTCCAAAGAGTTGGCAGGTTGGCGGGGAGGATGCCTTCATATGCATTCCCTCTTCCCTTTTCTCTTCCAAGTTCAACTTGGAAGGTATCCTTCTCCTTCCTAATCCCTCTGTCACCTTTGTCCCGAGCTGCCCGAGCCAACGGGGTCGACTACCCTTTATCCGAGCCAGTTTCTGCACGAGACAGAGTCAGTGGCTGGACACAGGAAGGTCAACCGAGTCAGCCGAGCGATGGGCTCATGTGGCGGCGTCAGATGGATTTTTTTGCTTTTTTGACATGTATTTTCTTGGCTTCGGCCTTCCTGATGTACAAGCGAGTTGTTTGAATAAAAGAAAGGAGGCTTTTGTTTTATCTCATGTCGTTTATACAATGCTCAGTATTCAGAAGTAGAACTTGCATAGTGTAGTCGCGTTTTAGGTCCGAGGGATGAGCTCTCCTTCCATCGTGGATAGTCGGTATGCTCCTTTTCTGAGCGTCTCGACCAATCGGTAGGGGCCTTCCCAATTAGGGGATAACTTGCCTGCCGCCTCAAGTGGTCGAGAGGCTTCGACTTTTCTGAGGATGAAGTCTCCCGGTTGAAAGTGTCTATCTTAGACTTTGGCGTTGTAGTATTGAGTGAGGCGGCGTTGATATTCCATTGCTCGGATGCTGGCAATCTCTCGGACTTCATCTGCTAGGTCGAGGTTTTTGAGCAGTTTCTGGTCGTTTGCCTCGGACGAGAAGCAAATGACTCGGAGGGAGGGATTGCCAATCTCCAACGGGATCATGGCCTCGGCTCCGTACACCAACTGGAAAGGACTTTCACCGGTTGCCGTTCTGGGAGTCGTTCTGTGTGACCAAAGTACGTTCGGCAATTCCTCAAGCCAGCTGCCCTTGGCTTTGCCGAGCCTAGTCTTGATGCCTTTTAAGATAGTCTTATTGGCATTTTTGACCAGCCCGTTAGCCTGAGGGTGGGCGACCGAGGTGAAGTGATTGCGAATGCCCAGGTCGGCACATCTGTCTCGGAAATAATGAGAATCAAATTGCCGACCATTATCGCTTACTATCACCCGGGGGATGCCGTAACGACAGATGATCGACTTCTAGATGAAATTCCAGACGATTGTCTCGGTGATCCTTACTGTGGCTTCGGCATCGATCCACTTAGTGAAGTAATCGATGGCGACGATAATGAACTTCTTCTGGGCCTGGGCCGTGGGGAATGGCCCGAGGATATCGATTCCCCAGCGAGCGAAAGGATAAGGCTCGGCTAGGGTGATGAGCTCCGTTGCTAGCTGATGGAACAAGTGGCCAAATCGCTGGCATCGGTCACAGTGTTGCGTGTAGGTCGAGCAGTCCCGCTGTAGAGTGGGCAACCAATAACCTAGCCGTAGCAAGATCCTGACGAGCGACCTACCTCCTAAATGCGCTCCACACAGACCTTTGTGAACTTCTTCGATCGCTCGGTTGTCTTCGTCAGTGCTGAGGCACTTCAAGAGAGGACCGGAGAAGGATCTCCGGTAGAGAGCGCCGTCCAGAGTGACGAATCGCCGAGCCTGGTACTTCATTCTTCGGGCTTCCCGAGGGTTGGGGGGTTCTTGAGAATCTTGGAGCCATGACAGGTATGGGATACGCCAGTCGCTTGGGGAGGCCAAGTCAATAGCTAGGAGCTCCGAATCGATGCTCGATCACTCTAGCTCTTCGAGAAGGACCGATCGAGCACCCTCGGGGTCAAGAGAGGAGGCCAGCCGAGAGAGGGCGTCTGCTAGGGAGTTTTCCTCCTGAGCTATTCGGATTACCTCAAAACTCTCGAACTGTTGTGCCACGGTCTTGACCATCTGGAGGTATTTGACCATTGGTGCTTCTCGAGCTTCATAATCACCGTTGACCTGGCTAGCGACCAGCTGGGAGTCGGTGTGAATTCTGACCCGCTCAACCCCTAGCCGCCGGGCCATACGGGCTCCCGAGATGAGGGCCTCGTACTTGGAGGCGTTGTTTGACGCCTGGAAGTTGAACTTCAGGGCGTACTGTAGCTCTGCTCCTTCGGGGAATTTTAGGAGGATTTCGGCACCGCTTCCGGCTGAGTTGGTGGATCCGTCGACGAACAGTTCTCAGGTCGGCCCAAGCACGGACGGAGATCTTTCTTCAGTTGGAATGATGCTCTCGGCTATGAAGTCAGTGAGCGCCTGGCCTTTGATAGCCGAGCGAGGCCGGTACGATATATCGTAGGCCCCGAGCATGATAGCCCACTTGACGAGGCGTCCTGAGGCTTCGGGGTGAACGAGGATCCTCTTCAATGGTTCGCCGGTCAGCACGGTGATGGAGTGCCCTTGAAAGTAGGGTCGGAGGCGCTTGGTCGAGGTAACCAACGCTAGCATGAGTTTCTCAGTTGCGGGGTACCTTCTTTCGACCTCGTTGAGCACCTTGCTGGTATAGTAGACTGGTCTCTCGACTCCCGAGTCATTTCTGACCAGGACCGAGCTAACTGTAGACGGGGTTGCCGAGAGATAGAGATGCAGGGCTTTGCCTGGGATAGGCTTGGAAAGCACCGGGGGCGAAGCCAGGAACTCTTTAAGCTCGGTGAACGCTTTCTGGCATTCCTCGTCCCATGCGAACGTGGCAGATGCCAATTTGGGCCCCCTCAATAACTTGAAGAAGGGTAGGCATCGTTCGGCCGCACGGGATAGGAATCTGATGAGTGCGACAATACGTCCAGTCAGGCGTTGACCGTCTTTGACGCAGGTGGGTGGGCGCATGTCCAGGATGGCCTGGACCTTGTCGGGGTTGGCCTCGATCCCACACTGGGTGACTAAGAAGCCCAAGAATTTCCCAGACCTTACTCCGAAGGCGCACTTGGTGGGATTGAGCTTCATATTATATTTCAGGAGGGTGTTGAAGGTCTCAGCTAGGTCGGTGAAGTGGTCCTTGCCCTTGGGGGTTTTGACGAGCATGTCGTCAATGTAGGCCTCGACGTTCCGGCCAAGCTATCCGTCGAACATATGGTTGACCAACCTCTGATACGTTGCTCTAGCATTCTTCATCCCAAAAGACATCCCGGTGTAACAGGATACGCCGAAGTTGGTGATAAATGTGGTCTTCTCGATGTCCTCCGGATTCATTCTGATCTGATGGTAGCCTGAATAGGCGTCTAGGAAGCTGAGTATCTCGTTGCCCGAGGTTGAGTCAACCAGTTGGTCGATGCTTGGTAATGGATAGCAGTCCTTTGGAGTAGCCTTGTTCAAGTCGGTGAAGTCCACGCACATCTGCCACTTTCCCAAAGCTTTTGGCACCAGGACGACGTTAGCCAGCCACATCGGGTACAGGACCGGTCTAAAAAGACCAGTCTTTTGCCCATTGGTGACTTGCTCCTTGATGATCTCCAGTTTCTCTAGCGCGTGCTTCCTTTTGCGTTGTTGTACGGGCTTCATGGTTGGGTCGAGGTTGAGCTTATGCATCACCGTCTCCTCCGGTATCCCAGGGAGTTGATCATCAGACCACGCAAAGACTCAGATGTACACGGAAAGAAACTCTTTGTATTGCTGTTGGGCTTCAGATATTAGGTCGGCTCCGATCTTTACTCCCAGGGTCGGGTCATCATTTAGGAAAACCGTTAAAAATTCACCTCCAGGCTCGGCGGTTGCGGATTTTTCCTCGACTTCTCGGGGGCCCTTGCTCTTCCCGTCCAATCTTGTGGCTTCAACCGAGATATTGTAGCACCTTCTGGCCGTGGCCTGGTTGCCTCAGACTTCCCTTGACCTATTTTTGGTGGGGAACTTTGGGGCGACCCGGATCCCGGATACCAGGTATACCCGGTAGGACTACCGAATACACGTGATACCGCTTGGAACCCGCGAGACCTCCCAAGAGCGGTAAAGCTCCGAAGGGAAAAAGGATTGTCGTGTAGTACATTGAACTGACAGATATAGCAGCAAGCAATTAAATTTCATTAGATCGGATTGCTAAAGTAGAAAAAATAAAAATGCATTTTAATTAACGGATTTCAATTAACAATTATATACCCAGAGTCAAGTCCAAAGGAAAGACAGCAAGTCTACCAAGTACAGTCGACAGAAAAGAAAGATGTACCAGGAAGTCGGGGGAAGCCCGACGGAGGTACCAGCTGGCAGCTAGGACTCGAACTCCAGAATCCGCGGAAGCAGAACGAACACGTCACCCCACCTGAAAAGTAGGGGTGAGCCTCGTGTCACTGGCTCAGTAGGGGTCACGCGGATCCCCACTGAAAAATGCGCAGTAACACGGAACAACAGGGACAGCAGTAAGAAATAACACGAGAAAGCTACAAAAGAAAGGGAAGCAGGAGTAGGGAACAGGTAAGGACGAGGGGAATAACCCGAACAGGCAAGCAGGCCTAGAAAGGGAAAGAGGAGTAGGGAGCAGCAAGGAAAAGGGAAAAAGCCAAACAAAACACCCCAACCTACACCTACAACAGGCATGCAAAAGAAGGCCTAGAAAAGACCTAGATAGGCACAGGCAACACGACCGGAGTGTCGTGCACCGAACAAGACACAAACCTCGGGCACAGCCACAGAAAGGCCAACCCGGACAGGTCACGACAAACCCCACAAGTGTCTCGACTGCCCACCGATCGTGGCCTACGCGAGCTCGGCCGAGTCGCAGACCCACGCGAAAAATCGGTTACAAGTACTAGTCAGGGTCACGCCCATCGGCGTCAGTCCTCTACCCCTGACCACGTGTGCACACACTGGCTCCTGCCTAGAGCCAGACCTCTAGCTAGTTTTCTCCCCCCGTAGGACGCTACGGTAACCGCAGGAGCCGACGGAAACTAGCTTACAAACCGTATATCGGGGTCACCCCTCGACTGCTGGACATCTAGGGCGACGCAAGGAAGAAGCTCGAATGCGGTGCTAAAGTACAGACAGTCGAACATGCACTGTCACCTGTACCTCAAACACCAAAGGCAGCACAAGAAACTGCCGACAGACTCAGAATTGTAGTCTTAGCCTTCATAGGAACATCGACCGACGTCCACGGGGAAAGTGGCCAGACCACGGGAGCGACAGACATCACCCTAACATAGACCGACATACACACAGACACGCCACAAATCTACCTCTAAACAGCCCCTAACATCACCTAAACCGGGCTAACAAATAGCCGGTCGCACACCGAAAAGCCCAACAGCCATCACGGCCACAATAGGACCGTAACGCACCACCATAGACGCGTTACACGAACCTGACGTAAAACTATGGTAGCGGTCACCGGAGGACCGCGACCAGGCAGTCACGGTTGCCTGAGGACCACGACAAGCTAGACGCCACATGATGGTAGCGGTCACCGGAGGACAGCGACCACGCAGTCACGGTCGCCTGAAGACCGCAACTAAACTAAGGGGGTCTGTCGCAAGACCGTGACTCTTGCCGACTCCGTCGGCCGGGTAAACGCGGTTCTCCTAGGACCGCGACCAAACGAACGCGGTTACTGGTGGACCGCGTTTAGCTCGAAAAATCGAGAACGGCAGGAAAAACAAGGGGAAGGCCAAATCGGCCCGTTCCACGCCCCATTCACGCCGAAACGCAGGGGAAACAAAGGCAAACCATGAAAAACAACATCTGGAGGCCAAAAAGCCCACATGCATGCATTAAAATAAGAGATCGGGGTGATTTCAATGAATCGACCCTAAAGGCGTCACCGAGGTTCCCGGACTCCTACCGGCCTCGAATGACGACCAATCGACACGAAACTAGCATGAATGGGATCCAGACATCCCAGCGGTCATTTTGACGCTAACCACGCCGCAAATGGTTGCCATTTTTCGACAAACCCTGAAAACTCCAAAAACTATGGTTTTCACTAAACCGGCCCGATTTCCCCCGATCAAGCACCAAACTACGCACGGAAGCAGGGAAAACGTGCAGAACGAAGTGGCGGTCCATCTCCCTACCTCCACCGAAGAAACCGTGCCCCGGAGGGACTAAACCATGTCGAAAACCACTGAATCACGAACGACGCCCTCTCGGAATCCACCGAGGGATCGCGCCCGCCACGCTCCATCCGCTGCTCCTTCCCGCGAACCGATCACCCGAGCACGTCCACGTCTCAGCCAGCTCTGCAACGGTGCACGCCCCGCGCCGAACGGATCAGAGATAGGAGAGAACGGAGTGAGATAGCGTGAAGTTGAAAATGAGCAGGAGAGATAGTGGAATTGAATTTATAGAAAGAAATTAGGAAATTTTCCTAATTTCTGAAAAATTGATTTTTGGCCCTATCTCAGAAAAATACACAAAAATAGTCAAAACGATCGGCTCGAAGAATACATCACCACTGTATCGTCCACGAGTCGATGAATTGAGAAATAAACTCACCGCAGGGTTCCGTAACTAGTATGACAGAAAAACCCACACGGATCGTAAAACTCAACTCGGGAGGTACAAAAGCAAACTGAAACTCACCGAAAAGGATCCGGAAGACCCAATAAAGATCCAACAAAGATCCGGGACATTACATCCTCCCCTCCTTTAAGAAATTGCATCCTCAAAATTTAAGGACCAACAAGGGTAAGCAGGGAAGAACAACCCGACGACCTAGCTACGAAACGAACAGACACCAAGAAACAAAACGACCGACACATCAGGGAGCAGCTTAAACAAGGAAATACAGTCCTCTCAGCTGACAGCCTGACCACATCATCGGCTCCAGAGCCAAAGGCGACAGGGAACACCTGGCACACAGGACACCAACGATAGATTCACGGAGAAGCGATAGCAAAACAGTAGCACCGATAGATAGACAAAATCATAGAGAAACAGCACTTACAAAAACAACAACAACGGCAGCACTCGCAGGATTCCGGCTCCGTACAGGACACAAAACCACGGAATACAACTGCAAGTAGGGTCGCATCAAGGCATAACAGCAGCTGATCACACGACTTCCAGGGAACGAGTCATGCATCGAGCAGCTTACCAAGAAAGACCCACAACGACAAGAAACGGAAATCACAAAACCTAACGCCAGCTGAAGACTGTACCGTACTTAGGGACTCTGGAAACTGTATATCTGATATTCCCATGTACTTCACACAACAACGCTCTGATACCAACTGTGGCGACCCGGATCCCGGATACCAGGTATACCCGGTAGGACTACCGAATACACGTGATACCGCTTGGAATCTGCGAGGCCTCCCAAGAGCGGTAAAGCTCCGAAGGGAAAAAGGATTGTCGTGTAGTACATTGAACTGACAGATATAGCAGCAAGCAATTAAATTTCATTAGATCAGGTTGCTAAAGTAGCAGAAATAAAATTACATTTTAATTAACGGATTTCAATTAACAATTATATACCCAGAGTCAAGTCCAAAGGAAAGACAGCAAGTCTACCAAGTACAGTCGACAGAAAAGAAAGACGTACCAGGAAGTCGGGGGAAGCCCGACGGAGGTACCAGCTGGCAGCTACAACTCGAACTCCAGAATCCGCGGAAGCAGAACGAACACGTCACCCCACCTGAAAAGTAGGGGTGAGCCTCGTGTCACTGGCTCAGTAGGGGTCACGCGGATCTCCATTGAAAAACGTGCAGTAACATGGAACAACAGCGACAGCAGTAAGAAATAACACGAGAAAGCTACAAAAGAAAGGGAAGCAGGAGTAGGGAACATGTAAGGACGAGGGGAATAACCCGAACAGGCAAGCAGGCCTAGAAAGGGAAAGAGGAGTAGGGAGCAGCAAGAAAAAGGAAAAAAGCCAAACAAAACACCCCAACCTACACCTACAACAGGCATGCAAAAGAAGGCCTAGAAAAGACCTAGACAGGCACAGACAACACGACCGGAGTGTCGTGCACCGGACAAGACACAGACGTCGAGCACAGCCACGGAAAGGCCAACCCGGACAGGTCACGACAAACCCCACAAGTGTCTCGACTGCCCACCGATCGCGGCCTACGCGAGCTCGGTCGAGTCGCAGACCCACGCGGAAACTTGGTTACAAGTACTAGTCAGGGTCACGCCCATCGGCGTCAGTCCTCTGCCCCTAACCACGTGTGCACACACTGGCTCCTGCCTAGAGCCAGGCCTCTAGCTAGTTTTCTCCCCCCGTAGGACGCTACGGTAACCGCAGGAGCCGACGGAAACTAGCTTACAAACCGTATATCGGGGTCACCCCTTGACTACTGGACGTCTAGGGCGACGCAAGGAAGAACCTCGAAATGCAGCGCTGAAGTACAGACAGTCGAACATGCACTGTCACCCGTACCTCAAACACCAAAGGCAGCACAAGAAACTGCCGACAGACTCAGAATCGTAGTCTTAGCCTTCATAGGAACGTCAACCGACGTCCACGGGGAAAGCGGCCAGACCACGGGAGCGACAGACATCACCCTAACATAGACCGACACGCACACAGACACGCCACAAATCTACCTCTAAATAGCCCCTAACATCACCTAAACCGGACTAACAAACACCCAGTCGCACACCGAAAAGCCCAACAGCCATCACGGCCACAATAGGACCGTAATGCACCACCATAGACGCGTTACACGAACCTAACGCAAAACTATGGTAGCGGTCACCGGAGGACCGCGACCAGGCAGTCACGGTTGCCTAAGGACCGCGACTAGCCAGACGCCACATGATGGTAGCGATCACCGGAGGACCGCGACCACGCAGTCACGGTCGCCTGAAGACCGCAACTAAACTAACGCGGTCTATCGCAAGACCGCAACTCTTGCCGACTCCCTTGGCCGGGTAAACGCGATTCTCCTAGGACCGCGACCAAACGAACGCGGTTACTGGTGGACCGCGTTCAGCTCGAAAAATTGAGAACGGCGGGAAAAATAAGGGGAAGGCCGAATCGGCCCATTCCACGCCCCATTCATGCCGAAACGCAGGGGAAACAAAGGCAAACCATGAAAAACAACATCTGGAGGCCAAAAAGCCCACATGCATGCATTAAAAAAAGAGATCGGGGCGATTTCAACGAATTGACCCTAAAGGGGTCACCGAGGTTCCCGGACTCCTACCGGCCTCGAATGACGACCAATCGACACGAAACTAGCATGAATGGGATCCAGACATCCCAACGGTCATTTTGACGCTAACCACGCCGCAAATGGTTGCCGTTTTCCGACAAACCCTAAAAACCCCAAAAACTACGGTTTTCACTAAACCGGCCCGATCTCCCCCGATCAAGCACCAAACTACGCACAGAAGCAGGGAAAATGTGCAGAACGAAGTGGCGGTCCATCTCCCTACCTCCACCGAAGAAACCGTGCCCCGAAGGGACTAAACCATGCCGAAAACCACCGAATCATGAACGACGCTCTCTCGGAATCCACCGAGGGATCGTGCCCGCCACGCTCCATCCGCTGCTCCTTCCCGCGAACCGATCACCCGAGCACGTCCACGTCTCAGCCAGCTCTGCAACGCGCCCGTGCCGAACGGACCAAAGACGGGAGAGAACGGAGTGAGATAGCGTGAAGTTGAAAATGAGCAGGAGAGATAGTGGAATTGAATTTATAGAAAGAAATTAGGAAATTTTCCTAATTTCTGAAAAACTAATTTTTGGCCCTATCTCAGAAAAATACACAAAAATAGTCAAAACGATCGGCCCGAAGAATACATCGCCACTGTATCATCCACGAGTCGATGAATTGAGAAATAAACTCACCGCAGGGTTCCGTAACTAGTACGAGAGAAAAACCCACACGGATCGTAAAACTCAACTCGGGAGGTACAAATGCGAACCGAAACTCACCGAAAAGGATCCGTAAGACCCAATAAAGATCCAACAAAGATCTGGGACATTACAAACTTCATCTTTTGGTGATAGGTAGAAGGCACTGCTATCATTCGGCTGAAGATTCCTCGGTCGAAGATCGCATTGTATGCTATCATACCCTTGATCACTATGAAGTCCACCATAACCGTAACGATTTTGGGTGGGGTGCCAAGAGTAACCGGCAGACTTAGGGCTCCCTCGAGATAAGTGGCATGGCCATTAAACCCGCACAGGGGGGTTCGGATCGGGCGGAGTTTAGATTGATCCTCCCCCATCTTAAGGAAACATTCGTAGGATAATACGTCGGGGGCACTTCCATTGTCAACTAGAATCATGTCAACGTTACAATAGTTTATCGTGGCCGATATGACTAGGGCGTCGTCATGCGGGGTGGTCAGCCCTTCCAGGTCTTGGTCAGAGAAGACTATGACTTGGGACTCACTTGGCGGGGTCTTGGTAGGCTCGATGGCTCGGCTCGCCCGCTCAACATGACGCTTCCTTCCTCGACCACTGTCTCCCCCTAATGCAGCTCCTCCAGAGATGACGTTGATATGGTCCCCACGAGGGGCGTTGTCGATTTCCTCTGGGGCACCTCGGTCTTCCTTGTGCCCAGCCACGAACCGGGAGAGGTGTCCCTGGCGGATGAGGTGCTCGATCTCGTCCTGGAGCTGATGGCAGTCGCCGGTGTGATGCCCGTTGTCGCTGTGGAACAGGCAATGCTTGCTGCGACTGCGATTCTTCGACCTCATTGGTTCGGGTTAGCGGAGGAGGCCCGAGCCTTTGAGGTCCTCATATATCTCGTAAACTGGAGTGGTTAAGGGAGTGTACCGCTCATACTTTCATGACGGTTCCTTGCGTTCCCCATCTTGGTTCCGCCTTTTCCCTGGACCCGAGCTTGGCTCGGGTGCCCGCTTCTTGTCCCCCTCCCGACCCGAGCCGGTTGCATCTTGGCACGCGCTGAGTACTTCTTCGCACTCGGCATGGCGCAATGCCAGAGTCACTAGTGCAACAAGGGTCGAGGGAGGGTGGAGGACAAGCTCGCGGCAGAGGTTCTCGTCGCGGGTGCCCCCGGTCAGCGCGGTTACAGCCGAGGCGACGTCCAGGCAGGGAATCCTCAGGGCTTCCCATTTGAATCGGGTGATGTAAGCCCGAAGTTTCTCCCCTTGCACCTGCTTGAGGGCTAAAAGTCCCGCTACCGACCTTGGGGGACCACTGCCGGCGAAACTCTCTTTGAATATTCGCCCGAGTTGCTTGAAGTCCCGGATGGATTCGGGGGCGAGGGCTTGGAACCAGGCCTGGGCGCCTTGGACCAGGGTGGTCACGAAGGCTCGGCATTTGATGGCGTTGGATGCTCTATGAAGGGTCATTAGAGCGTCGAAGCTGTCGAAGTGATCGGCCGGGTCGCCTTGGCCGTCATAAGGCTTGAAGGTTGGAATGGAGGTTCTGGGAGATACCTCTGCCTTCAAGATATAGTCGGAGAACGGAGATTTCTCCTCGTCCTCCGTGGAGGAGACTTTCTGCAGGGCGCGTAGGGCGCGCTCTTGTTCTGCAAAGCGCCTCTTGAATTCTCGCAGTCGGAGGGATAGCTCCGGCTGCCGCTGTGCCGTGGGACTAGGGGGGGCTGTTTTGGCGTTCCCCAGGGACTTCGGTCTCTGGGTTCAGACGGCGTGCCCCGGGTCTCCCCCTTTTCGGAGTGGAGGAGGCTTCTTGCTCCGGAGGAGGGGCTTGTGAAGGTCCTCCTGACCTGTTACGGATGATCTGTCGGCCTCGGAGGGTGAAGCGGCCTCCGGCGGTGTGATGGGACACGTTCTCAAGGGGGGGGGCTCTCTGGAGGGGCGCATGACCTTCCATCCCTGGCCGCCTGAGTCCTCATGAGTTCCACGAGGACATCCAGTTTCGCGTTGAGGGCCTGGAAAGTGTCGGCGCCGCCGTTAAGCGGTAGCCCCACCGCCGCGGGGGGAGGGGGTGGTCCGTCGGCGGGGGCGCTGGCATTAGAGGGGGGATTTTGTGAGGCTTGAGAGGGGCCTTCTCCCGTCGCCACCATGGCCTTTCCCCTGTTGCCGGTTGACCTCCTCCCTAAACTCCTTCGCACCATACTGGCTCTTTGGTCGTTTCCCACAGATGGCGCCAGATGAAGGGACGTGATCTCGTGCTGGACCTGAGCTGGGAGGATGATCACCGAATAGTGAACTGTAAAGAAAGGGAAACGGATCAAGGGGCCCAAGGATGGTTCCATAGGGAAAAGCCTCCGATGCCTAAGTCAGTAGAGCAGTGGTGGAAGATATGGAGGGAGGAAGAAAGAGGTGCACGAGATCCCCCTACACCAAGGTGGTGAAGTGGTTCTTGCTCAGGGAGTTTAGGCGTGTATTGCCCTTACCTTTCATTGGAGGGAGTCCCAGGTTTAAATAGTGCACTGGCCTCATGAGTCCTGTAAGCTAAGGGATTTCGGCGGGGATTACGTCCTCAACGTGGGCTCTTTACGTCCTCATCGTGAGATCTTTATAGTCTTGAGGGATCATGGGTCCCTTATCCTCATAAACTCATACTCATAAAGGGCTCTCAACGGTAGCGTGGATAAGTAATCGTCGTTTAAACCCAAGCATGAAGGGTGCCAACCCTGTCCGGGTGATAGGCATAGCTCGGATGAAGAAAGGTCGGAGTGGGCGCTGAGCGCATGACTCTATCCCGGTGCGGGGATAACTCGGACATGGGTCTTCCTCCGTTCTGACCGTCATTCGAGCCTTCCGAGCCTGAGGGCCGCCGAGGAAGGGTTTGATCCCGAGTAATCTTATTGGACTTTTTATTTTACGTGGGCCCTATGGAGTTGTCACTTGGAATGAGCTGGGCCTCGTTTTATCCTGATGGACCTAGTTCGGCTGCTTTTAGATGGGCTACAGAAATCTCCCTCTCCAAAAACTAAGCAAAATCCTCCTCCCGCAGCAGTAGGCACTACACCTGTAAAACACCATCTTTAATTTTTCACTGTACATAAATGTTTGGTTCCAGTTATGCTTTGTGCTTCAATAAAACTTTTGCTTTCTTTTCAGGCAAGGCAAATTAAAACTAGAATATTTTTCATGTTTTAAACTAGTTTTTTTATTTGGGAAAGGAATGTGAAATTGTTCCATTCAGAAAGAGGAGAATAAACCTCAATCATGTTTTTGACAACATTGATGGTACAGCAAGACTGGCAAGCTGCTACACAAGATGGACAAGACTGTATGATTTTATATTCAAGATGGTCTCCTTGTTTGTTGTTTCTTCCATAGATGTAGAAAATGAGTACAATTTACCTTTTAAGGATGTGCTTATCATATATTAATTATATAATTCATTGCATTTGTTTATGCTCTTTGTTATAAAAGTAATTGCACCATTTTTTGGTGAGTGTGGATGTATATATCATATTATATACTTTGTCGTACAATGTGTTATATGGATGTAAATATTTTGCATAGAATGAAAATGTGTTTTTTTTTTATCTATGATTAATATGGATGTCCTGTGTATGTGTGGATGTGTAGCATGTGTGGATGTGTGGACTTGTAGTTACATGTTAATTGTACCTATGGAGTACATAGATTATCTACGGAATACAATTATGTATGTTTGCATTACCTACGGATTAAAGGCTACTCACGGAGTATAGTAGAATTACATACAGAGTATATTTTAGTTACATACAGAGCATATCATAAGATTACCTACAGAGTTTACAGATTACCTACAAAATATATTGCAATTTATACGGACAAAATATATTGCAATTTATACGGGTTACCTACTAAGTATGTCAAATGTTACCTATGAAATATATGGGTTACCTATCACTATACCAAGAAAAACCTATACATATAACAACGAAAGTTATAGGTAAAGACACAAAAAGTCATGTGATGTGGCACAGCCCAAAGATGCCAATGAAAGAATGGTTGAACCTAGGACTTAGATCCACAAGCATACAAGCACTATCAATGGACTCATGCTAGCGGCTCACTCGTATGGCTCAAGTGATCACCCCGTGGGGCCGGGGATGATGGCGAGGGTCCGAGGTGGGACCCTAATATTCAAAGGACTGGATTGACTTAGGCTGACCCTAAGGGTCTGGGAATTCCCATCTTCTTGGGCAGCCGGCACGCCGGGGCGTGGGGTTGGGTGGCTCTCACTCACGATCCGTGGTAGGCACACTAATCGAGCAATAACGGGTCCAAGCACTATCTCACCGACCGATGGGCATAAGAAGCAATACTAAACTAGCAAAGCATGGAACAACCAGGTAGGGACCAGTCACTCACCGGATCGGTGTGAAGACACTGATCCCGGCCGAAGACGAGGGCGAGCGGGGAGGCGTGGGTACGCACCCGCACGCCGCGTCGATGCCGCTTGGCCTGAAAATTTTAAGAGTACAACACTACTCCTCTCGCAGGAGGGTGGATCAAGGGGTCGGGGTTAATGTGTTACACTCAAACACTACCTCCACGCAGGGAGGGGATGTCAGCTGGCCAGGCGGGCTGGGGAAACTAAGAGTGAACACCGACTTGCCGAGTTGCGCCAATTCTGCTAGCTTCAGGAACAGCTTGATAGGTTGTTGATGTCGGTGCTGCCACGGGCTCAACTGAGCTCAGAATTGGTTGAAATTGGTTCCGAAACGTTACTGACTGACCCGGGATGTCGCCTGAATTTTTGTAGAAGCTCGTGACGACGTCGCCGGCCGGGGCAGATCCTTGACCCGGACTGATTGGTTCTGTCTCTGTCTTGTGCAGAACTGATGAGGTCGGTTGCAGATGACGCCACGGAGGCTACCGAACTCCGATTGAGACGAACTTGGCGTTGACGTGACCGTGGCTGGAGCATCTTCGAGCAGAAACTGACGGGACTCCAAAAGGAGGTTGGAGAAGAAACTTCTGATCAGAAGAGTAGGTGGTGGTCCAACCTGGAACAGCAGGGACAGCCTGCGCACTTCGACGGGAAAATTTGGAACTGAGAGCTCGGGAGGGCGATTGACTTCGTTCTTCCTGGTACTGAAAGGGGACTGGTCGTAGTTCCTCTCCTCCAAAAATGGCGCCCAGAGCTTTCCCGAACAGGTCGTGGCGGCCTCTGCTCTCAGCCTCATATCACCAGCCGGAGTCGGAAAGTGCAGTCTGGCGAGAACGGCTCCTCCAATCAGCTCCGAGCTCGGATGGACGCGGGATCACCACCGTTGTAAAGCTGACTCGATGACGCTTCCGACGTTGTAAGATGGGTTGCCAGAACTCTCAGGTGACGACGGGGTGTCCTCTGCAACCTGCTGCCACTTCTGCTACCTGCGACCTGGACTGGATCTGAAAATGAAAATGGTTATGAGTGAAGGGATGGTGGGGTGTAGTTGGGGAAATGGGGTGGCTGGAGGTTGTGGGGAGTGGAGGTGGTTGATGGAGGGCTGTTGTGGTGGCTGGAGAAACAAGGAGGGGGTGGGTGAAGGGGGCTGGCTGGCTGTGGGTGAGAGGGGAAGGGGAGGGCTGCACAAGGTGACAATGGAGAGGGAAGGGGGGGGGCGAACTTGGCTGGGTATGGGGGCTGGTTTGGGCGACCAAGCTGGTATGGGGGTGTGAGATGGGAGGGAGATTCAAAAATGGCCTTGGGGACTCCTTCAGCCTTGGGAGGTGGGGAGGTGCTTAGGGAAGTGGATGGGGTAGGTGGTGGTTGGGGGTGGGGTTTGGATTGGTGGAGGCTACCTTGGGGCTGGGGTGGAGTTATGGGGGTGGTGGGTGGTTGGGGAGGTCCTTAATGAGGGAGGGGGGTAGGTGGTAGGTGGGAGAAAGGGGAGAGAGAGAGGGGTTCGCCCCCTTCCTTGAGGAGAGAGAGTAAGAGAGAGATAATGAGAGAGAAAGAGAGAAGAGAAATTTAGTGGAGGGGAGTGAGATTTGGGAAATGCTTCTATTCAAATTGATTCATCAAAAGTTGAGTATATGAGAGAGATGGGCACTATATATAGGCATCCATTCTTTACATGACCAAAGTACCCTTGACAATTAGACAAAAGACCAAGCATATCCTAGACTCACTCCTATGGGCCCATAACTAAGGTACTTGGGCCCAAATAAGCATAACAAGGGAAATGACTAAGATAACATGACTCAATAAAGAAAAATATATAAGATATGACTCAGAGAAAAGAAAAATAACATGTGAACAAAGAGATGGGCTTCATCCAAATGATGCAGGCGATCCGAGCCAAAGTGAGCGCTGTGAGATGCCCTCATCAAATCCCCCGGGATGGGGAGAACTCGACCCCGTCGAGTATGGGTCCGCCTGACTGTGGTAGTGCTCCAAAATATCTGGGTCAAGGCGCAACAAGTCTTCCCGGCTCACCCAAGTGTCCTCGGTCAGGGGATGGCCCTTCCACCTCACTAGGTAACGCTGGTATACCCTGTTCCTGGTAATGGTACTCTGCTCATCCAGTATTGCCTCCACTTGCTCACGTCGGCCTCTCAAGCTAGGAGGTAGAGTCACACCGTGGGTGTCTCTCTCAAGGGATGGTAAAGGCTCAAGCTCCTCACTAGGTTCCACCGCGGGGCCCTTGTAGGGTACCAGGTCTGCCACATTGAAAGTAGGGTGTACCCCAAAACCCTCAGGTAGGTCCAGCTCATAAGCGTTACTACCTAGTCGTCTCAGAATTCGAAAGGGTCCCGACCCTCGTGCCCTCAACTTGGAGGCAGGCCCCGGAAGGAGCCGCTCCGTCCTTACCATCACCGAGTCTCCCACTTGGAACTCACAGTGACGCCGATGAGCATCTGCCCACCTTTTGTAAGCCTCATTGCTCTTCCCTATATGCTTGCGGATGTCATCATGCAACTCTTTGATATGTTGTGCAAAGGACTCAGCTGAGACAGACACTCTAGCATGTGGGGGAAGGGGAATAAGGTCTGAGGGTTTTCTAGGCCTATAACCATGTACGACCTCAAATGGACTCTTGCCTATAGACCTATTGACAGAATCATTGTAGGCAAACTCGGCCTGAGACAAGAGGAGATCCCAATTCCCAGGGTGGTCCCCTACTAGACAACGGAGCAATTTCCCAAGGCTTCGGTTGACGACCTCAGTCTGGCCATCGATTTGAGGATGGTAAGTGGTGGAGAATTTGAGGAGGGTTCCCATCAAATGCCAGAGAGTTTTTCAAAAGTAACTAGTGAATTTCACATCTCGGTCAGACACAATGGTTTTGGGTAGTCCATGGAGTCAGACCACCTCATCAAAGAACAATCGGGCGACCCTAGAAGCATCCGAAGTCTTGGCACATGGGATAAAGTGGGACATCCTAGAGAACCTGTCAACAACGACAAAGATGGAATCATGTTTGCATAAGGTCCTAGGTAGGCCAAGGATAAAGTCCATGCTCAAATCCTCCCAAGGTCGGTCTGGGATGGGTAGGGGTGTGTAAAGCCCAGTGTTTTGCCTCACTTATTTTGTTGAAGCACAAATGCGACATTGTCCCACAATGTGGGCCACATCCTTCTTGAGACTGGGCCAATGGAATTGCCTCTTAATTAGCTCTACGGTCTTTTGGACCCCAAAGTGACCAGCTAGGCCACCACTGTGTAACTCCCAAACTAAGAAGTCCCGAAGTGAAGTCCGAGGTATGCATAGCCTAGCTCCCTTGAAAAGATACCCCTCTTGGAGTATGAATCCCTCATGTTCCTTGTGGGGCTGAGTGGAGAGGGTGTTGTAGTGAGTCCCAAAGTCGGGACAATTTGGGTATTCCCCTTTGATTCTCTCAAACCCGGTGACTTCCACCTGGATAGTGGAAAGTAAGGCTACCCGCCTACTAAGCGCATCGGCGGCGCGATTCTCACTACCCATCTTGTACTTGAGGACAAAGGTATAGGCTTGAATGTATTCTACCCAACGGGCATGGCGGGCATTGAGCTTTTGTTGGGTGTTGAGGTACTTCAATGCCTCGTGGTCCGAGAAGATCACAAACTCCTTGGGGAGGAGATAGTGCCTCCAATGCCGAAGGGACTGAACCACAGCGTAAAGCCCTTTGTCATATGTGGAGTACCTAGTCCTAGCCTCACAAAGTTTCTCACTAAAATAAGCTACTGGGTGACCCTCTTGACTAAGAATGCCTCCAATCCCTACCCCGGATGCATCAAAAGTGACCTCGAAGACCTTTGAGAAGTCGGGTAGGCACAAGACCGGGGCTTGGGTCATCTTTTCTTTAAGCTCTAGGAATGCTTTGGAGGCTGCCCTAGTCCACATAAAAGTGCCCTTCTTGAGGCAATCCGTGATAGGAGCGGTGATAGTGCTAAACCCACGGATGAATCTCCTATAGAAAGTGGCTAGCCCGTGAAAGCTTCGGGCCTCATGGAGGGTCTTGGGCTCGGGCCACCCAAGAATGGCTTGGACCTTCTCGGGGTCCATGGATACCCCTTGGGATGAAACAATAAATCCGAGGAAGGCTAGTTGGTTGGTCAAGAAATGACACTTCCCGGGATTGGCAAAGAGACTTTCTTTCCTAAGAACGGTGCAAACTTGTTTGAGATGATCTAGGTGGGCTTCCTTGGTTTGGCTATATATGAGAATGTCATCAAAGTAGACGACAAGGAAGATGGCAATGAAGGGCCGGAGGACCTCGGTCATGAGGCGCATAAATGTGCTAGGTGCATTGGAAAGGCCGAAAGGCATGACAAGCCATTCATAGAGACTGTCCTTAGTTTTAAAGGCGGTTTTCCACTCGTCCCCAGGCCTAATGCAAACTTGGTGGTAGCCACTTTTGAGATCGATCTTAGAGAAGATGGTGGCTCCAGCAAGCATGTCTAGCATGTCATCTAGCCGAGGGATGGGAAACCTATATTTGACCGTGATTTTGTTGATGGCCCGGCTATCCACACACATGCGCCAAGTTCCGTCTTTTTTGGGTGTAAGGAGGGCCGGGACGGCACATGGGCTTTTGCTAATGCGGAGGAAGCCCTTCTTGATGAGCTCCTCAATTTGCCTCCTAAGTTCAGCATGCTCGGTGGGGTTGAGGTGATAGTGAGGTAGGTTGGGTAAGGTAGCTCCGGGCACAAAGTCGATGGCATGTTGCACATCGCGCATGGGTGGTAGCTTATCCGGTAGCTCATCGGGAACACATCATGGAAGTCCTCAAGGATTTGTTGAATTTATATTAGGTGTGGGTTGGTTAGGGTGGATTCCCCAAGGCAAATAACAATGGCACACACTTGTCTCCCTTGGTTGACTTCTTCCTCAAGTTCTTTCCTAGTGATGAGGTGTAGGTTCCTAGTAGTCCCAATGGTCAAACTAGGACTTGATGGGGTGGGGTTTGGTGGGTTTTGAATAGTGGAAGGGGTAGGGGATCCCTCAAGGGAGGGAGATGCCTTCTTGAGAAGGGAACGGGGTGGAGAGGGGTTGAGTTGGATTCTCTTCCCCTCATGAGTGAAAATGCAAGTGTTAGTCCTTCCAAGGAAGGTGACATCTACATCGTAGATCCAAGGTCACCCTAGGAGTATACTTCCAACTTCCATTGGTAGAATGTCGCACCAAACTTGGCCTTGGTAGGATTGAAATGTGATAGGGACAAGGCAACGAGTGCTAACAGGTACGGATGTGGCATCAATCCAAGCTACCCGATATGGGTGTGGATGTGGGGAGATGGTAAGGCCCAAAAGTTTGATGGTGTCGGGTGACACCACATTCACACTACTCCCGTTGTCCAAGATGACCTTCCTAGCATGACTCCCTATCCGGATGTAGGTATGGAAGATGGTGTTTCTTCTCCAATCATGTTCTTGGGTTTGAGTGAGGGTGCACCTAACCACTCCAAGGTGAGAGTTGGTAGATGGAGGGGTTTGTTCTTGATTGGTCTCCATGTAGTGGTTCTCATACTCCTCCCAATCGGGAGAGGCCTCATATACCTCAACCTCTTCTATAACTTCATCTTAGGGCAAGGGGGTTGTCTCCTCAATGAGCAAGCTAGATGCGCCCTTGGTGGGGCATTGATTGGCGAAGTGTCCATACCCAAGGCACCTAAAGCATTGCTGCCCACTTTGGTGGTTTGGGACAGCCCTAGTGTGAGGGAGAGTGGGTGTCAGATTTGGTCTATTGGGAGTGGGGTTGGGGGGCCCACTTTTGGAGCGAGGAGGAGGGGTACCACTAGGAGGGGCTGCCCAAGTGGGAGGAGTTCCCATGGGGGTGGGGAGGAGTCCTCATTGAGGAGGTGAGGGGTTGGTCCTAGGTACCATGGATTTTGGGTCCATTCCCCGAGGGGGAAACCTTCTGGTGTATCGAGAGAATTTCTCGACATCTCGGACCACTTGGTAGGCTTGCTGTAGAGTGGCTACTCGACGCATGAATAGCTCCTTTTTTATGTGGAATTGAAGCCCATTCCTAAAGCGGGATAGAGTGACGGCGGGGTTCTCTTGGACTCCACACTTAAGAAGGTAGTAGTCAAATTTCTCAATGTACTCCATAACGGTCTTCCCTTCTTGCGTCAAGGCTTGCCACTCATCTAGAAGGTTTTGATGGTAGGAGGGAGGGACATATTTGAGTTTGAGTTGTTCCTTCATGGCCCCCCATGTGGTGATGGGAGCTTCCCTCCTAACTATCCTTAATGCCTCAATGTTCATCCAATGAGTCTTAGCTAATTTGGTAAGTTACATTTTTGCAAGCCGGACTCTCCTATCCTCGGTCATTGGGTACCAATCAAAATATTGGTCCATAGCCGCCTCCCAATCTAAATAGATGCTTGGGTGATGAGATCCATCAAAGGTGGGGGCATCTACTTTCACAAGTCTCATAAGGTGGTCATCCGGGTTGTCCCGGGGGGGTCTTTCATTCCTCCTTGGAGGTGGGTCTCTTTCCAATTCGGGAGGAGGGTCAAGGTTGAGCTCTCCTATGGCTGGTTCCTCATGTGGGGGAGGTGCCCTCCTATCACCTACCCTTGGGGCGGGCCTATTCTCCTCAAGTTGCTCAAGCCGGGTTGTTATGTCATCAAGCCATCCTAAGATACTAGCCATACCCTCCACTAGGAATCTCATGTGATCGGGAAGCTCATGCTCGTTGTTGGCGGGATTCCCTTGGGGATTGGGATTCATTGTGGAATTGGAAGATGATGGATTGGTTTGATAATGAGTTCCACTACGAGTGGTCATACAAAGTTGGGTGGGCTATACACGGGTGTGCGAATGCACCTATGAATGACTTAGTGTGAAGACGACCCAAGACTAGACTTGTAAGAACAAGCCTATGACCGCTCTGATACCACTTGATGTGGCACAGCCCAAAGATGCCAATGAAAGAATGGTTGAACCTAGGACTTAGATCCACAAGCATACAAGCACTATCAATGGACTCACGCTAGCGGCTCACTCGTACGGCTCAAGTGATCACCCGATGGGGCCGGGGATGATGGCGAGGGTCCGAGGTGGGACCCTAATATTCAAAGGACTAGATTGACTTAGGCTGACACCTAAGGGTCTGGGAATTCCCAACTTCGTGGGCAGCCGGCACGTCGGGGCGTGGGGTTGGGTGGCTCTCACTCACGATCCGCGGTAGGCACACTAATCGAGCAATAACGGGTCCGAGCACTATCTCACCGACCGATGGGCATAAGAAGCAATACTAAACTAGCAAAGCAAGGAACAACCAGGTAGGGACCATTCACTTACCTGATCGGTGTGAAGACACCGATCCCGGCCGAAGACGAGGGCGAGCGGGGAGGTGTTGGTACGCACCCGCACGCCGCGTCGATGCCGCTTGGCCTGAAAATTTTAAGAGTACAACACTACTCCTCTCGCAGGAGGGTGGATCAAGGGGTCAGGGTTAATGTGTTACACTCAAACACTACCTCCACGCAGGGAGGGGCTGTCATCCGGCCAGGCGGGGTGGGGAAACTAAGAGAGAACACCGACTTGCCGAGTTGCGCCGATTCTGCTTCCTTCAGGAACAGCTTGACAGGTTGTTGATGTCGGCGCTGCCACGGGCTCAACTGAGCTCAGAATTGGTTGAAATTGGTGCCGAAACGTTACTGACTGATCCGGGATGTCGCCTGAATTTTTATAGAAGCTCGTGATGACGTCGCCGGCCGGGGCAGATCCTGGACCCGGACTGATTGGTTCTGTCTCTGTCTGGTGCAGAACTGATGAGGTCGGTTTCAGACGATGCCACGGAGGCTACCGAACTCCGATTGAGACGAAATTGGCGTTGACGTGACCGTGGCTGGAGCATCTTAGAGCAGAAACTGACGGGACTCCAAAAGGAGGTTGGAGAAGAAACTTCTGATCAGAAGAGTAGGTGGTGGTCCAACCTGGAACAGCAGGGAGCAGCCTGCGCACTTCGACGGGAAAATTTGGAACTGAGAGCTCGGGAGGGCGATTGACTTCGTTCTTCCTGGTACTGAAAGGGGACTGGTCGTAGTTCCTCTCCTCCAAAAATGGCGCCCAGAGCTTTCCCGAACAGGTCGTGGCGGCCTCTGCTCTCAGCCTCATATCACCAGCCAGAGTCGAAAGTGCAGTCTGGCGAGAACGGCTCCTCCAATCAGCTCCGAGCTCGGATGGACGCGGGATCACCACCGTTGGAAAGCTGACTCGATGACGCTTCCGACGTTGTAAGATGGGTTGCCAGAAACTCTCAGGTGACGACGGGGTGTCCTCTGCAACCTGCTGCCACTCTGCTACCTGCGACCTGGACTGGATCTGAAAATGAAAATGGTTATGAGTGAAGGGATGGTGGGGTGTAGTTGGGGAAATGGGGTGGCTGGAGGTTGTGGGGAGTGGAGGTGGTTGATGGAGGGCTGTTGTGGTGGCTGGAGAAACAAGGAGGGGGTGGGTGAAGGGGGGGCGGTGGCTGGCTGTGGGTGAGAGGGGAAGGGGAGGGCTGCACAAGGTGGACAATGGAGAGGGAAGGGGGGGCGAACTTGGCTGGGTATGGGGGGCTGGTTTGGGCGACCAGAAGCTGGTATGGGGGTGGTGAGATGGGAGGGAGATTCAAAAATGGCCTTGGGAGGGACTCCTTCAGCCTTGGGAAGGTGGGGAGATGCTTAGGGAAGTGAATGGGGTAGGTGGTGGTTGAAGGGTGGGGTTTTGATTGGTGTAAGCTACCTTAGGGCTGGGGTGGAGTTATGGGGGGTGGTGGGTGGTTGGGGAGGTCCTTAATGAGGGAGGGGGGGTAGGTGGTAGGTGAGAGAAAGGGGGAGAGAGAGAGGGGTTCGCCTCCTTCCTTGAGGAGAGAGAGTAAGAGAGAGATAATGAGAGAGAAAGAGAGAAGAGAAATTTAGTGGAGGGGAGTGAGATTTGGGAAATGCTTCTATTCAAATTGATTCATCAAAAGTTGAGTACATGAGGAGAGATAGGGACTATATATAGGCATCCATTCTTTACATGATCAAAGTACCCTTGACAATTAGACAAAAGACCAAACATATCCTAGACTCACTCCTATGGGCCCATAACTAAGGTACTTGGGCCCAAATAAGCATAACAAGGGAAATGAGTAAGATAACATGACTCAATAAAGGAAAATACATAAGATATGACTCAGAGAAAAGGAAAATAACATGTGAACAAAGAGCTGGGCTTCATCCAAATGATGCAGGCGATCCGAGCCAAAGTGAGCGATGTGAGATGGCCTCATCATCATGGGTATATACTTTACCTACGACTCTCCCTACGCTTCTGTTTTATCACTAAAAATTACTATGCGACAAAAAACTGTAGGGATTAGAATGTCAACACCTATAGTTCTATCGCGTAGGTAATTATCCACATTAAATATTACATAGGTAATTTCCTACGATTAAATCGCATAGGTAATTTCTTATGATTTTTATCAGGTAGGTAATTTACTACGATTTTATATCACGTAAGAAACTTTTACCTATGCATTTTTTACCTACGATCGTAATATTTCTCCTAAAATCGTAAGTAATGTACAACCATAGGTAACGTGAACGTATGAGTAACGTGAACGAACCGTAGGTAACCCATTTGAACCGTAGGTACCTGTACTAATCGTAGGTAACTCATTTGAACCGTATGCAACTTTTATCAACCGTAGGTAATAATCTAAATCGTAAATAACATGTACCAACCGTAGGTAACCCATTTGAATCGTAGTTAACTTATAACCTATGAAGTAACCTGTAGATGACCTATAGCAACGGTAGGTAATCTATGTGAACTATAGATAACCTGTAATAACATTTGTAGGTAACCCTAACATACATATTCACAAATTATACACATTCAACAACTTATACATTCACATCATTCACATATGAATCATAGATCAAGAAATTTGTCACATTGATATTATAAGCAAAATATTTTTATCAATAATCACATTGTGTGACAATGTATCATTGTAATCACAATATGAGACAATGTATCATGATGTGCATTCCTATGTACAAAACATATGTAGATGTAATTTCGTGAAAACATATATATAATCAAAATTAGTGTAAGTATTCTGTCATCACTATACATATCAAAATGTGAGGGAGTCTAACATATTACCAAATAAGCAAGCAAATCACAAGGTGGGAGAGTGACACTTCATCGCATCGGGGATTAACTGTAAAATAGAAAAATGTTTATGAGTGATTTTACTTCAAAATAGATAATGGTTTAAAGATTAGAGAAACATATTCCTATTCTGTTACAGCAGAAATGTTCCCATAACGATAACTCTCATAATTAGCATACCAAATTGGCTCAAACAATCAGTGAGACTGAAACTAAACAAACTATCAAATGATGCTTTGAATTTTTGAAACTTTTCATAGACTTTCCCTGGCATGGTATCTACCATTTTGCAAATTTTCTCATGCATTGAACTCATATAATTAAACTCAGAAAAATACTGGAAACATCCCACTATTATGCTTTCATGCAGTTCCAAAGCTACACGATCATGGAGACCACAGTTTTCCATTCTGGGAAAAGATAATGAAAGTTCGTGACATATTTGATACTCACAGATATGTTAGACTCCCAAATTTCTAGAATCTAAGGGTCACTTTGATAACAGGTTAAGATAAATTATCTGAGGTGGGTCTAGGTGAGTTATTTCTTGAGTTTTCTCTTTTTGAGTTTGATAACTTATTCTTATCCTGAGAATAATTCATTCCATATGAAATGGTAAAATGAGTTATTCCTTGAATAAGGGTCTTATTCTTAACCAACCCTAAATAACTTAACCCTGCTACCAAACTCGGTTAAAGGTGAGTAGACGGAATAACTCATCCTATTCGTCCTTATTCCGTTATCAAAGTGGTTCCAAAGAAATGGATCCATTCAATTAGTTGCCATGTACATTTCCAAAATAATGGCCGCACAGTTAGAACGAAGGTGAGATAATCCCCTGTTGAAATAGAGCTCACAATTGGTTCAACGCAATGGAAGAGTTGATGTTACGAGGAATAGGCCCTCCAAAGTTGTTGTTTGCAAAGTTAGTGTCAAGCATATAGTCCATAACATGAATAACTCTAAAATTATCTTTACAAAGATCCTTCAAAGGAAGATGCGTTATCATAGATCACAAACTCAAACAATTCTTCAAATTTTTCAAGCTGCAGAGGTATGGCACCTTCTAGTTGATTATCATTCAGCTGCCCGTGTTTTAGTGAATTAGACACAAAAAGAGAAATAAGGTTTCTATTTAGTCTAATATAAAAATATACAAGTAGCTAAGCTTTGACATGTTTCCCAACTCCGGAGGAATTTGGCCTGTGAGCTTATTACCATCATCGTCATCATCATCATCAGAGTCTTATCCTAATTATTTGGGGTCGATTACATGAATCATGTTTCGTCAAATATTTTTATCAAGTGTTATATTTATATTATAACTCAAGAAATTAATGTCCTTCCTAATAATATCGCACCATCTCATTTTAAATCTTCCTCGAGCTTATTACTGTGTAGGTACCGGTGCAAACATGAAAATATAGAGATTAAGATTTTTCAGCGGATAGGGGACAAAGGAATCAAAAGAGATGTAGAAAAGCACACACTGGGCAAGTAGATAAGTAGAGTTAATTGTAACTCACAATTTGCCTATAGATAGATTCACGAGAATTGGTGGGATTCTCCCTGTCAGCTCATTTTCACTTAAGTATTTGGGCAGAAACAATGACAAGCGAAAATTTATCCTCAAGTTAAATTGTAAAAGGAAGTACATCATCACATGCACCAAAGCAAAACCAAAGGAACAGAATAGATGAGATTTATCTACCATAGGCAAAAGTATCCATGAAAATTGTTTACATAGCAGAAGTAGTCCAGATAATTCCAGTATCACAAACACTTCACACAAATGAAGCCAGAACACACTTGGATCTCATTTTCATGTGTCTAAAATCGTAGATTTTTACGTCAACGGAAGGACCAACTTAACATGCTGCCATACATGATTTTAGCTTTTTTTTTTAAGCCTAAGCTGCATCCACTTCAAACCCTCCATGATTATTAACACATGTACATGCCAAACATAGCCGCATGCAAGTAAAACTTTAATAAAAGAAGACCAGGTTGGATGTGGGAAGACCTGCAATAGATAGAGCCCATTGTAGGCCTAGAACAGCCCATTAATGCTGTGTAAGGGTGCCATCATGCTTGTGAGGCCAAGGATGTGTTTGGGCTCTCAGAGCTCTGCTCTGCCACTGGCCCACGCCACTAACTTTACCCATCAGATTCCTCTCAACCTGATGTCATTAGCTCTAATTAGGTAAATTTCCTTAGTTCTTAACTAAGTGACTTCTTGATCTTCTTTCTGTCAATAACAAACCAGTGTTGGGTTGGGTATAAAAATTGTTGTCTTCGCACTCAATATAAAAAGGCAGAAAGTTAACTCGATCTCCCTCTAGATTTTTAATAAAGTCTAATCAGGAGACATTCGACTTAGGTTTTCACCAAAAACAATCTCCAAGAAGAATAGAAGACTAGCTAGGAGAGGGTTGGGGGGGGGTGGAGAAGTAAAAAAAAAAGATCGACAAGATAGTGATTAAGATGATAGATAATCAGAAGTCTGCCAAGAGCTCCCTGCGGAGTGTGGACCAGGCATCACCTTTTGCTCTTTATTTCAGATGCCTTTTGGGGAGTTTAATTAATGGAAAGAATGCAGGGGATAAGCTATATAATATGCAAGAACACACCTGAAGCCACTCGCTCGCTCCCGTGAAGCCACCACCCCGAGCTTGCCTCCACTACGTCGCTGCTATTTCTTTCCCCTCGCCGGCATGCTGCTGCTGCCACTCGTGGCTTCGCCTCGCCGTTGTTCCCGTGGTCGCACGGCCGCCGGTGCCACTCGTCGTGCTGCAGCCCGCCACCGGCCACCGCTGCTGCTGCTGCCGCTCCCTGCCACGGCTACTCAGGCCGTCACTGCCGCCGTCGGCATCCTCCCCCACACCCAACTGCCACCTCGCTGCTGCTTTCCCCCCCTCCTCCCCCACGTTGTAGCAGCGGCTGCCGCTGCAGCTACTCCCGATGTCGCACGCCAATGGCATTTGCCCGCGCTGTAGGGGGGAGTTTTCGTGGGAACTGTTTAGGGACTCCGGCGAGGTAGGTTAACTTCTAAGATCCGTAGATCTCTGTGTCTACCGATGGCTATCTCCATCTCTTGTTTATAGGGTGCTTCACCCACCTCTCCTCTGTCCCACCGTCTACTGTGCACCCATCCCACAGATCCGGAAATCACGGTGAGTGTCTCCCAACGGGCACTTCACTTTCGGTGCCATATTCCATTTGTTGGCCACGTGCTAACATCTCCCACTTGGCCAACAAACTATTATATCCCCACTGTCCGTGAGTGATATAATATTTCTTTTGAATCACTCCCACTATCTGTGAGTAGTGTTTCCACTCACCATCACTATTCATAAGTGCTATACTCTCATTATCCATGAGTAGTATTTCTGGTACACTCCCACTATCCGTCAGAGGTATCATTCTTCTCATTGTCTCACTATACGTGAGTACAGTTCCGATACACTCCCACTATCCGTCAGAGGTATCATTATTTTCATTATGTATGAAAATATTTCTTTCTGGCTTATATATTCTTAAGCCCCATTAAGCCAACATGCTTAATGAAATTTTCTGCTGAGATACTTTTTTGTCAATGGATCAGCAATCATATCACTTGTGGGAACATAAGTCATTTTTATTTCCCCTTTCTGTACAATATCTCGAATATAGTGATATTGTACTTCAATATATTTTCCTCTTGAACTGTTTGCTCCACTGTTAATCAGGCTAATAGCCGCCTGATTATCACAGTATATCTCAATTGGTCCATCTATCAAGTTGAGATTCAAATCGTTCAAGAATCTTCTGATCCAAACTGCATAGGTAGCAGCTGTACTATATGCAACGTACTCAGCTTCCTGTGTGTACCGAGCAACACACCCTTATTTCTTGCTTCCCCAAGAAACAGCAACACCACCAAAGATGAATAAATGTCCCGACGTGGACTTTCCGTCATCTTTATCTCCTCCAAAGTCTGCATCTGAATATTTGAGAACCTCAAGCGTATCAGCTTGATAAACAAGACTGTGGTGCAAAGTTCCTCTCAGATATTTCAAAATCTTTTTAACAGCTTCCCAATGTGATGGAGTAGGATTACTTTGGTATCTACTTACCAAACTGACTGGGTATGCCAAGTCTGATCTAGTACACATCATTGCATACATCAAGCTTCCGACTGCTTTTGCATACGGCACCATGAGCGGCTCCTGTCCCTCTCCGGGGAATTGACCCTTACACAACCGTTTCTTATGGACTAACGGTGTAGGTGCCGGATTGCTATTCTGCATTCTGAATCTCTTGAGTACAGACCTCAAATATTTTTTCTGGTTTATACTCAACATTCTAGACTTTCTATCCCTTAGGATTTGTACACCAAGAACATAGGATGCCTTACCCATGTCCTTCATCTCAAACTTTCCACTAAGTTCAAATTTGACTTTATTCAATATTTCTATGTCATTACTAGCGAGTAAAATATCATCCACATATAGGGATAACATGATATACTTACTCCCACTATTCATGACATATACACAGCTATCCAACTTGTTTGAAACAAACCCTAGTTGGATAACTACTTTGTGGAATTTGAGATACCATTGTCTAGAAGATTGTTTTAAACCATATATTGATTTCTTTAACTTGCATACCTTTTCCTCTTGGCCTTCCACCTGAAATCCATCAGGTTGTTGCATATAGATGTCTTCCTTCAACTCTCCGTTAAGGAATGCTATTTTTACATCCATCTGGTGCAGCTCCAGATCAAAATATGCAACAATTGCCAAGATCATTCTTATGGATGCAAACTTAGCCACTGGAGAATAGATTTCTTGAAAATCTATACATTGTTTCTGTGTAAACCCCTTGGAAACTAACCGGGCCTTATGTTTATCAATAGACCCATCAGCTTGAAGCTTTTTCTTGAATACCCATTTGCATCCTATGGCCTTTTGATTCTTTGGTAGATTACATAATTCCCATACATTGTTCCTTTTCATGGAATCAATTTCTTCATTCATGGCATCTTGCCATAATTCTGTATCATGCGATTTCATCGCATCTATATAATTCATGGGATCTACGTAATTTTCATCTTCCATGTCTATCATCAGACATGAAGGCTCACAGGAATACAAATGATAATCATCCATCCATGCTGGTGGAGTTCTCAATCTTTTGTTGCCAATTCGGGTTGATCAGGCTGCATTTCATTCATAGGTATTGGTTCATTTTCCATATTTTGAGGTTCTCCTCAATTTTTGGATCATTCCTAGGGATATCATTGTAATAGTCATCATCTATTACAAGTAGAGGTTCTTTCTTCTTTTCAAGAGATTCATCTTTCTCTAGATTTTCTAGAAATATCGCATCCCTATATTCAACGATCCCTTTTTCCTTATGAAAAAATCTGTAACCAGATGATTTCTCATAATACCCTATGAATCTACATTTCAATATTTTTGAGTCCAACTTATCTCTAAGTTGACTCGGAATGAGAACGTGGGCAATTGACCTCCATTTCTTGAGATGACTCAAACTGGGTTTCCTCCCATTCCATAATTCATAAGGTGTACTTTCTTCAGATTTTATGGGGATTCTATTTAAGATATAATTTGCGGTAAGCAATGCCTCTCCCTATAAATTTTTAGGGAGACCTGAATGCGATAGCATACATGTAACAGCATTCATTAAAGTTCTATTCTTTCTTTCTGTCACACCATTCTGTTGTGGCGTATAAGGCATTATTACATATCTTTTAATTCCGTGTTCTTGACAATATAACTCAAATTCTTTTGAGTTATATTCTCCACCTCTATCCGATCTTAATAACTTAATATTCCTTCCATGTTATCTTTCTACTTCTATTCTATATTTCCGGAAGCAATCAAATGCCTCTGATTTTGCAGAAATCAGATAAACATAAGCAAGCCTAGAATAATCATCTATAAAGGTTATGAAATATTCCTTGTTATTATATGTCTTTATACTTAGGGGGCCACAAATGTCCGAGCGGACCAACCCTAACAATTCGTTTGATTTATATCCCACTGCGAAGGGTTGCTTAGTCATTTTTCCTACTAAGCAATGTTCACAAGGTGTTAGTTCCACCTTTGACAAACCCGGCAGTAGACCCATCTTTATCATTTGTTCCATTTTAGATTTTCCAGGATGTCCCAATCTAAAATGTCATAGATCACATTCTGATAAAGAACACAAGGAATACTTAGAAACTTTAATATTATTATTCTCATTGTCAATTACAGGGATACATAATAAATCATGCTCGGGGACAAACCTCCCTATGGCAAGTACTTTCCTATCTTTCCCTATTGACACTCTATTGTTATAGAAACGCACTTCCATGCCATTTTTCATCAAGGCCGATACAGAGATTAGATTCCGCTGGATTCCAGGTACATAGAATACATCTTTGAGGACCATGATGTTATCTCCAAGATCCAGCCTATATGTACCAACACCTCCTACATCCAGATAGGTGTTGTTACCCATGTAAATCCTCTGTTCTCCTGCCTTTAGCTTGTTTAGCATCACTAGCCTCTTCTTCGTCTTTGCAATATGACGAGTGGCTCCAGAATCGACCCACCATTCATTTGAGTCGATCATCGCGGTATTACACTCCGTGACGCCGATGAATTCTCTCTTTCCAGCTCTTCTATTTTTCAGGTGTTTATTACCACCCTCATTACCTTACTTTTGGGGACAATTAGCCATAAAATGGCCAAACTTCTCACATAAGTAGAAAGCACCACGAGGAACTTTCTTTCCTTTACCTTGGAACTTGTTGCCCTTAAACTTGGGCATTTGTACTCCGAGTGGACGATTCTGGCCGGTGGACTTCCGGTGTACAACATTGGTCTCCTGTAGGTGCGCTTCTAGTTCTTTTCTCCTGGCCATTATGTCTTGCTCAATTGCTAACCGAGCTGGTAAATCTGTGACACTTATAATGGAACCACTCATTCTTAAAGTTGTGGCAGCCATGTCTAATGATGTTGGCAAACTATTCAATATAGTCGCCACTTGCATCCTGTCTGGAATTTCAGTTCCAGCAGTTGATACCTCCTTAGCCATGACAATCATTTTGTTTACATGCTCAACTACGCTATCACCTTCCTGCATCTTACATGTGTTGTAACGATGCAATAAGAGTTGAGTATTAACCTGTGTTTTGGTATCATACTTTTCTTTGATAGCTTTCCACGTTTCATTGGAGGTTTTATAAGTTTCGAAAAACTTTATTAAATTATCCTCCATGAACATGAGCATTAGGCTCTTAACCTTTTTGTCATCTATTAACCACTGCTCTCGTTTTTTCTTTTCCACTTCCGTGGATGTTTTAATAACTTCTGGAGCATTGGTGTCAATGACATGTTCTATGTTGTCATGGATAATGGCATATCGGATTTTCCGGTGCCACATGTCAAAGTTGGTTCCATTAAGTTTGTCCAACTTAGCCAACTCTGAAGCAATGAGCTTACTGGCCATTACGATTATAATAAATCTGAAAATATGACAGCTTAATTTAATAAGCCTAAACATGATGACCAAAATTAAACTAAGGTTTATGTTGATTAATTCTGTCATTTTTGTGAGGGGTTTGATATTTTGTTTTGTCTTGTTTAATTTGTGAACAAAACAACTAATTAATAAAGACAACTAAACATGCAAGAAAATCATGTCTAAATGTGTATGATTTTTTTTAAACTAATCACTAAATTAATTTAATTATGTATCAATTCCTAATATCATGACTAGTTATCTATATCAATAAATAAAAATATGAATGCAAATACATGATTATTTATAAATTAATTAATTAAACATATTTCTATCAATTTAACAGAATATAAATGTCACTAATTTTAATCAAAGTATTTCATACAAGTTATATCCATTTTTTAATAGGTATTAAAATGATGCCTTCATTTACAGATTAATGTAAATGACGAAGGTCATAAACAGAAAGATCATAAATAGAAAGAGAGTAAAAATGAAAGTCATAAAATGATGCCTGGTTTAATGCGGGTTATATTAATTTTTTTAATATAAATGACGAAGGTCAGAAACATAAAGAAAGAATGTGTCTGAGGGAGGGTCCCATCCCTTTTATTACGGCAGACAGATGTAGTGATGATATTTTATTATCATTATTATTACTTACACCGTATTCTCTATCATGATCACGTGAGTGAAACTGACACCATGGTGTCCTTTGCGTCAGATGGGAGGCCTCTGTGTGTTTTTTTTTAATTTAATATTTTGTTCACATGAATCATATAGCACGAAAGGGTGCGCGGCCTCCCTTCTCCTCCGATGGTGCAAGGCGCCAAGACACTTACCTTGATGCCATTGATGGAGGTCGTTGCGGCAGATGGTATCGGTGGCAGCAGCAGAGCGCGGCGGGGGAGACTACCGCGGCGACGGTGGTTGGCGCGGTGGAGGAGGCCGGCAACGAGCAGCTCAACGGGAGGGTTCTGCAGGGTGGCGGCTGTTGATTTGTTTTTTTAAATTATTAGCTTCCTATCCCGCCCCCTTTAAATACATACATGCATAAACATGTGAATCAAAGACAAGGGGATGAAAGGATGGAAATACTAACCGTAATCGCCACCAAGGATTAACAACGCCGCAAGGATGAAGAAAGGAGTGCAACGGCATCGTATACCTTGGAAAGAAAACTTGATCGCGCTTGAAACGGGGTGCGGGGAACTTGTGGATTCAAACCTCCTCTCCTTCCAGCCGGCTAGAGGAAGAGGGCCTCACGTTGTATTCATGCTCTCCTGTAAAACAAAGATCAAACAAGGACAAAAAACCCATTAGAACATGCATGTGTAGTATCAATCCCGCAGTGATAAAATAGGGGTAGAAATTGAGGGCAAACTCACCGGGGGAGGTTTTTAACCCCTGTGGAAGGGTGGAAATAATAGGTGGGTGTGTTGTGCATGCATGAGATTTGAAATCACGAGATTTGATTGAGAGAATAGAGAGAAATCGATGATGCAAAACGGAGAAAAACGCATGTGTAGCAGAAAGTGCAGAAACTGTGATGATTTGTGATTTTGAGGAGATTAGAACTAAGAGTGTAGACCATGAAATCAAGCCCAGAAGGATGAAATTGAAAGCCAATACTTCCCTCTTCAAGATGGGGTCGAAGTTGTGAGTCGACGGTGCAGCATGGCTTCGCCCCACGTCCGAAAGAGCCCCCCGTCGCGACTGCGAACTGGGCAGTTTTTATAGAGTTTTGTAAGAAAGCCTCATCTTCTTATCACGAATCCCGGAGATAGAGTCCAAGATAAATCAAGTTCTCTGGATCAAACTCGAGATAATACTAAGGACAAGAGATAGGAACAAACGGGGATCAATTCAGAGGAGGATTCTAGAAGATATGTCTTTGGAAGGTAGCCCCGGAGCCTTATCTGCAGAGTTTGAGTTGAACTAGGAAACATAAATCCTGATCTTGCGACCCAGATCCCAAGAGATATAGCCAATGAAAATTTGATTCCTATGAACCAAATTCAAGATAATACCAAGGGCTAGAAGTAGGAAAAAACGGGGATCAATTTGGATAAGAAGTCAAGAAGTTATGGACTCTTCAAGAGGGCCACGGCGCACAAAAACGGAGCAGAGTCCAGCACGAATTGGACTCTCTGGTGCATGTAACGGTCTATCATAGGACCGTCAGAGTGATGTAACGGACTAGGGTAGGTCCGTCACACTCTGGAGGTCGAACGAGACGTTTTCGGATGAGATTGGATGTAACGCACCTAAACAGGGCCGTCACTTGGTCTAACGGTCAAGGATAGGACCGCCACACTCTAGGGGTTGAACCGGGCTGTTTTGGGCAAGTTTTGGTGTGACGGTCTATCGTAGGACCGTCACACTGAAGTAACGGTCTTCACTGGGCCGTCACTTCAATGAAGTAACGCACCTGCAAATGACCTTCACATCGATGAAGGCAGATTCTGGGCAGACTGCGCGCGACTTTAGAAATCGAAGCGTATCTCTCAAACGGTGGAGAATTAGACAAAGTGGTAAACATAGAAGTTGTAGATAACTGAGAGAGGAACAACTTTTATGAAGAAAGAAATGTGAGAAAATGATTGGAAGAGGGTGAAAATGGGGCTGGAAGAGAGAGGAAAATTCTGGAATGTAGGTGAACAGCACGGCATGCCAGAAAAATGCGAATAGCTCACAATCGGGGCAGAACCGGCCAACAGTGTAGAAGAAGAAATTGTAGATCTTTGAAAGAGGAACAACTTTGATGAAGACAACTTTTTGAAAGAGGAATGGAAGAGGGTGAAAAAGAACCACTTTCAGGACTGCGCAGTGAGAGAGAGCCGATTACTTGAGGGAAGTCGGCCTAAATGGGCCGAAAGTTGATTTGGAAGCCGAATTTGATAAGATAAGCTCCGAGGCTCTAAGAAATCATGATCTCCAAGACTCAAAGGATATGAAATGGTAAAAATGGGCTTGAAATCCATCCAAGGAAGCTCCAAAATAATGGCTAATTCGGGACATCAAAAATGATGAATAAGAGAAACGACGCAACTTGTGGGCTAAAACGGGTGTCAACAGATGCCCCTCCTTGATGTCCGCTTTGCAAGGGAACGAGCGAAAGCGACGTGGAGGCGAAATGGAAAGGAGGTGGAGTGAAAGCGACAGCGACGTGAAATGGAGATGAAGCGGAGATGAAGCGGAGAGAACTGATAAGCGGGCATCAAGGCCAAAAAAGACACCCGTTACAACCAACAAGCGACAGGAATTCTCCCGAAAACGCCGAACTAACCACCTGAAATGATTGACAAGGATGAGACATGTCTGGAGAACTAAACTAAAGGAGGAAAAGGAAACACGACCAGCCTCATCGGGGACACAATCCACGGACAATGAGTGGGTCGGAAGGAACACAGCATAAGAGCTGGAAAGGAGAGATAAGACTGAGATAAAATCCAGACAGGAATCACACTGGCCAATTAGACCAAGCGGCAAGATCAGAGAAATCGTTCAAATTCGGAGTGGAATGAAGAATCTCTTATCCAAGAGAACTGAGTGCAATCAACCATTGCTGAGGAGAAATCCTTGAATGGATCACGAGACATGAATGCTCAAAATGACATGATGCATGCTGGGCTAAAATAAAGAAATCATTAAAACGAATGCAAAGAAAGATAAAATAGAAAGTACTCAAGGATAATATTGCTAGACTGAGCCAAGACGGGGTCAAGAGTCTTCTTGCAACCACGGCGTGCGAGACAGAGTCTATCATCCCCCACTCGACTCAACCGAGCGGCCTATCCAACGATTAACCGTATGCTCCTAGATCATCATCGTTTTTGTTAAAGGGGAACATCAGATCCCAGAACACACGGGCAACCAGCCGGTCCTTGAGAGGCTATAATAACGTAGATACCATATAGTAATGCAACAATGAGCAAGGATAGAGAGCCATACCTGACTTACCTGCCAAGCGAAGCGGCATTTTTTTGATTTTTGATTTCTTGATTTTTATGGATTTTCATCATAAGACAACAACCACATGACATGACATGATGTGAACATGAACGAATATGAACGAGCATGACATGAACATAACATAATAAGAGAAATATGAACAAAACATGGCACAACATAACATAACGAAGATGGATGAAACATAACAAACAAACAAATGGCAAGCATGCATGCGACTAAAGGCACGGTGGGACAAGACAACATGCACACGGTGGGACAACACATGCAGTGGTATAAGGACATGGTGGGACAAAGACACGTGGGATGACAATACCACGGAGGACAAAGACACGTGTGATGAATGACACGGCGGGATAGGGACACGTGTGACGAATGACACGACGGGACAAAAGACACGGAGGACCATAGACATGATAAAGATAACAAACATATTCTTCAATCAAAGCCCAAGATCAGATGAAGCGGAACCGCCAGGTTCAAGATCATGAGATATTGCCCACTCATGGAGACATGATTAAGCAGATAAGCAAAAGCTGAGAAAGTCGTGAGCTTCAGAAGAGATATTGAAGAGATGAGAACAGATCGAAGAATGTGAGCAGGAGACAGAGCGAATGATAGAGCAAGGAAAGCTTGAACCTGCAACCTGCAGCCTGCACACTTAGCAAACAGATTACGTATATGTCCTCAAGATAAAAATAAAAGGAACAAAAGAGAAGTATTTTTGGATTTTTGTATTTCTGATTTTTTTTTTGCCATATTCAAATTTTTGTTATTTTTTTGACATATTCAATTTTTTTTTTTTTGGAACTTTGACATATTTGATTTTTTTGGATTTTGAACTATATTTCATTTTTTTGGATTTTGACATATCAATCTGCAGCACCCAAAGACGGGCTCGAACTACTGGCCAGGGATTGCCGTCCCTCCCCTCTCATTAAAAGCTTCCCTTAAGCAGGGCGTGCATGTGAGGGTGGCTTACCATAACCAACCGCCTCTAAAGAACGGTGCCCCTACTAAGGCCATACCCGGGATACAACCCAGCCTAAGAGGGAGATAGAAGAAAATTGGAGACAAGCTTTATGCAGGATGGGAGACATCAGGATTTGAATTCCTTCCAGGGCACCACCCCTCAAAGAGATAGTCTGTTGCGCTGGGGCTTTGTGTCTTTGATTTTGAGACCCATATTTATCAGGCACGCATGCGACCAGGCTCATGACGTCCCGCGGGGCTTCGCCACTCTTGCCATGCCTTGGATTTTCATAATGTTGCATTGATTCATCATTGATTCATCCATATATGATTTTGACAGCCCTTATTGGCTAGATATTGCATGAAAGCTCACTTTCGAGGGTCAAGACTGCCCCTATTTGAGACCTCTCTCGTATTAGGGAGCACCTAGGTTGGTCATCTTATCCATCAACCTCTTGCCCCTGCACTTGGCCGAGTAGAGAAAAGAAAAAGACCTTTGTGCATACCCATGGTATGGCCAAAGCAGCAACGGTGTTGCACTAGAGAGATCGGCTATGGCTTGCCGTGAAGTGTGTGAAAAACCCATGCTCAAAGGTCACCCTCAACGATCGGGGAAAGAACTAGACTCCCAGCGCGGAGCTATCACTGGCCTAAGGATGCTGCAGAAGCGAACTCATTTTAAATGAACTAAGCAAATTTCTAAAAGCCACTTAACCATGTTGAGGAATAGCGTTATAACCATGTGCAGAAACAATAGAAATAATAGAAATGAAAGCATGTTTCTTTGCTCAAAATAAAAATACCTTTGCAAATCCATGGCGTGGAAATCGGCATCCTGAAGTGATCTCGATCATCGAGCTTTAAGGAGCGCGAGTAGCTTTGTATTCCTTGCTTGTCAGGACGAAAGGGAGAGGATAGCAAAGGATCAAAGATTCCTCTACACAGAGGAGCGATAGACACCAAACTAGACGAAGGAGGAATAAAAAAGGAAGAGAGATGAGGGCTAGAACTCCCTCGTTAAGGCACTGAGGCCCTGATAACAAGGAACCAGATACAGAATAAACCAAATTAGCTGAGATCAAGGCGGACTAAATCCTCGAAAACAGCAAGAGAAAGGGCGAAGACCCCGAAAGGGTGAAGAGGAAAGAGTAGAAAGATGATAAGAAGAATCATCCGACGTGGTCGGAGAAGAGGGACGAGAATCATCCGACAGTGCCAGAGAAGGAGAATGGGAGACACCCGTCAAGGTCGGGGAATAAGAAGAACCCGGAGATACCGGAGGGGAAGAATCAGAGGCAACACCTGGAAGTCTCGGGGAAGAATAATCAGGTGATGTCCCGAGATTAGGATGGAATGATGACATAGGCCAGGGCCTAGAATCGTGAGAGGAGGGAAAATCTGGAGGATCCGGGGAAAAAAGAGAGGAATGGGGACGCATGGACCTATGGAAGGAGGAGAAAATGATGGAGATAGGATCAGATGGAGGAAGATACACCACCCAAGGGTGGGAACTGAGTAGAAGGAAGGATGAATGAAAAGAAAAGGAGGAAGAGGTGGACCCCTGAATGCACAACCGATAGCCATTGAGTTTACGTCGCCGCCTCTTCTTGGCAGAAATTTCTTGAAAATGGACCCACCTGGTGCGGGCTTGGACCTTCGGGCTTCTTAATCTGTAATACCTTCTCAAATAACGGGCCCACCTAGCAGATGACCTGGCCCGACTGTGAACATGCAACTTCATCGGTGCGGTTGCCCCTAGACACCCGGTGCTAGCAATATGCGAACATTCTTGAGCGAGTAACCCTTCAGAGTGATGAATATCACAAACCCACGAGGTTTTGTCTCTCGGCACTAGAAGCATGAGATTCGGTAACTCCACTCGGAACTCAGTCTTGAAGCACAACTCCCTTGATAGAAGAGACGGGTGAAGCTGAGGGAGAGTAATACACGGCGTTGACATGGCCGGTTTGCTAATAAACCGAGGAAGATTACATAACAGGTGCAGAATATCCTTGGAAAGTGTAGATGATACGGCCAATTGCCCCTTGAACATAGAACCCATAATCTGCTTGGTGGCCATATGTGTAAGCACAACGCGGGTAGAGAACCCTTCTTGGCCTGTCATCTGAACAGCAATAGAGCGAGGAGAAATAATAGCATCAACGGTGAACTCTCCGGCGAGCAAGGAGATTGCCATCGGCCTCGCTCGGGAAGAAACTGGCATCAACTCAAGGGAACTCTTCTTAGCAACTCTCATCTTTGAAAGTAGAGGCGGATCATCCCCAAAATAACCAGGGACGAGGACACGAACCGGCATCCGACAGATAAAATCTTGAATCTTGAAATGCATGGCCGGCACTGAATCATCCTGACTTGACTTATTGTCTCCCTGGGAATTAGACCCGAGGGGCACCAAAGGAAGCACACACCCGCTCCGTGGGGTGGTAGTGGTTGGAGAAGTAAAGGGAATATGTTTCGGTGGAACATGTGAAGGTTTGGAAGGCATGGAGGCTCCAACGGGAGTGGTGATGGAAAGTGAAGGCGCAGGCGATGTTGCGATGATAGGCTCGGGTGGCGATAAAGGTGACGGCGAAGGCGTGGCTGAGGGTAGAGATAAAGGAGAAGGTTTGGCTTGCTCAGGCTCGGGCAAAGGTGATGGCAGAGATGGAGGCGAGGGTGGAGATGGTGTAGGCAACGGAGAGGATGGTGGTGGCAATGGAGATGGTGAGGATAGTGATGAAGGCGATGGGGGTAGTGGACATGGAGGTAGAGAGGGTGAAGGGGGAGGTTGTGGTGTCCACCGTCGATGTGTCGACACAACGCGTCGAGCGGTGTTAGGAATAGGAGTAGTGGTAGTGGTGGCAGGGGAAGAAGGGGAGGCACTAGCCTGAGCAGAGGCTTGGGTTTGTGGCGGCGATGGAGCCGGGGTAAGAGATGGTGGAGGTAACGGAGTAGGTGATGGAGCGAGTGTAGCACTAGACGAGGAATCACAGGGGTGCCCCTGGCCTTGAAGTAACGGAGACGACTGTCCGGGCGGCACTTCTTGCTGCTGCTGTTGGTCGCGAAGATGTAAAATGACTTTGTGAATAGCGGCCCAATCAATCCTTTTCTTAGCTTCCAGATCATAAACATAATCCCGGAACTCGGGGCAATCCTCAACCAAATGCCCCTGCTGGCGGTGAAATCACAGAACTGAAGCATATCCCCGACCGCGGGTCGGTAAGGCACAACCGGAGAGAACGGCAACGCGTGAGTGGCCATCAAAGCCCGAAATATATCGGTGAAACACTCCGGCAAAGGAAGATGAGGAGCCTGCTTCGGGCAAGGTGGATGCCGAGGGATATGTAATGGTGGAGAAGGTTGTGGAGACGGAAGTGGAGGTTGCGTAGGCAGGAGTGCGTGGCTAGTGGTGGAGGGCTTTGGTGATGGCATGTGTGGAACAGGATGAGGGGGTATGTAGACGGCATCTACTTGCTCGGGATGTGGTGTTCCCTTGACCGGAAGTGGAGATGGAGACGGGTATGTGGATGCGGGAGGCTGACTCATGGAAGGTTGATATGCTGAGGCGTATGGGTATGTAGAGGCGGGAGGTTGGCTCGTGGAGGGATATGTGGCGGAAGGCTGACTCATGGCGGCCGACTCATGGGAGCGTAGGGTTGACATGTGGAGGGTGAAGGTTGATATGTGGAGGTGGATGGTGGAGACTCGAGGTCAAGGGAATCTTGGATTTGTTGGCGAATGAAGCGGGCTCGGCTGTAAAGTTGCTGCCAGGAGGTGATGTCGTTGAGGGCTAAGATGAACCGATACTCGGGCACGGCATTGGATATCAGCATCTTGATTTGTTCTCCCTCCGGTATGTGCCCCGGGACTTGCGCGGCAAGCGACGCCAGCGATCGGCAAAGGTAGAAAACTCTCTTCGGGCTTCATCATCTCTTGGGCCACATCCGCGATAGAATACTTGGGCCCAACCTGGTCTTGATACTGCTGAATAAACTTTTCTTGAACGGCTTGAAAACTCACAACTTGCTCTTGCGGAAGAGAGAAGAACCAATCCCGAGCCGGGCCTTCCAATGACAGACCAAACAGATAAGCTATCAAGTGTTGGTCATGTCGAAATTGGGCCGACTCATAAACGAACTCCTTCAAGTGCACATATGGGTCACCAACTCCACTATAACGGCGATATGCGGGAATTTGTGAAGATGGCGGAAGCCGAAGACCTTGAAATGCGAATGGATACTCAAGGAGGATTTGGGATCGATCCGGCGTTGAAGCTCATCAAGCTGGCGTTGGGTTTGAGCAATCATCTCCTGGGTAGGGAGAGATCGAGAAGAATATGGGCCAGCTTGAGCAAGAGGTTGTGAATTAGGACCAGGAGCATGGTATTGGGCCGGATAAGAGGATCCAGGCTGAGGAGAAGAAGGGCCCATTCCAAGAATGGAAGGATATGTGGGCCTGGAAGAGGCATGAGCATATGGGTTGAATGGGCTGGCAGCAACATGGGCAGAAGGATGAGACCCATTAAGAGAATAATGCCCATTAGCAATTGGGCCAGCAACATATGAAGGAGAAGGAGGAGGCCCATGAATAGGAGATGGCCCATTATGAGAAGAAGGCCCATGAAGATGAGATGTAATAAGACGTTGGGCATGGGCCGGGTCCATTTGGCAAACAAGGCTTGAAATATGGGTCATGAGATTAGCCTGTTCCTCAGATGGGTCAGAGGGACCACGAGAAGATGGACCCACGCGGGAAGAGGATTCCACGTGGGAATAGGAAGCAGATTGGGAAAAAGAATGATACAAGGGGTTAGAATACTGCTCCATGAGGGCAAATGGAGACTTAATACATGGAGATCAAGGACAATACAAATGGGGAAGCAATGGCTTAATGGGCTTGAGAACAAGGGGGGCCGACCCACTAATGCAAAGATGAATGGACAACGGACCACGGGACAATGGACTAGACAATGGACACACAAAATGGCCTAAGCTAAATGGGCCTAACAATAACAAAACATGTGGATGATGAAAGAATGCAACACAAAAATCACTAATGAGCTTGGACAAGCCCAATCAACACGAACAATGCAATGTGAGAGTTTTCACCCAAGTCAAACAAGTTAATATGATGGGAAATCTTTTAGGGGTTTCAATAGACCTTTTAATGATTTGAATTAATAACAATTCCCTCAAGATAGGAATCTCATAGGAATAAGGTCCAAACTTTGGGTTGACTAAGGTTAACTCCCTCACACTTATGCAAATGCAAGCCTAAAGGGGTGGAAAGATACAACCGGCCCGGCGTCCGTGTGGGAATCCACGGCTCACGGGGACTTATGGAGGTCCTTGATGTGTTTTCCTGGTCGGCTCCAAGGAATATGGAGACGAGAGGTCCACGCACCAAGGTAGGAAATGCAACTATGATATGCAATGTATGGCCCTATGTGCACCGGAGTGCATGCAAATTCTAGCTTAAAACTAGAAAATCAAGACTAGATTAAACTATGCAAACATGATCCAACAAAAACAAATAGTATATGGATGGGAAGACAATACAAAGATCTGCACAACGGCCCCAAGAACAGATCAATCTGACCCCGGGAGGTCAATCAAATCACTAAGCAAAGATGCCCCCGTGAACCTATGCGCAGACCACATGCAGATTTTATGGACAAAATGCTAAAATGATGACAATTTTTAACTAAGCAAATGAGACCCAAATGATGCAAATAAGCTATGGATGGAAAGACAATACAAAGGACTATCCAATGGATCAAAAATCAGTGTAATCAGACATCGGGAAGGCAGTCAAATCACTCATTAAAGATGTACCTGTGAACCTGTCCCTGAGCCTGCCTGCAGAACTTATGCACAAAACTCAAAAAGATGGACAAGATTAGAATATGCAAATGTTAACCAAATGATGCAAATGATATATGGATGGAAAGACAATACAAAGGGCTATCCAACGCAACAAGAATCAGCTCAATCGGACTCCGGGATCAAAAGTTATGCCTCGATGAACACGGCCCTGTGAGCATGCACGCAAGACTGCCAGAAGCCGTGTAACGGTCTACCAAAGGACCGTTACCTGCATGTGACGGTCTACTGTAGGACCGTCACACTACCAGAGCCCTTAAAACACCAAAAATAGTTGGAGAATGGAAGAAATATCACCTAAACATGAACATGCACCCACCCAACCTACAAAAGAGCATGAAAACAAGCGTGATGGGCATTGGTGTCCCACCGTGATCGCCAAAAAACTGTTGATTTGTTTTTTTAATTAGATTAGATTCCTATCCCGCCCCCTTTAAATACATACATGCATAAACATGTGAATCAAAGACAAGGGGATGAAAGGATGGAAATACTAACCGTGATCGCCACCAAGGATTAACAACGCCGCAAGGATGAAGAAAGGAGTGCAACGGCGCCGTATACCTTGGAAAGAAAACTTGATCGCGCTTGAAACGGGGTGCGGGGAACTTGTGGATTCAAACCTCCTCTCCTTCCAGCCGGCTAGAGGAAGAGGGCCTCACGTTGTATTCATGCTCTCCTGCAAAACAAAGATCAAACAAGGACAAAAAACCCATTAGAACATGCATGTGTAGTATCAATCCCGCAGTGATAAAATAGGGGTAGAAATTGAGGGCAAACTCACCGGGGGAGGTTTTTAACCCCTGTGGAAGGGTGGAAATAATAGGTGGGTGTGTTGTGCATGCATGGGATTTGAAATCACGAGATTTGATTGAGAGAATAGAGAGAAAACGATGATGCAAAACGGAGAAAAACGCTTGTGTAGCAGAAAGTGCAGAAAACTGTGATGATTTGTGATTTTGAGGAGATTAGAACTAAGAGTGTAGACCATGGAATCAAGCCCAGAAGGATGAAATTGAAAGCCAATACTTCCCTCTTCAAGATGGGGTCGAAGTTGTGAGTCGACGGTGCAGCATGGCTTCGCCCCACGTCCGAAAAGAGCCCCCCATCGCGACTGCGAACTGGGCAGTTTTTATAGAGTTTTGTAAGAAAGCCTCATCTTCTTATCACGACTCCCGGAGATAGAGTCCAAGATAAATCGAGTTCTCTGGATCAAACTCGAGATAATACTAAGGACAAGAGATAGGAACAAACGGGGATCAATTCAGAGGAGGATTCTAGAAGATATGTCTCTTGGAAGGTAGCCCCGGAGCTTAATCTGCAGAGTTTGAGTTGAACTAGGAAACATAAATCCTGATCTTGCGACCCAGATCCCAAGAGATATAGCCAATGAAAATTTGATTCCTATGAACCGAATTCAAGATAATACCAAGGGCTAGAAGTAGGAAAAAACGGGGATCAATTTGGATAAGAATTCAAGAAGTTATGGACTCTTCAAGAGGGCCACGGCGCACAGAAACGGAGCAGAGTCCAGCACGAATTGGACTCTCTGGTGCATGTAACGGTCTATCATAGGACCGTCAGAGTTATGTAATGGACTAGGGTAGGTCCGTCACACTCTGGAGGTCGAACGAGACGTTTTCGGATGAGATTGGATGTAACGCACCTAAACAGGGCCGTCACTTGGTCTAACGGTCAAGGATAGGACCGCCACACTCTAGGGGTTGAACCGGGCTGTTTTGGGCAAGTTTTGGTGTGACGGTCTATCGTAGGACCGTCACACTGAAGTAACGGTCTTCACTGGGCCGTCACTTCAATGAAGTAACGCACCTGCAAATGACCTTCACATCGATGAAGGCAGATTCTGGGCAGACTGCGCGCGACTTTAGAAATCGAAGCGTATCTCTCAAACGGTGGAGAATTAGACAAAGTGGTAAACATAGAAGTTGTAGATAACTGAGAGAGGAACAACTTTTATGAAGAAAGAAATGTGAGAAAATGATTGGAAGAGGGTGAAAATGGGGCTGGAAGAGAGAGAAAAATTCTGGAATGTAGGTGAACAGCACGGCATGCCAGAAAAATGCGAATAGCTCACAATCGGGGCAGAACCGGCCAACAGTGTAGAAGAAGAAATTGTAGATCTTTGAAAGAGGAACAACTTTGATGAAGACAACTTTTTGAAAGAGGGAATGGAAGAGGGTGAAAAAGAACCACTTTCAGGACAGCGCAGTGAGAGAGAGCCGATTACTTGAGGGAAGTCGGCCTAAATGGGCCGAAAGTTGATTTGGAAGCCGGAATTTGATAAGATAAGCTCCGAGGCTCTAAGAAATCATGATCTCCAAGACTCAAAGGATATGAAATGGTAAAAATGGGCTTGAAATCCATCCGAGGAAGCTCTGAAATAATGGCTAATTCGGGGCATCAAAAATGATGAATAAGAGAAACGGCGCAACTTGTGGGCTAAAACGGGTGTCAACAGCGGCGACAATGGGCGGCCAACAAATAGCGGTGGCAGTAGGGCGGAGAGATGGCTCCGGCGAGTCGAAGTGGGCAGCGGCAGGGTCGTCGGCATGCGGCAGGGCAACAACAGCGGAGTTGGCGTCGGCGTCGGTAGCGTGGAGGTGATGACCTAGCGTCGGTCGGTGGCCCATTGAGGCACGGGTGAGAGAGGATGAGGGAGCCGCAGTAGCCGCAGCGAGGTGGAGGCTCGCCGGAGGAGGTCGGGAGCAGCCGCAGCGGCGGGGGGGTTGGCGCTGTGGAAGCCGCAGCAGCTGCGCGGTGCCCACGATCAACACGCGACGGGGACGGCCGACGGCTGGCGGCGGCCGCGGGAGCTGCACTGGCGTGCGAGGGCCGGTGGCGTGGGCTAGCTGTCCAGGCTAATCGGAGCGCAGACGAGAGATGGAGGCCGGCGGCGAGGGCGTAGAAGTAGTCGCGAGGTGGAGCCACAGGCTGCAGCAGCAGCGGTGAGTAGTGGCTCCCGGGCGGATCGGGAGGCCAGTGACGGTGGTGAGCAGCCGGAGGAGGACAGCAGTGGTAGCAGCAAGGCAGCGGCCACGATCAACCGCAGCAGATGGTAGTGGCTGGCGGCAGTGACAGAAGCGACGGCAGCAGTAGCGCTGTGGGGGAGACGGTGCCGACGGTGACGTGAGGCGGTGGCCGACGGTGGCGACCGGGCGATGCTGCAGTGGTGGATGGGTGCGTGGGACTGTAGCCCCAGTGGTGACAACGACTGTAGGGAGGGAAGCAGCCGACACCGGGGAGGAAGGCAGTTGAGGGTTGGTGGCAGACTCGCTCTAATACCAGTGTAGGGGGGAGTTTTCGTGGGAACTGTTTAGGGACTCCGGCGAGGCAGGTTAACTTCTAAGATCCGTAGATCTACCGATGGGTATCTCCATCTCTTGTTTATAGGGTGCTTCACCCACCTCCCCTCTGTCCCACCGTCTACTGTGCACCCATCCCACAGATCTGAAAATCACGGTGAGTGTCTCCCAACGGGCACTTCACTTTCGGTGCCATATTCCATTTGTTGGCCACGTGCTAACACGCGCGCCGCTCGCCCCCGGGCCGCCGTAACTCCATCTTCGCCACGCCACTGCCCTTGCTCCCCCTCCACCGGCCATCTCTGCCACTCCGCTATCGCCGTTTGTCGCCTCCGTCCACCACCCACCGTCGTCGGTGGCGAGAGGGAGAAGGGGGAGATCGAGAGTGAGAGGGGGAGAGAGATCGTGGGAGAGGGAGAGGGGGGAAGAAGGGGGATCGGGGGAGGAGGAGGACGGAGGAGGAGGAGGAAGAAGAGGAGCGGGAGACGCGGGTTAGGGCACGGGGCCCCACCCTGGGTTAGGGCACGGGGCCCCACCCCCGATTTTATTATTTTTTTCTTTTTCTTTTTTTTTCTTTTTCCATTTCATTCCATCTTCTCTTTTTACTTTATCTTCTCTTTTTTATAAAATTGAATAAAATTTTAATTAATCTGGTTATTAACTCTGGAAATAATTCAATGTTCATTATTTAGGGATTCGAAGATCTGATATTTACATAACCGAACACATGGATATCCAATCTGAAATCCCAAGATGTGACAGGGAGTACAATGGCGGAGGAGGAGGAAAGAGGATTTATGGTTTTTGTGCAGACACGAATGAGACCAAAAAAAGTCACTTTTCGTGCAAGGGTGGATGAGTATTTTCTCCATTGATGCCTGAGGAGGGTAAATCCAGTTTGACCAACACCAGCGGGCCCACGCCAACTCACTCTCTATGAGAGTGCCCAAGAGGCGCCCGACATGTACGGCCCACGTAAAAAAGGGCCCGGCCCAAGATGGCATAGGATTCTACAGAGCATAAAAGCGTACTCCTCGCCGGAAGACTCTCCGACGACCGACCGTTGCCCCCATGACGTCGGACTTGACCCCATAACGGGCGAGCACGCCCCTTGAGCGCCGTAAGACTCGCCTCGGGACCAGCCGACACCGAGGCAATCGCCCTCCAATGGGAAATTCCCACCACTATAGCGGGAAAATGTTATTCCACGACTCACGCCCTTCCCTATCAAGGGATGAGGCTCTTCGCTCCAGGACAACCCTTATAAAAGGGAGATCGACAGAGAAGAGAGGGACGGTGGATACTTCTACCAAAGAGCTTCCTATAGAGAATAGAGTGACCAGATCTGCTACGATAATAGAGAGGCAACACTACAAGCCTAGAGAGAGGCATCCTCCTGCACGACCTTACCACCTAGCGAGCACTCTCTGAGTACCCTCTAAGAGCGGCGAGCACTCGTACAGAGGACCTACAAACCTCTCGGATCTTCTACTACGGCCTCCACATCTCTGTCATTTTGCTCTTCTCTGCTCTTCATTAATCCTTTGTTGACTTAAGCATCGGAGGGTTGCCCCTAGGGTAATACCCAGGACTCCTTCTGACGCCGTTTGCTTCCTGGTGTTTGCAGGCCTCCACGGGTGGGAGACGATTCCCTCAACAATAAATAGAGAAGATGGTACGTGGCCTAGGAACCATTTTCCTTCCTCTACACTTCTTGGGGCCGTCTATGGGAATCCCGAGCGAAAGGTCATGGCACCCCGTGGAAGCCTCCGCAATGCCAACAACTGGGGGCGCAGTTCCCACCAAGGACCCAACTCCCTCCAGGGGTCACAGGAAGCATCTTCCACCCACCCCCGACGAGAGGTCACCCCCGGCGACCTAGATGAGATCCACCAGAAGATCTGAGCCCTAACAGAATTCTGCCAGGAGCTTCGGAACCAGCGGGCGGAGCCCCAGCGCGCCCTGCCCGAACGACGGGAGGACGAGAGGGGCCAGACCAGGGAAAACCTCCGCCAAGTGTGGGAGGCATCCCATGCCTCGGTCGCCAGGACCCGACGATCGCGCAGCATGCCTGCACCCAAGGCGCGCAGCCCACTGCACTCCAACCCGGAGATGGATCGGCGACTCTAGCGCATCGGCGAGATAGAGGACAAAGTCCAGTACCTAGATGACGTCCTCTTGGCGGCCAAGAATCGTGGCCTGATTGACGACGACCTAGACTTCCACTCTCCCTTCTCTAGGGAGATCATGGAGGCCCCCATCTCGCCAAAGCTCCAGCTGTCGTCGTTCACTTTCTACGATGGCACCACTGACCCTACCGACCACATGCACAGCTTTGAGTCCCACTTGGTGTTCCACCGGGCCTTGGACACTGTGAAGTGCCTGGCATTCGTCACGACGCTCCGAGAGAATGCTCGGGCTTGGTTCGAGTCCCTGCTGGCCGGTACCGTTTCTTCCTTTCAGCAGCTCAAGAAGCTATTTAAGGAGAACTTCATTGGCTGTCGAAAGGTGGTCAAGTCTGCAGTAACCCTGCTCACCCTCAGGCAGGGAAAAGAAGAAACGATGTGGGATTTCATCTCCCGCTTCCACGCGGAGGTACTCCAAATCCCACACCTCGATGTTGGCATCGCTACTACCGTGCTCACCATCACATCCTCCGGTGAGTACTCGGGGTTGAAGCCCCGACGACCCTTCCAGATCTCCTCACCCTGGCTCAGAAGCACGCACGGTGCAAGGAGAACACTGTGGCCCTGGGCCGCACCATCGGAACCGATCGGTCCGATCGGAAAAGAACTACTGACTCGCAGCGAGAGGGGCGGAACAAGCGAGAGCGACGTGACGTGTTGTATATCTATCTCAGTGTTTTTGATGATAACAAAACCAAGGACCTTTGGTGGCTCTCCTGTTTGGAATCCTTGACCCAAGTGTTTTTCACACGTTTTCAAGGCCGGGTTTTTCATGCTTTTGCTTAAGGTTTTAGCCTTCCGAATGGGCTTTCTAAGATCTCAAATGAATTTGACATTTCCCATATACATGCATCCAATTCATGTTTCGATCTTATGGATATGGTTCTCTGGGCTAAACTCTTATTTTTCAGGTTTTTTTGATAGTCCGGTCGACCTCCAGCATGACCCCGGTTGACCTGAAATAACAGAATGCAATTCTCTACAGTCTGTCACAGTGGCGGTCGACCGCCCCTCAAATCTCGGTCGACCGGATTTCCCAGGGACCGGCCACCTGCAGGTTTCTCAGTGGCGGTCGACCGCCAGCCCCTGCAGGTCGACCGCCAGCCCCAAGCTGCCAACAATTGTTGACTTTTTAACCTTTCGAGATAAGCCACTCTCATGGGAATTGTTTAATCCCTAAGCTACCAAACTCTCCAGATATTGTGGATCTGGTCTGGGGGAGGCCTTGGACCATTCAAGAACCTATATAACTTATACAAGAGGGTTTGGAAAACCCTAATGCTCAAGGAAGATCAAAGGAAGGCTGCCAAGAGGAAGAGAAGGGATTTGGCACTGTAGACGTGAACAGTGCTCCGAGAGAAGTTCTTCATCCTTCTTCATCAAGTCAAGTGAAGATCAGCCCAAGGATTCAAGCTGCATCTAAAGCATCCAACCATCTATTAAGGGGGAGCAAATCAAGATTCTTCTATTGTGTTCTAAATTCTTTTTGCCTTCTTAAGCTTCATATGTGGATCTTGTAGTTGTTAAAATATTTCGGTGTGTGTGGATCTTCCTAGATCCGTGTGTGTGTGTTTGTGTGTGTCCTCCGGTGTAGCTGTGTGTGTATTAAGGTGTTCTTACACCTTCGCGGGAACTCCTCTTCCCAGTGTGTAAGTGTTGTGTGTGGTTGATCTTGTAACTTTTTACAAGATAGTGTGTGGATCCTCACAGTCCGTGAGGGGTGGACGTAGGTTACCGTTGTAGCATCCGAACCACCTAAAAATCATTGTCGCCGTGTGGTTTGTTCCTTTTCTTCTATCCCCATTCTGTGCAAATTGCATGTGTGATTTCCAGTTCAGTTTTATTCTCGTTTATCCTGAATAATCCGTTTATCACCTTTTAGATCTTGCCTTGTTTTTTGGTTTCTGTTAACCTTGTCTCTCATATAGCATTCTATCACATACTTTATACAAAAAGAAAGAAATCTTCATTAATTTTTTAACACCCAATTCACCCCCCTCTTGGGTGCCATTTAAACTTGGGACTTCACAACGGAGACCGCCGCGATCGCCCCGAGAGAGAAAGGGGAAACTACCGCAACTATACACCCTTAACAGCTCCACCCGACCAGATACTGATGGAAATCTGCGAGGAGCCATTCCTCAAATGGCCCCCCCGAATGAAGTCGGATCCGAGCTCGAGGAGCAAGAAGAAATATTGCCATTACCACCGCGACCACAGCCACGACACCGCCGACTGCATCAACTTGAGGGATGCTATCGAGGACCTCGACCGTAGGGGACTCCTTGATAACTTCCTTGCCAAAGTCGCAGAGAGGTGACAGAAGACAGCCCCATCGATCGACAACCGGCCCAACGGAAAAGAGATCATGATGATCTTCGGGGGACCGATGGCGGGGGGAGATAGCGCAAGTAGGCGGCAATGATATGCGACGGCCGTCCATATTGCGGAGCAATGCGACGACACTCAACGGGGTGCCACCGCCCTAGGGCACCTAGGAGATCCTATTATTTTTTCTAAGGATGACCTAGACGGCGTGACCACCCCCCATTCTGTCACTTTGGTGGTTTTGGCCACCATCAACCAATGTATTGTGCGTCACATATTAGTGGATAATGGAAGCGGCCCGGATGTTATTGCGTACGAATGTCTTGTGCTCATGGGTGTAGACATGTCTCGACTTACGCCCCTACACACACCGTTATACGGGTTCTCTAGCACTACAGTCCATCTGGAAGGACACATCTCGCTCCCGATTACGTTCGGGACCACACCAAGAGAGGTAACATTCCTCGCCGACTTCACCGTAGTCCGTGCAATGACAGGGTACAATGCCATCATCGGGCGAGGGATCCTCGGCACGCTTCGAGATGTCCCCTCCTCTTATCACCAAAAGCTTAAATTCCCCACCCCTAGGGGAGTGGGAGAGGTCTGAGGAGATCAGAGGGGGTCCATAAGGTGCTACCTGATCTCCACACGCGATCGACGCCCCGTAGAAGTGCCACTCGAGAAGAAGGCGAGGACCGAAGATCCAGGTCCAAGCATGAGCGCGCCAGCCATCCAAGTGGGGGATGATCCAAGCAGAACACTAAGGATCGGCGCTACCCTATCCAAGCACGACAAGCAAGCCTACGCGAGCTTCCTCGCATCCAACCAAGATGTGTTCTCATGGTCCGAAGATGAGCTCCCTGGAATACCTCCAGAGGTCATCACACACCAACTTAGGTTAGACCTCACTTGCCGCCCGGTACAACAATGTCGAAGGCTTTGCAACCCCGAGCGACAGGCTATCATCAGAGAGCAAGTGAGCGAAAAACTATGCTTAGGGCTACTCAGGCCCACCCAGTACCCGGACTGGGCGGCCAACGTGGTTCTAGTCCCCAAGAGCAACGGGAAATGGCGGATGCACATGGACTACACCGACCTCAACAAAGCTACACCGAAGGATAGCTTCCCCTTGCCACGGATCGACCAGTTGGTCGACGCTACAGTCCGACATGAGATGTTGAGTTTCTTGGATGTCTATTCTGGGTACCATCAAATCAACATGCACAAGCCCGACGAAGACAAGACCGCATTCGTCACCGATGACGTGCTATACTGCTACACTTGTATGCCATTCGGGTTGAAGAACGCGGGAGCAACTTACCAGCATCTCGTCAACCATATGTTCAACTCCCAGATTGGCCGCAATATGAAGGTCTACATCGACGACATGCTCGTAAAGAGCCTCCAAACTTCCGAGCACTTGCGAGACCTGGCGGAAACCTTCGCCATGCTCAGAAGGTACAACATGAAACTCAACCCTGCTAAATGCGCATTCGGAGTATGGTCGCAGAAGTTTCTAGGCTTCCTCGTCACCCACTGGGGAATCGAGGCCAACCCCGACCAGATCTGAGCAGAACTAGAGATGCAGCGACCGGGACGAGTGAGGGACATCCAGTGGCTCACTGGACGCGTCGCCGTGCTGACTCGGTTCCTATCCCGAGCCGCCGAACGATGTCTCCCCTTCTTCAACTGATCAAGCAGGCCAATCGGACGCCTGAGGGGAGAGGACAAATCGACTGGGACTAGGAGTGCGAGCAGGCGTTTGAAGAATTAAAACGTTACCTGGCGACTCCACCCATCCTCGCCAAACCACAAAAGGGAGAGCAACTATTCCTATACCTATCTGTGACGTCGAGCACAATGAGCTGCAGTGCTCACATGAGAAGAAGCTGGGATCATGAAGCCCATCTACTACGTCAATCGAGCACTGCACGGACCAGAGTTTCGATACTCGCGAACTGAAAAGTTCACCCTAGCACTCATCACGGCCGCTCGCAAGTTGCGACCGTATTTCCTAGCCCACCCGATCATCGTCCTCACCGACCAACCACTATGACAAATCCTTCAGAACCCTGATGCTTCAGGAAGGCTGTTCAAATGGGCCATTGAGTTGGGAGAGTTCGACGTCAAATTCTGCCTGAGGACTGCCATCAAGGCTCAGGCCCTCGTCGACTTCGTCGCCGAATGCACCTTACCCATCGAAGATTCGCCCGAGCAGTCTTCAGGGCCCACATGGGAGCTATACATTGATGGATCATCCTGCGTTGCAGGTAGCGGAGCAAGGCTGGTCTGTGACGACCCAAGATCCGGATACCGGGAAGGCCCGATACCATTCGAATCCTGACCCGCCGCCCACGAGCCGGGAGGGCTCGGAAGGGCTAAAAGGAGTGTGGAGGTACCAAAAAATAGGAAATAAAGTAGGACAATTAAAGAATTAACAGAAATAAATAAACAACTACTACAACAAAGTCCAGTCCAACAGAAAGTACAGTCTAAAGCAGTAAAATGTACCACATGCCAAGTGAACACTTAACCCGACGAGCTGGCAACTGAGAGCCTCCGAACAGCACCCTCGAACCTCGAGGAAGAATCGCCACACCTGAAAAATAGGGATGAGTCTCCAAATAGAGACTCAGCAAGGGTCCCATGGAACCCCAACCGGAAACAACGGCGGTAGCGAAAAAGAAAGCTACAACTACAACAGGAACAGCGAACCGGTGGCTGGTCAAAACTCGGCACTACAGCTACTCCTACTGTACCAGAAAAACACACCCCGATCTCACGGTCGGAACTACCGAACCACACTAGTACCACTTACTGAAGTAAAAACTCACGGCAACCCCGCCGTAGAGGCCTATCTCCCAAGACACGGCCAACCTGGACACGCTGTCCAAGGTGCAACCCCGACCACCCGATCACGGACACCGCACCAACAAGACGTAACCTCGATAAAGCTACTAGCACCCTGGCCACTAACTCAAAAACACAAGACAGTCAGAAAACCACATCTCGTAGACGGGAAATGGAACCCGGAAATAGGAGAGTCACATCTCACGTGACAGGAGTACCTGCCCACCAGAAGCAAGGTCAGATGTGTCCACTGACGACTTAGTCCACAGCCTCAGGTGTCTCATTGTGGCGCCCCAGGTGGAGACTGAGACACCGTACAAGTAACCACAAAACACAGAACAAGGGTCTATGCGGGGTCGTGCTCGTCAGCACGCGTCCGAAGTCCTCGACCACGTGTGCACACACTGACAGACTGCGCTACGTCAGGCCCTCTAGCTGGTATTCCTCCAAACCCAGACTCGAGCCACCACAGTGGGAGGCCCTACGGCAACCAGCCTAAAGTCGTCTCTCTCAGGTAAAGCCTCGCCACCACTCCCTGGTGGGACCACACGCGTGTCGGAAGGTTACGACTAGTGGGGAGTCACTGATGTGACCACTCTCCAAGGAGAAACTCTGCGAAACATGCACGCACCCTGCGCGAAAGTCGAGAAGAACCAAGTGGCACCAAGCCACTGGACTCTAGATAGTCCTCTAGACTCACTAAATCTAACGGTCCTTGAGTCACAAGACTCGGGGTCACGACCGTCGTACGCAACGGCACAATGCCGTTAATCTAGTCTAATCCCTAGGTTTAAAACCACGGTAGCATGAATACCGAGGTAACTCACGAGCCGCCGAGACCATCCCCTCAAAAGGGAACTCAAGGGACCTCCATCCCTAGGCTTGGTGACTGGACTCACAGTCTAAAGCCACACACACATGGCCCACACGAAAAGCACAGAAGTACGATTCCCAAGGTAGCTCACAAGCCGCCACGTTGATTCTCCATCCCAGGGAAAAGTGGGAAACCTCTAGCCCTAGGCTGGCAACTGGACTCGCAGTCCAAGGCCGAATACTTGGCCCAGTCGGGAACCATCTTCCGCAGAAAACTACGACATGCGGGGGAACCCCACCGCACTCACACCGATACACGGTGACTCGATCAAGTGTAACCCAAAGCCCGGAACACATACACCTACGGGTGTTGGGTTCGGTGCTATGTATTCAGAGGGGGGGTGAATGAATCTCCCCTTAAAATATTTGCCCAATTAAAAATTCTTCCTGATACTAACAGAAGGCCAATGAGCAATTACGAAATTTACAGATTCACTAAGTCAACTGATATGCTTATAGATGAACTGATCAGTGACTTAGAACAATGTCAAAGACTCTCAATACCACAATCAAACACACAGTGTGTAATCAAACAATATCGTCCCTATGCATTCATCTAGCGGAATCAGATAAGAAATCAAACCAATGCACAGAGAGTTTTTAGGTGGTTCGGTCCTCCAGACCTACATCCACCCCACACTCAACCCAGAGTGTGGATTCCTGCTGACTCACAGCTTGAACGGCTGGGTATCACAGCTTGCCTACATCAGCTGGGCCTCACAGCTTGCCATCCCGCTGAGCATCACAGCTTGCTGTCCAGAGGAGTCCACCTCTGCAACGCTGAGCATCACAGCTTGCTCCGCTGGGCAATATAGCTTAGCCATCCAGTGGAATCCTCCATTGCAAAACGCTGACAAACAGCTTGAAGAAAGGTTTAAAATGAAAACAAAAACAAGAGACAACAGCAACATGAAAGCTGTAAACTATGAAGCACAATATGGCTCTCAAAGAGAGCTGACTGGCTTGGATTTGATCCACGGTCCAGTAGAGACTGATCTTCAGACTGCTCTCTTCTTCTCTCGATCTCACTATCTCTCCTCAACTTCTTTCTCTTCTTCTTCTGCTAATCTCTTTCTCTTCTTTGCTCTTCTCTTCTCTCTCTTTTTCTTCTCTCTGCTTTTCTTCTCTTCTTCTTCTTCTGGATCGTGCAGGCACTCTCTCTGTTTTCTCCTTCTGCTTCGATCAAGCTTCTTCTGAGGAAGAGGCTTCATATATATAGAGCAGCAGATAGGGCGTGTGTCTTCCACATCTCCCGCCCAAAAGCTTGGACCACGTGGCAGCATCCAGGCTCGTTGCTGTACACGTGTCACGATCTTGGCACCTCCTCTTTCTTGGTTCTCGTGCCCTTCTTAATCTCCTCGAGCATAAGCACCTATCAGTCAGTCGAAGGGAGTATCAGCTTAAGACTAATAAAACCCTGTACAGACTTAATTCATGCAAGCAAGATAGTGCATGGCTGTACAGACTTGGTCGAGTGAACCAATGGAGGTTGTACAGACTTAGTGTATGCAAGACAAAGGCATGTACAGACTTTGTGAATGCAAAGACAAAGCATGTACAGACTTCACGTATGCAAGACTAAGGCATGTACAGACTTTGTGAATGCAAAGACAAAGCATGTATAGACTTCACGTATGCAAGGCTATGGCATGTACAGACTTTGTGAATGCAAAGCTAGAGTATAGCAACACAATGTGCAGACTTCGTGCAATGCATGAAGCAATGTACAGACTTTTTATGAATGTGTAAAGCACGACGATGCAAGAATGTATAGACTTTGAATGTTGCAGACTGGGCAAACTCTGTACAGACTTTACCGATGTAAAGTGCACGCAATGTACAGACTTGCTGGTCAATCTAGGCAAAAACTCTGTACAGACATGGTGTGTAGACTTTGTGTGTGTGAGCATGCTAACATGCAATGTGTAGACTTTGAGTGTGCGTACAATGTAGCAACCAATGTATAGACTTGCGTTCAGCAGCAATGTATAGACATGAACGCGTGTAACAAGACAGTGTACAGACTTGACTTATGCATGCACAAGACGATGTACAGACTTGATCTTGCAAACACAGGCTGTACAGACTTTGAGTATCACTGACATGCCATTAGTGTGCAGACTCGATGAGCATGCAGCAACCAATGTATAGACTTGCTAGTGTATGGACTTGGTGAGCATGCAGGAAGACGATGTATAGACTTGATGAAATGATGCATGAACAAGCCACCAATCGAGTGTACATACTTTGTGTGCATGTGTCACCAATGTACAGACTTGCTGTAATGATGTACAACCATAGTTCAATGTACAGACTTGCTGAACTGTCGTATGGACATAACATCAATGAATGTGCAGACTTGATAGCATGCAGATGTATATACTTGTTCCAACATCAAAGCAACCATATGCAGACTTAGTGTTTGTGTGAGACAGATCAATGCATTGACCATGTATATGCAAGATAGATTAAATGTGCACGGACTATGTGCTAGTGTGATGTATGCACTGATGCAAACAGGGAAATGCACAAACAAAATAATATGGTGACTCATTCATGTTGCTATCATTAAAACACCACATTATCATCAAAGCACAAGGGGCACAACAACGGGCACGCTAATCGAGGTACCACGGCACCTCCCAACACCCCAGAAACACGGACACAGAACCCATGGGGTGTCGTGGACACTCACAAGGTCGAAGGTCGACCACTGGGTCACCACCGGGTCGACCGGAGGCCAACACAACACAACCGAGGCACAAGAGGGTTGCCCGGACCCTTAAGCCCACGGGGACACTATTCGAGGTAAAGCGACACCTCCGGACACCCAAAAACACGGTCACGGTACTCACGGGGTGCCTGAGATACTCACGGCCAAGGGAGACATGATCAGCCAAAGACTACCCGCCCTGGGCCGCCTGACTTGTCACCTCCAAGAACACGATATCTTTGCATAGCACGTTCAAACAGAACGTGCTATAGGTCCATAGCGCGATAAGATCAGATCGCGCTAGGACCCTATAGCGCGATAGGGACAAAACGTGCTATGACCCTATAGCACGACAGGAACCACCTTACTGTTCATCTTCCCTAATGAACACGCTCAATCGGGACGGCGCGATCTTCAAGAACACGCCCGCCTTGGCTAGCGCGTTCTCAGTCCGCGCCTAAAAATGCCGGAAAACCGTGAAGAAATCCATTCCACGCCCCGTTCACCCCCAGGTGAAGGGGAAACCTTCCCCAAGCCCCTAGGCATGCATCGAAATCCCTGGGTTGGCCAAAAATGCCGTAAAATGGGAGATCTGGCTCACAACCCAAAAACATGCATTTTGCCCAAAATGCGAAAATAAACCCACTCGGCTCGCCACGGCCTACAAAACTCGCGAGAAATGAAGTACACGAGCCAGGGGGTCCATCTCCCTACCTCCACCGAAGATTCGACGCGCCGTGGATGCCGCCCCACAAAGAAAACCCAGTGAAACCCTCGTTGTTCCACGAACCCGCGGCCAAGCTTCCACGTGCCACCATCCCTCGATCCTCAACTCATCCTTGCCGTCCTCCTCGCCCGCGTCGCCCCGCTGCGCCCCCGCCCCGCTCCGTCGGTCGTCGGAGAAGAGAGGGTGAGAAGGGAGAGCGTGAGAGAAGAGAGAGGGAGAGAGTGAGAAAATGAGAGTGAGGGAGAGAGAGAAAAAGGATGTTATATATATAGAAAATCCAAAAATTACATAAATTCAGAAAATTATAAAAAATTACCTCCGTGATCATCGGAAGGAGCACAACGCGTTGGTAATGTCCCAGAGTCGGAGAACGTCACGGTTTGCCCTGCACAGAGTTCCGAAGGCGCATCAAGGAAAAACACGTGTAAAGCATAAAATACACTCCGAGACCCGCGAAAAATATCTGAAAAATCTAGGGCATTACATGGTCCTACTCTCGCCAGAAGGGTTAGAGCTCCAGTACGCCTTGCGATTTAACTTCCCGACCACGAACAATGTGGCAGAGTATGAAGCACTACTTTAGGGCTATGCATGGCTAAACATTTAGGGGCGTCCAGTGTGTGAGCATACAACGACTCCATGCTCGTCGCCAACCAGGTCAGGGGGGAGTTCGAGGCCCGCAACCCCTCTATGGTAAAATTCCTGGAGAAAGCCAAGGCTGCGGCAAACGAATTCAACCGCTTCGAGGTGGTCCACATCCCGCGGGAGGAGAACGTTCGAGCAGACGCCTTGTCCCGCCTGGCGTCGGCAACCACGGTCTCCAACTCGAGGTTGATCCTAGTGGAGGAGTTATTGGCACCAAGTATAGAAGAGCCAACGTCCCAGGTAAACGCCATCAACCACGAACCTTCCTGGATGGATCCCCTCCTGGACTTTCTCCTACGGCAACAACTCCCAAGCGATCGCACCGAAGCTCATCGCACGCTAGCAAGGGCGAGCCACTTCACATTGGTAGACGGCCGGTTATACCGCCGATCCCTCTTGGCCCCTCTGCTCAAGTGCATGTTCCCCACGGAAGCCAGCCAAGCCATCCAAGAAGTCCACGAAGGGTTCTGCCGAAGCCACGTAGGGGGACGAGCACTCGCACGGACCTTGATTCGACAAGGGTACTGGTGGCCTACTCTACAAAAAGACTGTCTTGAGTATGTCCGGAAATGCCCTCAGTGCCAGAAGTTCTCTCACCTACACCACCAGCCGGCTATGCAACTCCACGCCTTGATGGAGCCTCGCCCATTTGCCCGGTGGGGGGTGAACATTCTGGGCCCCTTCCCCGAGGCGCAAGGGAGTAAGAAATTCCTCATAGTCGCTATCGATTATTTTACCAAATGGGTTGAGGCTGAACCACTAGGGAAGATTACCAGCGAGGCGACATGAAAGTTCATACTACGAAGCATCATCTGCCGATTTGGGATCCCGAGAGTTCTCACAACCGACAACGGCAAACAGTTTGCGAGCACCACCTTCCAAGAGAGGTGCTCGGAGCTGGGGATCTGGAATCACTACACCTCGGTAGGACACTCTCAAGCCAGCGGACTGGTGGAAAATGCCAACAAAATGCTCCTCCATGGCATCAAAACCCGGCTGGACCAAGAAGGTGACTCATGGATCGACTCACTTCCGAACATCCTCTGGGCCCACCGGACCACGGCCAGAGCGGCTACAGGCGAAACTCCCTTCCACCTCACATATGGAGCAGAGGCAGTAATTCCAGCGAAAATCTCCAACCCCTCATTACGAGTGGGACACTTCGACGAGGCTAGAAACAACCAAGCAATGCGGGAAAATTTATACCTGCTCCAAGAAGACAGAGCAGGCGCCCAAGTCAAACTCGTGGCTTATCAACAGAAGCTGGCCCAATACTACAACGCCCGAGTCAAAGAACGACACTTCTTCCCCGGAGATTTGGTACTATGGCGAGTAAGCGTGGCTGACCAAGGGGGAGCGCTGGGAAGCTCGCACCAAATTGGGAAGGCCCGTACAGGGTAATTGAAGTGTTCAGCAATAGAGCATTCAGACTGGCGACACTGGGGGGCAAGATGTACCCAGGACATGGAACTCCGTGAATCTCAGAAAGTTCTTCCAGTAAAGTGTCGCCAGTAGTATTCAGCGAAGGTAACCTACGGGTTCCCTAAAGGAGAGCACTGCTCCCCTTGAAAATGAGAAGATAACCTAAGAGTTTCCTAAAGGCGAGTGTTGATTTGTTTTCTACCTTTTTGTTATGTGTGATGTGATGATAAATATGATGAGCAAATCACAATGATCTCAATCAACCTATGAACATGTGAACCATGAACCTAGGCAATCAGAACAAGCTCTAGCATGGGCAATGCTATCTCAATCAAACTAAACTAAAGAAAGAAAAGAAAAACACACGCCGGAGCGTGGAGCAAGGAATAAATAAAAACACACCACGTGGGTGGAACAAGCAAAGGAAATAAGAGATATAAGAGAGAAAAATCAATGCCCAGTACTAAGGAAAGAACGTGATCGCCACTAAGGTAATAAAACAAGCCAAAGACCTGATAAATACCTTAGAAATAGGAGGATGATGCACTCGCCCATGGGAGAGAGAAACCAATAAAATCTGCATATCTACTGAATGTAACGGTCCACTGCCTGTGCGTCACAGGGTTGTGACGGTCTCCCGATGAACCGTTAGATGAACCTGACGCGTCTGAACAAGACCGTCAGAGTATCTACAGCAACAACTTGTGAATTCTTCAAACTCCAAACCTTCCAGCCGGCTAGAAAGCTTGGGCCTCGTCTAATGAACTTTGAAATACCTACCAAAGAACGTGGACACAAGAAAACAACCCCAAATTATCCCTTCAAACGAGTGTAGTATCAATAATCAAAGGACTTAAGATCATGCAAAAGGAAAAGGGAATACCGGTGAAGTTTGGTTTTTTAACCCCTCTGGGCATTTTAAAACGTGGGAGGGATGTTTAGATGATTAAAACCAGTGGAAGAACATGAGAAAAAGAAGAAGGACAATGCTGTGATGAGAGGAGGAAGAGAGGAACACAAGTATGCAAACTATGAACTTTAAAACCCAAAACAGAAGTACTCCCTTGACTGAGATGTAGATGGACGCAGAAATCAATTCTCCTTGATTGGGTGTGGCTCCAGAGTGCGGCAACACTTCGACGCAAACTCCAGATTTCTCCTCCTTAGGCCATGAAGTTAAGGGTGCTATTTATAGACCCTCAAACTCTCCGGTCGAGCAGAGGATAATCCAGCAAGAAAAGAGGATAATTCTTAGCAAACTCTTGAAGATAATACTCCCAAGAGTCCATAGAATCGAACAGAAGGTTATGAGGATCAGATTTGGAAGAGAAATCACAAGATCAAACTCTCAATTCGACCACGGAGTGGCAGAGAAAAGACCAGACCAGCCAGGACTCTCTATTGAATGTAAAGGTTGCACGACAGACAGCCACATGAACGTAACGTGCCAAGGGAAGACCGTCACACTAACCCTATCTCTTAAGAAGATAAGATCAACGGGAAGAAGTTCTAAATAGTTAGACTCTGAATGAATGTAACGGCCATGGGATGATGCATCAAAGGAACGTAACGGTCGCATGACAGACCGTTAGAATCAACGGATATGCCAAAGGATAAGGATTGAAATAGGCCTTAAGCCGTAGGACTCTTCAAGATGTAACGGCCCAGGGATGATGCGTTAGAAGAACGTAACGCCCCTGGAATGGACCGTTAGAGACAACAAGGATCAAAAATGATAAGATCTTGCTAAGCTTCATCAAATGACAAGAAACCAAGGAATCAAACCCAACCAAGAGGTCAAAACCCAAGAAATAAACCCTCCAACTGATCAAGAAGGCTCAATGAAAGGGAATAACTCGGAGCATCATATAGAATGAACAAGGAGATGACCCGACTTATTGGTCACAAAACGGGTGTCAACAGATGCCCCTCCTTAACGTCCTCTTTGCAGGGGAGCGAGCGGAGGTGAAGCGAAAGTGAAATGGGACATGGAGATGAAGCAGAAATGAAGCGGAGCAGACTGAAAAGCGGGCGTTAAGGCAAACGACACCCGTTCTACCAACAAGCGACAGGAATTTTCTAGAAAACTTCGAACCAATCACAAGGAAATAGCCAACCAAAGGACGCAAGCCTGGAGGAACTAACAACTAAGGAAAGGAAAACACGGCTAACCGCCGAAGCAACGGAAAGGAAAGAGATAACTGACTAAACTCCAGACAGGAATCTTCAGCTAACCAGATCAAGGGAACATATCGAAGGAAACCTTCCAACTCAGAGTGGAAATGACTCTCCTCATTTGAGATCAAGAACACAGCTATTCACCATCATTGAGACGCCTTGGATAGATGAAGAGTTCATGAATGCTCAAAGATGTGCATGATGTATGCTGGGCTAAAAATAAAAGAAATCATCAAAACAAATGCAAAGAAAGAATAAAATAACAAGATACTCGAGAATAATATTACTAGATCGGAGAAATCAGGGTCAGGACACCATCTGCAACCACAGCGTGCAAGACAGAACCATCGTCCCCAAACCTTTCCAACCTAACGGCCTATCCAACGATTAAACATGTGCACTTAGATCATCATCATTTTTGTTTAAGGGGAACATCAGATCCCGGAGCACACGAATGACCAACCGGTTATCGAGATAATATATCATAGATAACACATAGTAATGCATTAAAGGGATAAGGGATCGAGATACAATACCTGACTTACCTGCCTGACGAACGGCAGAGCGTGATGTTGTTCATAACTTCACCCATGAACAAAAGATTAGCCAAAGACAATTAATATGAGCATGAAACAAGGCATAACCAGTTGGACGCATAAAAAGCATTAATAACATGCATCATGGCAAAAAATGCAATTATTCAAGCATCAAATAGACCATATTCTTCATCAAGAAACTTTGCAAGCTGTAACGGCCTACTGAGGGTGTGTCACACCACATAACGGTCTAGGACTGGACCGTTAAACAATGGCGGTTCACATTCTTCAATGAAACATATTAAAATGACCTGACGGTCTAAAGAAGACGCGTTAGAGAATGTAACGGTCTGGCGACAGACCGTCACATTTTCTGAGCGTTCAAAGAAAACAAACCGAACGGTCACGGCCTCATTCACTCCTATTCACAGCCCTAACACCCCCACAGAAAACCCCAATCGAGAGCAACCAAGACCACCGGCGACCACCAACGAGATGGCCGGCGACGAGCCTCCACCGCCGAAGAGGAGGGAGAAAGGGGTGAAGAAGAAGGCCATACACCGGTTTAGGGCACGAGTGGACCATGAGGAGGTTCCACCGGCCGAGGAGCGACGGACGGCTACGAGAGAGCCAAGAGAGGAGGAGGAGGCTCCAACGGCCGAGGGGAATCAAGGGGAAGCACACCCCCTAACGAAGGAGATCCCATTGTAATAGAGAAAAAGAGGAAGAGGGGCCAAGACCGAGAGGTAAGCCCGTCCACCCCAATTTTCAAATTTTTAATTTTTATGAGTTTTTATGTGTATGCATGCATGAATGGGGGGTAGAAAATGGGTCTATGAACCCATTAGGATCATATTGTAGGCCTTTTGGCCAAAGTGGGAAAGCCAAGGAATGAGAATGGAAAATACCCCTTTGCAGGGGCTGTGACGGTCCTTCCAGCGACCGTCACAACTCTGACGCACCACCCCTGGTGCGTTAGAGCCCTGTGACGCCCTACCCCTGGGCCGTCACAGTCACCAGAGACCATAACTTGTTTTTTTAAGGTTTTCAATTATTCAATTTTTCGTTTGTTTTTATTATCTAAATGTTATGCAATGATTCTATGATGCAATTGACTAACTTATGCTCTAAATGAATGCAGGGGAAGAGACGGACAAGGATATCATGGCTTCAGATCCAGGCGGTTTACCAGGCACTGCCCGACTACCAGAGGGAAAGATTGGTAGCGATGGGGTTTGTCGAGGTGCTGAGCATCGAGGTGATAAGGATGGACACGCCACTACTGTACGCTTTGCACGAGAGATGGGACCCGATCAGTAGGGCGTTCATCTTCCCGTGGGGTCACATGATCCCTACGCTGGAAGATATAGCAAGGATCACCGGATTGAGAGTGCACAGAGCCGCAGTGACGGGCTGGACATACAGGGACTACCGAGAGCTAGTCCAGGAGCTGCTGGGGCTGGATTTGATCAGGCCGGGCCAGACATCATCTCAGCTCTCACGATCGCGACTGCAGGAGAGCTTAGGACTGAGAGGAGCAGCCATAGCTGTGGGCGAGCTACCAGAGGAGCATATAGGCAGAGTGATAGAGCAGGTGCGCCCACATGTGGCGGTAGAGGCGGGACCGGAGGGAGATCGCGTCTTGAGGCAATTCCTGATGCTTTTGTTCGGGAAGCTCCTGTTCGCGACTCGAGCGGATGTCATCAGTTGCAGGCTACTACCGATGATCAGAGATTTAGGCAGAGTCGGGAAATATGTATGGGGGGCGGCAGTGCTGGCCTTCCTGTTCGAGTCGCTCAGCACCACTGACCGACAGACGATGCTGGGCGGCTTCTCGCCTTTTCTACAGGTAACTTAAATACTTTCTACTATGCTCATGATTATGCAAATGTAAATGATTATGCAACCGACTGATACTGACTTCTAAATGCAGATCTGGAGCTATATGTACCTGCCGGGCATCGGGAGAGGCACACTACTCCACCCCGGACGGATCCCAATCGCCAGACGATGGGTGGTTGCGAGGGACCCGGGGTCGATCACCAGATTGACCCAGGCGATCCAGGACGACTTGGATTCCTTCCCGCACACGGCGGTAAGCCCGAAACTCAAAATGCTTTCTAAATGCTTCTATGAATGTTGTATATGCTGACAAATGGACTAACATGCTTCCCAAGTGAGATGGACCCTATACCGAGGCGAGAGCTACGAGGGACAGCCATGGGTGGAGGCAGCCCTCTCGTACCAGGGACGAGACATTTGGTTGCACTGCATCCACGTCATCGAGCCACTCCACTATTGGCTGATCCTGCGGACTCGGGGACTACACCAGCCCGAGGTGACGAGCGCCCGGGCAAGTCATCAAAGGGTATTAGCGGCGACGTGGATTGGTGCGCCTGAAAGGCGAAGTATGTCCACGACTGGAACAGGCGGGGCAGAGCGGGATGAGAGCGATGAGGCGTACTTGAAGGCCTTCGCTCGGCGGTACGGGGACCGGGTGTACCGAGGTACCCGACAACCGGTATGCAATTCTAAACCCTAAACTCTTTCTACATGAAAAATGCAAAACGCTTAGATGCACTGACTCATATGCTTTCTAAATGTAGCTAGACCGTGAGGGAAGGATAGCCGAGCTTGAGGGGCTACTCCACGCTACCGTCCAGCAGCGGGACGAGTATCGGGCTGCCTTGGAGCTTCTGATAAGATTCCCAAAACCTTGGACCTAAATGATTCATGCTTATGATGCAAATGATGCCAATGATGATTGATTGACTATGATTTCTAAATGCAGCGGGCTGAGGGAGCTCAAAGAGCCGGATCGGATGCCCCATCATCTTCATCACAGCCTGCCAGGGGCAGAGCTGAGCGGGACGCCGAGTTCACCCGAGCGGTTGCTCGGGCCGAGGAGGCGGAGGTCACCCTCGCGGAGCGGGTAAGATGCTAAATGCTTCGACTTAAAAATGCTTATGCAAAATTTAAATGCTTAATCATGATGAAATGCAAACTACGGGCGAAAGAGCTAGCCGCAGCGAAATCCGAGGCTGAGCATGCTCGAGCGGAGGCAGAGAGGAACCGGGTCGAGACTGAGCGGGCTCGGGCAGAGACAGAGCTGCTGCGAGCGGAGGTGGCCCGATGGAGAGGAGAGTTTGAGCGGACGGTCACGCAGAAGGCGGACCTAGAGAGATACCAGACCAAGGCACGAGCAACGCGGCTCCAGGAACATGATATGAAGGTTGAGGTACGAACCCTGGAGAGGACTATGCGGATGATGGGCCTAGGACCAGAGTGGAGTGCCTCTCAGAGTGGAGCACTGAGGAGCGCCGCCCGTATCGGCTCAGCGGCTGACTACCTCGTCAGTTCCTCCGGCCAGTGGAGGAATGAGAGGGCAGAGAGAGGACATCAGGAGGAGAGTGCCTCTATAGCGCCACCAGCGAGGAGATCCGAGGGTGGAGATGATGACGGCGGCCCGGCGGACAAGCCGGCCGAATGAGCTTGTTTTTGGTTTTTTTCTTGTACATGACTTATTTATAAAATGGAAATGAATGCATATTCTCCTTTTTTATGTTTTGTTGTGTCTTTTTTTATGTGAATGAATGGATGTGGATGCATGTGGACGTGTGAAAAAGAACGGATGAAATTGTGTAAATGAAATGAGATGTAATGTGTGGATGAAAGAGATGACCGGACAGGATGAATGAAATGGAAAGTGTGTAAGACCGCCAGGTCTAATCATAGGCAAAACGGAATAGCCTAAATACAGCAGCAGATAAAGTGACGGTCTAGATCCGGACCGTCAGACTCCTGTAACGCATCAGATGGAGGCCGTCAGGGATGACAGAGACCAAATTGCAACATTAAGCAGCAGAAAATGTGACGGCCCTCTGGGGAGCGTTAGAATGGTGTAACGGTCAAATTCTAGACCGTTAAAGATGACAGAACCCTGCTATATTAAGGCAGCTTGCAGAAAATGTGACTGTCCAGATGTGAGCGTCAGAATGATGTAACGGCTGTGACCAGACCGTCAGGAATGATTGAGCAAGAAGAAGCCAAGACTGAACAGCAGGAAATGTGACGGCTTAGGGACCATGCGTCACAACTAGTAACGGTCATGGCCCAGACCGTTAGGATTGACAGAACAAGAATTGGGCTAAGAGAAACCCACAGGAAATGTGACGGCCCAGAGTTGGGACGTCAGAGCCGAGTGACGGTCCTACAATAGACCGTTAGATAACCAAGTGTACTCCGAGACGGATTGTGCCGCGAGAGTCCAAACTTGAAGGATGACTACCCAAATCCCCACTAGAACTCTTCTAAACTCGAGATAAGGCCTTCCAACTCAAATCTTATCACTCCAAAGCCAAAAGCAAGCCTTTAAAACTTGGAAACTTAGCCAAAATTCATAACTTTCTGAATTCTCTGCTACTAGGGCTGAAGAACCTTTCCTAAGGGCAGGAAACACCATGAAGAGAAGCCTCGAAGTGATGGCCATGGAGGAGAAGGTCTACCCCGGACCTAAGGCTGCGAGAAAGGAACACGGAGAGCTACAAAGGCTGACCTCAATCCCCAAACATCTGAGCTCCAATGCTCTAAGAGTGGTAAGCTTATGTACCTTAACCAAGTTCATAAATTCCCTGCACTTCATCTTTCCTCATGATCTTCTTCTTCTTCTTAGCCTCTTCCTGGTCCAAGATGTTACTCCAATCTGAAGTGGGTGGCTCCCATGATCAAGGAACTCCCTTTAGAAGTCTTAGCAATCCTTAGGGCATGGCACCTTCAACCTCTATTGGTCTTAGGCAAGAACTTTCAGAAATTATCTTTGGATTGGCCAAGCATTTCAGCTCTCATAGAATTGTGGCATCCACAAACACATACCTTCATCTTCCCTTCTTTTGAAGCTACAGTCCTATTAGAGGAGGTAGAAACCTACCTAGCCCTTCCTAAGACTAAGGCGGGGGATGAGGACCTAGTTTGCTATACGGTGGAGCCTATTGACCCGTCCTTGATCTTGAGCGATTTCATTCACAATCCAAAGGACGTGAGGACCATGATCAGCCCACACCACATTCACTTGATACCCATGGCACAACGGATAGTCTCTCATTGCAAAAACAAGTGGGAGAGATATGAAGCAATAGCCAAGGCAGTGTCGGATTGCTTATGCGGAGTCTTCCTTTTCACCACTACCGACCACCTCTTAGATACCCAAAATCCTAGCATTATCAGCGGGTTGTGACGGGGAACGTCCATCTCTCAAGCGATCCACTCATATCTCTATGAAGGACTAAGCTCTGCTTGCTTAGGAGGACCTCTATTCGGTTCCATGATACTCCTTGAGTGTTGGATGGAGTGAGAATCAAATTCCAACCCACGGAAGATGCATCTTCTGCTAGCCGGATCTTCGGGAGCCACCCTTTGTTCTTTATTGGAGGCGCTTCTGGATTTTCTTCACAGGTTGAATGCAAGACGGCGGACAAGAAAACACGGGATGAATGGCGCTTCTTCTTCAACACTTTGTCATTAGAGAAATTCACCATGCGACCAAGAATCCTTCGGAGCACTTTGCTCAGAATACCGCGGCGTCAAGGCCTGGACCTGAGGAAGATCTGCCCTCTTGCGGATAAGAAATTAAATGTAATTTGACTTTCTTGATGATGGAATGATGATGTACATTGACAATCAGAATTGATGTTTCATTAAGTTCAATTAAATGATATGAAAGTGATTTTAATCGAAATGAGCACGAGTTGTTGCTTGATTTGGCTAAAGAACCTGCAAAATAGGGCCTCTGGAGAGTGTAACGGTCCTGCAAAGGGCCACTACAAAGATATAACGGTTTGGCGATAGGCCATCAGGGGAATGGACTGAGAATCTTGTTCTCTGGAGGATGTAATGGTCTAACGACAGACCTTTAGAAAGATGTAACGGTCGTGGCCCAGACCGTTAGAGATGGACCTGCTGAAAGAATGAAGCCAACGCCTGAAGATAATGTAACGGTCAAGGATGGGCCGTTATATAAGTGTGACGGCCTGATGCTGGCGCGTTACGGTCCTAAACCTGCATAGTTGTGAGATTTTCAACCCTGAGCTTGAACCTACGTTCTGCACACACTTAGACAAGAGACAAGTTAGATCCGTTCTTAGACTCAACCCCTTGCCTTGAAGCAAGTTAGAGAATGACCATTTCTTGATATTTGGTCAAGGGGTGGAGCCTTATTAAATAGGCGGAAGACATAATAGAAATAATACGATGCATGCAATGCATATGATGGTGTATTTGGAGTTTGGAAATATCTGAATTTTTGTGAGGTTTTAGAAATATTTGATGTTTTTGAGTTTTGAAACATGTGATTTTTTTGGATTTTTGGAAATATATGATGTTTTTAGATTTTGGAAATATATGGTTTTTGTTGGATTTTAGAAATATATGACTTTTTTGGATTTTTGGAAATATATGGATTTTTGGGTTTTGGAAACCAGTGCCTTCCCCAGCAACGTGGGTCCTTCTTATTATATCGAGAGTCCCCGAGGTTGGCGTGCAACAAGGTGACAACCCCTGACCAAGGCCCAATATGCATGACGGTGTCTCTACCGGGGCCATACCCAGGGTACTAGTCTTGATCCTAAAAAGAAAATAGAATACGGGGGTAAGCTTAGGCCAGATATAGAGTTTTTTAGGACTTGAGTTCCTCTCCAGACAATCCATTAGACATTTGGTCTGTTACGCCGGGGCTTTGTGTCCGTCATCGAACCTTATTCCACCCTAGACATGCATGCGACCGGGCTCATTCGTCCCGCGGGGAACTGTACTGCCACTCTTGCCATGCCTAGCTTTCTTTCTCTTTTCTGGAGCTTTTTGAGTATAGGTAGGTGGACTTTTGAGATAATACTTTTGCTTTTGTCACAAAGATTGCTCCTTTGCTTCCTTCTTTTTTTCTCGTCTTGTATGTTTCTCTTTTTGTGGCGTCAGGTCATAACGGACTGCCCCTATTTGAGACCTCCTCTCGTCAGGGTGCCTAGATTAGTCATCGCCTACTTATTCACCTCTTGCCCCTGGATTCAGCCGAGGAAGGAAACGGACAGGGACTCTGACTTTCCCCCAAAGCATGGCCGAGGAGAAACGGTGTCTACGAAGAGGAAAACCCTGACCAGGGATGTCGTGTGGTGTGTGATTGCCGTACTCAGGGTTCTCTTTATAGTGAAAGGGAGGGAACACCTCGCTGTCGGGGTGGCACTGATTAGACTCTAAGGAAAGAAACGCTTAAGATACAACCCATTCCAAGCGTGAGAGAGCTCCTCACCTTCTACGTTCACTAAACGATAAGCATTCCCTGGATAAGCCTCTTTCACAACGAACGGCTCTTCCCAGTTATGTTGCAATTTAGACCTAGGACCTACAGACCGAATGAATTTGCGTTTCAAAATCATATCACATTTTTGAAATTTAAGTTCAATCAGCTTCTTTTGAAAATAACGCGAAACTCTCTTTTGATAAACGGATACGTGATCGGCCGCGTTCATCCTCTTCTCATCCAAGAGTTCCAACTGGACGAGCAACGCCTCTCGACGTTCGTCGAGATTAAGTTCCTTATCGAGCTGCACTCTAAGGGAAGGGATCAAGATCTCATATGGGAGCACCGCCTCCATCCCATAGGTAAGAGCATAGGGAGTTTGTCCCATGGAGTACGAACGGAGGTGCGGTAAGCTCACAGAGCTTCCACTAATCTTTCTGGCCAATCAGAAAATTTATGAGATTTGCATGTTTTCTTTATGATTTTAATAAGGGTTTTATTAGTGGCCTCGGCTTGACCGTTGCCTTGAGGATAATATGGAGATGAATGATGCAATGTAATATTGAACTTCTTACATAGGTCCTTGAGCTCTTGTGAGACGAACTAGGGTCCGTTGTCGGTGATGATGTTGCTTGGCACTCCGAACCGCGAGATGATATTCTTCATGATAAAGCGGCACACCGTTGAAGCTTTGATCTCTGCGTATGCTTCTGCCTCAGCCCATTTGGTGAAGTATTCAGTGGCGGTAAGGATAAAGGATTTCTGCTTGATCTGAGAATTAGGATCACCAAGCGGGCCGACAACGTCGAAAGCCCACATAGAGAATGGCCAAGGAGCGGAAAGAGGATGGAGAGATGAAGCTGGAGCATGAATTTTATCAGCATGGAGTTGGCACTTAAGACACCTCGGACGTAGAGGGAGCAATCTTCCTCTAGAGTGGGCCAATAGTAATCATGCCTAAGGATCTTCTTTGCTAGAGCCTGGTCATTGACATGACCTCCACACTCACTAGAATGGGCTGCTTCAGCCACCTTCCAAGCTTCATCGTCATCTAAGCATCTCATGAGCATTCCATTAGTAGCGTGCCTGTATAGTTCTCCTACAACGATGGTATACCTTGAGGCGACTCTCCTTATTGACTTGCGCTGCTCGGCATTTGCCCCTTCTGGGAAGGATCCGTCTTTGCAAAACAACTCAATCTCATGATACCAAGGAAATTCTTCTTCCTCCAGGATCTCTTCTAGCTCCATCAAAGATACTTCCTTGAGGTCTTCCTTCTCAGCCCTCGCCTCTACAGCTTTCCTAAGGTTGATGTACCAAGGATCCTGAAGAGAGGGTGCGTCCATTCTCTGAACGATGATGGTCTCAGTATTCCGACTGAGAGGGAAAGATAGAGAGGAAGCGAGTGAAGCTAAGGCATCTGCTAGAATGTTCTGAGACCTAGGAGTATGAATATAGATCAGCTTACGGAATTGCCTAGCAAGGAGCGTGACCAAATCTTGATAAGGCTTAAGCTTGGGGTCACGAGTGCGGTAAGTGGACAGAACTTGCCGCAAGACGAGCTTGGAGTCTCCTATGATATTCAAATAACGCGCGCCTTGAAGGTAGGCATGCTTTAATCCGGCTAGGAGAGCCTCGTACTCGGTGATATTGTTGGTAGCAGGAAATCGAAGTTGATAGGCAAAGGGAATTGTCACTCCCTCTTGAGTGAGCAGAACAGCGCCGATCCCTCGGCCTTGAGAATTGAGTGCACCATCGAAGTGCAGAGACCAAAAGGGATGATGAGAGATGCTCATCAGAGAAATCATCCTGAATAGAGTCAGTGTGAGGGATGGGGAGATGGGCAAGATGCTCAGCGATGGCGTACCCTTTGACCGCCTTCTGAACAACAAAGGTGATATCGAAGTGAGAGAGGAAGCTCTGCCAGCGAGCTAACATACTAGAAAGGACAGGTTTTTCTAAGAGATAGCGGATCGGGTCCATTCTAGAGATCAACCTAACTGGGTGGGCAAGGAAGTAATGTTTAAGCTTCTGAACTACCCACACTAAGGCGGCACAAGTCTTCTCCATAGCGGTGTATTTGGCCTCGGTCGGGTTAAATAACCGAGAGAGGTAATAAGCGGCCCGCTCTTTCCCTTCATCATCTACTTGTGCTAAGACCGCCCCTAGGGAGTCCTCAATGACCGAGATGTATAGGATTAAGGGTTTCCCAGGGACAGGAGGTTACAAAACTGGGGGATTGGATAGATATTCCTTTAGATCCGCATAGGCCTTCTGACAGTCTTGATTCCATTCAAACTTAACCCCCGCCTTAAGCAATTCATAAAACGGGCGGCACCTTTGAGAATGTTGGGATATGAATCTTCTGATGAATTGTAATCGACCAATCAGTCCTTGAAGTTTCGTGATGTTCTTTGGCAAAGGCATGTCCATGACGGCCTGTGCTTTGTTAGGATCAATCTAGATCCCCCGTTTGCTCACTATAAAGCCTAGTAGCTTCCCTGAAGAGACTCCGAATACACACTTCTTCGGATTCATTTTAAGCTTGTTCTCCCTGGCTCTTTACAGCACCTTATCCAGAATAAAGGGATGTTCTTCTTTGGTCCTTGACTTCACAAAAATGTCATCCACGTAGGCCTCCATGTAGATATGCATCATGTCGTGGAAAATAGCCATCATCGCCCTTTGGTAGGTGGCACCCGCGTTCTTCAGACCGAACGGCATAACCACATAACAGTACGTGCCCCAGGGCGTGGTGAAGGAGGTTTTCTCTTGATCTTTCGGAGCGAGACGGATTTGATTATAGCCTGAGTATCCATCCATGAATGATAAAGCTTCATACCCGGTGGTGTTATCCACCAGGACGTCGATGTGAGGCAGCGGGAAATCATCTTTGGGACATGCTTTATTAAGATCCCTGAAATCGATGCAGATACGGACCTTTCCATCCTTCTTGATAACAGGGACTATGTTCGCCACCCACTGAGGATATAGAACAACTCTAATGAACCGGGCCTTGTACAACTTGTCGACTTCTTCCTTAATCCTCAAGGCCATGTGGGGGTGAAATCTTCTTGACCGTTGTTTCACAGGTGTTTCCCCTGGTTTAAGCACGAGTCGATGTTCCACTAAAGAGGGGTCAAGACCTGGCATGTCCTCATAAGACCAGGCGAAAGAATCGCTATACTCCCTCAGAACCTTGATCAAATCATCTTCTACTTGCGGAGGGAGATTAGCGGCAATAATGATGGGCCTTGGGTCTTCTTCAGTTCCCAAATGTATTTCCTTCGTAGGTTCATCCACTGTTGACGATGGCTCGTCAAATCTCTTTAATCCTTACGCATACAAATCAGTAGTGTCGTCTACATTGCTGTCCTCATCGATTGGATCTTTCTCATATAGGATTTCATAGACACCGAGTCCATCATCGCTCCATACCTCCTCTATTTCCTCTTCATCTTCAATCACGATTGCCGTAGCAACAAATTCTGGACACTTCAAAAGAGCATGCCAACGCTGAGCTAGATCTTGCAAGAATCTATCAGGGACGAATTTGGGAGGACATGCAAGCGGGCACGGCTCAGGGGAGGAAGGGTTGGACGAGCTAGAACAAGACCATACTTCTCTAAACCTAACTGACTCTACTTCCCTAGACTCGACGGACCCTAATCCTATCCTAGGGGAAAGAAAATATAGTGGAAAGGAAGGAGCAGGGGACTCGTGCCCCTGGGAGGAGGATGAAGACAAGGTAGCATAATCTTCCACTGAAATTTCAAATTTGACGTTTTTTTTGGAGATCAGTGGAGACCACACAACAGGATGGAGGAGGCGGGAGTTGCATGGGGAACAATTCGGGGAAGATGCAATCGAAGAATGGATCGGAGGACCGAAACCACATCTCGTGGAGTGGAGTGGTGGAGGAAGGGGGAGTGAATAGATCGATCAGATTAATAGGAGGACAATGCCCATAGGCGCAAGGAATGAACATAATTTCAAACTGATCATTGAAGGATTGGTTTATCAGAATCGGAGGGGGACGGGGTATGAGTTCCCATTGCTGAAAAAGTGATTGAAGACAAGAGGGAGACCAAGAAAAGACAATCGGCGAGCTCCCCTCCTCTCGTAGATCATCAACTGGCTGCTTCTTCGGCCTCCATTGGATGAGCCGAACCTCTTGATGCTTCTATCGACAGCCTCCTTCATGGAATAATTTCTCAAAGGCCTGATTATAGTTAATCATGTCATCAACTGGCCCTTTTGGTGGTAGAGGGGGACTGGTAACTCGACAAACTGAATCCTTTCTTTCTGGCAGAACTGGCTGTGGGCTCAATGTGCCTGGCTGGAGAGGCCCTCTGACAAAATGCTGATGATAGTCCCATGTGAGTGGCCCAGAGTCACCCATCATAGATAATGCAGTCTCTCAATAGCCGAGACCTCTCCTGTTCATTTTTCTTCCCTTGGGGATGGGCTTGGTCCTTCCCTATAATTGAGCACCGAGGCCTCTCCCCGGTTGGTAGCCTAACTTTAGTATAATGTCCCAGCCCTTGGAATCTCGGATCTGGGGCTTCATCTTGATATTAACTGCAGCAGTGACAGGCTTGCAGGGTGCATAAGCCCAAGGGAAGTCTAGATCTAGCACAGAGATAACTGGCCGGCTGCTTGGCCATAAGGTGGGAAAGACCTTTTCTGAAATAGCTTTTACAGATTGTACCGTGGACAAGCTCTTAACTTTGACGACCCTCCCTTGGAAAGGGAATTTAATGCATTGATGTGCAGTGGAGGGTATGGCGCTGAGAGTGTCAATCTATGGGCGACCCAAGATAGCCTTGAACATAGGGTCAATGTCCAGCACATAGAACTCCACGGGCATGGTAAGGGGCCCAAGCTCTGCTTGAATAGTGACCACCCCGTGACATGCTCTCCTCGAATTGTCATATGCAGCTATAGTAGTGGGGGTTGGCCGTAGTAGTTCTTCAGATATGTTGCAAGCTCAAAGGGTACTGAGCGGGCATACATTAATAGATGCCCCTGTATCAACCAGTGCTGCGTCAATATTGACTTTATTCAAAGTGATTGATATGCAGAGCGGCATTTGCCGAGCTTCCGGAGGAGCTAGCTCGGTTTCAGAAAATGTGATTGCCGGCCCTTTGGAAATAGTTGCCAGTGCTGTCGGTAAACTATCAACTGCCATATCCTCACTAACCATCACCTTTTGCAAGAAATTTCTGAGAGCATCCTGGTGAAGGGTGGATCTCTTGATAAGCTCCAGGACTGATATCTTGGCGGGCACCCTGTCTAAATGATGTAGCAGGTCGTATTGGGTACCCGACAGAGGCTCGGCTTCCTCTTGCTCGGCAGCCGGCTGGGAAGACTGGGGATTAGAAGTAGTGGGATAATTCCGATGGAATAGCCGCCCGCTCCGTAGGGTGAGGTTTTGTGCAGGCACGGCATCAGGAGATGGGATAATTGGCCCGGTGGTGTGGATGAGTGGTGTAGGAGAAAGGATTTGGTAAGATGTGGTGCTGGTGGAGGTAATGAGTGGCGATGGACCTATGATGGATGAGGGATTAGTGGAAGGTGGGGTGGTGATGATGGGTGCTGGTACGGAGGGAGGACCGGCTAGCGGAGGCGGGGTGATGCGTGGAGGATTGGGTGATGGTGTGATGATGGTAGTGGGGGTAACTGGTGGCGGGTGTGATAGAATTGCGGGTGTTGGCAGAGTTACTGGAGCGGGTGTGAATGGGAGAACAAGTGGTGAAGATGTTGGGTGCGTAGGTAAAATGCTAGAGGGAGCAAGGGGATTGCGGTGATTATGGTGGAAGGCCATTATCTACGGCGTGGTGCCATCGTCATCAAAAGACCACCCGACGTTGGGAACCGGGGGTTGGACTACGTTCACCTGAGCCGGTGCCTGCGGCTGAGGCTGCGGAGCGGGAGGATGGTTCGGCATCGGATTTTGGTGAATCCCCAAGTCCTGAACCGGCTGATGTTGCTGTTGTGGCTGCTGCTGCGGCTGCGGTGCTTGTTGCTGCTGCACTTGCTGCCTTGGCGGCTGCCTTCTCTTTTCCTTAATTTCAACAATGGCCTTGTGCATCTCGGCCCAATCAATTCTTTGCCCCTCATGAAGGTCATATATCAGGTCCCTGAACTGAAAATATCCTTCAATGGTGTGTCCCGGCTGCCTGTGGAACATGCAGTACTTGGTCTGATCAACGGCCGGGTTCGAGTTGGGCCGTTCCGGAGGAAGCTGTATAGCATTGATTGACATGAGAGCCGAAAAGATATCCATGAGGGTTTCCGGCAAGGGTGGGTACTGTGCCCTTTTAGGAGCCGGGCGTTTGTTATTGCTGTTGTTATAGCCGTTGGGTGGAGGGACATTGTGGTATTGTGGAGGTTGTGGTGGTTGCTGTGGTGCGGTGAAGCTATTTTTTTGGAATGGTGAAGGCGTGCGGAGGGTTTTGTGGAATGGCTTGGAAGTTTTGAGGAGCGGGGTTCTGTGGAGTGCGAGGGTGTGGACACCGAAAATTGCACATGCAGATGCCACGCTCGGCCCAGCATCAACAACGGCCCCGAGTGAAGAAACCCCGGAGAAATCAAGCACAAGAGGCCCCACGGCCCATGGGCCTCGAAGAGAATCAAATGGGCCACGACTCATGCTCACAATGGGCTCAAAATCGCCCATTTAGCCCTTCAGCGGCACGCCCAGTTGAGGCCTCAGCGGCACGTCTTGGCAGAACCCTCCAGCGGCACGTGCCCTTCAGCGGCACACCCTGCCGCGGCCCTCGCCGGCACACCCCCAAGGGGTTCACCAGCACACCCCCATGGGGGGGTCTTCACCGGCACACCCCCATGGGGGGGGTCTTCAACGGCACACCCCCCATGGGGGGGGGTCTTCACCGGCACACCCCCATGGGGGGGTCTTCAACGGCACACCCCCCATGGGGGGGGTCTTCAACGGCACACCCCCCATGGGGGGGGGGGGGGGTCTTCACCGGCACACCCCCATGGGGGGGTCTTCAACGGCACACCCCCCATGGGGGGGGGTCTTCACCGGCACACCCCCATGGGGGGGTCTTCAACGGCACACCCCCCATGGGGGGGGTCTTCAACGGCACACCCCCCATGGGGGGGGGTCTTCACCGGCACACCCCCATGGGGGGGGTCTTCAACGGCACACCCCCCCATGGGGGGGGGGGGTCTTCAACGGCACACCCTCCATGGGGGGGTCTTCACCGGCACACACCCCCATGGGGGGGGGTCTTCAGCGGCACGCCCTCAGCAGGCTTCAGCGGCACGGCCCTTTGGGGTCTTCAGCGGCACGCCCTTCAGGCCGTTCAGCGGCACGCCCATCCGGGGCTCCAGCGGTACGCTCTTTTGGCACCACAGCGGCACGCTTGTTCAGCCCTTCAACGGCACAGCGGTGAAGCTCTTTCAACGGGCGACGTGAGGCCCATGCCCTACACATCCTTGGCGCGCAGTGGAGCCGTCTGAGGTGGCAGCCGATCGTTGGGCCACGTGGCCTAGTCCACTGACAGCCAGGACAGGCAGGTCAAACCTCATGATCACGGGCCACTTCCCGCTTCGACGCCCCTGCACGAAGACTCCCGCCGTCCGGGGTATAAAAACCCCTCCCCTTCGTTTCAAAAAAGAAGGGGAGGGGGAACACAGAGGGGGGAGAACGGCCAGAGACGAACAGAGAGAGGAGAAGAGGCTCCAACAGTAGAGGGCACACACAGGAGAAAGAGGAGAAGAAAGAAGAGAAGAAGGGGCCCTCCCGGCCTGTGCTCCGTCCGACGGCCACCGGGGAGAAACAAGAGTAAGAGAGAGAGAGCTTGTTGTATTGGGGGAAAGGGTTGGGGATAGTGGCCAATGTCTTAGGCCCGGATGTTTTCGTCTCTCTTGTATCCCATTCCTCCTGGGGGTTCTTTGTCCTTCTCCCTTTTGTCCATGGCCCCATCTGGGGGTTTGCTTTTGTAATATATATGTAGGGCCACGCCCTCTTGATTCTCATGGATGAAAACCACCCTCTCCGGGTTTCTCTTCGATCTTCGATGTTTTATGCTAGGCTTTGCGGGCTTTTCGACGGACAACCCGTTCCTCCCTCTGTCTCTTCATTCCTCCGGCGTCTTTAGGGTCCTCCACGTCGATATAGGTTTCCCCCTTCTGTTAGCCTTGGCTCCGTGAGCTCCTCACTCCCTTCCATGGCCATCTACCGTGTTCCCGGGCTTGAGGAGAAGGGGAGGTACCCTTCTTTCTTCCCAACCGCTCAGTTACTAATAGGCCACTCCCGGCCTTGAAATCCCCTGTCTTTCTTCCTCTTTTCCTGAACAGCCACCAAATTCCCCCCCAGTTGCTTGCAACCCTTTTAAGCCTCCCAGCGGTGCACCTTTCCGGCCCTTGGCCGGCACACCTTTCCAGCCTTCAGCGACACACCCAGATCTGCCTTCAGCGGCACGCCCTGTCCAGCCCTCAGTGGCACACCTTTCCAGCCTTCAGCGACACACCCAGACCAGCCTTCAGCGGCACACACCCAATAGCCCTCAGCGGTACACCCCTATTTGCCCCAGCGGCACACTCCTTTCTGCCCTCAGCGGCACACCCACACTCTGTTACCCCTAGCCGGCACACCCCTTGGCCGGCACACTCCAATTAGCCCTTGGCCGGTACACTCACCTTATGGCCTTTAGCGGCACACCCTTCAGCCTCTCAGTAGCCCACTCCTTGGCCTCGCCTCCGAGCCCCTTCCTTCACGTTTTTCGAGGTTCTATAAAGGTGTTGCTCTCCCGGGGGCCCACCTCCAGTTGTCGGGTTCCGCCACTCCATGTGGGCGCGCTCCCTTTATCTCCCTTACGCCCCGGGTCAAGGGGAGATGCTGCCGAATTTTTTGTCAAGAGCTAATAAACAATTAAAGAGGCAAAAGGAGCAACAAACGAGCAGAATAATTAATAAAACCTTCCAACTCATCAAACCACTGCCGGCATCACAACGAAAACTGAACCGAACTAATCAACCGCCCGGCGACTCGAACTTCCGACCCGCAAGAAGAGGACGACCGAACAGAACAAAGCAGGGAGAAGTTTATATAAAACTACTACAAGGTTAAGACAAGAAGAAAAGAAAAGCCTTAAAATAAATAATCGAAAACTGATCGAACCTCCACCACCACGTTCCGATTGGCCCTTCAACGGTGCATTTTAATCAACCGGACCGCTCACCAAATCCCTTCCCCAGCGGCACGCCTCTTGAACCCTCAGCGGTACACCCCAATTCCTTTGGCCGGCACACCTTGATGCCCCCAGCGGTACACCCTATCCCCCACCTTCAGCGGTACGCCCCCCTCAGCGGCACACCCTTGCTTTCATAACCTTCACCGGCACCCCTTTTTGTGCCCTCAGCGGTACACCCTTTTTTGTGTCCTTCGCCGGCACGCTCCCCTCTGGGCCTCTCAGCGGTACACTCTTACCTTCCCTTCGCCGACACACCACACCTATGCATATATACAACATGATAATGGCCTTAACAAATGGCAAATAAATCAAAAGAAAATGTGCTCATTAAAGGACTCCGAATGTGCAACATTAATCATAATAAAAGAGGCGGGAGGGGCAATAAGAAGATAAAAGAATATAATAAATAAATAATAATGATAATGATAACAATGAGTAAAAGAAGAAGAATCATCCGGGACAAACACCTAAGGAAATAATAAACCGTAGGCCAGAAATTGGAGCACATAACCAAGAGAATTCCGGATAAAAGATGCCGGGGCCCACACCGCAGCCCTATCTCCCCCCGGGACCCGGGGTAAGAGGAACAACGACGCCGCCCTTTCAGGTCGAATTCGAGTCTCGGGAATTATCCCGATATAGCCGAGTTCTGGCCTAATCTCGGGCCGATATCCTAATCGGACCGGATTTGTTTCTCGTTCCGGACGCCCTCCGAGTCATCACTAAAATTGCCGGGTGCTCGGCAGACACTTGAACGGATTTGTCTCGGCCTTTCCTGTTGCGTTTCCATTACGGACCCGTGTCCGAATATAAAAGGTCCACGAGTGACCGACATGGCCAGTGGCTCACATCCTAATGCGTGCTTTGGTGTGATTTTCTCCTGTCTCTTTCTCGCACAATTAGTACTGTTCTTTTCGGCCGCGGGGCCCCTAATTTCGGCAATTAATCAAGGGTATTCCCTCGTATGGGGGATGTAAATGACGTCGTGACCTTTATGGCGCGACGGGATTCGGTCCCGACACGAACCACACAATCGTCTGACGAAGTCAGATCGAGCGCACCATGGGCTCTTCGGAGCCCGAATAAATTGTCACTCGGTGACTGGCACGCCCACGCACTTAATAATCCAACAAACGAACAAATAATTGTTAAACGAAAAGTGCGTCCACAAGTCTGGCACGCCCGGTGGGACCGATCCACCCTTCATCTCTTTGCCGAAATTAGGGGCCCCGCGGCCCCCTTCTTGTAATACTAATTATGCTACTTTCTTAAATGCAGAAAAAAAGAGAAAGGCATCATGGAGCCGACAATGGCTGTTCTCTGCAGCCCCGAGGTTGTGAAGAATCATGTGCGAGGCGGCTACCTGGCGGTGCCCCTCACTTTCGGGAGCTTCCCTCCCACCGTGGGCTTCCCCAACTTCTTGGGGGTGGCCTTCGTTGACATCCTCGACGCACGAGCGCCCGAGGAGCCTCAAACCAACGCTCCCGCTCCGAGAGCCGTCGAAGCTGCCGCCGGCCGAGCGGTGGCCGAAGGCAACAATAGCGTCCCCACAACGACGCTCAGCTGCAACGTGCACCACGTGCACCAGACCACCGGCCCGTTCCACCAAGGGTCGGCATCCCACCGAAGGAGGCTTCGGAGAGGCAACACCGGCGCCGGCTCAGGGCGTCGCCTGTCCAACTCCGGAAAGTCCATGACGGTTGGGGCCCTCCGAGTCCGCCTAGACGGCCAGAGGTCCCAGGTGACGCCAGACCGCGTCGTCCCGACCGTCCCAGTCCGCAACTCCTTTCAAGGGCTGGAGAAACTAAAAGGGAAGGTGACGCCCGCTGTTGTGGCCACCCCACCAAAGATTGCACCGGCTCGCAAGCTGGCCAAACTGAAGCAAGTCTGGGTACCCAGGGAGGCCCAGCCCACTGCACCCGCCCAGGCGGGGCCCAGCACTTTCCGCCCGAGGAGGTCCCGAAGAGATGACGGGGTCGAGGCAGTGACCCCCACTCTCCGACCGGCACCCGTCATCCCGGTGCCGCCCGAGAATGCTCATCGCCGTCGCCGAGGGCGCCGGCACAACGCCGCCCGCCCGGCACTCGGGGCCTACGCTCCTCCTGCTGCCGTCATCGACGCGCAACCACAGGCCGCTCTCCCTGACCAGGAGTGGGAAGGGATCGAGCAGGCTATGAGAAACTACCTCCGAGGCCCTGGTAGCACCCCCGCTGGCCGCCAAAGACTACTGGGGGCAATGACCTCCGCCTTCCAGGAAGAAAGGGGGGAACCTGCACCTAGTATGGAGTCGAGGACCCGCCCGGAAGAGCCGCGCCAGTCCCCTGTACGGGAGGAGGCGCCGTCCCGACGGTCGGTCTTCGACAGGCTAACATTCCCAGGAGGACCGTCCCGGAGGGCGTCAAGAAGAAACAAGAATAAGAGATGGCAGACATTCACCTGCAATATGGCAGGGGTCCATGGTCGGTATGGGGCCCTACCCACCGACCCGGAAGAATTGGCCAGAATAGCCGCCAGGCCGGGACCCCTTACCAGAAGAAGGAGAGCGGCAGGCGGCGCGACACCCACGGGGCCCCTCACGGCCCTCACGGCCAATGTGGTCACCACCGGCGACACGAGTGGCGGACCCTCGACATCATCCGAGGACGCCCCGGCCGAAGAGACAGGGGGCACGCCCAGTCTTCCCACAGCTGATCCAGCAATGCTGCTCATGATGCAACGATTCCAGCAGGAAATCGAATCACTTAAAAAGCAGTTGAATGAGCGAAACACACCACCCCCAATGTCCTGGCAGACCGAGACCATACCCGAGGTACCCAGGGACAGGGGGCAGTCTTCCGAGGCAGCTCTTCCGGCAACCCTCGATCCCCCCGGGGGCACGCCCCCGCAGCAAGCACATTGCACAGCGGTGACCCCGCCACAGGCTCCGCTTTCACAAGGGTCCCCCATGGCCCCCCGAGCGACCGTGGTAGTCACCCCGAGCGCACAGCCCGCTCATTTCTACCCGAACCCGGTCGACCCGGCGGCAGTCAGCCGGTTGATGCTTGAGCAGATGATAGACATGAAGTTGGCCGAAAGGGGCGATGGGGATCAGACGCCTTTCGACGTCTACCGAGTACCCTACCCGGCTCAGTATGCTGCCAGGAAGTTGCCGGCTGGCGTCACCAAGCCGCCGAAATTTGAAAAGTTCAATGGGCAAGGATCTCCCAGAGAGCATATTGCCTATTACGTGAACGTCATGGGAGACCTGGCTGCTGATGAGGCCTACCTCCTGAAGTTCTTCGGTTCAACACTCACCGGGCTTGCCTTTGAATGGTACTCCGGCTTGTCGCCCGGGTCGGTGGCCGATTGGCCCGACATGCAGAAGAAGTTCAAGGAAAGATTCTACGTGGCCGAGAGAGAAGTTACTATGACTGAACTCTACGCCACAAGACAGAAGAATGATGAGTCGGCCCTCGACTACATCAAAAGATGGAGGAACCTTAGTATGAGGTGCAAACGCCCCCCGCATCAGGAGGACGCAGTTCAGATCTGCAAGCAAAACTTAAAGAAAGAAATCCTAGAAAGAATGATCGGCACTGAGGTCAAGACATTTGACCGTCTGAACAATGTGGTAGCGGAGATCGAGGCATTCTTGGCCCGATACTCCTCCACCCCAGCCATGTCAAGCCAGAGGGCCAGGCAGGCGGAGAAGAAGCCGGCTCCCCCGGAGGTGCATGCACTAGACTTCCAGGCTTTTGAAAAGCAGAAGGAGAAAGCCAAGGGAGCGGCTAACCCTCCGCCGCCCAGAACCACAGAACGGCGGGAAGGCCCCTCACTAAGAGAGAAGATGAGAAACAAGTTGTATTCCTTCTCCCGGGACAAGTCCAAGCTCCTGTTTGAGTGGGCAACCAGCTACAATAAGATCACATTGCCAGAGCCGAAAAGGCCTGGCGACTCAAAGAAGAAGGATGACCCGCGCTTCTGCATGTACCACCGGGTGCTCGGGCATACTATTGAAGATTGCTACGTCTTCAAGGATGTTATTGAGTCCTTAATCAGGGACGGGGAGCTGGACATGGGGGAGCATAAAGTAGACCCCCCGCAGCCACACGAGCTGCCCAGCATAGCCTCCTCCGTCAATATGATCTCACTATATCAGGAGCTGCCAGAAGAATGGGCGAAGGCCTGTGCCCGTGCCACTTATGAAACCTTTATCATGGCCCCAGCTCAAGACCAAGAAGGGTGGCAGACTGCACCCAGAAAAACCAGAAAGGCGCGCGCCTCTCGACCTACCCCAGGAATTCACTCGAGGGTAGCAGCGCCCCTGCCTGCACCGCCCCCGGTAAACCCTGTTTGCCACGACACGGCCCCCCGGCTGGTCATGAGGCGGCCCACTCACAACAAGAAGAGCTCTGCCCCGCTGCGGATGTACAAGAAGACTAGCCCGGCGGTTGAAAAACTCCAGGCTATTATCGACGGGCTTGAAGATTATAAGCAGCCCAAAATCCAGCCCGTCGAGCTAAAACAATATGTCCCCTGGGAGCAGTTCGAGTCACTCGAGCTGGCTCCAGGAACAGAAGCTGATGCAGACAAAGAGCCTCCCCTGTCGGGTGAACCTATTCGAGAGCAGCCGTCCGCTGCAGCGGGCAAGAAGAAGAAAAAGAGAAGACCCAGGGGCAAGAAGAAGAAGGAGGTCGTCTTCGCCTGCAACACCCTCTCGGCGTTGTTCGATACCTCTCTCTCCCTGGAAGAGAAAGAAGAAGAGCCACCCCATGAGCCGGCGGAAGTGAGTCAAGCTGAAGCATCCACCTCCCAGCACGCCACCAGGTCAGGGAGGAAGTGGGGGCGCTCTCCTCAGGGCAGCCTCAACATCATGCTCAGGGGGGAACAACCATACCAGATTCCCGAGCCCGAGGTCCGAGGCACCGAGATCCCTCCTCCATCAGGCCTCTACCCCGGAGGCACCAAGAGTCAAGGCGCCCCGTCGTTCGCCGAGTTCCTGTCAGCTCGAGCAGGAAGGCGGGCGCACCCCCAGGGGCCCGCTGCGACCAGTAAAGCAAGCATTCCCCAAGCTCTGCCAGCTGCAACTCCTGCCCAGCCAGAGGAAGGATTCAGCGGCACCCCAAACCTCGCCGAATTCATGCGAACAGCGGAGGAGGCCCAACAGGCCCCGCCTGCTCAACGGGCTACAACAGATCCCGCAAAGGAGGCGTCCCCTAATCCGGCGCTCCAATCCCAGGATGAGGGCAGGCGCAGCAAGCCCGAAGAGATGAAACTGCTCAAGGTGCGGGCGGCCGAGCGAATAGTCAGACACCTCAAGAAAATCCCGACCCGGTTCACGGTGTGGGAGATGCTGTCCTTGAATGAAGAAACACGGCAAGCCATCATCGCCGCACTCCAGACGCCAGCACACCTTGAAGCCTGTTTGGCAGAATTATCACCTGAAGTAGCAGTGGCTTTCACAGAAGATGACATGCTCCTACCGACTTGCAGCCATAACAGGCCCCTCTACATGAAAGGGCAGCTGAACGGCCAGCCTATCAACAGGGTCTTGATCGACCCAGGGGCAGCAGTGAATATACTCCCGTACCGGGTATACCAGAAGCACTACTTTGACGTACACCTGGTCGAAGTTAAAAATGTCAAGATTGCCGGCTTTAACCAGAAATGTGAGGTTCCCATGGGGGTCGCAGAGTTCGACTTGACCTTTGACGACTTCACCTCCAGAGTCCAGTTCCACGTCATCAACTCCAGCACGTCCTACAAGGCGTTGCTCGGCCGGCCTTGGCTACACCAAAATAGGGTGGTGCCCTCCACCTTGCATCAGTGTATCAAGTACCCCTGCGAGGGAAAGGAAGTCAGAATCTTCGCCGACCTCCACCCGTTTGAGGTGTTTGAGTGTCACTTGTCAGATGCTAATCTGTACTTGGGAGAGGCGAAGCAAGCTCCTCAAGCTGCCCGAGACAAGGGAAAGAAGAAAATGGAATCGGGAGGCTGGTTTCCTCCGCCGCCCCCAGGCTATGTGGCTCCCCCACATGTACCATGTATTGCACAAGAGGAAGGGGTATTTAGGGCAGCCCCTCTCCCCATCTACCCCACACCGGGGGCACCCTGCCTCGAAGACCTGCTAGAAGATGTCAGGGTCCCGCCAGGGATCGTCAAGCCGATAGCGGAAATTGAATGCCAAGCGGCTGAGCAATTGAGAACCTTCGAGGTGCCTAACCCCGAGGGGCCGTCCACTATCTTCTATGTGGCCGGGGAGAAGCCGGTCAGGGAAGACGACGACTGCCGGTTCCCTGACGAGTTGCATGACCCGCACGTCCCCATTACGGGACTTCCCCACATGACTGACCGGGCAGCCAGAATGGTCAGGAAGCAGAAGATTCCTCCCTACCAGCCCTCCAGCCGGAAGGAAATGTTTGAAAGAATGTGGAACCCACCAAACCTGGATCGACGGTTGCTGAAAGTCACCAAGCACCCCGGTCTGGGCTTTTCACTAGAAAATTACTACGAGACTGATGTCATATCGGTCTCAACATGGCCCGGCAACGATCCCGTAGAAGCTACAGATTCGCGGGAAGCCTGTCAAGATGCATATCCTGCGCCCCCAATGCAGGAGGCACAAGACGAGGAGATCTTCCTTTGGAAACCTCCCCGCCGCCGTTGCATAGAGAAGACCCCCTCCTTCCCCGAAGTGTCGACCTCGAAAGGGCACACCGGCGAAACACCTTCGCCCCGGCCGGCCGGCGAAGCAAGGAGCAGCAGCATGGGCCATGCTCCGAATTCCCCTCGATACGACCCCGTCATGTACGCCTTGTACCACAGGCAGCAACGGGAGATCGAGATGCTGAAGAGGCGGCTAGCCGAGCTAACCTCGCTAGTCGCCGACCTGATCCAGGGCTCCCTCCCCCCATGGGGTGGCCGGATGCCTCGGCCCCGAGGCGCCAGTCCCAGCACCCCCGCTTTGTCAAGGCAGGAAATGAGAGACATGGCAAGCTCGCTGACCGAGCGGCCGACCAGGCAAGGGCTGACACTCCAAGAGAAGCTACAGAAGCCTTATTCCTTTCCGAGAGAGAAGACCCGGGGCATCTTCGACTGGGCATGCCACTACGGCAAAGTCTCCCTTCCACGGTCCAAGAGGCCGCAAGACACCCGAAGAAGCGGGGACCCGCTATTTTGCCCTTACCACCAGGTGCTGGGCCACGCCATTGAAGACTGCTATGTCTTCAAAGACATTGCCCAAGACCTCATTGACAGGGACGAGCTCAGGATGGGGGATTATGTGATAGCCCCGCCACGCCCCCATGTAGCGGACAGCCCCAGAGCGGGAGCCTACACCGTGTCCATCAACTACCAGGCCCCTGAAGATGCGGCTGCCCCGGCTCCCGTCCAAGCTATCTATGATGAATACACAGAAGAGCCTGAGATGGACCTACGCCCCTCTGAGCCAGCGGGCCTCGCACACCCGGCGGCCACGGCCCAGGAGGAGAGCGAGGTGAATGCAGCCTCCATGCCCAGTCATGATGAACAAGAAGAGGGAGATGGCATTCTCGAACCCGAGGACAATGAAGACCAAGACTTCGTCGATTTGTCGCCAGCCCCGCCGGAAATTGAAAATGGCGGCCAGGCCACAGTCGACGAATTGGTTGAAATCAACCTTGGCACAGAAGACAATCCCAGGCCGACTTTTCTGAGTGCTCTCATGCCTCTACAGGAGAGAGAACAATACACAAAGTTGCTGCAAGAATTCCGGGATTGCTTTGCCTGGAACTATAAAGAAATGCCCGGACTTAGCCCCGAGGTGACTCAACACATCCTGTCCATTGATCCCAAAGTGGAACCAGTGAAGCAACCTCCCCGGCGCATGAGGCCGGAGCTAACCAGCCAGATCTGCAAAGAGGTCGACAAGCTCATAAACGTCGGCTTCGTGGCGGAGAATCAATACACCACATGGCTGGCCAATATTGTACCGGTGAAAAAGAAGAATGGACAGATCAGGATTTGCGTGGATTTCCGCGACCTGAATAAAGCCTGCCCAAAAGACGACTTCCCGGTGCCTATCACCGAAGTGATGATCGATGCAACTACTGGCCACGAGGCCTTGTCCTTTATGGATGGGTCGTCCGGCTATAACCAAATCTGGATAGCCGACCACGACCGGATTCACACCGCCTTTAGGTCACCTAAAGGGATATTTCACTACAAGAGGATGCCCTTCGGCCTCAAGAATGCTGGTGCCACATATCAGCGGGCGATGACCAAGATCTTCGACGAGCTGCTATACAGCAAGGTCGAATGCTACATCGACGACCTGGTCGTCAAGACTAAAAAGAGGGATGAGCATCTGAATGACCTCAGGGTCGTCTTCCAAAGGCTCCGTCTGTACGGGCTGAAAATGAATCCCATGAAGTGCGCCTTTGGCGTGTCCAGTGGAAAGTTCCTCGGCTTTATCGTCCGACACCGAGGGATCGAGATCGACCCCTTTAAGATAAAAGCTATCCAGGAGCTGCCCCCTCCGAAGAATCTGGGAGAGCTGAGATCCCTACAGGGGCGTCTAGCTTACATCCGCAGGTTCATTTCCAACCTGTCGGGGCGCTGCCAGCCATTCCACAAACTAATGATGAAGAATGCACCTTTCAGCTGGGGTCATGAATGCCAGCACGCGTTTGACCAGTTAAAGGAGTATCTGGAGACCCCGCCTGTCCTGGGGGCACCTGTCAAAGGCAGACCGCTGATTCTATACATAGCGGCCACCGAATACTCACTGGGGGCAATGCTCGCCCAAAACAATGATGAGGGAAAAGAGCAGGCTCTCTACTACCTCAGTCGAAGATTGGTGGGTGCAGAAGCTAAGTACACCCCGATCGAGAAGATCTGCCTTGCCCTGGTCTTTGCAGTCAAGAAGATGAGGCACTATATGCTGTCCCATGAAGTCAGCTTGATATCCAGGGCCGACCCCATTAAGCACATCCTTTTTCAGCCCGTCCCAAAGGGGCGCCTTGGCAAGTGGGCCGTGCTGCTCATGGAGTTCGATATCACCTACGTGCCGCAAAGGGCCGTTAAGGGACAAGCCGTCGCGGATTTCTTCGCAGCACATCCCGTGCCCGAAGACTCCCCGTTGGCCACCGAGCTACCTGAAGATGAAACACTAGAGGTAGACCAAATACAACAAGCCATCTGGCAGCTTTACTTTGATGGAGCCTCAAGGACAGAAGCGACCCCGTCCGGGCGCACCAAGGTACGAGCCGGAGCAGGCATCGTCCTCAAGTCGCCGGACGGAGAGGTGATGCACACTTCCTGCTGCATCAGCAAACCCTGCACCAATAATGAAGCAGAGTATGAAGCCCTGATCATCGGCCTCCAGGTCGCCCTCCAAATGGAGATCAAAATGCTCCAGGTGTTCGGCGATTCGCTGCTGGTCGTCAAGCAAGTCCAGGGGCAGTTTGATGTCCGAAAACCTGAGCTGCTCCCGTATCACACTAAAGCAAAAGGGCTCATGGAGCGGTTCTACCTCCTCGAGATAGGCCATGTCGCCAGAGGGGAGAACGCACAAGCCGACGCATTGGCAAAATTGGCAAGCTCACTGGCGGTGCCCCCAGATGGATATCTCCATATCCAAGTAATAAACCAACGCCAGATGCCCAGCATGATAGAAGAAGAGCCGGAAGAGGAGGACCTACAGGTCGCTACAGCAGAAGCCGTCAGCCTGCCTGACTGGAGGGACCCCCTAATGCAGTGGTTCAGGCACCAGCAACTACCCGACCGAAGAGAAGAAAAAATCAAGCTGGTCAGAACCAAGGACTCCTATGAGCTCCGAAGCGGAATATTATTCCGGATTGTGGCCGATGCCAAACGGAAGCTACTCCTCCGATGCTTGTCCATTGAAGAAGCTTGGAGGGTTATGAAGGAGGTCCATGCCGGCATAGCTGGCGCACACCAGGCGGGGCCGAAAATGAAAATTGAAATCAAGAAACTTGGCTATTATTGGCCTGCAATGTTCAACGACTGTTGCGAGTATGCTAAGTCGTGTCAGAGATGTCAGGAGCATGCCACCATTCCCAGAAGACCTCCTGCACCACTACACCCAACAGTGCCCAGTTGGCCGTTCGCCCAGTGGGGAACGGACGTCGTGGGCCCCTTTCCCGCGTCTTCCACAGGTTGCAAATACATTCTGGCGGCGACCGACTACTTCTCCCGCTGGGCCGAGGCCGTTGCCTTACGGGAGGTCACCGGAGAAATCGTGGCCAGGTTTTTCCTCCGCAACATCATATTCCGATTCGGCGTGCCCGACCGAATTGTATCAGACAATGGCAGCCACTTCCGCAACCAGAAAGTTTACCGGCTAGCAGAAAAATACAAAATTGACTGGAGGACATCGACTCCTTACAATCCACAAGCCAATGGGCTGGCCGAAGCTTTCAATAAGACACTTTGCACTCTCCTGGCCAAGACTGTTAGCTCTAACAAAAGGGACTGGGAAGAAAGAATGTATGAAGCGCTTTGGGCGTACCGAACCGTATACAAGACCCCAACGGGCTGCTCGCCCTTCTCTCTTGTATATGGCTCGGAAGCAATCATCCCCGTCGAACTGGAGATACCGTCCCTCAGGGTCGCCATTCAGCATGGGCTTGTCCCCGAAGGGCAGACCAACACCGAGCGAAGGCTCGATGAACTCTCCAGTCTGGAAGGAAAGCGGCTTCAAGCCCAACAGAATATCCAGGTCTATCAGGCCCGGATTGCACGCGCCTTTGACAAGCTCGTCAAGGAACGCGAATTCAAGAAGGGTGACCTTGTCATGGTCAAGAGAAGAGATCTCATGGCGGCCAACCCCAAAGGTAAGCTAAACGAGAACTGGCTCGGACCCTACGTAGTCCAGAAAGTCTACGAAGGCGGAGCCTATGTAATTGTCAACCACCGCGGGGAGGTTCAATTCCCGCCTCTTAATGGAAGGCACTTGAGGCTGTACCACGCCCCAGCGCCCCCATTCAGGTAATAATATTACTCTTCGCCCCATTTTGGGGCGGATTTGCGTGATTAATGTCCGAATGATTTGGCCACCAGCCGGGTTCCCGAAAAAGGGAAGAAAGGAATAGAGAGAGAAAGAAAGAAGAAGCAAAAAAAGAGAAAGACAAAAAAAGAAGAAGCAAAAAAAAATGGAAAGAGGAAGAGAGAAGAAGCAAAAAAAAGAAGGAAAAAAAATGGAAAGAGAAAGAAGGAAGAAGCAAAAAAAAGGGAAGAAAAAAAAGAAGAGAAAAAAAGAAAAAAAAAGAGAAAAAAAAGAGAAGCCAGAAAGGGGGAACGCCCCCCATTTCCAGTCACCGCCCCGCATCAGCGGGGGTACCAAAATTGATTTAAAAAGAAAGAAACAAACTCTTCTCTCCGTCCTTCCCGGGCGGTGAGTACCCCTTTGGCTCGGACCTCACGTCCGGGTCATTGACTAGACAAACTCTTCTCTCCGTCCTTCCCGGGCGGTGAGTACCCCTTTGGCTCGGACCTCACGTCCGGGTCATTGACTAGACCAACTCTTCTCTCCGTCCTTCCCGGGCGGTGAGTACCCCTTTGGCTCGGACCTCGCACCCGGGTCATTGACTAGACAAACTCTTCTCTCCGTCCTTCCCGGGCAGTGAGTACCCCTTTGGCTCGGACCTCACGTCCGGGTCATTGACTAGACAAACTCTTCTCTCCGTCCTTCCTGGGCGGTGAGTACCCCTTTGGCTCGGACCTCACGTCCGGGTCATTGACTAGACGAACTCTTCTCTCCATCCTCCCCGGGGGGCGAGCACCCCTTTGGATCAGACCTCCCGTCTAAGTCACTGACTAAACAGACCTTTCTATCCGCCACCTCTGAACGGCAAAAGGGGTCTCTGGCCAAGTACCCCTCACTCGAGACCAGCACGCGCTTCCAATATTGCGGCAAAACCAGGGAGTTGCCCGTTCGGTATGGTGGAGTGGTCCCCTCGTCCTCCCCCTGGGAAGGCGAGCACTCTCCTGTACCCTGACATGGGTCCCTGCCTGGTCCTTCCAAAGTGAATCCCCGCAAAGACTCATACCCTGCCAATGGGCCCCTACACGAAAAGGGGGGAAAGATACAAGAGCGAGGGAAGAGGAAGGAGAAAACAATATGCACGGAAGAGAAAGAGGGGTGGGAAAGCTCCCTCCGGGATAAATGCATACACCAGGAACGCGTGAAATCATAAATGCTTTGCTCTATTCAAAAGAGGATCAAACTACATGTGCTGCGGGGCATACCCCTGTGTTACATTCAAAAAAAAAGAAAGAGAAATTAAGGGATGCAACGCTCAGTCGATGTCCCTGAAGATGTCCTCGAGGGGGAGGATCCCGACGCAAGGGAAGTTCGTCATATCGCGCAGTCGGCCCCTCAATCCCTCAAGACGGGCGAGCTCCGCTTCGACGGACGCCATTTCAACGTCGGCAACGGCAAGAGCTTCCCTCTCCTCTGCCACCGCCCCTTCCGCCTCGGCGAGGCCAAGTTTAGCCGCAGCGAGATAGCCCTCCAGCTTCTCGATCCGGTTCTTGAAGGAACGAACGCTGCCTTCGCCTTCCTCTAGGGCCTTTCCGTGGCGTTCTCTACTGTCGCGTCGGGCCTTTAGGGCCTGCAGATATTCGTCTGCCTGAGCATCAAGGGCGGCGCGTTCGTCAGGAGCCTGGGTCTCCAGGAACTCGCGGCGCTTGACATATTTCAATAATAGCAAGACCCGCCGTGACCATTCCCCCAGCGGACAGCCAAGCACTTGCAGCGCCCCGTTAATTGCGTCACGATGGTATGCACCTCCCGATACGACAGAGAAGGCTCGGCGAGAAGCATCGTCCGTAAAGTGATCAGCATCTGACGGACTGGCGCTTCTGAGGACGTGTGACTAACTGAGGGCACGACCGGAGGGGTGAATTCCACGGTGCTGTCCACCTCTGCCCACAGGTCGGTATCTGCCGCCACTGAAGATGAAGGAAGGGCGAGGGTCAAGTCGCCCGGCCGGCGTAGCTCGACGAGAGACTCTTGGCCGACCATTGCCTGGGGAAAGGAAAAGACCATTGCCGAAGCCTCCGGTGCCCCCATCGTTTGGAGGTCACCTGCCCCCTCTGCCTCCGTCTGGCCCGACTCTGCCACTCCTCCAAGGGGCAGGGGTGCAGGGGCCGTTACCTCGGCTAGAGGAGGAGCTTCGAGTAAGGCCAGGCCCGAAGCCGTCACCCATGAACTCCTCGCTCGCGGCTGAGATCCCTCCAGATGCGCACGGAGCCCCGCAAATATCTGCTGCAAGAGCGGGTCCTCCATCTGAGCCGGGAGTTTCGGGAAGGGCGGAAGCGGAACCACCAGCTGGGGTAAACGTCCCGCTTCCACGAGCGCAGCCAGTCTCTCTCTCTCCAAGCCCAAGACTGGAGCCGGCCCCTCCACCGCTATCGGGCCAATGCTCGGTCTCCGCTTGGCCACTGCCTTCCGGATACGACCAGGCGCCTTCCCCGATATCGGCATCGCCTGACCATGGGAATGGGAATCAGCTATTCGCCATCTAAAATAAACCATGCAAAAGGGAGACCGTGGAGCCCGCATACTCACCTTGGCCGCTGGGATGATGCTACCTTCAGGCGCGATCTCCCCCTCCTCCAGAGGCTCGCCCGCCACTCTGGTAGTACCGGAGGGCTCCGCGGGCATTTCCCCTCGAAGGGCGGCGAGTAAAAGAGCCAATTTGCCCATGACGGCATCGACCCCTGTTGGGCGGTCGATCAGCGCAGCCGGGGCAGCCTCCTCTGCGACCTCAAGTTCGGCCGGTTCTTGAAAATCCTAAAAAAGGGGGGGAATAAAGTCGTCAGTCAATCACAAAAAGGGAAGGGAGAGCCGGCCTAAACAAGCTCACACTCACGGCGGTCTTCCCCACAAGGCTCGGGGAGCCAGCAAGTAAGGGGGCCCCGAAGACCGGCTCGGGCGGCTCCGATGCCCCGGACACGCCCTCGTCAGGAGCTGCTTCGTCGGAAGAGTAGTTGTAATCTACCTCTTCCCCAGGCGGAGACTCGACCGCCGTCGGCTCGGCCTGGGCCGGCAGAGGAGCTTCCTCCTCAGAGTCTCTGTCCAGCACGTCCTCCCTCGGGCTAGGCGAGGCTTGTACTCCGATCTTCTTCCTCCTCACATATGTCAGCGTCATCGGGAGGTCGAGATCAGGCCACAATGACTTGGTGGCCGCCGCGGCAACGCCTGTCATGCAAAGGAAGATAAGCCATGCTAAATCTACTGGCCCCCAGGACACAAAAGAAAGGGAGTTAACCGTATAGTCGAAAATATTTACCCCCTTCAGTTCCTGCGACACGAGATGACCCACGGGCTTCCTCAACAGGCAAACCCTTCTCGGGAATCCCAGCCGTACCCTCGCCCGGGAGCAACACGGGCGCCGATTCCTCCGTGCTGCCCGTGAGATAGAAGCGCATCGTCGCCATGCGCGAATCCGAGGCCAACTCGGGAGGCCGGTCGACCGCAGACGACACGGGCGGCCGATGAATCTCACCAGCTTCGCGGCTCGGTTCGGTCTGCGTGGCTTCGAATTCCTCGAAGGACAAGACACGGGCCACCGGCGAGGCTGCCGTCGGAGCCGGGGATGCCTCGGTCCGCTGCCATTTTACCGTCTTTTGCCCGGCCACCTTGGCAGCAGCCAGTGCCTTCTTAACGGGCGACTGTGCCCGGGGCCTTCCCGTTGCCTGCGGCAAGGGAGCCGGAGCCGCCGCCGGGGTCGCCTCTGCGGGACCGCAACTTCACCCATGTCAGGCGAGGGCACGGGCTCTCCCATAGAAGCTAGACAAAAGAAGTATCCAGGTGTCAAGACTCCACTCCAAAATAAAAGGGGGGGGAGATTCAAGAGACACGCTAATGATCGGGAACACTGACCGGCAGGTTGACCTGGCTCGGGACGGGCAGCTTCGAATTCCTCGAAAGACGGGACTAGTGGCGCCAGAGGAACAGCCGTCGAAGCCTTAGCCGTTTCTGTCTTCCTCCGCTTTGTATCCCGCTGCTTAGCCGCCTTGGCGGCGTCCACCGCCTTCTTCACAGGCGATTTAGCCCGGGGCCTCTTCGCAGCCTTAGGCAAAGGAGCCGTGGTCGGGGCCAGCGGCGCGGCTTCAAAATACGCAGGCTTCTTCACCAGCCGGAGGAGGTTCCGGTACGTGGCCATCTGCGTGCTGTCGGGATGGTCTGCAAAGAAAAGAGGGAAAGAACGAACATGCATATACCATTAGTACCTAACTCACCGCGAAAGCCGCAGCGCTGAGGGACAAAACCGAAGAGCAAGAGGGAACTGAATACCATGAGGGCCAGTGTACAGCCGCAGCGTGATCGGCCAGTAGCTCAGGGATATCTCCTTGTCCCGACGTGCCGCCTCCCGGACTAGCCAACAAACGTCCTCAATAGTTTGACACCGGTCCGTGAGGTTGGCCAGATCCGCATGCTTCTTGGAAGAAAGGTGACAGAAAAGATTGAAGTGGTCCATGCCCCACCCATCAGCATAATAATAAGGGATGTGCAGGCGCTTGCCCAGGATGGAGGCCGTCACATCTTCAATCTTCATCCCATTCACCCGGAGGAGGATATATAGCCACGTGGTATCCTTGTAATTCTCGGGCTTCCTCTCCTCCCGCCTCACGAACGTGCGATACAGGCAGGCCAAGTCTCTCTCCGGACGCCAGCTCTTGGCGGGAGTCCCCTCTTCCTCTATGGGGAATGGATAATTGATGAGGTCCAGACGGTCGCTCCCTACCCGGCACAGATCCCTCAGCGTCTTCTGATAGCTGTCCTTCGCCACTGGAGGCAGCTCCACTTTCGGCGTCGGCCTCCTATCCCGGGCTTCCCGACGAGCTATCATATATGTCGCCACCTCCTTCTCTTGCCTGTTCTTGAGCCGAAGAAGATGATCTGGCTCAATGTCAAGTACTGGCACCGGTTGCCGGCTAAGGAATCTCCTTTCGGCGCCATCCCAACAATCGGTCTTGTGCAACCGATAGAAAGCCGTCCGGGCATTCCACCACTTTATATAGTCTTCGGTCACTCGGGGCACGCGACCCGGGGCTGGCACCCTGAAGGAGGCAGAGTCCGCCCGGTGGAAGAAGTCCCACCAGCTTCTAGCGTGCTCGGCGACCGCACTTCCCCGGACGTTCCGCGAAGGCAAGCCGAATTGCGCATGATAAGCAGGGATATGCTGGTCATACCCGAAGTTGCGGCCAAATCGGAAGGGGTAATACGGCTCCAGCAGTACGTTGTCTCCCTTCCGGAACACCAACACGCTCGGGCGGATAGCCAGCGCCCAATCCCTCAGCTCGGGCTCCAGCAACGGGCGCACCACGTTTTCCTGGCTGATAGGGTGGACATACCTCTCCACCTGGTCATCCTTGCATTCCCTCTTATTATTCACGAGGGGGCTTGAATGTGCGGCCAGCGTCCAGAAATGAATGGTACCGGCTGCATCCCGGGGAACCGTGGTCAACCGGCCCCGAATATCATACATCCGCATGGAAGTGGAAGCCGGCTCTGCACTCGCGAACTCCAGCATCCTCGGCACCAGCCCCCAATCCTGAAGGACTCGCGGGGCGAACTCCGGAAACAGTGAACAAACCCACGCGTTGAAGAAATGCAGTGGGCACACGTACCGGGCCTGCCTCGGGAACTGGTGCGTGCTGATGTCTCCCAGGGCCTTATAAATCAAACAGAGCGCCGCCGGGCACAGAGAAAGTTTGACACCCCACGCCATCTGGCACGCCGGGTAGATGGCATCTGGCCGGATCACGGTCTCGTCCCCGTACGGCATGGCAAATGAACACAGCCAGTACGTCAGATAGGCGGCACAGTGAGTTTGTGGGTCGACCCCCATCGGATTGGCCCCGCTCCGACGTCCCCTGGAGGGGATCTTCACATCATGCTTGGGCTTCGCACGTTTCTTGCGAGCAACAGCGGTGCCAACGCAAGGAAAATCTTCATACTGCTTCAGCCCATCATAGAAATATTCCAGCCATACCGCCATACGCACCCGTTTCCTATCCCCACGGGCGGGCTGCTTCCCCTTGTGCGACAGCTGGTACAGCTCCCGGTACGCCTTCATCAGGTACCGGTATGAATACCCCAGAGAATAATAGCCGTCCCCGTTAGTCTCGTCTTTGATCAAGTCCGGGAGGCATACTTCTTCATAAGGCTCCCCGTCAATGGGCAAGCCGCTCAGCTGGCTTAGGCTCCACAAATCAAGTGAAGTCTCTCCCTCTGCCGTGTAGAAGGTATTGGTCTCCGCACTAAATACTTCTATCATACCGCAACAGAGACCCTTGGAGATGGGATAACCATACCGGGAAGCGTACACGCTGTGATAGATGCCAACTCGGACCAGCAACGGGGCGTAGTTGAACAGTACATATTCCGTGAACTCCACCGCCCCTTCTCGGAAGCTGTGGGCGTCTTGAAGCTTCAGCTCCCCGAACCAGCCCAGTGATAGTTCGTACTTGAACCTGATGGCCAAACAGTCCAATATGAACGGCTCCTCCCTATAACCCCATTTCAGGGGAGCCAAGAATAAACCAAATCGGGGCGACTCGCCATGCACCTTCCCCGCAGACATGTCCCACCTTGCTGGCGTGAACTGAGGGGCTCGCACTAATTTGTCTTCAGCCGGCAGCACTCCCTCGATCCCCAGGACCGGCTTCCATTCCCGGGCTTCTCCCACCAGATACATCGGAATGCTCCTGGGACGCTGTACAATAGACTGTCCCGGGCATGCAGGATGGCCCGCTCGACGGCTTTTATAGTGCGAAAGTCTCGCCCCTCTCGGGAGCGCAGGTGCTTCAGGAATCGAACAAGGTGCCTATCCTTCGGGAAGTCTTTCCTGTACTCCCCGGTGGCCCGGTCAAAAGTGAAGCCGTTGTCAACTCTGGTGAGCCGGCCGAAGTCCATGCTCTCCCGGTCGGACCCCGACGACTCAGCCAAGGCAGCTATTTCTGCATGCTCCCGATCCAAGTCCTCTACATTTAACCAGGTAACTGCTGGCACCGGACCCCGTGGGATAAGGTCAGCACCGATAGCAGCAGCAGGAGCAGAGGAACCACTTGGGGCAGCCATTTATCTGCAAAGATACATAAACAGAAGATCAGAATAAGCCACATGCAAAAGGAAGTGAAAGACTGTAAAAGGAGGGCTTTGCTACAAGTCAAATGAACAAAATATTGCCAATTTCTGACGAAATTTCGGCAGAGTTTCCCCTAGGCCAGAGGCGTAAGGGAAAACAGGGGTGCGCGTCCACAAGGAGTGACGGCCCCAACAAAGCATGGTGGGCCCCGAGAGGCAACACCAGAAGTCCGCCGGTCGAAGGAGTCCTCTTCCTTAGCTAAAAACTCTCCCTGGAGACCCTCACCGGTACACTGCCCAGTGCCCTTCCCCGGCACACCCTGAAGCGGCCCCTTCACCGGCACGCTCCACAGGCGGCCTCACCGGCACGCCCCCAAAGGGGTTTCCCCGGTACACCCCCTACCATCGCTCCCCGGTGCGCCCTGTAGGGACTTCCCCGGTACACCTCCACTGCATCGCTTCGCCGGCACGCCCGCAGGGAGCCCTTCCCCGGCACGGTCCGCGCGAGCCGCTCACCGGCACACTTGGTGCCGTCCTCGCCGGCACACTCGGGCTCACCGCCCCCCGTCACACCCTCGCTCTCCCTGCCCGGCACACTACAGAGCCACCCTCTCCGACACACCCACCCGGATGTCTTCTCCGGTGCGCCCTCAACCCCGTTCACCGATGCGCACACCTGCCCGCTCCCCGGCACGCTCCGAGGGTCCCTCGCCGGCACGCCCTAGAAGGCTTCCGCCGGCACGCCTGCAACCCCTTCTCCCCGGCACGCTCAGTCCGTCAGTCCAACCGGCGACATCCCACAGCAAGAAAGAAAGGGGAAGAAGATGGAAGAAGAAGAGAGGAAGGGAGAAGAGGAGAAGAAGAAGAATAAGGGAGGAGGTAGAGGGAAAGACGGAGGAGGGGAGGGGTGCGATCCTCCCCGCCGTCGACGGCGGTCCAAAGAAAAGGAGGGGAGAAGAGAAGAAGGTGAGAGTGGAAGGAGGAAGAGAAAGAAGGGGGGGGGCCCATGGTGGTGCCCTCACCACGGCGACGGCGACAACGGAAATGACGCAGGCGGTGGCCGGCGACGGAGAAGACGGAGCAAAGAAGGGGGGGGGAGCGCTTCGCCCGTTCGGTCACCAGAAGAGGAGAGAGAGAAAGAAGAGGCGAGGGGGTTCGAACGGAGTATCCGTTCGAGATGCCCCCCCCGCCCCTTTTATAGACTCAAAAAAAAGAGGCAAAAAAAAATAATATAAAAGAGGAAAAAAAAAGAAGAGGAGATAAAAAGAATGGGAGAAAAGAGGAAAAAAAAAGAGAGAAAAAGAAGAGGAGATAAAAAAAGGAGAAAAGAGAAAAAAAAAAGAGAAAGAAAAGAAAAAAGGAGAAAAGGGGGAAAAGAGAAGAAAAGGGGGGAAAGTAAAAGAGAGGAGAAAAAATAAATAATAAAAAAGGGGAAAAAAGAAAAAAAATGGAGGGAAACGAAGTAAAAAAAAAGGAGAGAAAAGAGAAGGAGATAAAAAAGGGGATAAAGAAAAAAGAGAGATGAGGGAAATAAAAGGAGAAAATGAAAGAAGAAAACAAATATACTTATATACATACATGTATGCACACACACGTATATCCATCCATATATATATATATATATATATATATATATATATATATATATATATATATATACTTACATACGCATGAATAAGGCACAAAAAAAAGGAGATCCTCCCGGGGAAAACATCCCATCCCCACAAGCCGGGTCGTACACGCATCCGCACAAGCAAGACAACTTTACCCATGCACACTCCACCCTTGCGACGGTGCCATTCCTAGGCCAACAAACGGGCCCGTCCCCGGCACATGGCCCGGGCCTCAGCCACCCGCTCCACACAATATTGCCATTACGGACCCTACGTCCGAGTCAGCACAAATTCTACCCTTGCGCTGGCATTAGTCCCTTGCCACCGAATAAGTCCCTTTCTGGCGCAAGGCCTCGTGCCCTAGCCGCCCGCTCCGCACAATATGGCCATTACGGACCCTACGTCCGAATCGGCACAGATTCTCCCGTTGCGCTGGCATTCTATTCTTGCCAACGAGTGAACCTTACCTTCCGGCGCAAGGCTTCGTGCCCTAGCCGACACTTGCATATCACTCACTCAAAAAAAAATAAAATAAAATAAAATGGGGTTAAAAATAGAGATACCCCGCCGGACTTGCCCCTGCATGGGGACAAGGGCAAAAATGGCAACAACCCGGCTGTGGCGAAAACCCGAAAGGGCGCTACGGGTAAAATTGGGTACCCCGCCACGTGAAAACCTGAAAGGGCGCGTGGGCAAAAGCAAGAGGGGGCCGGTACCGGCGAAAACTCGAAAGGGCGCTTGTATCGGTAATGTGGTACAAAAAAAGAAGAGAAAAGACAGACGAGAAGAGATCAACAAACCAGGTCAGCTCCCGACATCCTGTCGGCACTGGCGAAGAGACTAAGAGACAACAAAGCATGTCAGTTCCCGGCATCCTGTCGGCACTGACGAAGAAACCAAGAAACAACAAGCCAGGTCAGCTCCCGGCACCCTGTCGGCACTGACGAAGAGACCAAGAGACTAAGAGACAAAAAGCATGTCAGTTCTCGGCATCCTGTCGGCACTGACGAAGAAACGAAGAGACCAAGAGACCAGGTCAGTTCCCGACACCCTGTCGGCACTGACGAAGAGACCAAGAGACCAAGAGACTAAGAGACAACAAAACAAGTCAGTTCCCGGCATCCTGTCGGCACTGACGAAGAGACCAAGAAACAACAAGCCAGGTCAGTTCCCGACACCCTGTCGGCACTGACGAAGAGACCAAGAGACCAAGAGACTAAGAGACAACAAAACAAGTCAGTTCCCGGCATCCTGTCGGCACTAACGAAGAGACCAAGAAACAACAAGCCAGGTCAGCTCCCGGCACCCTGTCGGCACTGACGAAGAGACCAAGAGACCAAGAGACTAAGAGACAACAAAACAAGTCAGTTCCCGGCATCCTGTCGGCACTGACGAAGAGACCAAGAAACAACAAGCCAGGTCAGCTCCCGGCACCCTGTCGGCACTGACGAAGAGACCAAGAGACTAAGAGACAAAAAGTATGTCAGTTCTCGGCATCCTGTCGGCACTGACGAAGAAACAAAGAGACCAAGAGACCAGGTCAGTTCCCGACACCCTGTCGGCACTAACAACGACACCAACAAACAACCAACCAGGTCGGTTCTCGACACCCCGTCGGCATCGATAAAGGGAGAAGAGACGAAGACACCCGCGGGTACCGCCCGGCTCATCCTTCGCTTGCGCTACCCGTGGGTGGGGGGCATTTGTGGACACCGAAAATTGCACATCCAGATGCCACGCTCGGCCCAGCATCAACAACGGCCCCGAGTGAAGAAACCCCGGAGAAATCAAGCACAAGAGGCCCCACGGCCCATGGGCCTCGAAGAGAATCAAATGGGCCACGACTCATGCTCACAATGGGCTCAAAATCGCCCATTTAGCCCTTCGGCGGCACGCCCAGTTGAGGCCTCAGCGGCACGCCCTGGCAGAACCCTCCAGCGGCACGTGCCCTTCAGCGGCACACCCTGCCGCGGCCCTCGCCGGCACACCCCCAAGGGGTTCAACGGCACACCCCCATGGGGGGGTCTTCACCGGCACACCCCCATGGGGGGGGTCTTCAACGGCACACCCCCCATGGGGGGGGGGGGGGTCTTCAACGGCACACCCCCCATGGGGGGGGTCTTCAACGGCACACCCCCCATGGGGGGGGGGGGGGGTCTTCACCGGCACACCCCCATGGGGGGGTCTTCAACGGCACACCCCCCATGGGGGGGCGGGGGGGGTCTTCACCGGCACACCCCCATGGGGGGGTCTTCAACGGCACACCCCCCATGGGGGGGGGGGGGGGGTTCTTCACCGGCACACCCCCATGGGGGGGGTCTTCAACGGCACACCCCCCCATGGGGGGGTCTTCAACGGCACACCCCCCATGGGGGGGTCTTCACCGGCACACACCCCCATGGGGGGGGGGGGGGGGGGTCTTCACCGGCACGCCCTCAGCAGCTTCAGCGGCACGCCCTCAGCAGCTTCAGCGGCACGCCCTCAGCAGGCTTCAGCGGCACGGCCCTTTGGGGTCTTCAGCGGCACGCCCTTCAGGCCGTTCAGCGGCACGCCCATCCGGGGCTCCAGCGGTACGCTCTTTTGACACCACAGCGGCACGCTTGTTCAGCCCTTCAACGGCACAGCGGTGAAGCTCTTTCAACGGGCGACGTGAGGCCCATGCCCTACACATCCTTGGCGCGCAGTGGAGTCGTCTGAGGTGGCAGCCGATCATTGGGCCACGTGGCCTAGTCCACTGACAGCCAGGACAGGCAGGTCAAACCTCATGATCACGGGCCACTTCCCGCTTCGACGCCCCTGCACGAAGACTCCCGCCGTCCGGGGTATAAAAACCCCTCCCCTTCGTTTCAAAAAAGAAGGGGAGGGGGAACACAGAGGGGGGAGAACGGCCAGAGACGAACAGAGAGAGGAGAAGAGGCTCCAACAGTAGAGGGCACACACAGGAGAAAGAGGAGAAGAAAGAAGAGAAGAAGGGGCCCTCCCGGCCTGTGCTCCGTCCGACGGCCACCGGGGAGAAACAAGAGTAAGAGAGAGAGAGAGCTTGTTGTATTGGGGGAAAGGGTTGGGGATAGTGGCCAATGTCTTAGGCCCGGATGTTTTCGTCTCTCTTGTATCCCATTCCTCCTGGGGGTTCTTTGTCCTTCTCCCTTTTGTCCATGGCCCCATCTGGGGGTTTGCTTTTGTAATATATATGTAGGGCCACGCCCTCTTGATTCTCATGGATGAAAACCACCCTCTCCGGGTTTCTCTTCGATCTTCGATGTTTTATGCTAGGCTTTGCGGGCTTTTCGACGGACAACCCGTTCCTCCCTCTGTCTCTTCATTCCTCCGGCGTCTTTAGGGTCCTCCACGTCGATATAGGTTTCCCCCTTCTGTTAGCCTTGGCTCCGTGAGCTCCTCACTCCCTTCCATGGCCATCTACCGTGTTCCCGGGCTTGAGGAGAAGGGGAGGTACCCTTCTTTCTTCCCAACCGCTCAGTTACTAATAGGCCACTCCCGGCCTTGAAATCCCCTGTCTTTCTTCCTCTTTTCCTGAACAGCCACCAAATTCCCCCCCAGTTGCTTGCAACCCTTTTAAGCCTCCCAGCGGTGCACCTTTCCGGCCCTTGGCCGGCACACCTTTCCAGCCTTCAGCGACACACCCAGATCTGCCTTCAGCGGCACGCCCTGTCCAGCCCTCAGCGGCACACCTTTCCAGCCTTCAGCGACACACCCAGATCAGCCTTCAGCGGCACACACCCAATAGCCCTCAGCGGTACACCCCTATTTGCCCCAGCGGCACACTCCTTTCTGCCCTCAGCGGCACACCCACACTCTGTTACCCCTAGCCGGCACACCCCTTGGCCGGCACACTCCAATTAGCCCTTGGCCGGTACACTCACCTTATGGCCTTTAGCGGCACACCCTTCAGCCTCTCAGCAGCCCACTCCTTGGCCTCGCCTCCGAGCCCCTTCCTTCACGTTTTTCGAGGTTCTATAAAGGTGTTGCTCCCCCGGGGGCCCACCTCCAGTTGTCGGGTTCCGCCACTCCATGTGGGCGCGCTCCCTTTATCTCCCTTACGCCCCGGGTCAAGGGGAGATGCTGCCGAATTTTTGTCAAGAGCTAATAAACAATTAAAGAGGTAAAAGGAAGCAACAAACGAGCAGAATAATTAATAAAACCTTCCAACCAATCAAACCACTGCCGGCATCACAACGAAAACTGAACCGAACTGATCAACCGCCCGGCGACTCGAACTTTCGACTGGTGCCGGGGAGACCGAACAGAACAAAGCAGGGGAAGAAGTTTATATAAAACTATGTACAAATCAAATAAGAAGAAAAGAAAAGCCTTAAAATAAATAATCGAAAACTGATCGAACCTCCACCACCACGTTCCGATTGGCCCCTTCAACGGTAAGCAGGGGAAGAAGTTTATATAAAACTATGTACAAATCAAATAAGAAGAAAAGAAAAGCCTTAAAATAAATAATCGAAAACTGATCGAACCTCCACCACCACGTTCCGATTGGCCCCTTCAACGGTGCATTTTAATCAACCGGACCGCTCACCAAATCCCTTCCCCAGCGGCACGCCTCTTGAACCCTCAGCGGTACACCCCAATTCCTTTGGCCGGCACACCTTGATGCCCCCAGCGGTACACCCTATCCCCCACCTTCAGCGGTACGCCCCCCTCAGCGGCACACCCTTGCTTTCATAACATTCACTGGCACCCCTTTTTGTGCCCTCAGCGGTACACCCTTTTTTGTGTCCTTCGCCGGCACGCTCCCCTCTGGGCCTCTCAGCGGTACACTCTTACCTTCCCTTCGCCGACACACCACACCTATGCATATATACAACATGATAATGGCCTTAACAAATGGCAAATAAATCAAAAGAAAATGTGCTCATTAAAGGACTCCGAATGTGCAACATTAATCATAATAAAAGAGGCGGGAGGGGCAATAAGAAGATAAAAGAATATAATAAATAAATAATAATGATAATGATAACAATGAGTAAAAGAAGAAGAATCATCCGGGACAAACACCTAAGAAAATAATAAACCGTAGGCCAGAAATTGGAGCACATAACCAAGAGAATTCCGGATAAAAGATGCCGGGGCCCACACCGCAGCCCTATCTCCCCCCGGGACCCGGGGTAAGAGGAACAACGACGCCGCCCTTTCAGGTCGAATTCGAGTCTCGGGAATTATCCCGATATAGCCGAGTTCTGGCCTAATCTCGGGCCGATATCCTAATCGGACCGGATTTGTTTCTCGTTCCGGACGCCCTCCGAGTCATCACTAAAATTGCCGGGTGCTCGGCAGACACTTGAACGGATTTGTCTCGGCCTTTCCTGTTGCGTTTCCATTACGGACCCGTGTCCGAATATAAAAGGTCCACGAGTGACCGACATGGCCAGTGGCTCACATCCTAATGCGTGCTTTGGTGTGATTTTCTCCTGTCTCTTTCTCGCACAATTAGTACTGTTCTTTTCGGCCGCGGGGCCCCTAATTTCGGCAATTAATCAAGGGTATTCCCTCGTATGAGGGATGTAAATGACGTCGTGACCTTTATGGCGCGACGGGATTCGGTCCCGACACGAACCACACAATCGTCTGACGAAGTCAGATTCGAGTGCACCATGGGCTCTTCGGAGCCCGAATAAATCGTCACTTCGGTGACTGGCACGCCCACGCACTTAATAAACCAACGAACGAACAAGATAATTGTTGAATGAAAAGTGCGTCCACAGAGGGTTTTGAGGGAAGCGGAAGGGTGCGGCTTGGAACGGGAAAGCAACGGCTTGAACTTGCTCGTTCGTCTAGATCCCCTCGGTAACAGGCCCTTGAGGCTTCTTATGATACTTGGGCTTCTGATTTTCAAAGAGCGAGTGTATGGGGGAATCCTTGAATTGAGTCTGAATAAAGCGCGCTCGGCTGTAAAGTTGATGCATATTGGCTATATCATTCTAGAATGTTACGGAAGGTCGGAGTGGCATTTGAAATCAGTAATTTGACCTTCTCTTCCTCCGGAATGTGGCCGGGCACTCTAGCAGCCATCTGCCTCCATCGGACGGCATAGGTAGCAAATTCCTCATCTGGTTTCATCTTTTCGGCCACCAGATCTGTAAATGAATATTCTGGGCCGACTCTATCTTGGAATCCATGAATAAACTTATCTTTCACTATCTTGAAACTCTCAGCATCTTCTAATGGCAGAGAATAGAACCATTCCAGTGCAACACCATCTAGCGATCGGCGAAATAGATTCGCCATGAGGCGATCATCGTACTGAAATTGAGCCAACTCGTATAAGAAGTCTCTTACATGAACAAAAGGATTGTTGTTCCAATCATATTTCCTATAATTGGGGAGCTCGGACTGTGGAGGGAACCGGATGTTCTGAAAACTCGGGACTGGAACGTCCGCCAAAGATTGAGGGCCAACTCGCTTTTGAAGGAAGTCGAGTTGCTGCTGCATGGAGGCCCACTTATCAAGCAACTCCTGCTCTCGGGAGGGAGCATGGACAGTAAAGGATGGATTTTGAGGAACGGAAGGGTAAGCAGATGGAGGAGACGGCCCATAGGAAGGATGGTGGATCGAAGGATGACCCACATTTGATTGGACCTGGGGTGCCCCTTGCTGAGGGCGCATAAAATCATTCGGACCAACAAAAACTTGCGACACAGCTGGGCCGGAGATGTGATGATCCGATGGGAAAGAAGGGAAAAAGGTATTGCCCTTATCAAGGAACTGCTGAGCCAAACTAGAAGACTGGCCCATTTCAAGATTGGAGAAGCGGAGGGCCCTAGGTTAGACCGGAGTGAGATCAACGGGCTGCACAATGGGTCCGTCGGCTCTAGGTTGAGCGACGGACAGATTGGAATGACCAAAGATAATAGGAGAGGGCGGGGTATTGGACCCCTGCATAGCCTGGTAGACCGCCTGAAGCTGGGCCGGGTCTAATTGGGCCATCATCTGAAGGACAGAATTGGCGGAAGGAAGAGGAGGATTTTGAGTGGACGGAGCACTCTCTGGGGATGGAGGATGAGGGAAGAACGAGCCCCTCACGAGGCTGGAATGAGACAACTCTAGAGGGATCCTCTAGAAGCCCTTGAGGGAGAGATTCCTCTTGGGACTGAGGAAGATCAAAGGAAGCCATGGTAGATTCGAAGAGTGGGTTGAAATAGGATGAGGAGAGGGACTCACCCCCGGGTGATGATGCTTCTAACGGATGGAGGGGACTCCACATGCAATGGACAACCTTAACAAGATTCAAACAACACACAACAATCACACAATAAGTGACCAAACTTAGACGACTTCTAGCAAAGATGTAAGTGAAAAAGAAACGAAGACACTCCAAGTCAACCAAGTTGCTTAAGATGATGCCACAAGATTTCTATGATTTCTCCTTTGGAACTTTAGTAGATTGATTGAAAATGTGCTCTCGACAATGGGTTCCTAATAGGAGAGGGGTGTAAGGCTTGGTTTGACTCTAAATGTGATAACTCCTTCACTTATGCAGTCCTAGACACGGGGTGGAAAGGTACAACCGGCCCGGCGTCCGTGTGGGAATCCACGGCTCGCGGGGACTTATGGAGGTCCCTGGTGTGATTTCCTAGTCGGCCCCAAGGAATATGGAGACGAGAGGTCCGCACACCAAGGTAGGAAAATGCAATCTAATGTATGATAATATGCATGAACCTATGCGCACCGGAGTGCATGCAAGTTCTAACCTAGAATCTAGCAAACAAGTATGCACACAATGATGTAGATAAGTAGAATAACAAGGGAGGAGACCAGATATCACCCAAGTAAGAATATCACAGTAGAAACTGTGAAACTAAAATGCACCTCGGGATGCGTACCTATCTGGAGTATGTAACGATCTAGGGGACCTGCGTCAGGAATAAGTGACGGTCGAAGACCAGACCGTCAGAAGCAGCGTAACGAAGGGACAGGAGACCGTCAGAGGAGCTAGGGAACCAAAAACAGCAGGGAAATAAAAGGGAAACTCAGGGAAAACCAAACAAGGAAATGATGGCAGGTTTAACAGAGATCAAAAAGCACGATTGGCACAAGTTGTCCCACCGTGATCGCCAAAAAATTATCTGTTGATTTGTTTTCTACCTTTTTGTTATGTGTGATGTGATGATAAATATGATGAGCAAATCACAATGATCTCAATCAACCAATGAACATATGAATCATGAACCTAGGCAATCAGAATAAGCTCTAGCATGGGCAATGCTATCTCAATCAAACTAAACTAAAGAAAGAAAAGAAAAACACACGCTGGAGCGTGGAGCAAGGAATAAATAAAAACACACCACGTGGGTGGAACAAGCAAAGGAAATAAGAGATATAAGAGAGAAAAACCAATGCCCAGTACTAAGGAAAGAACGTGATCGCCACTAAGGTAATAAAACAAGCCAAAGACCTAATCAATACCTTAGAAATAGGAGGATGATGCACTCGCCCACGGGAGAGAGAAACCAATAAAATCTGCAGATCTACTGAATGTAACGGTCCACTGCCTATGGGTCACAGGGTTGTGACGGTCTCCCGATGAACCGTTAGATGAACCCGACGCGTCTGAACAAGACCGTCAGGGTATCTGCAGCAACAACTTGTGAATTCTTCAAACTCCAAACCTTCCAGCCGGCTAGAAATCTTGGGCCTCTTCTAATGAACTTTGAAATACCTGTCAAAGAACGTGGACACAAGAAAACAACCCCAAATTAGCCTTTCAAACGAGTGTAGTATCAATAATCAAAGGACTTAAGATCATGCAAAAGGAAAGGGGAATACCGGGGAAGTTTGGTTTTTTAACCCCTCTGGGCGTTTTAAAACGTGGGAGGGATGTTTAGATGATTAAAACCAGTGGAAGAACATGAGAAAAAGAAGAGGGACAATGCTGTGACGAGAGGAGGAAGAGAGGAACACAAGTATGCAAACTATGAACTTAAAAACCCAAAACCGAAGTACTCCCTTGACTGAGATGCAGATGGACGCAGAAATCAATTCTCCTTGATTGGGTGTGGCTCCAGAATGCGGCAGCACTTCGACGCAAACTCCAGATTTCTCCTCCTTAGGCCATGAAGTTAAGGGTGCTATTTATAGACCCTCAAACTCTCCGGTCGAGCAGAGGATAATCCAGCAAGAAAAGAGGATAATTCTTAGCAAACTCTTGAAGATAATACTCCCAAGAGTCCATAGAATCGAACAGAAGGTTCTGAGGATAAATTTGGAAGAGAAATCACAAGATCAAACTCTCAATTCGACCACGGAGTGGCAGAGAAAAGACCAGACCAGCCAGGACTCTCTGTTGAATGTAACGGCTGCACGACAGACCGCCACATGAACGTAACGCGCCAAGGGAAGACTGTCACACTAACCCTATCTCTTAAGAAGATAAGATCAACGGGAAGAAGTTCTAAACAGTTGGACTCTGAATGAATGTAACGGCCATGGGATGATGCGTCAGAGGAACGTAACGGTCGCACGACAGACCGTTAGAATCAACGGATATGCCAAAGGATAAGGATTGAAATAGGCCTTAAGCCGTCGGACTCTTCAAGATGTAACGGCCCAGGGATGATGCGTTAAAAGAACGTAACGCCCCTGGAATGGACCGTTAGAGATAACAAGGATAAAAAATGATAAGAGCTTGCTAAGCTTCATCAAATGACAAGAAACTAAGGAATCAAACCCAACTAAGAGGTCAAAACCCAAGAAATAAACCCTCCAACTGATCAAGAAGGCTCAATGAAAGGGAATAACTCGGAGCATCATATAGAATGAACAAGGAGATGACCCGACTTATTGGTCACAAAACGGGTGTCAACAGCGAGCACCGCTCCCCTTGAAAATGAGAAGGTAACCTAAGGGTTCGCTAAAGGCGAGCACCGCTCCCCTTGAAAATAAAAAGGTAGTCTAAGGGTTCCCTAAAGGCGAGCACTGCCTTCCTTGAAAATAAGAAGGTAATCTAAGAGTTTCCTAGAGGCGAGCACCGCTCCCCTTGAAAATAAGAAGGTAACCTAAGGGTTTCCTAGAGGCGAGCACCGCTCCCCTTGAAAATAGGAAGGTGGCCTAAGGGTCTTCTAGGGGCGAGCACCACTCGCCTCGAAAACAAGAAGGTAACCTACGGATTCCCTAGAGGCGAGCACCGCTCCCCTTAGAAATCACGGCAGCAAACCAACCCAAGGGGAGACGCGAGCGTTGCAAGGATAGGCACACAGAAAAGTGACCAGAAACACGTCATACAAGGGTCTCCCATCTAGAGGTACACATTAATATGAGCTCACACTGAAGAAATTTTATTCCGTAGTCAAAATACAAAGCTGTCAGAAGACAAGGAATTTTATTCCTTAGTCAAAATACAAAGCTGCCAGGGTACAAGAACTACCTCGGCAGAGCCATCGTGCAGACACACAAAGAAGCCAAGCCATGGAGACTCGATCCCATCCTCGACCTCTCGTGGCAGTAAGAGACTACCTTCCCTCGGCCTGCTTGTTCTGAGGAAGAGGACCAACAGAGGAAGTCACCTATACCAGAGAAGAGGGACGAACCCGCTGCGCTAGGAGATGACACCTATCATCCCTTTTGTTCTGAGGAAGCGGACCAACTGGGATGCCACCGGTGAAGAGGCCTGCACTAGGAAAGTAGACCGGTTGATCCATCCACCCCTGGTTGACGGGGGACAGTGGAGCAACAAGGCCCACGCATTACGAAGGCCAACCCAGTATGTCGGCCATGCCTCCAAACTGGCGAACGAGACCTGCTACCCCATCCGCCTCTGACGTTCCCCTTGAATGGGGAGGATGCCTTGTCGCGTACCTACAAGCGCGAAGCAAAGTGGTCATAGCCATGTAATGAGAAGATAAAAAGAAGAAGGGAGCAGAGGGAATAAGTACAAAGGCATCGCACGTCCCCTTAAGGATGGAACCTGTTCGGCTCAAGAAGCAGGACCCCCCTCCCAGCATACAAGCGGTTAACCTTCTCTAAGGCCTCCCGCCAGCCATCCAGGTACCCGACCCTATACTGTTCAGAGACGGGACCATTCACTCCCGGTTCTGGCCACGGTCGCCACGGAGCCGATGGAGGAGCCCTTCGGAGGATCAAGGGCTGGCGAGGACTCGCAAAACGTCGTCGTCCAATGTAGTACTAGACTCTCCCGATGACATCCTACCAGAATTCTTTTCTCAAACCCTTTGCACTACGAAGCTATGGCAAAGGTCGATATTTATAGAATGGGATAGAGGTCCCGGAAGTCTAGAGGACTCCCATCGCCTTTGTCAATCCGTGGAAACCGAAGCGACCGATCCCGAAAGTCACGCCCCGCCAGGGTAATCCTCGAAGGCGTCGTTCCATATTCTCAAAGGATTTCATTACGAATAAAAGGGAAGAAGGTACACGGCAAAGATTTTGGCCAAGGTCTTTTGATTCCCGAGATCAAATATTTACAAAACAAGGGGCAACTGCCCCGCCAGAACAAAGAAAGTGCGAAAAGAAATGGAAAGAGAGGTGCCCGCTCAAGGGCTAGCCCCGGTTACATTGTCACATGCCCTAGGCTCCTCAGGCTCACGTGCGACAATGACTTCAGGAGGGGGTAGGTCCTCATCCAAGTCCACCACTTGGTCTCCCGCCGCCGAGACATCGACGGGTGCTCGCTCAACCGAGCTCGGTCCCGGCGCCAACTTCTCGGCACCAGCCTCCTCATCGCCAGGCTCCCCCTCACCATCGTCGGCCTCCGGGCCATAAGGACTCGAGGGAGGGAGAAGAGGTGGAACCGCAAGATCGAAACCCTCCACTGTGGCCTTAACAGCGGAGCTCCAGCCCTCCCGAAAGCCACGGTCACGCGCCGGCCCGTAAAATTCCAAGGCCACCACAGTCAGCTCGCCCCGATAAGCCAAGGAAGAGCGGAAGCTTTCCACTGCCTTCTCACCAGCAGTGGACATCGACGAGCGCAACTCGACAGGCTCCGCCTCGACTTCCTGAGCTCGGTCCCCCAGGGCTTGGAGCAGCGCGGCCAACTTGACCACCCGAGCTTCGGCCGTATCGGCTCGGACCCGGAAGAAGTCCCGGTCCTACTCCATCCCGGCAAGAGCTAACTCCAGCTGGACCAGCTGGTCGCAGAGCCCGGCGTTGGCAGCTTCAGACCCCTCCAGGCGCTCTTTGAGTACCTCGCCATTGGCCGAGAGCTCCGCCTTGAGGGCTTGGCTGGCCTCTAGCCTCTGGGCAAGACCATTGAATTTGTGCCTCCATAATCCAAAGGCACTAACGACCAAGCACGCGCTCTTCGCAGCCATAGCCGTCAACTCCTTCTCGGCCCCAGGGCCAACCTCCCCGGCATGTTCATGCCACTGCACGCTCCTCCCCATGAGATCGACGATAGTTGCGATCCCAGCCAGCCCGGATGTCAATCCCTCGGGAGACAGGGATTGACCTTGCGGAGGGACCCCTGGTGGAGGGGGAGGATCGGCGTCACCAACAGCAGGGGCTTTGCCCCTATCGCGCCCCCGTCCAACGGAGACGAGTGAAGAAGAAGAGGCCGCCGGCTTACCAACCGGCAGTGGCGGTGGAACCCTGGGGGGAGGCGGTCTAGACGGCGGCGGGGGCGGAACGTGACCCTGAGCCGGAGTGGAAACTCTCCCTCTTTTCCTCGCACGACGCTGGATATCCAGCGCCGCCAGATCATCCTCGGACAAGGAAGCACGGCTACCACCAGCCATGGGGGACCCCTTCCCTGTCACGCTGACGAATCCTTCGTAGGAGCCCCTATGAGGGCTCAGCTCTTCACTAGTCGCGGATGCTGCCAGAGGACGCACCAGAGGGACACCGACAGGGACCGGATGTTGTAGCCTCCCTGGCGCTAACGCGACCTCGGCGGTAGGAGCGACAACCGTCACCTGACGGGCCCCCGACGCAACGTGGTCCACCGGGCGAGGAGCACACCGCGGCAGCCGGACGATTTCGTAACTCCACGCCGGAACCTCATGCGCCCCTGAAAGCAGAGTAAAAGATGGTTAAGCACGGACCACTACCAACACAATCCGACGAAGAATCAAAGCCAGTACCCTACGGCAACGGAGGACTCAGCCCCAGCTCCCGGAGCAACGCTGGAGTCAGCACGAAATCCACATCAACGAGGGGGTACCGGAGGATAGCATCCACCTTCCTATGCTCCTCGACACTGACCAGGGGCTTCCGATTGGACCAGATGGGATGGGTACCTCTAAACCTCCAGCTACCTGAGTGATCGTAGTCACTCGACTCGACAATGTACACATAGCGCTGCGACCAGCCCTTGAGGTTGGCCGTAGTGGCGGAAACCCGAATAAGGTTCCGGCCAGCCCGAGCCCTGAAATAGGCATAGGCCGTATCCGCTGGACATCACTGGATACTGTAAAATTGTCAGAAAAGATTGACACTGGGCTCCACCAAGGCCCTCCGGCATGAGTAGATAAACCCGCAGAGGATATAATATGAGTTGGGGGATAGCTCCCCATGATGTCGCCCATATTGGTGGAGAACAGATGCTATGAAAGGGTGTGCAGGCAGGCGGAAGCCCGCCTGGAAAGACGCTATGGGGACCATAAACTGGCCCGAGGGAAGGCTCAACAAGTCATCATCGACGGTGGGAAGATGATGTCTAGATTAGGCGGAATATGGAAAGCTTCTCGCAGCCCCCGTACTACCCGGTACGCCACCAGCGGTGGAAAAGAAGGTCGACTAGCATCGGCACCTGAAGTGGTCGCAGCACCACCATGGCTGGAAACCACCTCTTTGACAGAAGAGGAAGGGCCAACACGAGGGGCTCTCCTACGAGGAGGCATGACTATGAAAGATCGAAGGCACAATAGGAGATCCTCACCAGGCAAATGAAGAATAAGCCTACAACTAGCTCAGCGACCGGCGGGACAAGGATCAGGTTTCTGGGACAAAACCCAAACATGATCCTTATAACTGCCCACGATGGACCAACGTCTCCGAGACATACGGCGGGTCGAAAGGCACCTGCCACCGCGACAGTACAATTACCAACGCCAGACGTACGTTCAGAGCCCGCGTTCCGAGACAAAACAAGACACATATCATGATTACCAGCAGACGCCATGCCTTCAAAGGCGCCTTGCGCGCCAAGCAGGGCGCCAGACTCATCGCCTCCCGCGCCTATGAAGAGATCGACTTCGGATCCCACACTCCAGAAGACCCTATCCTGCTCGACTCTGAGTCCCCTGACAAGTGCTCGGCAACTGAGAGTAGGGGGGAAGTGAGGAGGGTAAATCCGGTTTGACCCAGGTACGGCCCAACACCAGTAGGCCCATGCCAGGTCGCTCTCTATGAGCGTGCCCAAGAGGTGCCCGACATGTACGGCCCACCTAAAAAAGGGTATGGCCCAAGATGGCATCGGATTCTACAGAGCATAAAAGCACAGTTCTCGTCGGAAGACTCTCCGACGACCGACTGTTGCCCCCATGACGTCGGACTTGACCCCATAACGGGTGAGCACGCCCCGTGAGCACCGTAAGACTCACCCCGGGACCAGCCGACGCCGAGGCAATCGCCGTCCAACGGGAAATTCCCGCCACTATAGTGGGAAAATGTTATTCCACGACTCACGCCCTTCCCTATCAAGGGATGAGGCTCTTTGCTCCAGGACAGCCCCTATAAAAGGGAGATCGACAGAGAAGAGAGGGACGGTGGATACTTCTACCAAAGAGCTTCTACAGAGAATAAAGCGACCAGATCTGCTACGACGATAGAGAGGCCACACTACACGCCTAGAGAGAGACCTCCTCCTGCACAACTTTACCACCTAGCGAGCACTCTCCGAGTACCCTCTGGGAGCGGCGATCACTCGTACAGAGGACCTACACACCTCTCGGATCTTCTACTACGACCTCCACATCTCTCTCATTTTGCTCTTCTCTACTCTTCATTAATCCTTTGCTGACTTAAGCATCGGAGAGTTGTCCCCTGGGGTAATACCCGGGACTCCTTCTGACGTCGTTTGCTTCCTTATGTTTGCAGGCCTCCACGGGTGCGATACGATTCCCCCAACAATAAATAGAGAAGGTGATACGTGGCCTAGGAACTATTTTCCTGCCTCTATAGTACCAAAATTTTTTACACATATTCTTAACACCATCAAACCATACATATGAAATATAATTTACTTATGCCAACGATCGTAGGTAATATATAAAAATAAAAATCATAGGTAACAATCACTCTACGGGTGATTATTCTATTTCACTAGTCTGACCTATTTCACTAGTAATTCACTATAACCATCTATTCCTACGACACTATCAAACGATAGGTACGTGACAGCACGTATCTATAACCTTATCTATAGGTAATTTAGTAAAGTTATCTTTTGCTACGACTCTAGCAAATCGTACGTATAATATATCACTTATGACATTTTTCGTAAATAGTTCAGTATAACTATCTATTCTACGGCACTATCAAACCATAGATAAGATACCTCACATATCTACGACCTTCATCGTAGGTAATATATAAGCCCACAAAACTATAGGCATAGTCCAATCTATTTTTACGACTAACGAAATCATAGGTAAGTGTCGTAGGTAAATATCCTCCTTGGTGTAGTGTATGGAGTATGTCAAAGAGTATTTACATAGTATATTACACTAGCTACGGTGAAGGATTGTCTGTAAAGTTTTCCTACAGCATAGCAATAGATATGGCTAACACCTACGGCATTTGCAAGATTTACTAATGCATTTTTTACACTCCATAGTCCATACCCGGTCGTAACGAGAGTCGTAGGTAAATTCAATGCCCACGATTTTTTGGGCCTTTACCTATGACATGCACTGTAGATATATCCTTTTCTTCTTGCAGTGAACGTATGCGCGTTTATATTTTCCTCCAAGCCTATGAGGCAGAAACGAAGGTTGAGTTGTAAGAACCTTCAGATAATTGAATGTAGACAAGTCTTAAAACAAAATTTAGATACGGTACCTACACCACTCACTGTTAAGATTTTGAGAGGGATAATTCAATATATCATCCAGATTATGATTTCAAATTTTACGTCTTGTGTTTGTTATTACTTATATATCAGATTTTATATATGCTAGCCGCTACAAAGGAACATAAAAAATAGAGATTTTGTAAAAAAATATGCTTCTATAAGTTTATTTGTATAATAAAATATCATATTTTTATATTAATTTTAATAATCTCACTACATCACAATGATACTTGCAAAAATAACAGTAGCATCACCAACTATTAGTGTTCTACTAAAACCTCTTATTTAATCTTTATCAGTCTTCAAATAGGTTTAAAAAGATCTAAAATATCTCTAATCTCTCTTGAACTTTTTCTCTATATATATATCTATTTATTTATCTCTAATTCGTCACAAATTTAGCGACGAAATAGTAACGGATTATTTTTGTCAAATTATTTTTGTGGCAGATTAGAGAGGAAATAAACCCATCGTAAAAATAGAGATGGATTAGCGATGAAAAAGTATTCGTAGCAAAAATCTCATACTTTAAAGATGGATTAGAGACAGAAGAATATCCATCGCAAAATTGAGAAAAGGATTTGCGACGGACAATTATTCATCGCAAATCACAAATATTAACCTAATATCTAGATTTGATAAGATTTAGATCGGAAGCCAATCTAAATACTCAAATCATGATCAAACTTCAATCCAACGATCAGTGAGAATCCAATCTAGAATTAGCTTCCAGAATAGTTGACGTCAAATTGAAAGTAGCATCCAGATAGGTGATGCGAGTTTTCTTCGTGTCTATTGTTCATAAGAATTAGCGTTCAGGACATGTGACGTAATTTCTTAAACCAATTTTTTCAGATTCATGAACATTCTGATTTTCATTAGAGATTTATCGCTATGCCATCTCTACACAAGGTTCTGTCCTTGAATTCCTCAAATCCGTGAATCTACCTTAATATTCCTACAACGGTTTATTCCTTTGAAACTCTATTGGCTATAAACTATAGTTGATGTCTAGATATTACATGAGATCTTTGATCCATTTGACTCAATGCATGGCGTTAATAGGGCATGATCTGTTCTTTGGAGGAGCACCCGAAAGTACTTGTGTCCATGAGAACTATTATTAAGATTGCATTGAAGTGCTTAACTTGCTAGATTGATTGATGACATTCCACACTCTTATACTTGGCATGATACTTGACGTAAAATTGATATGATGTGCTTGGCGCAGAATAGGTATTTTACTTGACAATTGAAATAAGCAATATCTCATGACTTCTCACGATGATTACGTGCTTGATATTCTTGTAACCTTGCTCAAGTTTCTTGCTAGTGATTCTATAACTTGCTCAATTGTTACATTCTCTCTATTATCTTGCAATCATTCATGTATAGCTATAGTGCATTTAACATTTAAGTACTTAAAGTAAGTTTATTGTTGAGATGTAATTTTTGCTGAGCGTTCACTCATCTAGTATTTTTCTCTATTTTTTAGATAATTCTGACAATGAGACTCAATCCAACAGGGAGGGTGAAGAGCAAAGAGAGTAGATCCGAACTTAGAAGTCATTAAGTCTTTGAGTCTTAAGTCCTTTGTCATGTCAATGTCAATAATTGTAATTTTATCTTTTCTTGAGTCTAGTGTTTATGAAGATTGGCTGGGATATTAATATAAGTTTGGATTATTATCATATTATGGAATAAAAGAGTTATGGTTATTCTTTTAGCGCACTCTGTCTTGTGTTGAATATCTCGTGCTCCGATTGACATGAATGATATAAACTCACCACACTCCCGGGTTCTTTCCGTGCTCGGGCGTGACAAGCAATATATAGAGCAAGATGAAGACACACGGATAGAGAAGATACACAAGCTGAACCAAGTGAGAAATCTAAATTCCAACGCAAGTCTACATTACGAAGTGTCGAGAGATTAAAGTCAAAATCCTTTCTCAACAAAAACCTCTAATGAGTGCTCAAGAGAAAAAGAAGCAGTAAATACATTCCATGCTACAATCTTCATCAGCTTCTTCTCAAAGTCTTCTGCAATACTCTGTTTTTCTTTAAAAGGCTTCTTCCTTAGAGTTCAAGATAGTTGCACTTACATTCTAATATTCATGTCTTAAATGATCTATAATTCATTGTACACACTATGCATGCGAAGAGGCAAACTCTGTGTAAAATCCACTTGTAAAGTGGTTTACTTCTCCTTGGGGGGAGAAGTCCTTGCTTGAGGGCAATTAAATTAGATGGGGCTCTTGTGAGAGAGCGTCCAAGGTGTGGTTGAACACCGAAAACAGCTAAGGCTCTTAAGGATTCGAGTGCCTGTGATATTGCTAAACACTTGACCAAAAGTAATTGGTGTAACTATTCCTTGTTGAGAGAGATAGTGAAAATCTTAGTGATTATTGGATACTACACATAGGACTGACTGAAGGTCAAGACAGAACCAATATAAAATCTCTCTGTGCATTTGTATGATTGCTTCTTTGTCTATTTTTCTTAAACTTCATTTCGCATCCGTTCAAGCACTAGTTTACTATTATACTTTATTCGAAGAGTTGTATTTATCTAGATTAAATTTTATTTATCCATTCGTCCCCCTTTGGGTCAAGTCATCTACTAGACAACATAAATAATTGCTTAGATTATGCTAACATCATTTAGAAAGAATATATCTTTGATTGATTTATATAACTTTGAATATAAAAATGGAAGAGCAATGTCGGAAACAAGCTTGAAATAATGAAGAGTAGGAGAAAGGCCTCTGGTGGGGCGGTCGACTGCCAATTCTAAAGAAAATTCACTCCAGTCCGGGTTGGAGGTAGCGGACGTATAGGAATCACCGCAGGTGAATTAATTGAACCACTATGAAAAACGTAGTGTCACTTGTGCGATTGTTTCTTGATTCCTTCCCCATTCTCTCTGTTATTTTCACACGTACGCCGACTATAACATTATGCCAATTAATTGAAATTGTGTTTATTATGCAATAGGGTAGATAGATATAGTCCAACTAATAATACATGTGTGTTTTATGCAAAAATTGAATATTATTTTAAACAAACCCAATTCACCTCCTCCCCTCTCGGTTTGCCATATATCGGGCCAATAAAACATAACAACATCTAAGGTACATTCCCACCTTCACTCCGAATGCGTAGGAATACTTGAATTTTCTTGATGTTTTTTAAAAATCTCTCCAAACAAGGTGACCATATACCTATGTGAAAACAAATCATAGAAACAACTACCTATGAAAATTTTAAACGGTAGGGTAAAAATAGTGATCTTTACCTTCATTTTTTGACAGCCGTAGGTAAAATCCGTGGTTATGGGTCGAATTTGTTGCAGTCTCTCTCCTGAGCCAAAATAATAATGGCTCATCCCCGTAAGTAACATCTTTAAGTAAAATAATAGTTGATGAGTTAAATGATTAATCTGTAAATTCTTCTATGCAATGACCTGAGCTCAACAAGTAACTCGATCAGAATTTGACTCAAGACTTAATCGAGTGTCTAAAAAGGGGAGTATGACTAACAATTTTTGAACACTCGATTTCAAAGTTAAACTCGATTTAAGCCAACGGATTGAATTTGAGCACAGTAATACTTAGTTTCGCTCGACCTTGTTTACAACTCTACACTCAAATGATGGGGAAAAAATACTTTTTCGGATGGAAATAATATTTGTGTCATTTGCAAAATTGTCAGAAAAACGGATGTGGGGGTATTCGGAATAAGGAGATAAAGCCGGAGATTTGCTAACTTTTCCATGATTAAGAATATTGGAGGTGATTCATGGTTAATTTATTGGTGTTATTATTATTTTTTTACGTTCCCTTATGCGCGCGCGTGCGCGCCGCATGTGCATATGTGTACGTGTGTGCCTTTCTTTTTATGATTTCCTTGTACATATATATATATATATATATATATATATATATATATATATAAAGTTAGAGCCATGTAAATTTATAACAGCGCGAGCATTAATTATATAATATCATATATGTGATGCAGCGAGTGTACGCTATAAGAACAACATCTTCTCATCTCGATGTAATTTACATTAGACAATAATTCTATTATTGTAAATAAGAGATATGGAACATCTCTTTATATGGACATGATTTACAATAATTCTATTGTAAATCGTGTTACATAAGTAGATGCTAGTTGAATAGCGTCTTCTTGCACTGACGTGATTTACAATAAAATTGTTAGTTTATAAAAAAATAAGAATCATGTTGATTTACAATAGAGCTATTACCACCCGGTCCCTATGACGACGATGATGCTCCCTTGACAAGTATCGACTCCAGCTCAGCGCTGCCATAACCTGGGCGTTCTATATTCCGCTTGCTATCTTTGCGCTCTACACCTCTTCGTTGGCAATGGTGGACAAGATGCTTATTTATTATACGAAGGTGATAAGTAGAGGGAGAAGTTTCTTTGTTGCTACGTCGAGAGAGTCGGTAACTCCATTATTCTAATTACTATAATAATAAATATAATTATAAGTGACATATGAAAAATTATTATTAACAAATTTATTATTGTAATAATAAATATGTAATAAACATAAAATAAACAGCATAAACAAAAATGTTCTAAGAATATGATTAATTATATTACTCTGATTAAGATTCGACGGTTGAATTTGCTATGCTCTAAAATCTGATCATTAGATTAAAGTTTGATTTTAGATTAAAGTTTGATTGAGATATGACTGATGAATGTGCTTCTAATTTAAATCTGACCATTAGATTTAAGTTTGATCATGATCTAATTGTTGAATTAATTTGTTCCCAATCAAAAATCTTACTATTGGAATTAAGTTTAAGCAAGATTCTATCATTGTCTCTTCTCTAGATCTAAATCAACGTGATTAAGATCTGATTATTAGATTTACTCCATATCTAAATCTAACTTTTAGATTTATATTTAATCAAGATCCGCCTATTACATTTGCTCCTGATCTAAATCTGATCAAGATATAACGGTTGAATTAGCTCTCAATCAAAATATGACAATTAAATTTAAATTTGATCAAGATCCACGCGACTGTTGATCTTCCTGAAAACATGTTCTTAATTAATGACATTGTACGTACTTCATTATATCTCTTGGTTGATAGTACCGTGAAATGATACCCAACTCATCAACATTACATCATGTGACCCACTCTTGTTACGATAAATAATGGAGTATGGGAGAGTGAGAAATTATGGTCAGGAGAGTGAGAAATTATGACCGAGCTTCTAATGAATTGGCCGCAATTGTTTGCGATAAAAAAATTATCGTTAATTCGTCATTAATCACCAACTAAAATTTGTGACAAAACGCTTTCGTCGCTAAGTAGCCACTTTTTTTTAAAACTTAGTGACGAATAAGTTATCATCTCTAATCCATTGTTAAAATTAAAAGCCTATATTTTTGTTATTTATGCTAAAGTTAAATCTTGTCTCTAATCTATCGCTAACAATTCTTAAGTCAGCGATGTATATTGGATGGTCCCTAATCCATCGAAAATATGTATTTTTTGAAATTATTTAGAAATTGTTTTTTTTTTGCTACTGTGTAAAGGAAGGAAATTGGTCGGTAATCTATTTCTAACTTTTCATCTTTGATGTGACGGATAAACTATCGTTGATATTTGTCGTAAAAAGTAATAAAATTTATGACAAAATATCATTAGCTGCTAATCGGTCACAAATCTATGTCTACATTCACGCAACACTAAATATTACGATAGTTCTTTGTTCGCAGCAAATCCGTGTCTAATTTCCGATAGAAAAAGTCGTCGCAATTAATCCGTCGCTACCGGCGCATTTTCTTACAGTGATGCATCGCTTTTTACCTAAGATCGTGATTATATTTTTGGACTTTCCATCATGGTTTTAATAATAATATATCATTAATAAATGTTGGACTTTTCATCATGATTTTAATAAAACCCGTGATTAAGACTTTACACTTTTTATTACGAAGAATAAAATCGTGCTTAAAGGTTTAAACTTTTAATCACGGTAGTAAATAAAGTCGTGATTAAAACTTTTCACTTTTCATCACCTAGAGAACAAAATAGTGATTAAACATTCTTTATCCATCATGGTTTTGTTAATACCGTGATTAAAAGTCATAACGGTTTTGATAAAAACCAAGATTAAACATTCTTTATCCATCACGGTTATCTTAAAATCATGATAAAAAGACATTTCAATTTTAACAAGAATGTGATTAAGCGTTCTTTATCCATCACACAATTAATTACGTTAAAACCATTATTAAAAGTCTTCACAGTTTAAATAAAAATCGTGATTAAAAGTTTTTTATCCGTCATGATACTCGTTAAAACCGTGATGGACATTCCATCATAGTTTAACTAAAACTGTGATGGAAAGTTAGTTTACCCACTCAATACCATCAGGTTTACAAGCTATCTATTCTGCAGGTAAAAACATGTAGAAATATTAATTACAATCGTCTTACTAAGTAGGTAAAAATAACTAAACAATATCACACCTACCTATTCATTCATTCCATTCAACCACACCATTCAAATTCTATTCAACCATACCATTCACATTCCATTCAACCATGACATTCCATTTACATTCACAGCCCATTCGTTCCATTCAAAGTCACATGCATTTACACAAAAATATTCATACTATATTCGATTCGCATGAAACTATGAATTTCATTCAATTCAATTAACATTCCACGTAGCTATGCATACCATGCCATTCCATTATTTACAAATTCACAAAGTACATGCATCTACAAAAACCCATGTCTTATTTATCGATCATAATACATAAATACAAAAAAAACATACATTTGATAAACCTTCTAATTGAGCAATATTATTGCAAATATCTAATTTAAAGTGAGTATATCACTAAAGGCCAAGAAATCCAATATTCCTTACCACCAACCGGACATCCCCAAACTGCATCTCATAATTTTGTAGTCATCTACACATAAGGTTATCATGCGTAAGTAAATCATCTAATATGAATTGCATCAAATTAAAGTATTAAAAACTATATATGTGTCTAGTTACTTTCTGTAATACAAACCACCGTGGGTTTTTTTGTTGTAGTCTTCCCCTTCAACTTGAGGCATGGTTCTATTGCTCTTAAAAAAACGTTAAACATTTATATCACAGATGAAATTGAAAATTTTGTTGTAGAATACACATAATAACAAAACATACTAATTTATGATTTTAAGTCATGTGGGATCCAAGTTTCATCACAATCTACTCGCATGTAAGATGACGAAGAGTCATCATTGGTCCGATCGAACATGTCAACAAGTGGCAACCCTTTGGTGAAACCATGATGCCTTACTACACCATTGGGTTTAAGATTGTCCTTGATGAGGATAGAATTCATACGGCCCATGTGCGGCCGTTAGGCTCGAGTCGGCCCAAAGTCTGCGAAGTTCATAGCGGACCCCTGACAGCCGACGGCTCACGCCAAGTGGCCTAATAGGGCCAGTCATCAGATTCGCCAGCCCACGAGAGGTATTGACCCATTCATATCGGACGCCGGATGATCCTCCCATGACCGAACGTTATTCCAGACATCATCGACCTCCACTCTAGTAAAGACGAGCACATCTCACGGGAGCCGTAATACTCGCCTAAAAATTGCCCGACCCCGGAGGAAAGGGTGCACAGCGAGAAACTCCCCATGATCGCGGAGAGACGTTACTCTACGACTCATGCCCTTCCCTATTCAGGGATGGACCTCCACCTCCGGGATGACCCCTATAAATGAACCTTCGACGGACACATGGGGGGGGGGAAGACACGGTGAGATAGACGCACATGCATACTGGGACAGACTGACAGCTACAGACGCCTACAGACAGAGAGAGCCTTCTACTTGGAGAGCCCGACCTACTTCTGAGCTTGCCTCCAGCCTAGTGAGCGCCCTCTGAGCACTCAATGGGTGTGGCGAGCACTTCTCTGGAAGTCGGATCTTCACTTTAGGTTTGATCGCTCTGCTCTCATCCTCCTCTCTCTTCTCCATCTTCCTTTGATCCTCACGTAACAAGGTCCTAACTTAAATATCGGAGAGTTGTCCCCTGAGATAATACCTATGGCCCATTCTGACACCATTCCTCTAGTGTTTGTAGACTTCTACGGATGACTGGACGATCTTTCTCAATAAACAAATATTAAAAATATGTTACGAGATTCAAGAGATCATTTTCTCACCTCTACAGTCCTCATTGTCAATATAGTCTCTTTGAGGAGTTGACAGAACAACAAATAATTTTGGATCAAGTTGGTCTTGTACATAAAATACCAGATCGGCATCAGAAACTAAAATGAAAGGTTCAGATCTGTGACCTATCCTATCAAGCTCAACCAGTGTAAAATCAAGCTCATCCACTTTAATGCCATTCTTGCTGTCAACCCAACCACATTTGAATATTAGAATTTTAAATATATTATAATCCAATTGCCACATGTCATTAATAACTCCATAGTAGTAACACATGTAACTACTGGATTTTTGGCTTTCGCATATGCGATTTGCATTTATGTGGCCACCAAGCTCAACCCCCTAGTCTGGTTGACTTGTGATCGATCTCACTCCTTCATATGACAACCACATCCATTGATTAGTCAACCATGTGAGTTTAGTACTTGATGATGAGACCCATATGCAATACATTGAATGGCTTTTAATATATTATTTTTGACATTTAAATGTGTATAAGAAAAATTAGTAAGTTATTAATAAATTTAATTAATCTCGTACCTTCTTACGTAGCCAAAAGATGTACGTGAGATAGTGTTTTGTCTCGTAGCGATTTTTTTTTTTTGCTTAACGAGAAATTTGTATGTCTTTAACATTGTCACGTGCTCAGTAATAATATATCATTCAACATTATCAGAACTGAAGGTACCAAAAAGGATACTCTTTTAATATTAAAAACCTCGTCTCTATGCAAGAGTTGGAGGTTAATTGACTTAAATCTCATGATTGTCCTATTTTGATGTAACAATTATTAGTTATTCGTGACAATACGATCAATCATGCCTAACCATGTGAGATATGTCATTACCAGATTCTATTTCTTTAATGCTATTTGTACCAAGATGGTGGATGTCTCGAAATTAGATGATGTATAAAAAAAGACGGTGATCACGTTATGTTTTCTTGAAAAATACCCGCTATCATTTTTGATAGTACGACTCATCTGACAGTTCATCTGGGTCAGAGAAATTAAATTTTGTGGATTAATTTATTTTCATTGGATTCGTTGGATGTATCTATTTGAGAGGTATATGAAAGTTCTAAAAGATTACGATGACTAATTATTATCATCCAAAAAGTTACATCACTGAACGTTACAATATTGCAGAGGACGTTGTTGAATTCTGCACAGAAGATTTTAATCCCCCACGCGAAGACCATGACAACCGGCACTGATAATGGAGTTGGCCAGCTAGCTCCATGTGATTGGGTGGCTACAATTTCACAACAAAAATGGCATCAAGTGCATCATTATGTTACGTAAAACATGGATGAGATTCAATCATATATATGTCAAGTACATTCCTTTTTACACTCACAACATTTGCAATTAATTTAACTGCCATACAATGCTCAACGTGATAATTAATGACATAATTTGGGGGAGCTGGGCTGGTAGGATTCCAGAGTACGTTGGTAATGACGAAGCTAATTAAATAATAACTAGTTCCTGGTGTGCGATCCGGCGTGCCAGCTCCTGGCCATCGGGCAGCTCTGCCACATAACATCGATGCCCCTCGGTGCTGAAGGGGGCGCCCCCGGTGCCGAGGATGAGACCCACCAGCCAGGCAGCAAATTCCCCGAGCAGAAAAGCTCCCACGAAGCTGGTTATCACTCCGGCCAGCACCACGAACAAAGGGGCCGCCTCAACCCCAATCAACTCCGTTGCGACGGCGACCCCCACGACTTCTCCCAGCATGGCGCCGCCAATCGACGCTGCACCCACCACGGCATCGCGTGTCACCGTCTTGATGACGTGCTCGGATGAGAATATGTCCCACACCATCAAGCCCACCGTGAGCAGCAGCATGGCGATGCCAGCAACCCCGAACGCCTTTGATAGCCGGTTCGCTAGAACCCTTCCCCGCCCCGATGCCTCCACGATTTCCTCGTACACCTATATATATATGAAGTTAGAGCCATGCAAATTTATAACAGAGCAAGCATTATATAATATTATATATACATAATTATATGATGCAGCGTGGCTAGCTATTGATTCATTCCCCACCCGCCATTCATTTTATTACCTCTATCTTTTGCACATCGTCCAGATCCTCAAACCGCCCCTCATATCCCAACCTCGCTTGGTACCTGGAGCAAAATAAAAAAATAAATTAAATAGATCAGGCTCAATTAATTCGTGGGTACGTGCAAGTAATCTTGTACATAATAATATATATATACACACACATAACGTACGTACGTAACGTACGTACGTACCTGTTCACTAGATCGTCAAACTTGAGGCCGCTCTCCTTGAGCCACCTTGAGAAGTTGCGGGATGCGGCGCTCTGATACTTCCTGGTGTACTCCAGCATGGCGTTCCTGTACTGCGCCGCTTCCTTGGCCAGATCTCTTGCCTCGGTCACCTCCCAACTGTTCAGCTCATTCAGTGCGTCCATGACGTCCGCGGCGTGCTCACTGATCTTCGACAGGTAGTTCATCCGCAGCGTGTAGTTCCGCACGATCTGCAGCGCGAAGTTGGCACCGTTCACTATGTAGTCGTAGATGTCCTGGGCGATGGGAGCCCGGGTGGCGTCCTGCTCAAACTTTCTCTTCAAATCGCCGCCGGCGTCTAGAAGCCCCACCACGGAATTGTAATTGGATTGGCTATCTCGCAGGTATTTGGCGAGTTCGGGCTCCGACTTGAAGTTGATACTGTTTATGGCCTCGGCTTCTTGGTAGTAAATTATACTCGCGAGTTTGCGCAGCTGCTCAGAGTTGAGCATCACAAGCTCAGCCATATTGAGAGAGAGAGAGAGAGAGAGAGAGAGCAACGGAGGAGGAGGATGCTTATATCAAGTATGCTAGCTAGGAGAATGGGCTTGTGACGACGTGCGTGCTGCTTTCCCTTCTGTTGCTGGTGATTTATATGCCAACTACTGATCAATAAGTTGGTGGTGCCCACTCGAATACATACAGTGGATTAGACTGAGGGTTTCTCAACGCAAGGCCATCTCATGTTCACTGCCATCTGATCTGAGCCTACAACCTAGTCTTTAGTTAACCTTTCAAGGGAGGAATGAAAGATCTTTGCACAAAATTAAGATTGTGAAGTTAATTAGTAGTTTATATGTTCCACCTCATACATAATTAAGGCATAGCTCACATGTCACATGCACCTCCTGGAAGTTATGACAAAGGTTATGATACTCGTGCCTTTCTTGTTGTGTTGGGGTTGGAATGGTGTGGCTGTTGCATGCGTGTGGATGGCAAGCATTTGTGGCTTATGTGGACGTGGGGTGCTACAACATCGTACCCACGTTAAGATTTTTATTTTTTTTTGTTCACATGGATATGAATAACACGGAGGAGAATAAGGCACTGAAATATATATTGGTGCTCCAGTAAGCGCTCCTCCCAACGTCTCTGAGAAGGTGCCAACACTCACTCCCAACTACATCACAGGAGAGCAGCGCCACCAGTCGAATCATCCCCACTGAGATACCCAGATACCAGAGGTTTGAAGAGGGGGGGGGGGGGGGGGAGATGTGAATTAATTGCGCTAATTAAGCAGCTTGTTCGCCAACTCACATTATAATGTCATTCAATTTTTCGTTCCTATGATGTTTTTGATGTTGGCCAACCTTTGATCTTTTTTATTTTCTATAAAAGTGGAAAAACGAGCACGCTTGACCCAACAAACTTTATCAATGTTATCAGAATCGAATCGGTGTCTGAACCGGTCAATGAGCTGAGCTGGTTCAATTCGAATCGTTTGGACCATTCAAGCGAATTGGTTTAAACCGTGACATCATCATAATAATGATACATGATCCAACCTAATTCTATAACCCAATACAATAAGAAATAAGATATTATGATTAAAATAGATAAATATACATGTATAATTATTAATTATGATTATGTAACTATACAATTAAAAAATAACAATAATATGGTTAAATAAATTGGCCTTAAAATTTCATAATATTTCATCTGTCTTCACTCTTCATAGTTGACATCTATACTCCTTTAAACATTTAAATTTTAAATATATCTAAAATAAAATGATAAATAACAAAAAATCAATAATAATAAGATAATTTTATTCATACATAAATATAATTTTGAATATCTAAATATTTATTTATTTATTTTTTTATTTTAAAAGGTGAAACGGGTCTGACCGATTCGGACCGATTCACCGATCGAACTGTGGTTCGTTCGATTCACCCGATTCTTTAACATTAGACCGGATCGATATCGGACCGGTTCCTGAACCGATCCATAGTCAGATCGGTCTGACCGATCGACCTGATCCAATTCTGATAACACTGAACTTTATCCATCAATATTATACATTAAACTAAAAATCGTACTACAGTCTAAGTTCTTATATCTCAACGGATATTCATTATTCTAAGAAAGTCGCGTCCACAAATACAGGTAATCAGATAAGACACGATACTGGGCGCGGATATCATCCAAGAAAATAAAAATGGCAGGAAATGGTCAATCGTTTTCGGGGGGGATTTTTGCGGGCATGCCCTCAATCTTATTTGTGGAATCACTTCTTTTATTTTCATATTATTTTCGATAATCTTGCTACGTCGTAAAACTTGTAAAAATGCCCTTACATACGTACCATCACCAGTTGTAAGTATTTTGTTAAAATCTCCTGCTTAATTGTGATTAATCCTTAATTAAACTAAAGATCGAAACTACCACTAATTAACCTATACTAAACTATTTCTATCTTTACATCCATATATATTGCTCTTTATCTTTCTCTTTGACACAATATATCATTCAACATAACTCAATCTTATAAGGAAATTTTTGCCAAAAATTTAATTATACATATGAAAATACAAAATTCTTTAAATCTTCAACAGCGATTAATTGTAGATGATAAAATAGCCATCCATCCACACCGTTTATTGGCTTCTCGGATTTTCGTCTCATCCCAAGGATACGTGTGGTCTCTTTCACGTAGGGGAGGCAACAATTCAAAGCACACAGTTCCGTGGTGAATCTTTCTTGTGGAAGATTCCAAGTCATCAAAAATGTCTATATACACTTAATTACTACAGAGTACAAACACTAATTAATGATTGGGGGGACGGTGATGCAGACTCTCATCTTGATGTGGGTCACGTTTAGGATAGACTTTTTCCCCCAAGAAATCATGCCTAGAGATCCATGGGAGAGTGCACCCCTTACCAGAGATAAGAGGAATAACCACTTCACCGCTGAGCCACTAGGAGGTAAATTTTATTAATATTACAAAAGAATAACAATTACATCGAACGGATGCTAGGCATTCCTAGCGAATCTAGTCGAGCATCACCTTTTATAGTAGAAGGGAGCTCATTGAAAGAGTAAAAAGAATTATATTTAGAGGTGCAAGCTAAAGAGGTAAGTAAATCCGCTACTGTATTTATTTCCCCGTAGATATGATAGATAGAGTGATGATGTGAAGGCTCCAGATCTCCCTAACATAACTAAGAATGAACCAAGGACAATGTATTTCTTTCTTGACAATCCGGACTAAAGTGAGCGAATCACATTCTAGAATGACTGGCTTTGTATCCACAGTGTGAAAGTATTTAATTCCATCTAGAAGAGCACGGGCTTCAACAATTAAGCTATTGGAATATCCATAAAAGTGTGAATATGCAAGGAGTACCTTGCCTCTGGAATCCCTAATAATGTCACCTCCTCCGGAGTCTCCAGATTGCTTAAAATCACTATCAGTGTTAAGTTTTAGGAAAGGCCATGGAGGATGGATCCACTTTACAATCTTCAGATGTTGACTGCTAGGGGATTGTGTGTTGATTGCAAAAGACTCCATAATTCTTCGGTTACTGTAATTGCATTCCTTGCGGTCAGCTATTCCACAAACCTTTTTCACGTTTAGGATAGACTGGAACAAGGAGGTAATTAATTAAGATTGACTTCTCCCCAATTCCCTGTGCTTAATTAATCACTTGTGGGATCTCCCCAAAATTAGTGCTCTTCGAGGATCATCATTTGGACAAGGAGGCAGCCAACTCCACCCCCATCGATGAGTTTCACATATTGTAGAACTTAGCCAGATTTGAATTTATTGAATTACTATTGCAAGAAATTTATGAAAGAAAAATTAGCAAAAATAACCTTCTTATTTCAACAATTACATAATTCTCATCTTTATTTTACTGTTATAATTATAAATAACTTCATTAGGTTGTACAAAGTACCTTTAGTATCACCCGCCGCTAGTGTTTTATTAGAATCTCTTCTTTAACCCTATAGTTAGTCATTAATTAAATTTTAAAAAAATCAAAATATACCTAATCTCTCCTAAACTTTCTCTATCTTCGTACACGTCTATCTCTCTATCTCTCGTGCTCTCTATTTGACACGATGCACAAGAAAAAAAAATTAACACGTCTTTGGGGAAAAAATAATTAATACACCCTTACAAGTTTATTTGTGAAATGACTCTCCGTATTCTCATCTTATTTTTTAATAACCTTGTTATATCAATATAGTGCTTATAGGTATACCCTCCCTTGAAGATTCAAATAATAATTTATTTTCATCATTATAATTATATTTTTGGATGAAACTATTTATGTAAAAAGAAATTATTTTGATCAACATATGGTGCCAAAGAGGGAGAATGAGAAATAAATAGATAAACATACGAAGATGGCAAGGGCGTAGGGTTACTTTCATCCTTTTTTAAATTTGATCCAGCATTAATTAGGGTTAAATAATATATTTTGATGGAACCAGGGTTTGCCGACCCGGCCGACCCGGTCTCGGCGCGGGTCGGGTCGGCCGGGTCGCACAGCGACCCGGTCCGCTCTCTCGGGCTCTCGGTGCTCGATTTTTTATTTTTTAAAATTTTTTAATAAAATTTTATTTAAAGATTAAATGTGATATATATTTAAAAATATTAGAATGTAGAGTTTTTTTATGATAATAGATCCATACTAATTATATAAAAATAATATATTACACCGCTTAATCAAACATCCTATTATATATAATACATAAAAAATTCATTTAAATTACTTAATATGTTAAAGTAAACAGTGACATAATAATGACATTCATTCATGAAGTATAAAGTATAAAAACTCACTCATCCTCCTCATCTGTGATGTCCGAATCCCAAAACTCACTAATCCTCGTCATCAGTGAAGCCCGAATCCCAAAACACATCATCAGATACATGAGACTGATCACCCGTATAATTTAACTCTATCCTAGTGGGTGGAGGTATATGTGGGTGGGACTGAAAATATGAAACCATCTACACAACTGACGAGTCGTGTGTTACGGTGGAGGGTACATGAAAATCTGTAAAAAAAAGTCATCACTACATCTATAGCTTCAATTCTATGATGTACGACTGGTGTTGGTGCTGGTGCTGGTGCTGCTCGAACTCTGGACGTGGAGGAAGATCCTGCTCCGCCATGTGCTAGTGGTGGGGGTACCCGGGATGTAGAAGAAGATGCCCTGGGTGTGCTACGTGAACCGTATCTATCCTGTAACTGTGTCCGAAAGGAATGTCGGACATCTCCCGGAACTCGGTCGCATGCACGAACATCGCGTCCCACTCCCGCAAGGTGCTCCGTAAATCTGTGTATGTCGGTGACGCGATGTTCGCAGTATCTACAGTGCACATGTCCATCACCCTCAACAGAGTATCCATGCTCCCATGCAGGGTGATGTCGTCCGTCCATGATGACCTGTAAATGATGTAAAAGTTGACATTAGTAATTTCAATGATAAGTACAAAACTCAAGATATGAAGAAATTTACAATTAATTATTAGTTAGTTGTAAATATAACCAAATGATACATACTAATTAAGAGTATGGACCCAAACTGGGCCAGTGCCCATCTCCAAACAATCTGACATTAAATGTGGTCCGTAGATATGACATATAGTCTTCATATGGCATTGAGCGTGAATAGTTCTCCCAGTACATGCGTACCTAGTATTCATACTGCTGCGAACCTTGTGCGTACACAACCTCTACTGGCGCAGCTGCGGCATAAGGATATGGATACGATGGGAAAAATGAACTACTGCTATCTGAGTCACCATGATACATCAGCTGATGCGGCCATGACTGTCCATACGAGCTTCCAGATCCCTGGGAGTCATGTGTGCTCATCCTCTCAAAATCAGACAGCATGCCTTGATAGCTGGTACTGTCTGCAACCGAACTTCCATAGTAGGGATCCCAATGATCAGCTGCCCGCCTCGTCCCTGCCGGTGGAGCACCGTGGTCCTCATCTTGCATGGCATGTGTGAAGTGCTGCTCCTCTGTCCATGCGCCATATTGACGGCCCCTACGACATCTACTATGACCACTGTTGTACTCTCTGCCACCAGCACTAATATCCTCACGACGACTCCGTTGGCCACCTTGAGAACCGCAACCTCCATGGGATGAAAACCCTGTCGGTGTACTATCATCATCGGAGTCATAACTCCTACTGATGCGGGGCTCAACAGAGGGCTCGGGAGTGTCGTCATCTGCATTGGGATCTAATGTCTCCATGTCTGCAATATCTATCGGATTTAATGGTGGTCCCTTTTCCTTCTTGCTGCTGAATAATGTGGTCTATGATGATTTTTGCTTCTGTGGAGCAGGGGGCGACTTACCTGCTGCATGTTGTGTCCCTCTAGATGCCTGAGAAACAGAAGCCTGGTTAGATAATTTTTCAACTTACTTTCTACTGTGTAAGTTTGTTCGTATACCTAAGACGACTGACTGGGTGCCTTAGATGTTGAGCGTCGTGGCGCAGCAGACTGAGATTGTTGTTTCGATACTACCAAAGACTACACAATTGAAAGAATAATATATTCAATTACCAATGAAATACAACATATAAATGTAGAAATGACAATATAATTTCACCTCTCTAAATTCTGACCTCCCCCTAGCCTCTCTTGAAGTGGATAACCTTCTGAGTTCCACAGATATTGAATGTCACGGTGCAGCAACTCGGGACCACTGTTCTCCCGCAATGTTGTCATTTGTCGGACCGACTTGCAATATATTCCTTACATCATCATACATCAATATATGACTACGCTATCTAATGAAATTTGTGATTTGATTTTCATGTATTAATTCACCTGAGGTGGCTCTTGACGCTCAATTGATGGAAGTTACATCAATCGCTCCCATGCTGTATTATCGTACGCATACGATGTTTCTCTACCCCCAATGACGAGGTCTTCATCTAAATTAACTTTATCATCACGTCATGTTGCTGACTCGTCACCACCCAACTGCACATGGATGTCATCTCCCTCTCCCACTGCCTCTTGTACAGCTGATGTGAGAAAAGTATTAGGCCGTGGTGTCTCGCCTGGTTCTTCAGCCTCCTCGTCCAATTCTGCCTCACCACGCTCGGTTGTGGCTCTTGCAACCCATGCTACCATAGGGTCATCATCGTCTCGCAAGTACACAGCATCCGTTGGGTCATATTCTCTCTCTCCTCTCCATGTATCCATCTACACATGCCGAACCGTTAGCCTCATGTTGTAATGAACATACACCATTTTGTCTAGCCTGCGGTGTGTTAGCCTATTCCTCAGCTTAGTATGTAAGAAGGAGAACGTCGACCAATTCCGCTCACACCCACTTGACTAGGATGTTTACGATAGAACTCTCATTGCGATCTTCCTTAATACAGGTGCACTTGTGCCGTAATTTAGCCACCACTCAGCTGTGATTAAGGCAGATCACGTACAATATAATAGTTAGATGTAAAAATTACATGTTGAGCTATAGAATGTACATTGTGAAGACACATTACCTATATCGAGTCTGTCACGACTGGCCACGGCATTAGGTGTCGCAAATGAACCAATTACCTCTCTAAATATTTTCATCTGCATTATCGAAAAATATTAAGTACTTGTTTTATTTTATAATCTCAGTGGTAAAATATCCAAGTATACCTCATTCAACGCATCAGCAGCATCTGTTGGGGTGACAGACAATCGGTCTACCACAATGTTGACCGATTCTATCAAAGTATCGTCATAGGAAAGGCCCCGAACATATTGAAATGCCGGATGTAGATAGTACGCTGCAATCGCAAGACAATGAATTACATATTAGTACCAGCTAAAGATCACAGCTCATTTATTGGACGAGAATGTAATTGTTTACCTGCCATGTGAAGATCGCGGATCATTTGTCTGTCGCATCTGTCCTCCACAATCTCTAAGATAGTGGGGTCCATATTTTTTGGACGTTGTAAGGATCTTCCGCTTGGCAGCTTCAATTTTGCTGAATACCAACCCCATGGTTGGTACTCTATCCCCATCCACACATCGCAGTACCTCATACAGTGGCTCTATCAATGACACTAATGCATTCACTCTCTCCCAAAAATTCACGATGTTGACAATCCCCTCGACCTCCCCTCCTTCACGTAAAGCAACAAAAGAGGAACTCAGCTAGGTCTCACCTCTAAACATTTGCTTCAACCCATCCTTATGCTTCAGAAGGTTCTGCAATGCGATGTAGGGTGTGACCAATCGTGTGATGCCAGGCCTCAACAATTCGCCGCCACAATGCTCCCTCATCCAAGCCAGTACAAGTGTGTGGCTGTATATATATTTCGTGATTTTTTGTGCCACCTCAACCACAGATTTGACCACACGAAGCTACCCAATCTCCTTCAGCATCAGATCTACACAGTGTGATGCACAGGGGGTCCAGAAAATGTGCCGTCTGCTCCTCATTAGCTCCTCCCCAGCCTTCTTATAGTTCGACCCATTGTTAGTCACCACTTGTACAACGTACTCCTCCCCAATCTCAGTCACCACTTGTTCCATCAATGACAAAATATATTGGTAACCGTGAATTTGACCAGACGCATCTACTGATTTGTGAAAGAAAACATGTCTATCACAATAAACAAGGAAGTTGATCAGGCTAGATTTTGTGATACCTGACCATTCATCACACATCAGTGTGACTCCGTACTTTGTCCATTTCTGTTTGAATGAGTCAATGTAACTCTTGATCTCATCAACTTGTTCATCAAGATAAACGCCGGCCAACTCTCTAGCTGTAGGTGGCTGCACGTGTAACCCAAGGACCTGTGCTTCCTGAAACATTGGCTTGTAGTAAGGGCTATTGGCTGCATTGAAAGGCAGACCCGCGTGGTGCCACCATTTTGTAACGGCCTGACCAAGTTTCCATTTAGGCCCCTTCTGGCCATATGCATCGTCCATCCTCGTTTGCTTGCCATGCTCTCGAGATAGTGCACCGAGCTCCACATCTTCAATGTTGATCGATTGTGTCCTTTTTCTTTGTGAACCCGAGTCAGCAGTCAAGAAACTCCTTATGTCCCGTGGTTGTCGAGTCGTAGATGAACCACCACTCCTTGATACTCTGGTCCTCGCCGCCTCGCGACTTCGGACTCTCGTCTCCTCGGGATGTCTTGACTCTTCCCTGGTCTGACGTAATGTCTCACGGAAATCGGCTTCGTATGGATCATTCACCGTGACATACATATTAGCCTACTCAGTACGTGCTTGTTGGTCTTCGTCACTGGGTGTCCATGCACATTCCTCATCGTCGCTGTCGCTTGCTCTTCCGCTCACTGCCGCTTGATCTCTTTTTTTCTTTTTTTACTTTTCTTGCGTCTCAGCTCTCTTCTCCCGTAGGTGCCTGGCCATTGTAAGTTTCACATCTCGAGGCACATGGGTACACCCAGCAACCTCAGAGTATCATGCACCGGCTCCTCCTGCCAAATACTTCTTCAACTGAGACACCCCTCCTCCCCGGTGTTCTATTTTACAATAGTTGCAACGCCAACACCGTCGGTTGCCATCCAACATAACTCCGTGTGGCCATCCAATATCATTTGGTCGTTCCCTAGGAACCATAGAGTGCTTAACTATATCTCCTAAATTTAAGAAATATAAATTATAAAAAATATATTATTTTAAGTCTACAACTAACAATGAAAATAATATTATTATTTCTACAACATGCAAGACTAAATTTAATATTTAATACATCTCAATATAATTTAGTTCAAAATAATATCATTACTTCTAAAACATGCATATAATGCTAATTTTTTTATTTAATATATCTACATTTAGTTTAAAATTATTTATAAAATATTTATCACTAATTATATATTTAAATTATAAACATCTCTAATTAAATTACATTATACATCTACATTTAGTTTAAAATTATTTGTAAAATATTTATCACTAATTATATCTTTAAATTATAAACATCTCTAATTAAATTACATTATACATCTAAATTAACTTTAAAATTATTTGTAAAATATTTATCACTAATTATATATTTAAATTATAAACATCTCTAATTAAATTACATTATAGATCTAAAGTAACTTTAAAATTATTTATAAAATATTCAACACTAAATTTTTATTTACATTAAAAACATCTCTACTTAAATTACATTATACATCTAAATTAAATTTAAAATTATTTGTAAAATCTTTATCAATAAATTTATATTTAAATTCAAAACATCTCTACCTAATTTAAATTATAAATATTAACTTTATTTTTTTGTAAAATATTTATCATTATAGATATATTTAAATGAAAAATATCTTTAATTTTTTTAAAATAAAATATTATATTATATTACGTCTACAACTAATAATGAAAATAATATCATTAATTCTACAACATGCAAGACTAAATTTTAAATTTAATACATCTCAATTAAATCTAATATTTGAACATGAATTAAATAATACATCAAAAATAAATTTATTTCTACAACATGAATTAAACAATATTTATATTATTTTTACAACATGAATTAAACAATACGTCAAAAAAAATTATTTCTGCAACATGAAGTAAATAAAAAGTATATTATTTCTACAACAATACATCAAAAATAATATTAAACAATCTAACAAATTTTATTCTTATATTTTTAAATTAAGAAAAAATATAAAATTATAAAAATTAATTTATTTTTTATTCCCCCCCCCCCCCAAACCACCCCTGGCCCAGCCCCACCACTGTCGTCCCCCACCGCCCCTGCCCCACCCCCACCACCCCAACCCCCGGTGGCAGATTTATCTTATCCTGTTATCATCAAATATATACTATGCATGATCGAGTTCAACGATGACAATATTCAATGAAGTCTAAATGTTTATGCACTAATGGCCAGTTTGATGTTGGAATAGGATAGGTGAGAAGTGTAAACAAATGAGAGAGAAAGTTGAGCCCATCAATACCCTTCTCACAAAAGATTTACGTTAATCGGTGTGAGGTAACGTATTCGCGCCCATGGGTGCAAATACGTTGCCCCTCTCTGTTTTCAAATAGGCCCTAAGATCAGGAGATTATATGTTTTTAATTTATTTTATTTTTATAGTAACAAGTGCTTACCATGGTCATTAACTATTTCTATGTTTTTTATTTTATTTTATTTCATAGCTTTGTCATTAACTCTCTATCAACTTCAAAGTGGGTTGTTTTCACATGGTTGCTCCATTAAATTATTTTGTAGGCTGTGATTGCGGTCAATTAACCTTAGAACATGGTAAGGCAGGCGTTAAATTAAACCTAAGTCTTCTTTTGGACTCCCCGTGGGCTAAAAGAAATGACCTAACATGATTCCTTCACTAAAATATGAAAATTTTCACCATAAAATCTACTCGATCACAAATATCTCAACGAGGAGTCGTTGCCAAGGTTTGACAAATCGACATATATCGAATCATATCTGTAACGTCCCGGATCGCAAACCCGGTCCAGTCGTAAAGACTCACGTCAGATTTCGATCGGAACGTCACAGTGGGACAACCCAAACGATACATTATAGTTGAGAATTTCACATAAACACTGAGATATTATTGCAGTGGAAATAAAATTTCTCGAATCATCAGCTTACATTCAAATGTCTTCATCCATATAAAATCGAAAATAGAAAGTAATAACTTAACAAGTCATTTATTACATAATCAAATTTCACACACAATTTTTTTTCATAAACATAACTACCTAAAGTAATGATACGAAGTAAATCCAAGTAGCGGTCAGAACTCTGCGAGATCACTCCTCGCTTTCTTCTACCGCTTCTCCTGGAAATGTTCAACGGGGTGAGTTTACGAATAGACCCAGTAAGAGACTAGCATAGTCCCCAGTCATAACATGTAAAAACATATCCAAAGTGATTTACGACATTTCATTTTATAAATCATTCTTAGGCATAATTTTAAATAGATAATACATGGGATTACTACATTTAACACTATCTTAATTTTTTTACGATCATAAGTCATGATATCAACATTTTATAAATAAAACACGTACAATAGAACTCTATTCTATCACTGACAATTCAACATTTGTAAATATTACTATGCAAGGTAATTCAGTTCATTTATGAGTAGAATGATTCCAGTACTAGGCGGAGTATAGTCTCACGCATAGTGAAGGATCCAAACAGATTTAATCTATCCTTTTCCAAATCACCATTTGATATACCGGAGATTCATTAATAGTAAACATTTACAGTGTAATAATAGTAAAATGCAATGACAGTTCAATAAGTAATAACATTTCAATATCAGTGTTGAGTTATGGTTTTGATGATTGTTGTGATTATTGTTCATGACAATTATGATTTTGATGATAACTAAACTTAATGTGTGATTACGTGATGATAACTAAACTTACATGGTTCGGATGGCAAATGGTAACGATTACATGGTCTTGATCCTTGGTTTGTATATAATCTTTGGTTGAATGTTTGATGTCAATGGGATGTATATATAGATCATTTGGATTCACAAAATGAAGGCTTCATGAGAATCTTGGTTGAAAGTGGTAGATGGCATCGAAGTGATTGAACTTGCATTGTCTTAACTTCATTTACTCTCTTATGTAGGTTTAAAATGGAATGCCAATCCCATATGCAAAGGTATCAAGATTCATGGTGAGAACTTGACACTTTGCATGTGTATATTTTTGGGAGAAAATGGTAAGTTTCCATTTAGAGTTTTTGATCTTGATAGGATATATGGTTGATATGTGTTCTCACATTGCATATACACTTGGCAAATTAGACCCAATCACATTGTTGAATGGCATCCTCATGATATATGAAATTTGGTTCAATGATGCTATCTTATTGCACAAATTGGATAGCCATATGATCTTGATGTTATGTTATGGTTGATTGAGTTTTCAAAGTATTTTCATCCTCCTTGTTAATGATTTCATGTATGTACTTCATGCATTCATCACTTGGGATCATTGGGCATGTGTTCTTACATGTTTACTAATGTTTTTTATTTTTTCCTGTATTTTTTCTGCAGGTTTAGGTCGACCTAAAGGACAGTTTAGGTTGACCTAAAATTACTGTAGCTAGCGGTCGACCGCCAGAAAGTTTAGGTCGACCGAAATTCCTAGAAACCAACGGCCAGCAATTTTCTCAGTAGCAGTCGACCGCCAGAAGCTGCAGGTCGACCGCCAACCCCAATAAGCCAAAAATGTTGACTTTTTTCCATCTCGAAAGAAGCATCTCCTCTTGATATTGTTTAATCCCAAAGCCACCAAACCCTCCAGAATTTGTGGATCTGGTCTAGGGCTTGTCCATAGACCTTCCAAGGGTTATAAAACATCCTATTAGAGTCATAACCCTAACCATCCAAGAGATCCAAAGAGAGGATGTCCAAGGTGAAAGGAGAGGGTATTGTAGCTCCGTGAACAGTACTTCGTGCAGCAAGATCTTCATCCATCTCCAAGGTGTTTCAAGCCAAATTTGAAGCTAACAACCTCCAAGGAAGTGAAGAAGGAAGCAAGCATTCAAGGAAGATCAAGGTGAAGCTGTCTAAGGAAGAAGAAAGGAAGAAGCAAGTAAGCAAGCAAGAGATCAAGGGAAGATTGCCAAAGGTGAAAGAACAAGGTTTTCACAACCCATTCAAAGCCATTCAAGCGAAGAAGGAATCAACGTAAGATCTGCATCATACACTCAGGGGGAGCCTAAATCAGGAGCATTCTAAACTATGGTTTAATTATTTTGGTGTCTTGTGCTTTGAGTTTCAAATTTGTGCTTCTCATAAACTGCAAACTCGTGTGTGTGTGGATCGTGTTGAATCCGTGGTCGTGTGTGGTCATTGTACTTTATTCGTGTGTTGTGTGCGTAGAGCTTCCTAGGTCTACGTGTGTGTGTGGATCTATTTAGATCTGGTCTTTTTAGTGTGTGGAGTGCTGCATCTATTGCAGCGTGTGTGTATGTTGTTGATCCTTCTGTCGGATCGTGTTGGAGACCTCGTCTCCGTGTGTGTGTTTGTGTTGGGGTGCATCCCCGTGTGTGTGTGCAGGCGTTGTCCTGCGTGTGTGGTTGGAGTGTCATCTCCGTTTAGGGATTTATCCCCGAGTGAAGCCTCACCGGGTTTGGTGAGGGGTGGACGTAGGACTGCCGTCGTTGCATCCGAACCACCTTAAAAACCATTGTGCATTGTGATTTGTATTGTGTGGTTTGGTCCATTTCTTCTACCTCCATTCTCCGTGAGTATTAGTGTAAACTGTTTGTTCGGATTTATCCTCGTGTATGTTGCATAATCTATATCATTATCATATATAGTTTGATAAATCCAAATTGTGTTCAAATAGTTTTGAATCTCTTAACTAGCTTTGTATCACATATTTTATAAAAGACCAAAAGTTTTCTTAAAATTGGTAAACACCCAATTCACCCCCCTCTTGGGTGTCATTGATCGCGGGACTTCAATTGGTATCAGAGCAAAGGCTCTAATTTCATAGATCTAACGATCTAGAGAGATCCAGGTCAATGACTATCATTATGTACACTTTGAATTCTCCACCGGTATTTGATGGTTGCAATTTTGATTTGTGGTTAGGTAGAATGTTTAGTCTAGTCAATTCATATGACCCTAAGCTGTGGAAGCTTATTTCACATGGTCCTCATGAATTGCCTAAAGACAAAAATGTCTGGACTGAAAATCAAAAGTGCAAACATGATCAAAATTGCTTGGTTTTGAAATTACTTATTGCTGCAGTTGATTCTAACTATTTTCCTTTTGTCTCCCATTGCAGGTCTGCGAAGGATATCTTGGATGGCTTAACCAAAGTCCGGAAAGAGTATGAAGACCAAGGCCTTGTGGCAGGTATGAGCGATCAAGGGAGTGATCAGCAAATTGAATCAAGCTCAAAGGTAAATTCTGATTCTGATAATGAAGATGAAGTTACTTATGAAGATTTGTTGATTGCATATGATGATCTTGCTGAAAAATACAAGCTAAAATGTGAAAACAAAAAATTGAAAAAGGATGTCGAACAAAATAAGTGTAATTCCTCTTGTAAAAAATGCTTGCATCTAGAGGAAATGATTGAGGCTCATGTGTTTGACATTGAATTTCACGAAGATCAAATATATTCTTTAAGAAATGAAAACAAGGAGATGACTGCAAAACTGAATTCTATGGCCGATGATCAAACCTTGATAAATGAACTGATTCATGATGAAAAGCTTGTTAAAGAAAATGAGAAACTAAAGGAATTGAACAAGGCCATTTCTGAAAGATTGTTAACTCTTGAAAAAGGAAAATCTGTGGTTGTTAGAGAATGTGAAAATGTGGATGAACTTAGGCAAGAAGTAGAATGCCTTAAGACTACCAATGCCATGTTGAATGTTAGTCTTTCCACTTGTGAAGAAGAACTTACCAATTCTGAATTATAAATTTCATCTCTTCAATCTGAAATTCTTGACTTGAATAATTCGCTGTCTAGATTTGTAAATGGTCAAGAAAACTTGAACAAATTGCTTGGGATGAAAGTGAATTTTCAAAGGGAAGGGCTGGGCTATAATCCTGTGAACAAAAAGAAGTTTAAAAATAAAGTTTATACATCCTTTGTGCACAATTCAAATATAGCCAGCACATCAAATGAAAATCGAAAAAAAGAAAATCATGTTGCACACACACATGCATCCATAAAGAAAATCAATTTGCATCAAAAATCTAAAAATACTGCTAGCACACCCATGCATGTTGAACATTCTTCTGCCACACACAGACAACCAACTAGAAAGAAACTCACATGCTTTTATTGTGGAAAACATGGACATGCTATACATAATTGCTTCATTATGAAGAATGATGACTTGAGAGCATGTAGGAACCAAGCTGTTTTAAAAAATGCAAAGGAAGTCTTCACCACAAAACCTTCCATGCATTGTAATCACTGTGGTAAAAGTGGTCACACCAAGTCATATTGCTGGTTACTTATGAAGAAAGAGAGTCTTCACTCAACAAGTCATACTCACATACATAAACCAGTAGAGCCAATGAGAAAGAAAAATGTGATGCCACGTGCTTCCCCCCATCACTTTGGAAAATCTGGGAATGTTAAGCATTATTATTTTCTCATGAAAAATTATGACTTGAATGTTGTTAAAAATTGGAAATTGCATGCCAAAGTTGCTGCTAACTCACAAGGACCCAAAAAGATTTGGGTACCTAAGAAGGCCAAATGAGAAATCTGTTTTGTAGGTGTGTCTTGGGAATGCAAAGCATGAAATCTATTTTCATCAAGAAGGTAAGGCACACGGGCTAGTGACATAAGTCAGCTTAAAAGAAAAATCAAAACTGAAATTTGGAAACTCATGTGATATCCCTCTAACTTTCTTCAGTAATTGTGTCATTGGTTTGATTCATATTGTGCTGAATAGTCTTGTGATAATGCACATGTCTGTACATGCATTCCATCCATAGTTGTTTGCATATCTATGTGTACATCACTTGTCATATAGCATCTTGTTGTAGGAGAGCTTGAAGATTCTTCAGATCATGATTTCACTATATATATTAAGTTTGCATATACTTTCACGTACTGTCATGCATAAGTTGAATATTGTGAATTCATGTGATAATGCATAGCAATCCTCCTACCTTCACCACCGTTGACTATATAGTATATCAAGTGGTGACATGTGGAAGGGCAGGTTTCGCCTGTCTGAAAGCTATCAATACGCGTGAGGTGATCTTCGGATCTAAGTTCTCCGCCCGGTACTATGAGTCAATTAGTTACAGGCTGCATATGGCATTGGATGGTAACTAAACATCTTGCATTCATGCACACACTAAGGGGGAGCAACTGCATTCGTTATATGTGATTAATGTTTAGGTTCACACATGAGTCATGTATTACATCCAGAGCTGTCTAGGGGATGTAGATTGTTAAAATTATTTGTCATGCCATTGTCAATAAATTTGAATCGAAATTGACAACTCAAGTCCTCTTGTCCCAGGATGTAGATTATACTCCAAAAAATTTAAATGATAATGAGCTAGTCATGACTAAGCTTGAATCAATTGAGGAATACCTTGCAAGGATGAAAATGATAAAAATCTCCTCAATCTGTCACAAGGAGACAGAAAGTGATCTAAATAAGTACCCAAGGCATGGTATAAAAGGCCGGCAACAGGTAAAGTTAATCAACCATTGTTCATGAGAAAATCAGATAAAGTCCTTTTAGTGGTTCATGCATATGTGATTATTACCATCTCTGGAACTACTAATAATGCTTTATATGATTATTTTGCAGGGATTATACAAGAAGATTTTGAAATGAGCATTATGGATGAACTGATTTGTACCTTCTTTGAATTGCAGGTGGAAGACTTGGAAGATGACGGATGCTCAAGGCACAAGTATTGGGAAATTAACTTCTGAGCTCTGTTTGAAAAACTCATAGTTGTTTTAACCATATTTCCATGAATGAAGATAAAAAAAATTAGTTTTGTTATTAGAATGCATATCCATTTTCATGCATAAACATTGTTGATGAATCTTGACATTTGCATGTGGGAGATTATGGAATGCACCTCTCAACAGGTCTGCTGAATTCAGGTAAATATTCAGAAAACCTGACATGTTGTTGCCCTCGTATGATGTGATGATTTTGTCAAATTACTTGAACCAATTTAAAAATCTTGAGAAATGTGTATGAGGTGATTGGCTATTGAATATCTCTTAATTTGAATTGCATGATGACATCTGAGCTCAATTGAGTATCTGGTATATCAAATACTGAGTAGTAAAAAGGTGGGTTACATCCACCTGGGAACTCTCACTATGCATGAGTTGATCTTTGAATCAATGTTCTCCGCCTCGTACTAGAACTCAAAGAAGTCAAATGGTTGATCTATAAATGAATCTTTAAACTGAGTTATTTCAATTGAAAATATATTTTTACTCATAATTCAAACATTTGGCTTGTGAATGATTTCTAATTTCAAAACTTGTGAAAGATTTCTAAAAATCTATTTTTGAACAATTCTGAACATTGGGTTGCAGTGTTTAATTGTGATCATGTATGCAGCCTCATTCATAATGATCATGTCATAAAAAGATGCTTGATTGATCCATTAATTAAATGTGAATAGTCTCATGTGAAAGTTGTCACATTGGATTTGAATCAAAGCTCTCATCTTACTTTTACATCATGTTTGTCATTCTCATCTTGCATACATGCATGCATGCATAAGGTACTTTTAGATCATGCAAATGAAAATCAAAAGTCTGAATCACTTTGCACATTGCATCGCATTCTTATATGCTCATACGTTGTATTGCATTGAAACTCATGTATTAGTCGCACTTAGTTCATTCAGTTGACATCCATTCAATTGGTATCATATTGTCCATTCAATTGGTATAAAATTGATATCATATTGCTCGCATGCATGTCATAGTGTATCTGCATAAACTCCCAATGTGTGCTTGTTTGCTATTATATGTTATTCACCCACATCCTTGAAACTTCTATGACCTTTTGTTTTCTTGATAAATAATGCTGCATTTGAGTCATTATTAGAGTGTTTCATGTCGTACACTCTGGGAGAGTTTATATTTCATAAGTGCATCTATTTAGGGGGAGTTGTACTGTTGTGTATTCATGATATTTTCGGTATACATGCTGAATCAAATTCGCACACCTCATGCACAAAATGTGAAAATGAGTGTTAAAGATAAGGATATATGAATTTCTTCTCAACACTCTCGAGATGATAAACTTGCTGCATGAATATTGAAGAGACAGTTGAGGAAAAAGCTGCCTACCCATCCTTGTTGAAAAATCTAAAATGAAAATGAAAGATAGAACAATGCTTGGTCTCACTGAGTAAATTGGGCACATGTCACCTGTAACGACCCGAGAATCCGATTACCGGGAAGGCCCGATAACCCGAGACTCGCACCGCCGCCCACGAGCCGGGAGGGCTCGGAAGGGCTAAAAGGAGTGTGGAGGCACAAAGAAATAGGAAATAAAGCAGGACAACTCAACAAATAACAGAAATAAATAAAACAACTACAACAGAGTCCAGTCCAACAGAAAGTACAGTCTAAAGCAGTAAAGCGTATCACATGCCAAGTGAACACTCGGCCCGGCAAGCTGGCAACAGAGAACCTCCGCTCCGCACCCTCGAACCACGAGGAAGAACCGCTACACCTGAAAAGCAGGGAATGAGTCTCCAAAACAGAGACTCAGCAGGGATCCCGTGGAACCCCAACCGGAAACAACGGCGGTAGCGGAAAGGAAGCTACAACTACAGCAGGAACAGCAACCCGGTGGCCGGTCAAAACTCGGCACTACAGCTACTCCTACTGCCAGAAGGCAGACCTCGATCACGCAGTCGAAGCTACCAAACTACGCTAGTACCACCTACCGAAGTAAAAACACACGGCAACCACGCAGTAGAGGCCTGTCCCCCGGACAGCCAACCTGGACACGCTGTCCAAGGTGCAACCCCGACCATCCGATCGCGGGTACCGCACCACAAGACCCAACCTCGGTAAAGCCACTAGCACTAATCTCACGGCGCAAGAACCGACACACGCGCCAAGATGAAACAACCGAACTCACCGGTCAACACGACCAAAAACCCGAAGGTCAAAGACACAGAGACTGATAGTCTGACACTCCGTACTCGACAGGAGTACCACCCACTAGAAGCACAGCCGGTAGCGTCCCCTGACGTCTTACACCGCACCGCAGGTGAACCGCCTGACATGGTAGGTCCTACCCGAGGCGCAAACACCGTACAAGTAACCACAAACAAGTGACTAGCTGGGGTCACGCTCGTCGACGTGGGTCCACAGTCCCCAACCACGTGTGCACACACAGACCACGCGTCCTAGGTCTGGTCCTCTGACCGGTTTTCCCCCGTAGCCGGACTCTGGCTACCGACGAGGGGCCTACGGTAACCGGTCCACAAACCGTCTCGAAAGGTGGGTGCCCGTACACCACTCCCAGGTGAGACCAGCACCTCGTACTGGTGGACTACGACTAGTGGAGGGTCACTGAAGGAGTAGACTCTCAACTCAACGGAAAACAACGTCCGAATCCGACGACGTACAGGGACCACCCCACGTACCGGCCCCGTCGCACGGTGACCACAGTCGGAGGAGAAACATGACTCGCAGTCCACGGCCACGCACGCACCGTGCACTAGAGTCGAGAAAACTCAAGTGGCGCTAAGCCACTGGACTCTGGACAGTCCTCTAAACGCACTACACCCAACGGTCCTTGAGTCACAAGACTCGGGGTCAAGACCGTTGTACGCAACAGCACAAGGCCGTCAATCTAGTCCAATCTCTATGTCTAAAATCACGGTAGCACGAGTACCGAGACAACACACGAGTCGCCAGGACCACTCCCTCGGGAAGGGAACGCAAGGGACTAAGGCCACTCACAAGGGCCACACGGAAAAACACAGAAGCACGATTCCCAGGGCAGCACACAAGCCGCCACGACGATTTCCCCTCTTGAAACAAGCGGGAAACCTCCAGCCCTAGGCCGGACAACTGGACTCACAGTCCAAGGCCAAACACATGGCCCACACGGGAATCGCCTTCCAAAGGAACCCACGATATGTGGGGGAGACCCCACCGCACACACACCGACACACGGTGACTCGATCAAGCGTAACACAAGAGCCCGGAACACGTGGGGTCACCCGGACCCACCACACCTATGGGCACGCTAATCGAGGAAACACGGTCCCTCCCGACACCCCAGAAACGCGGACACAGAACCCACGGGGTGTCCAGGATACTCACAAGGCCGGAGGTCGACCACTGGGTCCCAACCGGGTCGACCGGAGACCAACACAATGCGAACGGACGCTAAAAGGTCACCCGGACCCTTAAGCGCACGGGCACGCAAAACGAGGTAAACGAAACCTCCAGACACCCCAAAACACGGTCACGGAACTCCACTGGGTGTCCAAGGCACACACAGCCTAAGGGGAGCACAAGACAACAGGTAAGATCGCGCTAGGATCACCTAGCGCGACAAGCCGGAACGCGCTAGGGAACCCTAGCGCGACAACGCAGATCGCGCTAGGAACCTATAGCGCGACAAGCAAGGTCGGGCTATGTTTCCATAGCGCGACAGTCTAGAACGCGCCATAGCCCTATAGCGCGACAGGAACCGCCAAACTGTTCATCTTCTCCGATGAACGCGCCCTATCGGGGCAGCGCGACATTCAAGAACGCGCTACTGGAGTATAGCGCGTTCTCAGTCCCGCCCGAAAACGGTGGAAACCGCGGGAAAAGCCATGCCACGCCCCGTTCACCCCCAGGTGAAGGGGAAACAAAAGGGGAAACCTCCCCCAAGCTCCTAGGCATGCATCTAAACCCCTGGATCGCCCAAAAACACCATAAAACGGGAGATCCGGCTCACACCCCGAAAACACACATTTTGCCCAAAACGCCCCGTTTAGCCCGCTCGGCTCACCACGGCCTACGAAACTCGCGGGAAAGGAAGTACACGGGCTGAGGGTCCATCACCCTACCTCCACCGAAGATTACGCGCACCGTGGACGCCGATCCACGAAGAAAACGCCGTTGAAGCCTCGCCGTTCCACGAACTCACGGTCGAGCTTCTACGCGCCTCCACCGCCTCGATCCTCATCCATCCTCGCCCGCGCCTCGCCCGCGCCGTCCCCGCCTCGCCCATGCTCCGCCCCGTCGGCCGCCGGAGAGAGAGGGAGAGAGGAGAGAGCGTGAGAAGAGAGAGGGAGAGAAATGAGAAATGAGAGGGGGAGAGAGAGAAAAAGCTATTTATAGGAAAATCCGGAAAATCGGAAAAATCCAGAAAAATAGAAAATCACACCCTCGCGATCCTCGGAGCGCACCGATCGCAACGGTACCACTCGCGCCCTGGTGAACGGCCCGGTTCACCCGCAACGAGGTTCCGAAGGGAAAGCCGAAACCCACGCCGGGAATCGGAAAACACACGCGGAAAAAGCCGCGGAACGCCTCCGGGCCTCCGAAACGACTCCGGATCGCGCCGATCCGAACACGAAAGACGTCCGAAACGAAATTTCGGACACAACGGAGTTGGACACTCCGAGAAACCAGATCCGGGACCCACGAAGAAGGATCCGAAAAACCTGGGGCATTACAGCCCTCCCCCCTTAAAGGAATTTCATCCTCGAAATTCAGGACCAAGCACGAAGTCCCAGGGGAAGAACGCTGAATCAACTGACACGCTGTCAGAGCCCCAGCACAGAAAACCTCGATTCTCACGAAAAAACCAATTCTGAGGGACACCGCCAGACTTACAATCACAAACAACACCTCGCTCCTCGCGCCGAGCACACAGGCCAGCAGAGCAGGCATATACCAAAGGACACAGTCCGACATCACCTCAGACAATGCGAGAATCCACCATGGCGCCGCAGCCACGATCTCGCTCACCGGGGAAACACAACCCTCGACACGAGCAACAGCTACCGATCCAACCAATGGTCAGCAGACAAATCGCACAACAGCTTCGCAACCAGCTGACAGGTCGCACACCCTCCTCAAGGGAGCAACCAAAACAGAGCCTCCACCAGCTCAAGCAGCCATCTCAGCAGACCGCAACCAGCACATCGGCTCAACACCAAGAGACACCCCACACATGGCAAGCCGAAAGCCGAACATGACACAGAAACGACCACCAAAGGTCTCGCTGGCACACAGCTCTCGCCACGCTCGAGCCCCAACAACCAGCATCTTCTGTCTCTGAAAAGACCATCCACTGGTCACCAACTGCTCGCCAACTCGACCCTCTCGGGAAGCACGACGAAACCAAATGACAGAACATGGCGTCTTCAGTCATCACCTCACGGGACTCAGACTTATAGGGAACCACCCCATGCTAGTCACCAAACCAGGGATAACCTTACGACACCCATGTCCTATCAGGGACCACCAAGCCGACGCCAACCTCACAGGAGGCCTCCGCCTTAATGCGTCACTCTTCCATCTGGTCTCATCAAATCCTTCGATCAATCCAAGTGGACACCTGCCAATCCCGATTCCGCCCTTACCACAGAGCCACGGGACACCACCTGGACAGAGCTCACGGGTCCCTAAGCAACGAACATTCAACCGTCACAATCTGACAAGACCGTAGAACCAACAGGAACCCACAGCCTGCCAGAGATCACTTCCTCAAAAGACGATCTCATCCGAGGACACGACTGGGAACACAAGTCGGACACCAAGCCAACGACTCCGACCAACACGTCCTCGACCACCGTCAGGCGACATTCTCAACAACCTCATCCAGGTCCAACACCGACGCCTGACACGGCTTCCAACACAGGAACAGGGTACTCATGCGGCGCACTAGCCAGCACTTTTCCCAACACTCCATCCTGCCAGTGCCAACAACCACAAAACCTCGAGCAACGGCACGGCAACAACACGTTTCACACCGAGGAACCCATCCTCCGATGCTCAACGCAAACTCAGGAATCCGCCGGTAGCAACCAACGCTACGATCCTGAACTAGTGGGTCACAAGCCCACCACGCTTCCGCTGCGTACTCAGATCCACGCACACAGCCGAGAAAGCGAACATCGCCCAACCAGCACTCGTCCTTTCGGAACAGCGCCAGCACCCTCACACGACAAGGGAATGGGCACGACTTCTCACAGGCAACCGCCTTGCCAAGACAAGGAGCACGTCTCGCACGGACTTCATGGCACACAAGGCCAACCAATCCGAACACACAACGCAAGACGACGAACCTTAGCCCAACACAATCTCTCCAACCAAAGGAGAAACCAGCACACTTCCGACCAACGGAAGAACTCCACGCTCGACCTGACCTCAAACCTCGCGCACGCTGGAAACAGCACCATCCAGCACCAAGGAAAACCATCGCTTCCATCAGGTCAGCTCCTCCGACACACTCGACGAGTACGTCGGACCACAATCACAGCATCTCTCGATGCACCACTGCTGCAATTCCTCGAACTGCAAAGCACCATGCCAAGAGCCGCAACACGAGCCATAACAACGACCGCCGATGCTCATCCTCGAGTCCCGAACTCGCCATGGAGCCTTCACATCTCAAGCCAACTCTAGAGCGAACACAACCCATCCACTGACATAAGCGCAGGAGCAAAGACTTAACGGGACATCTCTGCCAAATCCTGCCTCGAAATCAGCAGAACGATCAGGACCGACACGTCATTTCTGACGCCACAGAGCGCGACAAGAACATCAGGCTCGACGAAACAGCAGCCCACCGAGAAGATCCTCCGCTCACCCGAGCACACTTCTCGATCAAAACGCCTCAGGAGCTGGACAAACCTCAAGCTGGAGTGACCAAAAACTGACAGCAGCTCCCTCAGAGCACGCTCAAGGCCACTTAACCAAGAACAGTCCGCACCAGCCACCTGACCACGCTGCAGGTTCCTCGAACGCAGCACCGCGAGCTCACGCCTGCCAGCAACCTCTGCCCAACGCAGCACAACCAGGGCCACCACCGATGAGGGAGAAGGCTCTCAACCTCGATCCTTAGACCCCACGCTGGCACGAAAGCCACGGACAGCGACCACCTTCACAGCGCCGCACAGCGCACTCAAGCTCTCAAGCGAGAAACAAGGCAGAAAGCGAACACAAAACCCTAAGCCAGCTGCCGACTGTACCGGACCTTACGGACTCTGATCACTGCAACATTTCGAATTCCTATGTACGTCCACAACCACCGCTCTGATACCAGTTGTAACGACCCGAGAATCCGATTACCGGGAAGGCCCGATAACCCGAGACTCGCACCGCCGCCCACGAGCCGGGAGGGCTCGGAAGGGCTAAAAGGAGTGTGGAGGCACAAAGAAATAGGAAATAAAGCAGGACAACTCAACAAATAACAGAAATAAATAAAACAACTACAACAGAGTCCAGTCCAACAGAAAGTACAGTCTAAAGCAGTAAAGCGTACCACATGCCAAGTGAACACTCGGCCCGGCAAGCTGGCAACAGAGAACCTCCGCTCCGCACCCTCGAACCACGAGGAAGAACCGCTACACCTGAAAAGCAGGGAATGAGTCTCCAAAACAGAGACTCAGCAGGGATCCCGCGGAACCCCAACCGGAAACAACGGCGGTAGCGGAAAGGAAGCTACAACTACAGCAGGAACAGCAACCCGGTGGCCGGTCAAAACTCGGCACTACAGCTACTCCTACTGCCAGAAGGCAGACCTCGATCATGCAGTCGAAGCTACCAAACTACGCTAGTACCACCTACCGAAGTAAAAACACACGGCAACCACGCCGTAGAGGCCTGTCCCCCGGACAGCCAACCTGGACACGCTGTCCAAGGTGCAACCCCGACCATCCGATCGCGGGTACCGCACCACAAGACCCAACCTCGGTAAAGCCACTAGCACTAATCTCACGGCGCAAGAACCGACACACGCGCCAAGATGAAACAACCGAACTCACCGGTCAACACGACCAAAAACCCGAAGGTCAAAGACACAGAGACTGATAGTCTGACACTCCGTACTCGACAGGAGTACCACCCACTAGAAGCACAGCCGGTAGCGTCCCCTGACGTCTTACACCGCACCGCAGGTGAACCGCCTGACGTGGTAGGTCCTACCCGAGGCGCAAACACCGTACAAGTAACCACAAACAAGTGACTAGCTGGGGTCACGCCCGTCGACGTGGGTCCACAGTCCCCAACCACGTGTGCACACACAGACCACGCGTCCTAGGTCTGGTCCTCTGACCGGTTTTCCCCCGTAGCCGGACTCTGGCTACCAACGAGGGGCCTACGGTAACCGGTCCACAAACCGTCTCGAAAGGTGGGTGCCCGTACACCACTCCCAGGTGAGACCAGCACCTCGTATTGGTGGGCTACGACTAGTGGAGGGTCACTGAAGGAGTAGACTCTCAACTCAACGGAAAACAACGTCCGAATCCGACGACGTACGGGGACCACCCCATGTACCGGCCCCGTCGCACGGTGACCACAGTCGGAGGAGAAACATGACTCGCAGTCCACGGCCACGCACGCACCGTGCACTAGAGTCGAGAAAACTCAAGTGGCGCTAAGCCACTGGACTCTGGACAGTCCTCTAAACGCACTACACCCAACGGTCCTTGAGTCACAAGACTCGGGGTCAAGACCGTTGTACGCAACAGCACAAGGCCGTCAATCTAGTCCAATCTCTAGGTCTAAAATCACGGTAGCACGAGTACCGAGACAACACACGAGTCGCCAGGACCACTCCCTCGGGAAGGGAACGCAAGGGACTAAGGCCACTCACAAGGGCCACACGGAAAAACACAGAAGCACGATTCCCAGGGCAGCACACAAGCCGCCACGACGATTTCCCCTCTTGAAACAAGCGGGAAACCTCCAGCCCTAGGCCGGACAACTGGACTCACAGTCCAAGGCCAAACACATGGCCCACACGGGAATCGCCTTCCAAAGGAACCCACGATATGCGGGGGAGACCCCACCGCACACACACCGACACACGGTGACTCGATCAAGCGTAACACAAGAGCCCGGAACACGTGGGGTCACCCGGACCCACCACACCTATGGGCACGCTAATCGAGGAAACACGGTCCCTCCCGACACCCCAGAAACGTGGACACAGAACCCACGGGGTGTCCAGGATACTCACAAGGCCGGAGGTCGACCACTGGGTCCCAACCGGGTCGACCGGAGACCAACACAATGCGAACGGACGCTAAAAGGTCACCCGGACCCTTAAGCGCATGGGCACGCAAAACGAGGTAAACGAAACCTCCAGACACCCCAAAACACGGTCACGGAACTCCACTGGGTGTCCAAGGCACACTCAGCCTAAGGGGAGCACAAGACAACAGGTAAGATCGCGCTAGGATCACCTAGCGCGACAAGCCGGAACGCGCTAGGGAACCCTAGCGCGACAACGCAGATCGCGCTAGGAACCTATAGCGCGACAAGCAAGGTCGCGCTATGTTTCCATAGCGCGACAGTCCAGAACGCGCCATAGCCCTATAGCGCGACAGGAACCGCCAAACTGTTCATCTTCTCCGATGAACGCGCCCTATCGGGGCAGCGCGACATTCAAGAACGCGCTACTGGAGTATAGCGCGTTCTCAGTCCGCGCCCGAAAACGGTGGAAACCGCGGGAAAAGCCATGCCACGCCCCGTTCACCCCCAGGTGAAGGGGAAACAAAAGGGGAAACCTCCCCCAAGCTCCTAGGCATGCATCTAAACCCCTGGATCGCCCAAAAACACCATAAAACGGGAGATCCGGCTCACACCCCGAAAACACACATTTTGCCCAAAATGCCCCGTTTAGCCCGCTCGGCTCACCACGGCCTACGAAACTCGCGGGAAAGGAAGTACACGGGCTGAGGGTCCATCACCCTACCTCCACCGAAGATTACGCGCACCGTGGACGCCGATCCACGAAGAAAACGCCGTTGAAGCCTCGCCGTTCCACGAACTCACGGTCGAGCTTCTACGCGCCTCCACCGCCTCGATCCTCATCCATCCTCGCCCGCGCCTCGCCCGCGCCGTCCCCGCCTCGCCCATGCTCCGCCCCGTCGGCCGCCGGAGAGAGAGGGAGAGAGGAGAGAGCGTGAGAAGAGAGAGGGAGAGAAATGAGAAATGAGAGGGGGAGAGAGAGAAAAAGCTATTTATAGGAAAATCCGGAAAATCGGAAAAATCCAGAAAAATAGAAAATCACACCCTCGCGATCCTCGGAGCGCACCGATCGCAACGGTACCACTCGCGCCCTGGTGAACGGCCCGGTTCACCCGCAACGAGGTTCCGAAGGGAAAGCCGAAACCCACGCCGGGAATCGGAAAACACACGCGGAAAAAGCCGCAGAACGCCTCCGGGCCTCCGAAACGACTCCGGATCGCGCCGATCCGAACACGAAAGACGTCCGAAACGAAATTTCGGACACAACGGAGCTGGACACTCCGAGAAACCAGATCCGGGACCCACGAAGAAGGATCCAAAAAACCCGGGGCATTACATCACCTGAGACGTGATGTGGTTCATATCTGAAAAGTGTTGACTAGTATCTCTGTTCAAAATGAGGTGAAATGGTTCAGTATTCTGAGTAACCGGGGATTCTGGCATGAGCTCCATACGTCTACTCGTGTAAAAAAGAATTATTTGAACATGATCACTCTTGAAAAATTCTGACTATCATTTGATATTGGTTGAGTTGAAAAATGATGGTGAAAACTCATTGTGGTAGAGCGTAGCCTCCAATACGCTGTTCTCAAAATTGAAGTGCAGTCTGTAAAATATCTCCTTGTGTTGATCTGAAAATCTGAATATCCATATTGCAACTATCGTTTTTCATGTTACTCACTTACACATATGGAAATTTGATTCATTATGGATTCAGAAATTTGATTGACTGCTTTAGCAATTGCATGTATCTCCTATAAGATTGCACAATTTCCCATGTGCTACTCATGTGCACTCCGATTGTCATGACTCTCTTGCATCTTTCTTATACCCATTCCCTTCTTATATAAGTATGGGGGAGCTGTGTTGCATGTACATATATGTATTTGTTTGATTGTACATCTCATATAGCATTTCATTCATTTTAAACTAAAATATAAAAATCAAAAAATTTGAAAATCAATGAAAATCCTTTTGATATGCACTCTTGCTCTTGCTTGTTGTGAAAATTTGACATGGGATCTAGATTTTGAATGCTATCATGCTGAACACCTCATCCTGTGGCCATCTTCCTCCACTGGTTCATATCCTTGAGGCCAATCACCACCTTCAATTGGTATCAATACATGTTTGACTGTATTTGCTTTGGATGGTATCATATTGATTTGTGAGAATAATCACCAATTGGTTTCTTCTAATTAGCATCATATTGCTTTGCTCGTCTCTGATTTGCCCCTGCTTCTTCTGATTTGCTATGATGGGCTATTACTATTTCAAAGGGAGTTAGGCTTGTTCTTCCTTGCTTGGCTTCTTCCAGCATTGTTGCTATTGTTGATCATGTCACAGGAGGAGAAAGATTTGCATTATCCCGCCTTTTGATTATGTCAAAGGGGGAGAAAAATTGATGAGTGTGTGTGACAGGGAAGAAGAACTTTTGTGCCATTCTGTTGTATCATCATTAATAAGTTTATCATTAAGTTTGTCATCATCAATAAGTTTGTCATCATCAAAAAGGGGGAGATTGCTGAGTTATGGTTTTGATGATCGTTGTGATTATTGTTCATGACAGTTATGGTTTTGATGATAACTAAACTTAATGTGTGATTACGTGATGATAACTAAACTTACATGGTTCGGATGGCAAATGGCAACGATTACATGGTCTTGATCCTTGGTTTGCATATAATCTTTGGTTGAATGTTTGATGTCAATAGGATGCATATATAGATCATTTGGATTCACAAAATGAAGGCTTCATGAGAATCTTGGTTGAAAGTGATAGATGGCATCGAAGTGATTGAACTTGCATTGTCTTAATTTCATTTACTCTCTTATGTAGGTTTAAAATGGAATGCCAATCCCATATGCAAAGGTATTAAGATTCATGGTGAGAACTTGGCACTTTGCATGTGTATATTTTTGGGAGAAAATGGTAAGTTTCCATTTGGAGTTTTTGATCTTGATAGGATATATGGTTGATATGTGTTCTCACATTACATATACACTTGGAAAATCAGACCCAATCACATTGTTGAATGGCATCCTCATGATATATTAAATTTTGTTCAATGATGCTATCTTATTGCACAAATTGGATAGCCATATGATCTTGATGTTATGTTATGGTTGATTGAGTTTTCCAAGTGTTTTCATCCTCCTTGTTAATGATTTCATGTATGTACTTCATGCATTCATCACTTGAGATCATTGGGCATGTGTTCTTACATGTTTACTAATGTTTTTTATTTTTTTCTGTATTTTTTCTGCAGGTTTAGGTTGACCTAAAGAACAGTTTATGTTGACCTAAAATTACTGTAGCTAGCGGTCGACCGCCAGAAAGTTTAGATCGATCGAAATTCCTAGAAACCAACGGCCAGCAGTTTTCTTAGTAGCGGTCGACCGCCAGAAGTTGCAGGTCGACCGCCAGCCCCGATAAGCCAAAAATATTGACTTTTTTTCATCTCGAAAGAAGCATCTCCTCTTGATATTGTTTAATCCCAAAGCCACCAAACCCTCCAGAATTTGTGGATCTGGTCTAGGGCTTGTCCATAGACCTTCCAAGGGTTATAAAACATTCTATTAGAGTCATAATTCTAACCATCCAAGAGATCCAAAGAGAGGTTGTCCAAGGTGAAAGGAGAGGGTATTGTAGCTCCGTGAACAGTACTTCGTGCAGCAAGATCTCCATCCATCTCCAAGGTGTTTCAAGCCAAATTTGAAGTTAGCAACCTCCAAGGAAGTGAAGAAGGAAGCAAGCATTCAAGGAAGATCAAGGTGAAGCTGTCTAAGGAAGAAGAAAGGAAGAAGCAAGTAAGCAAGCAAGAGATCAAGGGAAGATTGCCAAAGGTGAAAGAACAAGGTTTTCACAACCCATTCAAAGCCATTCAAGCGAAGAAGGAATCAACGCAAGATCTGCATCATACACTCAGGGGGAGCCTAAATCAGGAGCATTATAAACTATGGTTTAATTGTTTTGGTGTCTTGTGCTTTGAGTTTCAAATTTGTGCATCTCATAAACTAAACTCGTGTGTGTGTGGATCGTGTTGGATGTGTGGTCGTGTGTGGTCATTGTACTTTATTCGTGTGTTGTGTGCGTAGAGCTTCCTAGGTCTACGTGTGTGTGTGGATCTATTTAGATCTGGTCTTTTTAGTGTTTGGAGTGCTGCATCTATTACAGCGTGTGTGTGTGTTGTTGATCCTTCTGTCGGATCGTGTTGGAGACCTCGTCTCCGTGTGTGTGTTTGTGTTGGGGTGCATCCCCGTGTGTGTGTGCATGCGTTGTCTTGCGTGTGTGGTTGGAGCGTCGTCTCCGTTTAGGGATTTATCCCCGAGTGAAGCCTCACCGGGTTTGGTGAGGGGTGGACGTAGGATTGTCGTCGTTACATCCGAACCACCTTAAAAACCATTGTGCATTGTGGTTTGTATTGTGTGGTTTGGTCCATTTCTTCTACCTCCATTCTCTGTGAGTATTAGTGTAAACTGTTTGTTCAGATTTATCCTCGTGTATGTTGCATAATCTATATCATTATCATATATAGTTTGATAAATCTAAATTGTGTTCAAATAGTTTTGAATCTCTTAACTAGCTTTGTATCACATATTTTATAAAAGGCCAAAAGTTTTCTTAAAATTGGTAAACACCCAATTCACCCCCCTCTTGGGTGTCATTGATCGCGGGACTCCAATCAGTTCATTGAGCAGTAACAGTAGTTTTAATTTCAGTTCAGTGAGCAGTAATAGTCATTTCAATAATGTCTCAGTAAGCAGTAATAGTCATTTGAATAATGACTCAGTAAACAGTAACAGTCATTTCAATTTTAGTTCACTAAATAGTAGTTTCAATTTTAATTTAAAAATTAATAACAGTGATATAACTAGCCAGACACAGTGCCCAAACCACTCATAGAAGGACAGTCAGTCAGTACTTGATCACCTAGGTAAATAGTGATGAGTCTTGGTTACTACGCATAACCGGGAGAAGTCCTCTCCACCTTAACCAGTGGTACTTGTCCACCTCAAGTACTTGTCCACCAGTGGTTACTCGCGCGCGTGGGCGGCCGCCGCCCCCTAATTTTTTTTATTTTTTTTGCTTTTTAACCCTTCTTTATTTTTTTTGTTTTTGATCCTTTTTCTTTTGTTTAACCTCTTTCTTTTTTTTATTTAAACAATTAGCCTCCAAATATTTTTAAAATTTTACTTATTATATATATATATATATATATTACCAAATTAAATAACTAATATAAGACTAAGAATTTAAACATTTAAGTCTAATAGAATATATTTTCACTAATCAATTAAAATACTAAACTGAAAATTTGTAGGGCATTACAATATCAATCAGTGATCAATAAGATCAGTGCATGATATACAATCGATATATATTTTTTCTTATTTTAAATATTAAATATTTTACTTCATGTCAATGATAGTTAATAGGTAAGTTGGTTGAAAGTGTTTCATTTTTTTACGAAGACTTGGGTTTGAAATGTACACCACACATCTTTTGTGTGTTTTTCTTTTTCTTTTTATACTTAAAATATTGTAAAGAAATATGGAACCGGTGAGATTCAAACATATGACCTCATACTTAACTAACACATCCCTTAGCCAACTAAGTTAACAAATTATTTGAAAAAATTAAGTTATATATGTTAAAGTGTCTATTTTATCTCGTTATGTTATGGTACAATAAACTCTAGTCTGTGTCTCTCTCCTCATCAACTATAAGGAAGGTACACGTTTGGGACCCTACAATATGACATAAAATGGTTCTACGTACCCCTCGTATAATATTTCATGTGGGAAATATGGAACGCTCTTCCATTCAGTGGTACGTGTTTTGCGAGTTAGAAGAAAACATATGTAGGATGGAACACATGCCATGCTATTATATCAGCGTGAGGTGGCCAAACTGGCTTCTTGAAAATTTTCACTTTTAATTAGTACTCTTATAGTGACTTAATAGAAAAAGAGTAATGAACGTCAACTTGTAATCTTTGTTCTCGTTGGTCCAAACAAAAGGTGAAAAGATCATTTCTATGCAGAAAAGATAACCTGTGTCAAAATGGTACGGCTCACTTTTTCACGCGCATGAAAGGCGGAGGTCACTCGACGGGAAAATACATGACTGGAATATTTTATAGAAGAATAAAATATTTTGTTACGTAAATGAAACATTTGGTATGGAATTAAAATATTTTGTTAGGTTTCGCTATTATAACAAAATATTTTATTTATGTAATGTTTTATCATTTTAACAAATGTTTCACTCCTGTAATAAAATATTTTATTTATGTAGTATTTTATCATGATAACAAATGTTTCGTTCACGTAATAAAATATCGTATTTGTATAAAATATTATATTAGTTTATTTCTGAATTCAAATAAAATATTTTATTCTTTTTACAAAATGTTTCACTCAAATGTAAAATCCCACTCAAATGTAAAATATTTCATTCTTCTACAAAATATTTCAATCATATATTTTTCCACCGAGTACGCTCCGTCTTTCATATGTGAAAAAACGGGCCGCACCATTCTGACACGTGTCTTTTCTACGTAGAAATGGTCTTTTCACTTTTTGGGGGGGGGCAATGAGAATAAAAATTACATTTTGAGATCACTGGATTCGATGTACAGAGCATTACTAAAAAAAATTCGGGTCTCGAGTGTTTTCTTTGGCCAACCACTCAATAAGTTGGTGGTGCCCACTAGAATATAGTGGGTTAGATTAATTGGGTTCAAATGGAGCCTCAACGCAAGGCAATCTCATGTTCACTCCCACCTGACCAATAAATTAATAATAACCGTTGTAAGAGGAAATGTCTTAAAACTCCATTAACTGAGGCTTGTTAAAAGGTCACAAGGAGACAGAATTCCTATCACGCTCCGAGCTTTTATTACAGCGGAAGACTAGCTCGAGGAACGTGAACAGCCGGCATGATAAGCCTCTTGCAAGCAAGAACGATCAGAGCGCAAGATAATCACACATAAAAATATAATTGCACAATAATTTACTTAAACACCAACTTTATTTCATTAATAATCAAAATATCCCAATACAATAACTTTTCAACCTTCTTCAATCCATTAGACTCAAGAAAAAGGAAAATTACAAAGACTCGATCTAAACAAGATTAACTTTCCTAAGTTTTCACTCTCATTTTGATACGACTTTCATTCGCTCTCGGACCCGCTACTTGTATAACTCGAATCCGAATTCGAATCACTTCCATCTCCTGAAAAGATTGGAAATAGATAATGAGCACACTTGCCCAGTAGGTATCTTCGCATCAACATGAAGGCACTATTAAAGTGATTATCATTTTAGCTCTAAAGAATAAGGTAAAATCATGCGAATGCGATCAATCATGCGATTAAACCAAAGTAACAAAGATGATCATGTAAGATAGAATGAGCAAGTATGAATTAGCAAGAATGTATCAAGAACATGATATGGCCTTTCATGAATAAGAATGTACTAGAAAGTCATGTAACAAGCAAGTAAGTACTCTTCGCTTAATAGCAAGTACTTCATGAATTTCTGTGGAATACCATTTTGTGGAAAATTCTGAGAATTCCGTGATTTTCGTGATGCCGTGGATTTTCACTTATTTATAGAGAAAGTACTCCCAGCGCAATGCGACGCCAGTAATATCATACCCCATGGTTTATAATAGTATGTTTCCGACAATCAGCCGAGGGGACTAGCATAGAGCCCTTGAACATAATCAGTGCTCGATCCGCATCTTCAAGTATAAATCAAGCTACTTCCACATTTCAAGCAATAAAATATGGCCAATAATGTAACAAGTTCAATAAGTTCATAATAATTCAAATGAACGAATGCTTCAATTAAGAATATGAGAGATCAAGAATGACTTAAAACAATGTTATGCTCATGGAACAATTTTGACAGCATAACAGTATATTCCTTATCTTCCATAAATTAAAATTAAGTATCTTGAGCTATATGACAAGTCCTAGACCATCAATAATCTATCTAGGAACTTTCGAATATCAACCCTTGGGTTAACTGGACGTGACGGTCTATAACTGGGCCGTTACACGTATATAACGGTCTAGTATTGGGCCGTTAGAACAGTTGAATCCAGAAGAAATTGGTATGGACTCATATAATGTGACAGTCAGATACTGGACCATTACTGTGCCTTAACGGTCTAGTAGTGATCCGTTACATAACCAGAACCAGAAAACTTCGATAGTGCTTTCTAAACAATTGGGCTTTAATGGTACAACCAACTCGGCGTCCTAGTGGGAATCCCAAGCTCGCGGACAATTACGGAGGCCTTGAAATAAGATTTCCTAATCCATTGGAAGGAATATCCAATAGAGAGGTCCTCAAGTTCAAGAATATGTTCCTTTTGTGTAAAAGTGTGAACTAATGGTCATATACCGCAGTATATGCCATATACTTAGAGAAATTGACTCTATAGTGATGAGAAAAGAGTGAAATAGTGATAAATCAACATTTAAAATCTCACCAATATAACTTTGAAATCATGGATTTAATACAAAATATAAGATCTTGACTTGAAACTAGCATATGCTTAAAAATAGGTTTAAGTACTCACAACCACGCATTTAGGATCATGAAACAGTAAACAAACTACGAGTCATGAAAACATGTTAAAATCTAGCTAACTAGGCTTATATACATAAGTTAATTGGACTGATGTCAATCCTGTCTCGGGTTGACAGAATACAGACTCTGACGGTCTAAGTCCTGTGCGTCATAGTGATGTGACGGTTTATCGTGGAGCCGTCAGAATGTTGTGACGCTCTGCTCGTGGTCCGTCAGAGTTCATATGAAAACGTAAGTCTCATAGAGCATGTAACGGCTTATCGTAAGACCGCTAGATGACTATGGCGGTCGATCTATAATCTGTCAGAGCACTGCTGATAGTAAATAGAATATGAAGATTCTAAGGTTTTAACTCACATCATATCTGCAAATCATATATAAACTTCCACATGATAGAACGAAGGTTAAACTAACAGTATGCATGGGTTTTCTGTGAATTTGACAAGAAGGTTCCTTTTTAACTTAGTTAGGGTTAAGAATATGCATGCATGATATACAAGTGCACAAGTCCTATTAAAATATGAAATTCTTCACATATAAAGCATGAAATCGAGCAAAACAAGAGGGCTTTTACTCCTATCATGATATTCTTGCCATTCATGAGATAACCTATCTCTTTCCTGGGCTTTCAACTTTCAATTTGAGACTGCAAGACACACCATAGTTCTTCCCTTCTGTGAGTTTTCAGCAACTTCACGTTGCTCTAACTCCGTAATCTCTTGACCTAAAGACGTGAAATTTAGAGGGTAAGAAGATGAAACTAAGGGGAACAAAAAGTTCTAAAGAATCAGACCCTAAATATCTCGTTTAGGCGTTCTAATCTCTGATCTTCAGCAGACTTTTGCTCAGATTCCTGGGTCGCTATGATCGAACCTGCAACTTTGCAAGGTTCTAGCTCCTTGTGTAGTCGACCTCCTAGCACGAAATTTTGAGGAAGATTAGTCCTATGTATAAGGAACAAAAACCTCTAAAGAACCTACCTGAAATAAGGCCGTCTTACCTGGATTCCACGCGAGCCAATGTAGGGTCACGCAGGTCACAACTAGGTCCTATTTATAAGGTTTTGCTAGGATTTGAGGATTAGTTTGATTCTAGAGTCCTTGGCAAAGCTTAGATCGACTTCAGAGAGTCCTTAACACGTTTACTTGCCCTCCCATCTCGATCCCTAAGAGATAGACTATCAAAAATCTAATCCTTTTACTCTTTCTTCACTTCACGGAACTGACAGGGTGTAACGGTTGAACCCTGGAGCGTTATATCCTTGTGGCGGTCGCACGATAGACTGTTAGAGTCATTGTGCGTCGACTTTGAATTGAGTTCAAATTCTAATTTTCGTCTTATCCACTTAATTATCTAAATAATTAGTATTTATCCTTAAATTCCGTGAGTAAATTAATTATTCTTCTAGAACATGGGCTAAACATAATGGGTTTGGTCCTTAACTTCTTTGGGCTTTATTTATCAAAACTGGATTAATTATTTATAATCAATTTAAACATTATAAATTTCTAATAAATTTCAAAAAATTCTTAAAATAATCCAAAAATTATTTATATAAATTTTGGGGGACTACAATTCCAATACCCACATATATGGGAGGGAGCCTACAACCTAGTCTCTTTAGTTAACCTTTCAAGGGGGGAGGAAAGATCTTTCCACAAAATTAAATTAAGATTGTAAAGTTAGTATGTAGTTGATATGTTTCACCTAAGGTAGTTCATCTGTCACATGCACCTTCTACAAGTTAATAGTTGTTGAATTTTTATTGGATTAGACATCCAACTCAAAACCTTAAAGTTTTGAGTGGAGAGAGCACCACAATTATATATAATCATATTATATTTTTAATCTATTTTTAATACAATATGGAGAGGGCACTACAATTATAATCAAATTATACTTTAAACATGTTTTCAATACGTGATTATTCTCTAATACATCTCCTCGTGTGTAAGTCAATTTTAAACTCTGTCACATGAAATATGACAAATATGGGATACGCGACTCAAATCATAATCATGAACTCTGATACCATGTTAAATTTTTATTGAATTAGGCCCTCCAACTCTAACAATAGTAAAGATTATGATATATACTCTTTTCTTGTGTTGGGTGTTAGAAAGGTGTGGCTGTTGGCAGTGGATGGCAAGCATTTGTGGCTTATATGAGCGTGGGGTGCGACTACATCGTACCCATGTTATGAGTTTTTATTTTATTTTTTGGTCACATGGAAAACTGAGTGACTGATAGGACGTGGAATCATGGCCACATTCGCGTCTGTTACCGAGGATTGAGTGTCTGTGGGAGAGATTGGGTTAAGAAAAATAAAACAAAAACTCCAGCTTCGCGGGGTCCCCACGTGAGAGTCCCGGAGGCCCCTTAGCTTGCCTATAAATACCGGCGTCTTTGTGAAGAGATAAGCATCATAGCCGGTTCACCAGAGGAACCGTCTCGCGAGCCCTTGACCATACGAGGTGAGGTTTGTTTGCTTGTTTGTTTATACTGTAATGTATCTTCCATTACATATATAGGCCGTGGAAGCTGTATCTCGAAGAGGGAACTGCTAAGGGGGAAGGGAGCAGTGGTTGGGGGGGAAGGCGTACGTACGGAGACTGTGAAGAGGGTAAGGCTGGCTTGGCATATACGTCCATATCCCGGTGGTGCTAAGTGATGCATCCACGGCGGGGGTTGGTGGGAATGTTGATCTGGTGAGTTGTGGCATGGTCATCCTACGGTAGCCGCCGTCGGAGATAACAAAACTAGTTACCAATTAAACAAGATCCCACAAGGTCCATTCCGCCACTGGCCGGAGGCACCCTCCTCCTCCTCTGCAAAAGGGGACGTCCCTAGTTCAATACTAAGTTCTTACTTCCTGTTTTAAAAAAAAAATTACCTCTCTCCCCCCTCCCCTCACCCCAAAAAATAAACCCAACATTGGTTCTCGGTTATCCCTGAATTAACTCTTTTTAACTCGAAGTTAACTCATTTTGATTCGATGGATATGAATTTAGATAATCAGATTAAAAATGAGCTAACTTGTATTAACTCGAGTTAACTGATTTTGATTTGATGGATATGAATTTAGATAACCAGGTTAAAAATGAGCTAACTTTTATTAACTCGAGTTAACTTTACCTCACATCCATGGATGAGTTAAGTTAATTCAGTTCACAATCAAATTAAATATGAATAAAATTGAGTTAGGATATAATCATTATAAAAATATATATGTTTTTTGATCAGAGAGTACAGTTTCTTGTAATTATGTAGATCGATATGATGAAAGATGCTGATCTTTCTATTTAGGGTTGCGGCTACCTAGCTAGGATCGAAAATCAATTGAGAGGACATATAGTGTGCATGTTTTTGTGTGTGTGTTTTTAATAATAGTACACAAGCTAGCTAGCAATAATTAATATATAATCATTCACTTGTAGCATTAATTACTTGTGGGGCAGCCCGTAGTGTACTGTCCTGCTTGCGATCGACATGGCGTACAACGTTTTTGGCAACCCCATCACCGACTCAACTTTGAAAGGATGCCGGAGTATGCGGGGAAGGAGATAAGGCGTATAGACAGGGCACATGTGGCTCTCAACATGAAGAACGCGCAGGACAAGGACGTGAATGCACGCAAGTACGTGGAGGATCTGAAGGCGAGATGGGAAGGTGGAGAATGCACACTCTGCCTGGTCTACAACGCTACCGGAGACACCGTGACATTCGTCACCAGTCAGGATTGGCATGGTCACATTGGGCCTGCTCCATACCCGGCATCCATTGCCAACGGCCAGTGGGGTGGGTTTCTGCATGTGAAAACTTACAGGGCACCTACCGGATCCTCTGCGGCTGTTGTGTATCGCGGCCAAAATGCAGAGGGAGATGTTTGTGATTGGATGCTGGCTTGGTCCAACCCATGGGACAGAATTCTTTTTGAGAACACGGTACGTACGTACGTACGTACGTAATTAATTGGCTTGTTAGTGTTTGTTAGATATCCCCCCTCATTCCATGCATGCGTACGTGCAGGCCTACACCGAGATCCGGGAACTAGACCACTTCCCCCAACACTGGGACTACATCTCGGACCTTTTAAACAAGTCTGGCCTCACCTATACGGATCCATGGAATGGATGCTTGTCAACTGTGTCGACTGGTAGTGACAACACCCCCATTTTCGAGGCGATTCTCACACTGGAACATGCCTATAATCCACCGGCGATGGCTTGAAGGTGCTCCGTCGATCTAGCGTAGTTCTATATATGTTCAACCATACGTACGTACGTACGTACGTAGTTCTATATAATCCAATAATGTTGCAGTTTCTGCACGCTAATTAAGGTCAATTTTGCCATTTGCATTTGCATCTGCATGTGGAGCTGTCAATCATGGCATGCAATAGAAATCGTTACCTGGAAGTTACAGTACTTCATCAATGTCTACCGTATTATGTGGAGGCCTTTAAATAAGACATGATCAATAACATCCTTGTGTTGCAATGACTATTTTATATGCGTACGAGAACTTGGATGGCATATTTAATTTATATATATATATGTGTGTGTGTGTGTGTGTGTGTGTGTGTGTGTGTGTGTGTGTGTCATTTATAATGTTTAACCTAATTTTCTGCTGTCCAAATAGGCATTGTATCTTTTTGATGGACTGGCTTAATTAGTCTCGGACAGACACGTTATCGTGCCACTTATTGGAATTTGGGTATAGTACCTGGATAATAGTCCCGTATTGGTTTCAGAACATGATCTTAGACCCAACTCCATATATTTCTTATCTTGCCACCTCCACCTAATTAAATGTCCACGGCCCATCTTGACCGTGAGGGAGACTATTGGAATTTGGGCATAGTCCCTGGACAATAGTCCCGTATTAGTTAAATGAGTTGTGGTTCATGTGCTTATGATTCTGGACCTGTGTATCTCAACACTGTGATTTTGTGGATTCAACATAATATCAGAGATGCTCAAAGTCATTACTAACCCCTCTCGTTTGATGAATGGTGGCAATATATCTTTCATGATGCTCAAGTCTCACAAATACATTTAAGGACTTAGTCGTTTCCAATGGTTTACACGCGCATATATATATATAAATATATATATTTATATTTATATTAGACTCTGAAAAATACACTACAACCCTCTCAAATGTTTTATTCAGGAGAATAAGATTTATTGGACCAGGATATATACATAGATCAACGCGTGAGACGAGTCCCCATATAATTTTGTTGGGGGTACACAGATAGTCTTAAAGATTTGGAAGGCATGCATATAAATTAGGGGTACAAAGCCTATAAAGCAAGAATTTGATAAAGAAAATCAACTAGCTAGAGAGAGTAAAGCAATTAATATGCCGAAGCATAGAGGCTTGCATGAGCAAAATTGGTCACCCAACAAACTAACTAGATTGGCTGTTAACATATACAACGTATGTTTTTATTGAGGTTGAGAAACTTCTTCTTGGTTAATTAACACAGGTCGAGGGTTCAAACCTTGGTTCTCCCATTACTTGGGGGCGTGCAGGATCCCTAGTTTTCGAGCTTGCTCTCCAGTGGGGTTGGCTCAACTGCGGCTCCGCTTATCTACGCATTTGGGGGGTGCGGCGCGTAGAGCACTAGAGCCCAACAAGAGCATCAAGAATTTAAATGAATGTATATTTATTCAATCAAGATGAATGGATATGATAATATAATTGTGGCCCAGTGATTGCACAATGACTGATGACAATGACTTTGATTTTCTATTTTAGATGTAGAGAAAGAATACAAAACAATACCTAGGTAGAAAAAGATTCAAGCTTCACATTCACAATTATCTCCTCCTCCAAAAGACCATCATGGCTTTAGGTTACATGGTGTTGCTATAATAAATCATGGAAAGGAAAGGTCCTTTTATGAACACTGTAATGATGACTATAGTTGGAATCTTGAACTGAAGGAAGGATTTCATTGCATTGCCATTGTTATTTGCCACAAAAAGGAATTGGTTTTTAGGGTGAATTGCATATAATTGCAAACAAGTCTCTAAGGCCTCTTTGATAGCCGGGTAGAATAAGGGGAATACCTTAACCGGGAGTGTGCTATTCTATATTATTCCATAATTTACTTTGATAACTTGTGCATACTCCAGATTTAACCCTTTGAATAATGACTCTTATTCTCTCTACTTTGTTACTATGCGCAGAGTTCAACATGGGTTAAACACATTAAAGAGAAGTCAAAAAATATACACTTGCTTTTTGCACTAAAGAACATATGAATTTGTTGACATAATGTTATAAATTTTAGAACTTCATTTTTACTTCTATTTTCTAGCACTACGTTGAAAAATTAAAATTTCAAATATTTAAAAAAGACACACTTGCTATCCACCTAAGGGCACCACATATCAATATTTACACTACAACCGCATAACAGGGCCTTGAAAATCGTTGTTGTTTATATGTAATTTTTGCAACAATAACATGATACATTTTAACACTTAATATTTGCTTGTCTTTTGCAACAAGGCAAATAATATATTTAAAATATTTAAAATACACAAACTTTGTATCCATCCTCTGGCCATCACATATCCATAGTTACACAGTGAAACACATAAGAATGACATGAAAATCGGTGTTGTCCATTTTACAATACAGTTTACTGGAGTTACATTTAAGCCAAAAAAATGTGTAATACATTATTGACGAGTTCTTTATACATTACATTGAGTAATACAGAACAATGTGTATAATGTACACTTGTTACATTGAGAATGATAAAATTTATAAACTATCCTTGTCGTCCCTCACACCATCAACTGCAATCGCGTAATCGCCTCATAACCAAAGCTGCAACATCATCGCAAGGCATACCCGACAATAGCCATACTGCAACGCATGCTTCACTGAAAAAAACCTGGATAGTATACATGATTAAAAGGTACATAAAATTAACAGTAAGTCATTAGGGCGGGAACATGATATAAACATAAACACATAATATAGAAACCTGGATCAACAAACCGAAGTCTACATCTAAAAACAAGAAGATATAAGGATATTGCAAACACTGACCTTTTGAAGTGCTTGTTGTAATGGTGAGGATGGGATCCCAGTAGTCGGTCAATGGCACGAGGAAGCAAAGAAATAGTTAAAACATGTGCAGGATTATATAACAGGTGGATACAACATTTACATTTCAGGCAAGCACTTTTAAATCAGATGGAACATCAGTAGTGAAACAGCAAGGTCGGGTATACCACATATAACATAGATACTGCTATGACAATCAATCAACCTGCTTCACTTTATGGTGACAATGAAACCCACAGACGCTCTACCAAACTAAGTCACCTAAACTCATTTTTCAGATGGATCACAGTGCTAGTCACAGACCATGTGAAGGCATCCCAGAAAAACATGCATGATCAACAGTTCCAAATTTTCGGACATCTACTTGCTTTGGCAAGTAGGGGGCTCAGCCTAATACAAACAGTCATAGCTTTGCAAGGTGTTGACTGGCATGTCATCCGTCACAATTCAAACCCATCACAGCGTATGTGCTCCGAGGAACCTCCACAGCTATGTATAGATATTCATTGTGTTGCTATGACATTCAATCAACCACCTTCGCAATGTGATGGTCAGTATACAAATTTGTAATGTGATGGTCAGTATAGAAAATAGGAGTGCTGCATCTGTCAAACCCACAGCCAGGTATAAACACACCAAATCACCAATATCATATTGATCCACATCTGACAAAAAGAGATGTACAAACCTTCACAAATATCATATGGATCCACTTCCAACAAGTAAACCTGTGAGACCTAATGAGGTACACTTGATCAATGATTATCACAACAACAAGAACTTAGATCTGCCCAATCTGTAGACAGAACTCCAACAACATGAGAAGATCCATAAAAGCCAAGTCATATTAACCTAAAATGGAAAGCTGTACTGCACGTCATAATAATAAAAAGAAGGGCTGCCAGTGAGATTCGGACCCAAAAGAAAGGCACATATAATAAATAACAAACTAAAACAATGCATAAGTCTGTCAAACACTAATTTGCTTCCTCGTAATTGACTTCTGTGATAAAAATTGCACCAAAAATGCTGTGAGACCAAAGAATAATAAAACAGTATGACAAACATGTCACATACCTGCTCACATACCTGCTCACATTGCCCAAAGATGGCTCAGCTGTGTTCTTATGTCACATACCTGCTCACATGCTATGGGGAGACATTACATTTAAACAACAATGTTGTGAAACTTACCAGGCACAGGATCCAAGATTATGACAGCAACAACATTAAAATAGATCTGCACAACCTGTCTAAAGAAGTCCAGCAACATGAGAATATGAATAAAAACCCAAGTCAGATTAACCCAAAACCCAAGTTGTGTAAAGTGTCTCACAATAACTGGGAGTGTGCATTGCAGATATGAGGGAATGCCAAGAACACAAAACATGTTGATTTTTACATGGCATTTCAGTAACATTACTCTGCCACAAAGTAGGAGTGCTTCATTATAAGCCTGTCAACCGATCACAGTGTACTGGGGAAGAGGGCTCAGTAAAGGATGTATTGCAAGGGTTTGAGAGACAAGAAGGCTCAGACTTATATGAACAGACAAAGCATTGCAGGGGGTTGAGAGACATTAAGAAGGCTCAGACTAATATGAACAGTCATTTCATTGCAACGGGTTGATAGACAAGTCAGCCCTCACAATTCAAACCCATCACAGCATATGTGCTCCGACGAACCTCCACAACTGTGTAAAGTTATTCACTGTGTTGCCGACATCATCAATCACCCAACTAGACAATGCCATTATCATCATTGCCGTTCAAGCCCTCTAACCGCTCCTGCTACCATGAACTGTCATGGCATTGCAATGGGTTATTTGACAAGTCAGCCCTCCTAGTTCAAACCCATCACAACATATATGCTCCGAAGAACCTCCACATGATTTGTTGAGTTATTCACTATGTTGCTGACATAATCAATCACCCACGTAGACAATGCCATTTTCATCATATTTTTAGCTCATCATTGCCCTTTAAGGCCTCTTCCCACCCAACTATCCAACTGCATGAGAAGCTAGGGTTGGGAGGGTGTGGCCTGCAAAAAAAGGTTACGCATATGAAACTATTGTAAAAGGTAAATGAAACCCATGTACTAATTAAACATCCTCCACTACAATGCACCATGTTAAACCTACTACATTAACGAAGTACGATTTGTGGAATAATTATCCAACTACAAACCAAGAAATAAAAGAACTATAATAAATGTTCCCACATCTACAGGTTGGCGGAAAGTAACACCATCCTACATAACACAAATTTAATAGCAACCGAAGGAATAGCCTAGTAGAATTCAAAATCTCATGCCGACCCCCAAATACTATTGGCAATGTCATTCCTAAGGTGCTCTCCTGCAGCAACTTGTTGCTGGCCGATGGATGATACAGTGGGAACTTCCTGATCATCAATATCATCCCCTTGCACATCTTCGTCACCAACCCGATTGAAGTACCAATCATACCCTTGTTCACGACGTATGAAGTTCTGCACCACACAACATGCAAGGACTATCTTGCGCTGTGTCGGCCAAGGGTACATGTTGCCCTCACGCAAAGTATGAAATCGCATCTTCAAGACCCCAAATGTGCGCTCCACCACGTTTCTCAATTGGGCATGACGATGATTGAATTTTTCCTTCTTATTTTCGTAAGGCACATTCACACGACCACGGAATTGAGCAAGATGATACTTCACCCCCCTATACGGTGCCAAGAAAGATGAAGAATTTCCATAACCAGAATCAACCAAATAATACTTCCCTGGCGGTACAGAGAAACCTCCTTCATCTAAAGCCCACTTTAGCACCCGCATATCAGCAGCCGATCCTTCCCATCCAACACACACATAATGGAAAAGCATATCAAATGATACAACCGCCATTACATTTTATGTAATGCATTGCTTACGATTGCGGAACCGGTCATGCTCTGAAATTGGTACATTTGCAGGAATGTGTGTGCCGTCTATGGCACCAATGGCGTCCTAGACAAAAAATTGCGTTGGTAAGTTTAAGGTATCAATGTGCTGTGGAGGAATGACTAAGTAAAAAGACCTCACCTTAAAATGCGGGTAGAAGCGTTCCTTGCCACGAATGTAGGGATGACACTCGTGAGCTTGTGTAGGTGTGGGTAGTTGAATATATTCTTCCTTCAAATGGTTGATGGCAACGATGACTTCATTTACATACTTACTGATTGTTTGAGAAGAATGTTGAAAGTGCTCACATAGTGCACCACTAGACACCCCATGACCGGTGGCATATAGGAACATAGCCAACTGTTCAGCAGCAGATACATATCTTGAATCCTTTAACAAACCACGGCCTACCAATATGTCAGTCAATCTTGTAAACATAGTTGGGTGCATCCTGAACATCTTGTAACACCTCTGCTCATGTCCATTGATAATATTTGTCACCCACATTTGACCTGCGTGGACTGAAGAATGCATGCGTCGACGAATAGGTGGCGACATTTCCTCAGCTTCCACTCTTTCAAGAATGGCCTCCTCAACACTGTTTATCATGTCATCATCCTCCAAGAGAAAGTCCAATAGAATGGGATCAAGATCTACACATCACACCAAACATTTCCATCACCATTGCAACATGATTTGTTGATGAAGTCATTATCCATTAATAAATTGACTGGTACATGGTTTAATAACAGCAGATACATATAACCCTAGTACATAACAGAGAAAAAGTACTTGTGAACAAGCATAGTCTATGAAGTCCCCACCATAAAGAACACAACTACGAGAGTAAGTAATATAAACAACAGCAATACTACTAGAATTATCAACAGGACAACAACAATACAAGACAAGTTCGACATTTGTGTCCTCTGCTGTAGCAGTGATTGGTTCATTGCATGATAGGGTGACATAGGATTTGCAGGAGACGCAGGCATATGCCTTGTAATTACTTGGGACCGATCATGAATATGTGTATGCCCGCTGTTGTCACACCCATTTATAGCCTTGTGTGCATCCTCTACCGAGTGAAAACCCTTGTAACGAGCCCCAGGATATCCATTGACCTGGACAAAACATTCAGGCCAGCTGTAATAAATACCGGGTTCTCATCCAACCCACACTACATAGCATTGGTATCTTCCCATTTTTCGACCTTCAATTGCCTGCAAGTAAGAGTTTATGAAACACAATAGGTGCGACTACGATATCATATGCGAAATTTGCATGATAAAGTCCACTCCATAGGGTAAGCAAGTAGAAGGGGCATCAAGTAAGTTTAAAAGTACAACACATGATAAGGTCCACTCCATAGGATAAGCAAGTACAAGGGGCAGGAATGAAGTTTAAAAAAGTACAACACATGATAAGGTCCACTCCATGGGATAAGCAAGTAGAAGGGACAGCAAGTAAGTTTAAAATTACAACGCATGATAAAGTGGAGCTGGGGAATAACATCAAATAGTCCAAGTGCATGAATAACGTTTACACCATGTGAACTAGCACCCAGTCAATCATGTCTTCTTCGTGCAGCTCCATAAATAATTTTCTATTTATTGGATCCTTGAATAAATCCACTGCTTTGAGGTAGATGTTCCGATCAAGGTTTGGATCTGCCTTCAGTATGTCGAAGCATGCTCGCATGGTAGGGGTGTCATCGGCCATGTGGAGGGAAGATGTACGCTCCCCTCGTAAGAGCCTGACCAAGTCACTCCTATCCTGCATAGCCCCAGCAAACTTGGTTAATGCCTCATCTCCAAGCTTCTTTTGACGACTCTTCTTACCAGAGCTAACTGTGTTATTGGCCGGTGTAGAAGTTCCTTCACCCTCCACTCCCATACTCAAAGGAGGTGTGTTAAATGTAGGTCTTGAAGGTTGTGCGTATTGAGACACATTCAAAGTGTCAGTAATATTATCAAGCCCACCAACATCAAATGCACCACCTAAAGGGGTCAAGAAATCATTTGCATGCACTTCCGTAGGTTGCGTGACTTGTTGGGGCCGTGAGGAGTCGGCGTCCCACCCCCTTGCACAACTTTTTCCACAAAGATAGTCCATCTCACGTAGGAAGATAAATGGTTTACCTCTAATTAACCTGAACTCCGGTCGACTCTGAAATAAAGTAGGATTTGGAGATGTCACTTAGTGAAAACAAATAGGCGAGGAATGTAAACTGGATAATTATTCGCACAAGTCATAAAGTACCTGAATTAATTCATCCCATGCCCCTTCATATCCGGGAACAGGCACATTGTTCACACTGTCCCACCCTCATCCAGATTTATTCCGCAACTCATCAACAATACCATAAATCTTTCTAATTGTCTTCCAACGATTATTTAATTGGTGACGGTCGTAGTTCAGGTTACACGATCGATTAAACATCGGGACTATCTCAGCCCAACAATGAGGCTTGAACATACCAGAATTGCAATTATTCTTATCATATTGCTCGATCAATAATTGAAGGAGAACCCTATCCTGAGCCGTAGTCCAATTCTGCACACGGGCCTTAACTCTAGTGGAAGCAGATTCATTTGGAATTGACCCTAATATTAGTATCCAAATCATAAAAAGTACTTTAGTTACACACCATGGTGGACAATTTACATGAATTAGAAGAACAAGAAGTATGAAATAGCATTTGTGTAATGGGTTGGCGACGGAACTTACCAGAGGTAGCCATCCGAGATGTCCTCTTCCTCTTTAAGCTGGTTAAGTACCCATCGAGACAAAAAAAACATGAAAAAATTAGATATGAGAATGTGAACACAGTAATGAGTTTTAATTTATATATTGTAAGCAACAGACGTACTTATCTGACCCTCAAATAAACAGGCACATATCTTATAAAATCAGAAAATAGCTATAAACTGTCTGCCTATATGAGTTTAATGGTATAAACCCTATGCGGCAATCCTACTTCTCGACAACGTTAAAGATACAGGTATGGTGGATCACACAGCTTGCAAGGAGAAAGATACATGAAGACCTTCAACACAACTTGGAGGCTATCAGATCGAGTCATAGGGGTATTGCAAGGGCTTGTGATATAAGGTTTTGGTATGCAGAGAGGCTTTTTATCTAATTTTGCCTTATACTCATATAACCTATATATTTTAAGCATTAAAGAATCTACAAAATATTCACTTTGGAAACCAATAAATAAAGGACTTTGCACTACTTAAGTATTGCTGAATTGTCATCTAGAAAAATATAATTTCAATGACTAGCACACAAGGAATTTCAGATTGTGATTCAGGAGTGTAAATATGATTGCAGAGAGTAAACAATGTAGAATCTGACACCCAGCGCAGTCAAGATAAGAAAAAAAGTAGTTGTACATAAACAAAAAGGAAAAAATCATTGCCACTAAAATACAAAAGAAATGCAAGACACCAATCAAGCACATTAGAAAATGTATTCTGTTAACCTGTGTCTGCTCGGATGAAATATCAGAGAGATTTGGCAACAACAGCTACAATCACCAACCTAATGTGACCCTCAAAATTTTTGTAAGCAAACTACAACCCAAGTAAGCAATAAACTACAAACTACAACATTAACTGTAAGCAGTAAACAAGTACAGGGCTGACCTAACTTAGTATGAAAAACCCTAATCGTCAACAGCAGTCGATTGGCCGATAGATACAAAGGCTCAATAGGTTTAAAAACAAACGCACATGCCAATATCCAAGGGTATCACATGAACTAATGCAAACTAATGATAAGCACAAAACTAAGAAACAATGAAGGAACATAAGTAAAAAAAATAAGATGTCAAAACAAAGTACAATACATGGGACATCAGTGAAGACATTATCTCTGAAAAATCTGGATCTACTATCATGAGTTTAATCTTCCACAATACACTTAACTGGGAGTTAACCTTCTCAATGGAGCATGATCTGAACCATGTTGGGCATATCCAAACAACCTTATATCTACACTCTCTAATCTTGTCATTGTGTTACCAGAATGTACTATATCATAGACATTATAAGATATCAAACATCTGTGAAGTAAGGCTTTTCCCAGCACAGGGGCAAACGTATGAAATTGGCATGAATAAAGTAATCTAAAGCAGCACTTAAGAAGCACACTGATATTTTTAAGGTCCTAGATTGGTAAAGCTGTTCGAATAGAATGTTGTATAAAGAATAAATAAGAATGGCCATGGATCTGGGAGTTCCAAGTATAAAGCAGTGAATGTATTACAAGTCAGAGTGTATAGCCTTCAACACAAATGCCCTATTCAAGCTAAATTGATGTTTGCCTGATGTCGTTCCATGGAAAGTTCAACCGGTACTCCTCACCCAAAACCATAAAGCACTATTATCAATGCATGGATAAGCCATGCTGGAGTTGACCTCTGGGAAAAGAGGCATAAATTCATATAAAGGAAGAGAAGGTGGTAGGAGCGGAATCTGATGACACAAAAAATCACATGGTAGTTCCACAACCAAGTTGAGTAAATCATTCAAAAAAGGACTAACCAGGAGTTGAATGCCATTATCCATAATGATTTGAGGGATCATACCAAGGTTCTAGTTGGGGGTTATTGAAAATCTGTTGCATAGGTGAACCTGCGCAAGGCAGTATCCGACCCAGATCATGGTAAAATGGAACCATCTTCAATTAGGAGAGGGAAAGCACAGCAAGAAGAAAGGCATATGATATTACATGGCATATTACGATTACCGGAGATCATATCGAGGTCTTACTTGTAGCTTTTCAAAATCAGATGCACATGTGAATCAGCACAGGGGAGTATGCGTACCAGAGCGTGGTACAATGGAACATCATATGCAGAGGGGAATCACAGCAAAAAGAATGGAATGTGAAACTACAGCCCATGCCCTCCAAAAATTATGAACGGGTTGTAAAAAGCACAACAACAAGAAGAGACGAAGCAGTGCAGAATGAGTAAAAAAGATTCGCAGAAGAAGGAACCAGTGGCGGCAAGGGGCCGAGGAAGAGGCAGAAGAGACACAGTCCTTTGACGCCGAAGAAGCCACCGCGTCTGCCAAGGATGATGGGGATGGCATTGCGAAGAAGCCGAGGAGTTAAAATAGGGCAGCACCGAAGAACACTGTAGGCTCACAAGCGTCGGTCATACAGGGGTCGATTCAAACCCTCTCCGTAAAAGGTGGGTAAGGGGAGCAGAAAAAGTGGAAGGACCCCTACCCCAGCCACACGATCCGGGCGATTTCAGAAGATTGCAGAGGTGATTGGACGCAAGATTGCAGAGGGTTTTCGAACCGAGGCAGTGCCCGAGTAGTAATGGCGGTTGTTGACCGCCTCAATCGTGGAAGCAGTAGAGCGTGGGGGCGGAGCCTGCAACAGACGAGTAGCATGGCGAGGAGGGCAACACGGCCATATCGGGGCAGCGAAGCCAAAGGCGTCGAGGAGGGAAGAGGTAGCCGACGGCGGAGCAGGCGTTGCAGGCCGGATGATGGTCGTCTGTGTCGCACGCGGAGGAGGGCGACATGGGAGACGCGGAGGTAGGGTTCGGAGGTGGAGGAGGACGAAGCAATTACCTTTTGCTGCACACGGGTTAAAGCGTATTCCACCGGCTCGGCAGAATAGGTTAACCAGCGTTAACGCGGAGACCGAGAAGGTTAGGGAGAATACAGGAGAATAGCTAAAATGCTCTACCAAATTGAATAGGAGAGAATACGGTGGGGTACCCCACCTTATTCTTCAATCAAAGAGGGCCTTAGTGAGTAAAATCCAAAACTAGGCAACAAACATATGGGAAAATGTGGCTGTAAATTTTATCTTTTTATGACAATTTAGCAGCAAGATTCATGATTTGGCAAAACCATGTAAGATGACTTGATTTGAAGATTCTGTTTGCAAGAAACTGAGTCAGAGTTAGACACTAAACTAGGAAAGGGTTAGCTACTAAAACCCCGGCCAGTTGCACACCAAATAAAAAGAAAGAAAAGACCAGGAGAGACCTGCGAAGCTATATATATTCACCTAGTTCAATAGAGGCAATTGGATGCTCCTGATGGAGTAGGATTTATAATATTGGAGAGCAAATTCAAGTTGATTCAAGTTGTGGTCCAACCCATGTTGCTTGTAAATTTTCTCAATATCTTGAAGACAGTGGGAGATCCAAAACGTTGTGTAAAGGGAGCCAAGTGGAAGAAACTTTTCCTTCATCCAGGTGGGAGTCAATTGCAAATTGATCAAGAATCTACATATATGATAACCTTTGTGTTTACAAACCCACTCCACTCCAAGCCAAATAATTTTTATATGAAAGAAAACTCCCCAGGAGTCTTCTATCTATTATAATAAAAAGTTATTTTATATGGTGCTAATTCTCTTGGACTTGCTCATACCTTTGTAGGCAATTAATGACAATCAATGTAGAGTCTTATATATGGGGAAGGGATAACAAAATAATGAACTTCACAAGCACTTAGTTAAAGCCATACCTTGACAAAAATATATAATCACTAATCAGCATGATTCGAATAGATATTTTAAAGGCACTGTAGCGGTCTGAAAATAGTTATCCACCTCTCGGCCAACATCTCCAATAGTTGATGAAACTGGAGCCCGAGTCTCACCGGGAGAAGGACCTGTAGCCACCGAGAAGACATTAGAAGGAGTCCCGGGAGATACCCCAGGGGCAACCCTCTAACGGTCAAGTCAACTAATTATGGGGTGAAGGAGCATGCTAGAGGGAAAAGTGAGAAACTCGAGGAGGGGCACTTCCTATTTTTCTCTCCTTCTCCTAGCCATAGGGCTAGGGTTTTTTTATACTATTGCCAAGAGAGTTGTCCGTAGGGTTGCCGTGGCTGGAGAAGGCGCCGCCCAACTCGCGTTCCTGACGGAGTAGGAGGTATGGACGTTGACTTGTCATTTCTGCCAAGGTAGCTACTCCGCCACCGATGAGACAGGGGCATGTTGACACCTAAAATATACAAAGATAAAAGAAGAAGTCAAAGCAAGCTAAAGGCTTTGAAGATCGATCAAGGGTGCGGCTCCTGTGTCACCCTTGGAAGTTATGTGAATCAGAATAGAAGAAGATCCATTACACTTGACATTCTGTCCGGCTGAAGCCATCACTGGCTCCAGCACGGCTATCACTCAGATAGTCAGGCTAATGAAGACTACGTCAACACCCGGGCAATCATCTGCCTGCTGAAAAGGATTCTCAGAATATTCTAATGCTCGTAAAACAGGACTCACATAGATTCGCACATAGCTGTTGGTGCCGGATGCTAAGTAAGTAACAAAGAAAGCCAATGAGCACTCTGAGAAGCCCACATAACCAATGAAGAAGGCCCATTCGTTCAGAATGGCCTCTATCGGCACCGATGCACTGAGTAAATGGGCCCATGCCCAGTACGAGCACGCCGAGAATCCTGCTTCGGGGTGCGCCGATGCCACATCGCACCGGGAAGAGCCCGCGCCGATGGAAGAGGGCCAGCCCTCTATAAAACCCTTATGCTTCGATCAGAGAATAGACAGAGAGGGAAGAGATACAGAGGAAGATCATCAAGAAAAAAAAGAGAGCCATAGAGAAGAGAGCATGCCAAGGGGAAAGTTGTTGAGGGACGAGATATCAAGGTCATCTCTGCTGCTTCGTCCAAGGTGGGTGTGTACGTTGTTGCCACCCATCAGTGCCCCAACGGGGCTATATCTCCCCATCCCCAGTCTTCATGCTTCTTCTCCGACGATTATTCTCATTCGTTGTTTTACAACGCTGTAACTTCTTTCTTTAGAATTCACAACTTTTTGAGTTTCATAGTGGAAGTGTATGAATGATGGTCGAATGAATGAAATCAAAAGAGTGTTCTCTCTCGTTATTACGTTCTCCTCACCTCTCCCCTGTCTGGAGTATGAATGTGCGAGTTCTCTATAAACGACTTCGAGATTAGTGAGAATCGTCGTTTGGTTTCTTCGTTTGTTTCTTTGGAACTTCACAATTACAGTGAGAGTCTGAGACAGTGTATCTCGTGGCCTCTCATTTGTGAAATTGATGAAGGATGTGATTGAAGCCCATCTGACGGGTTCAGCAAATAACCAGCTCCCAGTGGTATTTCTTAACGAAATCTCTTACCCCTTTGGAGAGACCATGGTTTGGTGCGAGCTCCCTGATTAACAGTTCTTCGTTTCTTTCTCTTAACCTCACGATCATGATGAGACCCGAGACAGTCTATCTCGTGGTCCTTCATCTATGAAGTGGTAAGGGACATAATAGAATCACAGTCCAGGTGATTTAACAAATAATCGGCTATCAGTGGCATTTCTGAGTGAAGTCTGTTGTATCCCCTGGGATGATCCTTCTGAAGCCAATTTCCTATATCCTCTGTGACACCTATGTGTGAAACCCTCAATTCCTCTGGAACGATCCTTTGTCAGATCCCACTGCCTCTCAAATCCCCTAAAGCAAACCTTAAACCCCTTAAAAACCCTCGAGAACAAACCCTTGAAAACCCCCTGAGCAAACCCCATCAGGAAACCCCCTCGGCGCAGATTTCTCTCGGCGCACGTGTTTTCTCTCAGCGCGTATACTCTCGCGCCGAGAGCTGCAAACGTGCCGAGGGCCACCCTGCGCTGATGCCTATTCATGCCAAAACACCCTACGCCGACACCTTCGTACCGAGACCACGCGCGCCGAGAGCTTCATGCCGAGCATAACTCGTGCTGATTCTAATCATACTCCCTATAAACTTCCATCCTGCTGTAAGAAGAGAAAACCAGGGGCTTCACTTAAAAGCTATGGGAGCTAGATTAACGGGATTGCACCCCTACATTGTGTTGACTCACATATGACGTTCTTTTAACCCTATTGACCTACGGGGTTCTGCCACTACATGTTCTCCGGCGGTGCCTTAAAGGGGTACTAACCAAACACTACGACTATGGACATCAATCATCATGTTTCCATCTTCTCGGATTCTAGGCTATATGCCCACCTTTCTTTTAGCTTCCATCTCGACACTCCGTGGATGGATGTCCTATACTCCCCTTTTGGCATAGTCCAAAATAAGGGGAGATGCTGCCGAAATGAACTCTGATCTTCGGTATGCCACGTTAGCTTCAAACCCCTTGGGATCAGAAGGGCCCTGCCTCTGCATGGTCTCTGGTGACACCCTCTATGGAATAGAAATAACTCCTTCATAGATAAATACTGTTTCAGATTAATCCGTCTCAGCTTAGTCCTGTTTCGCATTATTTGAGCGCTAGCATTCCCCGATCATTATGGGTTCCATCTCGCCTCTGTGTGGATGGTATCCTATTCCCACTTGGTATGAACCAAGATCAAAGGGGACATGATTCTGGATTCATTCTGTGATTCATATAGACGAGATTAAGAGATGGGCATATAATGCTGTAGTATTCTAATAATTCTTGCTATTCCATTTATGTTTGCATGGTCTCATGATGAATAAACATGTCTATCTCATGCCGCGTTCTTAGCATGATTAAACAAATCTAAAGTCATCCTCTCATGTGCTCTCGGTATATCAAATAATGCGTGGTTGAAGATCAGACTATGCCCAATTGGAAGCCATCATTATGCGTGAGAGTGGTTCTCGAACCTAAGTTCTCCGCCCCCGTACCGGGAAGCAGGCAGATGAACCATGATGAAACTGTTAAATCGCATGAGCATGTGCATGTATCTCATATCCTGCAAATAAATCAGCATAGCAGTCTTATCTCATTTTGCCCTCGAGGCCCCTCTTACTTTGGCGATTAATCAAGCGGTGTCCTTCTTTGGAAGGGCGTAATTAACGTCATAGCCTTTATGGTATGACGGACTTCCGGTCCCGACTCGGACTTCACAATCGACTGACCAAGTCAGATCGAGCGCATAATAAATTATCACCCCGGCGACTGGCACACCTAATAAATCAACCAATGGTTAAAGTAAACAACTAAACTTAAAATGAAACAAACTAAAATAAAACTAATAAATTAAATAAAAAATATTTTTAATAAAATCCATCCCCACAAGCTGGCACGCCCGGTGGGACCAAGTTTTCCTTCATCTCTTTGCCAAAGTAAGAGCCATGGCGGCCTCCCCAAAAGTTATGACTGTGTGCTAATCTTACTTGCATGTATTCAAATGGAAACCAGACTGATTTCTATCGAGTTCGGCCAGCAAGTCATTGACAACCATGTTCGCGATGGGTACCTGGCGGTACCGATGATGTTCGGATCCATGCCCCAGGCGGTAGGATTCTCGAACTGCTTAGGACTGGCATTCGTCGATTTGCTCCAAGTCGATGGTGAAGCCCAGAAGACTACTGCGGTAGAACCCGCGAAGATGCCAGAAGAGAAGAAATCCCAAAAGACGGTTGTCTCCTATATCGTTCTTCCATGCTATGTCCACCATGTGGATAGAAGGACCACTATCCCTGCTTCTGTTGGCAGGAAGAAGAAGAACTACTGGAGGAACCGGACTGCTACACCCCAGGGACGTTTATCAGTCTCGGGGAAATCCATGTTGGTAGGGGGAATGCGGGTGTATCTTCATGGTCGCCCGGTGAAGGCACTACCTGACCACATCATTCTGGCGGTCCCTACCAACAACAAGTTCCAAGTGCTGGCCACCAGGAGGGCCACCATGGAAAGAGAAGGAAAGAAGCCACTGGCGCCTAAGCCGGCAAGGTTCAAGCAAGTCTGGGTGTCCAAGAGAGCACAGGGCCCAGCACCATCCCCTGCAAAGACAGAAGCTGCTGTTATGCGCCCCAGGAGAGGGGGCAGGAAAGTCCTGATAAGAAATGAAGAAGAAGAAGAAGAAGAAGAAGTGGTTATTCCAATGGCTGTTTCCCACATGCCGAGGGCCTGCACCCGACAGGCAGATGTATTCCGGTACCCCCATAAGATGTATCAAGCTACACAAATGACAAGGCTGGCTTATCAGCCGAAAACACAAGAGTGACTGATGCCTCGATCTGATCCCCAGAGGCGTAGTCAAGAAGAAATGGGCAGAGTAGTCTAAGATTATTTCCATTGTCTAGGGAATTCATCCCTGGGGCAGCAAAGATTACTTCGTGCCATGTGCGCCGAGGAAAAAGAGGAAGATAACAAAGAAGAAATGATGCCCGAAGTCTCATGTTCATACTCCAATGAATTCGAAGATGGCCAAAGGGCCGGATATGTGAAGGATGCCCCGCAGCGGGGAGAAGAAAAAGAAAGAATATATGTGTTCGATCGGTTGACCTTTCCTGGTCATGTCCAAAGAAGAGTGTGCAGGCAAAGAGGAAAGTTGAAAATCTTTGCTTGTAACATGTATGGAGTTGCTGGAAGGTATGGTGCTCTACCTGACCAGCCTGAAGAGCTCGCCAGATTGGCTCAAAGACCTGGCCTCATAACAAGGCGGAGTGACGCGGCAGCGACGTAAAAATGGATCGACGGTAACTCCTGACGGCACGGACGGGAACGGATAGGTTGCTACCTCACGCAGCTCGGCCTCACGCCGGACGGTCTCACACCGGACGACACTCAAACTCACAAAATGAGAAAGAGGGAAGGAGGAAATGCAAGAGGGAGAGCTCTCACAAAACAAGATATCATTCTTATAACAACATTCATATCTCGTAACACATCCCTTGGCCTCCTTATATAGGAAAGAAAGCCATAACAACAAGACACTCACTCTTTCCTAATTGTGTTTATACCCTGGCCTAACAAGACAAAGCCCACCAACCAATATTTGACTTGGACCCTAATAAAATACAATTATTTGGCTTGGTAAAAATAAAATAAGATAGGGTGGTTTAATAATACAAATACCACCGTACACACAGATACACAAATACGTATAAATACGTATTCAGGATGTCGGGTCTTCAATCGAGTCTCCGAGCCATAAGCTCGGTGCAGTGGCGGTGCGGCGTCGGCTCCGAGCATTGGGCCCGGTAGTGGGCCCGGTGTCCCCACCAACCCTCCCGGGGCGGTGTGGACGCACTTTTCGTTTAACAGTTGTTATGTTCGTTCATCGGTTTATTAAGTGCGTGGGCGTGCCAGTCACCGGAGTGACAATTTATTCGGACTCCGAAGAGCCCATGGTGCGCTCGATCTGACTTCGTCAGTCGATTGTGTGGTTCGTGTCGGGACCAAAACCCGCCGCACCATAAAGGTCACGGCGTCATTTACATCCCCCATACGAGGGAACACCCTTGATTAATCGTCGAGATTCAGGGCCTCATGGCCAAGAAATTAATTACATGAAAGGTCTATTACGCGGCATTGAAATCCTCACACGAGGGCGAGAAGAAAACCATTCGCGGTCATGTCGATCATGTGTTGACCATTTAATGTTCGGACGAATGTCCGGCTCGATAAAATCGCAGTTGTCGCGGGAAAACTGGAGCGTATGTATGCCAGTATATGGCAATTTATTGTTCAGAAGAACGGAAAATGTTCGGCTAAACCTCGGCTGGAGCGGTCAGAAACCGGTAAATCTGTTGGCCCAGTGCAAGAGCAAGCTGCGACCATACTGCGGTGGGCCCCCCGCGGTCGAAACAAGACTTGTATGAGCGTCATTGATATTTCCGGTGCCAAGGGGGCGACGAGGGAATATCCCTTGAATCGGCTGAAAAGCCCTATGTCCGGAGAAGCGGGCGTTCTAAACGTGTCGGTCATTCAGGAGACCATTTAATGTTCGGACGGGTGTCCGATATTGGGAATATCGTAATCGTCGCGGAAAGACCGAGCATGTATGTGTGCCGGGACACGGCAAGTTTTATTATTCCGAGACACTGAAAACGTTCGATTGAATCTCGGCTATTATATCCGGAAACCCGTGAATCTATTGGCCCGGTGCGAGATCGAGTCAGGACCATGCCGGGGGCGCCTCCCGTGATCCAAACGGGGCTCGCGTGGGTAGCGTTAATATTTCTGGTGTCGGAGGGCAACGGGGAAAAGTCCCGGGACTAGGCTTCGGAACTGAAAACGTGTTCGAGAGGAACAGGCTGTAGACCGGAGATATGAGCCAGACGATGACCATGATCGGGACGGGCCCGAGGTCTAAATATGGCCCACGGAGGTCTTATTGATATTCCCATGGGAGGAGTCCAGGGGTGGCGAGAGCCGTCTCGTTCTATTCCGATTCAGTCGGTCACTTGCGGACCTTTCCATGTTCGGGCAAGGGCCCGTATTGAGAGCGTGACGGGGGTGGACGCAACCCCGTACCAATGTATGCCGAGTTTACGGCAATTTCAATGAAAGAGCGGGAGCAAATCCCGATAAGAACGGGTCGGAATTGGTGAGCTATTGGCCCAGGGCAATGCCGGCTCACAACCATGTTGGGGTAGGAGCCACCTGCTATGAAAGTCGCTCACGGGCCTTTTCATGTTCGGACATGGGTCCGTATTAAGAACTCGGCGGGAATCGACGTGAACCCGTTCAAATGTCTGCCGAACGTGCGGCAATTTCAGTAGCGGCTCGGAAGGAATCCGGCCGGAGAAACGAGTCTGGTTTAATCAGAATGTCAGCCCGAGGCGAAGTCAGGCTATGGCCATTTTGAGATGACTCCCTAGACTCAGGCCCAACTCGTAGGGGCGGTATTGTTGTTCCTTCGGCACCGGGTCATGGGAGAGACGAGGCTGCGAAGCGGGTCTCATTATTTTATTATTATTTAAGAAGTGTTATCATTACCATTTGTTAATTTATAGATACATTTGGGTGAATTCTTTATTATCGTTTATTCATTTCTTCTTGTGATTTATTCATTTAATATTGTTATTATTAGGTTTATTATTATTTTTGTTCATTTATATTATCATTCGTTTGCTTGGCGTTTTTTTTAGTTAAGTTTGTCGTTATTATTTATCCTGGGTTATCATTTATTTATCTATTTATCGTTGTTATTGTTTCTTTTAAACTTATTATCATTATTACTTATTTCTTTATCATTCTTATTTATTTATCCACCTTATTGGGTTTATTATCATTTATTATTATTATTTAACATTATTGTTTTCTATTATTTCTTTATTTTCTTTTGAGTTTGTTGCTATTATCGTTATTTAAGCACTGTATCATTATTTGTTTATTTATTATGTTTTCTTTTAGCTTATTATCCTTATTAATATCATTATTTTTTTGGGTGTGCCGCTGAGGATTGGTGGTGTGTACCGCTGAGGGTTGGGAGTGTACCGTTGAGGGCCAATGGGGGTGTACCGCTGGGGGTTGGGAGTGTACCGCTGAGGGTCAAAGGGGGCGTACCGCTGGGGTCAAAAGGGTGTACCGTTGAAGGCCAATGGGGGTGTGCCGCTGAGGGCAGTAGGAGTGTACCGCTGAGGGGTCTAAGGGGTGTGCCGCTGAAAGCTGGGAAAAGTGTGCCGGCGAAAGGCTGTTGGAGGGAAGAGGTAGTGTGCCGGAGAGGAGGCTTCGAAGCGTGCCGTTGACGGCTGGGAGGAGTGTGCCGGCGAAGGAGTTGGATGAGCATGCCACTGAAAGATGATTAGAGTGCATCGTCGAAGGACCAATCAGGGCGTAGTGGTGGAGGTTCAGTCGGTCTTCAATTATTTGTTTTAAGGCTTTTCTTTTCTTCTTAATTTGATTTTTTTACGCAATTTTATATAAACTTCTCCTTGGTTTTGTTCTGTTCGGCCTCTTTGCCATAAGTCGGAAGTTCGGTCGGCCGAGCTGTCAATCGGTCCAGCTCTTGTCGTGGTGCCGGCAGTGGCTTGATCAGTTGGAAGGTTTCATCATTAATTATTTTGCTCGTTTATTGCTTCCTTTTACGTCCTTTAATATTTTGTTATTTTCTCACAAAAATTCGGCAGCATCTCCCCTTGACCCGGAGCGTAAGGGAGATAAAGGGAACGCGCCCACATGGAGTGGCGGAACCCGACAACTGGAGGTGGGCGCCCGGAGGCAGCAACACCTTTATAAAACCTCGGAAAAACACGAAGGCAAACAACGGGCTAGGGCTTGGCCAAGAGGTGTGCCGCTGGGGGCCTAGATGGTGTGCCGGCCAAGGGCCATTGGGTGTGCCGCTGAGGGTCAAAAAGGGTGTACCGCTGAGGGCCAATGGAAGTGTGCGTACCGCTGGGGGTCAAAAGGGTATACCACTGAGGGCCAATGGAAGTGTGCCGCTGAGGGCCAATGGAGTGTGCCGCTGAGGGCCGAGAAAAGTGTACCGGGGATGTTGATTGGCTAGGCCGAAGGAAATCTTGGCAGGAGGAGGGAGAGAGGCTCAAGGGGTGTTGGGCCTGGGTGTCCAAGGAGAGACGGAAGGGCGTCTCCCCTCAGGCAAATGGGAATATGCGGCAGCGGGGAGGTGAAGGGGCAGCAGGCCCTCTTCCCTCTCTTCCTCTCTTCCCTCTTCTTCTCTTCTCCTTCTTCCCCTCCTTTCCTTTTCCCTTCTTCTCTTTGCGTGGACGGCGGAGGATGGAACAGCAAAGGGGGGGGGGGGGGCAGCCTCCCCTCCTCCTCTTCTCCTCTTCTTCACTTCTTCTTCTTCCCTTCGCACGGACGGCGGCGGATGGAGTAGCGAGGGGGAGCCTCCCCTCCTCTTCTTCTTCTCTTCTTCTCTTCCTCTTCTTCTCTTCACGCGGACGGCGATGGGCGGAGTAGCCGGGGGGGGGAGCCTCCCCTCCTCTTCTTCTTTTCTTCTTCTCTTCTTCTTCTTCTCTTCTCCTCTTCTCTTCTCTCTGGGTGTGGGTGTATCTGTTGCCCTCTTCTGTCTCTCTCTCCCCGTTTGCAGCGACGAAGAGGGGTCTTATACCCCCGCCACGGCGAGCGTCCAAAGGCCGGAACGATTCGACGGGTATTGAATGGGGGTTGACCCCATTGTCCTGGGTGGCAGGAGGATAGGCAGCGTGGCCCTCTCCCCAGGAGACACCTCGGACGGCCCACTGCGCGCCAAGGATCCGTAGGGCATGGGCTCCGTTGAAGATGCTTCACGCTGTGCCGCTGGCGGGCTGAACAAGCGTGCCGCGGGGGAGCCAAAAGGGCGTACCGCTGGGGGCCCGAATGGGCGTGCCGGTGAAAGCCCATGGGGCGTGCCGCTGAGGCCAGGGGCTGTGCCACTGAGGGGCCAAACGGGCGTGCCGCTGAAGGCTTTGTGGGCGTGCCGCTGAATGGCCTGAAGGGTGTGCCGCTGAACACCCTGGGGGCCATGCCGCTGAAGCCCAGGCTGGGCGTGGTGCTGAAGGCCCAAGCTGGGCGTGCCGCTGAATGGCCTGAGGGGCGTGCCGCTGAATGCCAAAAGGGAGTGCCGCTGAAGGCCAAAGGGCGTGCCGCTGAAGGCCAAAGGGTTGTGCCGCTGAACACCCAGGGGGTGTGCCGCTGAAGCCCCTCCTGGGGTGTGCCGCTGAGGCTTGACTTGGGCCCGTTTTGAGCATGCGTTATGATTCGTTTGATTTTCTTCGGGGGCCGCGGATTGTGAGCTTCCCGGGGGTTGGTTTCTCTTTGTTGTCGTGGCTCCGGGGACGGCTCCACGGTAGTGTGCATATGTGGGGGCGTCTGGATGACCAATCTCTCCGGGGGTTCTTCACTCGGCGCCGTTGTTGATGCTGGGCCGAGCAGGGTGTTTGGTGTGCAATTTTTGGTGTCCACAAATGCCCCCCACCCACGGGTAGCGCAGGCGAAGGATGAGCCGGGCGGTGCCCGTGGGTGTACTTGTCTCTTTTCTCTTCGTCGATGCCGACGGGGTGTCAGAAGCCGACTTGACATGTTGGTCTCTTCTTCTCTTCGTTAGTGCTGACAGTGCATCAGGAGCTGCCGTAGCATGTTGGTCTCTTCTTCTCGTTTGCATCAGTAACGACATGGTGCCGGGAGCTGCCTTGGTTCGTTGATCTCTTTGTCTCTTTATCAGAGCCGACGGGGTGTCGGGAGCTAACTAGGTATGTTTGTTTCTTCTTATCTTCATCAGCGCCAACAGGACATCGGGAGCTGCCATGATATGTTGATCTCTTCTTCTCTTCGTCAGTGCCGACGGGGTGTCGGGAACTAACATGCTTTATTGGTCTTTTCTTCTCTTCGTCAGCGCCGACGGGGCGTCGGGAGCTGACCTGGTTTGTTGGTCTCTTTGTCTCTTCGTCAGTGCCGACGGGATGTCGGGAGCTGACCTGGTTTGTTGATCTCTTGGTCTCTTCGTCAGTGCCGATAGGGCGTCGGGAGCTAACCTGATTCGTTGGTCTCTTGGTCTCTTCGTCAGTGCCGACAGGGTGCCGGGAGCTGACCTGGTTTGTTGATCTCTTGGTCTCTTCGTCAGTGCCGACAGGGTGCCGGGAGCTGACATGATTTGTTGTCTCTTCGTCAGTGCCGACAGGGTGTCGGGAGCTGACCTGGTTTGTTGATCTCTTGGTCTCTTCGTCAGTGCCGACAGGGTGTCGGGAGCTGACCTGGTTTGTTGGTCTCTCTGTCTCTTCATCAGTGCCGACGGGATGCCGGGAACTGAAGCTGTATATTGGTCTCTTCATCAGTGCCGACGGGGTGCCGGGGACTGAAGTTGTATATCGGTCTCTTCATCAGTGTCGACGGGGTGCCGGGGACTGAAGTGGTATGTTGGTCTCTTTGTCTCTTCGCCAGTGCCGATAGGGCGTCGGGAGCTGGCCTGGTCTGTTGTTCTCTTTGTCTCTTCACCAGCGCCGACAGGGTGTCGGGAGCTGGCCTGGTCTGTTGTCTCTTTGGTCTCTTCGCCAGTGCCGACAGGGCATCGGGAGCTGGCCTGGTCTGTTGTTCTCTTGGTCTCTTCGCCAGTGCCGACAGGGCGTCGGGAGCTGGCCTGGTCTGTTGTTCTCTTTGTCTCTTCGCCAGTGCCGACAGGGTGTCGGGAGCTGGCCTAGTCTGTTGTCTCTTTGTCTCTTCGCCAGTGCCGACAGGGTGTCGGGAGCTAGCCTGGTCCGTTGTCTCTTTGTCTCTTCGCCAGTGCCGACAGGGCGTCGGGGGCTGGCCTGGTCTGCTATTCTCTTGGTCTCTTTCTCTTCTTTTCTTCTCTCTCTTCTCTTCTTCTCTTCTTTTCCTTCTTTTCCTTCTGTTCTCCTTTTGTCATCTCTCTTTTTCTTTTGTTCTTTTGTTGTTGTTTTGTCTCTCTTCTTTTTTTTTCTTTTTTTTTCTTCTTCTTCTCTTTTTTTTCTTCTCTTTTTTTTGAACAACTCCGGGTGGCTGCTGGCGTGGATGCCAATGATATAAGAGCTGTCGGCGCGGCTGCCGATGATTGAAAGCTGTTGGCGTGGGAGCCAACAAGTGAAAGCTGTCGACCCGAAGGTCGATGACTGAAAGATGTCGGATCAGGGGCCGATGATTGAAAGCATTTGGCATGGGAGCCAATAATTGAAAAGCTGTCGACCCGAAGGTCGATGATTGAAAAGCTGTTGGCATGGGAGCCAATAATTAGAAAGTTGTTGGCATGGGAGCCAATAGTTGAAAAGCTATCGACCCGAAGGTCGATGACTGAAAGCTGTCGGCTCAGGGGTCGATGATTGAAAGCTGTTGGCATGGGAGCCAATAATTGGAAAGCTGTCGACCCGAAGGCCGATGAGGGAGGCCAAAATAGCCGTGGCTGGAAGCAGGCTGCGGGAGCCGAAGTTGGGAGATTAATGGGCCGCGAGGGCAAGAGGTAGGCTAAGGTGGCCGATATTGGGCTCTACGAGCCAGAGCTGGGAAAGTAGGCTGCAATAGCCAAAGTTGAGTTTATTGCATACGCACATTCTTGTTATTTTATTATTTTCATTATTGTTATTTTTTTATGTTGTTTGTTTGTTTTTTTTTTGTTATGTTTTTTTTGTTGTTGTTTTTTTTTATATATATATTATCATCATTTTTTCTTTTTTTTTTAATCATGCAAGCATTCATTAGCAGGCATAACATAAATATAAGTAAGGCAGCTCCCTCTATAGGGGATAGGATAGGGACATTGCCCGTAATTCGTAGACGCGGCGCGGGCCACAGGGCACAACTGAGGGGTGGTGCACCCGTCAAGAGGATATCACATGTCTTGCATGCATAGCCTAAATTCACGCATTTCACCCGAGGCAATTCTCTGTGGCGTGGCAGTGCAAATGTGTGAACAAAGGGCCCTAACCATAGGGATATGCAGGTTTTCCTGGTGACACTCGAGGATCACTCTAGCGCCTACACATTAGTTCCAGGTTTTCGACTTTCGGTAGCTTCACACAGCCCCCATCTGTTTATTTTGTAGCGGATTTCACCGTTCGGCGCGAGTCCCCTCATGTGTCTCAATGGGGATTCCCGGCTACTAGGATTCATCCTTATTATAATTCGCTTCACCGTTTCGCGCGAGTCTCCTCATGTGTCTCAATGGGGATTCCCGGCTACTCGGATTCACGTTTCTCTCTCTCTTCCCTTTTTTTTTCTCTCTTTTTTTTCTCTTCTTCTTTTTTTTTTAACAGTGGGGGTAGGCAGCTTTTTCCTCACGATTACCTTTCACGCGAGTGCGGGAATTCAAGTCTCCGTAGAGTGCTAAAAGAAATTTGGGCAATCCCTATAGTTGAAGGCTTTTGGACACCTTAAGTGCGAAGTGTGGGAGCGTTGCCTCAGGTTTATTTTGTGAGCTGGGCTTAGCGATTCAGCCATGACTCTTCCCCTTGACGTGTGCACCTGCCATAATTGGGTTCCCTTCGAGCGTGCGCCGCGACGTGCGTGCATCCGGAATTAGGGCGATATTATTTAGCAAGGAAACACGGTCCTAGAAAATTCTAAGGATGTGTATTATTCTATATTAAGCAACCACGCAAGCAGGGCAATCATGCATTCTCTTTTTCTTTTTGTTTCAATTTTCTTCCTTTTTTGTTTTGTTTTGTTTTTTTTTGGTGGTGTTGTTGTCTTGTTGTTTTGTTTTTTTTTGTTTTTGTTTTTTGTTATTTGTTGTTTTTTTTTTGCGTATGTGTTTGTTTATTTGTTTGTTTTTCTGTGTGTTTTTGTTTATTTTTTTTTTCATAAGAAAATATTGTTGTTATGTATAAGTGTAGTGGTAGTAAAGATATTAGGGAGGCAGATCGCAAAAGGGCTGAAAGGATATTAGGGAAGCGGGCTATAGAACCTGAAGTTGATATTGGAAGTAGGCCACAATAGCCAAAAGTCGAGAAGAGCGGGTTGCGAGAGCTAAATTATGGGAAGCATGCTGCAGGAGCCGAAGTTACGGGAAGCGGGCCGTGAAGGCCGAATACTGGGAAGTAGGCCATGAAGGCCGAATTCTGGGAAGTAGGCTGCAAGAGCCAAGGATATTGGGAAGCAGGCTGTAAGAGCCGAAATTATGGGAAGCGGGCCGTGAAGGCCAAATTCTGGGAAGCAGGCCATGAAGGCCGAATTCTGGGAAGCAGGCTGCAAGAGCCGAGGGATGTTAGAAGTCGGCTGCGAAGCCAAAAGATATCGGAGAGCGTAGTGGGACGGGTGGATTAATCCTGCTAGTGGGCCCCGGCCGAAATGGCCCTGTAGAGGGGCGTTGGGTAGTGGGACGTGAGAGTTGAAGAGAAGGGTCTCTTTTGTTCTCTGGTCGGGGGAGGGTCCGGACCAAAGCGAAAGGTTTATTCTCTTGACTGGGCAGCTGTCGGCTGGGGTGCCAATGATGAGATAGCTGTCGGCTAGGAGCCAATGATGAGGCAGCTGTCGGCTCAGAGGCCAATGATGAGATAGCTGTCGACCTGAAGGCCGATAATGAGGTAGCTGTCGGCTAGGCGCCGATGATTAGGTAGCTGTCGGCTGGGAGCCGATGATGAGGTAGCTGTCGGCTAGGAGCCGATGATTAGGTAGCTGTCGGTTAGGAGCCGATGATTAGGTAGCTGTCGGCTAGGAGCCGATGATGAGATAGCTGTCGACCCGAAGGCCGATAATGAGGTAGCTGTCGGCTAGGAGCCGATGATTAGGGTTGGTCGGTTTAACGCCCCGTCGGTGGAAAGTCTAGTCGGTTCAACGCCCGGTCGGCGGAAGGTCTAGTCGATTTAATGCCCCGCCGGCGGAAGGTCTAGTCGGGTTCTATTTGTTGGATGGCTGGAGGTCGGAGGTAGAAGTTCGCCTCGTGACCCTTCTTTCTCTTCTTCTCTTCTTCTCTTCCTCCTTTGTGTGGGGAGGCGGGTTCAAGGACCGCGTCTGCCCCGTGACGGTTCTTTCTCTTCTTCTCTTCTTCTTTTGTGGGGAGGCAGGTGACCATGTTCACCTCATGTCTCTTCTTTCTCTTCTTCTTTTCCTCTTCTTCTTGTGTAGAGAGGCAGGTGCAGAGACCATGTTTGCCTCATGATTGCCCTTTCTCTTCTTCTCTTCCCTTCTTCTTTTTTTTTTATGGGGAGGCAGGTGCAGGGACCATGTTCGCCTCGTGTCTCTCCTATTTTTTTTCTTCTATTCTTCTTCTTTTTTTTTGTAGAGAGGCAGGTGCAAGGACCACGTTCGCCTCGTGTCCCATTTTTTTTTCTTCTATTCTTTTTTTATAAAGAGGCAGGTGCAAGGACCATGTTCGCCTCGTCTCTTTTTTTTTCCTCTTCTTCTTTCTTTCTTCTTTCCTTTTTGTAGAGAGGCAGGTGCAAGGACCATGTTCGCCCCATGATTGTTCTTTTCTTTTTTTTCTTCCTCTTTTATTGAGGGAGGCAGGTACGAAGACCATGTTTGCCTCATATCTTTTTTTTTCTTCTCTTCTTCTTTTGTAGGGAGGCAGGTACGAAGACCATGTTTGCCTCGTGTCTCTTTTTTTCTTCTCTTTTTTTGCGTGATGAGGTGGACCCGAGGACCACATCTACCTCATGTCCATTCTTTTGATTCTGCTCTTCCTTCTTTTCTTGTGTGAAGAGGCGGGCTCGAAGACCACGTCTGCCTCATGTGCCTCTTCTTTCCTTTTCTTCTCTTCTTTTGTTTGGTGAGGCGGGCTCGAGGGTCACGTCTGTCTCATGTGTCTTTTCTTCTTCTTCTTTTGTGTGATGAGGCGGGCTCAAGGGCCACGTCTGCCTCATGTCTCTTCTTTTTTCTTCTTTTGTGGAGAGGCCGGTGCAAGGACCATGTGTGCCTCATGTCTCTTTTTCTTCTCTTCTTTCTGTGTGATGAGGCGGGCTCGAGGACCACGCCTATCTCATGCGTGCCTTTTTCTTTATTCTGCTCTTCTTTTCTCACTAGTGCTTCCATGTTGGAGTGTATTTCTCTTAATGTGCCCCCAGGTTGGGGTGTAGCTTCACTTGGTATGCATCCCCCCTCGGGGGGTGTGTTTTGCCTCTTTGCTTCTGTGCCCCCAGGCGGGGTGTATATTTCTTGGCTTCTATGTCCCAAGACCAGGGTGTGTTATTATTTTTTTTTCCTTTTAATGCCCCCTAGGCGGGGTGTAGCTCTCTTCAGATGCCCCCAAGTCGGGGGATGTTTCTTCTTCAGATACCCCTAAGCTAGGGTGGACTTCTCTTCATATGCCCCTGGGTCGGAGCATGCTCTATATAGCTTCTAGGCCCTCGAAGCGAGGTATGTTTCTTCTTCATATGCCCCTGGTACGGGGTGTAGCTCTCTTCAAATGTCCCCCTAGGTCGGGGTGTACTTTTCACGGCTTCTATGCCCCCAGGCGGGGTATGTTTCTTCTTCATATGCCCCTAAGCCAGGGTGGACTTCTCTTCATATGCCCCTGAGCCGGGACGTGTTCTTCATAGCTTCTAGGCCCTCGAGGCGAGGTATGCTTCTTCTTCATATGCCCCGGGTACGGGGGTGTATCTTTTGCTTCTTATGTCCCCCTGAGGCCGGGGTGTACCTCTTTACGGCTTCTATGCCCCCGAAGCAGGGTATGTTATTTCTCCAAGTGCCGCTTAGGCGGAGTATATCTTCCTTCTTATGCTCCCAGATCGGGGTGTACGTCTCTTCTTCCGACGCCCCTAGGTCGGGGTATATTCTTTCTTCATGTGCTCCCAGGTCGGGATGTATGTCTCTTTGCTTTTTTTTGTGCCCCCGGATCGAGGTAAATGCTTCTGCTTCTTATGCGCCAAGAGCGGAGTGTACCTCTTTGTGCCCCCTGAGCGGGGTGGATGCTCTGCATGTGTCCCCAGGCTGGGGTGTAGCTTTGTCTCCCATGGAGGGGGTGTGTCGTTTCTTCAAAAGCCCCCAGACCAGGGTGTATTCTTCTCTTTCTTATACTCCCGAGGCGGGAGGGGTTCTCTTCATGTGCCCCCGTGGTGGGATGTGCTTCTTTCTTCAAGTGTCCCCAGGCCGGGCTGAATTCTTTTCTTCTCCCCAGACACACCGGGGGGAATGTTTGCTTCTTGTGCTCCCAAGGTGGGGCGTATTGCCGCTTTTGATGCGGGATGTAGTTCTTGCTTTTTATGCACCCGAGGCGGGGTGAATTCTTCTTCTTTGTTTACGTGCCCCCATATCGGGGTGTATTCCTCTCTTCATATATTTCCCTAAGCCGGGGGATGTTGTTTGTTCTGCTTCAGATGTCCCCGGGGGGGATATATGTTGCTTCATGGACCCCTAAGGCCGGGATGTATTCCTTCTTCGAAGGCCCCTAAGTCGGAGTGTATTCTTCTCTTCTTATGCTCCCCGGGGTGGGGTACATTTCTTGCTTCTCATGCCCCCCACGGCGGGGTGTGGTTTCTCTCTTTGTGTGCCCCCATGGCGGGGCGGATCCTGCCTCCTTGCTTATGTGCCCCGGGCGGGGCATGTTCTTCATGGCTTCTATGCCCCCAGTGGCGGGGTTTGTTTCTCCTTCACATGCCCCCAAGCCGGGGTGGACTTCTCTATGGCTTCTATGCCCCCAGGCGGGATGTATGTTGCTTCATATGCCCCCAGGGTGGGGATGTATCCCGCTTCTAATGCCCCCATGGCGGGGTATGTCCTTGGCTCCTTATGCCCTCCAAGGTGGGGTGTGTTTTGCTTCTTGTGCCCTCGAGGTGGGGTATGTCCTTGGCTCCTTATGCCCCCCAAGGTGGGGTGTGTATCTTTCTTCAAGTGTCCCTAGGACATGGTGTATTCTTTTCTTTCTTATGCTCCCGAAGCGGGATGTAACTTCTTCAAATGCCCCTAAGCCGGGGCGTGTTCTTCATGGCTTTTATGTCCCCACTGGCGGGGTTTGTTTCTTCTTCAAATGCCCCTAAGTCGGGGTGGACTTCTCTTCATATGCCTCTGAGCTGGGACGTGGCTGTTGCTTCTAGGCCCTCGAGGCGAGGTGGGCTTCTTCTTCAAATACCCCCAAGACGGGGATGTGATTCTTGGCTTCATATGCCCCCAAGGTAGGGTATGTTCTGCTTCTTGTGCCCCCAGAGGTGGGGTGTATGTTGCTTTTTGCACCCCAAAGGTGGAGTGTATTTCTCTTCGAGTCCCCCTGAGTCGGGACGTAGTTGTGTCTCGCGTGCCCCCCCTGCGGGGTGAGCTTGGCTTCTTGTGCACCCAAGGCGGGGTGAGTTCTTCTTCTTGTCATGCCCCTGAGTCAGGGCGTGTTCTTTACAGCTTCTATGCCCTCGAGGCGAGGTGAATTTCCTTCTTTGTATGCCCCTAGTCCAGGGTGTGGTTTTTTTTCTTTGAGTGTCCCCAGGCCGAAGTGAACTCTTTTCTTCTTATGCCCCCATGGCGGGATGTAGCTTCTTCAAATGCCCCTAAGCCGGGGCATATTCTTTATGGCTTCCATGCCCCCAGGCGGGGTATGTTTCTTCTTCAATCGTCCCTAGGACAGGGTGTATTCTTCTCTTTCTTATGCTCCCAAAGCGGGATGTAACTTCTTCAAATGCCCCTAAGCCGGGGCGTGTTCTTCATGGCTTTTATGTCCCCACTGGCGGGGTTTGTTTCTTCTTCAAATGCCCCTAAGCCGGGGTGGACTTCTCTTCATATGCCCCTGAGTTGGGATGTGGCTGTTGCTTCTAGGCCCTCAAGGCGAGATGGGCTTCTTCTTCAAATACCCCCAAGACGGGGATGTGATTCTTGGCTTCATATGCCCCGGACGTAGGGTATATCTTTTGTTTCTTATGCTCACGAGCCGGGATGTAGCTTCTTGGCCTCATATGCTGCTGAGGCGAGGGGTATGTTGCTTTAGGTGCCCCCGGGGGGAATGCATTTTGCCTCTACTGCCCCGTGGCGGGGTATATCTCTTGGCTTCTTACGCCCCCAAGGTGGGGTGTGTTTTCTTCTTGTGCCCCCGGGGTGGGGTATATCTTTCGCTTCTTATGCCCCCTCCTTAAGGCGGGGTGAAGTCTTTGCTTCAAATGTCCCTAAATCGGGGTATAGTTTTATCTCATATGCCCCTAGAGCAGGGGTGTATTTCTCTTCATGTGCCCCTCAGTCGGGGTGTATCTTTGTTGGTTGTTGTGCCCCCAAAGGGAGGTGTCTTTCTCTTCATGTGCCCCAGGCACCGGGTGTATCTTTGCTCTTTTTTCTTGCCTCTTATGCCCCCGTAGCAGGGTATATATCTTCTTCTTATCCCCCATGGCGGGGTATATGCATGCTCTCTTCGGGAGTGGTGGCCGTGCTTGGCCACATTGCTATAAAGTATTCCCCACAGCGGGCAGCCATTCACCACGCTACAATTGTGGCTCGCTGGGTCTTTTAACAGTCACTCGAGGGGCCATCTTATGCCGGATGGAGGCAGTAGGAAGGAGGAACGAGCGGGGTCATTGCACCGCAGACTCGGAGCCTCCTAGAGTCGGGCGGGATGCCGGGTTTCTTCTTGCTCTTTTAGTCGGCGATGCTGGCCAACTTTTCTTCCTTTCTTCTCTCTTTTTTTTCTTTTTTTTTCTTCTTGTATGATTGACCAGGGTGGAAGTGCAGGAGAGCGCTCACCCCCTCAGGGAGGGGATGAGTGGTTCGCTCCACCACATCAACCCCATAGTGGTAATCTTTGTTCAGCACGGGTCTCGACGGACGTGGCCGTACAACCCTCTATTGCCAATTCTTTCTCTTCTTTTTTTGCTTCTTTCTTTTCTCTCTTTTTTTTTCTTCTTTTCTACCTTTCTTCCTTTCTTCTTTTCTTCTTTTCTTCTTTTCTTCTCTTTCTTCTTGAGGGAAACGGGGGGCTTGATTTCCCCTCCCTTCTGTTCTCTTTCTATTATCTTCTCTTCCCTTTTTTTCTTATAACAGCCCCCATGATTCTTGGAAGCCGCATATGCTTCGAAGCAGCGTTCTCGAGGCCGCGAACGCAGCTGCACCGAGCCAGGCTTTTCTCCCCATAGGACTGGCGAAGACAGCACCTGCAATTCATCAAAGCAGGCAAACATCGTTTATTAGGGGGCCATGAGACCCTGAATCCCGACGAAGAGATGAAGGGTGGTTTGGTCCCACCGGGCGTGCCAGACTTGTGGACGCACTTTTCGTTTAACAGTTGTTATGTTCGTTCGTCGGTTTATTAAGTGCGTGGGCGTGTCAGTCACCGGAGTGATAATTTATTCGGGCTCCGAAGAGCCCATGGTGCGCTCGATCTGACTTCGTCAGTCGATTGTGTGGTTCGTGTCGGGACCAAAACCCGCCGCGCCATAAAGGTCACGGCGTCATTTACATCCCCCATACGAGGGAACACCCTTGATTAATCGCCGAGATTCAGGGCCTCATGGCCAAGAAATTAATTGCATGAAAGGTCTATTACGCGGCATTGAAATCCTCACACGAGGGCGAGAAGAAAACCATTCGCGGTCATGTCGGTCATGTGTTGACCATTTAATGTTCGGACGAATGTCCTGCTCGATAAAATCGCGGTTGTCGCGGGAAAACTGGAGCGTATGTATGCCAGTATATGGCAATTTATTGTTCAGAAGAACGGAAAATGTTCGGCTAAACCTCGGCTGGAGCGGTCAGAAATAGGTAAATCTGTTGGCCCGGTGCAAGAGCAAGCTGCGACCATACTGCGGTGGGCCCCCCGCGGTCGAAACAAGACTTGTATGAGCGTCATTGATATTTCCGGTGCCAAGGGGGCGACGAGGGAATATCCCTTGAATCGGCTGAAAAGCCCTATGTCCGGAGAAGCGGGCGTTCTAAACGTGTCGGTCATTCAGGAGACCGTTTAATGTTCGGACGGGTGTCCGATATTGGGAATATCGTAATCGTCGCGGAAAGACCGAGCATGTATGTGTGCCGGGACACGGCAAGTTTTATTATTCCGAGACACTGAAAACGTTCGATTGAATCTCGGATATTATATCCGGAAACCCATGAATCTATTGGCCCGGTGCGAGATCGAGTCGAGATCATGCCGGGGGCGCCTCCCGTGATCCAAACGGGGCTCGCGTGGGTAGCGTTAATATTTCTGGTGTCGGAGGGCAACGGGGAAAAGTCCCGAGACTAGGCTTCGGAACTGAAAACGTGTTCGAGAGGAACAGGCTGTAGACCGGAGATATGAGCCAGACGATGACCATGATCAGGACGGGCCCGAGGTCTAAATATGGCCAACGGAGGTCTTATTGATATTCCCATGGGAGGAGTCCAGGGGTGGCGAGAGCCGTCTCGTTCTATTCCGATTCAGTCGGTCACTTGCGGACCTTTCCATGTTCGGGCAAGGGCCCGTATTGAGAGCGTGACGGGGGTGGACGCGACCCCGTACCAATGTATGCCGAGTTTACGGTAATTTCAATGAAAGAGCGGGAGCAAATCCCGATAAGAACGGGTCGGAATTGGTGAGCTATTGGCCCAGGGCAATGCCGGCTCACAACCATGTTGGGGTAGGAGCCACCGGCTATGAAAGTCGCTCACGGGCCTTTTCATGTTCGGACATGGGTCCGTATTAAGAACTCTGCGGGAATCGACGTGAACCCGTTCAAATGTCTGCCGAACGTGCGGCAATTTCAGTAGCGGCTCGGAAGGAATCCGGCCGGAGAAACGAGTCTGGTTTAATCGGAATGTCAGCCCGAGGCGAAGTCAGGCTATGGCCATTTTGAGATGATTCCCTAGGCTCAGGCCCAACTCGTAGGGGCGGTATTATTGTTCCTTCGGCACCGGGTCACGGGAGAGACGAGGCTGCGAAGCAGGTCTCATTGTTTTATTATTATTTAAGAAGTGTTATCATTACCATTTGTTAATTTATAGATACATTTGGGTGAATTCTTTATTATCGTTTATTCATTTCTTCTTGTGATTTATTCATTTAATATTATTATTATTAGGTTTATTATTATTTTTGTTCATTTATATTATCATTCGTTTGCTTGGCATTTTTTTTAGTTAAGTTTGTCGTTATTATTTATCCTGGGTTATCATTTATTTATCTATTTATCGTTGTTATTGTTTCTTTTAAACTTATTATCATTATTACTTATTTATTTATCATTCTTATTTATTTATCCACCTTATTGGGTTTATTATCATTTATTATTGTTATTTAACATTATTGTTTTCTATTATTTCTCTATTTTCTTTTGAGTTTGTTGCTATTATCGTTATTTAAGCGCTGTATCATTATTTGTTTATTTATTATGTATTCTTTTAGCTTATTATCCTTATTAATATCATTATTTTTTTGGGTGTGCCGCTGAGGATTGGTGGTGTGTACCGCTGAGGGTTGGGAGTGTACCGCTGAGGGCCAATGGGGGTGTACCGCTGGGGGTTGGGAGTGTACCGCTGAGGGTCAAAGGGGGCGTACCGCTGGGGTCAAAAGGGTGTACCGTTGAAGGCCAATGGGGGTGTGCCGCTGAGGGCAGTAGGAGTGTACCACTGAGGGGTCTAAGGGGTGTGCCGCTGAAAGCTGGGAAAAGTGTGCCGGCGAAAGGCTGTTGGAGGGAAGAGGTAGTGTGCCGAAGAGGAGGCTTCGAAGCGTGCCGTTGACGGCTGGGAGGAGTGTGCCGGCGAAGGAGTTGGATGAGCATGCCACTGAAAGATGATTAGAGTGCATCGTCGAAGGACCAATCAGGGCGTAGTGGTGGAGGTTCAGTCGGTCTTCAATTATTTGTTTTAAGTCTTTTCTTTTCTTCTTAATTTGATTTTTTTTTACGCAGTTTTATATAAACTTCTCCTTGGTTTTGTTCTGTTCGGCCTCTTTGCCATAAGTCGGAAGTTCGGTCGGCCGAGCTGTCAATCGGTCCAGCTCTTGTCGTGGTGCCGGCAGTGGCTTGATCAGTTGGAAGGTTTCATCATTAATTATTTTGCTCGTTTATTGCTTCCTTTTACGTCCTTTAATATTTTGTTATTTTCTCACAAAAATTCGGCAGCATCTCCCCTTGACCCGGGGCGTAAGGGAGATAAAGGGAACGCGCCCACATGGAGTGGCGGAACCCGACAACTGGAGGTGGGCGCCCAGAGGCAGCAACACCTTTATAAAACCTCGGAAAAACACGAAGGCAAACAACGGGCTAGGGCTTGGCCAAGAGGTGTGCCGCTGGGGGCCTAGATGGTGTGCCGGCCAAGGACCATTGGGTGTGCCGCTGAGGGTCAAAAAGGGTGTACTGCTGAGGGCCAATGGAAGTGTGCGTACCGCTGGGGGTCAAAAGGGTATACCACTGAGGGCCAATGGAAGTGTGCCGCTGAGGGCCAATGGAGTGTGCCGCTGAGGGCCGAGAAAAGTGTACCGGGGATGTTGATTGGCTAGGCCGAAGGAAATCTTGGCAGGAGGAGGGAGAGAGGCTCAAGGGGTGTTGGGCCTGGGTGTCCAAGGAGAGACGGAAGGGCGTCTCCCCTCAGGCAAATGGGAAGATGCGGCAGCGGGGAGGTGAAGGGGCAGCAGGCCCTCTTCCCTCTCTTCCTCTCTTCCCTCTTCTTCGCTTCTCCTTCTTCCCCTCCTTTCCTTTTCCCTTCTTCTCTTTGCGTGGACGGCGGAGGATGGAACAGCAAAGGGGGGGGGGGGGGCAGCCTCCCCTCCTCCTCTTCTCCTCTTCTTCACTTCTTCTTCTTCCCTTCGCACGGACGGCGGCGGACGGAGTAGCGAGGGGGAGCCTCCCCTCCTCTTCTTCTTCTCTTCTTCTCTTCCTCTTCTTCTCTTCACGCGGACGGCGATGGGCGGAGTAGCCGGGGGGGAGCCTCCCCTCCTCTTCTTCTTTTCTTCTTCTCTTCTTCTTCTTCTCTTCTCCTCTTCTCTTCTCTCTGGGTGTGGGTGTATCTGTTGCCCTCTTCTGTCTCTCTCTCCCCATTTGCAGCGACGAAGAGGGGTCTTATACCCCCGCCACGGCGAGCGTCCAAAGGCCGGAACGATTCGACGGGTATTGAATGGGGGTTGACCCCATTGTCCTGGGTGGCAGGGGGATAGGCAGCGTGGCCCTCTCCCCAGGCGACACCTCGGACGGCCCACTGCGCGCCAAGGATCCGTAGGGCATGGGCTCCGTTGAAGATGCTTCACGCTGTGCCGCTGGCAGGCTGAACAAGCGTGCCGCGGGGGAGCCAAAAGGGCGTACCGCTGGGGGCCCGAATGGGCGTGCCGGTGAAAGCCCATGGGGCGTGCCGCTGAGGCCAGGGGCTGTGCCGCTGAGGGGCCAAACGGGCGTGCTGCTGAAGGCTTTGTGGGCGTGCCGCTGAATGGCCTGAAGGGTGTGCCGCTGAACACCCTGGGGGCCGTGCCGCTGAAGCCCAGGTTGGGCATGGTGCTGAAGGCCCAAGCTGGGCGTGCCGTTGAATGGCCTGAGGGGCGTGCCGCTGAATGCCAAAAGGGAGTGCCGCTGAAGGCCAAAGGGCGTGCCGCTGAAGGCCAAAGGGCTGTGCCGCTGAACACCCAGGGGGTGTGCCGCTGAAGCCCCTCCTAGGGTGTGCCGCTGAGGCTTGACTTGGGCCCGTTTTGAGCACGCGTTATGATTCGTTTGATTTTCTTCGGGGGCCGCGGATTGTGAGCTTCCCGGGGGTTGGTTTCTCTTTGCTGTCGTGGCTCCGGGGACGGCTCCACGGTAGTGTGCATATGTGGGGGCGTCTGGATGACCAATCTCTCCGGGGGTTCTTCACTCGGCGCCGTTGTTGATGCTGGGCCGAGCAGGGTGTTTGGTGTGAAATTTTTGGTGTCCACAGGCGGTTGGAACTCGACTCCGTCGAGTAAGGGGGAACACGGCTGTGGTAGTGCTCCAGCAGATCTGGATCGAGGCGCTGGAGATCTTCCCGGCTGATCCAGGAATCATCTGATGGTGGACGGTCTCGCCAGCGGACAAGGTAGCGCTGGTACCTGCTCCATGTAGTGGTCACCTGCTCATCCAGTATCATCTCAATGTGCTCGCATGGTACTCTCGAGGCTGTAGGACGTACAGGGGTGGGCTCACTCTCAATGGGAGGAGAAGGCTCGAAAGGGTCACTAGGAATCGCTGTGGGTTCCTTGTAGGCCACTAGGTCTGTCACATTAAAAGTCGAGCTAATCCCATATTCGAGAGGTAAGTCCACAACATAAGCATAAGAGCCAATCTTCCATAGAATTGGGAAGGGTCCATCACTACGGGCTTGCAACTTCTTAAGGGCTCCCGAAGGGAGTCGTTCGGGCCGGACCCGTACCATAACCAAGTCACCTTCTTGAAATTCATGGTGACGCCTATGCGAATCAGCCAATTTTTTATAAGTCTCATTACTGAGGTTGATTTGCTTGCTAATTGACTCATGCAGACTCTTGACATTCTGTGCAAACTCCTCAGCTGACTTGGACATCCTAGACTCGAGGGCGGGGAAGGGGAATGAGATCCACGGGTTTTCTAAGTTTGTAGCCATGCACGACTTCAAATGGACTCATACCTATGGACCGATTGACCGAACTGTTGTATGCAAATTCGGCTCTAGGCAAGAGAAGATCCCAAGTGCCAGAATGTTCCCCTACAAGACACCTCAAGAGATTCCCTAAACTCCTATTGACGACCTCTGTTTGCCCATCGGTTTGTGGGTGATAGGCAGTGGAAAATTTCAGTTTGGTGTCAACTAGGTGCCAAAGTGTCTTCCAAAAATAGCTAGTGAACCGGACATCTCGGTTAGACATGATGGTTTGGGGGAGACCATGCAGACGCACGACTTCATCAAAGAATAAATGGGCTACTCTAGATGCATCAGATGTTTTGGAACATGCAATGAAGTGGGCCATCTTAGAGAACCTATCAACGACAACAAAGATGGAATCATGCTTGTGAGCAGTGTGAGGTAAACCAAGGATAAAATCTATACTCACATCAACCCATGGTCGATCAGGAACGGGGAGAGGAGTGTAGAGACCAATGTTCTGTTTGACCTATTTGGTCATCGTGCATGTCCTACACTGGGCTACAATCTTGGCCACATCTCTCTTCAGGCCAGGCCAATAGAAGTGCTCCTCCACATAATGGATGGTCTTGTTGCGGCCAAAGTGACCAGCAAGACCTCCACCATGCATTTCCCAAATCAGGAAGTCCCGAACAGAAGTCCTCGGGACACAGAGTTGCTGCCCTCGAAATAGAAAACCATCCTGGAGTAGATAGTCAGAAAAGGCTGTCAAGGATCCAGAGGATAGAGCAGAGTAGGCAGGGCCAAAATCAGTACACTCTCCATAGAGTTCCTTCATGCGGTCAAATCCGGTGACCTCTACCCGAACAGTGGAAAGAAGGGAGACCCTTCGACTCAAGGCGTCGACCACCTTATTCTCCTTTCCAGCCTTATGCTTTAGGACAAATGTGAAAGACTGGAGGAATTCTACCCACCGACCATGCCTAGGGTTTAAGCCCTTCTGAGAGCTAAGGAATTTCAGAGCCTCGTGGTCTGAATATAAGACAAACTCTTGAGGTAAGAGATAGTGTCTCCAGTGTTTGAGGGCTTGGACCGCGGCATAAAACTCCTTATCATAGGTGGAGTAACGAAGCTTTGCATCAGAAAGCTTCTCACTGAAATAAGCCACGGGGTGGCTTTCCTGGCTGAGCACTCCTCCTATTCCTACGCCAGATGCATCACAGGATATCTCGAAGACTTTGAAAAAGTCTGGTAGGCCGAGGACAAGGGCTTTAGTCATGAGCTCATTTATGGCACGAAAAGCCTGGGAGGCGGCTTTGGTCCACTCAAAATTCCCCTTACAGATACAATCCGTAATGGGTGCCATAATGGTGCTAAAACCCTGAATGAAGCGTCTGTAGAAAGTGGCTAGCACATGGAAACTTCAAACGTCATGGACATTTTGGGGCTCTGGCCAGTCTACTATGGCTCGGACATTGGATTGGTCCACAGACACTCCATGACTTGAAACCACAAATCCGAGAAAAGTGACCCGGTCTGTCATGAACTCACATTTAGTAAGGTTGACAAACAGGGTTTCTCTCCTCAAAGTCTCGCAAACTTCTCTCAAATGGTGGATGTGATCGTGAGGGTTGTGGCTATAGATGAGAATGTCGTCAAAGTAGACGACAACAAAGCGACCAATGAGAGGACGAAGTGCTTGGGGCGTTGGATAGCCCAAACGGCATGACAAGCCACTCATACAGACCTTCTTTTATTTTGAAGGCTGTCTTCCACTCATCCTCTGGCCGAATCCGGACCTGGTGATAGCCACTTTTCAAGTCAATCTTGGAAAAGAGGGTGGCGCCACTCATCATGTCAAGCAGGTCATCAAGACGAGGAATGGAAAATCTATACTTGACAGTGATCTTATTGATGGCGCGGCTGTCAACACACATCCGCCAGGTGCCATCCTTCTTGGGTGTGAGCAAGGCAGGGACAGCACATGGGCTCTTGCTCACCCTGAGGAAACCTTTTTGGATAAGGTCCTCGACAATCCTTTGGAGCTCAGCATGCTCCTTTGAGTTCAATCGGTAATGGGGAAGGTTGGGTAGGGTGGACCCAGGGACAAGATCAATAGCGTGTTGAATGTCACGCATGGGAGGGAGTCTAGAGGGCAAATCCTCTGGGAAAATGTCTGGGAAGTCCTGCAGAATTGCCTGGACCTCGGGTGGGACTGAGACTCGAGACTCCTCGGGGGTTATGGTGACAATAACAGCCCAGACAGGGGCACCCTCGGCAACCTCCCTATTCAGCTCACGGACACCTATGAAGTTAAGGCGCCTAATCGGGTCATGGTCAACCTTAGGGGCCTTAGGGATGGATATGACAGGTGTAGGGGAGGAGGGCATGAAAAGCTTCCCTTTGGTGGGGGTTGGGCCATTCTCCTGAATTTTGGGGGATGCAGCGGGTGTGGAGGTAGGACTCTTTCCCGTGGCCACCTTTGGGGGTGTCGGGCACAACTGAATCCTCTTTCCATTGTGGGAGAAGGAGCACTGATTGGACCAACCGAATGTAGTAAGGTCTACATTGTAGATCCATGGCCGTCCTAGGATGATGCTCCCGACCTTCATTGGCACTACATCGCATAGGATTTGTCCTTGGTAGGACTGGAACTGGATGGGAATGACACATGTAGTGGTGACTGGGATAGACGTGTCGTCAACCCAAGCCACGTTGTACGGCCTCGGATGAGGATGGGTAGGTAGACCTAGACGGGATATAAAGTCTGAAGAGACTGCATTGATACAGCTCACGTTGTCAAAGATCACCTTGCAGGGTTGAGATTTGACCATGATGTAGGTTTGGAAATGGAGGTTCGACGCCAGTCGTCCTCCTGTGGGTGGGTTAGGATGCAGCGAACTACACCCAGTCTTCCCTGGTTCGAGCTCTCGGTAATATCTCCCATTTGCATGTACTCGACATGCGTGCTATCAAACCCTACATCTAATTCCTCAAATTGGGCAATGAGATCAGGGTCAGGCTCATATCTCTCAAGGGGTTCTTCTTCCTGAGGTGGAAGCTCCATAGGCTGGGGGTCGGTGATGACCAAGGCTCGGGTGGGGCAATTGGTGGTAATGTACCCTAGGTTATGACACCTAAAGCAGCGGACTCCTAAGATAGGGGCTGGTTGGGAGGTGCTAGGGACCACTCCCTTTCCCTTGTCATCTCTTCTCTCAGCTGGTGGAGTATACTCCAGTCTAGACACAGCAGCGGGTGCAGGTAAAGGGTTCCTTGGGAGAGGAGCAGTAGGGGAAACGGCCCTAAGTGGGATAGCAGTAGGGACGTAGGAGGTGGAGGGGCCAGCTCTCTCAGTATAGCGGACTATGGGGTTTCGGGGTTCAGGTTGGCGGTAGATGGGAACCCGAGGTGGGACCACCCTTTGAAACCTCTCAACATCTCGTGCTACCTGGTAGGCGTGCTCGAGGGTGTTAACCTCCCGCAAGAATAATTCCCGCTGAATACTCTCATGTAGGCCAGCCCTAAATCGTGAGAGGGTGACAGAGGCATCCTCCATGACTCGACTCCGAAGGAAGAAGTCATCAAATTTGGCGATGTACTCGTCCACGGGCTTTCCATCTTGGGTGAGTTTCTGTCATTGGTCTAAAAGACGCTGATGGTAGGAAGGTGGCAGATACTTCTCCCTTAGTTTCTCCTTCATTTCCTCCCACGTGCTTATGGGTTCCTCTCGTCTCCTTGCTAGGAGATTCTCAACGTTACACCAGTAGGTTTTGGCTTGACCTAGGAGTTTAATTTTGGCAAACCTCACCCTTGTAGCAGCGGTCATGCGGCGATGCCAATCAAAATATTGGTCCATCCCGGTCTCCCAATCAAGGTATGTAGCGGAGTTGAGGGACCCATCAAAACTCGGAGCGTCAATCTTGACGTTCCGTAGGATGATATCCTCATCGTCGTGGTCTCTCTCTCGAGGTGCACGGGCCTCTTGATCTCCACCTTGGGGAGCCTAATTTTGGCGGGCTTGCTCTCTTTCCTCCCTAGGATTGGCTATGGATTGCCGTGGCCATTCACTCTTCCTTCCTCTCCCTTCAGTCGATCCTCTAAGGCTCGGATCCTCTTATCGAGTTCCGTCGGTAATTGGCCTATGGATTCTTCAAAGTGGGACACGAGATTGTGCTCGAGCTGGACTAGCATAGTAGTCACGCTCTCTTGATCCATGGGTAGCGTTGAGGGGCGCTCTAGACGGCCGGATGAATTCCTAGACCAACGTGGCATGCACGACCTCGGGCCTAAATGATGCAGTCCTGGGACTGATAATTAGCAAGCCATAGACCCGAATTTTGTTGGCTAATTGGCAAAGGGCCAATTTGAAGGGACTAGTCAGGGAAAGTCGCTCGCCCGTAGGCGAAGTAGTTGTGGAACTACCTCCTGATAATTAGGGTGCCCTAATGCGGCAGTCTAGGGCCTAAAGGATGGGTACATACAACCCCTCACTTTCCGTCCACAGCGATGCACTCAGGAGACTGGATGCATGGATCGGACTCTCTCTCACTTCGCGCGGCAATTGAAAAGATATTAAATGAGCAAGTGAGGAGAGCACGTACCTAGCTAGACTGAAAAGTCTAACTCCGATCGGAGACGAAGGTGAGTGGGGATGTGCGGTCCCGCACGGTGTCGACGAAGCTTCGTGGTTACAATGAATTCACTTCGCGCAGGGAGGATTTAATTTACAAAATCACTTAACTTAAAATTTTTCCACGCAGGGGAACAAATCAGTCCAATTTCTCCGCGCAGGGAGACTCACGGTCAATTACAATCCGTAAGTCACGGGCCGTCTGTCGACGCCCAAGTGACTCGGGCGTTATTTGAGCCTTCTTTGCGGACTTGGGTGTCACGATCAATAAATTAATGTAAGAATATACATACATACATATATATATATATATATATATATATATATATATATATATATATATAAGATTATATATACCTCGAATATATATATTATATATATTTAACTCTCTCTTTTTTTTCAACTTTCAAACTCTCTTTTTTGACTTTTCCACACTCTTTTATTTTTTTTCCAACTTTACCTACTTCTTCCTTTTTTTGACTTTCAAACCCTCTCTTGTTCAATCACTCTTTCTGATTTTCAAACCTCTCTTTTTTTATTTTTTTAACCTTGTCATGTGTTCCTCACGTGGTAGGCGAGTCAACATGGTGGTGGGTGGTGCGAACGTGGACGCTGACCAGGGAGCAGACAGGCGCGGGCGTCGAGGCCTGCCGCAGGCGCGCGGTCGGCGAGGGGAGCGCGGGCGTCGAGGTGGGTATTCGGCGCTGCGGCCACGCGGCTGCCGCTCGGACGCGGGCCTGGCCGGGGCCAGCGGTGCGGGGCGCGGGGCTGGCGGGCGCTCGGGCGCGGGGCTGTCCGGGGCCATCTGTGCGGGTGGGCGCACAGGCCGGGGGAAGGGGTGCGCGCTGGCGATGCCGTCAGGGCCACGCGGCGCGTGGGGCGGGTGCTCGACTGGCGCGGGCGACGATGCAGCGGTGGCAGCGGCGGGCGCGCGGCAGTGGAGCCCCTGGCCGTTGCGACCGTGGGGTTTTGAAGGGGGGGGCACTGGCGACGAGGCCGGCCCCCCTGCGAATGCACTTTTTTTAAAAAAAAAATTTCCTCTGCCTTCGAGAGAGAGAAAATCGAAAGATAGAGAGAGAGAGAGAAATGGAGAGAGAAAGTGAGAGAGACAGAGAGAAGGAGTTCTAAAAAAAAATTCTATTCTTTTTTTTTCTCTAACTTCTATTTCAACCGAGAGCTTCCTCTTTCTTCTCTTTTTTTTTCTTTCTTTTTTTCTTTTCTTTTTTTTTTCACTCTAACAATTGATATAGAGAAGGAGAGACGTCGGGGTCGAAAGAGGTGCCGTGTTGGGCTCTGATACCAAATCTGACGCGGCGGTGACGTGAAAATGGATCGACGGTAACTCCTGACGGCACGGACGGGAACGGATAGGTTGCTACCTCACGCAGCTCGGCCTCACGCCGGACGGTCTCACACCGGGCGACACTCAAACTCACAAAATGAGAAAGAGGGAAGGAGGAAATGCAAGAGGGAGAGCTCTCACAAAACAAGATCTCATTCTTATAACAACATTCATATCTCGTAACACATCCCTTGGCCTCCTTATATAGGAAAGAAAGCCATAACAACAAGACACTCACTCTTTCCTAATTGTGTTTATATCCTGGCCTAACAAGACAAAGCTCACCAACCAATATTTGACTTGGACCCTAATAAAATACAATTCTTTGACTTGGTAAAAATAAAATAAGATAGGGTGGTTTAATAATACAAATACCACCATACACACAGATACACAAATACGTATAAATACGTATTCAGGATGTCGGGTCTTCAATCGAGTCTTCGAGCCATAAGCTCGGTGCAGTGGCGGTGCGGCGTCGGCTCCGAGCATTGCGCCCGGTAGTGGGCCCGATGTCCCCACCACGGAGTCAAGCAGCAAAGGAAAAACTCATGGCCATCGATGATACATTAAGGGTCACCACATTAACTGTAAATGTGGTGACTTCAGAAGAAGAAGATGTGTCACTCATGAATGCGGTTGAGGGGACATCTAGTCGGATGACAGAAGATATGCCTATGGCTGCATCCCCGGACCCAACCATCCTGATGATGTTTAAGAGATATCAACAGAAGATTGAGTCTCTTTAGAGGCAATTAAATGAGAAGGATGAGCAAACTCCTGTCTCCAAGCATGCGGAGCCCGCAATAGAAGTCTCCAGTTCTACGAAGGTGGTAATACATATCGTCTCCCACCAAGCAAGTCACGGGAAAGCTCCATGCCAGCCCTTCCCGCCGCAGCCAGCAGTGAAACCATCTCCTTCAGGAGTGCAGCCGGGTTTACATGCCACTGTCATGACAACCCCCTTCACACAACAACAGGCGCACTTCTATCCAGAGCCTATTGATCCTACTATGGTGAACAAGCTGATGGTTGAAAGGATGATAGAGATGAAGTTGTCCGAAAGGGCCGATGGTGATTATGGGACCTTTGATGTCTATCGGGTACCTTATCCTCCGTAATATGCTGTAAAGAGACTATCTCCAGGCATTAACAAGCCACCAAAGTTTGATAAATTCAATGGGCAAGGCTCCCCAAGGCAACATATTGCTTATTACACAACAATCATGAGAGATTTGGCTACTGATGAAGCTTATCTGTTGAAGTTCTTTGGCTCGTCCCTCACGGGCTTGGCCTTTGAATGGTACTCCAGCTTACCTGCCGGGTCTGTAGCTGATTGGCCCGATATGCAGCGGAAGTTCTGAGAGAGATTCCATGTCACAGAAAGAGATATTACAGTGGCAGAATTATACTCTACCAGGCAGAGGCAGGATGAAACGACCCTGGATTATATTAAAAGATGGAGGAACATGGCCATGAGATGCAAACGACCTCCATACCAGGAAGATGCTATTCAAATATGGAAGCAAAACCTCGGGAGGGAGGTGCTTGAAAAGATGATTGGAACAGATGTAAGGACATTTGATCGTCTGAATAGTGTGGTGGCCGAGGTTGAGACCTTCATGTCCAGACATCCTGCAAACAACATTCCTGCTACCCAGAAAGGGAAGGCTGTTGAACGGCGACCGGTACTGACTGAAGCAAATACTGTTGATTTCAATACCTTTGACCAGCAAACAACGAAGGCCAAAGCAGCAGATGCCCCTCCGCCGGCAGAGGCAACAGAAAAGAAAGAAAAAGTCTCTTTGAGGAACAAAATGAGGAAGTTATATTCATTTCCCAAAGAAAAGACAGGGCCTTTATTTAATTGGGCATATAAATACAACAAGATAACATTGCCCGAGCCAAAGAGACCCGAGGATGCATCTAAGAAGGATGATCCCCTATTCTGTCCGTATCATCGGGCACTGGGACATACCATTGAAAATTGTTACGTCTTCAAAGACGTCATGGAAAGCGTGATTAAGAAGGGCGAGATCCAAATGGGAGAGCACCAGGTGGATCTCCCACGCCCTCATGAGCCCCCAGTGATGAGACCCGCTGTCAATGTGATTTCCTTATACCAACAATTTCCTGAAGAGGCTACTGAAACCTGCACACAACATCCAAATAGTCTTCCACTCCATCACTAGAAGCAAACCAAGCTGAGGCTTTGACCTCGATGCATGCTACCTGCTCCGGGAAAAGGTGGGGGCATTTCCCTCCACCCAACCACAATATTATCTTCAGGGACGAGCAACCCTATCAGATACCAGAGCCATAAGTCCGGGGCATTGAAATCCCTCCCCCGTCAGGCCTCTATGCAAAAACAAAAGGAGGTAATGAGACCGCATCATTCCTTGAATTCCTCTCCGTTTTGTAAGGCAAATAGCCGGCCCCGAACGCTGCTGCTGAAAATGAAAACCCCCGACAACCATCTGCCACAATGAGCAAAGAAAAAGATGAAGCAAACAACAACCTTCCCTCAACATCGGAAGCAACAGCCCCAACAGAGATTCCCCAACCGTCCCCACAGAAGAAGGAGACAAGAGAAGGGCAAGCCATGCCGCAAGCACCACATGAGCCTCCGAGACCCCGCTGGGTGGAGAAAATGCGACTATCCAATGTCCGTGTGGGCAGCAGAATTATGAAGATGCTGAAGAAGCTCCCAACAAGATTTTCTATATGGAAGATCCTCTCCTTGAGCGAAGAAGCTCGCCAAGTCATTATTGACGCCCTACAGACACCAGCTCAATATGAAGCACTTCTGACAGAAGTTGACTCCGGGCCGACTGTTACATTCACGGAGGATGACATGTTAATTCCTGACCCCAATCATAACAGGCCCCTGTATATGAGGGGGCACTTCAACTCTCAGCCATTAAGCCAGATCCTGATAGATCAAGGAGCTACTATAAACATCTTGCCCTACCGCATCTACCAGAAGTACTACTTCGATCTGCACCTCACCAAGGTGAAAGACATGAGGATTGCCGGCTTCAATCAGAAGTACGAAACTCCACTGGGAGTAGCAGAGTTCAACCTTACATTGGGTGACTTCACCACCACCGTGCAATTCTATGTGATAAATTCAAATACCACATACAAGGCTTTGCTGGGACGACCCTGGTTACATAAATACCAGATAGTGCCCTCTACGTTACACCAATGCATCAAATACTGCCACAACGGCAAAGAGGAAATGGTGTTTGCAGATCTGCATCCCTTCGAAGTAAATGAGTGTCACATGCTTGATGCACCATTCTATACAGAAGTCTCCCAAGGGGTGAAGAAAAGAGAATGCATAAGTCTCCATAAGTCTCCCAAGGAGTTAGAACCCTCCACCGGATATTCTTTCTGTCAAACTGGATCTTCTTCACTAAGGCCTCCATAAGTCTCTGTGAGCCTTGGATTCCCACAAGAACGTCCAGCTGGTTGTACTCTAAAAATCTTAGAAACCCTTCAAATCTCATCCTATTGTTGTAAGATGAGGTTTGACCGACATTTGGAATCACAAAACGAGGTTCTGCTAGGTTCTGTTTAGCCTGTTTTGATCGCAGTCGACCCAGAGATTGCGTTCAGCTTTTGGATCTTGAAGGCGGTCTACCTAGAGACCATGTTCATGTGAAACTTCTGTCCTGGTTGTGGTGCACACCCTGACCGCATTCTCTTAGTCGCGGATCTATCCATGACCGCGTTCAACCCTGTCTTCCATGGATCGTGCCCGTGTGATTGACCGCATTTTATCAAGTTCTATGAGTCCATAATTGAATGTTCTGATGTGTTTTGATGTCAGTATCTTTCTGAGTTGGTTCCCTATTGAATCTAAATGAATTATGGACTTCTTGTTCTTTTTCATGGAATTATCCTAAAATTCTATATTTGGTTCATTCCATTGATAGTTCTCTTATGATACTACCATTTGATATTCTGGAACATAATGCTCTTGGAATCCACTTGGCCACAACTATTATATGAAATTGTCTAGAAATTATATAGGGCTCTGGGCCGCTTGACAATCAATACTAGTCCGACGGAAGTCCAAAAATACTTGTGCCCATAGTGACTCATGGTGTGGCATTGCACCATAAAAAATGCATGATTTGGTCTAGACAATTCAACTACATGTGAATGAATGAACGATATACTTGCTACATGACTTGCTTGATACTTGACCTACTTGGCCCAAGGGGCACTACTATTTGGAACTCGATTAATCACCAAACTCTGTGGTTATGTTCACTTACACGCGTTCACCCATTGAATTTCATGGTTATCTTATTATTGGTTTATTATTGGGATCTATTCCCTTCATTTGGATCTTCATACTTTTCCTTGAAATTTGAGTTCCGTACTTGATTCATTTCCATCCACTTGATTCTCTATTCTTATTGATCATAACTTCCGGTTATCTCTCGAAATTCATTCATTTTTTGCACAGTTTCATCATGTAGTACCTCACACTGTGAAATTATTAATTACTTATATTGTGTCTCGTTAACGACATGTAATCCCTATTGATCTTTTTACTCACCTAATTTTATTTAATATTTTTCAAGTAATAATGAAGATGTAACTCATGTTGATCGAGAAGGGCAAGAGTAACTGAGTGTTCTGGAGTCTAGTTTAGAATTTAAGAGTTTGTAATTTGTGTCTTTTCCTTTTACTTGAGTTAGGAAATTGTAATTCGAGTAAAGATTGTAATAAAAAATTTGATTTTTGATAAAATTATATATTTGGCCTTATTTGTGTCTTTTAGAGCTATATGTTGTGTTGTTGTTCTTTAGCGTTTTGATTGACATGACTGTTCGCTGCCCGTTCTGAGTAGTTTTCGATGTTACTGGTTCAGGGCGTGGCATGGGAAGTATAGAGCTGAAATACATCTATCTTGAATGGCAATATGAGAGATGTAATTGTACAGCTGTAGATTTAGATTTCACGAGCACAAGTGATATAGAACATTAGGCATATTCTAAGAAAAGTTATGTACATTAATTTTAAATTTTAAGGCTATTGTGCTTCATTGTTTCCAAAGTCCTAATCTCTATTTAATTCAATGAAAGATAATTTTGAAATGAGACACGGAAATTTTGAACTCTTTGTTAGTCCTTAAATTCTAATTATTTACATTGCTAACGGACTAGCAACGAGTAAGTTGGGGGTGTAACAAGTGTTCTTTTTATATATTTATTAATATCACACACATTGTTTTATGAGTTTTAATGAAATTATTCATGTGATTTTTATGGTTAATCTCAGTCTTAGACTAAATTTGAATTTTAAAATTAATTAAAATTTTAAACATAAATTAGTGAGACTTGAGATGTATTTAAAGAAAAAACAAATATTACATGATTACATAATATTTAAATATATTTGTTAATATTATTTTTCCTAAAGGACTAGGTTATAATTTTTTTATTTTGACAAGGTTCCCGGAGGTTTGTACGAAGAAGAAGCAACCGGCGGCTGGCTAGAGAGGAAGAAGAAAAGAGGAGGGAGCAGTGGCTCCGGCGATGGCGCAGCGTCGTGCGCCTGCGTGACCGACGGCTGGCCTTTGGCGATCGCAAGCGTGTACGATGATGACGACACTTCCGGCATGGCGATTGACACCGGCGGTACTCCTGAGAAGAACAGGGCACAGCAGGGCAGAGGCAGGTAGGCCTCACGCGGCGAACGGATCCGACGGTGACTGGCGGTGGCCCCTGTGCATGCACAGGAGGGTGGTGGCGTCCGTGCGTGCGCAGGCGAGCGGTGGCAACAGAGGAGCTCCGACGGTCGCTGCGTGCTCCACCGCTGGAAGACTGCGTGAGAAGGTGGCGCGTGCGTGGCAGGCGATGGCATCGCGTGGACTAAAGAGGTGTTCGCGTGGATGAACGACAGAAGGCCTCACGCGGCCGTGCATGGCGACGTCGACGGCCCGTTGGCGTTTGCGAAGGAGGAGGAAACGGCAGCATGGCTAGGCGGAGGCTCTCAACGATTTTCATGCATGAAGGCTTTCCACGGCATATGGGGAGGGTCTCACATGGGTTCACATAGGTTCTCAGTCTAACGCAGAAGAAGATCGCATTGCCGCGGTGGGATTGGCGGTGGACGTGAAGCGTGTATGACAGGGGGAGGTTGGTCACGGTTTGTGGCGTCTCAACGAGAGAGAGATTTTTCCACGGGACGGGAGGCTCCCATGTGGACTCTAACGGAAGGTAGGAGGGGAGGAGGCTATTACGTTAGGTAGGTCTGTTCATCAAAGTTGGAGGCGGCGAATTACGACATGTTTCCATCCTATGAAAGGGGCTCATGTGTGACTGCGAGAGGGAAGCTCCTCTCCCCCTGAGCTTCTTTCTTTGAGTTGTTAGTTTTAGTTTTAATTTTTCTCTTTTAGGGATAGAGTAGAACCCCTATTCCCCTTCTATCTCCAGTTCTTCCACTTCTTCCTCCACCTCCCTCATCTAATCCCATCGCCATCTACTTCTCTCTCCACCTCTTTCTCTCTCTAAATTCTCTCTAGAACTCTTTCACGACGACGTCTAATCTGATTCAGGCGATGAGCTACAAAATGGCACGGACTCAAAAAGCTCAAGGAGGACTACGTTATCTTCATTACGGCTATATCCTCTTAACTCTCTGCTTCTAGTTTTAGATTTTATTATTGGGAGTTGTACTTTTATTTATCACACTTTCATAACGTAAGTTTTATCTTTTAATTAATAAAAATCATATTGGCTTTACTTTCTCTCTCTAGAATTTGTTCTCTCTCTCTCTCATCTGTCATCTCTCTCTTTCTCTCTCTTAATCCTCAAATTTCATTACATAGATTTATTTCATGTTCTTTAAATTCCAAAATCAATCATCGATTTCGCTCTAAAAGAAACCCAAATTTTTCAATTTAAAATCTCAACCTCCATGTGGATTCGACCCATGCTCGCCATTACACTATGCATTTTTATTTTATTGTGAGTTGGTATTTTAAGATTAGTTGCCGTGTGTGTTTTTTAACGACAAACTTCACACGACATCAGCATTCTACCCCTTGTGCCAGAAGAAGCTCCACAACATGTAGCCTCAAAGCTCGGCTCGTGAACCCAGGAACTCCACTCGCTATTGTCCAAGCTCCTTAGATCGGTCCCATCCTACAAATTCAAGTGTTACCTGTTATACACAACCATTTTCTCAAAAAAAACCCAGATTTAAAAGTGTGGGACCGCTCCCAAACACTTTGTAGGCACTATTTGTTTAGCATCTTCATAGTGTATCCGAGCCCGACTCTAGACCCGAATCAACTTACCATGTCCCACGGTAGCTTCAACACAAAGCGGGGGCCACCCCCAACCACCCAGTAGGCGGCATTGGCCCACCAACACCTTAGCCACCCGAGCCACCCAGGGACTCGTAGCATCACACCGTGTCGTGCGGTATTCAACAATGAGACTGGGAATCACTCCCAAGATGCCTCTTCCCAATAATCCAACACTAATGGACTTGGCCACCAAATCAAACGTGGACTCAGGGAACCGTTAGCCAGTCTATACAGCTCAGAAACAAGGTGGAGATTATCCCGAACACCTTAAAGGTGCCTAATTTTCAATCGTTCTACACCAACTCAAGGTCGACCTTCGGCTCGGGATCACTTGCCACGCTATGCGGCGACTCCACAAAAAGTGGGGACCACCGTCGACCCCCTGACATGCGGCGTTAAGCCGCTAACTTCATAGCCACCGGGCTAATCCGAGGCTTCGTAGCAACATGCCATGTTATACGACACATTACACAAATGCCGAGATTTACACCCAAAGCGCCTCCCAGCAGCGGCCAAATGCTACCAGCCCTAACCACCGTGCTACGTGCAAGCTACGGGGCCCGCTAGCTATGCTATTCGACATCCCATTAAGGGTAGGGACCATTCCCAAACACCGTGTGGGCGACACTACTACCACCCTGCTTTAGGATACCTGGGCCAAAGCTCGTGCCCCGAGGACCACGGCCGTGTCACACGGCGTTGCAAGAAGATGACAAACCAACCCCGGAATCACCCCCCACGATAGCAGCCAGCCAGGAGGGGATGCCTGCGCCAGACCAGTCCCCCCACCTCAGGGGCGGGAGCCCAATGGGCAAACGTCATTCACACATGGCCCCAGATTCTGTCTCGTGCGCCGTGCAGAGGTGGACCAACTCACTAGTTCAGAAAGTGCACGGAATCTATAGAAGCACTATTTAAAAGTCAGAGCAAGCACCACCGTGCGAAGAGCAACCTAGAGTAACCTCGTACAATGTGCCAGCCACCAACCCAATATCCTCCATGTGTCTCAGTTCAAACCCAGTCAAAGTGGGGCCCAAACAACAAAAAGAGGGGGGTTTATAGGTTCCCCCCCCTCTCTCTCTAGGGACCACCAAGGTGGGCCGCATAAACCCCCCAGAGGAGTTTTACGCAGACCAGGCTGCCCCCAGGCAGCCTGGTCCGCATAAAGCCCCATTTCCCACAAAAAAAAAAGAAAAAGGATCCAAGCGGTCTGCATAAACCCCCCGAGGTGAGGTTTACGTGGACCTGGTTGCCCCCAGAAGGCCTTACCTGGCAAAGCGAGAGGATATCCTAGTCTCATGCAGAAGCTCCTCCGCCAACCCAAGTAGCTCTTCTAGGTCGAAGTTTTAATCCACTCTGTTCCCCAGTGGGGGATCGACCTCCAAAGCCTGCAAGAAGCTCATCTCGACTCCAGTTTCCAACGGAGTTGTAATACAAATCATGCCATCAAAGTTGGTCAAACACAATAATGAATAAACAAACAATGTAGGTAAAGTGATCATCAGACAAGGACACTACGCCGGCTCATTCTCCATGTATGCCTCCCCTGCCTACATATGGGAAGGTGTCCCAGTCTCTGCCTCACTACTACCCACTCGAGCATGCTTCGAGCGTGGCTATGGGTCTTCATCTCCGCTCCTAGATGGTGTCCCTACCAAGGGACAAGCTCCCCGCATGGGAGACCCCGTAAAATATATGTGTCAAAAATAACATTTTCAATAGAACCAGACAAATGAGGCATAATGTTACAAGAATACATGTCTCACCAGCACGTCTGAAGGAAGTCGGGGGTAGCAAGATATATCAGCTATTCCAACTTTAGCCCGAGAGTTTGGGTGGCCTTCTTCACCGCATCTTGGAGCTCCATTAGGTGTGCATCTGCTCAACATAGGAGATGAACTCCACCAGTCTGGCGGCCCCTATGGCATTGGCTATATGCCACCTCCAGTCAGGAGCAGCCGTATCGACAAAGCTCCCCTCGTGAAGCATGCTATTGAGTGGGTTGTCCCATGTAAAACTACAGTCAGCCAGTAGCTGCGTCCACCAAGTCCGCACTTGGGAAGAGCTCGTCGCCCTAGCACCTAGGGTAGGAACATATGCCACTGGCGGTGACCTCAAGGGCTTGATCACCCCACTGTAACAACGCCTAGTTCGCTAGTGATGCCCGGCCATCCCACGGCCACTGACGGGCAACTCTCTCAACCTCCCAATGGATCTGGGAGAAACGTGTCTGCAGGAACTCAGCATCAAGGGAGATAGGAGGCAGATCCTCCCTCAACAATCTCTACTCTTCAGCCTTTCTCTGCACCTGTATCTTTTGGTGAAAAAGGTTTCTATGGACAAACCACCACCACACCTAGTGGACGTCAAAACGTCCCTGACAGTCCAACCCAGGGATCGGCAAGCTCGATGGTTCACCTCGATAAGTGAAGTCCTACCAGGAGGCAACCACCTGGTGGGTGTCCTTACCCTTATACAACTAGCACGTCAACAAGAACTCCAAGTTCGAGGGAGATAGCTTGATCGTACCTGAAGTTCCTTATGAGTCGGTGAGGATAATATAGCTCGAGAACAATAGTACTCGACCGGTGTAGCGCCAACACAGTCGAACGGGTACTATATACCCACTCAGTGAAATTGGACACCAACAGATCCCCATGAAAAGACAAGGTGTGGGTTGCCCCCACACTCGTCTACACCAGTAATGGCCTAAATCCCCTCTAACAGTTGTCAAAGGGAAGGCCCTCATCACCTCTGTCTGGCAAGAAGGATAGCATCCTCTGGGCCCCCTCCAGTTGAGCCAGTGCATCACCTTCTGACTGGTTCAAGAAGACAAATAGCAACAGGGCAGTCGGATCCACCATCTCCATCCTCGTTGGACATTGAGGTAATGGGTCGGCAGCACTATACTCTTCTCTCGGGGTGCTGGGTGCATAGACAACACTCCGAGCCTGTGGTAGATGTTGGCTAGCACCACAAGATCGAGCCAACGCTAGCCTCCGCCCCTCTGCTAGTAAACACGCAGGCAACAACAGCTATGACGTAGCAAGCCATCCTCGCCATGAGGAACAACAAAAGTCGCCAGCTAGTAGGTGAGGTAGGCGGCCATATATGTGATGTCAGGGAGATCATAGGGATTCCACCCCTCTCGTGGCGCATAGATATACCTCGCATAAGTCTAGAAGCGTAACTCTATCTGCGTGTACTGCTCCCACGGGGATTGGTCTTGAGCAAATTCGTTATTGAAGCAAAAGGTCATGTTATAAAAATGGTGGACCCGAGCCTTCAACATGACGCGCTCTGTGTATGCCGATTTCTCCTTGCCGGCCCTGGCCAACTCCCTCCAAGTCTTTAGTAGGTACTGGTAGCTATGTGACACCCGACACTGCCCCAGCCCGCTAGTATGACTATGGTGAAGGTCATCATGTACAACCTCCTCGTAGCCCTCGCCACATACTGGAAACCCAGAAATCCTATGAAGATAAGTCTAGTGAAGTCTCTCCCTCTGCTGTCGCCACAGTATTCCACTGGTGGTTGAAGCGCTCCGCTAGTGCATGAATCAGTCTAGTATAGCATATGTACCCGTACATGGCCGCCATCACTGCATGGCAAATTCTGACCCTCTCCAGGGGCACCCAGTAGTGGTGGATGACCCCCATCCGCCATTCAGTCGCTCCCTGGTGGTACCGGTGGGATAAGGAATCATGGCCCAGCGGCCATACCAGCTAGTCATCGTCTAACGAAGCACCCCATCTATGATGCTCTGATGGTCGTAACCATCCTAGGTGAACTCCGGCCCAGACAGTGTCAGAACTAGTCTAATCACCATCTCAGCCTCTGCTCTGTGGTGGCTGTGGAGGTCCCAGGCGGTGGGGGTCAAAGCCACGACCCTCACCCCGAACTCGTCTGCCTCGCTGAAGAAGCCCAGGACTCGGCACTCGAAAACTACCGCTGCCTCCAGTATTCTGTCGAAAAGCTAGGGTAGCTAAATACCCCAACGCCACATAAGCCATCGCAGCCTGGCAATATGGCCCGCTCTAGCTAGTGGCGCTCCCCAATAGCCAACGGGTCGTCTGCATCCATCCCAGCTGGGATGAAGCTCCTCACAAAATCGAACAAGTGACTATCCAACAGGTACTCCCTCGAGTACCACCCCATCGATCATAGTGGTAGATACCCCCCACCAGAAAGCGCTAGCCAAATCCATAACTCCAGTCTGGTCAACGCCCTTACTAGATGGGCCCTCCGCCACTAAAGTCAAGCTGCGATCAACTAGGCCAAAGGTGGCCAGCGTGATTGCAGGCGGGCCTAAGGGATGCATTGGCCTCTCTATCCGCCGAACCCAGTGATCCTCCTCACTCTCAACACAGCTATGTACACGATCATCCCAGCCAAATCTCGCCATAGATGTAAGTGAACTGCACAAAAAGTGAGAAAAGATGTTAGCAATGCATACAAAATTATTGTTGAGCTATGATTTTGATGATAACTAAACTTAGTGTGTAATGCTATGGCTTTGTGTGATTAAGTGAATGATGATAACTAAACTAAATGGTTGATTGTTCCTGTCGATTGGTTGAATATGATTGAGTTGAACATGTGCTTTGAATGCTTCCTATGCATACTCTTCATGGAGCTTGATTGTTCCTGTCGATTGGTTGAATATGATTGAGTTGAACATGTGCTTTGAATGCTTCCTATGCATACTCTTCATGGAGCTTGGTTACATGATGCATTCATATTGGACAAATGCATAGATCTTGATCTTTAGTCAATCATGTTTTCAAAGTGTTCACTTGTATATGTGCATGGCTAAATTGTTCTCATACTTTGCTCACTTGCATAGAAATAATCCTTGACCTTTAGCTTAAAGCTTTTATGGTTCAAAGTGTTTGTATGCACCTTGAACATGAGCTTTCATGTATGCATTTCACACATTTATCATATTGATTATTAAGCTAAAGTTCTAATCATTTTTATTATGATTTTGCAGGTTAAATTCTTTGTATAATCCCTCCAAGACCAAAGGAGTTTGATGCCACAGAGTTTGGAAGGGTTGCAATAGAGTTTGGGGCTAAAATGTAGTAGTCTGAAATTTACTGTAGCTGGTGGTCGACCGACCTGTAACTGGCGGTCGACCGAAATTACCAGAATTCATAAAACTGTAGTTTTTCACATTCCGGTCGACCGCCGGGTGGTGGCCGGTCGACCGAAAATTCCAAAATGCAAAAATCTCCATTCTGCAGATTTTCGGTCGACCGCCAACCTACCTCCGGTCGACCGCCAGCCCCGAAGCCACTTTTGTTGACTTGGTTTTTCAATCCCGTGGAGAGGTATCTTCACCCATTTGCTGCCCCCAATCAAGGAGGATTTCGTGGATCTGGTCTAAGGCTTGTCCAAGGGCCATTCAAGGGTTATAAAACTCTCATTTGGAGTCACAAACCCTAGCTATCCAAGAGGAAATCAAGAGAGATCCAAGGGAGATCAAGAGGGTGCTGTCCAAGGAGGAAGAAGAAGGGTACTATAGCCGTGAACAGTACTCCGTGCAGCAAGTGTTCTTCATCCATTCTCAACCCATTGAAGGCATATCTGAAGCCAACCTCCTCCAATGAAGAGAAGAGAAGCCAAGCAAGCAAGCAAGGATTCCAAGAAGAGTGCCTAAGGGAGAAAGAAGAGAAGCGAAGCAAGCAAGAAAGGAGAAAAGCCAAGCAAGCACGGATTGAAGCTCCGGTCAAGTGAAGATTGAAGATACGTTCAAGATCCGCAACATGCATTCAAGGGGAACCCAAAACAGGAGTTTTCTAAACTAAGCCTCATCGTCTTTATGTTTTTGGTGTTGTATTTGTGTTCGTCATAAACTGAAGAACTTGTGTGTGTGTGGATCGTTGTTGGATCCGTGGTCGTATGTGTGTGTGTCGTATTTGATTCATGTGTGTGCGTGGATCTTCCTAGATCTGCGTCTGTGTGTGTGTGGGTCTATTTAGATCCGTTCTGTCTCGTGTGTATGGTTTGTTGCACTTGTGGCAGCGGGTGTTTGTGTTGGTGATCCGGTTGTCGGATCGTGTTGGAGACATCATCTCCGTGTGTGTGTGTGTGTGTGTGTGTGTGTGTGTGTGTGTATTGGGGCGCATCCCCGTGTGTGTGTGCAGGCGTCGTCCTGTGTGTGTGGTTGGAGCGTCGTCTCCGTTTTGGGATTTATCCCTGAGTGAAGCCTCACCGGGTTTGGTGAGGGGTGGACGTAGGATTACCGTCATTGCATCCGAACCACCTTAAAAATCGCTGTGCATTGTGTTTGAATTGTGTGGTTTGTTCCATTTCGTCTACCCCCATTCTACGTGAATGTGAGTGTACATTATAGTTCAGTTTTTATCCTCATTCACCTTGCATAATCTATCTCATCACCAAATAGAATTTGATAAATCAAATTGTGAGTGAATAGATTTGTTTCTCTTAATTAGTAGTTTATCACATATTTTATAAAAGGCCAAAAGTTTCTTTAAAATTTATAAACACCCAATTCACCCCCCTCTTGGGTGTCATTGATCGCGGGACTTCAAAATTGCTAGCATAAAAATAAAATTTTACAAGTCACTACGACATGCAAAGACACAAGACTCACGGGCCGTCAACCCTCGTCTTCAACTCTGATGCACGTCCCATGGGGGGCATTTGTTATGCAGAACTATTTTCTCAGAAAAAACCTATATTTAAAGGTGTGGGACCGCACCTGAACACCTTGCGGGCACTCTTTGTTTAGCGTCTTCATAGCAAGCCGAGCCTGACTCTGGACCCGAATCAACTTACCGTGCCCCATGGCAGCTTCAACACAAAGCGAGGACCAACCCCAACCACCTAGTAGGTGGCATTGGCCCGCCAACACCTTAGTCACCAGGGCCAACCTGGGGACTCGCAGTAACACACCGCGTTGTGTGGCATTCAACAACGAGGCTATGAATCACTCCCAAGACGTCTCTTCCCAGCAATCCAACACTAATGGACTCGGCTACCTAGTCAAACTTGGGCTCTGGGAACCGTTAGCCAGTGTATATAGCTCCGAAACAAGGGTGGAGAATTATCCCATACACCTTAAAGGTGCCTAATATTTAGTCGTTCTACACCAACTCGAGGCCGACCTTCGGCCCGGATCACTTGCCTCGCTATGCGGTGACTCCAAAAATAGGTGGGGACCACCCCTGGCCCCCTAACATGCGGCGTTGAGCCACCAACTTCATAGCCACTGGGCCAATCCGGGGCTTCGCTACAACATGTCGTGTTACATGGCACATTACACAAAGGCTGGGATTTACACCCAAAGCGCCTCTCATCAGTGGCCAAATGCTACCAGCCCCAACCACCATGCTACGTGCAAGCTATGGGGACAGCTATCCATGCTATTAGATGTCCCATTAAGGCTGGGGACCATCCCTGAACACCTTGTGGGCGATACTGTCACCACCCCACTTTGGAATACCCAGGCCAAAGTCCATCCCCCAAGGACCATGGTCATGTCACACAGTGTCACAAGAAGATGATAAACCAACCCCGTTATCACCCCCCATGATGGTATCCCACCAGGAGGGGACGGCCACGCTAGACTAGCCCCCCCACCTCGCAGGTGGCGCGAGCCCCAATGCCATTCACACATGGCCCCAGGCTCTGTCACGTGCGTCATGCAGAGGTGGGCCAACTCATTAGTTCAGAAAGAGCACAGAATCTGTAGAAGCATCACTCGAAAGTCGAAGAAGGCACCACTGCATGAAAAGCAGCCCAGATCAACCTTGTATAGTGCACCAGCCACCAACTCAATATCATCCACATGTCCCAATTCAATCCCAATCAAAGTGTGGCCCAAACAACCAAAATAAGGGGTTTTATAGGTTTTTCCCCCACTCTCTCTCGGGACTACCAGGGTGGTCTGCGTAAACCCCACTTGGGGAGGTTTACGTGGACTAGGATGCCTGGGGGCAGCCTGGTCCGTGTAAATCCTCATTTCCCACAAAAAAAGGATCCAAGCGGTCTACGTAAACCCCTCGGGGTGGGGTTTATGTGGACTAGGCTGCCCCCAGGCAGGCAGCCTGGTCCGTGTAAACCCCTATCCAAAACAAAAAAAAAATTAAAAACAAGGGAGCCAAGCCTTGTCCGGGTAAAACCCCCCGAGGGGGTTTACATAGACCAGGATCCCCCTACCCATCCTAGTCCGTGTAAACGCCCCCCCTTTACGAGGACCAGCTTGCCCAGTTTTCACCTCTTATTTAACTTATACATGTAAAACCCCCCTTAGGGAATGCCAAGGGGCACACATGCATACATACGTATAGACAGCCAGATACGCAGGCATATAGTGAACATTCAGCCTCCAACAGCACAAGGTAGGCTCGAGTTCGTGAAGGCGAGCGAAGGCTTGTCGGCTTATTATTTTTCATAAAATACATGCCGAGGGTATGTCACATCAACACCCCTCACATGGCATCTAGCCGATTCACAAGCCCCTGATATGTATGACATGGAATGGCAATGGTGGAGATGCTCGCATGTCGAATCCACCCGCAATCAACATCCCGGGGTCAGTACCCGACTGCTCTTTTTGTGTCAGTGTCCAACTGCCCCGCTTGTTGGTCAGAGTTAGCTTGATGAACCCCTGAAAGTAATGTTCTAAAGAACTTGAACTTCCGGGGTGGCCTATGTTGACTCCCGAATGTGATGCGAGTCGACACTCGCCATACGAGCCAGCGCCCGACTGCTCACCCAGAGCCATGCTCGACTGCTCTCCCTGAGTTCGCGACATCACCTCTGAAGACTGCACCTGCATGACACATCCCTTACATGCAGGTGTTCCGAACATGCTGACACCTGACCCCGAGCCAGAGCCCCACTGCTCACCCCGAGCCATGCTAGTCTGCACCCCTACTAGTCAATGCCAGCAACCCTATGTCTGAACTAGCCCCCGTTGATTGCTCCATAGCACTTATAGTCCCACAAGGGACCCCTTGTAAAATAGCATAAATTTGCTTTATTATGCAATGACCCAGGGATCGGCACCTATGACGGAATTGTCCCGTGGCTTGCACTTATTGTATTTGGGCCTTTAGCGCCTCTCTATAATGCTTTTACATCACCCTGTAATGAAGTGTAATAAAAAACTGGGTTCTTTTTTCTAACTTACTCTCGGGCCTTTGCTTCTCGCCAGACCCTGACTTTTCCAGCTCTTGAGTCAGTACCTACCAACTCCTTGTCAAGCCAGTGTCAATCACTCGTCCTTTTGGGCCAGTAAGCTCCTTGCCCAGCCATTGTCCGCCGCCCCTCTTCCCAAGCCCATGCCTCATCCAGTCAAACTCAGAATCCACATCTCCTCCAATGCTCTAAGCTGAGACCGGTCTCTCTACTCTTTGCCTTCTGGGCTAACAGTTACTTCGCGGTAGCGGTGCAAATTATGCCCTCCTGACGTCATGGCTTCAAGGATATCCGGTCCTCTTTCAGCAACAGACTTAAAGGTGTTCGGATTTCATCCGATGTAAATAAACATCAATCGCTTACGATCGACAGGGATGACGTCCTTCACCTGATCTCTCACATCACCTGATGCACTTGCACCCGCATAACCCCTACTCAATCCATGTGTCGCCCCACATTCCATGCCCACGTATCGTGCCTCTAGCCCTAGAGGCACATCCCCTGTTGAAATTTGGTTCCACGGGTGATTGTCAAGTTTTCGATTGGCACGCCCGCAATACACCCACTTATCCCTAAATCAATAACTTCCCCACAAATCACTGCCACCTTGCCAGTCCATCCTGCGTATGCCGTGCGTACCCAGAATAATCACTTATACGCGTTCCATTTACGTGCATGTCTTTCATTCTTTTTAGATTACCCTCTTGATTCTCCCGTGTGTGTGCCACCGTCTCGACAATCGTGCAAGTCGAAAACTGACAAGCATTACCCAACAACTTTTAACATGAAAAACAGCATAGAAGAGTAGGTATAACTAGCTTGTGCAATTATACAAGATTACAATTCACACTCATCCTTACACTGACACTTTTACAATTTAACCCTAATTCATGATGTTGTACTTTAGACCATTAGTTTAGAAATCAAAGGCAAAACAAAAAAAAACTTACTTAAATGGTCTCAATGCTAGTGTTTGCTCTCAAAATAACTAAGTTGAAATCTAAAAAAACAAAAGTTACTTCCATTTGAAAGTTGCCTCAAACATGGCTTCGAAATGTGCTTAAAACTTCTTATCGGACGTCACTATTGGCTTTATCCTACAACATGAAAAAATTGATATAGAGTGAATATAACTAACTTTTGAGTTGTCATAGATCTTTTATAGCCAGCAAAATAAAGAAATAAAACTGAGCGTGTCGGGTTCTCGCAGTTTCTTTGGACCGTTGGATGGTCTCAAGATTTCATTGATGGGAATGGATGACACTTTAGCCAAATGACCTGCCACCAGAAGAGGAAAAAGAAGATTAAGAGGCTTCGGGATTTTCTCTTAAGAAAAACCCTCTGATGCTTAAGTTAGAGCAGAGCAAGAGGAGAGATTTTCTAGAGGAGGCGGCACTTGAGTTTTGTGGAACATCGTATGTTGAGGAGGTTGTGGAGACCAAATTTATATACTCGAGGGGAGAAACATTATACCTTAAGGAGGTACCTTGATCATTGTGTGATCCCAAAAATCCCATAAAGCTATAGGGTTCAAGTCGGATAAACCACGCCCTTATCTTGGTAACACAAGCACGATCTGCTAAAGGGCGTGCGACAATAGGAAGGTTACCTTAGTAACACACGTTATCCGCTAGCAATTTGCAATGCCATCATTACGCCCTATCATCATGCCAATTCGAAGGTCAATGGCCGGAAATGGCGGGTGGTGATCCCCACATGTCCCCTATAATCATGGCTCTCACGGTGGGGGCATGAGTGTGGCCATGTGGCACGTGATGAGCCGTTGAGAGTTGACGTAGGAGAGGGCAATAGCTTCTCCTTGCTAAGTCGATGGTCAAGCCTTTCCTGACTGAGCTATAAGTCGTCAGTCGAACTATGCGTGCGGAGGTCGGGCTGTAAGGTCATTGGCCATATTAAACTTCTCATGGCTCGAGATCGAGCTAAAACTTCTCATGGCTCGAGATCGAGCTAAAGCTATTCTATGACTCGAGATCGAGTTAATACACCCCTTGTAATGACTCGGGGTCAAGTTAATACTTTAGACCTCCTAATGGCCCAGCATCAAGTTGAGGCTCGAGACCTCCTGAGTTAACACTTAGGCTTTATGCCGTTTACCTGGGGACTTTCCTCCTAACCTGAAAACCTAGCAGAGTGGCTCCCTCCCGATTGTGGATCCTGATGAAGGGGTCTATTTGGCACATGGGGTGTGTTAGATTTGACCACTGTTGTTGAGCCCTAACATGCTCTAAATGATATGGGCTACCTTAATGGGCCGATCTGTTGCCTATTTGGGTCTAAACGTGTTTATTGAGCTTTTGGGAAGGAGGGAAAACCCCCTTCAAAAACAAAAACAGAACAAACAACTACCTAAACACCTAAAATAAATGGATTAAAACCAACATAAACACAAAAGTGGTTCCAATTAGGTGGGTTAAACACAGAATTAGTGTCACAGTCAGACCGTGGCTCCAACAACTGAATACTCTGTGATTTGAACTAGACCTACCAATACAAGACACTTCATAATACATGATTCTTGTTGCAACGTCAATATTCTAATTCAACCCAATAAAAGAAACAAATTTGCTGGTGTCTGCCATGGTTCGCCGTGCCACCGGTTCAAGGCAACCCGGTTCCACGGGGACACGGTACAATGCAGCCGTGCCACGACAGACTCGCCCCTCACTTTTTTTCTCTGTAGGATGAATAGGAAAATTGAGGAATGAACAATGTGAAGTTGTAATTTTGCAAGATAAATAGTAACTCCAACCAATTTTATTCATTCCTCACATTTTTTTCTCTGTAGGATGATTAGGAAAACTGAGGAATGAACAATGTGAAATTGTAATTTTGCAAGATAAATAGTAACTCCAACCAATTTTATTCATTCCTCACTTTTAGCATTCACAATATCTGATACTATCCATTCCTCAATTTTACTATTACACTGAGAGTGATGTCCATACCTCAATTTACTATTCATCCCTCAATTTTTCTATTCCTCCTAGAATGAACAATATTAGATACCGTTCATTCCACAATTTTACCATTACCCCGAGAGTTCTCTCGTGAACAGTATTACATCCCCCCCACATCCCTCCCCCTCAACCCGCTCCTCCGGCCTCCCCCTCCTCTACGTGCCTCCCTCTCAACCTCAACATCGAACACGCCATCTTCAAGGAGTTGGGCTCCCAGCCCCTCTATGTCAGCAATTCCCCTTCACTGGTCCACCTCTACAAGGCCAACCAACACCCGACTTCGCGGCGGCTCAGTGCAAACCCAATTCACGTCGGAGACCAATTTTCCTCCACCTACTCTCCTCTGCCTGCCCCTTGAACTCGTACCTTATTGGTGACTAGGCATATCAATTTTCCCCTATACTACGGTCTGGGTCGGCCGACTCACACTAGTACATTACAGGTCGGCAAACCATGGTGTCTGCAAGGATATTCTTGAATGAATAAAAAGTGACCTTTTATACCTGTAATTATGAAGTAATCCCATCCATGTAGTGCCTCTTTCAAATTTACTACATCCTCGTGGGTACTTCAGAAAGGAGACGGCCAAAGTTCATGAAAGAATTTGCTTAACTTATTTGATGTAACATGAAAATTTATACACATTTGATAAGAATCAGAGAGACAACAAGATGAACATATAGCATGGGGGATGCATGGTGATTATCAAAATAAAATAACCACCAAAAAGGAACGCACATCACAGAGGAGGCATGCTGTACACCTATGCCCTCTATCATCATAGCTTGCTGGGTAACAAGTTACTGGAAACTTTCCCCCTGATGAAAGGTTTTAGATCATTTGGTAGTGCGACTTCGGCATGTCTCTCGGTAAGAAACTTAGCAAAACGTGATCCTTTCCCCTCGTTCTTCATATCCAGCTGAGCCTGTGGTCTGGGTGATGGCGCTGGCGGGGGTACCAATGCCCAGACTGAAGACAGGAATGCATTTGGTTTATCCAAGTTCTTCAAGATAGACATGTCTGGCTGCTCTGCTAGTAGCATTGCAACAAGATGAAAGTGATTTTCCTTTTAGACATAATGGTAATAAGATGTACTTCACTAAATTTTGAAAACATGAGCTGAGATAGTTAACAAACCTGCAAAATTAAAAATTGGTTTTAGAGCTGCACATGGAAGGCTGAAATTCAGATGCGGAATGGTAGTGCCTCCAGCATGCCTCACATTGCTGTTACGAATAAACAATTTGAATATGTAAGCAATTTTTTTCATGAAACTACTTGCAGGACAAAAACACAATACCAAGTATTATAAAAGTAGAAATATATATAAATCACTACTTCAAAATGTTATAATTTATTTACATAGAGGTCTTAGGTTACCTGGTCACAAGACCAATCATTTGACCATGTAAACTCACTACAGCACCCCCACTCATTCCTGGATATACAGCAGCTGTTGTCTGAAGCATTACTGGTGAGCATTCTTCTACAGTCTCTGTCCGTTGGTGGGATAAAGTAGACTGTGACCTCACAACCTTTGTCACCACTCCAGAAGAAATATAAGGGCTGATATCTGCAAGAAGATGCAAGAACTCTTGACTCCATTTATATGAAAAAAGAAAATGCATATACATGAACTTGGTATAATGCGAAAGTCATGCAATGTTTCTCACCAGATCGAGGTCCAAAGGGACCATGTCCAATTACATGCACCTTCATCCCTGCGGATGGGCAGAGAAAGTCTGGGTTGATGGCACATAGTTGATATGGAATAATATCAAGCTGCAGTAAGGCAATATCCAAGGGCCCCCTAGAAATATAGACCACTTTAGCATCAGACCAGATCCATGGCTTTGTATGACTCAGGCGCACACGTATTCTTCTATGGCCTTCGTAACCTAGGCCTGAAAAAGTAGTTTTATGCTCAATAGTGGTGGTATCTGCGGTTCTCCCTGCGGGCTGTAGTGGTATCATTCTGTCCAAGTGAACAGGTTCATTTGCTGAAACCGACATTACCAAAGTTTCATTTGCTGAGTTAAGGAGAGATGATCTTCCATATCTCCAGGGCTCCAAGAGATGCGCATTTGTGAGGATAAGGCCTTGTTTGTTGAGTAAAATTCCGGAAGCCCATCCTTCATCACCTACTGTAACCAGAACAATAGAGGTAATGACCTTTTCCAGCGGAGGCCCCAAAGAGTCAGAACTATTATGTCTGAATATATGTTGAAGAGGCGTTTGGAAATGAGCATCCCTGGATGTCAATGCCTTATGGAGTTTTTTATTTCCATTATCCTTAGCTGTATGCTCTTGGGGATTACTACAACTGGTGGATATGGCATCCCAAGTGATCACAAGCTGTGAACATGAAGATATATAAGAATTGCGAAGAAGACAAGGTATAAAATTTAAGAGAATCCACCAACACCTGTATCTCCGCACTGCAGTTCTTTTGCCTTATAGGCCTGGTGAGGATTCCAACAAGACATGAAACTCTATCAAAAACAGGTCCACCTTCCATTCCTGAAGTTCACTCGTGTTAATCCACTCATATGAAAGTTGTGTTTCATGGGAATAGGATGAAATATTCTGGAGTGCATTATACCAGGGAGGCACCGGATATCAGCCACCAATAATGAGCTATCATAAGAATCTGGAGGGCAGCTATTTGCAACAGTTCCCACAGATACACTGGTTCAAGCAGCAAGAGTATTTTAAATTTTCCTCTATCAGTCTGTAAAATTAGAAGAGAACATATAAAACAAACCCATGAACAACACAGGCACAAGATCATGCATTGTTGGTCATTTATAAAAGTAAAATATTCTTAGGTTATCAATCCCTTATAGATGCTTTGATCAAACAATCTTTAGAGAGACTAAAGAAGAATCACATTCAACGAGTAGACAGTAGAGCATATAGCAGATTTTGTCAAAAAAGTAGCCAAGATGGCCTTACATACAGAACAATGAAGATGTGTTGGAGCAAAAAGTTAAAAATTCTCTTATAGATAAAATAACCCCTTTCAAGAAATTGCAGTAGCTGGAAGAAATACACTGCACAGCCAAGTGAAATGCAAAGTATCAATTAGTGAAGACATGAGGATGATGACCACTAGTGTAAACTCCAGAAATGGCAAAGAATTTACTACAAAGTATGAATTAGTGAAGTAAGATGTGAGGATGATGACCTCTAGTGTAAACTCTCGAAATAGCAAAGAATTTAGAGGTTAGTCAATAGGTCAATAAAATGAAAGATATCAAATAAAGTTGATCCATTAAATTGGAGATAACAATGCGCTTATGCAGATAAGAATGAGGTGGAGATCACACTTTAAGAAGTTGCCAAAATGATAACCTTACTGAAACAATATATCGTCAAAATGCAACTCAAGAGAGAGGAAGTTCTTGATAAAGAAAACAGTTTTACTACATCCATGGTGGAGAAGACTTGGTGAAGATGGAGAGGACAGGATGATGGACCAGGATGTGTCCATTCTTTCAAAGCATATAGAAAGGTAATAGGAAGAGTCCAAGAGCAGAATTGCTGTAACTTATTGCCCCATTCCTATGCTGGAACACTAGGAAAGAGAAATGAGATAGAAAGTTTGAATAGAAAAAAATACAGAACAGGAAGATATATGTCAAAAAATTTCATGTGATGGTTGTTGCCTATAATTTAATAGGCACTTTTCTACGATAGACATTGTCGTATTCAAGTCATTGATAATGTACTACCACTATTTACAAGATTGATGGTACCTTCTCCAAAAAAGCCCAAAAACAAAAAAAGACTGAAGGTCATATACCTACTATAAGCCTTCAAATAAGGCACTGTCTGGGTCCCTCTCCCACAGACCACATAGTAATAGAGCTCTCTCACCAAATTATTAATATGAATTAGGTTATGTGGATTTGGACTTCTCCCAACCTATTTCTTGTCAGTGTTAATTTCATCACTGTGATAAGTGAAAACCCTTGATTATCCATTAAATTATGTCTTTAAAACAATAAGCATGTAATCTTCTCTAATTAACATTCAAAGATGCAAGCAGTTCAAAACAGATATGCATGTTTCTCAAGGTTGTAAATTATTGGTACAGGGCCCAAAAGGCAATTTTGGCCATTCATGTAAACAGCTCAGTTTTTTAATAGTGTGATTCATGATTGCCATCTTCTTGATTCTTAGAATGGGTCGTGTCTTATGGAAACATGTGATTTCTCTATGCAAGGCCATCAAAGAAGTCTCCAATAATTTTATTTACAACCTCCAAAGACGAATTACAATAATGCAGGGGCTCATTTACAAAAGGAACATATTTTAGGTCAGTCAGTTTGAAAGTTGATCATGCTTAAAACTTGACCAATTCCAACAATAATTCATCTGTAGCATAAAGCATCACCAATAACTCATCATGCCATGCACTTAAGCATATGAGCCCATGAAGGGTCCAAAGAAGGCCCAGACACAAAAAAATATAATTCTATCACCACACTATGATGCCATATTGATGTCAGAAAAAAAATATGACAGTAACATGAGATGAATTTCTCCATTTACAAGAGAAATAATAAAAAGGGATCAAAGAAGTTCCAAGTGCTGCATCACAAAAGCTCCACCCTGATGATCTCCGTGCAAACTCCAAGCTGTGAGAACTCTTCCAAAAAGTCCTCTGCATTGGGAGGATTTTATAGGTCCTAGGAAGAATAAGGAAATGGAATGACCGGACAGCAGGCTTAGAAGCAAAAAATTCAATCTTAATTTGGTGTTCCATGTTCTAAGCTCAACACACATTTCATGGAAGGAGTCCTCGTGATGAGGAAATGACCCCATATGATGACAAGGATGATGGAATGAATTGGAGAGTAGTAGTTCAATTATATCATAACAGAAATGTTTGTTTCACAATCACACATAATTTAAGTCTTGTTTTATGTACCAAAGAAGGCTTTTCTGCAACAACAATAAATCATCCAAAATCCATAGACTAGCTTCAATGGACAAGTTGAACTAGTTGCTTCTTTCCTTCACAAAGAACTGACCATATCATCCAAAGGATGCAGTTCCCACTGCAGCAAAATTAAGATACATGGACACATTGAAGGTCAAGGGGAACACACTGAATCTGCACTCTTCTCATACTTGAGAGGATATGATCATAGAATCAAGTCAAAGTCCCCCTAAAACTTGAAAGAACATAGTTTCCATTACCACACTGGCACAATTCCATACCATGCTAGGCCTAGGATAACATGAAAGTAAGGATCTACCACAGTCAAAATAAGAAAGCATCTCAGACAACTATCACCTCCAACTCTAAAGAGCAATGGCAGCACCCAGACTTGACAAATCATTAGTAGTAGAGGAAATCATCCTACAAAGGAGGTGCCAAACTATGGAGTATACATGGTTGGAGAGTATTGTATGTAAATTCTTCTCCCTTGTCTTTTCCTTTTTCCTTTCGGGGCACAGTAGGAAACTCATTCATGAAGAGAGAAAGGAATGTAAAAGCTATACAGAGGGAAAGAAGATGGTCAACCATTGACTACTGTGATACATACACTCTGAATATGGGTGCAAGGAGGATGTATAGTTTCATATTTGCTGCATGTCCGTTTAACCTATTCCAACCAGAATACTTTGAGCATAATATTCATGAGAAAAAAAGGCCAACTTAAGGACTAGCAGATAAAACAGCCATAGGCATCAACTAAAATGTCTTATTTTTGATATAATAACCATAATGTCATAACTTAATTTAATTAGTAGACAGTAACAAGGACCCATTTCTTCTCTCCCAGTTTGAGTGCAAGCAAACAAGGTGGACCATATGCTAGAGGTTTGAGTGCAGGTCACCAAAGCAAATATATTACAGGTGAAACGAGAGAAGTTGAAGACAGGTGAAACGAGAGAAGTTGAAGACCACCAGGTTAGAGAAGCCAGACCAGATGCAATCAAGGACGTGAAGAGTGAAGACTTAAATTTTGGCCATCTTCTGAAATCTTAATATGAATCACTCATGAAGAGTTAATGTGGAAAAAAATAAAACCAGGTGCCTGATAATCCTGATATCAAAGAAAATCATGTTTCATGTGGTAACAGACTAAAATTTCTGAGCCCATGCAATATAGTTATAAGGCAGTATTGGACTGATTGTATTGAGTGCTCAAAAGCTACATAGAAACATGATTCCCGACCCAAAAACTCAACTTAGTGAATGGAGAAACTTGGAACTAGTATAGGCATGAAGTGACACATGAACACCCTATTATAAAACTAGATGGCTTTCATCAACCCTGCTTCTCCACACCCACCCAAAAAAAGAGGAAAAGGAAAGAAAAAAAGAAACACTTATACAAGCTAGCAGCACTCCCAAAAACACGAGACGAAACAAGAAGAAATTCAACGAAGAAACCAGCTCTGATACTATGTGAAGTGGGGAATTCCATTTTGCCCATTAAAGGCCTATGGGCCCATCAGGCCAAAGGCTTGCCAGGCTAAAAGCACAAGAACAAGTCATGCACGAGCACGTGACTAGGTGCCAGAGCCATGCAGTTATCCCACTGACGAAGGGTACATCCAAGAAGCACAGTCAACTGGGTCGTCCCTGTCCTTGGATTTGAAGGGCTCCAATCGGGAAGTGTAATTCCGAGACAAAAACATACATCATACCTCCCTCAGGACGTGGTCAATGAATGGCTGCACACAGAGAGAGATCATGATAGGATCATGACTATCACTGTACTGGCCACCAAGGTCATGGGAGCATTATCCTCAACATGGGAAATTTAACTCCCCACTACTCTCCATGATAGGGCAGTATACCAAGAAAACATGGCCCAGTAGAGGGAACCGTTACAACCTTACTGATCATATTGTGGAAAGTTATGTTACCGAGTCAAATCGACACGGCCTCACATCTCAGATCATATTACCCAAACTTCGGCCGATTCAATCTTAAAAAGTAAAAACAAATAAAGCAAACTGGCCTGGAACAGACCAAATCGGCTGTGGATCACCCAATCCTTGCGATTCCCGTCCGATCAGCCAGATTCCATAGAATCCAGCCTGTACCCCCCCCCCCCCAAGTCAGATCACCAACTGGCATTCCCGAGTCAAATTGGCCGATCAGGATCGGCCGATTCTGCAATCCGTGCTTTTAGAGGATAAAGTTCTTCCTCTTCAACCTATACTTCTAATTGCTTCACATACCTTTTCATCTGCTTTCATTGTATAGTTTCTTACTCAAGATTGTCTCTTAAATCTGTTCATATGCTTAAATTACAAACTTCCGAGACAACATAGATCTAAATGTAGCATCTAACTTGTTAAAAGCCATTAAGTACAAAATCCCATCAACGTTGTCTAGGTCTTGGAACCCAAGCAATGAAATAAAAAAGAAAAAAAAGAAAAAGGTCAATGATGAGCCTTAGTGCAACAGTAAGTTTCTCCATCATGACCTGCTGCAGGTCATGGGTTCAAACCCAGAAACAGCCTGCGCAGAAAACAGGGGTAAGGCTGCAAAGAACTGACCCTGCAGGTCATGGGTTCAAACCCAGAAACAGCCTGCGCAGAAAACAGGGGTAAGGCTGCAAAGAACTGACCCTGCCCAGACCAGTGGTGGGACCCCCTCATAGCAGCGTGTTTCCCTATTTAGTTAAAATATAGGTGCAGCAGAGGATCATATTTGATGGTTATTAAGCCTCACATCTGTGTTTAGTCCTAGAATAGATCACATGATATACATTCCAGTCAACAGAGATCAAATCCAATCGCTTCCAAGCAGCAGAACAGGAATCCAAATATGCATCCAGACATGATACACCCCACCTGTTAAGAAAATGTGATGGTGACAATACTCCAAAAGGAGAACCCATCGCCAAGAGGAAATCTCCCCTCTTCTGTTGATTTGAAATGTTTACATTTACCAAATCCTGGATAACCATGAAAAGCTGTTATCCTTCCAAACAACACTAAAATCCAGGCATAAAATTCATTCAGCAAGAAACAATATTATGCCCTGCCAACTTCATTTTGCCGTTGAAATCTAGATGATGATAATCCAAGAAGATATATCCGAGAGATACATACCTTTGGATCTACTGCTGGAATTTCAAGAAATGCAATTTTTGTTGTTGACATGGTCATTTGATGTAAGCTAGTTGACTCATCCAATGCAAAGTCCAATGGCATATCAGATTTAGATTTGTTACCTGCAGCTTTAAACTGTAAGACAATGACAGTGTCAGATATTTCTGTATGAAAATCAATTCTAGAAAAGACACCAAAAAGCAAGAAGACTTTGTGAGGATATCTCGATCCTGACAATGTCACCAGACTACAACAGAATGCTGGAAAAATAATAAAACAAATTGCTTCACCATCTTGGAATAGAATGCTGGTAGCAGCCCAATTTTAACTTTCAACACTATGCAATGCAATCATTGGAAAAGTAGAACAAGGATTAGATCCCAAGAATCTGAACAGTCTAGTAGCATCTGAAGTAACAACACTGAGGAAACACTCTCACAAGTTTAAAGTTTCCAAAAATCAAAAGAGATTTTATTCCAATGGGCTTGGGACTTCCTGATAAGTCACTAGTTAAATGTTTCAACAATAAACAGCTATCAGAAACAAAATCATAAACAAAGAAAGCACAATATAGTTCAGAACTGAGTCAGAAATGTGTCCCTGATTGGAATCAGAATCAGAAACAATCCAACCTGACCCCATCTCTGACCTGTTGATAACCCTAGAGAATATGAGAAAGTGGGAAGAAGTGAACCAATGGACAAGTTGGTATGCCGTGAGAAAGGTGTAACTCCAACATGATCTGGTATAGTAAGATGAAATAATTCTGGGCCACTAAACTGTGCAACCATCTATAACAGTAGACTGCAAAAGTTAACACCAACACAAAATACAAAAGTTATAGGAAATCTGGAGCCTATCTTTTCTATTATCACTTGCAACTAGCCAAAGAATAAATAGGCACAACAAACATAGACCAGATTAGCATTTGAATGTGTAGGAAAACAGAAGGGTACAGATAGAGCGATGAGAGGAGAAAATGTGCACATGGTGAGAGAGAGAGAAGAGGTGGCCAACAACACAGGTCGATTCGCACACTGTCCGCCTTGAATACATTAGTGCATAATATTACATTGTTGTTATGACTAAAATACCGCCAAGCTTAAGAAGGCAATAGTGGCATAACAACAAACATATGAAGATAATAAAATGCATATGGACAAAGCTACCCCTATTGTCTACACTCCCCATCAAGCTAATGATAGATATCTCTCATGCACAGCTTGAACAAAATTGAAACAAACTGATCTCAGCACAGGCCCTATGGCAAACAGATCTCACCAAAGTCCAGTTTCCTCTGTATAAAGTCACAATCAAGCTCACTATGCTTGGTCCGATCGTGTTGGACAAAATAATTTGCAATACTGATTGCAGCCTTGTTATCATAATAAAGTTTCATTGAGAAGTGAACTTGAACCCCGAAATCCTGCAAAAATAATTTCACCCATAGCATCCCGGTGAATCCATATGCCAAAGCTCGATATTCAATTTTTGTACTAGAACTTGCACACATTGTTTGCCTTTTTACTTGTTTTCCTTTTTGCTTCAGCAGGTCACCAAATTTCCACCATGGAAGGTACAATATACCATAGTAGGACTCCAATCATTGTAAGAACCTGCCCAATCAAGCATCAGTAAAACCTTCAATGTTAAGATGTGCTGCATTCATATATGACCCTTTACCAAGACAAGACTTAACATATCTCAAGATCCATTCCACAGTTTTCATGTGAGATTTTTGTGGTGCATGCGTAAACAGACTGATAATGCTTACAGCATAAGCAATATCACATTATCAGGCCTGATAAGTGACAAATAAAGTAACTTCCGCAAGTCACCGGTACATCCCTTTCTCTGCATTAAGCAACTCCCCAACTGACTCACAAAACCCATGATTTGACTTTATAAAAGTATAAGTAGGTTTATAACCCAACTTCCATTAATTATTAAGCAAATCCAAAGCATACTTTGATGCAGAGTGATTTTAATAGATGGCCCAGATTTACCCAAGCTTATGGACGGATTTCACGACGACGACGCAGTGGAAGACAATCAATGACCCAATAGAGTCATTTTTCATTTTTATTATGTATTTTAACTTTTATCTAGAGTCTTTTCTATTTTTCTAGATTTTTAGTGCGATTTTCGTACTATTTCTTGAAGTCTAATGGCAACAAATGTAATTTTCATTTTCTGGGGATTTTTGGATGCGATTTTGCATATTTTCTTATGTGTAAGGGTATTTTGGTCCTAGGGTGTCTATTAGGGTTGAAGAGTCTATATAAGTAATGTAAACCTTTTTTTTCAATTTAATGATGAATTTGAGTGTGATTTTTAGTATTTTTCTGTCTTTGAGATGGAGATGAGAGAGCCTTGAGAGGAGACAACCCCAGGTGGTCCCTGTGAGAGAGAGGGTGCGAAGCTTACACCCCCACCTCCTATCCTTCTTCCCCTCTATCCAAACCTTGGCCCCTACGTTCCACGTCAAATTGGTACCAGAGACAGGTTTGGCTTCTACTACAGAGTCGAAGATCCAATCTACGCTGCCATAATGATGGGAATCGACACCGAGCCTATACTTTTTCTTTTGCATTTATGTCCTTTTAGTTTGTGTTTATATCCTTGGGAAAGTATGTACGCAAATGTAAGACTTTATAAGCCAAGGAGTCATTCCCATGGATTGTGTGGGTTTTTATATAATTATGCAGTAGGACCAACAAGGGGGCCCTCAGCCCTTTCCCATTGGTCCATGTCACCTTGTGGGCCTGGTCAACCTTCCTAGGTGGACATCTAGAAGGGTGGGCTGGTCATATGGACACATGGGGTTAAATGGGTCAAGATTCCATGGTTGGCCACCTACCCCCATTCAACCTTCTACCCTTGGTCAAGGGGACGCCCCTCTCCCCTTACTATTTTATTATTTTTTGTGTGTTATTCACATCCAATCTAGGCCCTCCATTCCCCATCCCTAGATCTAATAGTGTAGATTAGATTTGACACATGGCATATAAAAGGTTATATTTTCCATTTGTTAGCATTAATGAAGAGAAAATTGTTGGAAAATCAAGAGTGATTCTTGTGCCCCTCCCCTCTCCCTTGGTGTTCATCTCCTCCAACCCCCAATTTTAGAGTGGTTCTATCTTCAATCCCCTCCCCTCTATCTCCGGTGATCATCTGTGCCACCACCGCCGCCGTTCGTGCCGCGCGGAACCACCTTCAAGGTTCTGTCCTGCTGGACAGAGGTGTAGTCCACGAATTCCTGCTCTCCACCACGTGAAGATCTCGAGCTGAAATTTCGAGGGTGTGTTCTTACCTTGAATCCCCACCTCCACCTAAATTTTCAGGTTCAAATTCCTTCATTTAGTAATTTTCCATTTTCGTTCATCTTTCACTCCCAGATCTGTCCTGTCTCTGTCTACAGTGACAGCAGCTCTGAGTTTCCCATCTCCGACCACCTTTTTGATTTTTCCAAGCCCTCCCCATTTTACTGGGAGTTCTTTCCATCATCCCCTACATCCACCATTTTTCCTGATTTTTGATCTGCCCTCTATCCATTTTTCAAAATTCGTGTTCTATCTCTGCTACAGTGCCTTTAGTCAGATTCCAGATCCGACCCACTGTTAATGAAAAAATCCTATCAATTCGTAGCCACATCCAAACTTGTCCAAACCAGCTTTGCCGTCTTCCTAGCTCAATTTCCTACACCTTTAATGAAGACCTCAAGAGCTGAATCGGACATCTACCCTGCGGTCAACGACAGTTCTCAGAGGACAGCCCTACAGATCTGAGAGTTAAGCCACTGTACAACAGCAACCTTCAAAATTCGCCAATTGGAAGTGCAGGCTTTGTTGTTTTTCTGTAATCACAGAGAGTTGAAGCCCTTCGAAGCAGATTTCCAACGGCGCCAGTTTCGTCGCATTCCGACGTCGGAGCTGATCGCAACGTCCGTTCTCGCTGGAGCGCGCGCCGGAAAACAGAATGGCAGATCCGTGGCCGGTCATTCCGACCGGTGCCGAACGGAGCCGCCTGGCCTCGGGTCGGCGAACCAGCGTGCCGCCAGCCCAGGGAACACTTCCACAAGTGTCCCCACCACAGTGGTGACACCGGGTCCCGCACGGTCCCTCCGGACAGCACGTGGGTCCCACCGTTACGTGTTCGGGTGCTACCGAATCAACGCGAGAAGCCGCCCGTCAACCCGAATTCGGTGCTCCCGGACCCCATTGTGTAGCCCTTTACCTCCCTGCGTGGAGTGGGCAGCGAGTTGTATTGCTGTAATACTGTGTATTATTGTTCCGGGAGTACGAGTTTCGGCCGGGCCCGTCTTCCCCACGCCGAGCGCGTGGAGGTATCGTTCTCGCTCCCTACACTCGGCATTTGCTTATTTTCATATATACTTGTTTATGCCACTGCTAGAGAGCATGTTCTAGGATCGTAGCTCGCTTTATATTTCTATCACCGCTGCTGCGAGAGAGAGCGTTACCGTCCCGTGACCCGATCCGGGCACGAAAGTGTGAATTGACCACCCTAGCTCTAGCCGGTTTCTCAACCGTGCACGTCCGACGCTTCCCTCGTTAAGGGACGATCGCGAGCTTGTCGTGTCCGTGGTCTCATCCCGCATCAATTTGGTATCAGAGCAAGTTTGAGTCTAGGGTGTCAAAAAAAAAAAAACAAAGTGTGTCATTTAGTCATTAGTCATTGTCTAAGTCGTGTTTAGGGTCATCATTGTTTTAAAACAAAAAAAGGTGTCTTTTTACATTGCATCCCAATAACCCGGTATATAAAAGGTGTTGTCCGAACATTAGGCTACGCCTATCGGGAAGGCCGCACACTTGCGCGAGTGATCTTCGGATCGATTAACTCCGCCCCGTACCGAGTATTAGTGTCTTGTCCACATGGTCTTGCATATCTATTCCTAGGGATCCAATCCCATCTTTTTGGAAACTATGGCCAACCCATGCCGACCCGTCCAAGGCGATAGGTCCGTGTCTGAGTACATTTGGGACTATGATAAGTACCGGATGGAATATGGAGTTGGAGAGGATAGCATCACGATTGCCTTTGAGTTCCGGAGAGGTTTGCGGTTTCACTTCCAACTTGAATGTCTTGTCCGCGACGCGTTCTCGCTGGTGCAATCTTATAAGGTCGCTCTAGAGGTCGAGCCCTTTGAGTCTCATTTTTCTCGCTCTAGAGGTCGAACCCTTTGGCAAACATCTACCTCCCAACCGAGTCCCGAGCCGATCGGACTACCTAACCCAATTCCTTCACCACCCGAGAGTGCTCCATTGTCACCCTCACCTTCCGATCTTAATTCGGAACCCTCTCATTTGGAGCCACCCAAGCCCCAGCCACCCGTGTTTCTAACGGGTACGCTTTTTATCGCCGAGCCGCTTCTTAGTTGGCTCAAAGATGGCTTGGTCCCACATCCCTTCCCATCCATGGACCCCACCTTACCTTTAGTGCCGGTAAACTCATTCCATACCACATTTCGATCTAGTCACCATGTTGACACGTTGGACGATCTTGTTATGGGACTAGACACGCAATGGAAGTTGACACATATGTTGGCCCGAGACTTCGACCAACCCACGAGTCGTAGCTTCACCCATCCGGCCTTCGGGTCCATTACCTCCGAGTGCACCGTGGGTTATATCACCACGGAGGTTCTTCTACTTCTCCCGCTACCGGATGAGCCCGACTTCATGACTTTGCTTCCGAGGGAGGAGTCATATTTCCTATACACGGTCCCATCTACCATGACGGAGGAAGGTGACCACCCGCACCTTCAAGAATTTCACGATTGGGACCCTGTCATGTTGGAACCCACCATAAGGGGTCATACCTTCTTTGATCCCTTTGACCCCTTCCCTAGTGGATCCCTAGACCCTCCATATTCCCTTCACTTCTTCGGGGAAGTCCAGCTTCATACCCCTTTCCTACGGGTCGGGTCCTCCATACCCACCAAACCCATACTCGATACACCCACACCCGGCTCTTCCACATCCGAGTCTTCTAGCTCTCTCAAGTTCCCCAAATCTAAAGGGCCGTCCATGCATGACTGGGTCATACTTGGACATTTAGGTGTACCCCATGCCACCCATCTCCGGTTACGTCAAATGCATGTATGGCACATATTCGGGTGTCCTGGTCCGCCGTCATCCATGTACGGGTCTGACTAACACTAGTTTTGTCTAGAGTCATGCATCAGTCCGTTTCTTATTTGTGTTGTTTGCATATGTGTGTTAGTGTTTGGTGAGTCTGCATGTGTCTTGTGCAAGCTCGTTGTCGTTCTCTTATGCGTAAGAGGCGAGTGGACTCATTCGATGAGTATGGGATCGGTTCCACATCTATACCCGGATCAGTCACCTATAGGGACTCAGCGGTGATTCCTAGTGAGTCTTCGAGCCTGCTCCCTTCCCTTTTGAGAGTGCCCACCCGGAGTGTCCACCTCTAGCCCATAGTAGTTCGCGCATATCGAGTATATATGGAATGAGCAGGTGACGATCACTTGGAGTGGAGCGTACCCGCGTTACTTGGCACGGTGACGGATCCGCCGGAATACTCGAGCATCCCTACTCGACGGGGACGAGTTCCTCCCACCCGGGCAGAGTTGATGGGAATCGACACCGAGCCTGTACTTTTTCTTTTGCATTTATGTCCTTTTATTTTGTGTTTATATCCTTGGGAAAGTATGTACGCAAATGTAAGGCTTTATAAGCCAAGGAGTCATTCCCATAGATTGTGTGGGTTTTTATGCAATTATGCAGTAGGACCAGCAATGGGGCCCTCAGCCCTTTCCCATTGGTCCATGTCATCTTGTGGGCCTGGTCAACCTTCCTAGGTGGACATCTAGAAGGGTGGGCTGGTCATATGGACACATGGGGTTAAATGGGTCAAGATTCCATGGTTGGCCACCTACCCCCATTCAACCTTCTACCCTTGGTCAAGGGGGCGCCCCTCTCCCCTTACTATTTTATTATTTTTTGTGTGTTATTCACATCCAATCTAGGCCCTCCATTCCCCACCCCTAGATCTAATGGTGTAGATTAGATTTGACACATGACATATAAAAGGTTGTATTTTCCATTTGTTAGCATTAATGAAGAGAAAATTGTTGGAAAATCAAGAGTGATTCTTGTGCCCCTCCCCTCTCCCCTGGTGTTCATCTCCTCCAACCCCCAATTCTAGAGTGGTTCTATCTTCAATCCCCTCCCCTCTATCTCCGGTGATCATCTGTGCCGCCGTCGCCGCCGTTCGTGCCGCCGCGGAACCACCTTCAAGGTTCTGTCCTGCTGGACAGAGGTGTAGTCCACGAATTCCTGCTCTCCACCACGTGAAGATCTCGAGCTGAAATTTCGAGGGTGTGTTCTTACCTTGAATCCCCACCTCCACTTAAATTTTCAGTTCAAATTCCTTCATTTAGTAATTTTCCATTTTCGTTCATCTTTCACTCCCAGATCTGTCCTGTCTCTGTCTACAGTGACAGCAGCTCTGAGTTTCCCATCTCCGACCACCTTTTTGATTTTTCCAAGCCCTCCCCATTTTACTGGGAGTTCTTTCCATCATCCCCTACATCCACCATTTTTCCTGATTTTTGATCTGCCCTCTATCCATTTTTCAAAATTCGTGTTCTATCTCTGCTACAGTGCCTTTAGTCAGATTCCAGATCCGACCCACTGTAATGAAAAAATCCTATCAATTCGTAGCCACATCCAAACTTGTCCAAACCAGCTTTGCCGTCTTCCTAGCTCAATTTCCTACACCTTTGATGAAGACCTCAAGAGCTGAATCGGACATCTACCCTGCGGTCAACGACAGTTCTCAGAGGACAGCCCTACAGATCTGAGAGTTAAGCCACTGTACAACAGCAACCTTCAAAATTCGCCAATTGGAAGTGCAGGCTTTGTTATTTTTCTGTAATCGCAGAGAGTTGAAGCCCTTCGAAGCAGATTTCCAACGGCGCCAGTTTCGTCGCATTCCGACGTCGGGACTGATCGCAGCGTCCGTTCTCGCCGGAGCGCGCGCCGGAAAACAAAACCGGCAGATCCGTGGCCGGTCATTCCGACCGGTGCCGAACGGAGCCGCCTGGCCTCGGGTCGGCGAACCAGCGTGCCGCCAGCCCAGGGAACACTTCCACAAGTGTCCCCACCGCAGTGGTTACACCGGGTCCCGCACGGTCCCTCCGGACAGCACGTGGGCCCCACCGTCACGTGTTCGGGTGCTGCCGAATCAACGCGAGAAGCCGCCCGTCAACCCGAATTCGGTCCTCCCGGACCCCATTGTGTAGCCCTTTACCTCCCTGCGTGGAGTGGGCAGCGAGTTGTATTACTGTAATACTGTGTATTATTGTTCCGGGAGTACGAGTTTCGGCCGGGCCCGTCTTCCCCACGCCGAGCGCGTGGAGGTATCGTTCTCGCTCCCTACACTCGGCATTTGCTTATTTTCATATATACTTGTTTATGCCACTGCTAGAGAGCATGTTCTAGGATCGTAGCTCGCTTTATATTTATATCACCGCTGCTGCGAGAGAGAGCGTTACCGTCCCGTGACCCGATCCGGGCACGAAAGTGTGAATTGACCACCCTAGCTCTAGCCGGTTTCTCAACCGTGCACATCCGACGCTTCCCTCGTTAAGGGACGATCGCGAGCTTGTCGTGTCCGTGGTCTCATCCCGCATCACATAACCACCATTCATCGCCGCCACCATCGCCATCTAGTCTACCCCAAACCCTAACCTTCATCTTCTTCTTCCTTCCTCCATCCTCCTTCCACTAGTCGAGAACCCTAACCACCCCCACCCACTACCACCCTTCTTCTTCCTGTCCCACCACGAGACCATTCCCAACCGTCCACTGCCGCTACCCTTTTCTCCTTCTTCCTCCATCCCCTTCCTGCAACCCCCTTATAAACCCTAGCCTCAACGAGCCCCGCCTCGTCGTCTTCCTTCACCCTTCCCCTAAACCTAACCCCCCACCGCCTGCATAGATCGTAGAGGCCTAGATCCAACCCACACATAAACCCCCTTCGCCTTCCCCACTGCACCCTTGCATTCAGCAGTCAATGCCCCATCTCCTTCCTCCCTTCTGCCACTAGAGGTCATCCGCACGCACTGGTGCAGCCCTCCGCAACCATGACCCCAAGCTGTCGACCACCCTACGCATCTGCCGCAATAGTCTCATCATTTTGTGGTCAGTCACGGTCACTCATGGCCTCCCTCTTCGCTGCCCCTACAGCCGGTGACAACCGGTGCCGCCCTTCCCTCCGGCGCTTGCAGATTCCTGTGACCCCGCTGCCACCCTGCCCACTGACGGTCTTGGCCGCCCACGTTCCCACCTCTAGCGCCCAACGCCTGCACCATCTGCCCCCCCCCCCCATTGCCAGCAGCACTGGTTGCTCTATCGATATGTGCAGCCCAGCCCTGCATAGGCCCAAACTGGGCCCAAATTGAACCGGCCCATCTTGTTCCAACAGCAACACGGTCGGCCTTCAGCTGCAAAAGTCACATATCCACATTGGTTTGCATCTCCTTGGATCGCAATAAATCAACAGTGAGGCCCATCCAATGGCAACTTGGAGCCTATCGTGAACCACTTGTGAATAGTACCAACGGGTATCTGTAGTAGTTTGGAGCACCAGCAATCCAACCCCTCGGGTCCCACAAGTGCTTGCCCCTCTGCACAATATGTTTCTCATCAATAACAGAGTGGGAACCAATTTATTCTATTAAATTGAGATCTTAGGTAATTTCTTATGCGTGCCAAATGAATTTTAGTTTTATTGTACGTCTCTTGAACGAGAAGCGGACAAAAGTAATTCTAGATGAGGAGCAACAAGATAATTATGTCTCCCAGGATGTTGTTGATGACTTATTAAAACCTGGTGAAATTATTGTTAAGGGTGATCAAGCTTTTGTCGAGTTCCATAGACAATTCAAGGTAGCACTCCATTGAAATCTATTACTTATATTGACGGAGTGTGGTGAAATATTGATTCTTCGAGATCGTACATTACTGTGGGACGAGTGGATGGAAGCGTGACATGTTACAATAGACCCTGAACAGTCTAGTTGCATTCTCCAGTCCCCACATTTCAAGGGCAAATTTTGTTTCCCCAAGTATATTTCTACCAGTGCCAAGTCACTGCATGCAGAGTAGAGTGTGAAAGGTGGAGAGCCAACAGAGTTGGCAACCATTGCTTAGGGTGACCGTGTTAGTGTAGAGTCTATGGTTGATGTTGCTTAGGACGTTGCATTGTTCGCCATATCAGAGAATGTGTTTAAGATAGGCTCACTACTGAAAGTGACTCGTGACCCATTTGATATGGTTTTATGGGCTCAGACCCTCATGATTGATGCGAGTTCTGACTTACTATCTGAGCACCTGTTTCAGGTCTAGGATGTTCCATGCTACCCTCTTCTGGTTACAGATATGAACTTTACTAGACATCAACATGTCTATGATATGACATGGTGCGATCTTGAAGCACACACTCAGTGCGGACTCTAGCTTTTTAGATTGCATATCCGTTTGGTTATCTATGTGGCATCATAAGCAGTTCATAGACTTGTCGCTCTCCTCGAGGGATGTGAACTCGAGGTTTGCTAGCCTTGTTAGGTTCCCCATCATCAAAAAATTAATAAAAAATGGTAAAGGACATTGCCTCATGATAGGGAGGTCCCAAGTTCGACTCCCAGGAGGGGCTTATCTTGCTCATATTTAATCCTCGAGGGATGTGAGCCCAGGATTTGCTAGCCTTGCTAAGTTCCTCATCATCAAAAAAATAAAAAAGACTTGTCGCTCCCGAACTTGTATGGATACTTCATCACTTCAAACTCAAGAACGAGTTTTTCTGATACAGGGGAGAATAATGCAGAGCAATTTTGATAGATGGCCCAGATTTACCCAAACTTATGGACGGATTTCGCGACGATAAGACTATGGAATACAATCAACGACCCAATAGAGTTATTTTTCATTTTTATTATGTATTTTGACTTTTATCTAGAGTTTTTTCTCTTTTTCTATATTTTTAGTGTGATTTTCGTAATATTTCTTGGAGTCTAATGACAACAAATGTAATTTCCATTTTCTGGGGATTTTCAGATGCGATTTTTCATAATTTCTTATGTGTAAGGGTATTTTGGTCCTAGGGTGTCTATTAGGGTTGGAGACTCTATATAAGTGATGTAAACCTCTTTCTTCAATTTAATGAAGAATTTCAGTGTGATTTTCAGTATTTTTCTGTCTCTTAGATGGAGATGAGAGAACCTTGAGAGAAGGCAACCTTAGGTGGTCCCAATGAGAGAGAGGGCGCGAAGCCTACACCCCACCTCCTATCCTTCTTCCCCTCTATCCAAACCCTGGCCCCTACGTTCCACGTCAAATTGGTACCAAAGACAGGTTTGGCTTCTCCTACAGAGTCGAAGATCCAATCTACGCTGCCATAACCACCATTCAACGCCGCCACCATCGCCATCTAGTCTACCCCAAATCCTAACCTTCATCTTCTTGTTCCTCCCTCCATCCTCCTTCCACTAGTCGAGAACCCTAACCACCCCCACCCACTACCACCCTTCTTCTTCCTATCCCACCATGAGACCATTCCCAACCGTCCACTGCCGCTACCCTTTTCTCCTTCTTCCTCCATCCCCTTCCTGCGACCCCCTTATAAACCCTAGCCTCAACGAGCCCCGCCTCGTCGTCTTCCTTCACCCTTCCCCTAAACCTAACCCCCCACCGCCTGCATAGATCGCAGAGGCCTAGATCCAACCCACACAGAAACCCCCTTCGCCTTCCCCACTGCACCCTTGCATTCAGCAGTCAATGCCCCATCTCCTTCCTCCCTTCTGCCACTAGAGGTCATCCGCACGCACTGGTGCAGCCCTCCGCAACCATGGGCACCCCGAGCTGTCGACAACCCTACGCATCTGCCACAATAGTCTCACCATTTTGTGGTAAGTCACGGTCACTCACGGCCTCCCTCTTCACTACCCCTACAGCCGGTGACAACCGGTGCCACCCTTCCCTCTGGCACTTGCAGATTCCTGTGACCCCGCTGCCACCCTGCCCGCTGACGGTCGGGGCCACCCACGTTCCCACCTCCCGCGCCCAACGCCTGCACCATCTACCCCCCCATCGCCAACAGCACTGATTGCTCTGTCGGTATGTGCAGCCCAACCCTGCATAGGCCCAAACAGGGCCCAAATTGAACCGGGACATCTCGTTCCAACAGCAACACGGTCAGCCTTCAGCTGCAAGAGTCCCCTATCCACATTGGTTTGCATCTCCTTGGATCACAAAGAATCAACAGTGAGGCCCATCCAATGGCAACTTGGAGCCTATCGTGAACCACTTGTGAATAGTACCAACGGGTATCTGTAGTAGTTTGGAGCGCCAGCAATCTAGCCCCTCGGGTCCCACAAGTGCTTGCCCCTCTGCACGATATGTTTCTCATCAATAACAAAGTGGGAACCAATTTATTCTATTAAATTGAGATCTTAGGTAATTTCTTATGCGTGCCAAATGAATTTTAGTTTTATTGTACGTCTCTTGAACGAGAAGCGGACAAAAGTAATTCTAGATGAGGAGCAACAAGATAATTATGTCTCTCAGGATGTTGTTGATGATTTATTAAAACCTGGTGAAATTATTGTTAAGGGTGATCAAGCTTTTGTCGAGTTCCATAGACAATTTCAAGGTAGCACTCCATTGAAATCTATTACTTTGTTGACGGAGTGTGGTGAAATATTGAGTCTTCGAGATCGTACATTACTGTGGGACGAGTGGATGGAAGCGCGACATGTTACAATAAACCCTGAATAGTCTAGTTGCATTCTCCAGTCCCCACATTTCAAGGGCAAATTTTGTTTCCCCAAGTATATTTCTACCAGTGCCAAGTCACTGCATGCAGAGTAGAGTGTGACAGGTGGAGAGCCAACAGAGTTGGCAACCATTGCTTAGGGTGACCGTGTTAGTGTAGAGTCTATGGTTGATGTTGCTTGGGACGTTGTATTGTTCGCCATATCAGATATTGTGTTTAAGATGGGCTCACTACTGAAAGTGACTCATGACCCATTTGATATGGTTTTACGGGCTCAGATACTCATGATTGATGCGAGTTTTGACTTACTATTTGAGCACATGTTTCAGGTCCAGGATGTTCCATGCTACCCTCTTCTTGTTACAGATATGAATTTTACTAGACATCAACATGTCTATGATATGACATGGTGCGATCTTGAAGCACACACTCAGTGCAGACTCCAGCTTTTCAGATTGCATATCTGTTTGGCTATCTCTGTGGCATCATTAGCAGTTCATAGACTTGTCGCTCTCCTCGAGGGATGTGAACTCGAGGTTTGCTAGCCTTGTTAGGTTCCCCATCATCAAAAAATTAATAAAAAATGGTAAAGGACCTTGCCTCATTATAGGGAGGTCCCAAGTTCGACTTCCAGGAGGGGCTTATCTTGATCATATTTAATCCTCGAGGGATGTGAGCCCAGGGTTTGCTAGCCTTGCTAAGTTCCTCATTATCAAAAAAATAAAAAAGACTTGTCGCTCCCCAACTTCTATGGATACTTCGTCACTTCAAACTCAAGAACGAGTTTTTCCGATACAGGGGAGAATAATGCAGAGCTATTTTGATAGATGGCCCAGATTAACCCAAACTTATGGATGGATTTCGAGACGATAACACTATGGAAGACAATCAACGACCCAATAGAGTTATTTTTTATTTGTATTATGTATTTTGACTTTTATCTAGAGTTTTTTCTCTTTTTCTATATTTTTAGTGTGATTTTCGTAATATTTCTTGGAGTCTAATGACAACAAATGTAATTTTCATTTTCTGGGGTTTTTCGGATACGATTTTCCATAATTTCTTATGTGTAAGGGTATTTTGGTCCTAGGGTGTCTATTAGGGTTGGAGAGTCTATATAAGTGATGTAAACCTCTTTCTTCAATTTAATGAAGAATTTGAGTGTGATTTTCAGTATTTTTCTGTCTCTTAGATGGAGATGAGAGAACCTTGAGTGAAGGCAACCTTAGGTGGTCCCTATGAGAGGGAGGGCGCGAAGCCTACACCCCACCTCCTATCCTTCTTCCCCTCTATCCAACCCTAACCCCCACGTTCCACGTCAAATTGGTACCAGAGACAGGTTTGGCTTCTCCTACAGAGTCAAAGATCCAATCTACGCTGCCATAACCGCCATTCACCGTCGCCGCCATCGCCATCTAGTCTACCCCAAACCCTAACCTTCATCTTCTTCTTCCTCCCTCCATCCTCCTTCCACTAGTCGAGAACCCTAACAACCCCCACCCACTACCACCCTTCTTCTCCCTGTCCCACCACGAGACCATTCCCAACCGTCGACTGTCGTTACCGTTTTCTCCTTCCTCCATCCCCTTCCTACGACCCCCTTATAAACCCTAGCCTCAGCGAGCCCCGCCTCGTCATCTTCCTTCACCCTTCCCCTAAACCTACCCCCCCCCCCCGCCGCCTGCATAGATCGCAGAGGCCTAGATGCAACCCACACAGAAACCCCCTTCGCCTTCCCCACTGCACCCTTGCGTTCAGCCGTCAATGCCCATCGCCTACCTCTATTCTACCACTAGACGTCATCCGCACGCACTGGTGCAGCCCTCCGCAACCACGACATGAGTTGTCGACCACCCTATGCGTCTGCCGTAATAGTCTCATCATTTTGTGGTCAGTTACGGTCACTCACGGCCTCCCCTCTTCGCTGCCCCTACAGCCGGTGACAACCGGTGCCGCCCTTCCCTCTGGCGCTAGCAGATTCCTGTGACCCCACTGCCACCCTGCCCGCTAACGGTCGGGGCCGCCCACGTTCCCACCTCTCGCGCCCAACGCCTGCACCATCTGCCCCACCATCGCCAACAACACTGGTTGGTCTGTCGGTATGTGCAGCCCTGCCCTGCATAGGACCAAACTGGGCCCAAACTGAACAGGCCCATCTCGTTCCAACAGCAACACGGTCGGCCTTCAGCTACAAGAGTCACCTATCCACATTGGTTTGCATCTCCTTGGATCACAATGAATCAACAGTGAGGCCCATCCAATGGCAACTTGGAGCATATCGTGAACCACTTGTGAATAGTACCAATGGATACCTGTAGTAGTTTGGAGCACCAGCAATGTAGCCCCTCGGGTCCCACAAGTGCTTGCCCCTCTGCACGATATGTTTCTCATCAATAACAGAGTGGGAACCAATTTATTCTATTAAATTGAGATCTTAGGTAATTTCTTATGCGTGCCAAATGAATTTTAGTTTTATTGTACGTCTCTTGAACGAGAAGCGGACAAAAGTAATTCTAGATGAGGAGCAACAAGATAATTATGTCTCCCGGGATGTTGTTGATGATTTATTAAAACCTGGTGAAATTATTGTTAAGGGTGATCAAGCTTATGTCGAGTTCCATAGACAATTTCAAGGTAGCACTCCATTAAAATCTATTACTTATATTGACGGAGTGTGGTGAAATATTGATTCTTCGAGATCGTACATTACTGTGGGACGAGTGGATGGAAGCGCGACATGTTACAATAGACCCTGAACAGTCTAGTTGCATTCTCTAGTCCCCACATTTCAAGGGCAAATTTTTTTCCCCAAGTATATTTCTACCAGTGCCAAGTAACTGCATGCAGAGTAGTGTGACAGGTGGAGAGCCAACAGAGTTGGCAACCACTGCTTAGGGTGACCGTGTTAGTGTAGAGTCTATGGTTGATGTTGCTTGGGACGTTGCATTGTTCGCCATATCAGATAATGTGTTTGAGATAGGCTTACTGCTGAAAGTGACTCATGACCCATTTGATATGGTTTTACGAGCTCAGACACTCATGATTGATGTGAGTTTTGACTTACTATCTGTGCACCTGTTTGAGGTCCAGGATGTTCCATGCGACCCTCTTCTTGTTACAGATATGAATTTTACTAGACATCAGCATGTCTATGATATGACAAGGTGCGATCTTGAAGCACACACTCAGTGCGGACTCCAGCTTTTCAAATTGCATATCAGTTTGGCTATCGTTGTGGCATCATTAGTGGTGCATAGACTTGTCGCTCTCCTCAAGGGATGTGAACTCAAGGTTTGCTAGCCTTGGTAGGTTCCCCATCATCAAAAAATTAATAAAAAATGGTAAAGGACCTTGCCTCATTATAGGGAGGTCCCAAGTTCGACTCTCAGGAGGGGCTTATCTTGCTCACATTTAATCCTCGAGGGATGTGAGTCCACGATTTGCTAGTCTTGCTAAGTTCCTCGTCATCAAAAAAATAAAAAAGACTTGTCACTGCCCAACTTGTATGGATACTTCGGCACTTCAAACTCAAGAACGAGTTTTTCCGATATAGGGGAGAATAATGCAGAGCAATTTTGATAGATGGCCCAGATTTACCCAAACTTATGGACGGATTTTGCAACGATAACACTATGGAAGACAATCAACAACTCAATAGAGTTATTTTTCATTTTTATTATGTATTTTGACTTTTATCTAGAGTTTTTTCTCTTTTTCTATATTTTTAGTGCGATTTTCGTAATATTTCTTGGAGTCTAATGACAACAAATGTAATTTTCATTTTCTGGGGATTTTCGGATGCGATTTTCCATAATTTCTTATGTGTAAGGGTATTTTGGTCCTAGGGTGTCTATTAGGGTTGGAGAGTCTATATAAGTGATGTAAACCTCTATCCTCAATTTAATGAAGAATTTGAGTGTGATTTTCAGCATTTTTCTATCTCTTAGATGGAGATGAGAGAATCTTGAGAGAAGGCAACCTTAGGTGGTCCCTATGAGAGGGAGGGCGTGAAGCCTACACCCCACCTCCTATCCTTCTTCCCCTCTATCCCAACCCTAGCCCCCACGTTCCACGTCATACTTCCTCCTACATATGTATAGGCCATGCTAAGACTTTGTGACTTCGATGCTAAATCTACCAAAATCCTTAATCTCAAATTCTCTTGTCATATCTTTTTTAAGCTTGCTGATTTCTCATGTATGATCGTCAATAATAATCATGCCATCAACATACACAAGAACCACCACATATTTCCCATCCTGCCACGTTGTGAACAACACATTATCAGAGTTTCCTTCAGAATAGCCAAAATGTACCATGGCAGTACAAAATCTCTCAAATGAAGCACAAGGGGACTGTTTTAGTCCGTATAAAGCCTTCTTTAGGCAACACACTCTCACCCTTGCAGCAAATCCAAGCAGCAGCTGCATATAAACTTCCTCTTGGAGATCACCACTCAGAAATGCATTTTTGACATCAAATTGATGAACATCCCAAGAGAACTGGACAGAAAGAGAAAGAATAACCATCACAGACTTCAGCTTAGCCATTGTAGCAACGGTCTCCAAATAATTAACCCTATAAGTCTAAGTATAGCCTCGGGCCACCAACCTTGCTTTGTACTGCTGCATTATCTAAATCAAAATTGTACTTGCACCTAGCGCGAGCCAACCAAGCTCTTTCCATCAGGTAGCTCCACTAATTCTTAGGTGTCATATATGAAGAAATAGCTATAAAGCAAAGAGTAATACAAGGGTGAAAGATGAGAATATGAGATAAAATTACAAATAGAATGATAAGTGCAAGCATGACTACCCTTCCAGACAGCAATAGGAAGACCAAGAATTCAAGGATAATCATGACAAGAAGCACGAGAATCTGCCACTGGAAGAACAGCTGCAAGAGAACTCGTAGATGCAGCAGCTTCTTACAACGGTTAATCCATGGAAGGCCCCTGTTTGTGTCATGTTGTCGAGAATACATAAGAAGGTCCTGTGCAGCCCCATCTGGTACAAGTACCAAGGAAGAGGATTTAAAAGTGACACAAGGGGCATCCTCAAGAAGAGGCACAGGAGTGGGAAAGGAGAGAGAATAAATAAGCTCCCCCTAACACAAAGAGGGAGACGAAAAATAAGACTTAAACTCAAAGAATGTGACATCTTTAAAAATATACCTCCGCTCTGTTTTGGGGTTTAAGCATTTATAGCCTTCTGGGTAGGAGAATACCCTAAAAAGATACCATGGATAGCATGAGGATCTAACTTGGTTGAATCAGGACTAAGACAGTGAATGAAGTAGAGATACCCAAAAACTCTGGGAACCAAAGGGAGCAATGGAGGGTCAAGAGATAAAACCCAAATAGGAGAAGAATGACCCAAGTGTTCTAGAAGGCATGCAGTTGATAATATAAGCAGTTGTTAGAACATTAGCCTATGTAGAGATGTGAGCGATTGAAAGGGCAGTTTGGGCATGTCCAATTTTCAGAGGGTTGTGTTATAACTTTCCATCTTTCTTTTATGGACAACCTCTGTATGAGGGTATATCTGTAATTGTTTATACATAAGACAATATATATGAGGAGAGAGATGGGCCTATACGTTAGAACTGGCAACCTCTGCTCTCTCTCTCTCTCTTATATATATATATATGTGTGTGTGTGTGTGTGTGTGTGTGTGTGTGTGTGTGTGTGTGTCACATGGTATCAGAGCCACCAATGGCCTCAGACCTTCTCTCCCACACACCACAATACTCAAGGGGATCCTCTGACCAGGCCGCAGCCCTGCCAGGGTGCTGCTGTCTAGTTCTGATCAGGGAGGACTCCCTCTCACCTATCTGTTCTTGGTGCTTGGCTCTGCTTCAGCGGACACACAAGCTCTCTGGGTCGCACACCTTCTACTGCTGTCTGCAGCCTACTAGGTTTCTCTGCTGGCCGTCACAGATCCTGCATCGGCTGCTTGTGTTCCTGGTGCTGTCCGTTGCTACCCTGAGCCAGAAGGCCTACAGTCTTAACCCTACAGCAGGTCAGCTTCCCCTACAGGCTGTGGCCCTTGCTAGGGTTTTTCCCATGTCAGAATAGAGGGGCGGTTCACCCTCTGATCTTTTCTAGGGCAGTTCTGGTCCACTGCCACCCTGATTAGGGTTTCTACTCTTTCTTGACAACCTCGGCTGCTTCTCCACTTCGCAGCTCGTCTCTTTAGCCCACAGCGATGCCTGTAGAAGTCCTCTTCTTCTCTAGCATCTCTCCAATGTTGCTGTAGTAACCGTTCTCTATCTCCACCAGCGGTTATTCCTCCAGTACGGCAGTTACACTTCACCCTCAGCCATGGCAGACACCCCCTCTACAGAGTCCGATATGTCATCACCCATCGTGCATGTCTACGAGTGGCCAAACCGCCAAACTACTCTCCAGATCACGTCAGAAACATAAGTATCCATCGTGGGCTCTAGCTACTGAACTCCACAACGCTAGATGTGATAAACTGGGATTTCTAACTAATAGTCAAAAGATGCCCGACAACTACATCCTCTTTATCCAGCCTGGAAGTAAGACAATAGTATGATAATGTCCTAGATATTAAGTTCCGTCAGTCCTGGAATCTGACCAACTATTTTAACATAAGTCGACCATTGTAGACATGTGGAAGACTCTAACTGCCCTGTATGGCCGGAATAAAAATAAAGTCCGCCTCTACCAATTGGGCCATAACATACATGAATTGAAGCACCACTCAGTGTCTGTCACACGGTCTTTTTGTACTCTCACTTCTTTATGGAATAAGTTGGATGCCTACCGTACTGCTAAGTGGACATCCCTTGCTGACCAGAAAACTTATCTAGTGCTCTAAGAAGATAAAAAAAATGTCAAGTTTTGAACGGGCTGAACTCTATGATGTTCTCATGGGATAGATTCTTAATATGGACACAACGCCTTTCCCTGGAAAAAACCTACTTTAAGGTTTTGAGTGAAGAACAACGTCAAGTTATGTGCACAAAGGAATCTAGCTTTTCTACTTCAGATGTCAATGAATACTCTGGACTTGCCATCACTATTAACAAGTCCCGGCGTGAAGGCAGTAAATCACAAGGTCGGAAAAAGTGTGAGCATTGTGGCCGTACAAACCATGATAGTGATTTCTTTTGAGAAAAATTTCTTGATAAGAAGCCCTGTAAGTTTAGAACCAAGAAGGAAAAATAGGCCAAGGGTAATGTGGCTGTTGTGCCACCACCTCTGCTTCGTAAAGAGAAAACTCCTCCTCCCATGGCTTCTAGCTCTGCTACTGTTAGACTCACGGAATATTTTCTTTTGTTCTCACGTGGTGAGAGATGGGTATAAATTTCTTGGCCTCTATGGAGAAAAGGGAAATCTATACCGGTGCACGTATGAGGCTGTTTAGATAACCTGCACATGGTTCATTCTGTGGGTTTGATTTGATCAGACGATGTAGGTTCAAGTGCGGGACCTTTCCTCACTGACCGCAGCCAGTGTTGATGTAGGTGCAGGACCTTTTCTCACTGACCGCAGCCAGTGTTGATTTATATCGGCATAACGTCTGAACACTCTTGATTAATTATCGAAGAAAGCCCTAGAGTCCTTTACATAGGTTCTGATGCTGAGGGCATATACTTGATTGCGTGACTCACAATGAACTCCCCTATACAACAACAACTACTACTACTATTGACGGAATCAGGGTTTTATCAAAGACTGTGTTTGGTTAGACAAAACCCTATGATTTGTAGATATGTTGGCAATTCACAGGAGACTAGAGACACATTACGGCGTCTTGATGGTTTATGGATCCCAAAGATATTTTGGTAATTTTGTGGGTTCCAGGGGTATTTTGATAATTTGAGGCCAGGCTAGGGACCTTGTGCAAATTCTGAGTTGGGTGAGTGGTTGGTCAATCTCCCTCAGTTCCAGGGGCACTTGGATAATTTCGGGAAGGTTTGGAGGTTGTTTGGCCATTTTTTGACTCTAAGGGTAGTTTGGTAATTTCCTCTCAAGAGGTTAGGGGCGAGATTTTAGTGAAACTCAGGTGCAAACATAATCAGGTAATACCCACATGTGTGAGAACAAATTTATGGCTGGGAGAAGGTGCACACATAATCATCCCCAGCAAGGTAGGGGCATATACAAAATTTTACTGGCAGCTAAGATTAATATGTCATAACACAAATGTATACAAACATAGTTGATATATCAATAATTTATGTGAATACAAAGAGTTGTCGGCAAGTTGTCGGCTGTACAATGGACCTTCGCATAGATGCGAGATATAAGGGCATAGCCACCATTTGAGAAATTTGCAAGGTATAATTGTAATTATATGACTTATGGGTATTCTTGCAATTTTGGGAAAGGTATTTTTGTAATTCTTAGTTAGTTCGAGAGATTGCATTACTCTGCCGCCCAAAGCATAGAAAACAACCATACGGGACCACTAGAGGCATAAATGCAAGAACCGGGGTATTTATTTATTAATACCTTATAGCGGGCCGCACAAAAGAACACAAAGTCACCAAGGGCATAAATACAAGACTCAGGGATATTTATATATTCATACCTCGAAATGGGCCAAACAAAAGAACAAGTGTTGCTCCTCCGTCTTCCGTCCAATTGTCCTCTATATGTCTTCCCGTGTGTGTATATCTCAAACCCATAGGGTATATATAGAAGGTACTGGACCCACCTTGACAAGGTGGTCGAATTTTGGACCTCACCTTGACAAAGTGAGTTGATTTTTGAACCCCACCTTGACAAGGTGGGTTTTCCCCCTTTTTTCTACTCTTTTGTTTTTAGAAAAAGAGGAATCAGGGTTAAATGAGGGATCCCAAGGTCAAATGACCTCGAACAAGTTCACTGGGGTGAAAAAGGGGCTCGGAAGGGTCGTTTCACCCTCGGTGGTCTACACCCGGGGTCACGTGCAAACGACCCCCGCGGGGGCCGCGCGACCAAGGTGGGGTCCCACCAAGGGACCCTGGAAAGGGCGCCCAGGGTCAAGAAGACCCGTGTGGGTCCCCTTGACCCCAGGGAGACCTGTCGGGGTCAAATGGACCCCAGGCAGGGTCCTTTGACCTTGGCGGGCCCACTCGGGGTCAAACGAGCTCCCCGCGAGGCCGTTGAGCTACGCAGGGTCAAACGGCCTCGCGGGGAGCTTGTTTGACTCTGAGTGGGCCCGCCAAGGTCAAAGGACCCCGTGTGGGGTCCATTTGACCCCGACATATCTCCCCGGGGTGAAGGGGACCCACACGGGTCTTCTTGACCCTGGGCACCCTTTCCAGGGTCCCCACCTTGGCAGGGTGGGTTAAAAACAGCAGTGCCTTCCTTTTAAAGCCTTGGTTCTGCCCCCTTTTTTGTAGTTTGCTCGTAGCTGGGACACGTGGAAGGGAGAAAAACTTCTCCTTCATTTGTTCTTTGGTCTCCTCTACGCCGTTAATCGAGGGGAGAAGTTTGTTTCTGTCGGGATCGTCTCGTACATGTGCCGGACTTTCCGTTGGTGAGTGAACGTCTTCCACACGTACATCCTCTTGCTGCGATGTAGTTTTGCTTGGTCCCAGACCACCGGCGGGAATTCCCGGGATTCGGAAATTTGTCCGAGATTATGACGACGCTTGGCTCCATGTTGTTCATAGGTTGTTGTGGCTTTAGTTGACCCTCAATCATCTCAATCACTTTGGGGGACTTATGATTGATGGGGTTTTTGACTGGGGAGTCCCAGAACGTGGAGATAACTCCATGGAGCGGAGGTACTGGCTTTGCGCCATATTTCAACTGACGTCGAAGCATAGTGTAATTATCCTCGACTGGCTCGAGTACATCGAGAAAATAACGGGTGTAACAAATGCCCCCCACAGGATGTTCGTGAAAGCCGGAGGCGGAGGCGGGCAACTCGTGCCCTCTGTAGTTTGGTTGTTTGTCCCAAGTCTCTCTGACATAACGAGACCTTATAGGACTGCACTTCATTGTTTTATTGTTGTCCTTGAGGATTTATTTCTAATCTTCTGCTTCCTTTTGGTTTATGTAGTGCTCGTGGATATGGCCAGCCACAGTGGAGACAAAGATCATTCCAAGAGGGCAAGGATTGGGGGTTTCGACGACTGCTATGTCAAGCAGAATGATCGGCACATGCCACCATTTCCTCCACATACCATAATTGTTGATAATTTTGATGGAGTGGATCGCAGCTTCCTCTAGATCGCTGAGGGCCCGACTGAGAGTACTAATGAGGGCGAGGGCATTATGGACAGCACTTGCATTACGAGGAGAGACAGATTTTATTCGTATGACCGGTCGAGGGGATATCCATCTCCCCACCCACTAGACCATCATCTCTTCCTCTTCATCCAGAGCTTTGTTCCCATTGGCATAGAGAGTGATGATCCCCTTTTGCCAGAGAAGAGGCACCATCTTGAGCGGGCCATACTACTGGGGAGAGATAACATGCAAGGCACCTGCACTTTTTCTTATCCGAGCTTTCCAAAGGGTTTCACTCGGCCGAGGTAGTACCCTGACCAGGCAAGTCTGAGCTTCTTCGGGCACTTTGACAGCTTTAGAGTTTGTGTTGCACCATTATCTCTTGTCGCTTGGCACTTGTACGGGTGGCACAGAGTTACAGAACCCACATTGGAGGGTTTGTTCTTGACACCCTCGGCGGCGAACTTCGTCAATGATGACTATGCTCATGATTGCTTGCTAGAGAGGATCCTAGCGCTGAAGGCTCCCAACTGGTATGGGAAGTGGTATGTCATCCCTTCTCACAGCTATCACCAAGGGGCGACAGAGTGGCTTTGGGGTGTCCTGACTATCTACAAATCGGTGCTGGACAAGGTAGGAATTCGCTATACAGTGACGGCAGCATTATATTCTTATCTCTGTCATACAAATCTGCTTCAGGCTCTTGTAGAGAGGTTCAACCACCGATGGAACACATTCGTTATCGCGAAAGGGGAGACTTCTTTGGACCTCTGGGCTTTCCACAGGATTTCTGGTCTCCCTGTTTGTGGGTGGGCCTATGAGGAGCTGTCTCTGGATGATCTTCATAGTAGTCACTCGGTTGGGGCCGACAAATACCACATGCCCTATTGTTTCAGATATCTGATGAAGACATGGAGGAATTTGGCCCGAGTGGGTAAGGAGAGGGCCCCTCATATATCTCGGGTAACTTTGAACGCCTGGTTGAGTCACTTTTACAACGACCCATTTTGCTTCCATGAGGAGTATGCCCAGCCAGGTGTGACTTAGGAGCAGTGTAGAGAGGTCTAACTGAGGTTCCCTCCACATCCACGCCATTTGCCTGCTCCAGTACAGGGATAGAATTCGCACAAATTGCCTCCACTCACATATTTGGCGGCTTACTTGGCCTACTGGTTGGCCACTTTTGTGATTTCTCACCATGAGGACAGTGTTCTTCGAGCTGAGGTGATATATCCAGCTTGCCTGATGGCATATGGCCAGAGAGTAGCTCTTGCAGCTGCTACACTTGCTAACATTTATCACTCTTTCGAGGCCCTAACAGCACATTCTTCTCCTAGGGACGAGCATTTTGATGCCCACTCACTATTTGAGTCCCTGGGTTGGACTTCTATTTCCAGAGTTCTCACAGATATCACCGGTTGACAACCCCACGGCTCCACTTGTGCTTGCTTTTATTGGACACCCAGAGTAGGATGTCGTTACACATATTGGTGCACGTCAGGATCTATCTTTCCTCCTACCAGGAGGGGTGAGGGTCTGGACCTCGACCACTTCTCCCATCTCTACCGCCCCTATCTAGAGCAGGAGGGAGATTCGATTACTTGCAGGCTGTCTTCGCGGGCTTTGCCTTCCTCCCATGCTCTTGCTAAGTGGGTCCTATGCATATGCCCCAGCATTCTGGTTTACCGTCGTTCCAGCACTACAGTCCTTGAGCCTTACTACCCACACCGGTTTGCCCAAAACTTAGGATATGACCAGGCTATTCCTCCTAATGCAGAGTTTCCTCTGGCTCTTCGGCAGTATAGGCATAAAGAAGTGCATTTAGTTGTAGCGGCATGGTATGACTTCCTTTACCCTGATGTGAAGGAGGAGTATCCTGCTCCAGCGCAGGCGCACAAGGGTCATTTTGACATTCATTATGCATGTTGGTGGTTCAAGGTCAGCAATATTTTCACGCAGCACAATAACACCATCAGGTCTGCTGAGGAGAGTCATTTGAGGAGGGATGATCTGCCTCCTTTATTCCTTCACCCAAGCTTTGTCAGGTCACACTTTTCTGGGCCGCTAAGGCCACCAAAGACATAGAGTGCCTGGAAGGCCAATGGTCGATCCGTTCCCACAGACAGGAGCCAATATGGTGGGGACACCGACGGCCTTCCACTCCACACCGGTGATCCCGGTTGTCCATGACAGCTTCGTCCGACTCCAGCATGATTTTAGTTATTATTATTATGTATTTTTCTTTGTTATAATGTAATTTTTCCCTTTGTTTAAGCCATTAGGGCCTAAGTTCTTATGTTTGCAATGTGATGGTCATAGGTTGGTTATTCTTACCCTTCGGATCACTCAGTCTTTATGTAAAGGGAAGGGGGCATTTGGGTCTTTTTGTAGCCTTGGCCTCTTTTATATAAGGAGGCCAAGGGCGCCCTTTCTTGAAGTAATGAACTTGGGAAAAAATTCTAGAAAACCTTGATCTTGAGTGTCTCCCTCTTCCTCTCTCTCTCCCCCTCTAACCTCTCTCTCTCTAGTTCGCCCCCTCCCCTCCCTCTCTTCCCTACGCAAATCACTCTCTCTCCTCCCCCTCCTTACCACCTAGGCATTCTCCTCAGCCACCTCATCTCTCCCCTCCCCACTTGGCAGCCACCTAGGACTGTCCCTCTATTTCCCTAGAACCTATTCATTTCCCCTCATCATTCCTCCCATTCCCCTGTTGAACTAATTTACTTTTCCTTCAAAGCAATTAGGGAAAAATGAAATTTAAATCCAGTGGCGGACATGAGAAGACACAAGAGTCTGTGCTGTCCCAATGTCGCGTGACACGTACGTGCCCCGAGAAAATTTCATTAGGTATGCGGAATGACCAAAGTACCGACAAAACAAATAAATTTCGCGAGGGATTAATATTTTGAATTTCGCGGTATGAGTAAAACGAGTAAGGAGGGCAAAAACTTAAGAAGATTGAGCCCTTCCACGCAATAAACGTCGCATGGAGCCACAAATAAGACACAAAAACACCAGCCACACGTAGGAAACATCGTTTTCTCTTCTTCCACGTGGAGCATATGAACAATAAGGGGCTATTTATAGAGGCCACCCCCTTTATTCCCTCCATATGGGGGTTTGGACTAGATCCAACCCTCAAATGAATGTTTTGGATCGGATCAACCCCTCTTAGAAGAATTTTGACCAGTCAATTGTTGGGTCCCTTGGTGCAACGGTAATCAAGAGGGGGGGTGAATTGATTACCCCCTTTAAAAACACTAAGTTACTAAAAGCTAAAAGATGAGATGCTAAATCTCAAAAGAAACACAGAGGAATCAACTCAACCACTTAAGCCAGCTAAGGTTAACTCAGATATGAAAATTTTACTCAACCTATCAAAATTATGAACAAGTATAAATTAACTTCTCAATCTAATTCAGTAGTGTATGAAGTGTATGAAGTGTATAGACAATATTGAATGAGAAGGACGCTCTCTCAATAACCCACTTAACGTATGTAGAATTGAGGACGTGTGTGGGTGTTGCACCTGCAATTTTCTCGAAATATTTCGAGAATTTCATTCCAAAACAACAGACAAAGAAATATGGCGTAGCGCCGATGTCGTCGGACCGCGGAGTACCTCCGTGATTTAGGGTCTATCGACCCGATCATACACTCATAAGCGGCGTCGCAGCAAGGAAAATTAAGAGAAAGACATGCATGCACACCTATCAAAGAAGCCGAGTAAGTGTATCACACGGCACAAACGGATGCAAAGGTCCCTCTCCACACGGCGACGCACAATCACAAACAACAAACAAGACGATCCTCCCGCACGAGTCTCCACCGATGTGTTGCTGCCACGCGGCGAAGAGTGGGCCTCGGGGAGCAATATATGCTGAACAACAGCTTATCTCCAACCCAAAGCAACAGAAAAACTCCAAAAAGGTGCGGAGAGGGGCCAAAAAGACTGCTCGGGGGCCAAATGACCCCTCCGGTCCCTTTTTAGGGATGCGACCGGCCCGGGAGGGGGTCGCGGCCGCCCCGCGGGAGCCCAGCGGGGTCGACCGGCCACCGCGCGGGTCGCGTCGACCCAATGGGACCGGGTCACCCCCCTGCCCGGTCCTGTTTCAAAACAAAAAAAAAGAAAAAAGGAGAGGGGTGAAAAAAGGGTTTAAGCTACCCCACCTTGACAAAAAAAGTGACTTTTGCACCCCACCTTGTCAGAATTGGGGCCAAAACCCGCGTTTTTGTCAGAATTGAGGCAAATCTTCACGGTTTTGTCAGGCTGGGTCTCCCCACCTTCTATAAATAGACCCCCAAGGATCCGAACTTAAGGGACGACAACAGAGAATACACAAAGCATCAAGCAACCAGCACGGGATGACTTTATTTTGTTTGTCTTGACCTGCGAGGGGTAAGTCTCCGGGTCTTGTGTTTATGCCCCTAAGGGGTATTTTTGTAATTATGCCCCTCAGTGGGTCATATTTGTAAGTTTCTATACCCCGGGACGACTAAATTAAGTAGTTCCGCCCACATAACGGGGGAATGGTATACCCTGTTCCGTCCCTCCTTTTTTGTCTTTTTGCTGCAGCTAGGACATGTGGAAGGGGGAAAAGACTTCTCCCTTGTTTGTTCTTTGGTCTCCTCAACGCCGTTGACTGAGGGGAAAAGTTTGCTCCGTCGGGATTGTCTCATATACACGTGTCGAACTCTCCGTTGGTAGGTGAATGTCTCCCACATGTGCATCTTTTTGTTGCGATGTAGCTTTGCTTGATCCTGGGCCTTCTGCAGGGGTTCCCGAAATCTGGGAGCTTGGACAGAACCACAAGACTCTTGGCTCTCAGCTGTTAAGCGGTCGTTGTGGATTTTGTTTGGGCTTCAATCACCTCAATTGATGTGAGGGATTTGTAATTTGTGATGAGGTTGGATCTGTGGATCCCAACGTGTAGAGCTACTCCACGGAGCAACGGTATTGGATTTGCACGTATTCACCTGTTGTCGAATGTAGATTACCTCGATTAACTCAAGGAAGCATTTATCAATTAAATCGAGAAAAATAAAAGGGTGCAATAGCCCTCTAAACCTCCTCCTCCGTGAATGGACTTGAGATAGCTTCCCTCTCCTCTGAGGAGAGAGAAGGTAGGAGACCATCAGCAATCACAGGTCTTGGCAAGTCATCCTCCGTAAAGGGCTTGGAGTAGAATTCCCCGCCTGCAACATGATGTCCTCATCCTAGTAATAATCCCCCATTTTGATACAACAGATGAGGTTGACTCTCCTAGTAGATGCCACTCACTGAAAGTAAGATATGTTCATGTCCCCTTTAACCATTTCTCTCTTGATCTCTGCTTCCAGTAAATTTCCTCCCTTATAAAGATCTCATAAAATTATACTAGAGTGTTCATCAGCCTTCTATCATCTTCATCCATCAGCCCTGCCTCCTCCAACCTGTTCAATCCCTCAATCTGTTAGAGAATTCTATCCTTTGTAGTTCTGCCAGGTAGGGTTTTGCTGACACCCCACTCCTTCAACACCTGTGCCACATGCTTCAGATTATCCATTAATCTAGCCATAGTTGACCCTTCATGTCTTGGAACATTCCATGCCTGCCTGACTGTGTCCATAAAATCAACTTCTCTGAACTAGCACTTTTCTAGTCTGAAATTCTGCCTCCCAGTACGTCAGCGGCTAGTCTTCAGCAAAATGGGTTTGTGGTCCGAGATGGGCTTAGCTAGAAAGGATGCATGCACGTGGGGAAAATGGTCCTCCCAATCCACCGAAACAAGAAATCTATCTAGCCTGAAGTAAGTGGGGTATGCCCTCGTACTCAACCAAGTAAACTGAGCATTCAACACTCTAATGTCGATCAAGATGGCCTCGGGTATGAACTCAATGAAGTTGTCCATCTCCCCCTGAGGATGGTAAACACTTGTTATGTCCCCTAGTGCAGCCACGGCATTGAAATCTCCACACCCACACCAGGGCCTCCCAAAACTATGGTGGTTCAATAGCATATCATCCCATAGAAGCCTCTTCTCTTCTCTCTCTTGAGGGCCATATCCCCCAAGAAGTCCCAAGAGAAACTGTCCCTTACACTCCAAAAATGGAGAAAAATAGCCCCTCTAGTAATCTTTCTGTCTTGTTCCACCTCTTCCACTTAGAACTAATTCCAAAGAAACATAATGCCCACCGACCTTCCCTCCGCCGGGGTGGCCACCCCGTTGTATAATGTAGCTCCCCCAATCTCCCTTATAATGAAAACCCCATCCCCCTCACATTTAGATTCTTGCAAGCATAAGATGTCTATCTTGCATCTCCTGACCAGTTCCTTCACCGCCCTCCTCTTCTCCCACCCCCCCAAATCCCCCTCATGTTCGATGAGACAATTCTCATGAACACAACGATATATACGCACCACCTACCTCCTCTAGATCTCCTCACCCTCCTCTCCTTCCTCCTTCGCCCTCACCCCCTTGCTCTGCGATTCCCCCCCCCCCCCTTAACTCTCCTAGCCATGTTAAGATGCCATCTCCACTGGAATTTGGTAAGTGCACCATTCATGCCTTTCTCCACTCCCACAAAAGAAATACCCATCTTCTTCGCCAACTCCTACACCTGAGTCGCCATCACCCTCTCCACCTGATCAAGCAATTCCTTCACCTCCTCCTCCCGCAAACCACACACTTCTAATATCCCCTCTCCTTTAGACAGACTGCTTGACGGTTCTGTGGCCTCCCCAAAGTCTCCAAGATGACCTCCTCAACCACAGGTAGAAGCTCTTCCTCCACTGCTTCCCGACTAGCCCCTCCTCCTAGGGCTCTTAGGCAAACAAAGAGAAGCAAAGCTACTAGTTGGGTGAATCCAGAAGGCCCACGAACCCCATATACCCGCCGCCATAGGAGAAAACCTGGTCGGCTGCCTTGCTAGCGACAGAGACGGCCTACCTCTTCCCTTGAGCTGCAGAGGAAGACTCGACAGCGATAGCTTCCATAAACAACTCGAAGCTCATAAAACAAAGGTACCCGCAGACGTCCCTAGGCCACCGGCAACGGAGATGGCCGCAACCCTCCCCCGACACTAGGAAGCCCATCGAACAAACCCCGACTGCAAGAGTCTAGGTCAAAGTCGTAAGCTCACGGATCTGAGGAAGTCACCCCTGTGCATGGACAACTAGGAGGGCCTGACCAGCAACAAAACTAGTGTTTGCAAAGACTGGTCTCTCTCCCCCCACACTGGGAAGACTGCCAGATAGGTGCTGGGCGCAAGAGCAGGGGCCGAGAGGCATCTACAACACAACTAGAGACAGGGCCACTCTCGGGTGGACGAGCGAATAGTGCCCGATACTGAGGGGCCCGATACCCCCATGACTACTGGATACGGGTTAAGTCACAGGTCGTATTGAGGACCCGTAGGCCATCCGAAACTCCGTTATCGGGCCGAATCTGACATGGGCCTTCCTGCGAAGAGTCCAGTCCGCTAGCCGTCCTAATGGGAGATCTGCGGCCCACATGTTTGAATTTCAAACTCGGGCGAGGGTGGGGACCATACTTCTCGTCTTCCTCATGCACGACCAGCCGTTTGCTGCTCAACTCCAGCTGTAGGTGTACTCGGACCAGGAAGCGACAGCGACCAAAGTCCACTACAACTACCGCCGGAACAGCCTTCACACTTCTAACCCGAAGTGCCGCTTCCAGAACATTCAAGCTGCCCTCCGGCGACAGTGGGACTAAGCCAAACTCCACCATGCCGAAACGGCCGACGAGAAGAGTGATGCCAACTTTGTCACAAAGCACCAGTGGAAACCTGACCTGAGGGATGAAGACCCGACAACCTCTAGGATCTAGATAGGTTCCCCTCTCAACGGACCATTCGGACAACCGGAGGAAAACCCCTTCGGCAATTGCAAAGCCAGCCTTTGCCACTTCCACGCTAGGTCCGACAGCGAGGAAGCTCCCGCTGTGAACCCTAGAGACAACCCAACCTCCCCCCCCCCAGCATAAGCTTTGATTCGCTCCTCCGTCACCTTCCTCTCCACCGGAGCCACCCCCAGACCTCTATTGAGCCATTCAAGGCGGCTCTGCACGAGGGTTGTCGGCAAAGGATCCACCTCAATACACCCCCTACCACCTCCCATCACACTGCCGCCTGCAGGAGCGCTGCCGACTACCTCCACATATGAGCGTTGAAGCCCCTTCAGTCCTGTCCCCACCGACCAAGTTCCACCGATCGAGGAGTTGTAAACCCGCCGAAGGTGACCTAGTGTCCCACAGCGGAAACACACAAGACGTCGAAGTCCCCTTGCGGCCATTGCCGACGATACAGGGCTGTATCCCAAGCCGAATGACCTCCCCACCGCATCATCCTACTGATGAGGAACAAGTACCCAGGTTTGTAATTTTCTTTCTTTTTTTCTCTAATTTTTCAGGAAATATTTTCTTTTTTCACTCCTTTTTTCTGCCTTCCCCTTTTTTTCTGTTTTCAAACATTATTCATCGTCTCCCTTTTTGCTCCCTTTTCTTTCTGTTCACTCTTCTTTGTCCATTTTTTTAACACATGAACATCACGAGAGAGAGAGAGAGAGAGAAAGAAAGGGAGAGAGAGAGACGAAGAGAGAGAGAGAGAGAGGGGAAAACCGTAAGGAGGAGAAGAGGAAGAAGGATGAGAGAGCGAGAGATTGAACAGGGAGAGGGGAAGGCGGCTGGGGGGTGTGCAGACTGCTCGGTGGTCTACTTGGCGGTTGGCGTGTGCAGATTGCTCACCGATGCGGCGCTCGGGCTGGAGATGCAGGGAACAAGGGGCGCCTGGGTGGCGAGCAGCGGCGACCTGCTCGGAGCGGCTGGAGAAGGACAACGGCGACCGGCGGAGGCTGCTCGGAGACTGCTCATCTGTGGGGTGCTCGGAGCGGCTGGGCTGCTGGCGGCACTGCCAATCGCCCCTTCGCTGACTCGTCGGTACTAGCAGCGCAGCGAGAGGAGGCGATGGTGAGGTTGCTGGGTCAGGCCAACATCCTGTTCACGTCCCAGACAAAAATGGAGGAAGAAGGTGGAAGGAAGTAGCTCGCCGGCGCAACTAGGCAGAGTCACTTGCAAACTAATGGCGGACGTGTCTGTGTGAAGGGGAGCACGACATGGTGGCGGCTGGCTCCAGCACTTGCTAGGCCGCAAGGGAGGAGTTGAGTGGCAGGTGCAGGGGTGATGCCCGCTTGGGGCTGGAAGCCAGTGAATGGCCGGCGGGGAGGCGCCAGTGTGGTCGGGGTTGCTGCAGGGGCGGTGAGGGAAGGGCAAGGAAGGGAAGAAGATGGCGGTGGTGGCGGTGCTACAGGCTGGGAGGCAGTGTGGGGAGAACAACGGCTACTGGGGTCGGGTGGTGGTGCTGCTGGGCAGGGGCTGCGCTTGGGCAGTTGTTGGGGAGCTGGGCAAGGGTGGTGCCGGATCTGGTCAGTGGCAGTGCTGCTGCAGGGGTGTTCCTTGCGGTTGCAGGTGAAGGGGAGGGGAAAGAAGAGGGTGGGCAGGCGACTACAGTGCTGATGGAGGAGGAAGAAAACAAGCGTGTGGTGGGGTGGTAGAGGTTCGGTGGATAGGAAGAGGTCGGTTGGGGCTTCTCACCCGCCTCCTTCACGGAGGCGATGCAACCGAGGAGTTTCTCACTCCGTCTCCTTCTCGGAGAAAAATGCAGGCTTCATCTCACATAGGAATATTTTCCAAATCTTTCAACTATTCATTTCTTCATTGTGTTGAACAGGGAGAGGTACATATTTAAATAGGAAGAGTGGGGCGGAGGAAGGTCCTCTTGGCAAACCCAAGGGACCAAACTCTCTACGAAGAGACACCTACATAACTCTTACATGAAAAATAGTAAAGATTAAATGATGGGAGATATTTTTGCCTAGGCCCAAAAAAGAGGCTATTACCTAGGCCCACTCATGAGGCCCAATGGCATCAAATAAAAATAAAACTAGACGCCAATAAACATAAAAAATGACTATTAGATCGCTTGCCGTCTTCCTTCACGTTGTCGTCCCAAATTCTGTCAATAAACTTTGGTAAAGTCAGGCCGTCGTCCCCATCACCCGCCCCACGAGAAACTTAAAGCTTCTCTCTAGAACTGTCTAGAGAGAAAGTACTGCTCCCTTCAAATAGAGGAAGTGCATCCTTGACCCTACAAAGGGTGATGCTATTAACTATGGACATCTATCATTTAATTATATAAGCATCATGATCTAATTCATGTATGATAAGTCTTATTTTGATGCATCCATATTTTGAAGAATAATATAACATGCATTAAAAAACAAGCATACAGATGATGAAAAAATATGCGTAAGTCTCTAGCTCAAAGGATAGAGTGTTGGTATCTTTAGCCTAATCTGGTCTGCATGTCCCTATCTTCTTTTAGAGACACTCAAGACCCATCAAGCATAAGATGACAAAAGGGAGATCAAAAATGACAAAATGAGAGACCAATATATTTTTATTGAGGAAGAAGTGTCAAGACCGACTTATCTATGGTGTCAGCAAACTAAAGGATTCATTGAGTCCATAATATGTGAACATGTGAAAAATGGAGAAAAAAAGGGGAAATGAAAAGAAGACAACTACAAAGGTGACAAGGGAGAGTAGGAAGGACAAATTTGCAAATATAGGCTATAATTTCTAAGCCCATACAAACTAATTAACAGGGGTATAATAGCCATCCATCAACAAACTTGCGAGACACAATGAAGCAGAAACTGCCTAGTTAGGAAAGGGTCCTGACTCATCTAAGAGGCCCAATTAATTGTCTAGGCAGCCAATTTATGAAACACTAAACAAGGTGAATAGAAAGGTAGAAACTTCTCTCAAAATGTTGGAGAAGAAAGCATAATCATAGTAGCAAAGACTTCCATACGACGTTGGAAAGGTAGATTTGGACAGAGTTAGAGTAGCCTGTCACTTTGTAGAAAAGGATAGGTGAGAAGATTTTCTTATTTTTTGGCAATAGTACATTCTTTCCTTCATTTATAATTGGAAAAATGGTGTTTTATTGAGTGCGGAAACACACTGTTCTCACTTAATTGTACCACCCCCTATTTATTTAATTGATAAAATTGTGGTGTAATCCACTATTCTGTTGAGAAAAACAAGATTAGGGTGTCATATGTAAGATTCTATCAGAAATCACCCTCACTGTTCAAAGACAAGTTGAATGAGTAAATAAGCATGCATATCAGGCCATCAATTTCATAAAATATACAGGGAGTATACATACAATTAACACCAAGGTCAACTGTTTTAAGGAAAGAGTTTACTACTCACTAAAAAGTAAAGCCTAGAGTGTACCTCTTTTTGAAGAGAATCCAAATTGGAATCCGGAGAACCACTCAATGAGGCCAACATCCAGCCTACTTCCCAGGAACTGTAATCAGATGAAGCTCTACTGCTGCCAATTAACAATTCCAGAGCAGTAGAAGACACAGCTACATCGACCTAATATATGATTCGGTTACAATCACATGAGGAATGCCTAATACACCAATTCAATGAGAGAGAAGCTAAAAAAAATAAAGATTTTTGCAAAAATATCCTTCTTACAAGTTTATTTGCAGAATTGTCAATCTTATTTTCATATTAATTTAACAAGCTTGCTACATCACAATACTTTCAAAAATACCCTGTTGTCACAACCTGTTAGCATTCCATTAAAATCTCTTACTTATCCCTTGTTAGCTTTTAACCATATTTGAAAAGGTCCAAAATACCCAAATCTCTCTTAAACTCTTTCTCCCCTTCTATTTTTTCATCTCTCCCTCTCTTTGGCACGATCTACTAGCCAAGATGATTTTTTACAGGGATATTTTCATCCAAAAAATCAATTTTATCAATGAAAATAGAATATTTTTGCATCTTGAACGAAGGTTAACTGCAGGGTATTTTGGCATTATTGTTGTATAAGAATGTTCTTTAAAATAGCATGAAAATAAGACAGGCAATTCTGCAAATAAACTTGTAAGGAGGGCATTTTTTGCCAAAAAAAAGCATGTACAAAAATAATTGAAACAGAGGCACGTCTTTCAAATAACAAAGTCAGAAAGTAGGCATAATAAAATTTAATGAAAACAATTCAAATCTATTAATTGACAAAAACTGACACGGTAAAGGAGAGAAATAATGAAATACCCTAACTTATGGGAGATTAAGAAGGAAAAACGAGAAGATAGAAAAAGTGCACAGTGAGAAGTCAACTCAATTTTCGGACATGATTCAATGACTCCAGGGAGAAATTCAGTCCTCAAAAACACAGAGATCATCTCGGAAGCATGCTTTTTTCAAGTAGTCCAAAAAAAAGATGCAGAATTATTACTAAGCCGTACAACCATTTATAAGTTGGGTAACATTCACCTTCAGAAAAGGAATTTTCTCCATTGTAAGTTACCTACGAGCACATTACCATTATTTCAAGGGGAATTAGAAGACGGCATCAATAAGAATTCAGAAGATATATGAACACTAACAAATATAATGAAGAGACCGTTTTATATAATTTTTTATAGGAAGTATACTCTAAGAAAGTCTTCAAAAATTGAGACTTGAGAGATGAAAAACTTAAAATGAATTCTTCAGCAGGAATCAACAGTTTCGGCTTATGAGATTGCAATTTCATTCACCGTATGAATAACAGTTGCCTGAGATGTATACCAAGCTTGCCTCTTTGCTTCTTTGTTTATACTCCTCAAAGCCTTTTACCCAGTAACTAGTCTCCTAAGAATTTAACAGACCCTTCTCCCAAAACCTATTAAACCACGTACACTGCAGGTTTGCACCAGCTAGTAGAGGGTGTTGACATCATTGCAACAAGCTGGGCAACTAGTCAAGAATTTGTCAAATCACAGGATCATTTATTAAACAGAATCAACAACTGTACTGATCAAAAAGGTTTATGGTGCTTGTAATGCACCCCTGTTACAAATGAACAAAATTCCCCTGAAACCCTGAAAGCCATTTAAAATCATAAACAAATTCTAAAATTCTAAAATCCACAACAAATGACCAAAATAACTGTCAAACTCACAGAAGATGACTAAAATTACCAAAATACCCCTGAAACCTTAAATAATACTAAAAATATTTAAAAATTCCAAAAATTCTAAGATCATATAAAACACACTAAATGCCCTTTGCAACACTAAAAGATGCTCAAAATTATCAAAATACCCTAAGCATTAAAAAGATCTAAAAATATAAAATCCCTAAAATGCCCTTGAAACCCATAATTTATCCTAAAATTACCAAAATATCAGTAGGACTAAGCACACTCAAAGCTACCCAAAAGCATATATGAGGTTGTCAAGGCATCCCCAATTCACTTCATTCCAAACCCTAAATTGACAAAAATACCTCTATACCCTCAAACATGCAAATTTAGGGGGGGTTGCATTCTCCAAAATTTTCCCAGGAAATATTTTCCTAATGGATTTACATATGATTTGTAAACACATAAAAAAATTAGTAGAGAAAATGTTTCCCAGATTCTCAAAATATTCTCTATTTCCCAATAGTGGATTCCCCCACCCCTCCCCGGGAAAATAGTTCCCAGGAAATATTTTCCACCCACCCTCCACTACTCGCACTCTCTCTCTCTACTCATTTCCCACTCTTTCCTCCCATGCGAGAGAAGAAACACGTGTTTTCTGTTTCCCGATCATTTTCCCGCAAAATATGTGAACATGTGTTTTTTTTCTTTCTAGTAAAAGGTTCCCGTGTGTTTTTCACTTTCCAGTGAAATGTTTTCCATGGTGGTTCATGATTTTTGTGGAAATTTAAGGCAAACAACCCCACACCAAATTAACTTTTTGACCTAAAACATACAAAATAAGCATACATCACCTCAAATGACTTATAAACTTTCCATAACTCATCATGGACCGCGGCAAAGGACTTGGGCTCAATTCAATTACCCTTACAACTGTAGGTGATAAGCGTATGTTCAGGCCAATGTGAGCCCGTTTAGGGTAGACCTTGACCTGACCTGAAAATGCCACAGCTCTTGAGATAGCCAATTCATGGGAGGCCCCTATTTGTGCCACGTATACCTGAAATAAGTGATAAGATCTGGTTCAGGAGCATCCAGCACAGCACTAGACGGAACCAATATGGAAGGGGAAGAAGGGACACATGCAGGAGCCACCGGAACAAACACGGGAGCTGGAAGGGATAGAGAAACAGTAGACTGCCCCTGACACAAGGACGGAGAAGAGAAATAAGATTCAGACTCAAACACGGTGACATCCTTACTTAAAGACATATCTCCAGCCTGTCCTGGGGTTTAAGCATTTATACGCCTTTTGGCTAGAAGAATACCCAAGAAAAATGCCACGAACAACACGAGGGTCCAATTTTGTTGAACTAGGACTAAGACAATGAATAAAACAATGGCAACCAAAAATACGTAGACGCAACGAGAATAAGTGATGGTCAATAGAGAATACCGATGAGGAGAGGAACGACTAAGTGTTCGCGATGGCATAAGATTAATAAGATAAGCGGCAGTCAAAACAGCATCAGCCCAAAATTTCTTGGGCAAATGGTGTTGCAAAAGAAGTGTTCGAGTTCTTTCTTACAAGTGGCGGTTCTTATGTACAGTTGTGACGTATAGGGATAGGAGGATTCATGAAGAATACATGTATCCTCTACCCAGATATCAAGTGACAGCTCAAAATATTTTTGAGCATTATCAGATCTGAACACCTGAATGTGCCGCTCAAATTAAGTCTCAACCATCTGGCTGAACACTTGAACAATCCGAGAAAACTCCTCTTGGAAATTCAAGAGGTAAATCCAACAACAAATGAGAGAAATCGTCAATGAACTAATAAAGTAATGATGGCCATTCAAGGAGGGAACAAGGGAAGGCCCCTACACATCAGAATACACAAGCTGAAATGGAAGTGCACTTTTATTAATGGAATAAGGAAATTTTGTTCTACAATGCTTGGCAAGTTGACAGACCTAACACAAAAGGGACTCAACATTTATTGATTTAAAAATTGAGGGAAAAAGACTTTCAAGGAAAGGACAAATGACCTAAACGATGATGCCAAACAAGGGCATTCTTTATTAACATACTCAAATGCTCTAGAGTGCTAGACTGGAAGGTGACACCAATCCTAGGCTCAAAATGGTAAAGATCTCCCACTTCAGCAAATTTCTCAACTCACGGAGTTAAGTATCCAACCCGTCACAAGATTATTATTTAGATCACACTGTTGTTGGCCATGGAATATATATTTAAAATTTGCTTTTCATTCTTTTTGAAAAGAAACATCTTTATATAAAGGTTTATTCCGTGGGTGTGCATTATATCAGACGATTCGAGTTCGAGTGTTGGACCTTTCCCTACTGACCGTAGTCAGTGTTGATTTATATCGGCTTAACGTCCGAACACCTTTGTTTGACTGTCAAAGAAATCCTAAAGTCATCTACATAGGTTCTGATGTTGAGGGCCTACTCACTTGGGTGACTCACAATTACCACTCACTTACCACCTACAGACTGACAAAACTAGGGTTTCATCAAAGGCCTCTTAAGTTCAGGCAAAACCCTAGAATTTAGGTGCAATTTCGCAGAAGCCATAGGCATTTTTGAAGTGGCGGGAGGTTTCCTGGACCATGGGGGTATTTTGGTCATTTTATGTTTCCAAGGGTATTTTGATAATTTTACCAGGACAGGGGTGTTCCTGAAATTTCGGGGTCGGAAAGAAAGTAGGATAAGATCACTGACTTCCCAAGGTGCTAAGGCCATCTATGGAGGGTTTTAAGGGCTGCTAGACCATTTCTAGGTTTCCGACTTCCCTCCTTAGTGCGCACCGCAAATCCCCTCATGGACTTCCTCGACAGCTTACCGAGCTTCGCGAGATTCGAGGTACTTAAGGAGGGGTCCCGCGAACGATCGTCAGTAGAGCAATCTGTCGAGCAAGACGAAACGCCTAGCTTGGTACTTAAGACGCCTGGCTTCCCGAGGGTCAGGGGACTCCTGACCATCTCTTAGCCAGATTATGTAGGGTGTCCTCCAATCGTCGGGCAGCTCGTGAACGGCGTCCACCAGCTCGGGGTCGATGCTAAGGCGCTCCAACTCTTCTAGGAGAACCAATCGGGCTACAGATGGGCTAGTAGAGGAGGCCCGACGTGAGAGTGTTGCGCTCGGGAGTTTTCCTCCCGAGCTATCCTGATTACTTGGAAGCTCTCAAATTGCCGAGCTATCTCCTTAGCTAGTTGGAGGTACCTGATCATCTGCGGTTCTCGAGCCTCGTAGTCCCCGTTGAACTGGCTGGTGAACAGTTGCATATCAGTGTAGATTTTGACCCTTTCCGCTCCTAGCCGCTTGGCCATCTAAGCTCCCGAAATCAAAACTTCGTATTTGGAAGCATTGTTGGATGCAGCGAATTTGAACTTCATGGCGTACTGCAATTCTACCCCTTCTGGGGAACTAAGGATAACTCCTGCACCACTGTCGGCCGAGCACGAAGACACGTCGACAAAAAGCTCCCAGGTAGGGCCGGCCGTTAGTGGGGGGACTTCCTCGGGCTGGGCAGTATTCTCCGCAATAAAGTCAGCGAGTGCCTGGCCCTTAATAGCGGTGCGAGGGCAGTAAGAAATGTCTTATGCTCCGAGCATGACCACCCATTTAACAACGAGGTGCCCCGAGGTCTCGGGATGTGCTAAGATCTTCTTCAGGGGCTCGTCGATTAGCACTGTGATATTGTGTCCCTGGAAATAGGGCCGAAGTCATTTGGCCGAGGTCACCAACGCTAGTACGAGTTTCTCGATTGTAGGGTACCTCTTTTTGACATCCAGGAGCACCTTGCTGACGTAGTACACCAATCTTTGAACTCCCTTGTCATCTCGAACCAATACCGAGCTTATGGTAGAGGGTGTCGCCGAGAGATAAAGAAATAAAGTTCCTCCCGGAACGGGTTTCGAAAGTATAGGTGGAGCCATCAGGAACTGTTTTAGCTCAGTAAAAGCTTTTTCGCATTCATCGTCCGAGGTGAAGGTCGAGGCAACCGCCTTTGGACCTCTCAACAGCTTAAAGAAAGGTAGGCAGCACTCTGCAACTCGGGACATGAAGCGATTGAGCACGACGATCCTCCCAGTCAATCGCTAGGCATCCTTGACGCTTTGTGGCCGCCGCATATCCAAGATGGCTCAGATCTTCTCGGGATTTGCTTCAATCCCCCGATGAGTAACCAAGAAGCCCAGAAATTTTTCGGACTTAACCCCAAAGGCGCATTTAGCGGGATTAAGTCTCATGTTGTACTTCTGAAGTGCTCTGAAGGTCTCCGCCAGATCGATAAAGTGGTCTTCGGCTTTAGACGATTTGACCAGCATGTCGTCGATGTAGACCTCCACGTTCTGGCCAATCTAGTCTTCGAATATCTGATTGACCAGCCTCTGATACGTCGCACCGGCATTCTTTAACCCAAAAGACATTCAGGTATAACAGTATACGGGCCAGTCGAAGGTGAAGGTCGTCTTCTCTGCATCTTCGGGATGCATCCGGATCTGGTGATACTCGGAGTAGGTGTCAAGAAAGTTGAGAAGCTCATTACCCGACGTCGAATAGACCAACTGATTGATGCTCGGGAGAGGATAGCAATCCTTTAGAGTAGCCTTGTTAAGGTCGGTGAAGTCGACGCACATCCGCCACTTGTCCAAGGATTTGGGCACCAAGATGACGTTAGCTAACCAGGTCGGGTAAAGGACCGGGCGAAATAGTCCGATTTTCTTTCCCTTACTGATCTGTTCTTTAATGATCACATGTTTAGCTAGGACATGCTTTCTTTTCCGCTACTGAACGGACTTAAGGGAAGGATCGAGATTAAGGCGGTGCGTCACAGTCTCTTCGGGAATTCCGGGGAGGTCATCATCGGACCAAGCAAAGATATGAACATACTCCGAAAGAAAATCCTTATATTGAGCTTGAATTCCAGGTGGTAGATCCGCCCTGATTTTTACTTCAAGGGTTGGGTCATCTTTCAGATAGATCGGCAACAACCCCCCTCCGGGTTTGCTTGTTGTCGCCTTTTCTTCGATAATCCCCTTTCCCCGATTTGCTTCCTCGGGTCGTACAGCTTCCACCGAGATCACATAGCACCTTCTAACCACAGTCTGGCTACCTCGGACCTCCCTCACGCCAAATTTAGTGGGGAATTTCATTTTTTAGTGGAAAGTAGAGGGCACTGCCTTTATTTGGCCAATAATACCTCGACCGAAAATGGCATTATAGGCCGTTATCCCTTTTACCACGATGAAGTTTGCCACAAAGGTCACGGCTCTGGGAGAAGTCCCGAGAGTAACGGGCAGACTGAGGGCTCCTTCTGGATAGGTCACTTGACCATTGAACCCACGAGAGGGGTTCGGACAAGACGCAACTTCGATGGGCTTCCACCCATCTTCAAAAAGCGGTCGTAAGATAATACATCAGGTGCACTGCCATTATCTACAAGTATCCTATCTACGTTATAATGATTTATTGTAGCAGAAATTACAAGAGCATCATCATATGGGGTAACCACCCCTTCTAGGTCCTAGTCGGAGAAGGCCAAGATATGCTGCTCGGGCGCTGGGGTTGCTGACTTGGCAGGCTCGATTACCCGGCTGGCTCACTCGACGTGACGCTGCCTTCCCCGGCTGGTGTCTCTTCTGGAGACCTATCCTCCCGAGATAACGTTGATGTGGATCCCTCGGGGGCGGTTGTCTATTTCCTCCGAGGGATCTGGTGGGGCGTCCCGACGCTCAGCCACAAATTGGGCCAGATGCCCGCGACGGATGAGACCCTCGATTTCATCCTTGAGCTGCTGACAGTCACCAATATGATGGCCATGGTCGTCGTGAAACTAGCAGTGCTTTCGAGGTTGCGGCGCCAGGGGTCGGCCTTCATCGGCTCAAGTCGACAAAGCAACCCCGACTCTCTAATCTCCCGATAGATCTCGTAAACGGGAGTGGTCAGAGGAGTATAACGTTCGAACTTCTTAGGCGGCTCCCTCCTGTCGCCTTCCTGGTTCCTCTTATTTCCTTGGCCGGAGGGCTGATCAGATGGGCGCTTCCTCTCCCCCTCCCTCCCTTGGCCAGTGCTATCCCGGCAGGCAGTTAACACTTCCTCACACTCCGCGTGGCACAGAGCTAAGGTCACAAGGTCGGCAAGGGAGGTGAGAGGATGAAGCACCAATTCTCGCCGAAGCCCTTCGTCGCGGGTTCCCCTGGTCAGGGCGATGATTGCGGACGCCACGTCGAGACACGGGATGCGCAGGGCCTCCGCCTTGAAGCAGTTAATATAGGCCTGCAGCTTTTCCCCTGGAGCCTGCTTGAGCGCTAGGAGTCCGGTAATTGACCTCAGCAAAACTTTCCTTGAACAATTGCCCGAACTATCAGAAGCTGGTGATGCTTCCAAGTGCGAGGGCTCGAAACCAAACTTGAGCCCCTTGCACCAGAGTAGTGGCAAAGGCCCAGCATTTGATCGGGTCTGACGCCCCCTGTAGGGTCATCAGGGCATCAAAACTGTCAAAATGGTCGATCGGGTCGCCTAGGCCATCGTAAGGCTGAAAAACCAAGAGCTGGACCCTGGGTGACAACCCAGCTTCCAAAATTTCAAGGGAGAACGGGGATTGCTCCTCATCCTCCATATTCAGGGAGCTCTGTTGCAGAGCTCGAAGCGCTCGTTCCTGTTCTGCGAATCGTCGCTCAAAGTCTCGGAGCTAGAGAGTAAGCTCTGGATGGGTACGAGAGGGAACTGGGGGACTCCCAACGCACACTCCCTCTTCTCCATGTTGCCCCGCGGCAGGAGCGACAGTCGCCGCCGACGAAGCAGGATGTCGCGCATCATTCCTCCCCCTCTGCGGGTTGGAGGAAGCCTCCTGTTCCACAGCTAAAGGCGGGGGTGAGAAGGTTCGCCCGCCACGCTGCGGATGATGCGGCCATCTTGGATAATAAAACGGCCACCTGCCGTTCGTCGGGAGGCTTCCACTCGAGACCCGAGAGGGGCCCGAGCGCGATTGTTGGGACCGCTCCTCCCGGGCCACTTGGGGCCCTCATCAAATGGGCAAGGATATCCAGTTTAGCATTGAGGGAACGGAAGGCCTCAGGATCCACCACAGCGGGCTGTCCCCCCTAAGGCAGCGGTGGGGGAGGGGCATTGGCTTGAGCGTTTGGAGCAGGGCCGGTTAACGAGTGGGACGGCACAAGCTCCTGATTTAAGGCCGCCGGCGCCTTCCTCCTATTGCTAGTCAACCTCCTGCTGCCGCTACTACACACTATGTTGATTTCTTGTTCAGTTTCTCACAGACGGCGTCAGATGAAGAGGCGAGATCTCATGTTAAGTCGCAGGCCGTCGGATCCGGAGCAAAGTGGATCCCATATCAATCGTACGAAATCACCTCAAGACGATTTGCTGCAAAGGGAAGAAGTGATCAGGGAGCCTACAATTGTTATCCCAGGGAAAACCCTGTGATGGTTAAGTCAGTAAGGGCAAGAGCAAGGTGCGAAGGGAGGCAAAAGAGGTGTAGGGCACGATATTGCTATTCACCAGTTGAGGAGGCTAAGATTGACTTACCTTTCCGGAGGGGATCCCTGAGATTAAATAGTTGCAGGCTCCCCCTTTAGAGTAGTGGGAATCTTGAGAGGCCGCAGGGCGGGGGCAAAATGGATCCCATATCAATCGTACGAAACCACCTCAAGACAGTTTGCTGCAAAAGGGAAGAAGTGATCAGGGGGCCTACGATTGCTCTCCCAGGGAAAACCCTCCGATGCTTAAGTCAGTAAGGGTAAGAGCGGGGTGCGAAGGGAGACAAAGGAGGTGTAGGGCACGAGACTGCTCTTCACTAGTTGAGGAGGCTAAGATTGACTTACCTTTCTGGGGGGGATCTCTGAGATTAAATAGTTACAGACTCCCTCTTTAGAGTAGTAGGAATCTTGAGAGGCCGCGGGGCGGGGGCGTTACATCCACGGCGTGAACTCTTACCGTTGTAGGACTCTTGCTCTTCCCTTATCCTCATGGACTTCTTACTCTCATATGGTAGTGTAGAGTTCACTTACAGTTATAAGGGATAAGTGCCCGGCCACGGGGAATCCGCTCTGGACTATAACAAGGGCAGGGAGTCCCAGTGAAAGACTGATCCGTAGGTGGATAAGGGATATTCCCCTTCTAGGTCCGAGTTCCGAGCATGACGTTCCAGCCCCGGGCATCCCTGAGGGAGCATCTTATTCATTTTTTACTGGCTCAGTTGATGGCGCGCCAGGGTTCCTCCCGAGCATAGGGGAGGCTTCTGCATGGGCGACTGTGTCGATGCTCGGTGACCCTCTTTTGGGCCCTTGACCCTTGATTTTATAGTAAGTGAGATCTCAATGCGGAGCTGGCCTGTCACTTACTGGGCCACGGAAGCCTTTATGGACCTTTGAGCCATGAAATATTGGGCCGCAAATCTTCCTCTCTCCAATAACCCATGAGTACCCTGGAAGAAAAATCAAGCTACCTCTTGTCACATCTTTCAAAAGGCACAGTTATAACCAAATTCTCTAGACCCATGCAAGTACTATTTAGAATATATTTGATTGATGCTAGTGAATTAGGCCCTCGTCATATAATGGAAAAGATACAGTTGACCAAAATAGATTTATAGTAATGGGTAATTTTACTGTTGATTCATCCTTTTTCATTGCTCAAAGCTTTAAGAAACAAGACTTGACAAACATTCTAAGCCTACTGGATAATAGGAAGATTATCAAATGTAAACATGTTATGTATCAGATACGCTGCATGTTTTTATGAATCCACAAAACATTTTATACATAATTTCATGGAGAAAAAGATTTAGGCCACATGCTTGTCCTCAAAGACAACGAGTTGACAAAATGTAGCCTATAGAAATATGAGAGAGAGAGAGAGAGAGAGAGATGGTACAGAAGAAAGATGTGAAAGGCACTCACTATGGTTACTAGCTGAGCTTGATGCCAATGGGGAGATCCTGTGGAGTCGTCAGGGCCATGTTCTGGCCTGTTTTTCTGCAAACGAGAGCATAACGTGAAAGATGAAAGTCACATAATGTCAAGGATAGAACAAAGGAAGGTCTTCATTTCCGAGTAAAAGAAAAACATGCCTCAAGAAGAACATCGATGCAAGCACCTGGAATGAGTCCGGGCACAGTAGCCTGCATGCAAGAATGAGAGAATTATGCAGGCCTTGAAAATCGTGATGCGAGAAGGCAATGACCCCGAAATTGAGGAGCTGTTTCCCCCACAAATTAAAGAGGGAGAACCTCGGTGAAGAAAGACAGCTTAGAGGAACAAACTAGGCCACAAACCCGCACAGCAGTAGGATTTTTATAACCCAAGTTTCTATATTGTGATGGCAGGAAAGGCTCCACAACGGATGCGGTAGTTATAACAAGAGCACCCATGTGTTGCTTGCCACTCCAAAGAGGGAGGGAGTCACTCAAAGAAGGAGGCAGCAGGGTCCCCGAAGCAGACAGCGCCGTGATCCCATTCCTGGTAGAAGGTAGGAGAGGGAAACATGTTGTATGAATCAAATACTGCTAAAAGAATTCATCTTCTTTGTCACAATAACGGTAAAAATCATCTCTTTTGTTATCCTTTTCATCTATGTCCATGATCAAAAACTGAAAATTTAATCGGAAATGGACGGAATGGAGTTTACTCGCGCTGGTGAAAGGCGCTCCCCCGCATCTTAAGGCCCTGTGGATCCTGAGGAATCACAATTCACAACAACAGATGAATAAAAATTGGCACAAACACACAATCAATCGGAAAGAAATGGAACTGGGTAGGCGAAGAGGTCGCAAAGAAGGGAGTGGAACGGAAGTCAAGGGCGGTAGAGCAGACTGCTTACGGGTCCCTGAACCTTCACCATGACGCCCAAGTTGCGAGCTTTCTCTGCGATCTCCCTCGAGTCCATCCTCCTCTCTTTGCCCTTCTGCAAGTTCCGCCCCCCAAGCACTTCTACTCGCTGCTGCTGCCGCGGTGGGTTTTAGACTCTGGAGGCAAGTCGAGGACGGTGTGGAGGAAGCGAAGGGAAAAGCGGAGTCAGGTAACCGCAAATTACGCGATCAGACAGAAACCCCAGCGATCTGACCGGCTGATCTCGATCTCATCGGTCAGCGATAACCGGATAATCCTACAGTTTATCATGGATTTTAATAAATTTAAATAATATTTTTAAAATAAGGGTGTGTTTGCTAACCATTGAGCCTTTGGGATTTTTTCAAAATCCCTGACACCAACGAAACAAAGTGGCCAGATTTTTTTTAAAAAAAGTTGCAAGATCCCACCTAACACTAACAAATGGGTGCCATTTGGTATCGGAATAATTTAAGCGAAGAATAGATATAAGTCATTTCGAGTTAATTTATTCTTATTCTTATTCTCGTGTATGTTTAATATGCGAAGGGATAAATATCAGAATATTTTTATTCTTCGTTTGGTAAAAAATGAGGATAGAAATGAGAATAAGTACTGAATAATTATCGTATTGTCATTCTTAACCTGGGTTAAAACATATGATGCTATTCTTTGTTTGGATGAGATTAGAAAATTTATAATATAATTTATTTTAGTAAAAATTGATATTTAATTAAACTTTACCTTCATGATTACGACTAATAAATACCTTATAATAGATTTTAATAGATAAGTTTTATTAATATTATTAAAAATATTACAAAAATAAATTTCATATTAATCTAATATAATAAAAATAAAGATACTAATTAAGATATTATGTTTTAAAATTTTGTTAGTAAAATGAAATTAATAAATAATTATTATTTTATTTATAATTATGAGTATTTAAATAGTATACCTTAATTTTAACATATTTATGTAATATAATAATTAATAATAAAAATATTCAATTTAATATTAATATCATACTATGAGAAACGTAATTGAAACTCTACTTTAATTATTCTTTACTGATAACAAAATTTGTAATTAAATATTTTGATTATATAATTGTCCATTAGTAATAATGAGATTACAAATATATCTATTATTTTCTACATTTAAAATAATTAGCACTGATGATGTTGACTTTTTTTCTCCTTTAAAAGTATATTAGTGATAATAATACATTTCAATAAGTAATTATTATTCTTAATTAATATCAATACAATTAATTAGTGTAGTGCTCTATGTTTTAAATATTTGTAATTCATCGTCAATGTACATCAACAAAAAAAAATTATTTTAATCTTTCTTTTCCTTTTTTCCCTATCTTTGATTTGACTTACATAAAATATAATTATAAATTAGAATAATTCTTTGTAATTAAAGATATTATATGATCACTCAAAATATGACCGAAGCTGTAACTATTTATAATACTTTTAGATTGTTTACTTTGGTTAAATTAGTGTGTTTTATAATATTTTATAATATTCTTTATTTGGATGGGACGAGAAGATTTAAAATAATTTATTTAGTGAAATTACTTAACTAATTAGATTTTACAATCATGATTACGACTAATAAAGATAGGAAAATATATTATTAGAAATAAATTTATTAGTAAATTATTTTAAGTGAAGATCTAAGATAATACAAATAAATATATTAATGACAAAAAACCTTTTAAAACTATTTACTAAGAATGATAATAATTATATTTTCGTAAATATGTGAGTAAATAAATAACTTAACTTAACTTTAACATGTTTATGTAATGTAATGTAACGATTAATATTTGTTAATGAATTAAATGATAAATAGTATATCATTAAAAACATAAATCAAATGATTTTAATTTAAATTAGTGATAAACACACTTCCAAATAAATTTTTTACTTCAAATTATTTGTTAGTGATAATGAGACTTTTATTAATCAATCTATTTTCTTACACAATTCTTAGTCCCACTCTCCCCTGCTAAAATGAGACTTAAAACTCTGTCTTAAATCGGACCAAAATCAAACAAATTTTGATTACCTATTTTTTGGATTTTTAACATTTTGATCACTCCAAATAACTACTATCATATTTACAGTATTTACTTTGGTAAAAAATTAAACTTTATACATAATTTATACATGCGCATAAAAGATGAATAATTCACGTGTAATCTAAATAATGAGTACGGGTGGCCCAAATAATATACGCACACGTACAATCCACACGAGCAGTTAGGAAACATAAATTAAGGTGAAATAAATTATAACAATTGAGAGCATGCTACAAAAAGATAAAGTTTTACAAAAAAAAAATCAATTATACATGGCCTCACAAATGATAGTCCAAAAAAAGAAAATCATATCACTTGTCATTACATAATTTCAATTGATCAAACTTTGCCAACAAAGTTTTACATAACTTCACAGTTCGATCGGCTGCAAATTTCTCCATCTCGATTGTTCTTCTTAAATCTTCCACAAGTGCATGCTCTTTAATCTGTCCTCATGTTGTAGATATACTAGACATTTTTACTGTCTGCTCATTCGAAATCTGTTCCTGAAAAAGGTGAATGATATAATCACAAAGTAAAGAATTAAGTGCAAAATATATGAACTTGATAAGAGTAAGGGAGACGAGACTCAGAACAACATGACATAACGTAATCACATGGATCATATTCTATCAAATTAGTTGGGGGTTGCCGTTAGGCCATCCACCCAATCATCATTGCCTCGTTTATACCTGGCAAGACCGAGAGTTTGATATTGGGAAGGAGTTTAACGCCAACAGAGAACAATGGGAGCACTTGAATAATGGGAAGGAGCTGTCTCCACTGTCTCAACAGTAATAAGGATATTGATGACTACCTGATGCTCTACACAGCGTATTTAAACTAACTAAGTTTTCAGCCATGCATATTATCTCTAGGTTCTATAGTAAAACATTATGCATTTCCATCATTTACATCTTCAAACTTTGAAATAAAATTTGTGTTTGTTTTGCACATTCATCCCATTGCAGTATGCTGTAACTCCTTGAGCATATGATCAATGCTTGGCTACTCTAGACATGGCAGCAAGATTGAAACACAACACTCTAGGATTTTTTGTGCCCTGATGTGCCCTGGCGTTGAAATGGAACCTGATTAATGACTGGGGATCCTCTCAATGAAGGTGAGGAGGGGACTCAGGCAATCCCCAATCCCCACCTGTCACATGTCCCACTAACACCCTCCCCCCATCCTTTTAACACCCTCACCAAGTTCGCAATACAACCCTATTCATATAGATACAATGTTGAACGCATATAGATACAATATTGTTCAACATTGTATTTATATACTAAGTGTTGTATTTATCTGCTGAGCGAATATACAACACTGAGCAGTTAGAGAAGATAACCAATACATCTATGTAATGGCAGTTTTATGAATACTAGCTCATAGTTTAACCAAAAAGAGAACTAAAGAACTACATTGACTACTATCTTTCAGACCTGAAAATAAAAAATGACTAGCTCGCAAGATTCTTTCTTAAACAATTAAATTAGCTGTTAAATTTTGCACCTGGAAATCAAAAGCAACTGACTTGTAGGATTCTTTTCTTCAAGGTGGCTATTTCTACACTCATCTCCTCACTTGACATTCAATATATGTGTACTTTTAGACACTGAAGCAAGCATCAAATTTCATAAAATTAATACATGAAAAATGCAACAGTTGATAGTCTACATGGAGCTTTCTACTATTATCAAGATATCATCCATACATGAAAAATCTGGCAAGACCAGAAGAATCCTCCTGAAAGAATCCGGACCTAGGTAGCAAGGACCAAAGACCACAAAATAAAACAAATAACCAAAGACCACAAAACAGGAAGGACCAGTTAGCAGTTACCTTACAGGGAGGAGCAGTTAGCACACCCGAGGGGAAGGAGCAGTTCGCACAGCAGACGGGATGGAGCAGTTCCCACACAAGATGGGAGAATCTTTAGCCTGCAAGCTTATCAGATAATTTCATTAGCAATAATAAACACAGACACTGATGAGAAGACGAAGAGAAGCAAATTGCAGGGGGTAGAAGGGGCCCGATAGAGACTATAGGGGAGGGGGTTTGTGCTTTCCGGGGCCTAGATAGCTGTAAGATTTCCTCACAGATGGAGCCAGAGCACGAGCTAGGGTTTCTTCACAAAAAGGGTTTTCCTCACACAAGGGGAACAGCACGATCGAGCTAGGGCACGAGCTAGGAAGCCAGCCGAAGACGCAGAGACGATCTACAGTAGTAGACGAACTGCTCCGCACTGGCAGAAGGGGATCGCGAGGAGACGCGTCAATAGTGCGATCGTAGCGGAGACGATCAGGGAGTCGGACAGGACGATCGGAGTCGGAGGACGATCGTCGGCCGTAGCAGACGAAGTGCTCTGTGGAGGCTCCGAAGGGGATCGGAGTCACCGCTCGATCGCTGGAAAGGAAGCAGCCCGCGGAGGCAGAGAAGGGGTTCGATCGACGCGTGAACAGTACGAGCGCGGAGGGCACGATCGCGGGGGTCATTCGTGAGTAGGGTGATCGGAGTCGGAGGACGATCACCGACCGACGCAGACAAAGGGCTCTGCGGAGGCTGCGAAGGGGATCGGACTCACCCCTCGATCGCCGGAGAGGAAGCACCCCACGGAGGTAGATCGACGGGTGAACAGTACGAGCGCGAAGGGCAGGATTCGAGGTCGTTCGCGAGAGGGTGAACGAGAATGGGGTTGGGGATAAATCATTCCAAGTTTTACTTTGAATGACTTATCCCCCTGTTTAACCCCATTTGTGGGGTTAAACCCATTTCTCTTATCCCAGTATAACCCCATCTTTTTTGGCCATAACAAACATAGAACAAAGTTAAACTGAGGATAACCCAAGCCTATCCCCGTACCAAACGCCCCTATGGGCTCGAATGGTAAGGGGTTAACATTTTAAAATGATCATTTTACCCTTTTTTTAGCATTGTCTCTGTGGGATGAAATGTTTGCAAATTTTGTCAAAATATTATTCATCTCTATGGCCACAATGTTCATTCAAAATTATGGCATTATCCATCTGATTGTTCATCGTCCTCCTTCTACTCCGTCGAGGGCGAGGGCAATCGATGGTAGCAGGTGAGGGCGGCGACAAACCTTCTCTAACGAGGGTGACTACTCCGACTACTCCAGTGGGAGAAAGAAGAAGATGTCACAAGCGCAAGGGCGATTGGGTGAGGGTGAGTGTAACTACTCCTATTGTGAAATTGGTGAGGCCAAGGGCGATCAGCCACAGTAGGCGACCCATGTCAAAGCTTCTTCTTCCTTCTCCCTCCCTTACTTCACCTATAGTAGCAGCGACGACCACAATGGGAGCTGGGCAAGGGTGATGGCGACTGACGGGTGGAAGAAGAAGATGCCTATCTGGGGTCAAAGTGGGGATTTCCACTTGAAAATCCCTGCAAGTGGCCGCGAAACCTACCCAGCACTCGCTTTGGGGAATTCCATGAGAGCTCGCGAGATGAGTCTGGATTCTCTTTTCTGCCACAATCACCTTGTTGGAAATGTATTTTCCATACATTTTATTATTTTGGTTAATGATAAAATAAATAAATATCACAATATTTGATTTACAGGTTTAATCTAAATACATGTCTCTTACAATATATGGGATAATAACTAAAATGCCTAAAGATGAATGTTTCAATACAAAAGGCAAAAAGGGCTAAGTAAAAGCACAATCCTGACTCCACGTCTAAAAGACAAATAGGAACATGTAAAGTAGAACAAGTGTCTCTTGAGTCAGAAAAATAAATCCTTATGGCTTTGGTGACCTCGCCTGATGTGCCTCTCAGAGAGATCATTACACATTGAAGCGCGTCCTTTCCTTTGTGCTTGGCAATCCCTTGCTCCAAAGTTTTCATCCTACTCAATATCATTTGCACAGAGGCTTGTGAGATATTGAGTTTCTCCTTCATATCTTTGTAACTCTTTGACCGACTTTGCATCTTGTCCATTCGTGCTGCTACAGGCAGCCTTCTTTCTTCCTTATTTGACGCTAGTGTTCCTCCTCAAATTTGTCAATAAGAGAAACAAGGAGGCGAGGCCAGATCTTGGGTTCATAAGATTGAGGGATGAGAAGAGAACCGCTTGACTGGTATTCGAGAGAGGAGAGTGAGATTTGGAATGATGGAGCCCTTGCATCTTCCTCTCCTTTTAGAGTGAGATTTGCTTTTTCTGAATTTAATCTTTCGTTCGTGTCTATTCATCTTCTGGGAGTTTCTATAGTCTTTATTGTGTGGTCATATGGAGGTGACGCACATCAGACATAAATTTCGGACGATTTTAGAGGAGCGAGTGTAGCTTTTTAGCCATTAGGCTATGACTATTTCTCCTCTTTTTCTGGTAGTATCCATTGTACAAACTAGGATCTTCTAAGGATACAGATAGTCTTAAGGATCTTCAAAGATTTCTTCCAGAGAATAAAGAAATTTCCTTTTTCTACACCACTGCCTTCTCATTTAGTGCACACGGCGTTCCAAGAGGAAACCGGTTGCTTTTTCTATACAACCGCCTCAGCTTTTGAATGCACACCCCTTTCCAAGAGTGCTTTCTGTCAGTGAAGTACTGACGATGTCTTTATTCTTCTTCTTTTTTCTTCGTTAGTAGTCATCAAATACTTTTTCACTATTTGACTCAGTCATACCATTTGTTGGATTCATCTTGAATGAGTCTTCGAAGGTATTTTTGTTATTTTATATACCTTGTGTAGGTTTCGTGATATTCATGCCAAAGTGTTCCTGCACATGCAAGGTCTTCGTCTTTATGGTAGAGACCTAGAGGATATGACGCCCTCCATTTTTATATACCTTAAAATAAGGCTTTTTTCTCGTCCTAAAGGCTAGGCTATCTTTATGTACGGAGGTCCATTTTGATCGTAGACCTTTAATCACGCAACTAGTGCTTGATCAAGGTGCTTGAGCGATTAACTATCAATGACAATACACTATGCTTCTGCAGCAAAGAATGTCACTAGGTTTTGGACCAAGATTACTTTCAAGGAACATGTAAGTTCCTTGGTTAGTTTGTCATCTTATGAAGCCATGTGCCTTGGTTCGAGAATGTTTATTTATCTTTTTGTTCTATGGAATAGTTCAACTAATCTCGAACTTATCTTTTGTTAATAATATCATCAAGTCATTGCTCTAATAAGGATAGGATTCTGTGGCTGGCTCTTCTATAGTCCAGTGATATGACAGGGACTGACATATACTTGTGTTGAGTTCATGAAACTTGTAATTTTAGTTTGTACATATCTTTATAGAGGGTGATTATCCTATTTGTTCCACGTCCTTAGTGAGTTTACTTTGATCCCCCTTGATACCTATCAACAGGATCTTCATTATGGCTCTAGAAGCTAAAGTTGTCTTCATTTCTTCTAAGAACCTTGACAAATTAATCTATCATGTCTCCTTACTATTGTCTATTTTATTTACCTCATCATCTATTTTGTTATTATTTGGGGGAGCCTAGAACGAGACTTGTGACTAGATTTTGTTTCTTCTGAACTTTTTCCCTCTTCATGATCGAGTTATTGCTCAATTAAATTTGCTTGATTTGAGTATGAGTACTTACCTGAGCAGAATATTTTGAGAGAGAAAAACCATCAATCATGCCTCCATTTTTCTGGCAATTCTTCATCGTGTTTGATCAATTAGCTTGAGACCCTTGGCAGTCAATTGTTTTTTTTTCTCGTTCTGCCAGTTGGATCTTCCTTTTTATTTTCTTCATGGATACCTATATCATTATTAGGTAAGGAGTCTTCTAGCTCCAGGTTAGAAAATATCTTCTTTATTGAACATAACATAGGTAGATATTTCATTATTTAAAACACCATGTATGCCTGCTAATTTGAGGCATGTCACGTCCCGATACGAAAACTTGGAGCGCGACAGTTATCTCTAAACAATCGGAGAAATAAAATATAGACATCCACCAATATTAAGAATGCAACACCATTTTTTTCACAAAATAGGCATAGCCAACTTTTATTAGTAAATCAGGCTCAAAAAACATGACATAAGGACTTGACAAATACTCAATTACAATTTTTAAAAAATAACCAACAACTCAATTACAAGACTCAGACTAACTATAGACTCAATAAAATAAAAGACATCGGTCTTCTAGACTTGTTAGCTCTCGTTCACTCTTGGCCCTCCCCATCAGATTGATTCTCCTCCTCTGAGTTACCTGAAAAATATTTAAAGAACACTAGATGAGCAAAAGCTCGATAGGAATTACATCTCTTGCACCAGACAAAGTTTAAGTAATTAATATATTGACAATGCAATAATGATGGCATGATTTACTACATAAGCAGTTCATGTACTCTAGAAATAGTATGACAACATGATTCAACAGGATCAAAGGATACAATAGACGGAAGTGAAGTAACAAGATATAGAGAGGCAATTCAAGGATATAACATTTTCAAATGAACAATACCCAGTGTTGAGTTCTCTAATTGATTTTGGCGTTAAGAGTTTTGATGATAACAAAACATGTGTGTCAATGCAAGTGATGGACTTTATATTTTTGATGACATCTTGAATGGTTCCTAGATTTGTTAAAATTTGATTTCCCTGATGGTATGAGTTTTTAATTCAATGTTCATGTCATTGACTCTCCAAATAAGAAATGAATGAATTTCTATTTCACATTTGGGTACAAAGAACAAGTTAATGTTTAACTCTTCTCCAAGTGTTTATCAGGTCTAAAGAGCAAAAAAATGTCAAGAACTTCAATCTAAGGTTTGTTGGACTTATCGGATTAAATACATGCTAACTTGGGCTTAATTCTACAATTTTCAGCTGTAACGGTCGACCTAGGTGAAGGGTTGGTCGACCTAAACTGGCCAAGAGCGTTGAACCTGTTGAAAACTGAACCCAAGGTCTAGCTGATCGACTGACGAAGGCGTACCGGTCGACCAGATTTCCCAATAACCAGCAGAAGGTTTCTTTACAGAAACTGGTCGATCGAAGCGAACTATTGGTCGACCGATGGGGTCGGTCAACCGACACTGAGGTCCGATCGACTGATGTGAACATGGCATTCGCACGCATGAAGGTGAATTCAACATGGCTCACACGTGGGGCTTCCTCAAGGCAATGAAAAATGTTCAAAATGCCCCCAACCCATTGGCTAACATGTGAGAGGGTTAAAGAAAGGTTCTAGAAGGGGTATGGAGGTATTTTGCTCCCTAAATCTCCTACAAAACCTCTTATTGTGAATTTGGGGATAACAATCCGAGAGAATAGAGAAAATATACTTGGAGACGAAGAAGCAGAAGAGCCCCCCTATTGTTGCCAAGAGGAGATCCCTACCAGTTTGAAGCTATTTCTTCTATTCTGGATCGTGATCAAGACTCGTTCGTGCTACGTGGATCGTCATTCGGCCGTCCTCGAAGCTATATTTGTCATGAAGGGAACCATCTCAAGGGGGAGATCATCTTTGCTGAAATTCTTTCTATCCTAATTGATTTTCTGAGTCATTGAGTCTTACTATGATAGAATTGGTGTGTGTGAAATTGATACATTTAATGTGTGTGTGGTCAGACAGTGATTAGTGCAGATTTGTGTGTGTGGGTTGCAATCCGTAGCGTGTGTGTATATAGGCTGCAAATCACAGTGTGTGTGTGGTTGGAGCTACATCTCGCAGTGTGTGTGTGTTGAAATCTACTAGTTAGTGGATTTGGAATCCTTACTCGGTGAGGGGGTGGACGTAGGGGACAAGGTTTGCACCCGAACCACCTAAAAATTCTCTGTCTCCTATGGTTTGCTTTGTGGTGTGAATTGTGTTTACTTGCTCTTTGTGGCCAATCGAGTGTGATCCGGTGAGATTTGAGTGAACTATTTAACTCTTGAATATATCTTGAATATTTCATATAATAGATTTTTGTTTGTGAAAAAATTCCTAGCAATCAATTCAACCCCCCTTCTTGATTGTTGTTTGCTTGTGACAATAAGTTGTATCAGAGCAAGGTCTCTGCTTCATATAGACTTCACAGTCTTAAAGAAAAGATCTCTAGCAAATGGTTAATCGAGGGATGTTGCCTGAGGGGCATTCAATTCATAGGCCGCCTTTCTTTGATGGTACAAATTACCTCTATTGGAAGAATACAATGCATGTGTTTTTAAGAGCTCAAGAGTTTGATGTTTGGCGTGCTATTAGTCATGGTCCCCATGATTTACCTGTTATTGAGGATGAATGGAATGAAAATCACATTAAGAAATCTTGTGAAAATTATAAAGCCATGAATATAATTCAATGTGCTATTCATCCAAATGAGTATTCACGAATTTTCATGTATTCTTCTGCGCAGGAGATGTGGAACAAGTTAAGGCTAATCTATGAAGACACGTCTTAAGTGAAAGAGACAAAAGCAAACCTTCTGATCATAGATTATGAGCTGTTCAGCATAAAGCTGGAGGAGTCCATTTTTGAGATGTTCGCAAGGCTAATGGAGATAACCAATGATTTGAAGGCATTGGGAATGAAAGGAGCACTTAAATCAAGAGTTGGTGAGGAAGGTTCTTGTTGAACCCCCTCTATGTGGGTTATTGTAATGGATTTTGATGATGACTAAATAATTCCATATCTATTTGTTCTAACTTGAATGCCATGATAAATTCTGGAATTGTTTTTCACTTGATGAGATAAGGAGCTTTGGAAGTTCAGGAATCACTTCTTCTGGTAAGAAGTTTAATTTCAATTTGTAATCGCCAATGCTAACACATAATGTATGTCTTGATAGGGGCAAGAAGGCAGTTCATGAATTGAATGATACAAGGACATTTGGTGAGATCCATTCTAACTCTTTTAATGTATATGTTCTATGTTGAAACTCATCCTTTGAGTTAATGAATTACAGAGCAACACTCTTGTCTAAGGTAAATTTTATTGGGTCTTCATTATTCATGCCTTAGATTCATGCATTTCTGTGGTATGATTTCTATTCCATAAAATACTAGGTTGGCACCACATTTTCGTGGGTTTTATCTCCCTTCTGGTTGTTATGGCACATGGGTCGACCCCTGTAGAATATTCTATATAACAGAACACTCATTGGTTGCTACCAGCTCGAGGGTCGACCCCTTTATCATTTCTGGTGCAAGGGTCGACCCCTGTAAAAATCCCTCTTTTCAGAATCTGTGAGAACGAGGGTCGACCCCTAGGGTCGACCCCTGTAAAAATTCATCCTACCAGATTCTGGTAGAACGAGAGTCGACCCCAGGGGTCGACCCATTGTTCCTGGAGTTGTTAACCCTCTTCGAGGGTCGACCCCAAGGGTCGACCCATTCCGGTCCGACCTCCAGCCGTATTTTTTGACCACCGTTTCTTTGTGCCTAAAGCCTTCCAATCCGAGTCCAACTTCCACTAATCACTTCACAAAATATGGATATGGTTCCCAAGCTGTCTTTGACTGTCCTAATCAATTAAATAAACCCTAGTGGCATTAGATAAAAAGGATGAAAGGTGAGATCTGAAAAAGAAGTTTTTAAGGTTCTAATTTTTGTGTGCATGTTCATAGCTGCAGCTCCCAAGCCCTCTTCCACCTTTCTCTGAAGTTGAAATCGAAAGGAAGAAGCTTGAATCAAGACCCAAGATCATATACAACTGAAAGCTGCATCTGAAATCAAGATCCAACCTCTGTTCGTGTTGCATTACTTCACACTTGCTTCAAGTTCGTTCTACATCCTGCAGAAGCATCAAAGGACCTTCAAAGAAGAGAAAGGGGGAGTTCTATCTCTGAAAATCTTTTCTGCTCTAAACCCCTCAAGTACTTGTTGTTTAAGTATTGAACATCTGTTGTACTCTTAGAACTTCTTAAAACACATTCGTGTGTGTGTGCTCGTGATCTGTGACACGAGTGTGTGTGTGTGTGTGTAGTGGCCAAGATAGGCTATTGTGTGTGTGTTGGCTATCTATTCAACGTGTGTGTGGCTCACGCCATAGTGGAGCATTAATCCTCCGTGTGAGGGGTGGATGTAAGGGACACACTCGTGTACCCGAACCACCTAAAAATCTTGTGCTTCCATTGTGGTTTGGTTTATCGTTCTTTGCATCGAGTGGGCTACTCGCTTAGCTGAGTGATCTCTTTTAGTGCCTTACCTCACTCACGACTTCTTTCAGTTCTCACGAGAGAGAGATCTTGTTCTGGTGAGATTGAGTGCTTGTTTGCTTTAGAATTATTTCTATTCTATAATTGTTATTTTCTTTTGTGCATCTTTGGGTAAATAATTTTTATTGGCCAATCAATTCACCCCTCCCCTCTTGATTGCCGCCATTTGGGACCCAACAATTGGTATCAGAGCTTTGGTCTATGTATCGCCCGACCTCACGGTCGAAGAGCAGATCCCTTTCTATGGCAAACAGAGGGATGATGCCCGAAGGGCATTCAGTACACAGGCCTCCGTTTTTTGATGGAACAAACTACACATATTGGAAAAACATAATGTATGTTTTCTTGCGTGCACAAGAATATGATGTGTGGAATGTTATCAATAAAGGTCCTTATAAGTTGCCTGACAATGAAGATGATTGGGATGACGAACACATCAATAATTGTTCAGCTAACTTTAAGGCCATGAATATAATTCAGTGTGCTATTCATCCGAATGAATACTCACGCATCTCTATGTGTTCCTCTGCACAGGAAATGTGGGACAAACTACGCTTGATCTATGAAGGAACTTCTGAAGTCAAGGAGACCAAAGCAAATCTATTGGTCCGGGATTATGAGTTGTTTATGATGAAGCCAGAGGAAATCATTTCTGAAATGTTCGTGAGACTGATGGAAATTACAAATGGTTTGAAGGCTCTTGGCAAGGAGTATTCAAACCGTGATCTTGTGAGGAAGGTACTGAGATCTCTATCACCACAGTGGCACACAAAGGCCACAGTGATCGAAGACTCAAAAGATCTCAGCACTTTGACTTTGGACGAGTTAGTGGGCTCCCTGATGACCTATGAAATCAACATCAAAAGGAGCGAGGAGGATAACAAAAAGAAGAAGATTGCCACAACATTGGCACTGAAGGTAAACCCACAAGAGTCTGATGAAAGTGAGGAAGGATCCATGGCCAATACTGAAGATGAGGAGCTTGTTGCTGTGACGACTCGGGATCCGAGTACCGGAAAGGAACCGGCGCGTCTCGAATCTCGGCCCGCCAACCCATGAGCCCGAAGACTCGAAAGGGTAAAAAGGGATGGTGTGGGAGTACAAGAGAAGCTGAAGCAACTACAGAGATAGCACAATAATCTAAAATAAAATGCACAGCATAATATAAATAAATAAACTGCTACAAGGTCCACTGAGTCTCATGTCCAAATCAAGTACAGTCAATAGAAGGAAAAGTACAACTACACGGGGCATCCCCCGGCGTACAACTACACGGGGCATCCCCCGGCTCTGGCAGACTGGCGACTAACCCAGACTAGAAGGACCATGCTGAAACTCGGCCGCGCCTCCCGACGACCCCACCTCACCTGAAAAGCAGGGGTGAGCCTCATTTCATTGGCCCAGTAGGGATCCCCCGGACCCCCACCGCACGACGAGAAAATGACAGCAAGGCGCAAACAACCACGGGAGGTAACCCTACCTAGCAGAAGTACGGCAGGAACGACAAGCAGCAATAAATAAACGAAAAGCTGTCTAACAACCACACCGTATATCCGAACCTCAGTTCGACAAAACTCGAGTCCGAACCTGCTAGCAGACAGGAGCACCACCCACTAGAAGAACGACCGGATGCGTCCCCTGACGTCTTATACCGCGTCACAAGTGTCTAGCTACAGCGCCCCGGGCGGGAGACTCAAACACACACAGTAACCAGTACCACAAACAAGGACTAGCTGAGGTCGCGCTCGTCAGCGCGGGTCCGAACCCTCAGCCCCGTGTGCACACTCCGACCATATGGCCTAGGCCTGTCCTCTAGCTGGTAATTCCCCCTAAGCCCGGACTCGGCCATACGTGGGGGCCCTACGGTAACCAGCCTACTCACCGTCTCTCTCGGGTCAGCCGCTCCACCACTCCCGGGTGGGTCAACACCGCGTGCCGTAAGAAGGCTCCGACTAGTGGACGTGTCACCGGAGGTGAGACTCGACTCACGGAAACCACCGACCATTCACTAACACAGACTCTCGGTAACCCAGATGGTAGGTGCGGAAGCCGGGGACACGCACGAGGTCCGATCGTCCCTCAAGTCACGCGGCACCCCTACCAAGGTAACTGATTCTCCGGGGACCCCCGGGCGCCCCTGTGGCTTTCACTGGGTGCCCACGGCAACCCTCAGGCCACACGCCACAACCGGATCCGAGACTTGCTCCACCGGAGGTACAACCACCAAAAAGAAACGCGGTTGGGGGGGGGGGGGGTTAATGCGCTAGGGACCCAGGGCGCGACACTGTCGCGCTATGGTCCCCTAGCGCGACCAAAGAAGAACGCGCTAGCAGAAGCTAGCGCGTTCTTCAAGAAGGCGCTAGCCTAAGCTAGCGCGTTCAACAAGAACGCGCTAGGAAAGGCTAGCACGTTCTCCAAGAACGTGCTACCTTCCCCAGGCGCGACACGAACCGCCAAACTGTTCGTCTTCTTAGACGAACACGCTCGGACGACACATCGCGTTCAAACAGAACGCGCCACTGGACTATAGCGCGATAACGGGCCGAGCCCGGTTCGCGTAAAACGCCCGGAAAATTCAAAACCACGCCCATTCACCCCCCTTGGTGAAGGGAAAACAACGGGGAATCACCCCCAGACATCCTAGCATGCATCTAGAGCCCCAAATCGATCAAAAACACTCAAAAAATGATGGATCCGGCGCTCAAACCCCAAGCATGGAAAATAGCCCTCCCGGCATGAATCAAGCCACTCTCGGCCTCTCCACGGCCTAGAAATCACGAGGAATGCTGTAAAGAGGTCAATGATCCGTCCCCCTACCTCAATGAAGCTCGAAATCCACCGGGAAGTCGCCGATCTCCGAATCTAGCTCGAACACAAACTCCACCCACGCGCCACGAATAGGGCACCGCCGCGATCCTCTCGCCGCCGCCGCCGTCACCGCGCCGTCACCGTCGTCCACCACCCGTCGCCGGAGGAGGAAGGGGCACCGCGAAGTCCAACGGGCAAGAGGGGGGGGGGGGAAGTGGCCGTTGCGCTCACGGGGGGGGGGGGGGGGGGGGGGAAGAAAGGAGAAGAAGAAAAGAAGAAAAAGGGAAAAAGAAAAGGGAAAATAGGGGGGTATTTATGGAAAATCTGAAAAATGCCGAAAATACCGAAAAATAGAAAAATACATATTCTCGATCCTCGGGACGTACCGATCGCAACGATACTACCCTCGCCTAGGTGAACGACCTGGTTCACCCGCCACGAGGTTCCGCAGGAATTGCCGAAACACACACCGAAAATCGGAAAACACAAGCGGAAAAGCCGTGGACACACTCCGGGCCTCCGAAACAACTCCGGATCGCACCGATCCGAACACGAAAGATGTCCGAAACAAAATTTCGGACACAACGGAGCCAGACGCTCCAAGAAACCAGATCCGGGACCTGAAAAAGAAGGATCCGAAAAACTCGGGACATCACAGCCCTCCCCCCTTAAATGAATTTCATCCTCGAAATTAAGGACAGGGCACAGGGACAGGGGAGGAGACTCACCCGAACAAATAAGGATACAGCTGCCGCATCTCATCCTTACGCTCCCACGATGCCTCACCACCAGAGTGACGCTGCCAGACCACCTTAACCAGAGGAATAACCTTGTTCCGCAGGCGCTGCTCACGCCGATCCTCAATACGGATGGGGTATTCTGGAAGGGACAAGTCTGGGGTCACCTCAGGCCAAACGACATCCTCCAAGACATGGGAATCATCGGGCATATACCTCCGAAGCATAGACACGTGAAACACATCATGCACAGAAGATAGCTCAGGGGGTAACTGCAACCGATAGGCAACCTCACCGACACGCTCGACAATGAGGAAAGGACCACTGTAGCGGGGACTCAGCTTCCCACGCCTGTCGAAGCGCATCACACCTTTCATGGGAGAAACTCGCAAAAACACCCGATCACCTACAGCAAAACTGAGGGGTCGCCTCCTCCGATTGGCATAGCTCTTCTGCCGGCTCTGCGCAGCCAACATCTTCTGCCGGATCAGATGCACCACCTCAGTGCACTGCTGCACCAAATCCGGTCCTGTCAGGACACGCTCTCCCACTTCGAACCAATCAAGCGGAGTCTGACAAGGTCACCCGTACAACGCCTCGTACGGTGCCATACCAATGCTCGAATGATAGCCATTGTTGTAGGCAAACTCCACTAACGGTAAGTGGTGGATCCAACTCCCTTGCCACTCCAGGCAACACGACCTCAACATGTCCTCCAAAGTCTTGATGGTCCTCTCAGACTGACCGTCCGACTGAGGATGATACGCCGAGCTAAATGCCAACTCGGTGCCTAGAGCCTTATGGAAGCTCTTCCAGAACCCAGAAGTAAAGCGAGGATCACGATCAGACACAATGGAGATGGGAACTCCATGCAATGGAACGATCCGCTCCACATACAAACGAGCCAAACGATGCACGCTCCAACTGACCTTGACCGGCAGCAACCGCGCCCTCTTAGTCAGTCTATCCACCAGCACCCAGATACTATCCTACCCACTGGATGTCCTCGGCAATCCCACCACGAAATCAGTGGTTACGTGGTCCCACTTCCATGCAGGAATATCCAAGGGCCGAAGTGTACCCCCCGGTCGCTGGTGCTCAGCCTTCACCTGCTGACAGATCAGGCACCTGGTCACGAACTCCTCAACATCTCTCTTCATACCAGGCCACCAAAATTGCCTCCTCAGGTTCTGGTACATCTTCGCCGATCCGGGATGCACGGCATACCGGCTTCCATGAGCCTCTCGCAACACCGCGCGTCTCGTCTGCTCCTCGACTGGGACGTACAACCTACCTCGGAACCTCACGGCTCCACCCTCACCAAACTCCACCTCAGCCAATGACAAAATCTGGGGTAGCTCGGGGTCCGCATGCTGAGCCTCAGTCACCTGACGACGAATAGCTGGCGTGACAATCAAGCTCGCAAGAATAGCCGAACCCTGATCACGAGGGATCTTGAGCCTAAAAGTCATGGCCGGAACCTGCTCCCATAACCTCCACTTCCTCAACAACATCTGACTGACCACCACCTTCCTGCTCAAGGCATCAGCCACGGCATTCATCCTGCCAGGCTGATACGACAGAGTAAAATCATAATCCTTCATATACTCCATCCATCTCCTCTGCCTGTGGTTAAGATCCTTCTGGGTAAACACATACCTCAAACTCTGATGGTCAGTGAAAATCTCAAACTTCTCACCATACAGATAGTGCCTCCAGAGCTTCAGAGCGAAAATCACCGCCGCCAACTCAAGATCATGAGTAGGGTAGTTCTCCTCATGTGGCTTCAACTGCCGAGATGCATACGCCAGAACTCCACCGTGCTGCATCAGCACAACACCCAAACCTACCCTGGAAGCGTCTGTACACACCACAAAGCCTCCGGATCCCGAAGGCAACACCAACACCGGAGCAGTCGTGAGCAATCTCTTCAGCTCCATGAAGCTCTGCTCACACTCCTCCGTCCAGATGAACGGTACATCCTTCCGCGTAAGCCTAGTCATCGGGGCCGCAATATGAGAAAAATGTTGGATGAACCTCCGATAATAGCCTGCGAGCCCCAAGAAGCTCCGAATCTCCGTGACAGAACTCGGCCTCGGCCACTGCACCATAGCCTCGACCTTAGCCGGGTCCACAGAAACACCATCACCAGAAATCACGTGCCCCAAAAAGTGCACCTCACGAAGCCAAAACTCACACTTACTGAGTTTGGCATACAACTGGTGATCACGAAGGGTCTACAGCACCACTCTCAAATGATGCACATGCTCCTCTGCAGACCGCGAATACACAAGGATATCGTCTACGAACATGACCACGAACTGGTCTAGATATGGACGGAACACCCTGTGCATCAAATCCATAAATACCGCGGGGGCATTGGTGAGCCCAAAGGGCATCACCAAGAATTCATAATGCCCATACCTCGAGCGAAACACCGTCTTCTCCACATCCGACCCTCGAATCCGCAGCTGGTGATACCCCGATCTTAAATCAATCCGTGAAAACACCCGGGCCGACTGAAGCTGATCAAACAAGTCATCAATCCGAGGTAACGGATACTTGTTCTTAACAGTCGCCTGGTTCAACTGCAGGTAGTCGATACACAGCCTCAAACTACCATCCTTCTTCTTCACAAATAACACCGGCGCACCCCAAGGGGAGAAGCTAGGACGAATGTACCCCTTGGCCAGCAACTCCTATAACTGCGCCCTCAGCTCTCTCAACTCCGCCGGCGCCATCCGGTAAGGGGCCTTCGACATAGGCACCGTACCAGGTACCACCTCAATCACGAAGTCAATCTCTCGCTGCGGTGGCAACCCTGACAACTCCTCGGGAAAAACATCAGAAAACTCGCATACAACAGGGATGTCCTCCGCGCCCGGACACTGCCGATCGACCAAAATCACAGAAGCGAGAAAACCTTGACAACCCGTGTCAAGCAGTCTACGAGCCCTAATAGCCGAAATAAGAAAACGGGAGGAGGAAGACCGGATACCTTGGAAATAAAAGGTGGGTCCACGAAGCTGCCGGAAGTAGACCCTCTTCGAGCCGCAATCCACCAAGGCATGATGGGCCTCAAGCCAATCCATGCCCAAAATCACATCAAAGTCCTGAAGTGGCAACGCATAAAGCCTGGCCGGTAAGTTCCGCCCATCCACCCACACAAGCACCTTCTCGAAGAAGTACGGGGTGAGCATGAAGTCACCGGTAGGCAACTCTACTGCCAGATCACAGGACACATCAGTCGCCGACTCCTCGGCACTCTGAGCAAACTCCTCCGAAATAAACGAATGAGATGCATCGGAATCGAACAAAACTCGACCTGCGCAACCAAGAATCGGAATAGTACCTTCCACCAACTGGGACGCCTCAGCCTCTGCTCTGGTAATGTGGGTAACTCTGCCTCGGGCTCTCTGCCTCCCTGTGGTAGCTGACCGAGTCAACTGAGGATACTGACCCTGCTGCTGGTACTGCTGCGGCTGCGACGACATCTGCTGGGGCGAAAACTGCTGCTGCTGCTGAATAACATACTGGTACATGCCCCGGAAGAACTCCTCTGGTTCGGGAACTCTCGCCCCCTCAGCTGCATCTGCTGGGAGCTCTGCTCTGCTCTGCACTTCCTGGCCCCCACCCGACTCTCCCTGCTGGGAACGAGTCGCTCTCCTGGGCGCCATAACACTTGTTAACAAAATAATCAACGATGTTAACAAAAACACGCGGAGCCCTATGCCAGTCGCCAACTGTACAGGACATTCATGGACCTTTGGACCACTGTAATCGTTTCAAGTTCTAATGTACCTCCACAACCTACGCTCTGATACCAACTGTGACGACCCGAGATCCGAGTACCGGAAAGGAACCGGCGCGTCTCGAATCTCGGCCCGCCAACCCACGAGCCCGAAGACTCGAAAGGGTAAAAAGGGATGGTGTGGGAGTACAAGAGAAGCTGAAGCAACTATAGAGATAGCACAATAATCTAAAATAAAATGCACAGCATAATATAAATAAATAAATTGCTACAAGGTCCACTGAGTCTCATGTCTAAATCAAGTACAGTCAACAGAAGGAAAAGTACAACTATACGGGGCATCTCCCGGCGTACAACTACACGGGGCATCCCCCGACTCTGGCAGACTGGCGACTAACCCAGACTAGAAGGACCATGCTAAAACTCGGCCGCGCCTCCCGACGACCCCACCTCACCTGAAAAGCAGGGGTGAGCCTCATTTCATTGGCCCAGTAGGGATCCCCCGGACCCCCACCGCACGACGAGAAAACGACAGCAAGGCGCAAACAACCACGGGAGGTAACCCTACCTAGCAGAAGTACGGCAGGAATGACAAGCAGCAATAAATAAACGGAAAAGCTGTCTAACAACCACACCGTATATCCGAACCTCAGTTCGACAAAACTCGAGTCCGAACCTGCCAGCAGACAGGAGCACCACCCACTAGAAGAACGATCGGATGCGTCCCCTGACGTCTTATACCGCATCACAAGTGTCTAGCTACAGCGTCCCGGGCGCGAGACTCAAACACACACAGTAATCAGTACCACAAACAAGGACTAGCTGAGGTCGCGCTCATCAGCGCGGGTCCGAACCCTCAGCCCCGTGTGCACACTCCGACCATACGCCCTAGGCCTGTCCTCTAGCTGGTAATTCCCCCTAAGCCCGGACTCGGCCGTACGTGGGGGCCCTACGGTAACCAGCCTACTCACCATCTCTCTCGGGTCAGTCGCTCCACCACTCCCGGGTGGGTCAACACCGCGTACCGTAAGAAGGCTCCGACTAGTGGACGTGTCACCGGAGGTGAGACTCGACTCACGGAAACCACCGACCATTCACTAACACAGACTCTCGGTAACCCAGATGGTAGGTGCGGAAGCTGGGGACACGCACGAGGTCCGATCGTCCCTCAAGTCACGCGGCACCCCTACCAAGGTAACTGATTCTCCGAGGACCCCCGGGCGCCCCTGTGGCTTTCACTGGGTGCCCACGGCAACCCTCGGGCCACACGCCACAACCGGATCCGAGACTTGCTCCACCGGAGGTACAACCACCAAAAAGAAACGTGGTTGGGGGGGGGGGGTTAACGCGCTAGGGACCCAGGGCACGACACTATCGCGCTATGGTCTCCTAGCGCGACCAAAGAAGAACGCGCTAGCAGAAGCTAGCACGTTCTCCAAGAACGCGCTACCTTCCCCAGGCGCGACACGAACCGCCAAACTGTTCATCTTCTCAGACAAACACGCTCGGATGACACAACGCGTTCAAACAGAACGCGCCACTGGACTATAGCGCGATAACGGGCCGAGCCCGGTTCGCGTAAAACGTCCGGAAAATTCAAAACCACGCCCATTCACCCCCCTTGGTGAAGGGAAAACAACGGGGAATCACCCCCAGACATCCTAGCATGCATCTAGAGCCCCAAATCGATCAAAAACACTCCAAAAATGATGGATCCGGCGCTCAAACCCCAAGCATGGAAAATAACCCTCCCGGCATGAATCAAGTCACTCTCGGCCTCTCCACGGCCTAGAAATCACGAGGAATGCTGTAAAGAGGTCAAGGATACGTCCCCCTACCTCAATGAAGCTCGAAATCTACCGGGAAGTCGTCGATCTCCGAATCTAGCTCGAACACAAACTCCACCCACGCGCCACGAATAGGGCACCGCCGCGATCCTCTCGCCGCCGCCGCCGTCACCGCGCCGTCACCGTCGTCCACCACCCGTCGCCGGAGGAGGAATGGGCGCCGCGAAGTCCAACGGGCAAGAGGGGGGGGGGGAAGTGGCCGTTGCGCTCACGGGGGGGGGAAGAAAGGAGAAGAAGAAAAGAAGAAAAAGGGAAAAAGAAAAGGGAAAATAGGGGGTATTTATGGAAAATCCAAAAAATGCCAAAAATATCGAAAAATAGAAAAATACATATTCTCGATCCTCGGGACGTACCGACCGCAACGGTACTACCCTCGCCTAGGTGAACGACCCGGTTCACCCGCCACGAGGTTCCGCAGGAATTGTCGAAACACACACCGAAAATCAGAAAACACAAGTAGAAAAGCCGCGGACACACTCCGGGCCTCCGAAATAACTTCGGATCGCACCGATCCGAACACGAAAGATGTCCGAAATAAAATTTCGGACACAATGCAGCCAGACGCTCCAAGAAACCAGATCCGAGACCTGAAAAAGAAGGATCCAAAAAACTCGGGACATCACAGTTGCTATGATCACAAGAAGAGCAAGAAAATTTGTCAAGAATACCAGGAAGCTCGGTGGTCAGTTCAGAAAAGGACCAAGAAGGCAAGGTCCTAAGAAGAATGAAAGCAGCAAGAAGGATGAAGTTATTTGCTATGAATGCAAGAAACCTGGTCACATGCGGGGTGAGTGCCCGGATCTGATGAAGAAATTCAAGAAAGAAAAATTCAAGAAACCCAAAGCCATGGTCGCAACATGGAGCGATGAGGATGAGGAAGGATCTAGAAATGAGGATCGATGACCTGGATGAATTAGTCCAGAACTTGTGTTTCATGGCAGATGGAGATAACTCAAATGAGGTCGACTCAGAATCTGAATCTCTTACTTGTGAACAATGGCAGATTGCATATGAATCATTATATGGAAAATGCAAAAAATTGAAATCTGAAAATAAACTTCTGAAAAAGAAATTGGAACAAGCTGTGCCTGCTGAAAATCCTTGTGAGAATTGCAATGTCATGAATTCTGAAAATGAGAATCTCAAACATGAGAATGAAAGTCTCCTATCTAAAATTGAATTGTTTGAAGAGGAGAGTTCTTGCATGAGAGAGGATCAATCCACTCTTGTTAAAATACATGAAAATTTGAAGAGCGAATTAGAACAATAAAAGTTGGAAATGACCGCTTGCATTCAAACCAAGGAAACAGCTAAAAAGAAAATTGAAACTTTGATGATTGAGATAGATGAGTTGAAAAATGCTCTTGTTGTCTTAAAAAAAGGGAAACAGGTGGTGAACACTTGTGTAGGTCCTCATGAAGAAAGTTCTCTACCTACTTTTGAGAAGAGAAACAAATCATAGTCCAAAACCCACATGACTTCTTGGGTTTCAAGAGGCACATTTGCCTCATCATCCAACACACAGATGTACAACTCATTTATGAATGTGAATAGAAGAAGAAAAAGAAATAGAGCCACTACATGCTTTTACTGTGGAAAATCAGGTCATGACTTGCATGATTGCAGAATTCTGATATTTGATGATGAAAGCTTTGCCAGAATGAGGAGTAGATCATATACATCTCATGTCTCTAACCATCATGGACCCAAGCTTGCTTGGGTACCAAAATCCACATAAGTACTTGTGTTGTGTTTGCAGGTTTGCTTGAGAGCCCAAAGGAATCGATGGTACTTGGACAGCGGATGCTCTCGGCACATGACGGGAAATAAGGAATTGTTCGCAGACCTGCATGAAAAGGATGATGGGACAGTGGCATTTGGTGGGAAAGACAAAGGAAAAATTGTCGGAGAAGGTAAGATAGGTAAGAATCACACTCAATTCATTGAAAAAGTTTTGCTTGTAAATGGCCTGCATCACAACCTCCTAAGCATCAGTCAACTATGCGACAAAGGTTGCAATGTGTCTTTTGACTCTACTCACTACACAGTGGTAGATAGAAACTCCCATGAAGTTAAGTTCATAAGGTTTAGACACAACAATGTTTATATGATTGATCTTGATGATGTCACACATGAAAATCTGTGTTTAGTTGCAAAGAATTCTGATGATGCTTGGCTGTGGCATCGCCGTCTTGGGCATGCAAGTTTTAATGTGATGATGAAGTTGTTTAGAAAAAATATGGTTGTTGGCTTACCCAAGTTGAAGCTTGTTAATGAAGGAATATGTGGGGCATGCAATAGGGGCAAACAGACAAGGACATCCTTCAAATGTAAAGGTGATGTAACAACCTCTAGGCCTCTTGAATTGATCCATGTAGATCTTTTTGGACCAAGCCGATCACATAGCTTGGGTGGTAAGCTATATGGATTTGTGATTGTGGATGATTTTTCTAGATATAGCTGGGTGTATTTTCTCTCAAACAAAAATGATACTTTGATGGAGTTTGAGGCGTTTTGCAGGATGGTTCAGAATGAAAAAGGATGGTGCATCAAGACCGTGAGGAGTGATCATGGTAGGGAATTTGACAACCATGAGTTCAGCAATTTTTGCAGGGCTCAAGGTTACATACACAACTTCTCCGCACCAAGGACCCCTGAGCAAAATGGGGTCGTAGAGAGGAAGAACATGACACTTGTTGAAATGGCAAGAACCATGCTAAATGAAAACAACCTTCCAAGGTATTTCTGGGCTGAAGCCATGAATACAGCGTGCTACATAATAAACCGAGCCATGGTAAGGCCATTGTTAAAGAAAACATCTTATGAGCTATATCGAGGTAAGAAACCAAATCTTTCTTACTTTAAACTATTTGGCTCTATTTGTTACATCCATAATAACGGTAAGGTGGATTTGGCAAAGTTTGACCCCAAGAGTGACAAGGGAATATTTCTCGGATACTCCCTCAACTCAAGAGCCTATCGAGTGTATAACTTGAGAACTCTTGTAGTTGAGGAAAGTCTCCATGTTATTGTTGATGAATCATCATCCAAGGACACTAATGAAAAACATGTCTTGCAGGAAGAAGAATTAGAAGATGGTGCTACCGAAGAGTTGTCAAAGGAAGCAAACAAATCAGGAGGTGAAGAACAACAAAAGGATGATGAAAATCAGCAAACTCAAAGTGAACTACAGCTGCCTAGACAATGGACTTTTGCAAAAGATCACCCACCGAAAGTCGTCATTGGCAATGTAGAAGAAGGAATAAGAACGCGTTCCTCATTCAGGGAAGTTGAGAATCTGGATTATATTGCATTACTTTCACAATCTGAACCTCGCTCCCTAGAAGATGCTTTAAAGATTGATTCATGGATCTTGGCTATGCAAGAAGAATTACACCAGTTCCAAAGGAACAAAGTGTGGTTCCTCGTGTCTCATCCTAAAGATCACTCAGTGATCGGAACCAAGTGGATCTTTCGTAACAAAACAAACGATCAAGGGGTGGTAACTAGAAATAAGGCAAGGCTTGTTGCCAAAGGTTATAGCCAGGAACTTGGAGTTGATTTTGATGAGTCATTTGCTCCTGTAGCAAGACTCGAGGCAGTGAGAATTCTTTTGACATTTGCATGTTGTAATAATATTAAACTGTTTCAGATGGATGTGAAAAGTGCATTCTTAAATGATTTTATTCAGGAGGACGTATACGTGGAGCAACCACCGGGGTTTGAGGACGCGAAGCATCCAGATCATGTGTACAAGTTAGACAAGGCACTCTACGGCCTTAAACAAGCACCCCGAGCATGGTATGAAAGGTTGAATGATTTCCTCATTCAAAATGGGTTCAAATGAGGTAATGTGGATCAAACCCTTTTCACAAGGTTGAACGGTAAGGAAATCTTAGTTGTTCAAGTCTATGTTGATGACATCATTTTTGGCTCCACTAAGGATACTCTCAGCAAAGACTTTGCAAAATTGATGCAAAGCAAATTTGAAATGAGCCTTATGGGAGAGCTGACATTCTTCCTGGGATTACAGGTCACACAGATGGTCGATGGGATGTTCATACATCATAAAAAATATGCAATGGAGCTGCTGAAAAAGTTCAACTTGGCATCTACCAAACCACAACCAACACCTATGTCCACCTCTATAAAAATTGAACAAGATGAAACAGGTAAATCAGTGGACCAGAAACTTTTCAGAAGCATGATAGGTTCTTTGCTGTATTTAACTGCTAGTCGGCCCGATATTCAATTTGATGTATGTTTGTGTGCTCACTTTCAGTCAAATCCTAAAGAGTCACACTTGTCAGCCGTGAAAAGAATCTTTCGATATATTGCTGGCTTAGTGAACTTGGGTTTATGGTTTCCGCGCAATTCGAGCCTTGATCTAATTGCCTATTCCGATGCCGATTACGCGGGTTGCAAAGTGGATCGGAAAAGCACCAGCGGGTACTGCCAGTTCCTTGGAGGATGCATGGTTTCATGGGCCTCCAAGAAACAAAACTCAGTGACTTTATAAACCGCCGAAGCTGAGTATGTGGCTGTAGGTAGTTGTATTGCCCAGGTGCTTTGGATCCAACAACAAATGATTGATTATGGTGAATCCTTCAAAAACACCGTAATTCTGTGTGATAACACTTCAGCCATAAATCAATCCAAGAACCCTGTCCATCATTCTCGCACCAAGCATATTAAAATTAGACATCATTTCATTAGAGATCATGTTAGCAAGGGTATTGTAGAAATCAGCTTCATCGATACAGATCATCAAATTGCCGACATTTTCACAAAACCCCTATGTGAAGAGAAGTTCACATCTTTTAGAGGAGAATTAGGGGTATGTAGAATAGAAGAGTCTTCATCATGATTTTGTGTGCTATTGAGTGTATAGTCACTGCATTGCATCCATTTGCATTAGTCATATGCTAGTTTATATTTTCCTTCTCATACATGCGCATCAAGTTGTGTGAAAAATCAAAAGAACAAAAACAAATTGCCTGATAAGTTATCCTTGTGTGTTCTTGCATGTCTTCTATATATATAATATTCACACATTCTTGTTGTCAATTCTATGGCCTATTATGACCTTGAATACACTCACATGCCATAAATGGAGCAAAACTATCCGAATCCTGAAATCTGGAGAATTGGATAAAAGCACGTCAAATTTTGATCTTAAATTGTTGTGGTATTTCCCCAATTGTCTAAAACCTTATATATACTCTCATTTTCATTGATTCCAACATGTATGTGCATTGGGGACTCGAGCCTAACATCTCTTTTGGCCATCCGGTTACCTTTTCTATAATTTTGCTAAATTTCTTGAAAGGGGTCGACCCCTGGGGTCGACCCTCGCAAAACCAGATTCTATTTGGGGTTGAGTTTACAGGGGTCGACCCAATGGGTCGACCCATTACGGTGGTGCGTTTCCACCGCGTCCGAGCCGTTCGCGATTGGGGTCCTAACCCTAAGTTAGCCCCTCCCATGCCTATATAAAAGCTCATAACCCCCTCCAAGGCCAGCCACCATCTCTTGCAAGCCCTAAAAACTCATTTTTGGTTCCAAAATCCTCCAAACCTAGCCGCGGATCTTCCGGTGGCTAACCGCGCAAGTTTCCTTCTACGGGTCCAAGGATCGTTCCTTGCTACTCCGATCTCTTGAGGTAAGTTCTTGGTGTTGGTGGACGATCATAGACTCTCTTTTATAGCTTTCAACTCCACGGTTAAACCATCTTGATCCATACCCCATCTTGTGGCCCTTTCGATTTTTGCTTAGATGGCACCCAAAGAGACGTTCATCTCGTAGAGGAGCAGAATCAAGCAAGGCTCAAGAGATTCGCTCTAAACAAGCCACACATGTTGCATCTCTTTGCGACCAATCTTCATCCATCAAGGTGCTGGACAGAAAAGTTCTTCGTCCCTGGGCAGTGGACTTCGGTAATTTGAGCAACTATATTCCCAATTTAGTTGATGTCATCTGTAGTTAGCCCAACTTGGACGTTTTCATGTCTGCCCACCAACGGATGTATCCCAACTTAGTGCATCAATTCTATAGTAACCTATCAATGGCCGGTGACAATCCGATTTCTAAAGTCAATGGGGTTCAGATTATTCTCTCCCCACAGCTGCTAGGCGAAGCATTTCAGCTCCCTCCCGAGGGATATGCCTTTGGAGATTTTCTTGTTCCTGAAGATAGAATTTATCTTTACATGACTTATGAAGATCGAGCAGGCCGATCTGTTGCTGGGTTGAATGCAAACCGTTTCCCTCCTGTTCAACACATTCTTCATAGAATGATTACTACCATCTTGCTTCCGAGAGGGGGAGTGATAAGTGTGTATTTTTCCTTCTTAATTCATCATTATACAGATTTTTATGAGCTTAAACAATAATAAATATACACTTCTCACACTTACTGTTGATTTAGAATCAAATGTTTAATTTTTGGAAATTAAATAGTTTTAATAATGATTTTTATGTATTTATGCAGGCACACAATACGAGGAAAGCTCCAAGAAAAAGAAAAAAAAAGAAAATAAAGTTATATGTTGAACTGGGCAAGAAGTCCAGGAAATTGTTCAAAAAGAAAATAAAAAAATCAGAAAAAAAAATAAAAATTATTTGATATTTTTTAGAAATTTCTAACAATATATATACTAGATATATAGATATATATATATAGATATATATAAAAGTTTAAAAACAACCGCCCCCGCCCCCTTCCCGCCTTCGCCGCCCGCGCACAGGCGACGAGGTCGGCGAAGGCGGAGGGCGGGGGGATCGTGGACGCGGCACAACCGCGTTACGCAGTCGGCAGGGGAGGCACGCGGCGCACGCGCCCGCGTGCGACACGCGGAGGCGGCAAGAGGCGTTCGGCGGCCGGGCGATGCGTGGCGAGGCGTACGACACGCGGGCGCGTGCGTCGCGTGCGACACACGGCGACTGCGGATGGAGGTCGGCGCACGGCGGGCCCACGCGGGCGGCTTCACGCGGCTGAGGAGGTCGGCGCAACGCGCCCGCAGAGAGAGAAAAAGAGAGAAAGAGAGAAAGAGAAGGAAAAGAAGGCCAAAAAATATGTCAGAAAAATTTGGAAAAATCTGAAAAAAATAGAAGAGTGTGCAGCACATCCAGCCTAACATTTTGGATCCAATAGAGCATCAATTATGTTCACATTAAGAGAAAGGAGTGTTGTGATCCCTATAAAAGGGGGTCTATTGGCCATTGTAAGAACAAGGGAAGAGATGTTAGGAGAGTAGGAAGCTATGGGTCATTTGTAATGTAAGTTTGTTCTTTATATTTCTGAAGTTGGTGATTGTAGGAGTGGTGTTTTGTAAGCTTTTGATGTCAAGATTGTAAGTTGAAGTTATTTCAATACAAGTTTAGTTTTGGAATGCAGTCTTTTCTTAACCTCATTTCTCATTGTTGTGATCTTCATTTCAATTTGAGTTTTTCACAAAAATTGTTTATTTTCAAGTGTTCTTCAACTTATATGTTTAGCATTTCTTCAAATTCTTCCTAATTCATAGAGTTATTACCCGTTTTATTAAGTGCTATTTTATGTGATTACTGTTCATCCGAGTTAATACCTTCTGCCATTTCTTCATTTTGAAGCCTTTCCCATCTTACGTTTACTCTGAGTTCTTCATGAATGTTGTTCCTTACTTGTAGATCTAAGTTTTGTTCTTCTATCACTTCTCCAAGTTCTGCTTATTTTGTGTGTTAGAATTAATTTTTCAACGTTCTGATTTTTGCTCTATTACTGTTCATCCGAACCAATAGGTCATAGTTTTTCAAGTTTTTCATTATCTTTCTTTCATTTTCTGTTTCTGTGTTCTTCATAAAAGTTCTTCATATTTTTATTCTCTACAACTTTCATTTAGTTCACTTTGTCGAATTCCTTCTAGATTTTAAATTATTCTTTACCTTCCAAACCTCTATTTCAATAGATTTCTGTTGTAATTGCCACTTGTGTTTCCACTTGTGTTTTGTTTCAATTTCAATCCAAACCTTTTCTTCACGGTTTCATCACACATACCCAAAGCAGTAAGTCTTCTTCAAATCATCTCATGGCGTTGAGTTCCAAGACGGAGCGATCTTCATCAAAGGCTCGGCGTGGAAACGACGGCATTCTTCAATCAATTGGCTAAATTTCCTTTAGCTAAATTTCCTTTACTTATCTCTTGTCATTTAAAGTTGTAATTTCAATTTCTTTAGTGATAATCGCACTCCACAAATAAAATTTGATTTTCCAAACATAAGGGTATTTCTAACTTGAACTAAAATCAAACTTCTCTCCCCGTGGGATCGACCCGTATTCACCACTGTACTCGTATTTTCAAAAATAATTCGAGTGAGTGAGTGCGGTTATAAAATTTGAAATTTGTGTAGCACGATATTTTTAAACGACGACTGTCGAGCGCATCAGGGAGGACATGACAAAGTTACAGAAATTCATATGTTTCTAATTTACTGTCTCTTGGATGGCATCCGTATCAACTTTCCAGCACTTATTTTGGAGCATATGTGCACAAGCATAAAGCACAGGAATATAACTTTACCTTATGTTGCTGCATTAACCGCCATTTTCCAGTACAAGGAGATAAATCTTTCCGCCGAATCTTCACAAACTATACGGGAGACCGACATTTATACCATTCACTCTATTTGTCACAATATGGGTTATGTGTTGTGTGACGGTGAATTAGTCCGGCAACTAAAAACCGCAGTTCCTGCTGTTAGTTCTGATGAGGATAATGAGGATGAAGACGCCGAGTCTGATGAGGAACCAGTCCCTGCTCCTGTAGTAGATATACCCTCTGAGGCGGCCAGGCTAATCATAGATCGGTTGGATCGCATTGATGAGCGGTTAGACAAGTATGGGGAGACCTTAGAAGTCATTGAAAATGAGCTGCATGATCTGAAGCTTTCTCACCAAGAATGCACTCAAACTTTCACTGATGCCTTGGCTCATCACACCCAAATGTGCCACGAAATTTTGGATTATGTCCGACGTGCTCCAGGTCCACAAAATCCGGACGATGGCTAGGCTGTTGCCCTACATTTGCATGGCACACTACCTATACCGTTTCACCCCCTCTTTTTGATGATGCCAAAGGGGGAGAAGTTTTGACTACTACTTCTACTTGTGTGCCACTACTTATAATCTATGTGTGATTTATGCTTGCATGCATGTGTGTTGCATTGTCATATTTGAAATTGCATTTCAATAGTGTTTTAGGTGTTGCATTATCCTTGTAATCATGGCATGGCATTTTGTTGCATTGTACTTCACTTCCCCTTGTTAATGAAATCGGATTGTGGACTGTGGTTGTTTTCCAAGTAAGTAAGACATTGCTGGTTGTTGGAATATGCCTTTTTATCAATCGCATAGCTCCATGCTCCAATGGAATGAGGTTTCTAAATTGGTTCCTGATTGTGAGTTGGTTAAGCCAAGTACTTTTTATATTGTTCCGGCTCGGCTCTTTGTTATCATACAATTGGTATGGACTTTGAATTTTGTGTTTACAATTTCTGAATTTTGCCATCATCAAAAAGGGGGAGATTGTTGAACCCCCTCTATGTGGGTTATTGTAATGGATTTTGATGATGACTAAATCATTCTATATCTATTTGTTCTAACTTGAATGCCATGATAAATTCTGGAATTGTTTTTCACTTGATGAGATAAGGAGCTTTGGAAGTTCATGAATCACTTCTTCTGGTAAGAAGTTTAATTTCAATTTGCAATCGCCAAAGCTTACGCAGAATGTATGTCTTGACAGGGGCAAGAAGGCGGTTCATGAATTGAATGATACAAGGACATTTGGTGAGATCCATTCTAACTCTTTTAATGTCTATGTTCCATGTTGAAACTCATCATTTGAGTTAAATGGATTACAGAGCAACACTCTTGTCTTAGGTAAATTTTATTGGGTCTTCATTATTCATGCCTTAGATTCATGCATTTCTGTGGTATGATTTCTATTCCATAAAATACTAGGTTGGCACCACATTTTCGTGGTTTTTATCTCCCTTCTGGTTGTTATGGCACATGGGTCGACCCCAAGGGTCGACCCCTGTAGAGTATTCTATATAACAGAACACTCATTGGTTGCTACCAGCTCGAGGGTCGACCCCAAGGGTCGACCCCTTTATCATTTCTGGTGCGAGGGTCGACCCCTGTAAAAATCCCTCTTTTCAGAATCTGGGAGAACGAGGGTCGACCTATTGGGTCGACCCATTGTTCCTGGGGTGGTTAAACCTCTTCAAGGGTCGACCCCTATAAAAATTCATCCTACCAGATTCTGGTAGAACGAGGGTCGACCCCAGGGGTCGACCCATTGTTCCTGGAGTTGTTAACCCTCTTCGAGGGTCGACCCCAAGGGTCGACCCATTCCGGTCCGACCTCCAGCCATGTTTTTTGACCATCGTTTCTTTGTGCCTAAAGCCTTCCAATCCGAGTCCAACTTCCACTAATCACTCCACAAAATGTGGATCTGGTTCCCAAGCTATCTTTGACTATCAAATCACTCCACAAAATGTGGATCTGGTTCCCAAGCTATCTTTGACTGTCCTAATCAATTAAATAAACCCTAGTGGCATTAGATAAAAAGGATGAAAGGTGAGATCTGAAAAAGAAGTTTTTGAGGTTCTAATTTTTGTGTGCAGGTTCGTAACTGCAGCTCCCAAGCCCTCTTCCACCTTGCTCTGAAGCTGAAATCGAAAGGAAGAAGCTTGAATCAAGACCCAAGATCATATACAACTGAAAGCTGCATCTGAAATCAAGATCCAACCTCTGTTCGTGTTGCATTACTTCGCACTTACTTCAAGTTCGTTCTACATCCCGCAGAAGCATCAAAGGACCTTCGAAGAAGAGAAAGGGGGAGTTCTATCTCTGAAAATCTTTTTTGCTCTAAACCCCTCAAGTACTTGTTGTTTAAGTATTGAACATATGTTGTACTCTTAGAACTTCTTGAAACACATTCGTGTGTGTGTGCTCGTGATCTGTGACACGAGAGTGTGTGTGTGTGTAGTGGCCAAGATAGGCTACTGTGTGTGTGTTGGCTGTCTATTCAGCGCGTGTGTTGCTCACGTCATAGTGGAGCATTAATCCTCCGTGTGAGGGGTGGATGTAGGGGACACACTCGTGTACCCGAACCACCTAAAAATCTTGTGCTTCCATTGTGGTTTGGTTTATCATTCTTTGCATCGAGTGGGCTACTCGCTTAGCTGAGTTATCTCTTGTAGTGCCTTACCTCACTCACGACTTCTTTCAGTTCTCACGAGAAAGAGAGAGATCTTGTTCATGTGAGATTGAGTGCTTGCTTTAGAATTATTTCTATTCTATAATTGTTATTTTCTTTTGTGCATCTTTGGGTAAATAATTTTTATTGGCCAATCAATTCACCCCTCCCCTCTTGATTGCCGCCATTCGAGACCCAACAGTTCTTAGATCTTTGTCTCTACAGTGACATACCAAGGCCACCATGATTGAGGACTCAAAGGATCTCACTACACTTACATTGGATGAGTTGATTGGTTCACTCATGGCATATGAGTTGAACATCAATAGAAATGAAGAAGAAACCAAGAAGAAGAAGACTGTGGCACTCAAGATCAATCCAAAATCTTCCGAGGAGAGTGATGGAGGTTCAAATGAGAATAGTGATGAAGAGGAGTTAATGGCTCTACTCACAAGAAGAGCCAAAAAAATTTGCAGGAAAGCTAAGAAGAATGGAGCCTATCCTAGGCGGTTCTAAAAGAAGACAATGGCCAAGAAGGGAGAAACAAGTAAAAATGAAGAAATTATTTATTTTGAATGCAAGAAGGCTGGACATATGAGGGGTGAGTGCCCCGAGCTCCAAAAGAAGATCAAGAAAGGGAAAGCAAAGAAGCCCAAGGGAATGAAGGCAACCTGGAGTGACGAGGATGAGTCCAAGTCCGAGGATGAAGATGAGCTGGATGAGTTGGTCCAGAATCTATACTTGATGGCCCGAGGAGATAGCAGCACCGAGGTAAACTCTGACACTGAAAACCTCTCAAGTGAACAATGGCAATTAGCCTATGCTGATTTATATCAAAAATATAAAAATTTCAAATCTGATGATAAATCATTGAAAAAGAAAATGCATGATCTCGTTCATACTAGTGCTCCATGTGAAAAGTGTAGTGACTTAGAGTCACAAATTGAAACTTTGAAGAATGAAAATGAATTGTTGATATCTAAAGTGAGCTTGTTTGAGGAAGAGATTTCATGCACCGGGAATGAGAAGGAAGAAGTTGAGAAATTGAGAAGTTGGTAGAAAATTTAGAAGAATAAAATGAAAAATTGAAGAAGGAATTTGAAGAGCTTCTCATGAAAATGATAAAATGTGAACAAATAAGAGAGGAGGCTGAAAATAAAATTGAAACATTGCATCTTGAATTGAAAGATTTGAAGGAAGTTCTTGCCAAGTTTGTAAAAGACAAACAAAATTTGGATAATGTTCTAGGTGTTAATGTTAATTTCCAAAGAGAGGGATTGGGCTATGTGCCCAATAAGAAAAAGACGTTTGAGAACAAAATCATGCCATCTTATATGCATGCAAATACTTCCACCCACGCACACTCAAAAATTGAAAAACCTCATGCACATGCATATAATACTTGCACAAATGTGAAAAAAAATAATCTTAAGAATAGAAGAGTTTCTTAGTTTTATTGTGGAAGATTTGGACATACCATGTATGTATGCAATTTGATGAAGCATGATGATGAAAGTTTTCCAATGAAGTTGAAGAATTCAGTTGTGAAAAATAGAGCTACCTCATATGGACCCAAGTTTACTTGGGTACCAAAATCATTGTGAGAATTATTTTTATCTTGCAGGTTTGCTTGAAGGCAAAAGAAAATAAATTGTACCTGGACAGTAGTTGTTCCAGGCACATGACTGGCAATAAAGAGCTTTTCACAATTCTACAAGAAAAAGAAAGTAGATTAGTTGTTTTTGGAGGACATGGGGTAAGATAATAGGAAGTGGTAAGATAGGTAAACATTCTGAAAACTCAATTGACAATGTTTTGTTAGTCAAAAGGTTGAATCATTATCTGTTAAGTATCAGTCAACTTTGTGACAAAGGTTGCAAAGTGATCTTTGAATCTTCTCATTGCTCCATTGTAGATAAAAGCTCAAATGAAATAAAGTTCATAAGAAATAGAAACAACAATGTTTACATCATAGATTTAGATGACACCTCATGCAATAATTTTTGCTTAGTTGCAAATAATTTTGATGATGCTTGGTTATGGCACCGTCGATTAGGACATGCAAGTTTCAATGTTATCTCCAAACTGTCAAAAATAATTTGGTAATAAGATTGCCAAATCTGAAATTTGAATCAAATAAAATTTTTGATACACGCAATAAGGGCAAACAAATCAAAGCTTCATTTAAATGCAAAAGCATTGTTTCAACTGCAAGACCTTTGGAACTCCTCCATCTAGATTTATTTGGACCTAGTAGGACACATAGTTTTGGAGGTAAACTTTATGGATTTGTTATTGTTGATGATTTTTCAAGATACTCTTGGGTGTTGTTTTTAACTCACAAAAAACAAGCTTTATAGGAATTTTAAGACTTTTGCAGAAGAGTGCAAAATGAGAAGGGATACTACATTCAGACCATCCAGAGTGATCATGGTAAAGAGTTTGATAACTATGACTTTGATAAATTTTGTAAGAAGCAGGGGTACACTCATATCTACTCAGCACCAAGAACCCCTCAACAAAACGGAGTCGTGGAAAAAAAAAATAGAACACTGGTGGAGATGGTCAAGACCATGTTATCAGAAAATGATCTTCCAAGGTACTTTTGGATCGAAGTAATCAACACGACCTGCTGCATCACGAATAGAGCTATGGTAATACATATCTTAAAGAAAACTCCTTATGAGTTGTACAAGGGTAAGAAACCTAACTTTTCATACTTTAAACCCTTTGGATCTTTGTGTTATATATAGAATAATGAAAAAGAAAAACTAGAGAAATTTGATCCTAAGAGTGATCAAGGAATCTTCCTTGGCTACTCGCTCAATTATAGGGTTGATAGAGTGTATAATACAAGGACACTTGTAGTGGAAGAAAGCCCTCGTGTTATTGTTGATGAATCTACTTCTAGAAAATATGGAAAAAGGGTAAATTTTATTATTACAGGACAAGAACATGAAGAGGAAGAGAAAAGAGATGAAAGTGATCAAGAGGATGTGGCACAGGCATAATCTAACCAAGGAAATCAAGAGGCTCTGGCACAACAAGAACCACAATAAGAGTTACCCAGACAATGGAGTTTCCATAGAGATCATCTTGAGGAGCATGTCATTGGCAATCTGGAAGAAGGTATAAGAACAAGAGCTTCACTCAGGGAAGTACAAAATGCCGATTATCTTGCCTTACTTTCACAATTTGAGCCTAAAAATGTAGATGAAGCATTAATGGACAATTCCTGGATCTTGGCTATGCAGAAGGATTACATCAATTCCAATGGAATAAGGTGTGGTTCCTAGTGCCTCGCCCGAAGAGTCACCTTGTGATATGAACTAAGTGGGTTTTTCGAAACAAACTTAATGATCAAAGGGTGGTAATTAGGAATAAAGCTAGGCTTGTAGCCAAAGGCTACAATCAAGAGTTAGAAATTGACTTTGATGAATCATTTGCTCCCATAGCTAGATTAGAAGCAATCAGAATTTTACTTGCATTTGTATGATCCAGAAATATCAAATTATTTCAAATGGATGTGAATAGTACTTTTTTGAATGGTTTTGTGAAGGAGGACGTATATGTGGAGCAATCACATGGGTTTGAAGACCATCGGCATCCCAACCATGTATACAAATTGGACAAAGTGCTCTATGGATTGAAGTAGGCCCCCCGAGCTTGGTATGAAAGGCTAAGTACTTTTCTTATTAAGAATGACTTCAAGAGAGGTAATATTGACCAAACTTTGTTCACTAGAACTTGCAATGAACATATTTTAATTATACAAGTATATGTTGATGATATAATTTTGGAGCCACAGATAATGCCTTGAATGAGGAGTTTGTTAAGTTGATGCAAGGGGAGTTTGAAATGAGTCTTATGGGTGAGCTAACATTTTTCTTGGGATTACAGATGAAATAGTCAGAAGATGGAATTTTTATCAACCAGAAGAAGTATACACAAGAGCTGATCAAGAAGTACAAGTTCGAGACTACCAAGCCACACTCCACTCCTATGTCTACATCTCTTAAATTGGATAAAGATGAGCATGGTAAGAATGTTGATCAAAAACTTTTTAGAGGAATGGTAGGATCCTTGCTATACTTGACTGCTAACAGACCCGACATATAATTTAGTGTTTGCATGTGTGCTGGATTTCAGTCTTGTCCTAACGAAACACATATGTCTACCGTGAAAAGAATTTTTTGATATTTGGTTGGATCTAGTGATCTTGGTTTGTAGTTTCCCAAAGGTTCTAGTTTTGATCTGGTTGCCTATACTGATTCAGATTTTGCGGGTTGTAAAATGGATCGCAAAAGCACTAGCGGGTACTGTCAATTTCTAGGGGGTTGTATGGTTTCATGGGCCTTTAAGAAATAAAATTCAATGGCACTATCAACTGCTGAAGCCGAATATGTGGCTACAGGCAGTTGTGCCGCCTAAATGCTATGGATCCGGTAGCAAATGACTTATGTTGGCATATCTTTGAAAAACACACCCATTTCATGTGCTAATACTTCAGCAATAAATCTCTCTAAAAATGCTGTTCAACACTCTAGAGCAAAACACATTGAAATTCGATATCACTTTCTTAGAGATCATATAAATAAGGGTGATTTTGAACTGAATTTTGTAGATACAAACAATCAACTTGTAGATATTTTTCCCAAACCCTTGAATGAAGAGAAATTCTCAAATATAAGGAGAGAACTTGGAATTTGCAGACTAGATGATTAGTAAGTTCATGGTATTCATATGCATAACACATACACTCACTTGCATATATACTTTGTGAATATGAATAAAATCCTATACACACGTTGAATTCTTGCATATTTTGTGAATAAATAGTTTTTTAATTAAAGTGAAAAGAAAAAAAAATCTTACAAGATCTTGATTTTTGCTTGATTACTCATTCTCCTTGCATGCTTGCTTGTATATAGTTTAATACACTTTCCTTGAATTTTCTAAGACCATACTGTTATACATGTGTAGTTCATGTGTGATTTTGATGATGTCCAACTATGACTGATTAATTATTGTGCATTTGATATTGATCCAACTATGATTCACTGTGTGTGTTGATTTTCATGTTGCTATGTTCTGCATGAGATTTTCTTAAGAGTAAAGATTTCATTTCATGGAATCTCATGTTTAAATTCTTGGATCATGATGAAATCCTTATTCATCTTGAAACTCTGATATTCATAACATTCTGAATGATGTTTACTTTGATTCCTCTCATGATGTAAGTAAATGAGTATTCTGAAAGTCGACAGATGAGGAAAAGAGTTGACAGACACATGAAGTAATCTGCTGCAAGCCAGAACAGAAATCGAGAAGGTGTGTCAACACATATGATAAGTGTGTCGACCCATATAGACTCAACTGAAGGGCCAGTCGACCGACATAAAGGGTTCGGTCGACCGAATTTCCTAGAATTGAAAAGATTGAGATTGTTACAGGTTTCGGTCAACTGATGCTTAGAGTTCGGTCGATCGACTGGTTCAGATGGTTGAAGCAACAAGACGTAGGTAGAAAAGTCAACTGAAGAATTTTAGAACAAGGCATCATGTAGTAGTGGGAATCCAATGTTAAGGTAGATTGGGGAGGTGATACTGATAGATCAAGGTATCTTGAAGCTGGACATGGCTTTAGAAGCAACTGGACCCAAGCAACTAGAGATGGTTAGGGCAATTGGGTGAAAGTAGATAAGTTAACTGAAGCTCCAAATGCCAATCTTGTGAAAACACAGACTGAAAGAAGCTCAAGGTGCAAGGGGCCTTCAATTTGCTGAAATGAAGTTGCAAGGGCATGGCCAGAACTATCATAGGTTAGAATGTTCAAAATGTGTCGACCTACTTCAGTAGTAAGTTGACCTACTTCATCTAAGTCGACCTACTTCTCAGATGAGTCGACCTACATGCTTACAAGAAGCAGAATATGAACAACAGATAACAAAGTGTGTCGACCTACTTCAACACTGTGTCAACCTGTCAGAGCATGTCCATGGGACATTCGGGCTGAAACCTCCTTGGACAACTAAGTGTGTCAACACAAGTCTGCCAATGCGTTGACACACCATCAAAATCCAGTACCAGTTTTATGGGGAACTTTCTTCAGGCTGCGTCGACACCATCCTCTCAGAGTGTGTCGACACAGGACTGATTCCATGAGCAGTTTTAGGAGCAACAGGAGTCAAGTAGTCAGAGTGCGTCGACACACATCAGAAGTGTGTCGACCTACATTGGTTAATAGCTCAATCAGAGGTTAGAGTGTGTTAACACACATCAGAAGTGTGTCGACCTACTTTGGTTCTCCAGATCAAATTGCTCTATCTGTGGTCAGGGTGTGTCGACCTAACCTTCATGATAGGTCAACCAAACTGGTGATCCAGCAGTGCAAGCAACAGCCAACAGCCAGCAACCAGCAGCTTCACGGAGCATATTACAATAGTGTGTCGACACACACATCAGGGTGCGTCGACACATACACGTCTGGCTCGCAGTCCAACATGCAGCAGCCCGCGTAGGTGGTGAGGTGCGTCGACACACCCCACTAGGTGTTTCGACACAAATGAAGCCCAGTCGACAGATCTGCCTACTCAGTCGATTGACCTGAGCCCATCCATACAAACACGCGAGTCTTTAAGCAGTCACGTGTTTACTTACTCCTAGTCAAGGGCACACACCTCCATGACACGTTGATGGGGACATCAGAGCATGGAGATTGATTTCTTGAGTTTGGACATTGTTCATGAGTCATTTGGGTTCTTTTGTAGGCCATTAGTAGGCCATAAGGGTCATGTTGGGTCATAAGTCTAGGTATTTGGGCCATTGGCTTGCATAAGGCCCACTGGGAACAATTAAGAGGATGGCGACCCCGGCTTGGAAGTCCATTTGGGCTGGTCTAGAAGCCCACTTGGGCTGGGCCCTTGGATGGACCAAAAGAGGCCACATCCTCCTTGGTCCAACTTGGACCAAGGGAGCCACCATTGTTGACTTCCATGGGGAAGCTGTGCACTTCCTCCCTTCCACCACACAATTGGACATTTTGTCCAAGAGAAAATCCCCTCCCATGCTCCATGTGCCGTCCCCCTCCCCTCCTTTCCCCATTTTAAAATTTGGTCCAAGTTGTCCACCCCCCTTGTTGACTTCTTGGAAGACCAAGGGTGCCCCTTCCTTCCCTCTCCCCATAATGTGTTGTTGAGGGTCATTAAGTCATGTGGAGTCCTAATTAGGTCTAGGGTTTACATATAAATATTATCATGTAACAATTTTAGAAGAAGGAATGAAATATTTTTTTCTTGGAGCAAGCAAGGGCTGCCCCCTTCATCCTTCTTCTTCCTCCTTCTTGCAGCTGTGTAGGCTGCAAATTGATAGCCACAAAACTTGTAGTTGAAAAGCCATGCCACAATTTAAAAATAATCGCACTCACTCACTTAAAAAGATTAAAATTAGAGTAAAGTGGTAAGAACGAGTCGATCCCACGGAGAAGAAATATTTTCAATTAAGCATGAGATGGAAAATTCTTATATTTGAGAAGATCCGAATTTTGAGTGAGATTAAACTAATGAAAATAAATTACATGAAAATAAACTAAGTAAAGAATATGAGAGGGTAAAAGAAGAGAAATTTGGAAGATGGAGAGAGAAGAACATAATTTTTCAAAATCTGAATTTTATTACTACGAAAGGTGACAAGTACAACTCTCTAAAAAATGAAAATACAACTTGTAAATAAAAGAGAAAAGGGAGAAATAAGAGCCAAGATGATGAAGATTAACGCCGTCGCCTCCTTGCTGAGCCTTGGAAGAAATCGCTCCGTCGTAGAGATGACACCGCCTTTAGAGCACCGAAGGAAGAAGATCTGCCTTGGGATGTGTGAGGAAAATAGTGGAGGGCGATATAGATAGAAGAAGAAGAAAAATAAAATAAAATATGTGTGGAGATGAATAGAGAGATAGAGAGGGCTATGGTGGAAAAGTGAAGAAAACACAGTAAACTAAACTGAAAATAGAGAGTGATTAGAAGAAGAATAGCTTGAAAACGAGAAGGAATTAGAAGAAGTAAAAGAAATAAAAGTTGTAGATCTGAAAAATATGAAAAAGATTGATGAATAACATAGAGAGAGAAAACGAAGGGAAGAGGGTGAAAAACTAGGAAGAACAAGGGTCTATCTGCGCGGATGAATAGTAAAAGTCTAAAAAATTGAACTTCGAAAAATAATTAATAACTTGAAAATGGTTAAGAATTGGAGGAAGAGAGAGAAGAATAAAATTTAGATATTTGAACAACAAAAGAGTTTGATGAAGAGACTAAGATGAAAAGAATATCAGAAGAGGAAGAAAACAGAGGAAGAGAAGAGTTATGTAAAACCGGGTGAACAGTAAAAATGCAGAATTGAACTTTAAAAAACTAAGAATATCTTGAAAACGAGAGAGAGTTAGAAGAAGATAAAGATAAAGAAATTGTAGATAACTTAAAAATGAAGAACTTTGTAGAAGAAAGAAATTTAAGAAAACGACTAGAAAAGTATGAAAATGGCCTTAGAAGAAAGGCTAACTCCTCCTTCAGTCTCCTCTTGGACAGTTTATATAGGGTTCAAAGAAAACTCACAAAAATCTCTCCATATTTAGCTTGAATCCACCTTATCAGTATCAAGGATTGATCAAAGTAGGTCTCTTGCCATGTTTAGAGTCCCCCTTTCCTCAAACAAGAGGAGATAAGCTCAAAAAGTAGAAGATAACTGCGATCGGGTTCTGTTTCTGATTCAGACTGAAAATAGCGACCTCTTAAGTGTCGTTTATTCCTTAATAAGCGACTCTTCACTCGGGCGCACATTCTTCATTTCCGTATTTTAATATTTTTCCAGTATTTTTATCTTTTCGGTATATCAGGAATTAGCGCCCGTGTAAACGGTTGCAATTTCTTCAATGGGCGACACTTCAAACCGTCGCTCAATCTTTTCCTTTTTCTTTCTATTTTTGATCACAATGAATAGGCGCCCGCCAAACTGTCGCCATTTCTTGAATCTGCGCCCTCTCAGAAGAGCGTTCATTAAATAGCTCCCGGATCTCGGTCGCTCATTCCTATAAATTCAGAAAAATTAAAGATAATCAATATTCTTGATAAAAATAGTTATGTAATTTTTTAATTAAATCTCACATTGTCATTTTTACTCAAAATTGGTGATAAAATCATGAAAACTCCAATTAATGGTGAGAATGAGATATGGGTGATATTAATGCACAACTATGTTCAATAAATATTCAAAAGTGATGAGTGTGATGTAACTTATGATATGAAATATAGCACTTATCATATCCCCCAACTTACTTATTACTAGTCCCTTAGTAATGCAAATAAATTGAAATTTAGGACTAACAAGAGTTTATAAAATTCATACTTCCATATCTAACTTTTCCATCACAAAATTAACCAAAGATTAGGAATTAGGAATCATTAATGCACACTAGCCTTATGTAGGAAATTAAGGTACATGATTATGAATTCAAATCAAAGCTCAATAGCACTTGTGCATGTGTAACTACCAAATCCACAGCTTAGACAATTGCGTCCCCCATTTGTTATTCCGAACAAGTGTTTTTCAACCATGCACCTCTTAGATCAGAGCATTAATCATACTAGCTATTTATCTGCCTTATTTATCTGTCCCTTTGGGATCTTTTTCTACACACATGATGCTGAACTACCCTTCACTGTTTAACATGAACCTCGACTCTTACCTTAGGAGAAGCAGGTCCAGTTACACAGATCAAGATTCCCTTTTCCTTTTGACGCGAACCTCAATACGTCTTAGGTGAAGTAGGCTCGGTTACTAAGACTAGGAGTATTTTTCATGATGTTTCTTTTTTTCTTTTCATTGTGCTTTTGTACTTATTTGATAGATAACTTGGCAGAAAGTTTGAAAATATCTCTTTCTTGAGAAGTGCAGAGCATCATACAACATACCCAAAATAGCAGAAGGCTTGTCTTGCTTGTTTCATTAGTGTGCAGAGTGATTATTTCATTTTTTTTCTAAAGTACACATGAACTTTAAAGAGATTCTTATATCAGTTTTCCATAGCTAGATTGAATAAATTTTCCATCATCCTTCTCCCTAGTCTTTTCTATTACAGAATTACTTTCAATGTGAGCATGAATCAAGAAAACTCAATTGGGGATTTCATCTTTTCACTTTACATGATATGCAGATATTAAGCAAGAACTCATGTCAGGTTGTACTATATGCATCATGAAATGAATTTTTTTCTCCCCCCCAACTTGAATGACATTGTCCTCAATGGCATATATAAGCAATAAAAGTAACAGAACAATGTAACAATAAAAATTACTGAGAAGGAAAGAGACAACCTGATATGTGGGTCGAAAGACTCCTTTAAGATAGCGGCAACAATGTCAACTTCTTCTTCTTGACCTGTCTACTGAAAAATACACTAAAACATCAAATAATAAAAACCTTGGGTTACCTCCCAGAAGCGCTAAGTTTTCCGTCTTCAGTCAGACGCATGCATAAGAGGTGCAAACTCCATAACCAACATGTGGATTTGAGAATGAACCACCATATTATCTTATCAACTTTTAATTTCTAGCATTTGTGCCATGAGAAGACAAGAGTTTGCATGTACATGCATGGGCTAAAAGTATGTTGGTTTTGTATATTATTGAGTTGAACATTAGAAGTATATTTGAATCAATTTTCTTCCTTAGGGGGCATATGCAAATCAATGGCCATTAACCTAGCAATATCTGGTTGGAACCTTTGCCCAGTATCTACCCATCGGTCCCCTTTTATTGACTACTCCCTCCATGTCAGCTTGCTCAGGAACCAGTGGCTTATGAATAAGATTGACATTATTAGCCACACTCCCCTCACTGATAACCTCATGTGCATTAAGAAAACTAATTAACCGTTCTTCCTGATGGAGAGTCAAATCAAAGGTGAAAATAGCTGGCATATCCCCCTCAGGTCCTAGAATCTCATAATGAAGAGGCTTAACTGTTCAGAGAATCAATTTGGAAGGAAGCATGAGTCCAAAATCTAATTCATCGAATGATTCAGACTTTATTGGACTAGGCTCAGGGGTCAGATCAAATGTGAAATTCTCTAATAAGACCCACTCATCAAATTCATTAATCGAATGAAGATTGTCAAACAACTTATCTAATAATGGGATAGGTAGATTAAAGGTAAAATTTTCCAACCAGGCCCCTTCACCAAACTCATCAATCATATTAAAATTATTCATCATATTGTCCAATAACGGGGTGGGTAGATTAAATATAAACTTTTCTAAACAGGCCCCTTCATCATATTCTTCAAAAGGTGGAGGATGTTCAGAATTCATCTCCAATAAATCGTCACAATTATTAACCACAAAGTAATCCTCCTCTTCATGTATATCCTTAAATGAGTTCTTTGGGCCACTTTTCTTCATGATGATACTCTTAGCCTCAAAACATTCATAGGATGAGATGATGATATCAAGATAATCATCATTATTCTTCAATCCACCCCCTAATGCCTCTCCTTCCTTCATCATAATGTTGTTAGTGCACTCCCCCTCACTCTCACTATTGACGTCTTGAGCCAAAATGGCAGGCATAAGATCATCATCATCATCATTCACGTGTTGAGGAGGTTGGTGTAATATTGAAGGAGGGTCATGGTAGGTAAACTAAGAATACACAATCTGAGGTTCGAAGTAGTGGCCTAGGGAATCTCCCCTAGAATTGATATTACTGTTGAAGTTAGGGTGAGATGAGTTGGGCTGAAGTTGATTACACATGGGTTGCTCATGGACTTCTTTGGGTGAAAGTTTAGATGAATTGACTTGAATTGTTTAATCCATCTAAGGGAAATTTGGGTGATTGCTCCAGCTAAGATTATAATCATCAGAGAAGGTATCATACTATAGCTGAGAGAAACCTACGGCATATTGAACTTGAGCTTGGATGACTGGTGGGAGTCGGGCTATAGTAGGACACTCACTCACATGGTGAGTAAGATTGGCATAGAAATCGTAGGTTTCCTTAGAAGTTTGGATTGGGCTTTCATATAGACTTGATGAGAGTTGGACAATGACATTATCGTCTATCTTAGAGTCAAGCACTACCTATTTTTCTATCTCACGATGTCTAGCCTGCATGAAAGGTCCTACATATTGTTTATGAGATGAGATAGAGGCAAGATTCATCGAATTTTTACTCAAAGTTTCAAACAGATCATAAGCCTCATCTTCACTTTTGTTCATGAATGCCCCTCCACAATATATGTCCACCATTTATCTATCATAATCAAATAACCCCTCATAAAATGCATACATAACTTGCCATTTGGGCAACCCATGATGTGGACATTGACGTAACTAATCCTTCAGCCTTTCTCAAGATTCATGAATCTGCTCTCCCGGAAGCTGAGTAAAGCCTACAATCGCCCTTCTCATGATGTTGGTCCGAACTATAGGGTAATTTTTTTTTTAAAAATTCTAATCGCATAACTTCCCAAGTCCTAATGATCTTTTCAAAACTCCCTAACCAACATTTTACTTTATCTTTCAATGAGAACGGAAATAAGATCAACTTAAGGGCATCATCACTAAAGTTCTAGATTTTGACCAGGGAGCAAATTTCTAAAAAGTCATCAAGATGCCTATAGGGATTTTCATCGGGATTCCCATAAAAAGATGGGAGCATCTGGATGATACTAGGGCGAATCTCATAATGATCCACATGAATATTAGATATTTCAATGCAAGTTTAGGGTTTATAAGTAGAAGGAATAAAGTGTTCCTTCATAGGCATAGGTTTCACTCCTTGATGGATAGCCATTGATGTTGATCGAAATAAATGAGACCCAAAGGATTAGTTTTCAAGATTTTTTTGTTTTATTTTGTTTTATTTTTATTTTTTTGTTTTGAAAAGTAATGCAATCAACAACTATATGAATAATGCATGCTATTGATATTGTTGTTGTGATGGTGTGTGATGATGATGTGAATATGGTGTAAGCAAGTGATACACTAACGCAAGCAATCAATACCAAGCATGAAATTCGTGGGCATGTCATCTTAACAATGCAGAGAAAGGAAAACACACGTCGAGACGTGGAGTAAAAGGGGTAAAAGGAAAACACACACCGTGGGTGTGGAGCAACTAAAAGTAAGTGAATAAGTAGAGGAGATAATGAACTAGATGACAAATACCCAAAGAAAGAAGACAGATGTGATCGCCACCAAGGTTAATAATGCAGTAAAGCCACACTATGTACCTTGGAAAGAGTCGAGTGAAGCCACCCGCCCACGGGAGAAAGAAACTAGGCACTGCAACGGAAAAATCGCCATACAACGTCAAACGGTCCTACGATAGACCGCCTGAGATCAACAATCGGTCTTCCAAACGGCAGCAAGAGCACCCAGAACAGAAACGTGGAACTTGAATCTCCACCCCTCTTGACCGGCCAGAAGAGCTGGACCTCGTGCAATGAGCTCTGTAAACCTGCAAGAGAATGTAGACACGAAGAAAAACAACCCAATAAGCCCTTGGACTAGTGTAGTATCTATAATGCAATTAAACTAAGATGCATAAAAGGAAGGGTGAATACCTGGGGGTTGGTGGTTTTTTAACCCCTGTAGGGCGTGGAAAAAAGTAGGAGGATGTTTGAAAACGTGGTGTAAATACAAAAGAACGTGGAAGAGGAAAATGGAATATGCTATGATGTTGCAAAGAGAAGAAAGAAAACTAAGAAGGAAAGACACAAACTAAACCAATGGAACTCAATACTCCCTGGACCAGAAGCCTTATGGATGTAGAAAGGACTTCTCACTGTTTGGTACTCGCTCCAGGATGCAGCAGCACTTCGTGGCAAGCTTCAAAAATCTCCTCCTCAAGCCATGAAGTCAATGGTTCTATTTATAGACCCCCAAACTCTCTAGTCGAGTTGGAGAGATAATGACACGAAAATAGGGCTAGACTTAGATAAATCTCGAAGATAATACTCCCAAGAGTCCATAGAAACAAACAGAAGATTCTGAGAGTCTCTATCTAGATAGAAAACATCAAATCAAGGATTTTAGTTCGACCACGGCCGAAGAAAGGAAGATCAGGCAGAGCAGGACTCTCTGTCTCCCCTAACGGTCTTGCGATAGACCGCAAGGCTTGAAAACGGTCGACCGATAGACCGCATGGCTCAGTCGTCTAGAAAGAGATAAGACCGAAGAAACCCAATAGGACTCTCTGTCGCCTAACGGTCTAGCAAAAGACCGCCAATCTGGACTAAACGGTCGTACGATAGACCGCAAGGCTGATAGGCATGGCAAAAGAGATAAATGCCAATAAATCTTCATATAAATACACAATAAAAACCCTTATTAGCCCTTATCCAGGCCCAATAAGTCCAAATGTCGAAAGGTAAAAGGAACCAAGCCCAACCAGGGAGAATGACCCATAAAAATAAGCCCAAAAGTGACCAAAAATGGCCTAATAACCAGTGAACAACTTGGAACATCATAAAAATATATAAGGAGATGACCCAACTCATTGGTCATAAAACAGGTGTCAACAGATGTCCCTCCTTAACGTCCTCTTTGTAGGGGAGTGAGAGGAGGTGAAGCGAAAGTGAAATGGAATATGGAGATGAAGCAGAAATGCAGCGGAGTGGACCGAAAAGCGGGCGTTAAGGTAAACCGACACCCGTCCTCAACCAACAAGCGATAGGAATCTTCCGGAAAACTTCGAACCAATCACAAGGAACAGCCAAACCGAATGACACATGTCTGGAGGAATTAACAACTAAAGAAAATAAAACACGACCAACCTCCTCATTGGAACGCACAGCTGATAGGCGATCGGAGCAGCGGAAAATAAAGAGACGAGCAACTAAACTCCAGACAGGAATCCTCAACTAACCAAACCGAGCAAAAAGGCCGAAGGAAACCTTCCAACTCAAAGTGGAATGACTCTCCTTACTCAAGACCATGGATACATAGCTATCCACCATTACTGAGACACTTTAGCTAGATGAGGGCACATGAATGCTCAAAAATGCGTATGATGCATGCTGGACAAAAATAAAAGAAATCATCAAAACAAAGTGCGAAGAAAGATAAAATATAAAATACTCGAGAATAGTATTGCTAGATCGGACAAATCAGGGTCAAGATACTATCTGCAACCACGACGTGCAATGATAGAACCATCGTCCCCCAACTCTTCCAACCTAACGGCCTATCCAACGATTAAGCATGTGCACCTAGATCATCATCATTTTTGTTAAAGGGGAACATCAGATCCCAGAACACATGAATGACCAGCCAGTTCTCGAGGTAATATATAAGGTAGATACCATATAATAATGCAACAATGAGAAGGGATAGAGAGCCATACCTGACTTACCTGCTGGAGAGGGGGATTTCTGTAGCCCATCTAAGAGTAGCCGAACTAGGTCCATCAGGACCAAACGAGGCTCAGCTCATCCAAGTGACAGCCCCATAGGGCCCACTTAGGCTAAAAAGCCCAATAAGATCACTCGGGATCTCACCCTTCCTCGGCCGCCCTTAAGCTCGGAAGGCCCGAGCGTCGGTCAGAACGGAGGAAGACCCATGCCCGAGTTATCCCCTCATCGGGATAGAGGCAAGCGCTCAGCGTCCACTCCGACCTATCTTCATCCGATCTATGCCTATCGCCCGGACAGGGTTGGCACCTTTTATGCTCGGACCAACCGACGATTGCTTATCCACGCTGCCGTTGAGAGCCCTTTATGAGCAGGAGTTTATAAGGATAAGAGACCCATGATCCCTCAAGGCTATGAAGATCCCACGATGAGGACGTAAAGATCCCACGATGAGGACGTAACTCCCGCCTGAAACTCCTCAGCTTACGGGACTCATAAGGTGAGCACACTATATAAACCTGGGACTCCCTCCAACGAAAGGTAAGGGCAATACACGCCTAAAAACCCCTGAGCAGGAACCACTTCACCACCTTGGTGTTGGGGGATCTCGTGTACCTCTTTCTACCTCCCTCCCTATCTTCCACCATTGCTCTACTGACTTAAGCATCAGAGGGTTTTCCCAGGGAACCATCCTTGGGCCCCCTGATCCGTTTCCCTTTCTCTGTAGTTCACTATTCGGTGATCATCCTCCCAGCTCAGGACAAGCGCGAGATCACGCCCCTTCATCTGGCGTAGTCTGTGGGAAACGACCAAAGAGCCAGTATGGTGCGAAGAAGTTCAGGGAGGAGGTCTGCCGGCGACAGGGGAAAGGCCATGGTGGCGGCGGGGGAAGGCCACTCTCAAGCCTCCAAAACCCCCCCTCTGGTGCCAACACTACTGCCGATGGACCGCCCCCTTCCCCCGCGGCAGGGCTATCGCCCCCTCCCCCTGCGGCGGTAGGGCTACCGCTTAACGGCGGCGCTGACGCCTTCCAAGCCCTCAACGCAAAACTGGACATCCTCGTGGAACTCATGAGGACCCAGGTGGCTAGGGATGGAAGGTCACGTGCCCCTCCGGAGAGCCCTCCCCACGAGAACGTGTCCCAGCACACCGCCGGAGGCCGCTTCACCTTCCGGGGGCAGCAGCTCATCCGTAACAGGTCAGGAGGACCTTCACAAGCCCCCCTCCGGAACAAGAAGCCTCGTCCACACCGAAGAGGGGAAAACCTGGGGAACACCGTCCGAACCCCTCTTTGCGGGTTCAATGGCCAGGCCACTTATCCCGAGGGAGCCCTAAGCCTGTCGGTTACTCTCGGCACCCCACCCAAAACCGTTACGGTCATGGTGGACTTCATAGTGATCAAAGGTATGATAGCATACAACGCAATCTTCGATCGGGGAATCCTCAGCCGAACGAGAGCGGTGCCTTCTACCTATCACCAAAAGATGAAGTTTCCCACCAAAAATGGGTTGGGGGAAGTCCGAGGCAGCCATGCCATGGCTAGAAGGTGCTACAATATCTCGGTTGAAGCCACAAGGCCGAATGGGAAGAACAAGGGCCCCCCGGAAGTCGAGGAAAAATCCGCAACCGCCTAGCCTGGAGGCGAATTGCTAGCGGTTTTCCTAAACGACGACCCGAACCTAGGAGTAAAGATCGGAGCCGACCTAACATCTGGAGTCCAATAGCAATACAAAGGGTTTCTTTCCGCGTACATCCGGGTCTTCACATGGTCTGATGATCAACTCCCTGGGATACCGGAGAAAACGGTGATGCATAAGCTCAACCTCGACCCAACCATGAAGCCCGTACAATAACGCAGAAGGAAGCACGTGCCAGAGAAGCAGGCGATTATCAAGGAGCAAGTCACCAAGGGGCAAAAGACTGGTCTTTTTAGACCGGTCCTGTACCCGACGTGGCTGGCTAACGTCGTCCTGGTGCCCAAAGCTTCGGAAAAGTGGCGAATGTGCGTGGACTTCACCGACTTGAATAAGGCTACTCCAAAGGACTGCTATCCGCTACCGAGCATCGACCAACTGGTTGACTCAACCTCGGGCAACGAGATACTTAGCTTCCTAGACGCCTATTTAGGTTACCATCAGATCAGAATGCATCCAGAAGACATCGAGAGGACCACCTTTATCACCGACTTCGGCGTACACTGCTACACCCGGATGCCTTTCGGGTTGAAGAACACTGGAGCCACGTACCAGAGACTGGTCAATCATATGTTCGAGGGACAGCTCGGTCAGAACGTCGAGGCTTATATTGACGACATGCTCGTGAAGACCCCCAAGGCCGAGGACCACTTCGCCGACCTAGCGGAAACCTTCGACACCCTCCTGAAGTACAACATGAAGCTCAATCCTGCAAAGTGCGCCTTCAGACTAAGGTCCGGGAAATTCTTGGGCTTCTTAGTCACCCAGCGTGGGATCGAGGCCAACCCCGACAAAGTCCAGGCCATCCTGGACATGCGCCCACCCACCTGCATCAAAGATGTTCAACGCCTTACCGGGCGCATTGCCGCGCTCAGCAGATTCCTGTCCCGCGCGGCTGAACGATGCCTACCCTTCTTGAAACTGTTGAGGGGGCCTAAAATGGCATCTACTACATTCGCGTGGGACGAGGAATGCCAAAAAGCAATCGCCGAGCTTAAGGAGTTCCTGGCTTCGCCTCCGGTGCTTTCCAAGGCCGTATCAGGCGAAACCTTGCATCTCTATCTCTCGGTGACTCCATCTACAGTTAGCTCGATCCTAGTCAGAAATGACTCGGGAGTCAAGAGACCGGTCTACTACACCAGCAAGGTGCTCAACGAGACCGAAAGAAGGTACCCCGCAACCGAGAGACTCGTGCTAGCGTTGGTTACCTCGGCCAAGCGCCTCCGACACTATTTCCAAGGGCACTCCATCACCGTGCTGACCGGTAAACCATTGAAGAGGATCCTCGCTCACCTTGAAGCCTCGGGATGCCTCGTCAAGTGGGCCATCATGCTCGGGGCCTATGATATATCGTATCGGCCACGCTCGACTATCAAAGGCCAGACGCTCGTTGACTTCATCGCCGAGAGCACCATCCCAACTGAAGAAAGATCTCCATCCACGCCTGGGCCGACCCGGGAACTGTTCGTCGACGGATCCTCCAACTCAGTCGGGAGCGGCGCCGGGATCCTTCTGAAGTCCCCCGAAGGAGCAGAGCTACAGTACGCCCTAAAGTTCAACTTCCAAGCATCTAACAATGCTTCCGAGTATGAGGCCCTCATAGCGGGAGCCCGCATGGCCCGGCGGTTGGGGGCTGAGCGAGTCAGGATCCACACTGACTTCCAACTGGTCGCTAGCCAGGTCAACGGCGGTTATGAAGCTCGAGAAGCACCGATGATCAAATACCTCCAACTGGTCAAGACAGTGGCACAACAATTCGAGAGTTTTGAGGTAGTCCAAATACCTCGGGAGGAACACTCCCGAGCGGACACCCTCTCTCGGCTGGCCTCCTCTCTTGACCCCGAGGGCACTCGATCCGTCCTTCTTGAAGAGCTAGAGCGGCTGAGCATCGATTCGGAGCTCCTAGCTGTTGACTCGGCCTCCCCAAGCGACTGGCGTACCCCAATCTGTCGTGGCTTCAAGACTCTCATGAGCCTCCCGACCCTCAGAAAGCCCGAAGATTGAAGTACCAAGCTCGGCAGTTCGTCACTCTGGATGGCGCTCTCTACCGGAGATCGTTCTCCGGTCCTCTCTTGAAGTGCCTCGGCACCGACGAAGCCAACCGAGCGATCGAAGAAGTTCACAAAGGTCTGTGCGGAGCGCATTTAGGAGGTAGGTCGCTCGCCAAGATCTTGCTATGGCTAGGTTACTGGTGGCCCACTCTGCAGCGCGACTGCTCGACCTACACACAACACTGTGACCGGTGCCAGCGATTTGACCACTTGGTCCATCAGCCAGCAATGGAGCTCATCACCCTAGCCGAGCCTTATCCTTTCGCTCGCTGGGGAATCGACATCCTTTGGCCATTCCCCACGGCCCAGGCCCAGAAGTTCATTATCGTCGCCATCGATTACTTCACTAAGTGGATCGAGGCCGAAGCCACAGCGAGGATCACCGAGACAGTCGTCTGGAATTTCGTCAGGAAGTCGATCATCTGTCGTTATGGCATCCCCCAGGTGACAGTAAGCGATAATGGTCGACAATTTGATTCTCGTTATTTTCGAGACAGGTGTGCCGACCTAGGTATTCGCAATCACTTCACCTCGGTCGCCTACCCTCAGGCTAACGGGCTGGTCGAAAATGCCAATAAGACTATCTTAAAAGGCATCAAGACTAGGCTCGGCAAAGCCACGGGCAGCTGGCTTGAGGAATTGCCGAACGTACTTTGGTCACACAGAACAACTCCCAGAACGGCAACCGGTGAAAGTCCCTTTCAGCTGGTATACGGTACCGAGGCCGTAATCTCGTTGGAGATTGGCAACCCCTCCCTCTGAGTCATCTGCTTCTCGTCCGAGGCAAACGACTAGAAACTGCTCAAAAATCTCAACCTGGCAGATGAAGTCCGAGAGATTGCTAGCATCCGAGCAACAGAATACCGACGTAGCCTCACTCGATACTACAACGCCAAGGTCGAGATAGACAATTTCAACCGGGAGACTTCGTCCTCAGGAAAGCCGAAGCCTCTCGACCACTTGAGGCGGCGGGCAAGCTATCCCCTAATTGGGAAGGCCCCTACCGAGTGGTCGAGACGCTCGGAAAAGGAGCATACCGTTTATCCACGATGGAAGGAGAGCTCATCCCTCGGACCTGGAATGCGATTACATTGCGCAAGTTCTACTTCTGAATATTGAGCATTGTGCAAACGACATGAGATAAAACAAAAGGCTCCTTTCTTTTATTCAAACAACCCGCTTGTACATCAGGAAGGCCGAAGCCAGGAAAATACATGTCAAAAAAGCAAAAAATCCATCTGGCGCCGCCGTATGAGCCCATCGCTCGGCTGACTCGGATGACCTTCCTACGTCCAGCCACTGACTCTGTCTCGTGTAGAAACTGGCTCAGATAAAGGATAGTCGACCCCGTTGGCTCCGGCAGCTCGGGACAAAGGTGACAGAGGGATTAGGAAGGAGAAGGCTACCTTTCAAGTTGAACTTGGAAGAGAAGGGGGAGAGGGAATGCATATGAAAGCATCCTCCCCGCCAACCTGCCAACTCTTTGGAAGAAAGAGAGTGCAGGCACCCTCCGAAGAGTGAAAGAAAGGAGGAGCAGAGCAGAAGAGGAAAGAGAGGCTGCGGGGGGGGGGGGGGGGGGGGGGGAAGAAACCAGCAGAGCTGGACGAGGAGGCAGGGGAAAGCCCGGAAAGGAGGGAGCTTAATTGGCTTCCTCCTCCCCTCCATGGAGCGAGCAGGAAGGGACGGGCGGCAGAGATGCCTTATGCCCCCATCCGTCCACCATCTCGTCCCCCTGCAAGTGATGCGCTCGACACCCGTCGTTTAAAAATGCCGTGCCACACAAATTTTAAAATTTATATAACCGCACTCACTCACTTAAATGATTTTGAAAATACGAGTAAAGTGGTAAATACGGGTCGATCCCACGAGGAGGAAAATTTGAATTTTAAAGAGTTGGAAAATATCCTTATGTTTTGAAAATCAAATTTTATCTTTTGAGTGCGATTAATACTAAAGGAAATGAAATTGTAACTTTGAATAAGAAGAGAAAAGTGAAGGAAATATTTAGCCAATTGATGAAGAACGCCGTCGTTTCCTCGCCGAGCCTTTAATGAAGATCGCTCCACCTCGGAAGTCGACGCTATGAGATGATCGGAAGATGACTACCGCTTCGGCTGTGAGTGAAGAACTTGTGAAGAGAGGGGTTAGATAGAACTATGAACAAAGCAATGTTTAAAACATAACAGAATTCTATTGAAAATAGGGGGTTGGAAGGAAACAAATAACTTAAAATCTAGAGGGAATTAGAAAAAGTGGACTAAATAAAAGTTGTAGAGAATTAAAAGATGAATAAGTTTGATGAAGAACACAGAGATAGAAAATGAAAAGAAGACAGTGAAAAATGTGAAAAATTTAAGAGTTATCAATGCGGATGAACAGTAATATTGTAGAAATCAGAACAGTGAAAAATTAATTATAACTCTCAAAATAAACGGAATTAAGAGAAGTAGTAGAAGAAGAAATTTTAGATCTACAAGAGAAGAACAACTTTAATGAAGAACTCAGGGTAAAAAGAAGATGGGAAAGGCTTCAAAATAAAAGAATACTAGAAGGTATCACCTCGGATGAACAGTAATCACGTAGAACAGAACTTAGGAAGATGAAAAATAACTTTCAATATAGAAGGAATTGAGGGAAATGCTAGAAATAGAAGTTGAAGAACACTTACAGATGGACAACTTTGTAGAAGATAATAAATTGAAATAAGGATCACACAAGCTTGTAAATTGACTATGAAAAGCCAAAAATGACTAAGAGTACAATGAAAACATTCAATACAAACTAACAACAAACTCCAAAACTTAAACACAAAGCTCTCAAAATTTCTCCTCCATGACTTTCCTCGAGGCCAAAATGAACTACAAAATATCAAATGCTACTCTACTCTACTCTCCATCCTCTCCATCCTCTCTCTTCCCCGCCGCGTGGACCGCGGTGCGCCGCCGCCCGCGTGTCGTCGCCGCGTGGCCGCGTGGCGCGGTGCACCCCGACCGCGTGCCTCCTCCTTTCGCGCCGCGTGCCGTTGACCGGGCCCGCCTGTTGACGCCTCGGGGCCCCCCTCGTCGCCCGTGCCCGCCTGCGAAGGCGGGGTGAAGGGGGGGGGGGGGCGCCTGTCTTCAACCTGCACACACACACAAATTATGTATATTATATATATATATTGATATCATATATTCTGTATATATAGCTTAAAAATCCATAAAAATATCAAATAAATTCCCTTTTTTTCTATATTTTTTTCTTTCCTTTTTGAACAAGTCCTGGGCTTTTGGCCTTTATTATTATTTTATTATTTTCCCTTATTATTTTTCTTTTATTTTTATTTCTTGTCACTTCCCTCGTACCGAGTGCCTGCATAAATAAGTAAAAATCATTATTAAAATTATTTAATTACAGAAAATTAAATATTTGACTCTAAATCAACAGTAAGTGTGATACGTGTATATTTATTATTATTTAAGCTCATAAAAATATGGATAATCATGAATTAATACGTAAAAATACACACTTATCACACCCCCCAACTTACTCATTGTTAGTCTCTTAGCAATGCAAATAATGAAAAATTTTAGGACCAACAAGAGTGTAGAATATTCATGCTACATTTCAAGATCATCTTTCATAGAATCAACTAAAGATCAGGAATCTGGAATAATTACCACATACTAGTCTTATGTAGGAAATAAGTACATGATCAAGAAGTCAATTTAAAGGTCAATAGCACTTGTGCATGTGTAATACTAAATTCACAGTATAGACAATTGCGTCCTCCAGTTGCTATTCCGAACAAATGCCTTTCAATTCTGCACTTCTTAATTAGAGCGTTCAGCATACTAGCTTTTTATCTGCCTTATTGCTTTGTCCCTTTTGGGATCTATATTTTTTTTCTTTTCTACTCTTTTATTTTTTTCTATACACACATGATGCTGCACTATCCGTCACTATTTTACGCGAACCTCAACACGTCTTAGGTGAAGTAGGCCCGGTTACTCAGAATCGGAGCATTTTTCATGGTGGTTTTCTCAAAATTTTAGTTTGCAAAAGATAATATGGCAGAAAGCTTCTAAAAGATCTCTTCTTCAAGAAGTGCAGATTATCAGACAGTATGTCTAAAATAGCAGAAGGCTTGTCCTACTTGTTTCATTAGCGTGCAAAGTGATTGTATTTGTCTAAAGTGCACATGAACTTTAAAGAGATTCTTAAATCAATTTTCCATGGCTAGATTAAATAAATTGTCCATCATCCTTTTCCCTAGTCTTTTCTATTCTAGATTTCTTTTCAATGAAAACATGAATCATGAAAAATCAATTGGGTGTTTGTAGTTTAGTTGTTCCAAAAAAATTGAGGGGTGGGTTTAGTTTTTTCCAAAAAAAATTGAGGGGTGAAAATTTTTTAGAGGTTGTATATATGAATGTAATATGTGCAATGGCATGATTTTCGTCCCCCCAACTTAAATGACATTGTCCTCAATGGCATGGCCAATAGAGATTAATAGAACAATGTAGATGAGAAATGTGTGAAGGAACGGTACAACCTGACGGAAGTGAACTTCAACGGGCATCCTTGCTGACTGAAGGGGATAGTTGGCTTTGAAAATCAGGGCAACAATGCAAGCAATCATCTCACTCGCCCACCAACTTATCTGTTATTCACACCTGCAAAATAAAAACACACAAAAAATTTGGGTTGTCTCCCAAGAAGCCATTTATTAGCACACAAAGAAATCAAAAATCTTGGGTTACCTCCCAAAAAGTGCTAAATTTAACGTCGTCAGCCAGACGCATTGCAGTTCATTAACCAACGGGTGGCATTTAGAATGAGCCACCATGTGATCTTATCCTCCTTCAAATTCCAGCCCTTATGCCATTTGAAGACAAGAGTAACCATGTATGGATTGGGGCTAGAAATATGCGGGTCGCGCACTTTATTGAAGTTTTATGTAACCATAAGTGTGAGCCAGTTTTTAATTTTCGGGATCATGAAAGGATCAATGGCTGATAATATTTCAAGATTGAGGTGGAACCTTTGCATACTATCTACCCAGTGGCCCCCTTGTCCTATATCGTCTCTCCTGACGATCTTTTTAGGAATGACTTCCTCCATGATAACTTGTTCAGGCCCTGGTAGCTTAGGAATAAGATTGTCAGCATGAGCCACTTTCCTGTCAGTAACAACCTCATGAACTTTAAGGGCATTGATCAACTTATCTTCCTGAGAGGAAGTCAAATTAAAGGTGAATGTGGTTGGCACATCCCCCTCAGGTCCTAGAATGTCAAGAGAGAGAGACTCAACTGGTAGGGGAATCAAAGTAGAAGGAAGCATGAGCCCAGTATCTAACTCATCCACAAATTCAGACTTTATTGAATAGGCTTCAGGGGTTAGATCAAATATGAAATTTTCTAATGAAACCCCTTCATCACACTCATCACTCATCTGAGGATTATTAACCAAATTGCCCACTAATGGGGTGGATGGAGGAAATGTAAATGATTCGAGTCCGGCCCTTTCATCATAGGTCAAATCAAATGTGAATTTCTCTAAGACGGGCCCAGCATCACACTCATCACTAAACCCAAAATTATCAACCAAATTTTCCAGAAATAGAGTCGGTAGATGAAATGTAAACTTTTCTAATAAGGCCCCATCATCATGTTCTTCCAGGAGAGGAGGATATTCAGAATTTTGTTTCATTAAATCAACAATATTATTACTTACAAAGTAATCCTCCTCTTTATTTATTTCCTCAATTGAGTTGTCTGGGCCATTATCCTTTACAGTAATATTCTCAATCTCAAAACATTCATAGAATGGGGTGATATGATCATCATTATCCTTGAAGCCACCCCCTTCTTCCTTTCCTTCCTGCATCATGGTATTACGTGTGCACTCCCCCTCACTCTCAATAGTGATATCGTGAGCCAAAATGACAGGTAGAAGACTGTCATCATCATCATCATTCACATATTGAGGGGGTTGGTGTAATGTTGAAGGAGAGGGTTGATAAGTAGACTGAGAGTACATGATTTGAGGTTCAAAGTAGTGGCCCGGTGAATCACCCCTAGTATCAATGTTGATTCCGAAATCTGGGTGAGATGAGTTGAGCGGAGGTTGAGTACACATGGGCCGCTCGTGGGCTGCTGGGGGTGAAAGTTCAGACAGATGGACTTGGAATGATGGATCCATCCAAGGCAAATTTGGGTGATTACTCCAGCCAAGATTATAATCATCTGAAAATGTAGCATGCTTGAGCTGAGAGAATCCTAGGGCATGTTGAACTTGAGCTTGGATGACCAATGGGAGTTGGGCTATAGTAGGACACTGACTCACATGGTGAGTGAGACTGGCACAGAATTCACAGACTTCCATGCCAGTGTGGATTGAGTTTTCAGCCTGTTTGACAGGTCCTACAGATTGTTGATGAGATAAGATAGAGGCACGATTTATTGAATTTTCACTTAAAATTTCAAACAGATTATATGCCTCATCTTCACCCTTGCTCATAAATACCCCTCCGCAATATATGTCCACCATTTGTCTATCAAAGTCGGATAACCCCTCATAAAATGTAAATATAATTTGCCATTTGGGTAACCCATGGTGTGGACATTGACTTACTAGATCCTTCAGTCTCTCCCAAGATTCATGAATTTGCTCTCCCGGATGTTAAGTAAATCCTATAATCGCCCTTCTCATCATGTTGGTCCGGACTATGGGGTAAATTTTTTTCAAAAATTCTAACTGCATATCTTCCCAAGTCCTGATAGTCTTTCCAAGACTCCTTAACCAACATTTGGCTTTGTCTTTCAATGAGAATGGAAATAAGATCAATTTAAGGGCATCATCATTAAAATTCTGAATTTTGATCAGGGAGCAAACTTCTAGAAAATCATCTAGATGCCTATACGGATTTTCATTGAGATTCTCATAAAAAGATGGGAGCATCTGGATGAGACTAGGGCGAATCTCATATTGATCAACGAGAATGTCAGGGAGTTGAATACAGGTTGAGGGTTTGTAAGTAGAAGGAATAAAGTGCTCCTGCAAAGGCGTGGATTTGTTTAAAGATTTTTTTATGCAAACACAAACAAGTTAACACAAATTATCTAATGATCTAGATGCGACTCAGACCTACAAATGAGGTTTCACAAAGTGATTAAAGTGAAACGTAAGTTTACCCTCAATATGTCCACCAGCCAGGTAAGGGGTGGGGAAGTGGGAGGTTCCCCCTATTTTCGTAGGGACCTAATTATGCCAAACCACTAGCCCGCTTAAGGCGTTTGCCGTCCGACCGTCTTGCCTTAGGCACCGGTTTTCATATGAGGGTAAACCCAAATAACACAAGAACCACAGTGTGATCCTAGGGCCAACGTTTACTGACTTTTATTTATGGTGTAGGTTATGCAGATATGCAAGGAAAATGTGGTTTGTGGGCTAAGGAAGGGTGATGAATTCCCCACCTTATGTTATTCAAAGGTAGTGCCCTTAGAATATTTTGAAATGAAATGCACAACACAATTACAAACAAGGGGTTCTTATGCAATATGCATGCCATAATAGGATAAGTAGAACGTACCTTGCCCCTCGCAATCTTCAAAATGCAATGACAGGAATTAAACAAAGAAAAATTCTATGCTAAATGATATATGACCTAGAACATGATGAGTGTGGTTTCTAATCTTGGAATGAGATTTTTTTTAATTTTTGGTGCAAGTATTTTTTTTGTTTTTAATTAATGAACCTATCTAGCCAGCACAAAAATTTCTTTTGTTTTGATTTGTTTTGATTTTTTATAGAGTTTTCAAGAATTTTTTTCAGATTTTTGTTTTAAAAATTTCAGAAATTGGAAAAAACAGAACATGTTCCTACGTTTCTGCCCTTTAGCTTCAGGTATGAGTTTCCTCTTTCCTTCATTTTTTGATTTGTTTTCTTTTTCCTGCAAAATAAAATAGTAAAATCAATATACAAATATACACATCAAACATAAGAATATTCCAACATTCTAAAAATTTCTCCCCGGCAACGGCGCCAAAAATTTGATGCGCTCGACACCCGTCATTTAAAAATGTCATGCCACACAAATTTTAAAAGTTATACAACCGCACTCACTCACTTAAATGATTTTGAAAATACGAGTAAAGTGGTAAATACGGGTCGATCCCACGAGGAGAAAAATTTGAATTTTAAAGAGTTGGAAAATATCCTTATATTTTAAAAATCAAAATTTATCTTTTGAGTGCGATTAATACTAAAGGAAATGAAATTGTAACTTTGAATAAGAAGAGAAAAGTGAAGGAAATATTTAGCCAATTGATGAAGAACGCCGTCGTTTCCTCGCTGAGCCTTTGATGAAGATCGTTCCGCCTTGGAAGTCGACGCTGTGAGATGATCGGAAGATGACTACCGCTTCAGGTGTGAGTGAAGAACTTGTGAAGAGAGGGGTTAGATAGAACTATGAACAAAGTAATGTTTAAAACATAACAGAATTCTATTAAAAATAGGGGGTTGTAAGGAAACAAATAACTTAAAATCTAGAGGGAATTAGAAACGGTGGAATAAATAAAAGTTGTAAAGAATTAAAAGATGAAGAAGTTTGATGAAGAACACAGAGACAGAAAATGAAAAGAAGATAGTGAAAAATGTGAAAAACTCAAGAGCTATCAATGCGGATGAACAATAATATTGCAGAAATCAGAACAGTGAAAAATTAATTATAACTCTCAAAATAAACAGAATTAAGAGAAGTGGTAGAAGAAGAAATTTTAGATCTACAAGAGAATAACAACTTTAATGAAGAACTCAGGGTAAAAAGATAATGGGAAAGGCTTCAAAATAAAAGAATACTAGAAGGTATCACCTCGGATGAACAGTAATCACGTAGAACAGAACTTAGGAAGACGAAAAATAACTTTCAATATAGAAGGAATTGAGGGAAATGCTAGAAATAGAAGTTGAAGAACACTTACAGATGGACAACTTTGTAGAAGATAATAAATTGAAATAAGGATCACACAAGATTGTAAATTGACTATGAAGAGCCAAAAATGGCTAAGAGTACAATGAAAACATTCAATACAAACTAACAACAAACTCCAAAACTTAAACACAAAGCTCTCAAAATTTCTCCTCCATGACTTTCCTCAAGGCCAAAATGAACTACAAAATATCAAATGCTACTCTACTCTACTCTCCATCCTCTCCATCCTCTCTCTTCCCCGCCGCATGGACCGCGGTGCGCCGCCGCCCGCGTGTCATCGCCGCGTGGCCACGTGGCGCGGTGCACCCCGGCCGCGTGCCTCCTCCTTTCGCACCGCGTGCCGTTGACCGGGCCCGCCTGTTGACGCCTCGGCGCCCCCCTCGTCGCCCGTGCCCGCTTGCGAAGGCGGGGCGAAGGGGGGGGGGGCGCCTGTCTTCAACCAGCACACACACACAAATTATATATATTATATATATATATATTATATATATATTGATATCATATATTCTGTATATATAGCTTAAAAATCCATAAAAATATCAAATAAATTCCCTTTTTTTTCTATATTTTTTCTTTCCTTTTTGAACAAGTCCTAGGCTTTTGGCCTTTATTATTTTTTTATTATTTTCCCTTATTATTTTTCTTTTATTTTTGTTTCTTGTCGCTTCCCTCGTATCGAGTGCCTACATAAATAAGTAAAAATTGTTATTAAAATTATTTAATTCCAAAAAATTAAATATTTGACTCTAAATCAATAGTAAGTGTGATACATGTATATTTATTATTATTTAAGCTCATAAAAATGTAGATAATCATGAATTAATACGTAAACATACACACTTATCAGCAAGCACCGCCAGAACTGATAAAAAGAAGACGACGTGCCTCCACACGTCAAACCCTCTTTAAGTCTGTTCACCGGCCGTCGAACCCTCTTTAAACCCGAAGCAGCAAGAACTCTCTGCCCCCCGTCGTCGACAGCCTCATCTTCCGGAGCGTCTTCCATGCTCCCTATACAACAGCGCAACGCTACGTGAAGAAAGAATGAGGAAAGACTGTCAGGGAAACCCCTAGGCGGTGGAGAGGAAGGGACGCCCTTCAGACCTTTTATAGGCGAAGGGAGGCCATTTGCCTTAAATGATTCTCTCCTCGAAAACACGCCAAAGGGATCTCTCCCTACGAACGGTCACCTCAAACTTCTCATTTTCTGCCCCAGCGGGATACACGAAGCGGCCAGGCATTCAAAGCATGAGAAAACGGAAAGACACCCTGTCAGACGCTCACCCAACCATCAGGCGAGATCCACGCAGAAAGTATCGGCTCTTTCCAACCACTGCTGATACGCTGAACAAAATATGGCAATGACGATGCGGAACAGATAAGTCTCCATCATAACGCTGTTGCCTTATCCTTTTTTACACAAAATAGGAAGTTTTTCTTCTTCAAAAAAGAAGAAGACATACAAAAAGAGGAAGCAAACCAGATACATCAGGCCTCCGGCCCACCTTGAAGCCCGGAAGTGGAGGGCTCACACGGTTTGCCCCCGGCATCTTCAGCGACGGCCGACCCTGGCACTGACCCCACCGGCGTGGGAACTACCTCGGTTGCGTGCCCTCCCGAGGCATCCGGGGTTGGCGACCCCTCGAACGAAGAGCCCCCGAGATCCTCTGCATTCTGTGCCGAAGCAGAGGAATTGGAGGATGACAAGTCCGAGTCATAACGTTGCCCGGACGGGAAGTCAACTACTCTGGACGCCTGCTCCTTGGCGTAAGAGATGGCCCGGTCGTAGCCTTGCTTGAACCCCTTGCAGATGCCCCGGCGAAGTCCTAACTCGTAGTAGGGGAGGGCAGCCTCCTTAAGGTCAACCTGGTAGGCCTCTAAGCTTTTGTACTGCTCGAGAGCCTCTGCCCCGGCCGATCCCACCCTACCAGCGAGCTCGGCCTTCTCCCGCTCCGCCTCGGTTGACTTTCGCTCGGCCTCAGCCGTCCGCTCTACGGCCTCCACTGCCTGCATCTCCGCCTCGGCCCGATCAGCCTCGGCCTCCCGCCGAAGGCGCTCGGCTTCCTCCGCTTGGTCTACCAGCTCTGCACGTTCGGTCTCCCACCGACCGTCCAGCTCAACGCGTGCAAGACGCTCCTCTTCAAGAAGCCTGTTCTTCCTCTCGAGCGATTCGCAGGCCTTGGCTAGCTGCTCGGTTAGCGCCCGGGTCTCCACCTGGCTCGACCGCGCCAGCTCCCTGACTGAGGAAAGCTCCCACCGAAGCCCATCACGCTCCTCGGCAAGCCAAGCCAACCTCCTGTCAGACCCACCAAGGGTCCAGGCTAGGTTCGCTCGCTCCCACTCCGACCGAGCATACGCTTCTGCCAGAGCGGCCCCCATCTGGGCCAGGGCCAGGCCGCCCTCCATAACCCCAGCGAGGGCCGCGGATGGAGAGTACTGCCTACCTCCCCCCCTCACCTTCGTGGCTATACCGCGGCATACCTGGTGCAGAGGGCCCGAGATACCAAGCCTCTCCAAGGCTACCGAAATAGAGAACCCCCCATCGCCCGGCGCCCCGCCGAGTGGCTCGGATCGAGCCCCAGCCTCGGTCAGCTCTCGCGCCTTAGTCAAATTTTCTTGCGGCCCCCCAACCTGGACCGGCTCAGCACCTGCACCACCATCTGAAGCGCCAGCCTCGGCCACAGCCCCAGCATCCCCCGCCACAGCCACGGCCCCCTCGGCTCCTACCGAGGGGAGAGCCGGGCCAGCACCGTTGCCAGTCGCAAAAATAGCTCCACCCCCCTCGGCTCCGGTCGAAGGAAGAGCCGAGCCTGCATCGTCGCCACCCACAGGAGCAGCCCCAACCTCCTCGGCCCCCTCTTGCCCGGCGGGTGGGAGAGCTCACCCGGTAGGGTCGACCCCATCATGCTCGGCAGAGGGGCGAGCCGCGGCAAGGTCGCCTCCGACTGCGGGTATGACCCCGGCCTTCTTGGCCCGCTTCCTGGCCCTCACGGCGGCCCGGATCATGCCTTCCACGAGGTCCTTGCGCTTGCACCCCCGCGGCCTGGAGGATTCACCCTGGGCCGCCCCCTTGCCCTTATCTCTGGTTCGGGAGCGACCCGTGGGAGCAGCCGATTCATCAGCAGCCGAGTCATCGCCAAGCTTGATCACCTTTGCGGCCTCCTCCAAAGCCTCCCGCCTGGTGTCTACACGAAGAGGAAGACATATTCAAGAAAAGAAAGATGATCCTCACATTCAAAGGAGAACCTAGTTTGTGGCTGGTGCGGACACCCGAGCGATCGAGAAGCACGAACCGACGAGCCACCGGTACCATATGCGGAGCACCACCCGAGTCACTTCGGCGTCCATCTGGCTCGGAGACAGTCTGGAGACTCCACCTTGAGTCTTAGTATTTATGATATTTATGAGGACTTTATTTGTGTGTAATGTATTTTTATTCGGATTGTAATTTGAATTGTAAGGAGGGTTTTTGTGCAAAATGGGACCACTGGGTCCCACGGGCCCCCCATCCCTCCTCCCATTGATCCACCTCAGCCCTAGGGCCCATGTGGGGTCAGTCAACCATCCATTGTGGGCTTCTAGAAGGTGGGACCAAAGGAGGGGACAAAGGGGGGAGCATCTCCTAGATCTCTCCTTAATTCAAGGGGGTGTCCCCCCCTTTTGTATTAGTTTAATAGGTTTTGAAATTTATTTTATTTGATTCCAAACCACATGGGAGAAATAAATTATGGACTCCCTATTGTACCCCTCCCCAACTCTAGATCTAGGGATAGTTAGTGTCTTTTACCATTTCATATAAATAGATTATATTTTCATTTGATTAGAATTAATGAAGAAGAAAATTCCATTTTGTGCCAAAGGGCATTGTGTGCCCCCCTCTCTCTCTCTCCTCTCTCCCCCTTTAGCAGCTCGGAAGGCTGTGATTCTGAGGTGTGAAGCCTCCTCTATCAGTTCCGGAGATCGTCGTCGCCGCCACCGTGCCGCCATCGCACCACCGTCGTGTTCGCCGGAGTTCTGTCCATCCAGGATAAGTCCCCCTTCCACGAATTTCTGCTCCCAGCCACGAACTCTTCTTGAGCTGAAACTTTCAGGGTGAGTTCCAGAGGTTCCCCCCACATCCCAAAAAAATTGGTTGGGCTTTAAATTTCCAATTTCTATTTTTCCATTTTCATCCATCTTTTCCTTCCAGATCTGCCTATTTTCAGTCTAGATCCACAGCCACCCTGAGTTTCCCATCTCCGGACCTCCTTTTGATTTTTCATGGAGCCCCCAATTTTACTGGAGGTTCTGTCCAACACCCCCTCTATCCACGAATTTTCTTAGAATTTTAAAAGGCCTCCACCTATTTTATAAAATTCACTTTCAGGTCCCTCTACAGTTCTATATACCTCTGTCTAGATCCGACAACCCACCAGTATAAAATATCTTTCCCTATCCAAACCTCAACAAAACCCTTCACAAAACATATTTCTATTTTTCTCTCTCTCCCCTCTACAACTTTCATGAAGAGTTGGAAGTCTGAATCAGTGGTCTACCCCACGGTCAATGGGAGTTCTCAGGAAACTCCACTACTGCCCTAAGATTTTGGGCCCTATCCAATAGCAACTTCAAAAATCGACTAAGGCTAGATCCGTGAAGATCCAGCTTGTCTCTCTGGCCCTAGATCAAAGTACTTCAAAAGAGCTTTCCAACGATACCTCCTGAGCATCGATCCGACGTTGGGAGTGATCGCAACGGCCGATCTCGCCGGATCGCGTGCCTGAAAATAGAAGCAACCAGTCCGTGGGCAACAACTCCAAGACTTGGAGATCGGAGCCGATCGGCCTCCGACCGGCATTCCCGCCCGACCGCCATCCAGGGAGGCGCGCCACCAGGGGTCTCCATCACAGTGAGACCCACACCATCAGACTCGGAGGATAGAGCGGTCCGTGGGCCTCACGAACCCGTAGATCGCGCCGTCCGAATTGCATGAAAACGCGGGTTTCGACACCGACAGACGACATCAAGATGCTGCCCGTCAACCCAATTCGCGTGACTCCCAGGCCCCACATGTGACCTGTTACCTCCCTACGTGGAGTGGGTCAAATCATTTGTACCACTGTAATATTTGTTAACCGGGAGTCCGGATTTGGCCTCGGTTATCTTCCCCACGCCGGGAGCGTGGAGGTAACGATTGTAACTTCTTGGCATTCATTTTCTAGTTTAGTATATGATCTTAGGCCGCTACCGAGTGTGATAAGAACTAGCCCGTGAGTCCATGTCACCGCTGTGAGTGTGAGAGTGACCCGTCCCGTGGCTCGATCCGAGCACGGAAGTGAGTCGGACTACCCTTAACTCTGCCGGTTCCTCAACCGTGCACGATCCGCGTTTCCCTCGCTTGAGACGATGAGTGAGCTTACATTTCTGTTAGCGATGTATAGCCCATAGGAGCTCTTAGTGTCGAGCCTAGTGTCTCTCATGCTCGTATGTTGCTGGTTGTGTATGCATTTAGAGTCCGAGGTCCATATCTCTTAGAGTCGGTCCCCGTGTCTGTCCCGCGTCAGTTTGGTATAAGAGCCAGTTGAGTGTAGGGTAGTCATTCATCATTGCTTAACAAAAATACAAAAAAGAGTCATTTAAGTCGAGTCTAAGTTTAAGTCGGTCCAAGGTTGCATCGCATACCTTTATTCAGTATATTAAAAGGTGTTGTCCGAACGTTAGGCTACGCCTATCGGGAAGACCGCACACTTGCGCGAGAGGATCTTCGGATCCCGTAACTCCGCCAACGTACCGAGTCTTGGTTGTGTCTAGGTTGTAGTCGAGTCTCATTTCAACTTTGCATTTGCATCTCATTCTAAGTCGTGTCTAGGTGCTTGCATTAGTTGGCATAACATTTTACTTATAAAACAAAAAACCAAAAAATGGCCTTGCATGCCCATTCCTAGGGATCCGTTCCCATCCTTTGACAACTATGGCCAACCCATGACTCGTCCAAGGCGACAAGTCCGTGTTCGAGTACATTAGGGACTTCGAAGTGTACTGGTTTGGAAACGAGAGCACCACGACTTCCTCTCAGTTCCGGAGAGGTTTACGGCTTCATTTCCGGTATGAATGTCTTATTCGTGACGCGTTCTCTCTGGCACAGTGTTATCAGGTCGCTCTTGAGGTCGAGCCTTTCGAGGCTCGGTTTGATGCCGCCATTCGGCGAGCAGATGCCGCCCTTCGGCAAGCCTCTACCTCTCAGTCGATTCCTAAGCTGGTCGGACAGCCTACCCTATGGTCTTCCCCACCCATGAGAGCTCTATTACCATCACACTCACCTTCTGATCTTATTTCGGAGCCCTCTCATTTGGAGCCACCAAAGCCCGAGCCACCCGTGTTTCTAATGGGTACGCTTTTCATAGCCGAGCCGCTTCTTAGTTGGCTCAAGGATGGCTTGGTCCCGCCTCCTTACCCATCCATGTTCCCCACCCTACCATTAGCGTCGGTCAACTCATTCCATACCACATTCCGGTCAAGTCACCATATTGACACATTGGATGACCTTGTTATGTGATTAGACTCACAATGGCAGTTGATGCACTCCTTGGCCCGATGCTTCGACAAACCCACTAGTCTTAGCTTCACCCATATGGCCTTAGGGTCCATTACCTCCGTGTGCACCATGGGTTGTGTCACCACGGAGATCCTCTTATTCCTCCCCATGCCGGCCGAGCCCGAATTCATACCCTTTTGTCCGAGGGAGGAATCATGCTTCTTACCTACGATCACCGTCCCTCCCGCCACAATACATGAAGGGGACCATCCACACCTTCAAGACTTCTACACATGGGACTGTGACTTATGGGAACCCACCACAAGGGGTCATACCTTCTTTGATCCCTTTGACCCATTCCATAGTGGGCCCCTTGACCCACCATATATACTTCACTTCTTCGAGGGAGTCCACTACCACACCCCTCCCACTCAGGCCAATCAACCTCCACATAGCAATAGGTTCGATGATTGGGGAACATGGCATGCCTTACCTACATCTAGGGGTGTTGACAAAGGTAGTTTTAGATCTCCCAATCCTCCCACATCCAAGCCCGATACACCTACATCCGGCCCTCCTAGCCCTCCCAAATCCAATGGGCAGCCGCATGCTAGGGACAAAGTAGGATGTCTAGGAGTCCCACTTTCTGCCAACCACCGGTTGCATCTAGTGTATGCATGGCACACATTCGGGTGTCCTGGTCCACCTTTGCATATGCATGAGTCGGACTAACCGCATAGGGTTGTTTAGGGTCGTGTGTGCATCCGTGTGTTTTTCTTTTTGCTAAGCATGTTAGGAGTCTGCATGATGACGTCCATCGTCACATTGAGGCCAGCAATGCACGGTACATGGAGCTAGCCGATGCCCATAGGCACCACCGTGAGTTCCAAGAGGGTGAATATGTCATGATCAGGGTAAGACCTGAATGGTTTCCCTCTGGAACCGTTAAGAAATTGCAAGCTCACGGAGCCGGTCCATTTAGAGTGTTAAAACGCGTTGGATCCAATGCGTATGTTGTGGACCTGCCTGAGGAATATGGTATAAGCTCAACTTTCAATGTGTCGGATCTAGTTGCATATAGGGACCCAGCGGTGATTCCTAGTGAGCCTTTCGAGCCATCCCCTCCCATTGAGAGTGATCCCACATCTGAGTGTCCACCTTCCGCCCCTTTTCCACGGCAGCGAGAGCATATAGATCATATACTGGATGAGCAGGTGATAGTTACCAGGAGTGGATCCTACCCGCGCTACCTAGTGCAATGGAGAGGACGGCCCGCCACCGAGGATACTTAGATCACCCATGGAGAGTTGCAGCGGATCGATCCGGACCTTCTGGAGCGGTATCAGAGTGATGCAGACCCTTACTCGATAGGGTCGAGTTTCTCCCACCCGGGGAGAATTGGTGCGGACACCCAAGCAATCGAGAAGCACGAACCGGCGAGCCACCGGTACCGTACGCAGAGCACCACCCGAGCCACTTCGACGTCCATCTGGCTCGGAGACAGTCTGGAGACTCCCCCTTGAGTCTTAGTATTTATGATATTTATGAGGACTTTATTTGTGTGTAATGTGTTTTTATTCAGATTGTAATTTGAATTGTAAGGAGGGTTTTTGTGCAAAATGGGACCCTGGGTCCCACGGCCCCCCCCATCCCTCCTCCCATTGATCCACCTCAGCCCTAGGGCCCATGTGGGGTCAGTCAACCTTCCATTGTGGGCTTCTAGAAGGTGGGACATGTTGGGTTCGGTGCTATGATTCAGAGGGGGGGGGGTGAATGAATCTCCCTTTAAAAACTTTGCCCAATTTAAAATCTAATGCTCACTAAAATTGCTAGTTCGCTAACTAGACAAACCTGAAAGCTAATAAGCAGTTGCGGAATTAAACAAACACACAGTGAGCAATCAAGGCAAAGCGCACCTAAGCATTCATCTAGCACCAATCAGATAGAAGAAATCAAACCACTGCACAATGGGTTTTTTAGGTGGTTCGGTCCTGCAGACCTACGTCTACCCCACACTCAAACCGAGTGTGGATTCTGCTGACTCACAGCTTGAACAGTTGGGCATCACAGCTTGCCATACAATCCGCTGAGCCTCATAGCTTGCTGTCCGAGGAATCCTCCTCGCCTGCTGAGCCTCACAGCTTGCTCTGCTTGGCAATACAGCTTAGCCGTCCAGTGGAGTCCTCCACTGCAAATGCTGAGCAACACAGCTTGCTCCGCTGACACACAGCTTGAGGAAAGGTATAAAAGAAAACATGAAAATGGGAAACAAACAGCAATTGGAAGGCGGTAAACAATGAAGCACAATGTGGCTCTTAAAGAGCTGACTGGAGTAGATCTGATCCAACTTTCAGTAGGAACGATCTTCTCTTCTCTCTCTCTTCCTTCTTCTTCTCTTCACACTCTGCTCGAGCTCTCTATCTCTCTCCTTTTCTTCTTTCTCTTCTGCTTCTTCTCTCTTTTTCTTCTCTTTGTGGATCGTGGCTCTCTGCTGCTTCTCCTTCTGTCTCTCTGTACAGGCTTCACCTCTTGTTCGAGCTACCTCCTTCTGCTCACTATATGTGTCTTCTTCTGAGGAAGAAGATATATATATATAGCAGCAGTAGATTAGGGCGGCGTGTGCTCTCCACATCTCCCACCAAGAAGCCTCAGTCCACGTGGCATCATTTCAGCACAGTGCTTCCACGTGTCACGATCAGAGAACCTCGTCCTTCCTTGGATCACGTGCCTTCATTAGGCTCTGCGAAGGGTGCCTGTCAGACAGAGAATCAAATTATCAGTTTAAGTCTAAACCCTGTACATACATCATAGTATGCACAATGCAGTGTATAGACTTTCCAATGTCTAGACTTGCAGATGTGAACGACACAATGTATAGACTTGGCCCCTTGAAGGATGTACAGACTTTACGAGCACAGTCCAGTGTATAGACTTTGCGAAGCACAATCCAATGTATAGACTTGTAAGTTGAACTGCATTGTATAGACTTCAGACTGTATGGACTTGTGAACTCGAATGCAATGTATAGACTTCGACAAAACACAATGTGCAGCAGTGTATAGACTTGAAGCACTAGATGCATGATGTACAGACTTCATTCATGCAAGGCTATGCGCTGTATATGCTATGTGAATGCAGTGCAATGGCCTGTACAGACTCTATTCATGCAAGGCTATGTGTTGTACAGACTATGTGAATACAATGCTGTGCAATGTATAGACTCTGCATATGTAGAGCTTAAGCCCTGTGTAGACATCAAATATGCAGAAGTAAACGTGCATCAATGTGTAGACTTAACAAGACAAAGTGTGAACAAAGCAACACAATGTGCAGACTTCGTGCAGTGCATGAATGTAGTGTATAAAGTTGATTGCAATGTGCAGACTTCATGAACGATGTATGCAATGCACTGGACAATGTATGGACTTAGCCGATGCAGACTAATCCGATGTACAGACTTACTCGTTGTTCAGACTTCATGAATGATGTACATACTTGCCAAAGAAAACTCTGTACAGACTTGATCAAAGTAAGGCAGTTGAATGTATGGACTTCACGATGTGCAGACTTGCCAAAACAACTTAACAATGTACAGACTTGGGCAAGCAAAGTCTGTACAGACTTGAAGGTTCACGATGTATAGACTTCGGCAAGGGAACGATGTACAGACTTTATGTGAAAGCCCAATGTACAGACTTGCACAGTTCTAGGATGTATAGACTTTGGCAGAGGAAATGGCTGTACAGACTTCAACTCAACTGCGATGTATAGACTTTGAGGGGCAACGTAGGTAATAGCTACCAGTGTATGGACTTGCGAGTGCAACGTCGGTAAAGCTACCGATGTACAGACTTGCGAGTGCACCGTAGGTAAAACTTCCAATGTACAGACTTCGAAGTTGAACAGGTGGATGTACAGACATCACTAATGTATGGACTTTGAATGTTCAACTAATGGATGTATAAACTTCACCTTGAGCAATCTACAGTGCAGTGTATGGACATGAAGAACAATGCATGACGCTGTACAGACTTCACTGATGCATGCTACAGTCCAATGTATGGACTTACAATGCAATGCAATGTATGGACTTCAAATAAGATGCTGCATGAGACGCTGAAGTCTGTATAGACTTTGGCCAATACATAGGACGCTTAGAAAGACGCTGGACGCTGTACAGACTTAGCCTAAGACAATGCATGAGACGGACGATGTATAGACTTGGGCTGAATGCATGAACATGCCATTGTACAGACTTGTAAAGCTTGAAGGCCAATGTAATGTATAGACTTACATGAGACGCTCAATGAGACGCTCAGTGTACACACTTCAAGTCCAGTGTATAGACATTACCTTAGACTCTAAATGAGACGGACGTTGTGCAAACTTTAGCCAATGCAATGTATAGACTTTGGGCTCGCCATGCAGTGTATAGACTTAGAGCACAAACACCACGATGCAATGTATATACATGCTAGTTATATGAGCTGCACTGTATACTCTGCTATGCATGAAGACGAGTGTATAGACTTGCTGACCAATGCAACAGAGTGTATAGAGTTTAGGTAATGCATGCGATGCAACACAGTGAATAGACTGACTGTGTCTGTATAGACTTCAGAAATGCATCTGAGGGGGGTCGACCCATCTAAGAAGGTTGTCGACCCATCTAAGTGCACTGATGCAGTATATGCACAGAAGAAGCAATACACCGATCTTAAAGCAAGCACAAAACACTTTATGCACTTAGTATGGAACACTGCATGATTTAGCACACTCATGCATTCTTCACAAATCAGACATGGCACATTCTTCACAAATCAGACATGGCACACTCATGCAATCTCCACAGACTAAATCAGATATAACACACTCAAGCATTCTCCAGATAATATATCAGTCATATGCATTCATGTTGCTGTCATTCAATGTGATTTTCTTAGCAAAGTAATATGGTGACTCATTCATGTTGCTATCATTAAAACACCACATAATCATCAAAGCACAAGGGGCACAACAGGACCAAAGGAGGGGACAAAGGGGGGAGCATCTCCTAGATCTCTCCTTAATTCAAGGGGGTGTCCCCCCCCCCTTTTGCATTAGTTTAATAGGTTTTGAATTTTATTTTATTTGATTCCAAATCACATGGGAGAAATAAATTATGGACTCCTTATTGTACCCCTCCCCAACCCTAGATCTAGGGATAGTTAGTGTCTTTTACCATTTCATATAAATAGATTGTATTTTCATTTGATTAAAATTAATGAAGAAGAAAATTCCATTTTGTGCCAAGGAGCATTGTGTGCCCCCTCTCTCTCTCCTCTATCCCCCTTCAGCAGCTGGGAAGGCTGTGATTCTGAGGTGTGAAGCCTCCTCTATCAGTTCCGGAGATCGTCGTCGCCACCACCGCCGCCACCGTGCCACCATCGCACCACCGTCGTGTTCGCCGGAGTTCTGTCCATCCATGATAGATCCCCCTTCCACGTATTTCTGCTCCCAGCCACGAACTCTTCTTGAGCTGAAACTTTCAGGGTGAGTTCCAGAGGTTCCCCCCACGTCCCAAAAAAACTGGTTGGGCTTCCAACGTCCAATTTCTATTTTTTCATTTTCGTCCATCTTTTCCTTCCAGATCTGCCTGTTTTCAGTCTAGATCCACACCCACCCTGAGTTTCCCATTTCTGGACTTCCTTTTGATTTTTCCTAGAGCCCCCAATTTTACTGGAGGTTTTTCCCAACACCCCCCTCTATCCACAAATTTTCTTGGAATTTCAAAAGGCCTCCACCTATTTTTTAAAATTCACTTTCAGATCCCTCTACAGTTCTATCTACCTCTATCCAGATCCGACCACCCACCAGTCTAAAATATCTTTCCCCATCCAAACCTCAACAAAACCCTTCACAAAAAATATTACCATTTTCCTCTCTCTCCCCTCTACAACTTTCATGAAGAGCTAGAAGTCTGACTTAGTGGTCTACCCCACAGTCAATGGCAGTTCTTAGGAAACTCCACTACTATCCTGAGATTTCAGGCCCTGTCCAACAGCAACTTCAAAAATAGACTAAGGCTAGATCCGTGAAGATCCAGCTTGTCTCTCTGACCCTAAATTGAAGTACTTCGAAAGAGCTTTCCAACGATACCTCCTGAGCATTGATCCGACGTCGGGAGTGATCGCAGCAGCCGATCTCGCCGGATCGCGTGCCTGAAAATAGAAGCAACCAGTCCGTGGGCAGCAACTCCAAGACTTGGAGATCGGAGCCGATCGGCCTCCGACCGGCGTTCTCGCCCGACCGCCATCTAGGGGGGCACGCCACCAGGGGTCTCCATCACAGCGGGACCCACCCCATCAGACTCAGAGGATAGAGTGGTCCGTGGGTCCCACGAACCCATAGATCGTGTCGTCCGAATTGCATGAAAATGCGGGTTTCGGCACCGATGGACGACATCAAGATGCTGCCCGTCAACCCAATTCGCGTGACTCCCGGGCCCCACATGTGACCTGTTACCTCCCTGCGTGGAGTGGGTCAAATCATTTGTACCACTGTAATATTTGTTAACCGGGAGTCTGGATTTGGCCGGGGTTGTCTTCCCCATGCCGGGAGCATGGAGGTAACGATCGTAACTTCTTGGCATTCATTTGCTAGTTTAGTTTATGATCATTGGCTGCTGCCGAGTGCGACAGGAACTAGCCCGTGAGTCCATGTCACCGCTGTGAGTGTGAGAGTGACCCGTCCCGTGGCTCGATCCGAGCACGGAAGTGAGTCGGACTACCCTTAACTCTGTCGGTTCCTCAACCGTGCACGATCCACGTTTCCCACGCTTGGGACGACGAGTGAGATTGCATTTCTATTAGCGACGTATAGCCCATAGGAGCTCTTAGTGTCGGGCCTAGTGCCTCTCATGCTCGTATGTTGCTGGTCGTGTATGCATTTAGAGTCCGAGGTCCATATCACTTAGAGTCGGTCCCCGTGTCCGTCCCGCATCAGTGGCACCTGAGCCCGACGGATGCAGCTGCGTAAGAAGACACCGCTCGATATTCTCTAGAGTAACCAGCTCTTCGGTGGATTGGCGGTGCTTCAGCAAGATGGCCGCATATTTCTCCACATGTGGAGGGAACTCATCCTGCCTGGGAGGGATATTCGGGTGGAAATAGGGGATTACTAGACACCTCTAAGTTTCCTCCACTGAACAAATCCCCACCCAGAAGAATTGAGTTTTCCATCTCTTATGCGAAGAATCCTTCGTAGCCAAGGAGATACAGCTCCTATTCCGCCTCGCCTGGATGAAATAGAAGCCCTTCCCGGTCGAAGGATGTGCTTTCAACTCAAAGAAATAGTGAAAGAGGTCCAAGGAAGGAGGAACTCCACACTGGCGGCAGAGAATGCGGAAGGAGGAAAGAAGAAGATAAGAGTTGGCTACCAACTGAATGGGCGCCAATAGGAAAAAATTGAGAAGCTGAAGAACGAAAGGTTCGAAGGGAAGGCAGAACCCACCCTTCCACGACAGAAGAAGGTACAGATGTGGCCCGTACGAGAGTCCAGGCTCGTCTCGTGGGGGGAAGCTGCGACAAAGTGAAACTTGTGGGGCAGGCGATACTGGTGCTCCAGCCTTCTCACATCTACCGCCCCCAGTTCTCTGCAGTTTGGAACCGGTGCCTTCACCACTGGCTCGTCCTCCCACTCCTCAGCATTCGAGCGCTGGTCCGCCATGGAATCCGGAGAAGACTCTGAGGAAAGGTGATCTCGGGACCCCGAAGATTCCAGGGGAAGAGGAAGCCGCCGGACTGCCTCCGCGGTTATCTATGCCAACTCCTCGAACGCCGCTGCAAGCCTCTGCTCTCCCGTCATGCCCTCACGACGCATTGAAGAGCCCAAAAGCAAGAACGGAGGAGAGCCAAAACCCTAAAGACGGAGGAAATCTGGAAGGATAGCAAGCGCCCAACGCCTATATCCCCGCGCGGGAGGCGGCGCGTCATTCTGACCTCAGAGAAAAGGGGGCCCCTTCAGTTCAAATCCGTCAGGATGATCAATATTACGGGCCCAGGTGACCACGACACGTGGCTTCCTAACACCACCAGATCTCCACCCACCTGAGCCACGCTAGTCTAAAACCCCAACAGCTACTCTTCCGAGCTTACTAAAGCTCGGGAGTAGGAGGGGGACAAGTGGAGAGGGGGATTTCTGTAGCCCATCTAAGAGCAGCCGAACTAGGTCCATCAGGACCAAACGAGGCTCAGCTCATCCAAGTGACAGCCCCATAGGGCCCACTTAGGCTAAAAAAGCCCAATAAGATCACTCGGGATCTCACCCTTCCTTGGCCGCCCTTAGGCTCGGAAGTTCTGAGCGTCGGTCAGAACGGAGTAGACCCATGCCCGAGTTATCCCCTCATTGGGATAGAGGCAAGCGCTCAGCGCCCACTCCGACCTATCTTCATCCGATCTATGCCTATCACCCGGACAGGGTTGGCACCTTTTATGCTCGGACCGATCGACGATTACTTATCCACGCTGCCGTTGAGAGCCCTTTATGAGCAGAAGCTTATGAGGATAAGAGACCCATGATCCCTCAAGGCTATGAAGATCCCACGATGAGGACGTAACTCCCGCCTGAAACTCCTCAGCTTACGGGACTCATAAGGTGAGCACACTATATAAACCTGGGACTCCCTCCGACGAAAGGTAAGGGCAATACACGCCTAAAAACCTCTGAGCAGGAACCACTTCACCACCTTGGTGTTGGGGGATCTCGTGCACCTCTTTCTACCTCCCTCCCTATCTTCCACCATTGCTCTACTGACTTAAGTATCGGAGGGTTTTCCCCAAGGAACCATCCCTGGGCCCCTGATCCGTTTCCCTTTCTCTGTAGTTCACTATTCGGTGATCATCCTCCCAGCTCAGGACAAGCGCGAGATCACGCCCCTTCACCTGCCTGACGAGAAATGACAGCATGATGGCGTTCATGATCTTGACAATAAGAGGGGTTAGCCATCAACAATTATATTCATGATATATATTTGAGATAAATACCACACAATAATGGAACAAAGAATAAAGCAAATATATCATTCCAAACCATCAATATGCAGCAACTCAAACGGTCTAGTCAAGGACCGCAAAGGGACACCTAACGGTCTAGTGATAGACCGCTAGACGAAAGGCGGTTCACATTCTTCGATGAGGGTGACCCAGATAACAAGCGGTCTACATGAAGACCGCATAAGGCTTCCTAACAGTCTTGCGATAGACCACATGGATTTCTAAAAGATTCCAAAAATAGAACCGGCGTTCCTTCTCCCATTCTTCACACTCATTCCAATCATTTAAACCTTAACACTCACTCCGACGACCGAGCCCACCGGCGACCACCGCAAGCTTACGCCCCTAAGATGGTGAAGAGGAGGGCCATTCGACATTTTGAACGACGGATAGAGGCGGAGGAGGAGACGCCTCCAATGGCGGCGGCGAGCCCACCGGAAGGGGAAGAGGGGCCGTCGGTCAAAACAATGGAGGAGAGGTCCCCCATGGTGGCAGAAGATGCTACAGAGGAGGGTGATGATGAGCCCGCGGCCAAGGAGGTATCGGAGGCGCCGGCCGGGAGACGGCCGTCGGAGGTAGGCCGACTTCCTTAAAAACCCAATTTTTAATTTTTAGATGATGCATGGGGGTAAAAAAGGAAGGGAATGGGTCTGGTGACCCCTAAAAAAAATGATGTAAAGGCCTTTTGGGCCATTTCCAACACTCGGGGAAACGGGGCGAACACGGCCCTCACGCTGAGTGCCTAGCGGTCCTTCCAGCGATCGCTAGGGATCCAGACGGTCTAGGCATGACCGCTAGGGAAGAAGAAACGGTCCAGAGACGACCGTTTAGGAACCAGAGTGATTTTTTGTTATTTTGTTTTAAATGTAATGCAATGCATGAACTATAAACTATATGAATGACTGACTTTAAATGTATGCAGGGGAAGAGACAGACCAGAATCTCCTGGCTGCAGGTCTGAGCAGTATACCTGGCGCTGTCGGATTTCCAGAGAGATAGATTTGCTACGATGAGATTCGGTGAGCTGTTGAGCATTGAGGTTATGAGGATAGATATAGCGTTGCTGTACGCGCTGCACGAGAGATGGGATCCGATCAGTAGAGCTTTTCAGTTCCCGTGGGGTCATATGATCCCGACGCTAGAGGATGTGGCGCGGATCACGGGACTTCGAGTGCACGGAGCGCCAGTGACGGGGACCACACATATCTACTACCGAGAGTTGGCACGAGAGCTGCTCGACTTAGAGCTGATGAGACCAGGACGCCATTCATCGATGCTGGCGAGAGTGACACTCCAGGAGAGCCTGGGGCTGAGAGGAGCGGCGATAGCAGTGGGACAGCTACCAGAGGAACACCTCGGGAGACTGACAGATAGAGCCCGGGAGAGAGTGGCGGCGAGACCAGGACCAGAGGGAGACATCGTCCTTCGTCGCTTCCTGATGCTGTTGTTCGTGAAGCTACTCTTCACGACGAGGGCGGATGGAGTGAGCTGCAGCCTCCTCCCACTGCTGAGGGACCTAGACGGAGTGGGAGAGTAGTCCTGGGGGGCTGCTGCATTGGCGTTTCTCTTTGACACACTCAGCACCACCGACCGGCAGATGATGCTGGGCGGCTTCTCGCCTTTCCTTCAAGTAAATGCTTTACTCTAAAATGCTTATGCTTATGCTTATGATAGCTATATGTAGACTCTTAACTAATGCCTGTATGGAGCTACCTGTACCTCCCTGGCCTAGGGCGGGGAAAGGAGGTACATCCAGATCGAATCTCCATCGCGAGGCGATGGATGGCGGTTCGGGACACGGGGTCGCTGCGATGCTTAGCGCGGGCAATCCAGGATGACATGGACACGTTCCCCTATGCATCGATAAGACTCTAGACTTAAAATGTACTTAATAATGCTATTATAAATGCTGATATTTACTTGATTGCCCTTTTTAGGTGCACTGGACACCATACCGTGATGAGGGTCACGAGGGACAGCCCTGGGTGGAGGCGGGTGTAACACCCCGGATAAAAATGATAGAGAAAGTTGAACTTTTCCTAAATAAATAATTCTACATGAAGGCCTTATAAAGAGAACTATATCTTATGAGGGCCACTATATAAAAATACCTACATTTAAGAGGCCCAACGTCACTTAAATACCCACACATAGACCACACGTATAGGGGTTTTCCCCCTTCCTACACCAAGGGAATGGGCGCCCCTTACCAGGGCGCCATTTCCTAATTGGAGCCCCCATGCAAGGGCGCTAATTCCCTTGAGGGGCCACCAACAAACCAACTGTATATAGATATATATATATCTCTTAAAGACCCCACCAACCAATTATATAGATATATATCATTGAAGACCAACACGTGAAGGGTTCAACTTTTGTCCCAACCAATAGGAATGGGCGCCCTCATGCAAGGCGCCAATTCTATTTACAAGGCTACCCAGATAATGGGTGCCCCTACACCAGGGCGCCATTTCCAACAGGAAGGTTTGAAACACGAACAGGTTATGTTCGCTGGCATTGTACCCTTCCCTGACAATGGACCCCTAAGAGAACAATAACAGCGAAGTTTTAGGATCTTGTTCCATGGATCCCTACGGCTATTCCCTATAAATATTTCCCTCCGTCGAATGTGCGAGGGTCATTTGCCGTGTTCCTGCTGCTGAAGCCTTGCTGGGCTTCTTCCTGCTGCTACGTGAGGAGGCTGCTTCCTCTTCTTCCTCTTCTTCCTTCTACTTCCTGTACCACGTGTGTCACTCCAAAAAGGTAGGTGTTCTCAAGATCTAGCCTAACTAGCAGCTAAATATGATAACATAGTATGCATGCGTAGAATTAGAATAACTTATCTTCCATGTTATATAGCCTATTACAAGGCTTTACTGAGATCAAAATACATTGGCCTTACGGCCAAATATATAGCATGTTACACAGATTTTTAAGTAGATGAACTATAGCATGTTACACCGGTTCTATACATAGTCTGTACACTGGTTTTACCGGATTTGAATCTATCCTATTACACTAGTTTTTACAGCCTTAAAATAGCATGCTTAGCACTAAAATTTAACATGTTTTACAATATATATATATATGTTTTACAAAACCCCAGAAACTTCACCCTCAGGTAAAGGGCGCCCATCACCTGGGCGCCATTTCCTGAAGAGGAGCCCCAAGTATGGGCACTCTTTTAAATGAAGACCCCCCAGAATGTCGTCAATTCATTTTCTAGTAATTAATAAACACCATATTTAGAAAATTAATATCTATGAAACTAAACCATTAAATTCTTGCATGAGTATGATTCTATGATCCTGATATTTTGCTCTACCTATCCATGTCCTTACTTCTTGATTCCGAGAAATTTCAATATGATGAATAGTGTTTTGTGTCTTGGAACGCACTTGCCCGGTGTGTAAAACACCCAGAGAAAAGGGTGCCCCTGACTAGGGCGCCATTTAAAGCAATTAGTGACTCTCTGTAGAGTCTTCAATTAAATGAAGACGGGCGCCAATTCCTTAGGGCAACAAAAAAAATGTTGAAAACTTGAATGGGCGCCCCTTTAAGCAGGTGCCCATTACCTGAGAAATGGCATCCCCTAGGGCACCAATTACTGAAAAGAAGACAACCCCCTAGGGCGCCATTTACTGAAATGAAGGTTGCCAGTAGGGCGCCATTTACAAGAAATGAAGACTCTCTGCAGAGTCTTCATTTAAATGAAGACACTGCAGAGGCTCCATTTACATAATGGCACCCCTCTGGTGTTGCCTAATTCCAGGAGTTTCAGAGGGAATGGGCGCCCCTGTCCAGGGCACCCATTACCTAAATAATGGCAGACCCCATGGTGCCATTTTATGAAATAATGGCAGCCCTCTGGGCGCCATTTCCCCTGAGTACTGGCTTCATAGAACCTTTGTTCTGTCCGCAGATTGGGCGCCCCTCAGTGAGAGCGCCAATTCCAGAAATAATGATAGCCCGAAGGGCGACAGTTCAATGACCTGTGGCAGCCCCTTGAGGTGCCAACTCCATCCAGGTTCCCGATTTGTCTCATGTTTTACGGTGTTTTAATCATATCTCATCTATACATGATAAAATGTCCTTGAACTCCATTCATGGAATATACCTTATATATCCTACAGTGGTTAAACCTTGAAATTTCATATTGGCTATAAATGAGTGGATGTTAAAAGAAATACATGAAATGCTGTGCATATAGGGCCCGATCTGGTCCTGGGAGGAGCGCCCGAAAGTACTTATGCCCATGGGAGTTGAATGATCACGGTGTTTAAGCATTGCACCAAAGTACTTGCTTGCTTGACTTGAGACATTCCACACTTACTCTCTCGTGACACTACTTGCTTGCTTGACTTGACTTGCGTGGCCCAAAAAAGGGACGATTACTTGACTTGCGTGGCTCGAAAATGGGCAAAGTACTTGCTAGATTGAAATAGCCAATTCCAATTACACGTACTTGATATTACACAAACATGATATTACTTGCTTGAACATGATTCTTACTCGCTTGAACTTGTTCTTTGCCTTCCTGGCAATCTTGCAAACATTTGATAGTTCTTGAAATCATACAATACTCTTCCTATGAAGTTCTTGATATCTCGCTTGTCAACTTGCTAGTACTTGAAACCATGTGATATTCTTCTATATAGTTCATAATTTTTCTCGCTTGTCTAGCATGCATAGCTATACCTGCATTACACGCAACATGAAAACTACTTAAAGATTGCTCGAACTTGAGATGTAATTCCTACTGAGCGATTCGCTCACCTAGTTGCAATTCTAACATTTTTCAAGTAACTTGGATAGTGACCACCACCCAGATGGGAATGAGACCGAGTGAAGAGTGCTAGAGTCACCAATCATCTACTATCAGCTAGTCGTGTCTTTTGTGTCTTAAGTCCTTACATTGTATTTCCAGTTATGTCAGTTATATCAGTCTAGTTGATTGAAACTTGTTAAGGCTTGAGGACTAGTAGTTGGATTTGCATAATGTATGTTATCATCAGTTGGTTAATTGTAAGAATTGTCATCTTGGACTAGTGGTATCATTTTAGAAATTAAATCTTAGTTATTCTTTAGTTTTTTACGCACTCTATCTTTTGTCAAAAAAATATGTATACTGCTCTAATTGAATGGTTCTATATAAGCTCGTCGCGACCCCGGGTATCTTCTGTGCTCGGGGCGTGACAGCCTTCGTGGTATCAGAGCCTAGGATTTCAACCCTAGGAAATTAGAAGTCATGATCGAAATCTAGGATGAACTCAAGTCCAAGGATAGGTTTACTCCTTACACCCGGTGAGATGGATAGAGCCATGGGTTAAGTTCTATAATGACATTTGGTCTTATAATAAAACACGATACCTTATTATACTTACATTCTCTTGTAGGATTATGGCCGCTGAAAGAGCACAATGGCGTGAGATGCAGCGCACTGTGCAAGGCCTTACGCAGGCGCTACAATAAGTGGCACAAGGCGGTGCTAACCGTGGAGCTGCTGATCTCCATAGAGGTTTCCGCAACATAAACCCACCAAGGTTTGTGGGTTCGTCTGACCCTGAATATGTTGAAAACTGGTTGAAGGAGATTGACATAATTTTCTGGGTAATGCAATGCACGGATGTGGAAAGGGTGCTACTGGCTATATTCCAACTGGAGCGGGACGCTCGAGGTTGGTGGGAATTCGTAGAAGCAACATTGCCTGATGACCATGTCACATGGGACGACTTTGTTGAACATTTCAACAAGAAGTACTTCTCTGACCGAATTCAGGAGAAGAAGGCCACGAAATTTGCCGCATTAAAACAACGGACCCTGAAAGTGGCCGAGTATGAGGCACAGCTCTCAAGACTGTCCAGGTATGCACCCCACTTAGTGTGTACTGAAAAGATGAAGGCTAGAAGGTTCCTTAACGGGCTTCGGCCATAATACATTACACAACTCGCACCGATGGACATCCAAGTCTATTCGAAAATGGTTCGGCATGCCCAATTGCTAGAAGACGCCACCGAATTATCTGAAAGGATTTGAGGAAAGGACAAGAAGGAACCTGTCACAGGCTCAGGAAATTTCAAACAATCATTTAACAAGAAGAGGTTCTACAATGGAGGGGATTCTTCCAAGGAAAGGAAATTTCATAAAAATGACAAGCCATTTGTCACCACACCTTCTAAGGAAGTTTGCAAGTATTGTGACAAAGCCGGTCATAAGGCCGAGAAATACTGGAGGAAACTAAGAGCCTGTCTCCGATGTGGGAGTCGAGATCATCGAATCCCTGATTGCCCATTGATGAACGAGCAAGCCACTAAAGATGAGAAGCGTTCGACAAAGAAATAAGGCCGTCTGCAAGCTCTCCAAGAGACGGAACTAGTAGAAGGTGGAATCGTGGAAAGTACACTAACTGTTTGTTCTAAGACTGCTCAAGTTTTATTTGATACCGGAGCAACTCATTCATTCGTTTCCAAGAAATTTGCTGCTTCATTTTCTAAGAAACCTGAACTGTTAGATTTGGTCATATCTACACCTCTTAGGAACGAGTCAGATATCACTTATCACTACCCAAACTGCAAGGTTATGGTTAAAGGAAACACTCTACCTGTCAACCTGATATGCCTAGATATGAAGGGATATGATGTCATACTAGGTGCCGACTAGTTATCCACCCACCAAGCAACTGTAGATTGCCGGCATGGCAAGGTAACTTTTGTGGATTTCCCAGAGCTGGTTTACATTAGCTCTCGGAATAGATCACCTCTTATCTCAGCTCTCCGAGCTAGCAAACTTGTAAGTAAGGGGTGTATGACTTTCATAGCATTTTTGACTGCCACGGAAGTCGATGAGTCTAAACTTGAAGACATCCGTGTAGTTTGGGACTTTTCCTACGTTTTTCCAGAAGAATTGCCCGGCTTACCCCCTGAGCAGGAAGTGTCGTTAACAATCGACCTTGTCCCTGGTGCTGGTCCAGTTTCCAAGGCACCTTACAGAATGTCCCCTGCTGAGCTGAAAGAGCTAAAAGAGCAGCTAATGGAGTTATTGAAGAAGGGCTTCATCAGGCCGAGTACTTCCCCATGGGGAGCACCTGTGCTATTCGTCAAGAAGAAGGATGGAACAATGAGACTTTGCATCGATTATCGACAACTAAACCACCTTATAGTCAAGAACAAGTACATGCTGCCAAGAATTGATGAGCTGTTTGATCAATTATCTGGAGCTACATACTTCTCCAAGATCGATCTTCGTTCTGGTTAGCACCAATTGAAGATCAAAGAAGAAGACATTCATAAAACTGCATTCCGAAGCAGGTATGGGTATTACGAATTCACTGTTATGCCTTTCGGACTAACAAATGCCCCTGCAGCCTTTATGCAGTTAATGAACATCACCTTTAGGCCACATCTGGATCAATTCATTGTGGTCTTTATTGATGATATCTTAATTTATTCAAAGTCCGAAGAAGACCATGAAGAACATCTGAAGAAGGCATTGCAAATATTAAGGGAAAATAAATTGTATGCCAAATTCAGCAAGTGCAAGTTCTGGCTCGAAAAAGTATCCTTCTTGGGCCATGTAGTCTCGAAGAATGAAATTTCTGTCGACCCTTCAAAGGTCGAGGCCGTGAAGAATTGGGAACGACCGACAAATGCAACAGAGATTCAAAGTTTCTTGGGTCTAGCTGGTTACTACCGGCATTTCATCAAGGACTTCTCAAAGATTGCGGTTCCTCTCACCAGGTTAACCCGCAAGGAAGGGCCTTATGAGTGGAATGAAGACTGTGAGAAGAGTTTCCAAGCTTTGAAGGATCTCTTGACCACTGCTCCAGTCTTATTATTGCCAATTGAGGGAGAGAAGTACGAGGTATATATCGATGCTTCTGGTATTGGCCTCGGGTGTGTATTGATGCAAAATGGAAGAGTTATTGCATACTCTTCCCGGCAATTAAAGAAACACGAAGAGAATTACCCGGTGCATGTTTTAGAGCTAGCCGCGGTGGTATTTGCCTCAAAGATCTGGAGACACTATCTCTACGGAGAACAATTCACAGTATACTCCGATCACAAAAGTCTCAAATATTTATTCTCCCAAAAGGAGCTGAACATGCGACAAAGGCGTTGGCTCGAATATCTCAAGGATTTTGACTTTACTATACAATACCATCATGGTAAGGGTAATTCCGTAGCTGATGCCCTTAGTCGAAAGCCGAGAGCAGTATTGGCCTGTTGTATGATTCAAGAATGGAAGTTGTTGGAGAAATTCTCTGAGCTTAATATCAGTACAGATGAGAAGAATTGGTGTATTATTCTATCCCATATGAGTCTACATCCAGATTTGCTACCCGAAATTAAGAAGCTACAAGAAGAAGATCCTGCACTAGTGGAGATAAGGGACAAGCTGGACGAGAGACCCGATTTCAAGCTGGCACTCGATGGTAGATTACTATTCATGAACGGACATGTGTACCCGACTGTCCCGAGTTAAAGAAGAAGGTTTTTGAAGAAGCTCATCGATCAAGATACACAATTCACCCTGGAGCCACTAAGATGTACCAAGACTTGAAACGGACTTTCTGGTGGCCTAATATGAAGAGGGAGGTAACAGACTTTGTATCTCGCATCCTGACATGCCAACAAGTGAAGGCGGAATATCAGAAATCCATCAAAAAATTACACCCGCTAGATATTCCAAAGTGGAAGTGGGAAGATATCGACATGGATTTTATCATAGGCTTGCCCAAGTCTAAGGGCAGACATGATGGAATTTGGGTAATCATCAATCGCCTAACTAAATCAGCTCATTTCTTGCCTATCAAGAGCCGATGGTCAGTTGATATCCTTGCTGCCTTATATATCAAAGAGATGGTTAGATTGCATGGAGTCCCGGTGTCAATTGTATCTGACCGAGACCCACACTTTACCTCTCATTTCTGAAAGAGTCCACAACACTCTCTGGGGATGAAACTCAACTTCAGCACTGCTTTACATCCCCAAACAGATGGTCAGACAGAGCGGACAAACCAAGTTGTTGAAGATATGTTATTAGCATGTATTATAGATTTCGACGGCAACTGGCATGACCACTTACCCTTGGCCGAATTTGCCTATAACAACAGCTATTAAGCCAGTATCCAAATGTCACCTTTCGAGGCGCTTTATGGCAGGAGTTGCCGATCTCCAATATGCTGGGATGAAGTCGGTTAAAGATAAATTCTAGGCCCAGATATGGTAAGAGATTCAACTAAGATGATACACCTTATTCGAGAAAGACTCAAGATAGCACAGTCCAGGCAGAATTCATGTGCTGACAATAGAAGAAGAGATCTGGAATTTCAAGCTGGAGACCATGTTTTTCTCAAGGTCTCTCCCGACCGAGGTATTAGAAGATTCGGTGTTAAGGGCAAGCTTACACTGAGGTTTATTGGTCCATTCAAAGTATTGGAAAGAGTGGGCGAGGTGGCTTATCCCATTGCTTTGCCTCCACAACTATCAGAAGTACACAATGTGTTCCATATTTCTACGCTGAAGAAATATGTGCACGATCCTTTTCACGTCATTGACCACAATGACGTAGTGATAAAGAAGGACCTTACCTACGAGCAAAAGCCGATGAAGATCCTCGACCGAGAAGTCCAAGTTCTAAGGAACAAGACGATCCCTATGGTGAAAATCTAATGGAATCGATGCTTAGAAAAAGAAGCCACGTGGGAAACCGAGGAATTAATGCGAAGGAGATTTCTGGAGCTATTCTAGTCTGTAAGTACTCCGCACCCTCCATATTTTCATATACGCGGTTGAATTTGGGGACCAAATTCTTTTAAGTGGGGGTGGGTGTAGCTTCCCGGATAAAAATGATAGAGAAAGTTAAACTTTTCCTAAATAAATAATTCTACATGAAGGCCTTATAAAAAGAACTATATCTTATGAGGGCCACTATATAAAAATGCCTACATTTAAGAGGCCCAACGTCACTTAAATACCCACACATAGACCACACGTATAAGGGTTTCCCCCCTTCCCACACCAAGGGAATGGGCGCCCCTTACCAGGGTAAGGGGCGCCATTTCCTAATTGGAGCCCCTATGCAAGGGCGCTAATTCTCTTGAGGGGCCACCAACAAACCAACTGTATATAGATATATATATATCTCTTAAAGACCCCACCAACCAATTATATAGATATATATCATTGAAGACCAACACGTGAAGGGTTCAACTTTTGGCCAAACCAATAGGAATGGGCGCCCTCATGCAAGGGCGCCAATTCCATTTACGAGGGTACCCAGATAATGGGCGCCCCTACACAAGGGCACCATTTCCAATAGGAAGGTTTGAAACACGAACATGTTATGTTCGCTGGCATTGTACCCTTCCCTGACAATGGACTCCTAAGGGAACAATAACAGCGAGGTTTTAGGATCTTGTTCCATGGATCTCTACGGCTATTCCATATACATAGTTCCCTCCGTCGAACGTGCGAGGGTCATTTGCCGTATTCCTACTGCTGAAGCCTTGCTGGGCTTCTTCCTGCTGCTACGTGAGGAGGCTGCTTCCTCTTCTTCCTCTTCTTCCTTCTACTTCCTGTACCACGTGTATCACTCCAAAAAGGTAGGTGTTCTCAAGATCTAGCCTAACTAGCAGCTAAATAGGATAACATAGCATGCATGCGTAGAATTAGAATAACTTATCTTCCATGTTATATAGCCTATTACATGGCTTTATTGAGATCAAAATACATTGGCCTTACGGCCAAATATATAGCATGTTACACTGATTTTTAAGTAAATCAACTATAGCCTGTTACACCAGTTCTATACATAGTCTGTACACTGGTTATACCGGATTTGAATCTATCCTATTACACTAGTTTTTACCGCCTTAAAATAGCATGCTTAGCCCTAAAATATAACATGTTTTACAATATATATATATATATATATATTACAAAACCCCAGAAACTTCACCCTCAGGTAAAGGGCGCCATCACCTAGGCGCCATTTCCTGAAGAGGCGCCCCAGGTATGGTAACTCTTTTAAATGAAGACCCCCCAAAATGTCGTCAATTCATTTTCTAGTAATTAATAAACACCATGTCTAGTAAATTAATATCTATGAAACTAAACCATAAAATTCTTGCATGAGTATGATTATGTGATCTTGATATTTTGCTCTACCTATCCATGTCCTTACTTCTTGATTCCGAGAAATTTCGACATGATGAATAGTGTTGTATGTCTTGGAACGCACCTGCCCGATGTGTAAAACACCCGGGCGCCCCTGACTAGGGTGCCATTTAAAGGAATTAGTGACTCTCTGCAGAGTCTTCAATTAAATGAAGACGGGCGCCAATTCCTTAAGGCAACAAAAAAATGATGAAAACTTGAATGGGCGCCCCTTTAAGCAGGCGCCCATTACTTGAGAAATGGCAGCCCCTAGGGCGCCATTTACTGAAAAGAAGACACCCCCCTAGGGCGCCATTTACTGAAATGAAGGTTGCCCGTAGGGCGCCATTTACAAGAAATGAAGACTCTCTGCAGAGTCTTCATTTAAATGAAGACACTGTAGAGGGGCGCCATTTACCTAATGGCAGCCCTCTGGTGGTGCCTGATTCCTGGAGTTTCAGAGGGAATGGGCGCCCCTGTCCAGGGTGCCCATTACCTAAATAATGGTAGACCCCAGGGTGCCATTTTATGAAATAATGGCAGCCCTCTGGGCGCCATTTCCCCTGAGTACTAGCTTCACAGAACCTTTGTTCTGTCCGCAGATTGGGCGCCCCTCAGTGAGGGCGCCAATTCCAGAAATAATGACAGCCTGAAGGGCGACAATTCAATGACCTGTGGCAGTCCCTTGAGGTGCCAACTCCATCCAGGTTCCCGACTTGTCTCGTATTTTACGTTGTTTTAATCATAGCTCATCTATACATGATAAAATATCCTTGAACTCCATTCATGGAATATACCTTATATATCCTACAATGGTTAAGCCTTGAAATTTCATATTGGCTATAAATGAGTGGATGTTAAAAGAAATACATGAAATGCTGTGCATATAGGGCCCGATCTGGTCCTGGGAGGAGCGCCCGAAAGTACTTGTGCCCATGGGAGTTGAATGATCACGACGTTTAAACATTGCACCGAAGTACTTTCTTGCTTGACTTGAGACATTGCACACTTACTCTCTCGTGACACTACTTGCTTGCTTGACTTGATTTGCGTGGCCCGGAAAAGGGGCGATTACTTGACTTGCGTGGCCCAAAAAAGGGCAAAGTACTTGCTAGATTGAAATAGCCAATTCCAATTATATGTACTTGATATTACACAAACATGATATTACTTGCTTGAACATGATTCTTACTCGCTTGAACTTGTTCCTTGCCTTCCTAGCAATCTTGCAAACATTTGATAGTACTTGAAATCATACAATACTCTTCCTATGAAGTTCTTGATATCTCGCTTGTCAACTTGCTAGTACTTGAAACCATGTGATATTCTTCCATACATTTCATGATTTTTCTCGCTCGTCTAGCATGCATAGCTATACCTGCATTACACGCAACATGTAAACTATTTAAAGATTGCTCAAACTTGAGATGTAATTCCTACTGAGTGATTCACTCACCTAGTTGCAATTCTAACATTTTTCAGGTAACTTGGATAGCGACCACCACTCGGATGGGAATGAGACCGAGTGAAGAGTGCTAGAGTCACCAATCATCTACTGTCAGCTAGTCGTGTCTTTTGTGTCTTAAGTCCTTACATTGTATTTCTAGTTATGTCAGTTATATCAGTCTAGTTGATTGAAAGTTGTTAAGGCTTGAGGACTAGTAGTTGGATTTGAATAATGTATGTTATCATCAGTTGGTTAATTGTAAGAATTATCATCTTGGACTAGTGGTATCATTTTAGAAATTAAATCTTAGTTGTTATTTAGTCTTTTGCGCACTCTGTCTTTTGTCAAAAAAATATGTATACTGCTCTGATTGAATGGTTCTATATAAGCCCGTCGCGACCCCGGGTATCTTCCGCGCTCGGGGCTTGACAGCGGCCGAGGCTTACGCGGGACGAGAGGTGTGGCTTCATTGTATGAACATCATTGAGCCATTGCACCACCGCCTGATCATGAGGACTAGGGGCGTCCACCAGCCGGAAGTGGAGTTCCCAGCGAGGGATGATGAGCGTGTAGGACGGTCCTCGAAGGGACTGAGCGGCGAGATTGACTGGGTCACCCGGGCGATCGACCAAATCCGAGACTGGACACAAAGAGGTCGGGTGGTACGGGCCCAGGCTACCAGCGATGAGGCCTATTTGAAGGTCTATGCCAGGAGATACATAGATCAGGTTTTTCGCGGCGCCCGACGACTGGTACGACTCTCTAAACTTATGCCTCTTAGTTAGTTCTATTGCATTGACACCTTGACTTGCTACATGCAAGTAGACCCCCAGGGATGGATAGCGGAGCTCCACGGTCTCCTCCACTCTACCGTGCAGTAGGGGGATGAGTTCCAGCACACGCTGGAGTTTCTGGTTAGTTTTATGAAACCTTAGACTTAATATGCGATGCTTATGCACTTGACGGACTTGATTTCTAAAATGAAGCGAGCCGAGGGAGCACAGCGGCAGGGACTGGACGCTCCATCCTCTTTTTCCCAGCCAGCAGATCGAGCGGAGCGAGATGTCAACTTTGCTCGGGCGGTTGCTCAGGCCGAGGATGCCGAGGCCACTCTCGCAGAGAGGGTAAGCAAGCCAACCAATTTCCTTTCACTAAATGCTATGATTATGCAAATGATTTACCACGATGAATGTTTATACAGGCGAGAGAGCTGACCACAGCACTTAGTGAGGTTGAGCACGCAGGAGCAGAGGCAGAGTGACTCAAAGTAAAGCTGGAGCAGTCACGAGCCGAGGCGGAGCGACTCCGAGCAGGAGCAGCGGACTTAGAGCGCAACCGGACCGAGGCGAGGGAGGCTCGGCGCTAGGCCTACGACTTGAGGATCGAGCTGTGGGCTGTAGAGCGGACAGTACGGATGATGGGCCGAGGACCCGAGCGGAGCGCCTCGCAAAGCGGTGCGCGGAGCAGTGCATTCCCTGACTTCCTTACCAGCTCCTCCGGCCATCGGAGGAATGAGGAGGGAGAGAGGCGACGACGATGAGAGGATGGGAGCACATCCATGGGCCCATCAGAGAAGCGGCACGAGGGCACCGACGACAGCGGAGGTCCAGGAGAGGGACCTGCTTGAGAGCTACCTTGTACTTATGCATGCATGTACATGGTCTTTTGATTAGTAAAATGTGGTCTCTCTTTTTTTTTTCAAATGCAAAATGTGTGGATGTGAATGCTGACTCACTAACAACGACCTCTAGGACTGACCAAGTGAGCAGGAGAGTAGGAGAGAGAGAGAAAAAATCGGTGATTGAGGTGAGAGAGAATAATCAAAATAGGGCAGAAATTGGGAAACGGTATTATGGAAGACCGCAAGGAGGAAGAAACGGTCGAGTCATGACCGTTAAACGAGCGGGAGAAAAGGCGGCGAATGGAAGAGAAGAAACGATCGTATGACAACCATTTATGGGAGCGTAGCGGTCGGGCGATAGACCACAAGGGCGAAGATTCAGTTAAATCCGATCGGGACTCTCCGTGAGAGTCCCAACCCATGGATAGAGGTTCCTAATCTACATCAAGACCTATCCTAACTTAAATTGAGGCCACCTAGCCTCAATCCTAATGAATTAAGACAAGAATTAGAGCCATATAACTAGGAATAAACCCAGAATTCGCAGCTCACAAAAACCTCAGTTTTAAGCTCTTGAAAACTTCATAAAGAGCACCCAAATCATCATGAAGAGGAGCTTTGAAGCTAGCACCATGGGAGGGGTCATCTACACCGGACCAAAGGCGGCTTGGAAGGAGCATGGGGAGCTACAACAGCTGATTTCCATCCCCAAGCACTTGAGCACAAGCTCTTCAAGAGAGGTGAGTTCAAATCAATCTCAAAAATCTCATGAAATTCCTTAAGTTTCTTCTCATGGCATTTCTCTTCTTCTTTTTTCCTTCCCTCTTTTTTTCTTTTTTCTCTCTCTCTAGCTCCTTCATGGTCCAAGATGCTTCTCTAGCTTGAAGTGGGTGGCTCCCATGATAAAGGAACTTCCTTTAGAGGTCCTCTCAATCCTAAGGACATGGAACCCTCACCCTTTGATAGTTCTAGCTAAGAACTTCCAAAAAATTTCATTAGATTGGCTTAGCATTTCAGCTCTAGTGGAGTTATGGCATCCTCAAACAAACACCTTCATATTCCCAACCTTTGAAACTAATGTCCTTATAGAAGAGGTAGAGACCTACCTAGCCCTTCCTAAGACTAAGGTGGGAGACGAAGACTTGCTGTGTCATACGGTTGAACCTATAGATCCATCACTCATCTTAAGGGATTTCATACACAATCCAAAGGATGTGAAAACCATGATTAGCTCTCGCCATATCCGTTTGATACCCATAGACCAATGGATCACTTTCCATTGCAAAAATAAGTGGGGGAGATATGAAGCCATAGCCAAAGCTACTTCCATTTTCTTGTGCGGGGTCTTGCTCTTTTCCACCACTGACCACCTCTTAGACATCCAAAATCTCAGCATTATTAGTGGGTTGTGGCGGGGTTTATCCATCTCTCAAGCCATCCTTTCCTACCTCTATGAAGGCCTTAGTTCAGCTTCCTTAGGAGGTCCCCTCGTTGGGTCAATGATTATCTTAGAATGTTGGACTGTGACGACCTAGAGCTCCGGATACCGATATACCGATAACATCGATATATCGATACCAGGAACTGGGGAAGCCACCCAAGAGGCTGATGAGGCCGCTGAAGGGTTAGTGAAGTTCGTAGAGGGGATGTATAATGAATCGTAATCACAAGCGCACATAATAGATTTAAGCAATAAAATTTAGTAAAAGAGCGGAAGTAATTTCAAAATAAACAGAGTGCTAAATATATAAACTAGTCCAGAGGCACGAGAGCGCTAGTCCCAAAAGTACAACTACACGGGGCATACCATGGCAAAAGTACACCAGAAAGCCAAAAAGGCAACCCGTCTACTATTGGCAGCTAAGAACGGTCTCCGAGCACACGGGAAACACCGGGAAATGACGGGCGCGGCTCACCTGAAAGGAGAAGGGTGAGTCACAGCCAGACTCAGTAGGGGTCACGCGGATCCCTACCTCGTGCTAAACATGCAATCAAGCACAATTAAAGCAATTAGAGCATGCATTTAAATAAATGAACAGGCAATGGCATGATTAAAACTGAAAGCTGAAAGCTGTAAACCTAACTGAACAGGTATAATAGTTAATACATGCCAATAACATATAAATCTAAATGACAAAAACTAAATCTACCAATAGAACATGCCTCAACTAACCAAGCCACAGGGAACATGATAACCACAGGGAGTAGAAACCAGATGCGTCCACTGATGACTTACACTGCGTCTCAAGCACTCGCAGTCTGTAACACGACAAGCAAAGTGCGTAAACAGTACCAAACAAAGTGACTAGTCAGAGTGACACTTGTCAGTGTCAGTCCAAAGCCTCCGACCACGTGTGCACACACTGACTCTCGCCTGAGCCAGGCCCTCTAGCTAGTTTTCTCCCTTGGTAGGACGCTACCGTTGGCCGGGAGCCCACCGAACTAGCTTACAAACCGTGTGATGGGAACACCCCTCCACCATCCCCAGGCGGGTCGGCAACTCAAAGGCCTTAGGGCTACCACATTGGCTCCATCGCAAGAAAATAAAATCTACTCTATTGGGGTCTAAAAACATGCCATTAGTTCATAAAATAACTTAAACATTGCGTAGAAATATTGTGGAAAGCATTAAAGAATGAACATGCGGCCTTTAGAAACTAGCAGGAGTGTGACGGTCCACTGCCACCGCGTCACAGAGTGTGACGGTCGGGGGTCGGTGCGTTACATCGACTGTGACGCGCCCGCCCCTGGCCGTTAGAGCCACCCGACGCCAAAACAAAAGCCACAGATTTTAACGCCCTAGCAGGACGTAACGCGCACCCGGAGGCGCGTTACGGCGCCCTGACGGCCACCCGACAGGCCGTCAGGCCAACCGCCAAACCAGGTCAACGGTAGGCAAACGAAATGTAATGGCCTAGGGCTAGGCCGTTACACTCCCTGTGACGCACCCCCTTGGGTCCGTCACAAGACCGTAACGCGTCCCCTATGGACCGTTACGGGTGTGACGGTTCCTGGTAGGACCGTCACACCGTCTGGGTTACGGACGGGTTATATTTAAAAACGGGTTCCCTCTTGGGCGACCGGAATCGCCGGGTAACGACGAAAAAACCTGTTTCCTGCCAAATCACACATCCACAACAACGATATACCACTAAAACGTCCACATGCAACACTCACAATGGATTAAACGTGAAGAACGAAGCTTAAACCCCAAAAATGAAAAATAGCCATTATGCATGCAATAGGGGTTTAGCCAAGAAAACATGTTATAGGGAAGGCTCCTAGCGAGCTCAGGATTCCATCCCCCTACCTCGTTCGAGCCGAAACGGCCGATTAAGCCGCATGCACCAAAGAGGGTTCACCGAGCCTCCACACCTCGTCTCGCACCCACGGGCCGCAAATCACATCGTGGATGGCATCAACGCGCTCCAATCGACGCGAGGATTCCAACGGTGTGCTCCACGCCTCGAACCGCCATCGTTTCGCCCGATTTCCCTAGGAAGGAGGGAGGGGCGATCGGAAGGAGAGAGAGAGAGTGCGGGTGAGATCGACGAGGGGGGAGAGAGAGGGGGAGTGGGGAAAATGGGAAAAGAAAGAAAAAAAGGGTTAATATATATATATTTATTATATATATAAAAACCTTATTTTCCCCTTTTAAAAACTCAAATAATTCCAATTAAATCTTGAAAAATACCAGAAAAATTCCTAAAAATCCAGGAAAATAGCTGGAAATTCCAGAATAGATTCTAGGTGCAAACCACCAAAGATCCGCTAAGGCACGGGCCTCACAGTCCCTCCCTCCTAATAAAAATTTTACCCTCAAAATTTACAATGATGGATAAGGAGGAAACTGAGAAATAGAATCATACCTTACTGGAATAAGAAAGGAAAAAGCTGACGCATCTCATCTTCACGTTCCCAAGTGGACTCATTGCCAGAGTGGCGCTGCCAAGCGACTCTTACCAGAGGGATAACCTTATTTCTCAACCGTTGCTCACGACGGTCTTCAATTTTAATAAGAAACTCTGGCGTAAACAAATCAGCAGTCACTTCGGGCCAAATAGAGTCATCGAGGACATGGGATGCATCAGATACATATTTCCTCAATTGAGAGACGTGGAACACATCATAAATAGCTTGCATAGTCGCTGGTAGTTGCAGTCGATAAGCTACCTGACCCACAACTTCAATAATAAGAAATGGGCCAACGTAACGCGGACTAAGCTTTCCACGCTTCCCAAATCTGGAAACACCTTTCATCGGAGATACCTTGACAAAAACCATGTCTCTGGGCTCAAACTGCAGTGGACGTCTGCGCTGATCTGCATAGCTTTTCTGTCGACTCTGGGTTGTCAACAATCTCTGCCTGATCAGACGAACCACTTCAGAACATTGCTGCACCATGTCAGGTCCCGTTAAAAGTCTGTCCCCAATATCAAACTAGTTCAAGGGAGTACGACAAGGACGACCATATAGTGCCTCATAAGGAGCCATACCAATGCTGGAATGAAAACTGTTATTATAAGCAAATTCAACAAGCGGCAGGTGTTGACTCCACGAACCTTGCCAATCTAGGCAACACGACCTCAGCATATCTTCCAGAGTCTGAATAGTTCTTTCCGATTGTCCATCTGACTGTGGGTGATACGCTGAACTGAAGGCTAATTAAGTGCCCAAAGCTTTCTGAAAACTGCACCAGAAGCCGGAGGTAAACCGTGGATCACGATATGACACAAGTGAAATAGGAATTCCATGCAGTGGCACTATCTTCTGAACATAAAGCTCGGCCAACTTCTACACATTCCAGGAGACTTTTATCGGCAATAATCTGGCAGTCTTAGTTAATCTATCAACAAGCAACCAGATACCATCAAAACCCTATGAAGTCCGAGGCAAACCCACCACAAAATCTGTAGTGACATGATCCCATTTCCACATTGGAATCTCTAATGGCTGAAGCAATCCACCTGGCTTTTGATGTTCGGCTTTAACCTACTGACAAGTCAAGCACTTAGAAACAAACACAGCCACATCTTTCTTTATACCTGGCCACCAGAACTGCCTTTTCAAATTCTGATACATCTTAGTGGTGCCTGGGTGAATAGCAAAGCGGGATCCATGGGCTTCACTCAGAATCACATGTCTCAATGAATCATCAGCGGGAACATACATCCTGCCACGAAAACTAACAACCAGCTCATCATCAAATTCAACATCGAACCTTGACATAACACGAGCCAAATCAGGATCAGCTTGTTAAGCTTCTTTAATTTGCTGACATAAAGTTGAACCCAAAGCCAAACTAGCACAAAATGTTGTCCTCGGGTCGGCAGGAATATCCACGCTAAACGCCTCTCTCGGAAGCTGTTCCCACAATTTCCATTCATGAAGCAACAAATGACTGACTTGTACTTTCCTACTCAGAGCATCAGCCACACCATTCATTTTACCCGACTGATAGGAGAGTGTGAAGTCATAATCTTTCATGTACTCCATCCAGCGACGTTGTCTGAGATTCAGATCTTTCTGGGAGAATATATACTGTAAACTCTGATGATCAGTAAAAATTTGAAACTTCTCACCATACAGGTAATGTCTCCAGATCTTTAAGGCAAAAATAACTGTAGCTAACTCCATATCATGCGTGGGATAATTTTCTTCATGTTGTTTCAATTGCCGAGATGCATAAGCAATAACATTTCCATGTTGCATCAGCACTGCACCCAAACCTACTCGAGAAGCATCTGTGCAAACCACAAATCCACCTAAGTCGGACGGCAAAATCAACACTGGAGAAGAAGTCAAGAGCCTTTTCAATTCAACAAAGCTATCCTCACACTGGTCCGACCAGACAAAAGGTACATCTTTACGAGTCAGTCTAGTCATTGGTGCTGCAATCTTTGCAAAATCCTGGATGAATCTTCGATAATACCCAGCCAAACCTAAGAAGCTTCTGATCTCTGTCACAGTTCTTGGTCTCTGCCAATTTAGAATAGCTTCAATCTTTGCAGGGTCTACTGCTACTCCATCACCAGAAATCACGTGGCCAAGAAAATGAATCTCCCGAAGCCAAAATTCACATTTACTGAATTTCGCATAGAGCTCGTGATCTCTTAGAGTCTGCAGAACGATCCTCAAGTGCTGCACATGATCTTCCTTAGAAGCAGAGTAAATCAAAATATCATCGACAAAGATCACCACGAACTGATCTAGATAAGGACGGAAAACACACTGCATTAGGTCCATGAAGGCTGCTGGAGCATTAGTCAAGCCAAACGGCATAACCAAAAATTCATGATGACCATAACGAGTGCTGAAAGCTGTCTTCTCCACATCAGACTCCCGGATCCGCAATTGAAAATAGCCAGACCGAAGGTCAATCTGAGAAAAGACAGTAGCAGACTGTAGCTGGTCAAACAAATCATCAATCCTGGGAAGCGGATATTTATTCTTGATAGTCGCCTGATTCAGTTGTCTGTAATCAATACAAAGCCTCAGGCTTCCATCTTTCTTCTTCACAAATAATACTGGAGCACTCCACGGAGAAAAACTGGGGCGAATATAGCCTTTTTCCAGTAATTCAAGCAACTGTGCTCGCAGTTCTTTAAGTTCAACTGGAGCCATTCGGTACGGTGCCTTTGCTAATGGGGCTGTACCTGGAATCAGATCAATCACCATTTCTATTTCTCGCTCTGGAGGCAAGCCTGGCAACTCGTCAGGAAACACATCAGGGAACTCACAAACAACAGGAATATCACTGACATCTTGTCGTGGTTTCTCAACGGCAACCACAGAAGCTAAGATTCCCTGACAACCTGCACTAAGCAATCTACAGGCTCGAATAGCAGAAATAATCAAGCGAGAAGAGCGGGATCGAATACCTTGGAAATAAAATGCTGATTTCCCCTGTGGCTGAAAATAGACCTTCTTCGATCTGCAGTCAACCACAGCTCCATAATGCTCCAACCAATCCATACCCAGAATGACATCATAATCTGCCAGCTGCAACGCATATAATCTCGCCGGCAACTGATGATTATTAATCATAATAGGAGATTCTTCCAAACACAGAGGCGTGATCATATAATCTCCAGAAGGAATTTCAACATACAACTCACAGGTCACTTCTGATGTCGGCTCCTCAATGCATGCAATGAAATCCTCATAGATAAAAGAGTGAGAAGCACCAGAATCAAATAAGACACGAGCAGAATGACCATAAAGCATAATCGTACCTTCAACTAGATGGGATGCAATCGCTTCAGCCCGAGAAATGTGAGAAACCTTGCCCTTTTGCTTCTTGGATCCGGCTAAAGACTGCTAGGAAGACGCTGAAGCTTGAGAATAGAATTGCTGCTGAGGTTGAGGTACAGGAGGAGGTCTAAATTGCGACTGCTGAGGCTGAGGAAACTGAGGAGTCTGCATCGATTTCGGCCTCAACGGGCAATCTCGAACAACGTGACCAGGCTGGTCACAACGAAAACAGACAATAGGAAGAGAACACGGCTGACCCTTATCGTTTCCACCACACCTCCTACAAGTCCACGGCTGACTAACAGCAGAACTTTGACGGCTTTGGGAAGAAGGCGCCGACTACTGCTGAATAGCATCAGTACCAGATGACGGCTGCTGAAAGAACTTCTTCTTCTTCTTACCATATCTCTTGAACTTTGTCTTGGCAAAGGAAGAAACACTGCTAATATCTGACGGAACAGAGGGAACCCCTGACACTGGCGGTCGGTAAGTTTGCGGAAACTGAACCGTCGGATGAACCGACCCAGCTTGAGAATATCCTCCTGGTCTCGCCATCTCTCGCTCGAGTGCCACAGCTGCCTGGCACGCACCGTCAAGATCAGCCACTCGACTCGCAATCAACGGCAACTTAAGTTCAGGCTTGAGTCCTCGCAAAAACTGCTGAGTCTTCAATGCCTCATTAGCAAGCACATGGGGCGCATACTGACCCAATTCCATAAATTTGTTCCGATATTGAAGCACGGTCATATCGCCCTGAATCAATTCCATGAACTGGTACATCTTCGCCATTTGCAAACAGGCAGGGGTATAGGCACGCTCGAAGGCTGCCACAAACTCTGCCCAAGTGATCTGCTGAAGGGGCCTGGAACGAAAAGCAATCTGCCACTCGGCTTTCCACCATGTAATAGCTGTACCTTGGAGTTGAAACACTGCTAGCATCACCTTTTCATCCTCCGTGCACTCCATAGATAGGAATATGCGCTCGATCACATCCAGCCACTGCCTTGCTACCTATGGGTCTGCCTGACCGTCAAAAGCAGGCGGATTGAACATAAAAAATTATTTCAAAGCCTTGCCTCGGCTACCAGGCACTTCGACTTGAGGAGCAATAACTGGCGTTGGAGCAGGAACTGCAGGAGGCTGAGCAGAACCACTCTCTTCTCTAGGCGCATGTCTAGGAACTCGAGGAGGTCTTCCTCGACGAGGCAGCATTATTGCACTGCCGAACACATAAAACAACAGCAAATCCATCAATCATACGGAAAACATCCTAAGCCATCAATAGACGACACAATAGGACTAACTCTGGACAAGTGTAAATTCCAATTCCTTATACAAATCCTCAACTCCGCTCTGATACCAACTGTGACGACCCAGAGCTCCGGATATCGATATACCGATAACATCGATACACTGATACCAGGAACTGGGGAAGCCACCCAAGAGGCTGATGAGGCCCCTGAAGGGTTAGTGAAGTTCGTCGAGGGGATGTATAATGAATCGCAATCACAAGCACACATAATAGATTTAAGCAATAAAATTTAGCAAAAGAGCGGAAGCAATTTCAAAATAAACAGAGTGCTAAATATATAAACTAGTCTAGAGGCACAAGAGGGCTAGTCCCAAAAGTACAACTACACGGGGCATACCCCGATAAAAGTACACCAGAAAGCCAAAAAGGCAACCCGTCTACTGCTGGCAGCTAAGAACGGTCTCCGAGCACACGGAAAACACCGGGAGACGACGTGCGCGGCTCACCTGAAAGGAGAAGGGTGAGTCACAGCCAGACTCAGTAAGGGTCACGCGGATCCCTACCTCGTGCTAAACATGCAATCAAGCACAATTAAAGTAATTAGAGCATGCATTTAAATAAATAAACATGCAATGGCATGATTAAAACTGAAAGCTGAAAGCTGTAAACCTAACTGAATAGGTATAACAGTTAATACACCCCAATAACATATAAATCTAAACGACAAAAACTAAATCTACCAATAGATCATGCCTCAACTAACCAAGCCACAGGGAACATGATAACCACAAGGAGTAGAAACCAGATGCGTCCACTGACGACTTACACTGCGTCTCAAGCACTCGCAGTCTGTAACACGACAAGCTAAGTGCATAAACAGTACCAAACCAAGTGACTAGTCAGAGTGACACTCGTCAATGTCAGTCCAAAGCCTCCGACCACGTGTGCACACACTGACTCTCGCATGAGCCAGGCCCTCTAGCTAGTTTTCTCCCTCGGTAGGACGCTACCGCTGGCCGGGAGCCCACGGAACTAGCTTACAAACCGTGTGACGGGAACACCCCTCCACCATCCCCAAGCAGGTCGGCAACTCAAAGGCCTTAGGGCTACCACAGTGGCTCCATCGCAAGGAAAGAAAAGCTACTCTATTGGGGGCTAAAAACATGCCATTAGTTCATAAAATAACTTAAACATCGCGTAGAAATATTATGGAAAGCATTAAAGAATGAACAGGCGGCCTTTAGAAACTAGAGGAGTGTGACGGTCCATTGCCACCGCGTCACAGAGTGTGACGGTCGAGGGTCGGTGCGTTACATCGACTGTGACGCGCCCGCCCCTGGCTGTTAGAGCCACCCGACGCCAAAACAAAAGCCACAGATTTTAACGCCCTAGCAGGACATAACGCGCACTCGGAGGCGCGTTACGGCGCCCTGACGGCCGCCCGACAGGCCGTCAGGCCAACCGCCAAACCAGGTCAACGGTAGGCAAACGAAATGTAACGGCCTAGGGCTATGCCGTTACACTCCCTGTGACGCACCCCCTTGGGTCCGTCACAAGACCGTAACGCGTCCCCTATGGACCATTACGGGTGTTACGGTTCCTGATAGGACCGTCACACCGTCTGGGTTACGGACGTGTTATATTTAAAAACGGGTTCCCTCCCGGGCAACCGGAATCGCCGGGTAACGATGAAAAAACCTGTTTCCTACCAAACCACACATCCACAACAACGATATACCACTAAAACGTCCACATGCAACACACACAATGGATTAAACGTGAAGAACGAAACTTAAACCCCAAAACTGAAAAATAGCCATTATGCATGCCATAGGGGTTTAGCCAAGAAAACATGTTATAGGGAAGGCTCCTAGCGAGCTAAGGATTACATCCCCCTACCTCGTTCGAGCCGAAACGGCCGATTAAGCCGCATGCACCAAGGAGGGTTCACCGAGCCTCCACACCTCGTCTCGCACCCACGGGCCGCGAATCACGTCGTGGAGGGTGTCAACGCGCTCCACTCGATGCGAGGATTCCAACGGCGTGCTCCACGCCTCGAATCGCTGTCGTTTCGCCCGATTTCCCCAGGAAGGAGGGAGGGGCGATCGGAAGGAGAGAGAGAGCGTGAGGGTGAGATCGACGAGGGGGGAGAGAGAGAGGGAGTGGGGAAAATGGGAAAAGAAAGAAAAAAAAGGTTAATATATATATATATATATATATATGTATGATATATATAAAAACCTTATTTTCCCCTTTTAAAAACTCAAATAATTCCAATTAAATTCTGAAAAATACCAGAAAAATTCCTAAAAATCCAGGAAAATAGCCGAAAATTCCAGAATAGATTCTATGTCCGAACTACCAAAGATCCGCTAAGGCACGAGCCTCACAGGAATTAGACTCAAATTTCTTCCCAAGGAGGACATGCCTTCAGCTAGCCGCATATTCGGGAGCCACCCACTCTACTTCATAAGAGGTGCATCTGGATTTTTTTCACAGGTTGAATGGCGGACTGCGGATAAGAAGACACGGGATGATTGGCGCCTCTTCCTCAACACCTTGCCAATTGACAAGTTCGTGATGCGACCCCGAGTTCTTCAAGACACTACCCTTAGACTACCTCGGCGATTGGGCCTAGACCTACAGCTAGTGGGGAACACTACCTTGGCGATCTACAACCCACACCGGTGCTACTTACAAGTTGGGCTTCCCCGAACTATGGTTCCGGCACTATCACACTACCCTCTCCTCCAAGCTAGAAAGATCGGGATCGAGGAGGACGAGCGGGCGAACCGGAGTGCTCTGACTATGTGGGAGGTCAGCCGCGTCCGTGTCTTGTGAGCAGAAGTGACAGAGGATGAACAAGAGTACCGAGCTTATGTGAAGGAATTACGCAAGATCTGGCCCTATGCGGATGGAAAATTGAATGTAATTTAAATTTTATTGATCATGTACTTGAGAACCTTGATAGAATAATTTATTATGAACCTTTGATTGAATGAAATAAGAGATTGGCTTTGAAAGATGTATAATAAATCATTTTTAGCTTGATAGATCAAAAAAGGGATATAGTTCTCTGTTTGACAAACGGTCCAACAAAGGACCGCCAGACCCAACTAACGGTCTAGTGCTAGACTTCAAGGGAAAGGACTCAGTAAAAACTGAGTTTTCTGGTTCTCGGGTGAGGCATACGGTCGCCACTGGACCTCCAGGGAAAGCTAAGCGGTCTGTCGAAGGACCGCTAGAGATGAGAAATAGAGAAACATAAAAGTCTTGGTTCTTCGAGTGAGAAAAATGGTCCCTATGTGACCGTTTAGGAAGGATTAACGGTCTATCAAAAGACCGCAAAGGGACCAGAGATAGGGAATGTTGATTTATTTGCTTCCTCCTTTTTGTGGGATTGTGATGTATGATAAAGATGATAAGCAAAAATCAAAGATCTCAATCAACCTATGAACATGTGAACCATGAACCTAGGCAACCAGAACAAGCTCTAGCATGGGCATGCTATCTCAACCAAACTAATCTAAAGAAAGTAAAGAAAAACACACGCCGGAGCGTGGAGCAAGGAATAAATAAAAACACACCGCGTGGGTGGAACAAGCAAAGGAAATAATAGATATGAGAGAGAAATCAATGCCCAATACTAAGGAAAGAACGTGATCGCCACCAAAGTAAACACAAGCCAAAGACTTGAAAATACCTTGGAGATAGGTGGATGAAGCACCCGCCCACGGGAGAGAGAAACCAGTGAATTATGCAGATCAACTGAATGTAATGGCCCATACCCCGTGCGTCACAGGAATATGACGGTCTCCAGATAAACCGTTATATGAACCTGACGCGTCTGTACAAGATCGTCAGAAACCCTGCAGAAATAGCTTATGAATTCTTTTAACTCCAACTCTTCTAGCCGGCCAGAAGACTTGGGCCTCGTGTAGTGAACCTGTAAACCTGCCAAAGAACGTGAAAACACAAGAAACAAACCCAGATCAGCCCTTTAAACAAGCGTAGTATCAATTCTTAAGGAAATTAAGATCATGCAAAAGGAAAGGGAAGTACCGGGAAAGTTTTGTTTTTTTAACCCCTCTGGGTGTTTTAAAACGTGGGAAGGATGTTTAGATGATGAAAACCAGATGCAGAACGTGGAAACAAGGAGAGGGATAATGCTTATGATGAGAGGGAGGAGGAAGAACACAAGATGACAACGATGAACTTTGAAACTCAATAGAACGAATACTCCCTTCACCGTGAAGCAGATGGACGTGAAGAACAATTCTCCTTGGTTAGATGTGGCTCCAGAATGCGACAGCACTTTGACGCAAACTCCAGATCTTCCTCCCTCGGGCCATGAAGTTAAGGGTGCTATTTATAGGCCCTCAAACTCTCCGGTCGAACAGAGGATAATCCAACAAGAAAGTAGGATAACTCTTAGCAAATCCGTGAAGATAATATCACCAAGAGTCCATAGAAACAAACAGAAGGTTCTGAGGATAAGATTTGGAAGAGAAATCACAAGATCAAACTCTTTTCTCGACCACGGAGTAGCAGAGAAAAGACCTGAATTGCCAGGACTCTCTATTGGATGTAACGGCCGGTCGACAGACCGCCACATTAAAATAACGCACCATGGAACGCCCGTTACATTCAACCTTATCTCAAAAGAGATAAGATCAACGGGAAGAAGATCAAACAAGTTGGACTCTACAAGATATGTAACGGCCAAGAGTGGACGCGTTGGAAGAAATAACGGCTGCATGACAGACCGTTAGATTTAACGGATAGACAAAAGGATAAGCTTTGGAATAAAGGCCTCAAACTTCAGTACTTTTCAAGAAGCAACGGCCATGGGAGCATGCGTTAGAAGAATGTAACGCCCATGTAGAGGACCATCAGAAATAATGAGGATCAAAATTGATAAGAGCTTGCTAAGCTTCATCCAATGAAAAGCCACAAGGAACCACACTCAACCAAGGACAGAAGACCCATAAAATGAGCTTCAGACTGACGAAGGAAACTCAATGAAGAGCGAACAACTTGGAGCATCACATGGATAGAACAAGAGATGACCCAACTTATTGGTCATAAAACGGGTGTCAACAGGGAAACCTACGAGCCTTGAATCCTGGGGCAAAATGGAACATGTGCCTGCACATACTTAAACAACAAAACAAGTCAGATCCGTTCTTAGGCTTAACCCCTTACCTGCAGTAAGTTAGAGAATGACCGATTCTTAATATTTGGTCAAGGGGTGGAGCCTTATTAAATAGGCGGAAAATAAAATATGTAGATGCAATGCATGCTATGCGAGGATGATGGTATTTTTCAAAAGAATATTTGATTTTTGTTGGATTTTGAAATATCTGATTTTTTTAGATTTTTAAAATATCTGATTTTGTTAGATTTTTGAAATATCTGATTTTTTAAAATTTTAAAATATCTAATTTTTTTTTGGATTTTTGAAATATCTGATTTTTTTTAGATTTTTTGAAATATATGATTTTTTTAGAATTTTAAATATCTGATTTTTTTAGATTTTTGAAAGCTAATATGTCCCTAAAGAGGCGAAATCTCGCGCTGCGTCCTGAGCGGGCCGTGGATCACCAGGAGATGAACTGTAAGACAGGGAAACGCGTTAGAGGGCCCAGGGGATTTCCGTGGGGCAAAACCCTCCGATGGCTAAGTCAGTAGAGCTGTGGTGGAAGCAATGAAGGGAGGAGGAAAGCTGATGCGCGAGACTCCTCTCCACCAAAAGGGGGGGGGGGGTGAAGCGGATTGCTCAGGAGTTTTACCTTCCTTTTTTCTCTTACCTTCCACCGGAGGGTAGCCCTGGTTTTAAGTAGTGTGCCACCTTCAGGAGTCCTGTCAGCTGGGGGGTCTCCGGCGGGAGTTACATCCTCAACGTGGGCTTTCATGGTCTTTATCGTGGGGGCGTTATCGCCTTGAAACCCGGTGGCTGGTTGATTCCCCTGTCCGTTGGGGACTCTTAAAGGCAGCGCGAACGGCTAGCGTCCGGTCCGAGCTCCTGAAACGCCAGCCCTGTCCGGGCGAGGAGGATAGCTCGGTCAAAGGAGGGGTCGGATAGGTCAGCTGGCGCCTGTCTCTCCCGAGCGGAAAAATGGCCTGCGCCGGACCTTTCTTGTGACCTGACCATCACTCGGGCCCTCCGAGCCTAGGGGCCGCCGGGGAGGGTTGGTTCCTCGAGTGTCTGTTTATTGGGCTTTTCTTCCCTGAGTGGACCCCGTGGGCTGTCACTCGGGTGAGCTTGCCTCGTTGGACCCTGTTGAGTCTTGTTGGGCTGCTCTTTGGGTGGACTACAGAAATCCCCCTCTCCACTTGTCCCCCTCCTACTCCCGAGCCATGGAGGCTCGGTTGAGTAGTTTTTGAGGCTTTGGACCGGCGTGGCTCAGGTGGGTGGAATTTCGTTGGCGTTTATGGTGCCACGTGGAGTGGTCGCCTGGGCCCGTAATAATGATCCTGACGGATTTGAACTGAAGGGCCCCCCCTTTTTCTCAGAGCACGGAACGACGCGTCGCCTCCCTCCAGGGTTTTATAGGCGTTGGGCACTTGTTCGTCGTTCTAGGCTTCCAGGGTTTCGGGCTTTCCTTAGTTTCTTAGCTTTCGGAGCTTCTTGATGCGCCGTGAGGGCACAGTGGAGGTGCGAAGTCTTGCGGCGGCGTTCGAGGAGTTGGCGAGGACAACCGCGGAGGCGGTCCGGCAACTTCCTTCCCCTCCGGAGTCTTCGAGTTCTTGCGAGGGGTCCTCTTCCTGCTCGATGGCTGATCCGCCGCTGGAACTCGGGCAGGTGAGGCGGGAGCCTGTTTCCCGCTGCAGCGAGTTGGGGGAGGCAGAGGTGAAGAAGCTGGAGCATCACTTTCGCTTGCCTTTCAGGTATAGCTTTGCTGCCGCCACCCTGTTTGAGACGAGTTTGGACGACCGAACGGGGCACATCTGCACGTTTCTTCTGGCGTGGAAAAGCGGGTTCCGCCTTCCCTTCGAGCCCCTCGTACTCCAGATCCTCAAACTTTTCCGGTTGGTGCCCATCCAACTGGTGGCCAACTCGTACCTCCTCCTCTCTGCCTTTCGGATCCTCTATCGCCAGCATAACATTTTCCCTTCCTTGGACCTTTTTCATTACTTTTTCGAGTTGAAGGCGCACCCGTCGGCGGGGAAGGGCTTTTACTTTATCCAGGCAAGGAGGAACAGGAGTTGCATCGCCCTTGCGGCGAAGGACTCCTCGCACAAGGGGTGGAAAACCCAATTCTTCTGGGTGAAGGCGGAGGCGACGGATGAACTCTGGGGGCGACGGATGAACTCTGGAGATGCCGGATCTCGCCCAATTTCCATCCGAACATTCCTCCTCGGCAGGAGGAGTTCCCTCCCCATGTGGAGCAGCAGGCCGCCCGTCTGCTGGAGAACCGCTGGTCGACCGAGGAGCTGGTGACGCCGGAGAGCATCGAACGGTGCCTGCTTACGCGGTTGAAGTCGACAGGTACCGCCCTTTAGGTTGTTCCCATGGGGTGATAGTTACCTTTCTTCTCTTGACCGGGTCTTCTTTCTTTGCTGTAGACGTGAGGCGGGAACCTCTGGAAAATACTGCTGAGGTCATCGATCTGGAAGAAGATGACTCGGCGGCCGACGAGCCGGAGGCTCCTGTGGGTCGCGCCCAAGCCCGGGATAAGAGCAAGGGGGTGACCCCCGGGGGGTCTTCACGGCCGGCTGGCATAAAGCGCAAGGATCCCATGGCGGGAAAGTTGCGGGAGGCCGCGAAGGCCAAGAAGCGGGCCAAGAAGGCAGGTCTCCCTCCTACCGCCGGGGGCGACTTTGGCTCGGCGCACTCCCCTCCCGGGGGCAAGATGGGGCCGACCCCTCGAGGCCAGCTCCCCCATCTGCCAGGCGAGAGGGGGTCGAGGAGACCGGGGGCCCTTCAGAGGACGGCGATAGGTCGGCTCTCCCCCCCACGGGGGTAGAGGGGGCCGATGTTGAAGTCCCAGTGGCCGAGGTGCGGGCCGAGACAGGTGGGGCTGGGGGTTCACCCGCGAGGGCGTTGCAGCCCCAGATGCTGGGAGCTTCCGGTGCAGTTGGACCTGCGGCATCGGTCGAGGTTGGGGGTTCACCCGGGGAGGTGTCGCAACCCCAACCGACCGTGGTGCGGGAGGTGGCCGGTCCCGTTGCTCGAGCAGAGCCCTCTGGCAGAGTGCCCCGGGCGGAGCGGTCTCCTTTGCCGGAGCCCTTGGAAAGGCTCGGCATTACGGGCGACCTATATCGGGTCTGCCGATCGATTGCCGCGAGGACGAAGGGGGGAGAAAGGTGCAATAACCCCCCGGGCTCCTCGATGTTCTGATGGAAGGCGGCCTGGTCATAGCTCGGTCGATGGCTTTGATGGCGGAGGCGCACGCACAGACAGAAACGGAGCGGTCGAACCTTGCCTGGACCCTCGGGGGATGCGAGAGGAAGCTGGCCCGACTCAAGGGGGAGCATGAGGGACTCCGGCAGGAGTTCTCCGCGTTCCGAGAGGTGGCGCGGGCGAGCCGACTGGAGGCTGAGGTGCTGACCGAACAGCTCGCCAAGACCCGAGAGTCTCTTGAGAGGGCAAGTCGATCCTTGGAGGAGGAGCGTCTGCGTCGCCTCGATCTGGACAATCACTGGGAGCTCGAGCGTGCCGAGCTGCTAGATCGGGCGGAGATGGCGGAACGTCTCCGAGCTGAGGCTGAGGTGGACCGGGCCCGGGCAGAGGAACGTGCGTCCGAGGTGGAGCGGGCGTGGGTCGAGTTCGTCGGTAGGGCGGGACAGATCGAGGCGGAGGCAATCGAGCGTTACAGGAGCTCGGATGCTTACTCGGCCGACCTATTGGAAGCCGCCCTACCTTACTACGAGGTAGCGCTACACCGAGGTGCTCGAAAGGGGTTCAAGCAGGGCTATCGCCAGGCGGTAGGCTGCGCCCATGAACAAAACTCCGCGATCGAGTTCCCCTTTGGCCAGCGTTATGATTCGGATGAGTCAGTTTCCAGCTCTTCTTCGTCGGTCGGAGAAGATTCGGAGGGATCGCCTCCGTCGGGGTCACCTGCTCCGGGCTTCTCGGGAGGGCTCACGACTGAGACAGTTCTCACACAAGCGAGGTCAGTGTCCGAGCCGGCCGTCACCGTAGGCGCCGGGGGTGACGCGTCTCCTTCCGTCGGTCTCGAGCATCAAAGTGGGCCCGAGGCCTGATGTATTGTGCCTCTTTCCCTTTTTGTCCCTCTTTCCTCTTTTTAGAGGGTTTCCTTTTGGTACGATAATAAATGACTTGCTCTGTTTGGGTACTATCCTTCCCTGTGATTTGGTTGGCGAATCTTGGGTGGTTGAGAGGTGCCGATATGTCCTGCACGGTTTTCGCACGCTGTTTTGGTAGGCTTCTGACGGGGCGTTCCTCTGTCCCCTCACGCTTTGAATGTCAGGCCGCTTCGTGAATCCCGCGAGGGCGGGAAACGAGGAGTTGGAGGTGACTGTTCAGGGGAGAAATCCTTCGGCGTGTTTCCGAGGGGGGCATTTAAGGCGTGTAGCCTCCTTTGGCCTATAAGAAGGACCGGAAGGCGCCCTTTCCTCTCCACCGCTTGGGATTGTCTCTAACAGTCTTTCCTTGCTCCTTCCTTTTCACTCCGCGTTGTGCCTTTGCATCCGGAGCATGGAGGATCCTTCGGAGGGCGATGCCGCCGACGACGGGGAGCGGTGGGCTCCTGCTGTCTTGTGAGGTTGAACGGATCCCACGGTCGCCGTGCGTGCACGAGACGGGTCCTACTGTCGCCGCGCGGATCTGGGGAGGACTTTGGCGTGTGGAAGCACGCCGTTGGCCTCTTCTTGGCTCTGGCGAGGCTTCCGGGTGGACGCCGAGGCGGAGGACGGATGGGGGCATCAGGGGAGTCTGCCGTCACTTCCCTCCGTGTGAGGGGAGGAGGCGTATCCGGCTCCCTCCTCACCGAGGCCTTCCTCCATCTGCAGCCTCTTTTCCCCTCTTCTGCTCTTCATTTCTTTCACTCTTCGGAGGCTGCTTGCTCTCTCCTTCCTTCCAAGGAGTTGGCAGTTTGGAAGAGGGGGGGCCTTCCCGGCGCTCCTTTTTCCCGGTGGTTGCCAACTTGGGAGGTAGCCTTCCTCCTGTAGTCCCTCTGTCACCTTTGTCACGGGCCATCCGAGCCAACTAGCTCGACCACCTCTTGTCCGAGCTAGTTTCCGCACGAGGCAGAGTCAGTGGCTGGATGCGAGGAGATCAAGACCGAGTCAGTCGAGCGATGACCCCTTGAAACGATGTTATACGGAGTTTTGCTTTGTTTTTGCTATGTGATGTACTGGCATTTGCCTACCTGATGTACCAACGGTTTGGAATGAAAAGAACAGGAATTTTATTCTGTCCATCTCGCTGTACAATTTCAAAAGTAGAATCTGTGTAGTGCGGCTGCGTTCCACGTCCGAGGAATAGGCTCCCCTTCCATTGTCGCTAACCTGTACGCACCTTTCCCGAGCGTCTCGACCACTCGGTAGGGACCTTCCCAGTTGGGGGATAGCTTGCCCGCCGCCTCCAGTGGTCGAGAGGCTTCCGCTTTCCTGAGGATGAAGTTCCCTGGTTGGAAACGTCTGTCTTGGACCTTGGCGTTGTAGTATCGAGTGAGGCGGCGCTGGTACTCCATTGCCCGGACGTTCGCGATCTCTCGGAGTTCGCTTGTCAGGTCAAGGTTCTCGAGCAATTTTTGCCCGTTGGCCTCGGTTGAGAAGCTGATCACTCGGAGAGACGGGTTGGCGATCTCCAACGGAACGACGGCCTCGGTGCCATATACCAACTGAAAGGGGCTTTCACCGGTTGCTGTCCTGGGGGTTGTTCGGTGCGACCACAGTACGCTAGGCAATTCCTTGAGCCAGCTACCCTTAGCCTTGCCGAGTCTGGTTTTTATGCCTTTCAAGATAGTCTTGTTGGCATTTTCAACCAGCCCGTTGGCCTGAGGGTGGGCGACCGAAGTGAAGTGGTTTCGAATATTTAGGTCGGCGCATCTGTCTCGGAAGTACCGAGAGTCGAATTGCCGACCGTTATCGCTTACTATCACTCGGGGGATGCCAAAGCGACAAATGATCAATTTCCAAACAAAGCCCCAAACGACTGTCTCGGTGATCCTTGCCGTAGCCTCGGCCTCGATCCACTTGGTGAAGTAGTCGATGGCGACGATGATGAACTTCTTCTGGGACTGGGCCATTGGGAATGGCCCAAGGATATCGATTCCCCACCGAGTGAAAGGGTAGGGCTCGGTTAGGGTGACAAGTTCCGTTGCCGACTGATGGACCAAGTGGTCGAACCGCTGGCATCGGTCGCACTGTTGAACATAGGCTGAGCAGTCGCGCTGCAGGGTGGGCCACCAGTACCCCTGTCGTAACAGGATTCGGGCTAGCGACCGGGCCCCTGAGTGCGCTCCGCACAGGCCTTCATGAATCTCTTGGACGGCTCGGCCTGCCTCGTCGGGACCAAGGCACTTCAGGAGGGGACCGGAGAACGATCTTCGGTAGAGGGCATTGTCGAGGACGACGAAGCGCCGAGCTTGATACTTCATTCGGCGGGCTTCCTGAGGGTCGGAGGGCTCTTGGGAGTCTTGTAGCCAGGACAGGTAGGGGCCGCCAGTCACTTGGGGTGGCCGAGTCAACAGCGAGGAGCTCTGTGTCGATGCTCGGGCGCTCTAGCTCTTCTAGGAGGACCGATCGTGTACCTTCCGGGTCTAGGGAGGAGGCCAATCGAGAGAGGGCGTCCGCCAGGGAGTTTCGCTCCCGAGCTATCCGGACTACCTCAAATCCCTCGAACTGTTGGGCCAGGCTCCGGACCAGCTGAAGGTATTTGATCATGGGTACCTCCCGAGCCTCATACTCACCGTTGACCTGACCTGCGACTAGTTGAGAGTCGGTGTGGATCCTGACTCGCTCGACCCCCAGCCGTCGGGCCATGCGTGCTCCCGAGATAAGGACCTCGTACTCGGAAGCGTTGTTGGACGCCTGAAAGTTGAATTTTAAGGCGTACTGTAGCTCTATCCCTTCGGGGGACCTTAGGAGGATCCCCGCACCACTGCCTGCCGAATTGGACGACCCATCGACAAACAGTTCCCAGGCTGGCTCGGTCGCGGTCGGAGGCCTGTCCTCGGCAGGGATGGTGCTTTCGGCAATGAAGTCGGCGAGCGCTTGGCCTTTGATTGCTGATCGCGGTTGGTACGAGATGTCGTAGGCCCCGAGCATGATGGCCCATTTGACGAGTCGCCCCGAGGCCTCGGGGTGGGCCAGAATCTTCTTCAGCGGCTCGCCGGTTAGAACGGTGATGGGGTGCCCCTGGAAGTAGGGGCGGAGGCGCTTCGCGGAGGTGACCAAGGCTAGCACGAGTTTCTCGGTTGCGGGGTACCTCCATTCGGCCCCACTGAGCACCTTGCTGTTGTAGTAGATCGGTCTTTCGATTCCCGAGTCATTTCTGACGAGGACCGAGCTGACCGTGGATGGCGTCGCCGAGAGGTAGAGCAGCAGGACGTCACCTAGGACGGGCTTGGAGAGCACCGGTGGCAAAGCCAGGAACTCCTTAAGCTCGGCAAATGCTGCCTGGCACTCCTCATCCCATGCGAACGTAGCAGATGCCAGCTTGGGCCCCCTCATTAATTTGAAGAAGGGCAAGCATCGTTCGGCCGCACGGGACATGAAACGGCTGAGAGCGGCGACACGCCCCGTCAAACGCTGGACGTCTTTAATGCACGTGGGTGGGCGCATGTCCAGGATGGCCTGGACTTTGTCGGGGTTGGCCTCGATCCCGCACTGAGTGACTAGGAAACCCAGGAACTTCCCGGATTTTACTCCGAAGGCGCACTTGGCGGGGTTGAGCTTCATGTTGTACTTTAGGAGGGTGCCGAGGGTTTCAGCAAGGTCGGCGAAGTGGTCTTGGGCCTTGGGAGTCTTGACGAGCATGTCATCGATGTAAGCCTCGACGTTCCGGCCTAGCTGTCCCTCGAACACGTGGTTTACCAGCCGCTGATATGTGGCTCCGGCGTTCTTTAACCCGAAGGGCATCCGGGTGTAGCAGTACACGCCGCAGTCAGTGATGAAGGCTATCTTCTCGACGTCTTCTGGATTCAGTCTGATCTGGTGATAACCTGAATAGGCATCCAGGAAACTGAGTATCTCGTTGCCCGAGGTTGAATCAACCAATTGGTCGATGCTCGGTAGCGGATAGCAGTCCTTGGGGGTAGCCTTATTCAGATCGGTGAAGTCCACACACATTCGCCACTTGCCTGTGGTTTTTGGCACCAGGACGACATTGGCTAGCCACGTAGGGTACAGGACTGGCCTGAAGAGGCCTGTCTCTTGTCCCTTGGTGACCTGTGCCTTGATGACCGCCTATTTCTCGGGCGCATGCTTCCTTCTCCGTTGCTGTACGGGCCTGACGGTGGGGTCAAGGCTGAGCTTGTGCATCACGGTCTCCCCTGGTATGCCAGGGAGTTGATCATCGGCCCAAGCGAAGACCTGAGCGTACTCAGAAAGAAATTTCTTGTATTGTTGCTGTTCCTTAGGTGGTAGGTCAGCTCCGATCCTTACTCCGAGGGCCGGGTCATCGTTTAGGAACACCGTTAGCAACTCGCCACCGGGCTCGGCGGTTACGGTCTTCCCTTCGATTCCCTTGGGGCCCTTATCCCCTCCGTCCGGCCTTGAGGCTTCCACCGAGATGTTGTAGCACCTTCTAGCCGTGGCCTGGTTACCTCGGGCTTCCCCCAACCCGTTTTTGGTGGGAAACTTCATTTTTTGGTGATAGGTAGATGGTACGGCCTTCATTCGGCTGAGAATTTTCCGGCCGAAAATGGCGTTGTACGCTATCATACCCTTGATCACTATGAAGTCCACCATGACCGTAACGGTTTTGGGTGGGGTGCCGATGGTGACCGGCAGGCTTAGGGCTCCCTCGGGGTAGGTGGCCAGGCCGTTAAACCTGCAAAGGGGGGTTCGGATCGGGCGGAGCTTGGATGGGTCTTCCCCCATCTTGAGGAAACAGTCATAAGATAATACATCGGGGGCGCTCCCATTGTCAACCAGAATTCTATCTATGTTACAATAGTTTATAGTGGCCGAGATGACGAGGGCATCATCATGCGGGGTGCTTAGCCCTTCCAGATCTTGGTCGGAGAAGACTATGACCTAGGGCTCCCTCGGCGGGCCCCCTGAGGGCTCTGAGACCCGGCTGGCCCGCTCGGCATGGCGCTTCCTTGCTCGGCTGGTGTCGCCACCTGATGCCGTTCCTCCGGAGATGACGTTGGTGTGGACTCCTCGGGGGGCGTTGTCGATCTCCTCGGCGGCGTCTTTGTCTTCTTTGTGCCCAGCTGCGAATCGGGCTAGGTGCCCCTGACGGATGAGGCGTTCGATCTCGTCCTGGAGCTGGTGACAGTCGCCGGTGTGGTGCCCGTGGTCGCCGTGGAACAAGCAATGTCTATCGCGCTTGCGGTTCTTCGATCTCATTGGTTCGGGCTGGCGGAGGAGTCCCGAGTCTTTGATGTCTTCATAGATCTCGTAGACTGGCGTGGTTAACGGGGTGTACCGTTCGTACCTCCGTTTGCGCTCTCCTTCCCGATCACGCTTCTTGCCCGAGCCAGGGTTTGACTCGGGGGCCCGCTTCTTGTCCCCCTCCTAACTCGAGCCGATTGTGTCTCGGCAGGCGCTGAGCACCTCTTCGCACTCGGCGTGGCGCAAAGCCAGAGTCACTAGCTCGGCAAGGGTCGAGGGAGGGTGGAGGACCAGTTCGCGGCGGAGATTTTCGTCCCGGGTGCCCCTGGTTAGAGCGGTCATGGCTGAGGCCACATCTAGGCGGGGAATTCTGAGGGCTTCCGATTTAAATCGATGGACATAAGCCCGGAGCCTTTCCCCTTGTGCCTGTTTGAGGGCCAGGAGCCCCGCTACTGACCTCGGGGGGGCGCTTCCGACGAAGCTCTCCTTGAAGACTCGCCCGAATTGCCTGAAGTCCTGGATGGACCCAGGGGCGAGGGCCCGGAACCACGCCTGAGCGCCTTGGACCAGGGTGGCTGTAAAGGCTCAGCATTTAATGGGATCCGGTGTTCCATGCAGAGTCACCAGGGCGTCGAAGCTGTCGTAGTGGTCGGCTGGGTCGCCCTGTCCATCATAGAGTTTGAAGGTAGGAATGGAGGTCCTAGGAGATACCTCTGCCTTCAAGATGTGCTCGAAGAAAGGGGATTTCTCCTCCTCCTCCGGGAGGGAGGTCTTCTGCAGGGCGCGGAGGGCGCGCTCTTGCTCTGCGAAGAGTCTCTCGAAATCCCTCAGCCGAAGGGATAGTTCCGGCTGCGGTCGCGCCGTGGGGCTGGGGGGAGCGTCGTGGCGATCCTCAAGATCACCGGCGCTCGGGTGTGGAGGCCTCGCCCCCTGTTTCCCTTTCCTAGGCGTGGAGGAAGCCTCTTGCTCTGGGGGTGGAGCTTGCGAGGGTCCTCCCGCGTGGTTGCGGATGAGCTGTTGACCGCGGAGGGTGAAGCGGCCTCCAGCGGTGTGCTGGGACGCACTTCGACGGGGGGGGGGGGGGGGGGGGGGGCTCCCGGACGGGGTGCGAGACCTGGCGTCCCTCGCCGCCTAGGCCCTCATGAGCTCCACGAGAATGTCAAGCTTCTTACTGAGGGCCTGGAAGATCTCGACGCCGCCGTTGGGGGCTACCCCCGTTGCCGTCGGAAGGGGCGGCGGCCCGCTGGTGGGGACGCTGGTGTTGGGGGGAGTGCTCTGTGAGGCCCTAGAGGGGTCTTCTCCCGCCGTCACCACGGCCTTACCCTTCTCGACGGCGGATCTCCTCCCTGAGCTTCTTCTCACCATCTCGGCTCTTCGTGCGTTTCCCACAGACGGCGCCAGATGAAGAGGCGAAATCTCGCGCTGCGTCCTGAGCGGGCCGTGGATTACCAGGAGATGAACTGTAAGACAGGGAAATGCGTCAGAGGGCCCAGGGGATTTTCCTGGGGTAAAACCCTCCGATGGCTAAGTCAGTAGAGCTGTGGTGGAAGCAATGAAGGGAGGAGGAAAGTTGATGCGCGAGACTCCTCTCCACCAAAAGGGGGGGGGGGGTGAAGCGGATTGCTCAGGAGTTTTACCTTCCTCTTTTCTCTTACCTTCCACCGGAGGGTAGCCCTGGTTTTAAGTAGTGTGCCGCCTTCAGGAGTCCTGTCAGCTGGGGGGTCTCCGGCGGGAGTTATGTCCTCAACGTGGGCTTTCATGGCCTTTATCGTGGGGGCGTTATCGCCTTGAAACCCGGTGGCTGGTTGATTCCCCTGTCCGTTGGGGACTCTTAAAGGCAGCGCGAACGGCTAGCGTCTGGTCTGAGCTCCTGAAACGCCAGCCCTGTCCGGGCGAGGAGGATAGCTCGGTCAAAGGAGGGGTCGGATAGGTCGGCTGGCGCCTGTCTCTCCCGAGTGGAAAAATGGCCTGGGCCGGACCTTTCTTGTGACCTGACCATCACTCGGGCCCTCCGAGCCTAGGGGCCGCTGGGGAGGGTTGGTTCCTCGAGTGTCTGTTTATTGGGCTTTTCTTCCCTGAGTGGGCCCCGTGGGCTGTCACTCGGGTGAGCTTGCCTCGTTGGACCCTGTTGAGTCTTGTTGGGCTGCTCTTTGGGTGGGCTACAGAAATCCCCCTCTCCAGTCCCGATAACAAGAGCCCTACCTGTCTCACTAGGAGTCTCTTGAGGTCGGCATGTTTTTAAGATGATAATCCCCGGCCGGGGCCAATACTACATAACAGTGCTGCTTCCGAGGCCACACCCAGGGTTCGATCTAGCCCTTGAAAAAGTTAAAGAGAATTCAAGAGGTAAGCCTAAGCCAAGTATAGAGGTTTTTAGGGCTTGAGTCTTTTTCACGACAACCCCTTTTCAGAGATTCGGTTTGTTGCACCGGGGCTTTGTATCCATCATCGAACCTTTCTCCATTTTAGGCATGCCTACGATCGGGCTCATAACGTCCCGCGGGAAAACTATACTGCCGCTCTTGCCATGCCTAGTTTCATACTTTTGAGTAGTTGGGCCTTGAGCTTTTGAATATACTTTTGGTTCTTGCCTTGATTTTTGCTCCCCCCTTTTTTTGTGGAGTTAGGTCATAATGGACTGCCCCTAGTTGAGACCTCCTCTCATCAGGGTGTCTAGATCAGTCATCGCCCCCTTATTCGCCACTTGCCCCTAGATTCAGTCGAAGGGAGAAACGGACAGAGGGCCTTCATTTCCCCCAGGTATGGCGAAGGAGAAACAGTGTTACACAAAAACTGGGAACCCGACCAAGGACGCCATGAAGTGTGTGAATGCCAAGCTCGGAATCTACCTTCGTGATTGAGGAAAAGAACACATCGCTACCGGGCCTTTATTACCCTGACTCTAAGGGAAAAAACGCTTAAGATACAACCCATTCCAAGCGTGAGACATCTCCTCACTGTAGACACGCCATTTTAGCATTACGCTGAGCAGATCCCATATTACACTAAGACGTCCCAAAGTGGCTCGCACGGTTAAGTTAGTTGAGTGACCTCCAATTTTTATCTGGTAAACCTCAATTGTCGTTTCTTAATAAGACTCATGTTAATGGGCTTGTGGCCATTCTCTTTTCTACATAAAAAATAATAATAATACAAAAAATATGTGTGTTAATGGGCTTGGCCCATTCTTATTCTAAGAATAAATAAATAAAGGGAAGCTCATTAAGTGTTAATGGGCTCATGTGATAATGGGCTTGGCCCCTTCTTATTCTAAGAATAAATAAATAAATTTTAATAAACTTGACCCCATCCTTTATTACTTTTTTTTTAACTCTCTTCCCACCTTATCCGGATCTTTCCCCCTCTCTTTAATACTCTCTCTCTGTCTCTCCTTCCTTCTCCCCGAGAACCACCCATCTCTCTCTGGCCCACTCTCATTCTCACTCACATAGTGAGGTTTTCTTCTCTCCTCACAACTCTCACGTAACCACCCTCTCATTCCCTGGACAACCACTTCTCCCATTTTTTTCTCCTTCTCATCTCCCCACCCACTCACGTAAGAACCCACAGCCACCCTCTCTCTAACACTGATACATGCCTCCTCTCAAACCCACCTCTCTCACTCCCTTTTCTCTCTGCACCACCGTAGCAACCACCCTTCACACTCTTCCTCTCAACACCCACTCCACATCACACCCTGACACCTCTCTCTCATTTTTTTTCCACGGTGGCAAAACTCCCCCTGACCCATTTTTAACACCCAGCAGTCACTACCCTCCGACATCTCGCCCCCTTTCTCTGCTAACACCCAGCCAACACCGTCGATGTCCCTCTCCCTCTCACCATCACACAACCTCACGTCCACCTCTGCTAACCTCCTCCGGTGAGCTCCCTCCGCAACCCCCCGCACCCACAGCCGCCAACCTCGCTGCCGCGAACGCCGTACCCACCGTCGCGACCCTCTCCATTTCTCCACGTCCCCATGGCCATGCAACACCGTAGACACCTCCCTCCTCCCCTTCCCATTCTCTGCTAAGCACCGCCACAACCACCGCCACCGCGAGCCCTCCTCTCCCATACGCCGAGACCACCCAGCCTTGCCCCGTCACCCTCTCCGTGCTAACACCACCGCGAAGCACCTCACCATCGGCCAACCCACCCCCATTCACAACGCCCCCGGACGCGCACGCCGCCCCCCCTGCAGCATGCCGTGGCCGCCCACGGACATCCATGCCTCCATCGACCTCCCCTCGCAGCTGCTACCGTCGCCCTCCCGGCCACCGCCTGCAGCTCGCCGCAGCCGCCCCCTGCACACCCCACGTCGACGACGTCGCCGGCCACCTCCGCGAGACCCCCACGCCGAGCACCTCCAACCAACCGCCACGAATCCCCAGCCGACGCCACCTGCACCTCCCTCCAACCGCCGCGGAGCACCTCGCCGCTGCCGACACTCCGCCGGCGGCTGCCCGCCGCCCAGCTCGCCTCTCTCTCTTCTCTCTCCCTCTCTCTTTCTCTCCCTCTCTGTCCCTCCCTCCCACTCTTTCTTCCTCCCCTCCGCGGCTCTCTCTCTCTCTCTCTCTCTTTCTCTTCTTCCTCCCACGCCGCGCCTCTCTTCCTCTCTCCCTTTCTCTCCCTTTCTCGCTCTCTCCCGCGATCTCTCTCTCTCTCTCTCTCGCCGCGACACGGCTCTCTCTCTCTCTCTCTCTCTCTCCCCTCCCCCGTGATCTCTCTCTCTCTCTCTCCATCTCTCTTTCTTTTATTTTTTCTTTTTTTTACTCCCTCTCTCACTCTTTCTTTCTCCCTCTTATTCTCTCTGTCTCTCACCTTCTCACTCCCCCTCTCTCTCGATCTCTCTCTTTCAACTCTTCTTTTCTTTTCTTTTATTTTTTATCTCATTCCCTCTCTCCTTCACGTATTCTCTCTCTCCCTCTCTCTTTCCCCCTCCCCCTCTCGATCTCTCTCTCCCTTTTTTATTTCTTTTTCTATTATTCTCTCTTTCTCTTATAGACGTAAATACATATATGTATATTATTTTTATTCTATTTTTTATCATTTCCACACTCTTTTCCTCAGAAATTAAAGCATATGCTATGTTGTTTTGATGATAGCAACACAGTGAGAGTATCACAGGTGCATTCATAACAGTGAGTCAGTATAGATGCATTGCATTCTGTCAGTCAGCTTCAGTTCAATATCTGCTTTGTGCATACATTGCATCAATGCACTTAGATGGGTCGACCCCCCCAGATTCGCATGTCTATACATCGCTCATTCTGAAGTGTGTATAGTCAGTGCATCAAGTCTACACAATGCACACACACACAGGTCTACACACTGCACACACACAAGTCTACACACTCAATGTCTATACATTATCTTGTGTTGTGTTCATGCATCGTTTAGAACATAAGTCTATACATCCTTTAACTGTGTAAGTTCATACATCGCTTTTGGGCCAGACATGGCAAGTCTGTACAGCCGGCCTGTTCATGCATTCATCAAACAAGTCTATACATTCATGCATTGTTCATAAAGTCTGTACATTGGATTGTTCATGCAGTGTCTTTCAAAGTCTATACATTCATGCTTGTTCATTCATCCAAGTCTGTACAGCCCTTTGCATTGCACTTAATGTCTATACATTGTGCATCGTCTTACTTAGTGTCTCATGCTAAGCATATAGCAAGTCTGTACATCGTCTGCTTTCCATGCATCGAAGTCTGTACATCATCCATCGTCTCAACTTGCAATTCATGCCAAGTCTGTACAGCCTGCATCGTCTCATGCAGCGTCTCAAGCCAAGTCTATACATCGTTCGTCTGCATTTAGAAGTCTATACAGTCTTGGATGTTTAGCGTCTCATGCATCGTCTTGGTGGAAAGTGTGTACAGTCGTCTGTCTCAGGTAGCGTCTCTCTTTGTGTCCCACTGTTGAAGTCTATACATCGTTTTACTGTTAAAGTCTATACAGACTTCGCCGTCTCATTCACCGTCTCATGCAAGTATGTACATTTGGTATATTTTACCTACGTTGCAACCAGCAAGTCTGTACAGCGAGTTGAAGGCTGGCTAAGTCTATACATCGCACAGAATTCAAGTCTGTACATTGTGCATCAATTGAGTTGAAGTCCATACATCGTACACCGTTCAGGTGTCTGTCCAAGTCTCTACATTGCGTAAGTCTATACATTGGCTGCTGAACGTTCTTCAAAGTCTTCACATTGCATCGTGTGCTTCATCATTCAAGTCTGTACAGGGTCTGCTTGGAATGCATTGGTCATCAAGTCTACACACTCTGTGTGTCTGCATCGCATTCATCAAGTCTATACACTCTTTATGCTTTCCTATATAAAAATCGCTTGCTTGGTGGCCGGGATAGTGGATTCATCTTCTTCCGCAATGAAGTGATGAACCCCCTCTCCCGTCCCCCCCCTTGCAAGTATCAACTTTAGTTAAAAGTATGTACATTGTTCAGAACGCCAAGTCCATACAGCCATTGTGCATACTTCACCTTGTGCATCACTGCACACACTACAAAGTCTATACATTATCTTCGCATTATCAAGTCTATACATTGCTTGATGCATCAAACGAAGTCTATACAATGTGTCGACACTGAACTGATAATTCTTTGTCTGACAGGCTCTGTTCGTTGGGCACGTGATCCGAGGCTGGAAGGGCTGACAGGATGACACATGGCCAAAACACTTGGGCGGGAAATGTGGAAGACACGCTCCCAGTGCTGCCCTCCTGCTGGCTGCTGCTATAAAAGGAAGTCTTCTTCCTCAGGAGAAGACTGATCGAAAGTGTGAGATCGAATGCAGAAGCCTTGAAGAAAAAGTAGAGAGCAGAGAGCCCTTCGATCCAAAAGAAAGAGAGAAGAAAGAGAGAAGAGAAAAGAGAGAAAATAAACAGAGTTGAGAGAGTGAAGTGTTGAGAGTTTTATCCCTCAGATCTTTGGTTCAAAACCAGATCTGAGGTTTGCTCACTTGTTTGAGCGATATTCCCTGCAGGGATACATTTCCTTTTTGTTTCGTTTGTCTTTTGTTTTGTCTTCCGAAACTCTTGTGTTCAAGCTGTGTGGCAGCACTTGTAGTGGAGGATTCTCCTGGACAGCTAAGCTGTATTGCCCAGCGGTTTTGGAGAGGAGGATTCCTCTGGACAGCAAGTTGTGAGGCTCAACAGGCGAGGTGGGTACCTCGGACAGCAAGCTGTGAGGCTCAGCGGATTGTAGGCAAGCTGTGAGGCCCAGCGGTTCAAGCTGTGAGTCAGCAGTAAGCCACACTCGGGTTGAGTGTGGGGTGGATGTAGGTCTGGAGGACCGAACCATCTAAAAACTCTTGTCTACTATGTGAGTGCCTTATGGTTTGCATCGCTTCTTTACTTCTAAACATTGCGCAGTAGATGTTTGTTTAAGTGGGTTCTTCAGCAATTCTGGGTGGTATTCGCTTGTGCCCACTATCTGTTCAGTAGAAGTATTCATTCCACATTTGATTCTGCTGCAATTGGTTTTTATCGGGTGTTTGATCTATTCACCCCCCTCTAGATCACCCTTTAGCCTCCCAACAATTGGTATCAGAGCCTAACTCTTTGTGCAGGACTAACATCCTAAAGAGGATCGGACATGGATGCTAGAGGGATAACAGCAGAGGGTCAGTCCACTACGAAGCCACCATTCTTCGATGGTTCCAACTTCCTAGATTGGAAGAACCGGATGCAGGTCTTCCTCAGAGTCAAAGATTACGAGGTATGGAAAATTGTGAGCAAAGGTCCTTATGAGCTACATGAGAATGAGGAATTATGGACCAGAGAAGAAGTCTAGAAATCTACTCTGAATTGGAGCGCTATCAATGCCATTCAGTGTGCACTCCATCCCACTGAATTTGACAGAGTGTCATCCTGCAAGACAACGAAGGAGATGTGGGATACCCTCGAAGTTATCTATGAGGGAACATTTGAAGTGAGAGAGATGAGGGCAAATATGCTAGTGTCAAAGTATGAAGCATTTCGGATGAAGCCTGGTGCGACAGTGACAGAAATGTATGCTCGTCTGACCATCATCACAAATAGTCTAAGAAATCTGGGAAAGAGTTATACTGATCATGAAGTTGTAAGGAAGATCCTTCGATCGTTGACTCCTATATGGCATACCAAAGTAACTGTGGTTGAGGAGTCAAAAGATCTACAAAAGATGAAACCCAATGAGCTGATAGGTTCCTTGATGGCGTACGAGATGGATTTACTACAAGCTGAAGAGCTCGAAAACAGGAAGCCTATTGCTCTGAAGGCCAATCATAGCTGCTCAAAATAGTCCAGCAGCATTGGATCATCAAGTGATCGGAGTTCATCTGGATCAGATCTTGAAAAGGATGAAATAGCTATGATCACAAAAGAGTTCAATAGATTTCTTAGAAGAGAACGGAAGAATCTCTACATAAAATACCACAGCAGGAAGCAAAACAGGTATAAATTTAACCATGCTGAAAAATCTGATGTTAATGCTTGTTATCATTGCAGGAAGACAGGTCATATGAAGGCTGATTGTCCAGAGTTACAGAAAATGAAAGGAATACCATGGAAGAAAGCGCCAAAGGGAAAGGCCATGGTCAGTACATGGAGTGATGAGGAAGAAGGCACGCTGAGCACTTCCTCAGATAGTGGAAAATCAGAAAAGGACATCTGCTTGATGGCCAGGAATGGAGAAGAAGAAGAAGAGTTTGATCAGGTATCATCCCTTTTCGAACATTACACTATTTCTGATTGGGCAGATGCTTATGGAGATCTGTTAGATAAAGCTAATGATATTAGGAAGGAAAACAGACTCTTGAAGAAGAAAATGAACTCTCTGGTTAATGATAAAACTCGTTCTGATAAGGTTGCATGCTTACAATCAGAGAATGACAAATTGAAAAATGCATGTTCTGAGTTTGATGAATTAAAGCATGTTGTGATTGATTGTAGGAAAGAAAAAGAATTACTGAAAAATGTTGTTGATGAATTAAAATTGAAAACTCAGAAGTCTGAAAAAGAAATTAAGATTTCAAATGAAAAATATGAAGCTGTCTTGTCAGTGAATGTTGAATTGAAGAAAACTATTGAAAATCTGGAAAATAAAAATTCTGACAAAATGAAAATCATTGAAAGCATGACCCAAGGAACAGAAAATCTAAATGCCTTGCTAGGGTCAAAAGTTAGTTTCAGAAAGGAGGGTCTCGGCTTTAATCCCACAGCTAAAATGAGCTTTGAATTGAAAACTATTTCATTTGTGGGAGAAAAGAATAGAGGACCACTTATAAAAATGGTCAATGAAAAATCTGCTTTCAATAATGTTAAATCAAAAGTGTCCAGTGCTAAGGACAAGGGAAAGCAGAAAGTTGTAGAGCCTAGAGCTGCATACTTTTCTTCCAAGGTTAAGTCCAAGGCTAAGGGTCAGCCAGCTAGCACATCAAAACCCCAGCCCAAGGCTGCTAAGTCTCCATCACCATCAACTGCTCAGAAAAAGACAGTCAGTTCAGAAACCTAGAGGGTCAAAGGTGACAGGGAGACCAAGTGCAGCTAGGAACCCATTTGCTCATCCCTATTTCCCTAGAGCCCAAATCTATCATAACATTCATCCTCACCACTTAATAGGTTTGGGTGGAACCCTGCATACATGAGGTCTAGGTATCAGAATTTCCCCACTTGGTATCAGCCCTATAGACCTCAGCCAGCTAGGAGATGAGATAGTCAGTTTAGGACATGGAGTCCTAGTCACCAGGGTTTTTTTGGTTAGCCTAGGACCAATTTGGGCCACAACTTCCAGTACACTCATTGGCCAAGGCACTGGCAGAAAAACAAAAATGTTTTTAATAAAATGAATGCCAGGACTACACAACAACCACCAAAGCACCAGAAAAAGAAAACTAAACCTGTTGGTGCTGAGAAAAAGAAAAATAACAAAAAGAACTCTCAAGCTGTAGAATCCACCAAAACTTCCACCTTTACACAAATGTGGATCCCTAAACAGCTGTTGTCATGTTTTCACTCTCAAATGTCTGGTTCTATCTTGGGGCCCAAAATATCTTGGGTTCCAAAACATGCTCCCTAAGTGTGTTTGCAGGTATGTCTGGTAGCCGGGAACAAACTGATGAAACAGAAAAAGCTATTTCAGGCATATGACAAGAGGTAGGGCCAAAATCCTAAGAGCTGAAAGAAATTGAAGGCCTTGTCAAAAATCTGATGCAACACCAAGGGTAAAAATAAATCAGTCTGGTAAAGCAGGTAAGTGATTTACCTTCAGAACTGAATTGAGAAAGTCACGTTGATTTGATTGTTTGATGTCTGATATTCTATTCTTGTCTAGCTGATCAGTCTGTATTCCAGACTCAGCTATTGAATTTAATTCTGCTCAAATTCAATGCTATTCTCTTGCCAGTTATTGCATGTGTACATAAGATGCTAGATGCACTACACAACCATGTTCATAGTCAATGCATGTGTCTAATGTTTACATATATCATTTGCATGTCTATCATTTGCTTATTGTTGTAGTCTGCATGTCGTGTAATGCATATCATCATATGTTGAAAAACTTGAAAAGGATAAAAATGTTCATGACTTGGGTGCATAAACTTGAAATGATTGCATACTTGCTCTATGTATAATTGTTGCATAGTCTGCATGTAGAACAGTGTATTGCATATCACATCTTTTGCATCTTGGTGTCAGGAGGAGCTGAGAGTTCTGTTCAATTCTTTGAATCTTTTCACTTCTCATTGTCCCCATTCAATTCATTCACATTCTTTAACATCAGATGCCATTGGACCTTATTACCTATTGCTATCACTGTTTATCAATTGCCATCATTTCCCTAACATTCACTGAACATCATTATGCTTCGGTTTATACATTGAGCTGTGGTTATTACAATTGTTCACTTATAAGAATCACACGTACAAATTGAAAGGAACTGAAGGTTTAACTTTTATAAATTGAAGAGTTTACTGTCTGCACTTCAAAAATTGAGATAAAAGAAAACTTTTATAGCTCTTAATCTTTATCTCGTGGTTAAAATAGAATAAGTTTTTGGAGAGGGGGATTTCCGCAGCCCACCACAAAGGCAGCCCAACAAGACCTACAAGGTCCAACCAGGCGAGCCCACCTAAGTGATAGCCCACAGGGCCCACTTCGGGAGAAAAACCCAATAAATAAGACTCGAGGAACCAACTCTCCCCGGCGGCCTTCTAGGCTCGGAGGGCCCGAGACAACGGTTAGGTCCCAAGGAAGGTCCGGCCTAAAGCCCTCTCCCCATCCGAGAGAGATAGGCTCCGGCCGATCTATCCGACCCCACCCTCGCCGGGCCATGCCTATCGCTCGGACGTGAGCTAGCATCCCTGAGGCTCGGTAAGACCGGTTGATTATCTGCAGGTGCGGCCGTTCAGAGTCCTCCGCCAGCGGGAGAGTCATGGGAGCTGCCGGACTCCAAGGGGATAACGTCCCCACGATCAGGCCATGAAAGCCCCCGTTAAAGACGTAACTCCCGCCGGGAACCCCTCAGCTTACAGGACTCCTGAAGGCGGCGCACTATTTAAGCAAGGGATACCCTCCGGAAGATGGTAAGATGAACTAGGCATTCACATACCCTAAGCTCCTGAGCACGATTCGCTTCACCCTTTGGTGGAGAGGATTCTCGCGCATCAGCTCTCTCCTCCCCCCATTATCGCTTCCACCATCGCTCTACTGACTTAGCCATCGGAGGGTTTGCCCCAGGGAGATCCCCTGGGCCCTCTGACACGTTTCCCTCTCTTGCAGATTCATCTTCTGGTGATCCACAGCCCGCTCAGGACCCAGTGCGAGATTCCGCCTCTTCATCTGGCGCCGTCTGTGGGAAACGCACGAAGAGTCAAGATGGTAAGAAAAAGCTCAGGGAGGAGATCTGCCGGCGGGGCAGGTAAGGCTGTGGCGGCGGCGGGAGGCGCCCCCTCTAGGGTCTCACAGAGCCCCCCCTCCAACGCCAGCGTCCCCACCAACAGGCCACCACCCCCCCCGGCGGAGACAGGGGCACCCCTCGACGGTGGCGCCAACGCCTTCCAGGCCCTCAACGAAAAGATGGACGTCCTCGTGGAGCTCATGAGGGCCCAGGCGGCCCGGGACGCGAGGTCCCGCGCCCCGTCAGGAAGTCCCCCTCGAAGGAGTGCAACGCAGCACACCGCCGGAGGCCGCTTCACCCTCCGCGGCCGACAGCTCCTCCGCAACGACGTCGGAGGACCCTCGCAAGCTCCGCCTGCGGAGCAAGAGGCTTACTCCGCGCCGAGGAGAGGGAAGCAGGGAGCGAGACCGCCGCGCCCGGGCACCAGTGCTTCGGGAGATCGCCACGACGCCCCCCCCAGCCCCACGGCGCGGCCACAGCCGGAACTGTCTCTCCGGCTACGAGATTTTGAAAGACGGTTCGCAGAGCAAGAGCGCGCCCTCCGCGCCCTGCAGAAGACCTCTTTCCCGGAGGATGAGGAGAAATCCCCTTTCTCCGAGTACATCTTGAAGGCAGAGGTCTCTCCTAGAGCCTCCATCCCAACCTTCAAGCTCTACGACGGCCAGGGCGACCCAGCCGACCACTACGATAGCTTCGACGCCCTGGTGACCCTGCATGGAACGTCGGATCCCATCAAATGCCGAGCCTTCGCGGCCACCCTGGTCCAAGGCGCTCAGGCATGGTTCCGGGCCCTCGCCCCGGGGTCCATTCGAGACTTCAGGCAATTCGGGCGAATTTTCAAGGAGAGCTTCGCCGGTAGCGCCCCCCCAAGGTCAGTAGCGGGGCTCCTGGCTCTCAAACAGGCGCAAGGGGAGAGGCTCCAGACTTACGTCCACCGATTTAAATCGGAAGCCCTTAGGATCCCCCGCCTGGATGTGGCCTCAGCCACAACCGCACTGACCGGGGGCACCCGGGACGAGAATCTCCGCCGCGAGCTTGTCCTCCACCCTCCCTCGACCCTTGCCGAGCTAGTGACTCTGGCACTGCGCCACGCCGAGTGCGAAGAAGTACTCAGCGCCTGCCGAGACGCAACCGGCTCGGGTCGGGAGGGGGACAAGAAGCGGACCTCCGAGCCAAACCCCGGCTCGAGTAAGAAGCGCGATCGAGAAGGAGAGCGCAAGAGAAAGTACGAGCGGTATACCCCCTTGACCGCACCAGTCTACGAGATCTATGAAGACATCAAAGACTCGGGACTTCTCCGCCAGCCCGAACCAATGAGGTCGAAGAACCGCAAGCGGGACAGGCATTGCCTGTTCCACGGCGACCATGGGCACCACACCGGAGATTGCCATCAGCTCCAGGACGAGATCGAGCGCCTCATCCGTCTGGGGCATCTAGCCCGGTTCACGACCGGGCACAAAGAAGACCGAGACGCCGCAGAGGAGATCGACAACGCTCCCCGAGGAGTCCACATCAACGTTATCTCCGGAGGGGCGGCATCGGGCGGCGACACCAGCCGAGGAAGGAAACGTCATGCCGAGCGGGCCAGCCAAGCCTTGGAGCCTCCCAGAGGTCCACCGATGGAGCCCCAGGTCATAGTCTTCTCCGACCAAGACCTGGAAGGGCTGAGCACCCCGCATGACGATGCCCTCGTTATCTCAGCCACGATAAATCACTGTAATGTAGATAGGATTTTGGTTGATAATGGGAGCGCCCCCGATGTATTATCTTATGACTATTTTCTCAAGATGGGGGAAGACCCATCCAAGCTCCGCCCGATCCGAACACCCCTTAGCGGGTTTAATGGCCTGGCCACCTACCCCGAGGGAGCCCTAAGCCTACCGGTCACTATCGGCACCCCACCCAAAACCGTTACGGTCATAGTGGACTTCATAGTGATTAAAGGTATGATAGCGTACAACGCCATTTTCGACCGAAAATTTCTCAGCCGAATAAAGGCCGTACCATCTACCTATCACCAAAAAATGAAGTTTCCCACCAAAATCGGGTTGGGGGAAGTCCGAGGTAACCAGGCCACGGCTAGAAGGTGCTACAATATCTCGGTGGAAGCCTCAAGGCCGGACGGGAAGGATAAGGGCCCCAGGGGAGTCGAAGGAAAAGCCGTGACCACCGAGCCCGGTGGCAAATTATTAACGGTATTCCTGAACGACGACCCGGCCCTTGGAGTAAGGATCGGTGCCGACCTGCCACCGAAGGAACAGCAGCAATACAGGGAGTTTCTTTCTGGGTACGTCCGGGTCTTCGCTTGGTCCGATGATCAACTCCCTGGTATACCAGAGGAAACTGTGATGCACAAGCTTAACCTCGATGCCACCGTGAGACCCGTACAGCAGCGGAGGAGGAAGCATGGGCCCGAGAAACAGGCGATCATCAAGGCGCAGGTCACCAAGGGACAAGAGACCGGTCTTTTTAGACCGGTCCTGTACCCAACGTGGCTAGCCAACGTCGTCCTAGTGCCGAAGACCACCGGCAAGTGGCGAATGTGCGTAGACTTCACCGATCTGAACAAGGCCACCCCCAAGGACTGCTATCCGCTACCGAGCATCGACCAACTGGTTGACTCAACCTCGGGCAACGAGATACTCAGTTTCCTGGATGCCTATTCGGGTTATCATCAGATCCGAATGAACCCTGAAGATGTCGAGAAGACCGCATTCATCACCGACTACGGCGTGTACTGCTACACCCAGATGCCCTTCGGATTGAAGAATGCTGGAGCCACATACCAGCGACTGGTCAACCATATGTTCGAGGGACAGTTAGGTCGGAACATCGAGGCCTACATCGACGACATGCTCGTCAAGACCCCGAGGGCCCAAGACCACTTCACCGACCTCGCCGAGACTTTCGGCACCCTCTTGAAGTACTGCATGAAGCTCAACCCCGCCAAGTGCGCCTTTGGAGTAAGATCCGGGAAGTTCCTGGGTTTTCTGGTCACTCAGCGAGGGATCGAAGCCAACCCCGATAAGGTCCAGGCCATCCTGGACATGCGCCCGCCCGCGTGTATTAAAGACGTCTAGCGTCTAACGGGGCGTGTCGCTGATCTCAGTCGTTTCCTGTCCCGTGCGGCCGAACGATGCTTGCCCTTCTTCAAGCTGATGAGGGGGCCCAAGGTAGCATCTGCCACGTTCCCATGGATGGGGAATGCCAGACAGCGTTCGCCGAGCTCAAAGAGTTCCTGGCTTCGCCCCCGGTGCTTTCCAAGCCTGTCCCGGGCGAGGTCTTATTGCTCTATCTCTCAGCGACGCCGTCAACGGTCAGCTCGGTCTTAGTCAGAAATGACTCGGAGTCGAGAGGCCTGTCTACTACACCAGCAAGGTGCTCAGCGAGGCCGAGCGGAGGTACCCCGCAACCGAGAAACTGGTGCTAGCGTTGGTTACCTCCGCAAGGCGCCTCCGACCCTACTTCCAGGGGCATCCCATCACAGTGCTAACCGGTGAGCCACTGAAGAAGATTCTGGCCCACCCCGAAGCCTCGGGGCGACTTGTCAAATGGGCCATCATGCTCGGGGCATACGACATCTCGTATCGGCCACGATCAGCTATCAAAGGGCAAGCGCTCGCCGACTTCATCGCCGAGAGCACCATTCCGGTCGAGGATAGGCCTCCGACAGCAACCGGGCCAACCTGGGAGCTGTTCGTCGATGGATCGTCCAACTCGGTCGGCAGCGGCGCAGGGATCCTCCTAAGGTCCCCCGAAGGAATAGAGTTGCAATACGCCCTAAAGTTCAACTTCCTGGCATCCAACAATGCTTCAGAGTACGAGGCCCTTATCTCGGGGGCCCGCATGGCCTGACGGTTGGGGGCTGAGCGAGTCAGGATCCACACCGACTCCCAGCTAGTTGCAAGCCAGGTCAGTGGCGAGTACGAAGCTCAGGAGGCACCTATGATCAATTACCTCCAGTTGGTCCGGAGCCTGGCCCAGCAGTTTGAAGAGTTCGAGGTAGTCCGAATAGCTCGGGAGCAAAACTCTCGGGCGGACGCCCTCTCCCGACTGGCCTCCTCCCTAGACCCAGAAGGTACACGATCGGTCCTCCTAGAAGAGCTAGAGCGCCCGAGCATAGACTCGGAGCTCCTCGCCATTGACTCGGCCACTCCCGACGACTGCGCTCCCCCTACCTATCCTGGCTACGAGACTCCCAGGAACCCTCCGACCCTCGAGAAGCCCGCCGGATGAAGTACCAAGCTCGGCGCTTCGTCATCCTCGACAACGCTCTCTACCGAAGATCGTTCTCCGGGCCACTTCTGAAGTGTCTCGGCCCCGACGAAGCAAGCCAAGCTATTGAAGAGATTCATCGAGGCCTGTGCGGAGCACATTTAGGCGGTCGGTCGCTGGCCAGAATCCTGCTAAGGCAAGGATACTGGTGGCCGACCCTACAGCGCGACTGCACGGCTTACGTACAACATTGCGACCGTTGCCAACGGTTCGACCATTTGGTCCACCAGCCGGCCACGGAACTTGTCACCCTTACAGAGCCCTACCCTTTCGCTCGGTGGGGGATCGACATCCTTGGGCCATTCCCAACGGCTCAATCCCAGAAGAAGTTCATCATCGTCGCCATCGACTACTTCACCAAGTGGATCGAGGCTGAAGCAACAGCGAGGATCACCGAGACAGTCGTCTTGGGTTTCGTATGGAAATCGATCATTTGTCGCTTCGGCGTCCCCCGCGTGATAGTGAGCGATAACGGGCGACAATTCGACTCTCGATACTTCCGAGACAGATGTGCCGACCTAAATATCCGCAACCACTTCACCTCGGTCGCCCACCCTCAGGCCAACGGGCTGGTTGAAAATGCCAACAAGACCATCTTGAAGGGCATAAAAACCAGACTCGGCAAGGCTAAGGGTAGCTGGCTCGAGGAACTGCCTAGCGTACTATGGTCGCACCGAACAACCCCCAGAACGGAAACCGGTGAGACCCCTTTTCAACTGGTATATGGCACCGAAGCCGTCGTTCCGTTAGAAATCGCCAATCCGTCTCTCCGAGTGATCATCTTTTTGCCCGAGGCAAACGAGCAGAAGCTACTCGAGAACCTCGACCTGGCAGACGAACTCCGAGAGATCGCGAACGTCCGAGCTACGGAATACCAGCGCCGCCTCACTCGGTACTACAACGCCAAGGTCCGAGGCAGACAATTCCGACCAGGGGACTTCGTTCTCAGGAAGACCGAAGCATCTCGACCATTGGAGGCGGCGGGCAAGCTATCCCCCAACTGGGAAGGCCCCTACCGAGTGATCGAGACGCTCGGGAAAGGTGCGTACAGGTTAGCCACAATGGAAGGGGAACCCATTCCCCGGACATGGAATGCAACCACACTACGCAGATTTTATTTCTGAATACTGTATCAACAAATCGGGTAAAATAAACCCCCTTATCTTTCGCATTCATTCAAGATAACTGTTGGTACATCAGAAAGGTAACTGCCAATACATTACATAGTGAAAAGCAAAAATCCATCTAGCACCGCGGCAAACGGCCATCGCCCGACCGACCCGGTCTTGACCTTCTCGCATCCAGCCACTGACTCTGCCTCGCGTAGAAACTGGCTCGGACAAGAGATGGTCGACCCAGTTGGCTTGGGTGGACCGTGACAAAGGTGACAGAGGGACAGCAAGGAGAAGGCCACCTTTCACGCAAGGAAGGCTACCTTCCAAGTTGGCAACAACCTGGAAAAAGGAGCACCGTAAAGGTCCCCTCTCTGCCAAACTACCAACTCTTTGGAGGCGAACAGAAAACAAGCAGCCCCCGAAGAGTGAAAGAAATGAAGAACAAAAGAGAGAGAAAGAGGCTGCGGACAGGGGTGAGGAAGGGCTGGAGCCGCCTCCTCCCCTCCCACGGAGGGGATTGGCGGCCGGCATCCCTAACTCCCCCATCCGCCCTCCATCTCGGCGTCCGCCCGGACGCCTCGCCGGAGCCAAGAGGAGGCAAACGGCGTGCCCTCGCACGTCGAAGCCCTCCCCAGATCCGCGCAGCGACCGTCGGACCCGTCTCATGCACGCGCGGCGACCGTGGGACCCGACCGATATTCCAGGACAGCTGGAACCGGCCGCTCCCCGTCGTCTGCAGCGTCACCTTCTGAAGGGTCCTCCATGCTCCGATCGCGGCGGCGCAACGCAGAGCGAAGACGAGGGAATAAGAGCAGACCACTGGCGAGAGTCCTAAGTGTTAAGAGGGAAGGAGCACCCTTCGGTCCTTTTTATAGGCCAAGGGAGGCCACGCGCCTTAAATGACTCCCCCCTCGAAAACACGCTATAGGACCTCCCCTGAAAGATCACCTCAAATTCCTCGATCCCCCCTCTAGCGGGATTCGCGAAGCACCTCGACTTTCAAAGCATGGTAATACGGAAGGACGCCCGCAAGAAGTCTCCCGAATCGACGTGCGAAAACGGCGTAAAAAATATCGGCACTTTCCAACTGCCCCGATACGCCAACCAAATCACAGCGAAGATAGCGATCAAATAAAGTAAGTCATTTATTGCCTCCCATAAAAACCTCTTACAAAAGGAAAGACAGACAAAAGGGGGAAGGGGCAAAATAAAGTTACATCAGGCCTCGGGCCCACTTTGAAGCTCGGGAACAGCCGCAGGGGACGCGTCACCCCCGGTACCCTCGGCGACGGCCGGCCCGGACACTGACCTCGCCTGTGCGAGAACTGTCCCGGTCGTGAGCCCTCCCGAGGCCTCCGGAGCTGGTGACCCCGCTGGAGGCGATTCCTCCGGTTCTTCCCCGGCCGAAGATGAGGAGCTGGAATCTGACTCGTCCGAGTCATAACTCTGGCCATAAGGAAAATCACCCCCGGCAAGGTGCTCATTGGCATAGTTCATCGCCCGGCGATAGCCCTGCCTGAACCCCTTTCGAGCACCCCGACGGAGCGCTACTTCGTAGTAGGGTTGGGCAGCTGCAATCAGGTCGGCCGAGTAAGCTTCAGAGCCTTTATAGCGCTCGATCGCCTTCGCCTCGACCTGCCTGTCCCGAGCCCGCTCCGCCTCGGCCGCACGCTCTTCCGCCCTCGCCAGACGCTCCTCCAGCTCGGTCATCCTCCGCTCGGCTTCGATCATCCGACCCTCCGCCCGGGCTCGGTCCGCCTCAGCCTCAGCGCGAAGGCGCTCCACGTCCTCCGCCCGATCCTGCAGCTCGCCGCGCTCAAGCTCCCTGAGGCTATCCAGCTCGATGTGACGTTGACGCTCGTCTTCTAGACGTTTGCTCTTCCTCTTGAGCGATTCTTGGGCCCTTGTCAGCTGCTCGGCCAGCACCTCGGCTTCCCGTCGGCTCGATCGCGCCAACTCCATGAATGCGAGGAACTCCCGTCGGAGCCCCTCGTGCTCCCCCTCGAGCCGGGCCAGTTTCCCCTCGCATCCACCAAGGGTCCAGGCGAGCTTCGACCGCTCCGCCTCCGTCCGGGCGTGCGCCTCTGCCATCACGGCCGCTGTCCGAGCTATGACCAGGCCACCCTCCATCAAGATGTCAAGGACCCTGGCAGGAGTGCTGCGCTTTTCTCCCCCCCTCGTCCTATCGGCGATCGACCGGCAGAGCCGGTACAGGTCACCCGAGACACCGAGCCTGACCAGAGGTTCCGGCAAAGGGGACTGCTCCACCCTGGGCACCCCGCCAGAAGGCCCTGTTGTGGCGGCGGAACCAACCGCCCCGCGCGCCACGGTCGGTTGGGGTTGCAACGCCTCCCCGGGCGAAACCCCACCCTCGATCGGCGCCACGGGATCCACAGCACCAGAAGTTGCCGGCACTTGGGGTTGCGACGCCCCGGCGGGCGCACCCCCATCCGCACCGACCGAACCCTCGGTCCCAGCGCCGGCCACGCCGGCATCGGCCCCTTCTGTCCCTACAGAGGGGAGAGCCGACCGATCACCTCCCTCTGCGGGGCCCCTGGTCTCCTCGGCCCCCTCTCGCTCGGCAGATGGGAGAGCCAGCCCGGAAGGGTCGACCCCATCCTACCCCCGAGAGGGGAGTGCCGCCGAGCCAGAATCGCCCCCGACGACGGTAGGAAGACCGGCTTTCCTGGCCCTCTTCCTGGCCTTCGCGGCCTCCCGCAGCTTCCCCACCAGGGGATCCTTGCGCTTCAGACCAGTCGATCGAGAAGACCCCTCGGAGGCTGCCCCCTTGCCCTTATCTCGGGCATTGACGCGACCCACCGGGGCATCAGGCTCATCGGCTGCCGAGTCATCTCCCAGATCGATAACCTCGGCCGCCTCCTCCAGAGGCTCCCGCCTCACGTCTGCAGCAAGAAGAAGCCCCGGTCAGGAGGAGAAAAAAGAGCTACCACCCCAGAAAAAGAGCCTCAAGAGCCGTACCTGACGACGTCAACCGCGAGAGAAGACACCGTTCGATGTTCTCCGGCGTCACCAGCTCCTCGGTCGATTGGCGATTCTCCAGCAGACGGGCAGCCTGCTGCTCCACATGGGGAGGGAACTCCTCCTGGCGAGGGGGCAGATTCGGGTGAAAGTTGGGCGAGGTCCGGCATCTCCAGATCTCGTCCGTCGCCACCGCCTTCACCCAGAAGAATTGGGTCTTCCACCCCTTGTGCGAGGAGTCCTTCGCCGCAAGCGAGATGCAGCTCCTGTTCCTCCGTGCCTGGATGAAGTAGAAGCCTTTCCCCGCCTGCGGGTGCGCTTTCAACTCAAAGAAGAAGTGGAAGAGGTCCGGAGAAGGGTAGATGTCGCGCTGGCGACACAGAATCCCGAAGGCCGAAAGAAGAAGATAGGAGTTGGCCACCAACTGAATAGGTGCCAATCGGAAAAAATTGAGAAGCTGCAGCACGTAAGGATCGAAAGGAAGCCGAAATCCGCTCTTCCAAGCCAGAAGGAAGGTGCAAATAAGCCCAGCACGATCATCCAAACTCGTCTCGTACGGAGTGACGGCAACAAAGCTATAGCGGAGAGGCAGACGGAAACGGTGCTCTAACCTCCTCACCTCCGTCTCCCCCAACTCGCTACAGTTGGGGACGGGTTCCCGCCTCACCGGCACAGGCTCCGGGCTCCGGTCTGCCATCGAGTCGAGAGAAGATCCCTCGCACGAGCTTGAAGACTCCGGGGGAGAAGGAAGCTGCTGGATCGCCTCCGCGGTTATCCTCGCCAACTCTTCGAACGCCGCCGCAAGGCTCCGCGTCTCCGCTGTGCTCTCACGGCGCATCAAGAAGCAAGGAAAGCCTAAAACCCTGGAAGCCTAGAACGATGAACAGCGCCCCCTATAAACCCCTGAGGGTGGCGGCGCGCCGTTCCGTGCTCCGAGAAAAAGGGGGGGCCCTTCGTTTCAAATCCGTCAGGATCATCATTACGGGCCTCGGCGACCGCTATAAGCGGCTCCACAACGCCAACGGAATTCCACCCACCTGAGCCACGCCGGTCCAAAGCCTCGAAAAACTACTCATCCGAGCCTCCTTGGCTCGGGAGTAGGAGGGGGACAAGTGGAGAGGGGGATTTCCGCAGCCCACTACAAAGGCAGCCCAACAAGACCTACAAGGTCCAACCAGGCGAGCCCACCTAAGTGATAGCCCACAGGGCCCACTTCGGGAGAAAAGCCCAATAAATAAGACTCGAGGAACCAACTCTCCCCGGCGGCCTTCTAGGCTCGGAGGGCCCGAGACAACGGTTAGGTCCCAAGGAAGGTCCGGCCTAAAGCCCTCTCCCCATCCGAGAGAGATAGGCTCCGGCCGATCTATCCGACCCCACCCTCGCCGGGCCATGCCTATCGCTCGGACGTGAGCTAGCATCCCCGAGGCTCGGTAAGACCGGTTGATTATCTGCAGGTGCGGCCATTCAGAGTCCTCCGCCAGCGGGAGAGTCATGGGAGCTGCCGAACTCCAAGGGGATAACGTCCCCACGATCAGGCCATGAAAGCCCCCGTTAAAGACGTAACTCCCGCCGGGAACCCCTCAGCTTACAGGACTCCTGAAGGCGGCGCACTATTTAAGCAAGGGATACCCTCCGGAAGATGGTAAGATGAACTAGGCATTCACATACCCTAAGCTCCTGAGCACGATTCGCTTCACCCTTTGGTGGAGAGGATTCTCGCGCATCAGCTCTCTCCTCCCCCCATTATCGCTTCCACCATCGCTCTACTGACTTAGCCATCGGAGGGTTTGCCCCAGGGAGATCCCCTGGGCCCTCTGACACGTTTCCCTCTCTTGCAGATTCATCTTCTGGTGATCCACAGCCCGCTCAGGACCCAGCGCGAGATTCTGCCTCTTCAGTTTTTTTTTAATGCTTGAAAGTGTGAGACTGGAAATGACTAGAAAAGGTAAATGAGAGTGTGTACTGATTTTTTAAACAAACACTCTAAAAGAAATAAGGGCAGTAGTAAATAAGATCATCAATGCAAAGAGCTGAACATAGTGACAGAGTAATGACTGAATTACACTGAGAAACTGTGATCTCCTCCAATGAAGCAGGATAATTCATAAGTCATGAAGTGCTTCAGATTACCTCTGTTCATAGGGTCAAATCTATAGGGGGAGTTTTCACCAAGTAACTGGGGGTACTGGCCTCTGATCAAGGTGTGCCCTTAATGTCAAAGGTGAAAATTATTCCTTGTAGGTCTTGATCTGAAATAGATCTAGTAGTTTATGCCTAGTAACTGGGGGTACCTGCCTCTGATCAAGGTGTACACCTAATGTCAAAAGCAAAAATGCCACTGGTCTATTCACTTAGCTCAGTTTCTGAAAATTAGAAAATGAAAAACAAACTGCTGTAACCCTTTAAAATCAAAAGTCATTGAGTGAAAATTGTTTTTCTCAATACATATTCAAGTTACCTTTCTTGAACTTCCATGTTTAATCACAAATGATATTATTTCTGACTTCTCTATTAAAAACATGTGCCTTAGATTCATTGCTATAAATGGAGTCTAAAACTCTGTTTCAGTGGTCAGCTGCTTTACTCTATTTTTATCACTGTTAAACCTGAATTCTTTCAAGACTATATATTACTGAATCTTATACTTTAACAGTCGTTTATAATCATACTCATTTTTCTGAACCACTGCTTCAGCTGTTGTGTAATGACCCCTTATTCTCTTCATGTTCCTTCCCTACCTTTGATCATTTGTTTCATCGGTCCATATTCCTTCTCAAAGGGGGAGCCATAATTCAGGGGGAGTTTGAGCATGTATTCTGCATGTTGCACTCATGTGTTTCTTTCTTTTTGATCATGTCAAAGGGGGAGAATATTTGACTCACTGTCACTTTGTTGCCATCATCAAAAAGGGGGAGAATGTTGTGCCTCTTAGGCACAAGCATATGCTATGTTGTTTTGATGATAGCAACACAGTGAGAGTATCACAGGTGCATTCATAACAGTGAGTCAGTATAGATGCATTGCATTCTGTCAGTTAGCTTCAATTCAATATCTGCTTTGTGCATACATTGCATCAGTGCACTTAGATGGGTCGACCCCCCCAGATTCGCATGTCTATACATCGCGCATTCTGAAGTGTGTACAGTCAGTGCATCAAGTCTACACAATGCACACACACACAGGTCTACACACTGCACACACACAAGTCTACACACTCAATGTCTATACATTATCTTGTGTCGTGTTCATGCATCGTTTAGAACATAAGTCTATACATCCTTTAACTGTGTAAATTCATACATCGCTTTTGGGGCAGACATGGAAAGTCTGTACAGCCGGCCTGTTCATGCATTCATCGAACAAGTCTATACATTCATGCATTGTTCATAAAGTCTGTACATTAGATTGTTCATGCAGTGTCTTTCAAAGTCTATACATTCATGCTTGTTCATTCATCCAAGTCTGTACAGCCCTTTGCATTGCTCTTAATGTCTATACATTATGCATCGTCTTACTTAGTGTCTCATGCTAAGCATATAGGAAGTCTGTACATCGTCTGCTTTCCATGCATCGAAGTCTGTACATCATCCATCGTCTCAACTTGCAATTCATGCCAAGTCTGTACAGCCTGCATCGTCTCATGCAGCGTCTCAAGCCAAGTCTATACATCGTTCGTCTGCATTTAGAAGTCTATACAGTCTTTGTTGTTTAGCGTCTCATGCATCGTCTTGGTGGAAAGTGTGTACAGCCGTCCGTCTCAGGTAGCGTCTCTCTTTGTGTCCCACTGTTGAAGTCTGTACATCGTTTTACTGTTAAAGTCTATACAGACTTCACCATCTCATTCACCGTCTCATGCAAGTCTGTACATTTGGTATATTTTATCTACGTTGCAACCAGCAAGTCTGTACAGCGAGTTGAAGGCTGGCTAAGTCTATACATCGCACAACATTCAAGTCTGTACATTGTGCATCAATTGAGTTGAAGTCCATACATCGTACATCGTTCAGGTGTCTGTCCAAGTCTCTACATTGCGTAAGTCTATACATTGGCTGCTGAACGTTCTTCAAAGTCTTCACATTGCATCGTGTGCTTCATCATTCAAGTCTGTACAGGGTCTGCTTGGAATGCATTGGTCATCAAGTCTACACACTCTGTGTCTGCATCGCATTCATCAAGTCTATACACTCTTGTGTCTGCATTGCATTCACGCTAAGTCCATACACTGCATTTGGGCATTGTTCTTCACAGAAAGTATGTACATTGTTCAGAACGCCAAGTCCATACAGCCATTGTGCATACTTCACCTTGTGCATCACTGCACACACTACAAAGTCTATACATTATCTTCGCATTATCAAGTCTATACATTACTTGATGCATCGAACGAAGTCTATACAATGTGTCGACACTGAACTGATAATTCTCTGTCTGACAGGCTCTGTTCGTTGGGCACGTGATCCGAGGCTGGAAGGGCTGACAGGATGACACGTGGCCAAAACACTTGGGCGGGAAATGTGGAAGACACGCGCCCAGTGCTGCCCTCCTGCTGGCTGCTGCTATAAAAGGAAGTATTCTTCCTCAGGAGAAGACTGATCGAAAGTGTGAGATCGAATGCAGAAGCCTTGAAGAAAAAGCAGAGAGCAGAGAGCCCTTCGATCCAAAAGAAAGAGAGAAGAAAGAGAGAAGAGAAAAGAGAGAAAATAAACAGAGTTGAGAGAGTGAAGTGTTGAGAGTTTTATTCTCAGATCTTTGGTTCAAAACCAGATATGAGGTTTGCTCACTTGTTTGAGCGATATTCCCTGCAGGGATACATTTCCTTTTTGTTTCGTTTGTCTTCCGAAACTCTTGTGTTCAAGCTGTGTGGCAGCACTTGCAGTGGAGGATTCCACTGGACGGCTAAACTGTATTGCCCAGCGGTTTTGGAGAGGAGGATTCCTCTGGACAGTAAGCTGTGAGGCTCAGCAGGCGAGGTGGGTACCTCGGACAGCAAGCTGTGAGGCTCAGCGGATTGTAGGCAAGCTGTGAGGCCCAGCGGTTCAAGCTGTGTGTCAGCAGTAAGCCACACTCGGGTTGAGTGTGGGGTGGATGTAGGTCTGGAGGACCCAACCACCTAAAAACTCTTGTCTACTGTGTGAGTGCCTTATGGTTTGCATCGCTTCTTTACTTCTAAACTTTGTGCATTAGATGTTTGTTTAAGTGGGTTCTTCAGCAATTCTGTGTGGTATTCGCTTGTGCCCACTATCTGTTTAGTAGAAGTATTCATTCCGCATTTGATTCTGCTGCAATTGATTTTTATCGGGTGTCTGATCTATTCACCCCCCTCTAGATCACCCTTTAGCGTCCCAACACCCTTAAAACGCTGAGTATAAGAACCTGAAACTCAAGCCTCTTAAGGCAAGGGTATGATCTATTTTCTCGAGCATCGGTCAGAGCACGAGAAGAGGGCAGTGTCCCCGCAGGCATGCAAAAGGGATTCTACAATGTCAAATGACTATATTTCCCTCAAAAAATGACAAATCAGAATCAAAAGAAAAGCCTGATCGTAACCGTGCCTGATTGTGATAAATGAAACCCTTCAAAGTGTAAAAGTCCAGAATCCACAAAAAAGGGGCAATGAGATGTAAATGTTCGAGTTTTGGTCTGAAATTGCCCGAAAGGGGTGAGTTGAATGGACCCTTATTGGCTCGCCGGGTTAACGGTTTTGCTGGTCCTCTCAGAGGTTTACCCCTTACACTCTTCTTTCTCCCCCGAAGATGAAAGCTCGATGGGGCATCCGAAGGGTGAGACCCGCCAAGGTTTGCAACCCTGTTTTAACATACCCATATGGTTGCCTACTTTGAAAAGTAAAAGCTATTGCTGCGAAGGAGTCTCTATGTTTCTAGCCGGTCAAGACCCTTGTCTACCATCTTGATGCTTTCTTATCTAACCTCGGGCTTAGGTCAATGCAAGCGCGTCACCTATGGGTGCGACGGCGTCTAATTCCGGGTCAGCGTCGCACGATCGACCGTTCGGGTTCCAGGGTGTTCCATTATATAGCATCTAGAGTTGTGAGGAAATAGACCCGGGTCGGGCAAATCATTTACCTCGATCACTTTTTGGGTGAATCCCTGTGGTCGGAAGCGACTGGGAGCCTAAGCATGGCATGACGACATTGTCATCAGGATAAGTCTTAACCAGCGGGATTATCATTCGAGGAGTCTAGAGGCCCGAATCAACCTAGATGTGTGCTTAGGATACCTGGGAGGTTAGTAAGAAACCCCTGTTCTCATGTAGGTTAGGTGCTATATGGGTATCTACCCGGCGTTAGCAACTAAAAAATATAATGATAAAAATAAAAAAAAAAGGAAAAAGAGGAAAAATGTAGATATATGTAAAACAAAAAAATGATAAAAAATAAAACAACAAAAACTGCAAGAAAAAAAAAACAAAAAAAAATTACATTCCGCATGATTGCATTTGTATGCAACATTTCACTTTTAAATTTTCGCTTGCATTTGTATGCCTGTGTGTCGCATTCACCATTTCACGTTACCTTGTCTTCATTGATAAAGGCTTGGCCCCTTGACCCATTATCAAGGATAAAGGCTCAAAACAAACCTCGCTTAGTGAGCAAGGGGCCAAGTCAGAACATATATTCTAACTTGTTTGCTTAAGTGATGTGTGCAGGAACTCGAGAAAGCAAGAAAGAGGTAAAAACCAAGAAACAAACATTTTATTCCAAAACAAAAAAATTTACATCAAGTTCCACCCTCTCTCTCCGCATTACTCGTCTCGCCCCTCTCTGGGCAAGATGCTCTAGAGGGTGTCATCAAACCATGAGAAGCGGTATTCCTACCGCTCTGGTGTCCTCTTTCCATATCCACATCCCGACGTCGATCTACGGGGGCAGCAAAGAAGCTACTAACACGAAAGCTGCGCTCTCGTGCTCTTCGGTAGCGCTCTTCACCGTCCCTCAGCCACTGTTCAGCAAGACCGAGACTGGTCCGGAGTTCAAATAATTGGGCCTCCAGGGCCCTCTTCTTTTCTCTTTCTGTCGATCTCTCGGCCCTCTCCCGTTCTCTGTCCCTTTCTTTCTCCGCTCGTTCTCTCTCTCTGTCATCCCTTTCCAGCTGGAGGGTGATCCTCGGCTCTATGGCGTCCCGAGAAAAATTGGCATCTGAGCGACGTTGCAATTCCTCCTCCAGCTCCGCTATCCTGGCCTCCCCTTGTACTGTATGAGCAAACATCTCTTGCATCTCTTCGGCCTGCCATATCCGTCATTTCAGGGGTGTGATGAGACGTAAACAGAGAAGCTCGGATAAGAGGAACCTTCACCTGCGCGGAAAGCATTCCCTCTGCCTCCGCGGCGCGCTGTGTTACACGGGCAAGCTGCTCGTGGAGTGAATCTAGTTCTGACGAAGGAATCCATAGACTGGAAGAGGCGCCCTCTGCCCCTACTGCTGGTGGGGTTGCGTCAAGCCGAGCGCGCTATGATAGCAAGAAGTGGCAATGAGTGGCTGAACACCAGAAACCTAGGGGTATAATTAGGAATATGCATTTGCATACATACTCACCGAGACATGTAAAGCCTCACGGGTGTCACCCAACTCTTCCTCCGTGTCCGCCAAGCGAGCCCGCAAGTTCGCTATCATGGTATCACGGGCATCCTAAACCCATGTCATAGGAGTAGCATTACATTTAGAAAAATGATGAAAAAAATAGAAAAAAATGATCCAAAAGTAAGAAAGGAGATACACCTCCACAAGTCCCTCAGGATGGAGTCGCTCTACATACATCGCCCTATAGAGACATAGATAATCTTCACTATCCCGGGCGTGGGACTCCACGAGCATGCCACCCCGCTGCCAATCTTCATATTATTCAGGGAAGCGCACCCGCCAGTCAACACAGGTTACCGGCCCACGTGTCTTCCTCCCGACGCGGGGTGGTGCGGTCATATCTACCCATTCCTGGGCAAGCCCTAGAGTCCTCATGATCAATCGTAGCCGGAGTGGCTCGATTTCATTCAGGCAGTAGACCCAAAAGTCCCGACCAATTCGAGGGCGACCTGTGATGACCCACGGCTGGTCGACATCGACCATGCCCGAGTAAGGCCTCCAGATCACCTATGTTGGCATGCGTATATCTCCTTAATCACTCAAAAAGACCAAAAAAGAGAGACAAAAGAAAAGACAAAAAAAATGGAGTCCTACCATCTCTGCGGGGAACTCTTGTAGCTCACGCCTTAATACCATCAGCTGGTAAGACAGATAGGCTGTGCTCATAATTGGTGAGGACACTAGAGCACGCGTACGGCCCGACTCAGCGAGCCGTCGATACAGGACCCGCAGCACGACTCGGTCGACATCGACACCCTTGTGGCTGGGCAACAGTATGGAGTCCCTACCTGAGTATTGATACTTCCCTATGTTTATTGTGAGTGTATTAACATGTATTTGCTTATTGTGAGTGTATTAGTGTGTATTTTGTATTTTAGCTTCTAGTTGGGTCAAGATTGTTCTATGGGCTATACTTCATGTAAGGGGTCCAATTTCTAAATTGGGCCTCAAGACCATTAGGAGCCCAAGCCCAAGGTGGGTTCTAGAAGACTTGGACCAATGTTAGTGGATGTCCTTTAGAGTTAGTGGATGAGTGAGTGGATGTCCTTTAGAGTTAGTGGATGAGTTAGTGGATGTCCTTTAGAGTTAGTGGATGTCCTTTGGTGTTAGTGGATGTCCTTGGATCTAGATCTATGACTTTCTATTTATAGCCTCTTGTATCATTTGTGGAGAAGCAATGAATGAATGAAAATTTCAAGAGAATTATGCTTGGTGTGCATCCCCCCCTCTCTCTCTCTCTTGTTCTTGAGTGTTCTTCCCCCTTTCTTCCTCAATCTCTTCTAGATCTGAGTATAGATCTTCTATCTCCCCCTAAATCTCTTCTTCATCTCTTCTACTATCTGCTGGGATCGTCCATCGCTGCCACCGCCGCCGCCGGAGCCGCCAGCCAGCCGCCACAGCCCCGCCACCGAGCTGCTGTCCCGACCGGCGACCTGCAGATCTGAAGCTCAAAGAAGAAGCCGTAACTTTTGATCCAACCGTTGGATCGAGCTGAACTTTTGATGATCTGACCGTTGGATGAAGCTGAGTTTCCAGTATGTCGAAGAGCACTGAGTCCTCTATCCAACGGCGCTAATCTCACTTCGATCCGACTTCGGATCTGATCGTGGCGACCATTTTTGTGGAGGCACGCTGGTCTGGCCTGAAAGGGGGCTGCGAGACAGCCTTGGGGGTTAATTCCCAATAAACCCCCCAGCTCACCGTCGGCGACCACCGCTCCCGGGGACTGACCCGGGGCACTCCAGCGACGACCCCCCCTGTCACCGCGGCCAGAAGATGCGCGGAAGCCGCTGCCCCAGCAGCAGGGCCCACTTGGAGCCTTGTGGGCCCCGCGTTGAGCGCCACCACCGTGCTGCCCGCCACCGCCAAGAACCACAAATCGCGGCCCGCCAACCCCTGGAACGACACTCCCGGATCGCTGTTGTGGTCTTTTACCTCCCTGCGTGGAGTGGACCGAGTATTTACTGCTGTAAATTAATTATTATTTTGTACCGGGAGTGACGGTTCACGGCCGGGAAGTCTTCGCCACGCCGCGAGCGTGGAGGTACACCCGCCGCCCATTAGTCTAGTTTGCTTATTTAGTATGCATTCTACTGCCGCTGCATGTGCGTAGTTATTTTCCCTAGCTAGTTAATTTATTAATCACCGCTGTGAGTTGTGAGAGCGAGAACCCGTCCCGTGACTCATTCCGAGCACGAGAGTGAGTTGACTACCCCAGTCTCAAAGCCGGTTTCTCAACCGTGCACGATCGTCGCGTTTCCCTCGATGGGGCCGACTGTGAGTAGCGATTCTTGTTTGGTGCTAGTTCGCCTCTTCTGGAGCTCGTTCGGTGCCACGTCTTAGTGTGTGTTGCTGGTCGCGTCGTCTGTCTAGCCGAGTCTCGTAGTCGTCCCGCATCAAATTGGTATCAGAGCCAAGTTTGAGTCTAGGGTATTCTTGTCCAAGGTCTTGCATTGCATCCCAGTATTCGGTATATAAAAAGATGTTACCCAACCGTTAGGTTACGCCTATCGGGGAGGCGATTCACTAGCGTGAGAGGATCTTCGGATCCCCGGACTCCGCCAGGTACCGGATATCGGTTTAAGTCAAGGGTCCTCAACTTGCATCGATCCATCCATATAGGTCTAGTGAGTCACCCTTAGTTCTCTTTAGGCCTCATTGCATGCCCACCCGTGGAGGTGCCCAGTACCATCGCCCTGACAGTATGGGTGAACACCGAGGTGCCAACCCGGGAGGCCGTTCCCTGGAGGACATGATAGCTCTACTCATGGAGCGCATGGATAGGTCCGAGCAAACTCTTAGGGAGCATACCGAGCGTATGGAGAGCCGATTCAAAGCCATGGAGGACCGCGCCGAGGCTTCTGACCGATCTGTCCAAGGACTGGTTGGAAGGTTAGAGAGTGTGGAGAGAACCCCTCGCCGAGACCTACCCGGCATTCTCCCGGCCCCTCAGGCACATGCTGCCCAGCCCGCGCCTGCTGCCCAGCTCGCACAACCTCGGGCTGAGGAGCAACGGCAATGTGCCCCCCATTTTGAGGACTACGAGTCCGACAATGATTACGAGGGAAATGGCCGACGCCGGCATGGTCACCGACCACATAGGGATGATGAGGACGAACGGATCCTCAAGACCGTCCGTGTGGACCCTCCCACATTTGATGGGTCCAAGCCTTTGGAACCCAAGATCTATCTTGATTGGGAGGCCAGCATGGACCGGTACTTTGAGTGGTTCGAGATGACGGACCACCGGAGGGTCAGATATGCCAAGATGAAGTTGTTGGGGCAAGCACAGACTTACTGGAGCAATGTAGAGGGCTTGCTCTTTCAGCGTCAAGAGCCTCAGATAGGTTCTTGGGATGATATGAAGGACAAGCTTAGGCGTAAGTACCTTCCTGTCACGTACCGTCAGCGACTTATTGATAGGTGGCAGAGTCTCACCCAAGGGGACCGATCCGTGTCAGACTACATCGCGGAGTTTGACGAGTACTTTTTGCGATGTGGCGTCACGGAGGAGAGCACCATGCCTGTATCGCGCTTCAGTCATGGTTTGCGGCCGCACTACCAATATGAATTATTTCGCCGCAATGTTACCACCTTGGAAGACGCATACCAGGTTGCTCTAGAGTTGGAGCAGTTCAAGGCGGAGTTTGCTCCCGTCCAGCGCCCGGGGTTCACTTATCAGCGTGGGACCGACCCTCGTACCATGCCTACCTCCTATAGCCGCTTTCCGGTGGCCCGTCCCCCAAAAACCCCTCGGCAGGACCCCACTGCTCCTAGGCTCCACACTTTCCCTCCGAGGGACCCTCCCCCTCGCCCGCAGGCACCCATCCCTGCCACTCGGCCTTATCAGCCTGCCGTACCAGCTCGGCCTCTTCTTCCTACACCCCAGTCCATCGAGAGGACAAGGGTAAGGGTCCAATGATTGGTGGAACATCTCAGGGCAATGGGACACGAGACCGTTGCTACACTTGCGGTGGAGTTGGCCACTTTGCCAGCAAGTGTCCCACCCGGGGAGCACTTGTTATCGCCGACACACCGATCCGTGACCCCACGCCTGAGTTGGTGCCAGTCAGCTACGAGCCGGACCAAGAATTGGCCGAGGAATTCTTTGACGAGTTATTGGAGGGCGAGCAGGTTGACGTCCCTGGTACCTCATATCAGGATGACGTACATTTGGGTGTAGTCAGGTGCATCCTTACCCAGCCTCAGGTGAGCGACGATTGGCGTCGCACCACCATATTCCACACATTTTGTAGGCTGGAAGGGAAAGCTTGCAAGGTGATTATAGATAGCGGTAGTTGCATCAACGCTATCTCCACAGGCACCGTCAAGCGCCTTGGTTTGACACCCGTGGATCACCCTGCACCTTACAGAGTTTCTTGGGTGGAATCCACTTCCATCCCGGTCAGATTGCGGTGTCTGGTGCCGCTGCAGTTCCAGGCATACCATGATGCGATCTGGTGTGATGTACTACCTATGGAGGTGGGTAGTATCATACTTGGTAGGCCTTGGCTCTTTGACCGAGATGCCACCCTCCATGGCAGGTCGAACACATGCACCTTCGACCATGATGGCCACAGGATTACCCTCCACCCCGTCCAGCCGAAGGACCCATTTGTCCGAGGACCAGCTGGCCCCAGCACTGTGACCTCTCCTAGTTAGGGGAAAGTCGGTCCACCCACTTTGTCCTCGGCACGGGCTACCACCTCTTCGACTGCTCCTAGCATAGTGGATCCTCCACCCAGGAGGTTGATGATGATCAGTCCGAGAGAGATGGAGCAGGAGGTGACCGGGGGTAACCCCATTCTAGCTGTCGTTGTCAGGGGCATAGAGGATGTCGCCCCTAGGTCTGAGGATGAGCATCCCTCGGAGATAGCTGCAATATTGCGAGAATTCTCCGATGTATTTCCCGAAGACCTCCCGGGAGGCCTTCCACCCATGAGGGATATCCAGCATGAGATCGACCTCGTCCCGGGTTCATCCTTGCCCAACCTTCCCCACTATAGGATGAGTCCCACAGACCATGCCGAGCTACAGCGGCAGGTCGAGGAATTGATGAGTCGGGGATCTCTTCGAACAGTAAGAGCCCTTGCGCTGTTCCCGCATTATTGGCCCCAAAGAAGGATGGCACATGGAGGATGTGCATTGATAGCCGTGTAATCAACAAGATCACAGTGAAGTATCATTTTCCCATTCCCCGGTTGGATGACTTGCTTGATATGATGGCGGGAGCCACTATCTTTTCAAAGATAGACCTTCGTAGTGGCTATCACCAGGTGCGGATTAGGCCTGGAGATGAATGGAAGACGGCATTCAAGACCAAGGATGGTCTTAATGAGTGGTTGGTTATGCCCTTTGGGCTTTCCAATGCCCCTAGCACCTTCATGCGGTTGATGACCCAAGTTTTACGCCCTATGATAGGGGTCTTCTTGGTCGTCTACTTTGATGACATTCTTATCTACAGTCGCACTAGGGAGGACCACTTAGACCATCTTAGGCAGGTTTGTGTCGTGCTAAGGCGAGAGAGTTTATTTGCCAACCCGAAGAAATGTGCTTTCATGTCCGATCAGATCACTTTTCTCGGGTTCATTGTGTCGAGAGATGGAGTCTCCGCTGATCCGGAGAAGATTAGGGCCATCAGGGAGTGGCCCGAGCCCCACACGCTCCACGATGTCTGGAGTTTCCATGGCTTAGCGACGTTCTACCGTCGCTTCATTCGTGGCTTCAGTTCTATCACTGCCTCGATCACTGATTGCATAAAGAAGGGGACATTCGTATGGACTAAGGCTGTGGCCACGGCCTTTCAGGACATTAAGGAGCGTATGACCCAGGCACCTGTCCTTGTTTTACCTGATTTTTCTAAGGTGTTTGAGGTCACGTGTGATGCTTCTGGTGTGGGTATTGGTGGCGTTCTGAGTCAGGAGTCCCACCCCATTGCATTCTTTAGCGAGAAGCTTAATGATGCCAAACTGCGATATTCCACATACGACAAAGAATTTTACGCAGTTGTCCAGGCATTGAGGTATTGGAGGCACTATTTGTTGCACCAGGAGTTTGTCCTCTTCTCTGACCATGAGGCCTTACGATTCCTCCATACCCAAAAGAAGTTGAATGCTCGCCATAGTCGTTGGGTGGAGTATCTCCAGGAGTACACCTTTGTGCTCAAGCACAAAGCAGGGGCGGAGAATAAGGTCACCGATGCATTGAGTCGTCGGGTGATGATGTTGACCACCATGAGTGTGGAGGTTGTAGGGCTAGAGAGGCTGAAGGACGCTTATGTTGACTGTCCAGACTTTGGTCCGATCTATGCCGTCCGTCAGGATGGTCCCTCGCGCGATTATAGCGAGTTTGTGTTACAGGAGGGTCACCTATTCTGGGGTGACAAGTTGTGCATCCCCCGGACTTCTGTTCGTGACTTTCTTATGTGGGAGATGCATGCGGGAGGTCTTGCTGGACACTTTGGTCGGAACAAGACCATAGAGGCGGTTGAGCATCGATTCTATTGGCCTAGCCTAAAGAGGGATGTTGCTCGTATTGTGGCCCAGTGCCGCACTTGTGCTATGGCCAAACAAAGGAAGCAAAGTACTGGCCTCTATACTCCCCTTCCCGTCCCGGATAGTCCATGGCAGGACATTAGCATGGACTTTGTGTTAGGATTACCCCGCACCCTCCGAAAGCATGACTCAATCTTTGTGGTTGTCGATCGGTTCTCCAAGATGGCATTATTCATTCCATGCTCCAAGACCTCGGATGCCACTATAGTTGCCCGCCTGTTCTTCTCTCATTGTGTCTCCAGGTTTGGCCTTCCCCGTACCATAGTGTCAGATAGGGATGTACGATTCACTAGCTATTTTTGGAAAACCCTATGGCACATGATGGGCACACAATTAAAATTCTCCACTGCATATCACCCCCAGACCGATGGTCAGACTGAGGTTGTCAATAGGAGTTTGGGGGATCTTCTTAGGTGTCTTGTCCGAGATCGAGTCAGGGATTGGGATTTGGTCTTACCCTTGGCCGAGTTCGCTTATAATGATTCGGTCAATAGGTCTACAGGTATGAGCCCCTTCGAGATTGTCACTGGTCGTAGACCTAGGAGACCCATAGACCTAGTCCCATCTCCCATCTAGTCCCGTGTGTCCGAGTCAGCCGAGTCTTTTGCTAGCCATATTAGACAGTTGCATGAGCATATTCGTCGTCACATTGAGTCCAGCAACGCACGATACAAAGAATTGGCTGACGCCCATAGGCACCACCGTGAGTTTCAGGAGGGCGATTCTGTCATGATCAGGGTCAGACCTGAACGGTTTCCCTCAGGAGCCGTGAAGAAGTTGCATGCTCACGGTGCCGGTCCCTTTCGAGTAGTAAGGTGCATAGGATCGAACGCATATGTTGTGGACTTGCCAGAGGATTACGGGATCAGCTCAACTTTCAACGTATCGGATCTTGTCGCTTATAGGGACCCAGCGGTGATACCGAGTGAGCCCTTTGAGCCGTCTCCACCCATTGTGAGTGACACCACCCTAGAGTGTCCACCTCCGGCCTTGTTACCTCAGCAGCGAGAGTAGATAGAATGTATACTAGATGAGCAGGTAACGACTACTCGAGGCGGAGTGTACCAGCGCTACTTGGTGCGTTGGAGGGGACGACCCGCGTCTGATGACACCTGGATCACCCGGGCAGAGCTACAGAGGATAGATCCAGATCTACTGGATCGGTACCAGAGCGACCCGGACCCCTACTCGACGGGGTCGAGCTTCTCCCACCCGGGGAGAATTGGTGAGGACACTAGAGCACGCGTACGGCCCGACTCAGCGAGCCGTCGATACCGGACCCGCAGCACGACTCGGTCGACATCGACACCCTTGTGGCTGGGCGACAGTATGGAGTCCCTACCTGAGTATTGATACTTCCCTATATTTATTGTGAGTGTATTAACATGTATTTGCTTATTGTGAGTGTATTAGTGTGTATTTTGTATTTTAGCTTCTAGTTGGGTCAAGATTGTTCTATGGGCTATACTTCATGTAAGGGGTCCAATTTCTAAATTGGGCCTCAAGACCATTAGGAGCCCAAGCCCAAGGTGGGTTCTAGAAGACTTGGACCAATGTTAGTAGATGTCCTTTAGAGTTAGTGGATGAGTGAGTGGATGTCCTTTAGAGTTAGTGGATGAGTTAGTGGATGTCCTTTAGAGTTAGTGGATGTCCTTTGGTGTTAGTGGATGTCCTTGGATCTAGATCTATGACTTTCTATTTATAGCCTCTTGTATCATTTGTGGAGAAGCAATGAATGAATGAAAATTTCAAGAGAATTATGCTTGGTGTGCACCCCCCCTTCTCTCTCTCTTGTTCTTGAGTGTTCTTCCCCCTTTCTTCCTCAATCTCTTCTAGATCTGAGTAAAGATCTTCTATCTCCCCCTAAATCTCTTCTTCATCTCTTCTACTACCTGCTGGGATCGTCCATCGCTGCCACCGCTGTCGCCGGAGCCGCCAGCCAGCCGCCACAGCCCCGCCACCGAGCTGCTGTCTCGACCGGCGACCTGCAGATCTGAAGCTCAAAGAAGAAGCCGTAACTTTTGATCCAACCGTTGGATCGAGCTGAACTTTTGATGATCTGACCGTTGGATGAAGCTGAGTTTCCAGTATGTCGAAGAGCACTGAGTCCTCTATCCAACGGCGCTAATCTCACTTCGATCCGACTTCGGATCTGATCGTGGCGACCGTTTTTGTGGAGGCACGCTGGTCTGGCCTGAAAGGGGGCTGCGAGACAGCCTTGGGGGTTAATTCCCAATAAACCCCCCAGCTCACCGTCGGCGACCACCGCTCCCGGGGACCGACCCGGGGCACTCCAGCGACGACCCCCCCTGTCACCGCGGCCAAAAGACGCGCGGAAGCCGCTGCCCTAGCAGCCGGGCCCACTTGGAGCCTTGTGGGCCCCGCGTTGAGCGCCACCACCGTGCTGCCCGCCACCGCCAGGAACCACAAATCGCGGCCCGCCAACCCCTGGAACGACACTCCCGGATCGCTGTTGTGGTATTTTACCTCCCTGCGTGGAGTGGACCGAGTATTTACTGCTGTAAATTAATTATTATTTTGTACCGGGAGTGACGGTTCACAGCCGGGAAGTCTTCGCCACGCCGCGAGCATGGAGGTACACCCGCCGCCCATTAGTCTAGTTTGCTTATTTAGTATGCATTCTACTGCCGCTGCATGTGCGTAGTTATTTTCCCTAGCTAGTTAATTTATTAATCACCGCTGTGAGTTGTGAGAGCGAGAACCCGTCCCGTGACTCATTCTAAGCACGAGAGTGAGTTGACTACCCTAGTCTCAAAGCTGGTTTCTCAACCGTGCACGATCGTCGCATTTCCCTCGATGGGGCCGACTGTGAGTAGCGATTCTTATTTGGTGCTAGTTCGCCTCTTCTGGAGCTCGTTCGGTGCCACGTCTTAGTGTGTGTTGCTGGTCGCGTCGTCTGTCTAGCCGAGTCTCGTAGTCGTCCCGCATCAATAATGGGTTGCCACCGTCGAGCTAGTGGTGCCACAGCCACACGCCACTGTCCAGCTCGCCCCATTGGGATGTAGTAATAACTCCATACCTGTGTCGTCACATGTCATCAGCATTTCATGAAACAGATTAGTTGCATTAACAAATAAATAAATAATTACCTGGAGAAACGGTATGAAGCCACTCACAGTCACCTCTTGATCTGTCCCTTGGGACAGACTTGCGAACAGATGCGCCAGCACGGCGGCTCCCTAGGCATATTGCCTTACCCTCTCTAGGTCCACCAAAAATTCTAGGAAACAACAATGGATGTCGTATCCTTTGGAACCCAGCAGTAATTTTCCCAGCAGGAATAGGAGGAATATCCTCAAGTCCGTGTTTGACCTTTCCCAGCTACTGGCATCCACGCAATACACAGCGCGGGACCCTCATTCCGCTTTCTCCATGAATTCCTCCAAGGACTTGTTATCACGTTGACGAGTGTCAGTGAGCCCCAATGCATCCATAATAGACGCCTTGGCTACTGACCTGTTCTTTTGGTCCTTTAATTCCAGACCAAGAAGCTTCTGAGCCACTTCACGATAATCGGGGTAGGTGACCCCGGTCACCGCCTCGCCATCCACTCTAAGGCCAGTGATTCGGGCCACATCTTCAAGACTGGGTACCATGTGCCCCCAGGGCATCAAGAAGGCACGACTCTCTGGGTCCCATCTCTCACGTAATGCTTGGATGAGGGCGAGGTCGAGCTTAATAGGTTCGATCCGGAGGAATGCACCAAACCCCCTCGCATCCAGCCGGGCTTTCTGGAAGTCAGGCAAGCCTCGATAGGCAGCCACCACTAATTCCCATGAGATGCGTGACCTCGTCATACTCTGTGGATTACACAGGAAGTGAGAAGCGGGTGCATCATTGAAATAAAAAAAAATAGAAAAAGAATGAGAAAGGAAGAAAGGGATCATGAAGAATGAGAGGAAAGAACTGGCTCGTTTACAAGCTCCGATTGGGTCCTCTCACTGAGCTGCCTTTCAACATCGGAGAGTCTTCTAGAACTACCACTGGATCTGCTCCTCTTCGAGGAGCGGGAAGACTCGCCCTCCACCCTGAAACTGGACTCTCCCTCCATATCAGAAAATGAGAAACTCTTACTCCCTTCTGTCAACTTTTCACTCTTCTAACCAGTCTCCACAACTCCGTGCTTTCAAGTGAAGTAGGCGGGGGTAGTATTTATAGGATTGAAGGGATATGATCCAGATCTATCCCAGTTCCTCTTGCAATGGGCCTCGTAACAAAGCACCCATCTTTCACTCGAAGTAAACGAGGTCGGGGGCGTAGCTGGTTGATTCACACCCTACACATCTAGGTTCCTGTGTTCATCATGATTCAAATAAATTTGAGATGAGGACATCTACATGGAGAAAGGACAATGCAGGTCGACCTCTTTGAATTTGGGAGTGGACTCATCCACAGGAGAAAGGACAATGGGAGTCGATATCTTTGAATCTGGGAGTGGACTCGTCTACATGGAAAGAGGACAGAAGGGCGGTTGGCATCTTTGAATTCGGTGGCACATCATTAAAATTTGTGATGGATTCTCCCGAAAGAAATGCACAATGAGTCTGAGACACGATCCGTTATCTCAGGGGAGTTCTGTTAAACACGTCACATGGGGACGAAATGAAAAGAGGAGGCGTAGAAGAGAAGGACGCATGGAGGGCAAACCCGTCACATGAGAGCAAGTCGTTCCATTCATACGTCTATATAAACTGTCATGTTCACCGTGAGAAGAGAGCGGGTGTACGAGCAACTTGCTAAATCTCGCACCACCCTTTTAGTCGTCTCTCTCTTCTCCTAAGGGGGAGGTCCCTGGGAGGTCATCTAGAGCTCTACGACGTTGCAATTGTCTCATCGCATCACTCATTCCCACCCTCTCTGGTAGCCCTCCTCGCCCTCCTCTGGCCTCTCTCGCGACCCCGATGGCCGCGAAGCTCTTGAACCCGAGGCCGTTGGCTGAGCCGCCGCCTACTCTGCGATGGAGACTACACCAACCCCAAGAGCTCCTCCACCGTGAGCTCCAACTCTCCTCCAATCGGCAGTGACTCTGAAGGAGTGACGTGTCCGAGCGCTATTTCTTCCGGAGCTTCATCACTTGGGTCTCACGTGCCCTCCTCTCGTCTCGATCCCGATGTCGCTTTATCCACGCCTCTCTTTCCATTCTCTCCCAATTTACTTTTCTCCTCGCCACCTGAAGAGAAATCCTCAGCTCCATGACATCTCAAGGCAACTCCGCACACTGTAGTTGCTTCAATCCCCCAACTCCTATCTAGTGACGGCCGACCATCACCCGGTGTCCGCCATTCCAGTCACAAAGAAAAGGGGAAGGGAGAGACTGAAAGAGTGTGCAATGGCATTAAGGCTTTACATTTATTTCAAAACAAGATACATCAGGGTTTGGGCACCATAGGCCTCAATTTCCACAACTCAATTACATAAACTTTCCATAGCTCATGGTCCTCGATCACAGACACCATCGCCTTCCGTGGAGTGCTTGCCTTCCACGATGCTTTGATCGCCATCACGTCCTCTGCGTCACCTTCCGTGCCCAACTCCCTTTCCTTGATCAAAGGAAGGTTGGATGGCGTAGTAAAAGAGTGTCGAGGAAGGCCGATTTGCAGGCAACACCGGTGCGAATTGTAAAGAACAAATTCGGTTGCACAGATAAGCTGGAGTTCAGCATCAGGAGAAGATCGCGTGAGAAGCTCACATGGAAGTAAACTTGCTGGCACGCCAGTAAACATATTCTGTGCCAAGGTGTCGAAGTGAGTACGCCAGCCTCCGCGTGTCTTCAGACGGGGCATGCGATTGGCCACCTTCCCGCTAAAGCCCAACACATCGGCTATGTAATGAAGGGGGCTTTGTTCGAAGATCCTGGAGGCCGTCTGTCCCCCTTCGTGCTGATCAAATTTGAAATGGAGATCAACCCAACAATTGAGGAGAAGCATGCACCCATGAGGAGGCCTGCCCATGCTGGAAGCCGTGAGACCACTATAGAGATATGCAAGAACGGTGGGCCCCACACTCTTGCTCTCCCAAAGTCCACAAATCGCGCCTAGCTGATCTCCATCCACAACGTTGTCAGTGTGAGGGAATAGGAGGGCACCCGCCAAACAGATCGTGAAGCCCTTCATGAGGGCTTCCAAATGATCATCATCTGTTGACTCTCCAAGGGCATTCATAGTCCATTCCGCAAGCTTCTGTAAATTGATGTCCCTTTGAGTTTGTACGGTCTTGATTGCCTTAGATGGCATAAAACTTTCAAGGACTTCCACGGAGGTTATCCTCCTTTGCAAGGGAAAAATCTTCATCTTGTCGTCCCTTCTAAACCTTTCCAAACCGAGCAGGAGTTCCGCCTCCTCAAGGAGGACTGTTGCTTCAAAAGTGGGGAAGATAAAGGTGTGGGTTTCAGGGTGCCAAACCTCTACCAATGCACCCATGGCCGCCCAGTCCATATGAATTTTGTTATAATGTTTGGCGTGGATGACGAGACCTTGGAGGTGCCACTTTGTAATAACAGCCCTCATGCCGATATTTATGTTGGAGGTGAGCTTTGACAGCCAGGGCAGCTTTGAGAATTTCCTTGGGCCCGGAAAGAGAGGATATGGCTGGAAAAGAAAGAAAAGAATAGAATGAAGAAGCGAGAGAGAATTTATGCAGGGAAAGGAAAAGGAAGAACCAACTTACCACTCGTGAAAGAATCCTTTCGCTCAGATGACCTTCGATGTCGGTCAGCCTCTTGAATTCGTGGCTGAACTTGCTCCTCTTGGCAGGGCGGGAAGGCCCACCTTCCATCTCAAAAGGGCAGGATTTCTCTCCCCCCATCTCAAAAAGAGCTTAACTCCCTGAACCAGTTGATGACCTTTTGCTAGAAGTAGGGGGATACTTATAGGATGGAGAGGGGTAAAAAGGTAAATGTAAAAACATTAATGATGAGTTACCGTGTGAACTTTAACCGGAGGAATCTGGTTTGGTTTGCGTTGTGTTTTTCCTTGCTTCTATGAATCACCATTGGTGTGCGGATCTCCTTGTACAGTAGAATGAAATTCCGTTTCTGATGAAATAATTGCATGTTTACTGTTCTGTCCAGGTCTCAATAATAAAAGAAAATAAAGATAGTGCACAAGGGCACCACTATCCTACCATGTCTCACCGTCGGTCACCTCGGTGACTGACCCCACTGTGTCATGCATCCTACTATATGGTACCTACATTATTAGAACATACCAAGGACCTTATGACTTGGATAAATCTGGAGTTTGAGTTCCCCTCCAACAAAAACAGTGATAACTTCAAAGGAGTTCAAGATGTACGGATAGGCCGTTAGGTTGTGGTAGCTTGGGGACGATGGTTCCATTCGGTGAAGTCGATGCGTGGATAAACGGGCCCCGGCTTAGTATCGGCCCATCGGATCGGTATCCTGACCCATCCTTAGCAACTTAACAATATTATCCTTGGCTATTTTTTACTTTTAATTTGTTTTAATTTTTCTTTTAAACCCAACATGCATTCATGTAGGTCTTTGATGTCACTGTGGAAGATCATTCATTTAACTCGATTGTGAGAGCCGCTGTGCTTAAATTCTTGACTAATACGGGATATTCCATTCTGAATCGAGTACTGAGTTTCTGTGAAACCATCTTGGGCTGGTTGGCCGAAAGAGACCTTTGTTTAGATTTATCAGCTACCTTTTTTATTTACTCCATTCGACCCACCTTGGCCGCAACACTTCCACAATGGCTGATAACCGCTCCCCAAGGTGAAACATGCGGGTCTACGACTCAGGTACTTCCGCGTCGAGAAGTTGGTCCCTCTTTCTGTTAGTCTTTTGTTATTTCCAGCCAAACAATCGTTGATTTCGGAGGACCTTCTTCAAGGTTGTTTCGTTGAAACTCAGGAAAGATTCCAATCACGTAGTGTTAAAAACGTGTCTCATCACGCCTTGGAATCCACTTTTCAGTCCATTCTCCACTCCATTTCATTACACTTCTATTTCATTCCACTCCGTGTCATTCCCCTACAAAGCAGACACCAAGGCGGGGCAACTGTAGACATGCCATTTTAGCATTACGCTGAGCAGATCCCATATTACACTAAGACATCCCAAAGTGGCTCGCACGGTTAAGTTAGTTGAGTGACCTCCAATTTTTATCTGGTAAACCTCAATTGTCGTTTCTTAATAAGACTCCTGTTAATGGGCTTGTGGCCATTCTCTTTTCTACATAAAAAATAATAATAATACAAAAAATATGTGTGTTAATGGGCTTGGCCCATTCTTATTCTAGGAATAAATAAATAAAGGAAAGCTCATTAAGTGTTAATGGGCTCATGTGATAATGGGCTTGGCCCCTTCTTATTCTAAGAATAAATAAATAAATTTTAATAAACTTGACCCCATCCTTTATTACTTTTTTTTTACTCTCTTCCCACCTTATCCGGATCTTTCCCCCTCTCTTTAATACTCTCTCTCTCTCTCCTTCCTTCTCCCCGAGAACCACCCATCTCTCTCTGGCCCACTCTCATTCTCACTCACATAGTGAGGTTTTCTTCTCTCCTCACAACTCTTACGTAACCACCCTCTCATTCCCTGGACAACCACTTCTCCCATTTTTTCCCTTCTCATCTCCCCACCCACTCACGTAATAACCCACAGCCACCCTCTCTCTAACACTGATACATGCCTCCTCTCAAACCCACCTCTCTCACTCCCTTTTCTCTCTGCACCACCGTAGCAACCACCCTTCACACTCTTCCTCTCAACACCCACTCCACTTCACACCCTGACACCTCTCTCTCATTTTTTTTCCACAGTGGCAAAACTCCCCTTGACCCATTTTTAACACCCAGCAGCCACTACCCTCCGACCTCTCTCCCCCTTTCTCTGCTAACACCCAGCCAACACCGCCGCTGTCCCTCTCCCTCTCACCGTCACACAACCTCACGTCCACCTCTGCTAACCTCCTCCGGTGAGCTCCCTCCGCAACCCCCCACACCCACAGCCGCCAACCTCGCTGCCGTGAACGTCGCACCCACCGCCGCGACCCTCTCCATTTCTCCACGTTTCCATGGCCATGCAACACCGTAGACACCTCCCTCCTCCCCTTCCCATTCTCTGCTAAGCACCGCCACAACCACCGCCACCGCGAGCCCTCCTCTCCCATACGCCGAGACCACCCAGCCTTGCCCCGTCACCCTCTCCCTGCTAACACCGCCGCAAAGCACCTTGCCATCAGCCAACCCACCCCCATTCACAACACCCCCAGACGCGCACACCGCCGCCCCCCTGCAGCCCGCCGTGACCGCCCACGGACGTCCACGCCTCCGTCGACCTCCCCTCGCCGTTGCTTCCATCGCCCTCCCGGCCACCGCCTGCAGCTCACCGCAGCCGCCCCCTGCACACCCCACGTCGACGACGTCGCCGGCCACCTCCGTGAGACCCCCATGCCGAGCACCTCCAACCAACCGCCGCGAAGCCCCAGCCGACGCCACTTGCACCTCCCTCCGGCCGCCGCGGAGCACCTCGCCGCTGTCGACACTCCGCCGGCCGATGCCCGCCGCCCAGCTCGCCTCTGTCTCTTCTCTCTCCCTCTCTCTTTCTCTCTTTCTCTCCCTCTCCGTCCCTTCCTCTCTCTCTTTCTTCCTCCCCTCCGCGGCTCTCCCTCTATCTCTCTCTCTCTCTCTTTCACTTCTTCCTCCCGCGCCGCACCTATGTTCCTCTCTCACTTTCTCGCTCTCTCCCGCGCCGCACCTCTCTTCCTCTCTCCTTCTCTCTCTCTCTCTCTCTCTCTCTCTCTCTCTCTCTCTCTCTCTCTCCGTTGCCGACACTCCGCCGGCCGATGCCCGCCGCCCAGCTCACCTCTGTCTCTTCTCTCTCCCTCTCTCTTTCTCTCTTTCTCTCCCTCTCCGTCCCTCCCTCTCTCTCTTTCTTCCTCCCCTCCGCGGCTCTCCCTCTCTCTCTCTCTCTCTTTCACTTCTTCCTCCCTCGCCGCACCTCTGTTCCTCTCTCACTTTCTCTCCCTTTCTCGCTCTCTCCCGCCCCGCACCTCTCTCTCTCTCTCTCTCTCTCTCTCTCTCTCTCTCCATCTCTCTTTCTTTTATTTTTTCTTTTTTTTACTCCCTCTCTCACTCTTTCTTTCTCCCTCTCATTCTCTCTGTCTCTCACCTTCTCACTCCCCCTCTCTCTCGATCTCTCTCTTTCAACTCTTCTTTTCTTTTATTTTATTTTTTATCTCATTCCCTCTCTCCTTAACGTATTCTCTCTCTCCCTCTCTCTTTCCCCCTCCCCCTCTCGATCTCTCTCTCCCTTTTTTTATTTCTTTTTCTATTATTATCTCTTTCTCTTATAGACGTAAATACATATATGTATATTATTTTTATTCTATTTTTTTTATCATTTCCACACTCTTTTCCTCAGAAATTAAAGCCTAAAAATATATATATATAAAGGAAGGAGTTCTCCCTCTCTCTCCCTATCTCCCTCCCATACATGTTCCCATATTCTCATTTTTATTATTCTTAGTATCTGTCTTCTTTAATTTGTGTTATTGTTATTGTCTCGTGTGTGTGCATGTGTCTGTGAGGGAGTGTATGAGTCTGTGTGAAGTGAAAAGAAAGATTCCAATCCGGTCCTTTTTGAAGCTCGTGTAATTAAGGAAGATCCTACCGAGTTCCTGGGCGTTCGAGTGTACGAGGAAAGCCATTCTACAGCGCCGTGCGTTCGCTCCGTCCCTGTCTTGAAGGAGCTCGTCCAAAGCCCATCAACAGCTTCCCCCAATAAGCTTTCTCATCTCCCTTCGCCCTGCTTTATTTTTATTTCGCTAGTTACATTGTATGCATGCATTATCCATATTGCACTCCTCTACCTGAGAGAATCTTGTTTATTCATTCATCACATCATCTATCTACCATTGGTGTCCAAAAGGGGTTTAAAACAACATTGACCAGGTGCGTATTTGTTCATGTCTTCATCATATTCATCACAAGGGATTGATGCTGCATTGTCGTTATCCTGATTTATTATTTCGTCTTCTTTTGCAAGGGGAACCATCAAAGGAAAGCTATCTCCTTCGGCTAGCCGAAAGAAGAGGAGGAGAGAACTCACGTGATTCCTCAGTTTGGAGATGAGAATGGATCATTCCCTCCTATTTTGAGGTACCCAACCGTCCTCCCCTCCATTTTATTCTATTCTTCTCTCTTTCTATTGTTATTTATTGTTAAGCCTCCACCCCCGTCCCTCTCTATTTTTGTCTAAAAAGGAGTCTTTCTCTCTCTCTATATATTTTCCTAGTGGTCTTTAATAATTTTAATTCTCTATACCTCACTCTCTTTCTCTATCTTTTACATCTCGATTTCTTTCATCATTTTCTCATGTCTCTTTAAAAGAAATAAAAGAATAAAAATAATAAAGGCAACACAAACAAAAATAAAAAACAACAATAAAAGCTAAAAAAAAGAAAGAATAACAAAATCAGGGTAACCGAAGGAAGCCCTCTTCGTCGGCCGGCCGACAGAAGAGGAAGAGAGGACCCGCACTGCTCCCGCTCCGGCGGCGAACGTGATCAGAATATTTCATGTGGGGTTCTCAACCCCTAGCGATCACACTTCCCCTCCCCTTCTTTCTGTTATTTCTTTTCTGTTCCAAACCCCGTGAACGGAACAAGTTCCTCGCGGAGGTTCCATACTGACTCTAACTCCCTTCCCATGTCTTTTCTGTTCAAACCCCGCGAACGGAACAAGTTCCTCGCGGAGGTTCCATACTGACTCTAACTCCCGTCCCCATGTCTTTTATGTTCAAACCCCGCGAACGAAACAAGTTCCTCGCGGAGGTTCCATACTGACTCTAACTTCCCTCCCCATTTCTTTTCTGTTCAGACCCCGTGAGCGGAACCAGTTCCTCGCGGTGGTTTTCATTTTATAATTCCATTCCCTTTAATTTCTGCTCAAATCCCGTGAACGAAGTGAGTTCCTCGCGGAGGTTTCCCTTTTGTTATTTTTATTTTGTTCAAACCCCGTGAACGGAACAAGTTCCTCGCGGAGATTTCATTCCGTAATTTCCATTATGCCATTTCATTTGTTATTTCGTTGCACATTTCTGTTCCGTGTCTTCTTCCGTTCCGTGCGCTTTTGCCGTTCGAACCCGGTAGAGACAACCCTCTCCGGGACCTTTTACACGCTCTCTCTCATCCCATCAGCGTATTTTCTTTCCCCTTTTGTTAACCCCGTGACGTCTGTCCACACTCACCTTCCGCGTTAACTAGGTGATATGCGTTCCCTGAATAAGCTTCCTTAACGACGAACGACCCTTCCCAGTTAGGTTGTAATTTAGACCTATGACCTTCAGACCTAATAAATTTGGGTTTCAAAACCATATCACCTTTTTCAAATTTGCGTTCAATTATCTTCTTTTGAAAATAACATGAAACTCTCCTTTGATAAACGGACACGTGATCGGCCACATTTAGCCTCTTCTTATCCAAGAGTTCCAACTGGACGAGCAACGTCTCTCGACATTCGTCGAGATTAAATTCTTTATCGAGCTGTACCCTTAGGGAAGGGATAAAGATCTCATATGGGAGTACCGCCTCCATCCCGCAAGTAAGAGCATATGGGGTTTGCCCCGTAGGAGTACGAACGGAGGTGTGGTAAGCCCATAGAGTTTTCAATAATCGTTCAGGCAAATCAGAGAATTTGTGAGATTCACATGTTTTCTTTATGATTTTGAGAAGAGTTTTATTAGTGGCTTCAGTTTTACTGTTACCTTGTGGATAGTATGGAGATGAATGATGTAATGAAATATTGAACTTCTTACAAAGGTCCTAGAGCTCTTGAGAGATGAACTGGGGTCCGTTGTCGGTGACGATGCTGCTTGGCACTCCGAACCGCGAGATGATATTCTTTAAGATGAAGCGGCACACCGTGGTAGCTTTGATTTCTATGTACGCCTCCGCTTCGGCCCGTTTGGTGAAGTACTCCATGACGGTGAGGATAAAAGATTTTTGCTTGATCTGAGAGTTGGGATCACCGAGCGGGCAAACAATGTCGAAAGCCCACATGGAGAATGGCCAAGGAGCAGAGAGAGGATGAAGAGATGAAGCAGGAGCGTGAATTTTATCGGCATGGAGTTGGCATTTAAGACACCTCCAGACGTAGAGGGAGCAATCTTCTTCTAAAGTGGGCCAATAGTAACCATGCCTAAGGATCTTCTTCGCTAGAGCCTAGCCATTGACGTGACCCCCACACTCACTCGAATGGGCCGCCTCGGCCACTTTCCAAGCTTCATCATCGTCTAAGCATCTCATGAGCATTCCATTGAGAGCACGCCTGTACAGTTCTCCAGCAATGATAGTGTACTTCGAGACGGCTCTTCTAATAGCCTTACGCTATTCAACACTTGCTCCTTCTGGGAACGATCCATCCCTGCAATACAGCTCGATTTCATGGTACCATGGCAACTCTTCTTCTTCCAGAATCTCTTCTAACTCTGTTAAAGATACTTCCTTCAAATCTTCCTTCTCAGCCCTTGCCTCTACGGTCTTCTTAAGGTTGTCATACCAAGGATCCTGAAGAGAGGGGACTTCTAATTTTTAGACAACGATGGTCTCAGTGCTTTGAATGACAGGGAGGAAGCGAGCGATGCCATTGCATCATCGATGATATTATGAGATCGAGGGATATGGATATAGGTCAATTTGCGAAATTGCCTAGCCAAGAGAGTGACCAAATCCTGATATGGCTTGAGCTTCAGGTCACGAGTGCGGTAAGTGGACAAAACTTGCTGCAGAACGAGCTGAGAGTCTCCTATGATGTTCAAATAGCGCACGCCTAAGAGATAGGTGTGCTTCAATCCAACCAGGGGAGCTTCATACTCAACAATGTTGTTGGTAGCAAGAAAACAAAGCTGATACGCAAAGGGAATCGTCACCCCTTCCGAAGTGAGGAGAACATCACCTATCCCTCGGCCTTGAGAGTTGAGCGCACCATCAAAGTGCAGATATCAAAAGGGATGATGAGTAAGAACATAGAGATGCTCATCAGGGAAATCGTCCTGAATAGAGTCGGTGCAGGGGATAGGAAGATGAGCGAGGTGCTCAGCAATGGCATATCCTTTGACTGCCTTCTAAACAATGAATGTGATATTAAACTGAGAGAGGAAGCTCTGCTAGCGAGCTAACATGCTAGAAAGGATGGGCTTTTCCAAGAGATAGCGAATTGGATCCATTCTAGAGATCAGCCTAACCGGGTGGGCTAGAAAGTAGTGTTTCAGCTTCTGAGCTACCAAAACTAAGGCGGCACAAGTTTTCTCCATGGCAGTGTACTTGGCCTCTGCCGGGTTAAATAACCTAGAGAGATAATAAGCTATCCGCTCTTTGCCTTCATCATCTATTTATGCCAGGACAGCTCATAGGGAGTCCTCAATGATAGAAATGTATAGGATTAAGGGTTTCCCAGGGACATGAGGTTGCAAAATTGGGGGATTGGACAAATATTCCTTTAAATCCTCATAGACCTTTTGACAGTCTTCATTCCATTCAAATTTGACCCCCGCTTTTAGCAATTCATAGAACGGGTGGCACCTCTGCGATTGTTAGGATATAAATCTTCTAATAAATTGCAATCGCCCAATCAATCCTCGAAGTTCCGTAATATTCTTAGGCGGTGGCATATCCATGATGGCCTTGGCTTTGTTAGAATCAATCTGAATCCCCCTTTTGCTAACTATAAAGCCTAGCAACTTCTCTGAAGAGACTCCGAAAACACACTTCTTTGGATTCATTTAAACTTATACTCCCTAGCTCTCTGAAGCACCTTGGCTAAAATGGCGGGGTGTTCTTCTTTAGTCCTTGACTTCACCAAGATATCATCCACGTAGGCTTCCATGTAAATATGCATCATATCGTGAAATATAGCCATCATCACCCTTTGATAAGTGGCACCTGCGTTCTTTAATCCAAACGACATGACCACATAGCAATACCCCAGGGTGTGGTGAAGGAGGTTTTCTCTTGATCCTCTGGAGCGAGATGGATTTGATTGTATCCTGAATAACCATCCATGAATGACAATGCTTCATACCCGACGGTGTTGTCCACCAATACGTCTATATGAGGTAGCGGGAAATCGTCCTTGGGACATGCCTTATTTAGATCCCTGAAATCAATGCAAATACGCACCTTTCCGTCCTTCTTGATAACATGGACTATATTCGCCACCCACTGGAGATATAAAACAACTCTAATGAACCTGTCCTTATGCATCTTGTCAACTTCTTCTTTCATCCTTAAGACCATGTGAGGGTGAAATCTTTTTAGCCTTTGTTTAACGGGTATTGCCCCTGGCTTAAGTACTAATCGATGTTCTACCAAGGAGGGGTCAAGACCCGACATGTCCTCGTAAGACCAGGCAAAAGAATCACTATACTCCCTTAGGACCTTGACCAAATCTTCTTCAACTTCTGGAGGGAGACTAGCGGCAATAATAATAGACCTGTGGTCCTCATCAGTTCCCAGATTTATCTCCTTTGTAGGTTCATCCACTGCTGACGATGGTTCGTCAAATCTCTTCAGGCCTTGCGCATACAAGTCGGTAGTGTCATCTACATCGCTGTCCTCACAGTCAACCAGGTCCTTCTCATCCATGACTTCATAGACTCCCAGTCCGTCGTCGCTCCACACCCCGCCTTGCTCCGCGTCTTCTTTGATCACAATCGCCGTAGCTATGAACTTTGGGAATTTAAGAAGAGCACGACATCGTAGTGCTAGATCTTGCAAGAACCTATCAGGAATGGATTTAGAATGTCGCGCCAGCGGGCGCGGCTTAGGCAAAGATGGGTTGGATGACCTAGAACAAGATCCTACTTCTCTAGACCTAATAGACTCTACTTCCCTAGACTCGACAGACCCTACGTCTAACCTATGAGAGAGAAAATCTAGTGGGAGGGAGGCAACAGGGGCCTCATGCCCCTGGGAGGAAGAAGGGCGGAAGATAGCGTAATCTTCCACTGAAATCTCCGTTTCAAATTTGACGTTTTTTTTTGGAGATCAGTAGAGACTATGCAACAAGATGGAGAGGAAGACGAAAGAGGAAGCCTGAGGGGATACTTGGATGGACAGAAGATATCGAGGAAGGGATCGGAGGAGGAAAAGAAAGGAGTAGATAGGTCGACAGGTGGATAGCAATCGCAAGTCCTAACAATGAGAAAATCAGTGGGTAGTTCGAGCATGAACGGATCAATCATGATAGGAGGTGAGTGGGGTACGAAATCCAACTTTTGAAAGAAAGAGGACAGGCGGGAAGGAGACCAAGTGAAAATGGCGGGTGAGCGCCCTCTTTCCCGCGCACTGACGGCTGGCTTCTCCCGCTTATAATGAACAAGCCGCATCTCCTGATTCTTTTGGCGACTATCTTCTTCATGAATAATCTTACAAATGCCTAGCTAAAGTCAATCATATCATCAACGGGCCCCTTTGGCAGCAATGGCGGGCCGACAACTGTATAAGCTATATCTTCCTTCTCGTGCTGACTTGGTGATGCTCCTAATGTACCTGGCTGGAGAGGACCTTTGACAAAATGTTGGCGATAGTCCCAGGTTAATGGCCCTGAGTCACCCAAAACTGAGAGTGAGGATTCTCGATAACCAAGACCTCTCCTGTTCATCTTCCTGCCCTTGAGGACTGGCTTGGTCCTCCCCTATAATTGTGCGCAGAGACCTCTCCCCGGCTGATAACCCAGCTTCAGTATAATGGACCAGCCTTTTGAATCTTTGATCTTGGGCTTTTCTCTGATGTTGACCGACATGGCGGCAGGCTTGCGTGGTGTATAGGCCCATAGAAAATCCATGTCTAAAACTAAAATAACGGGCCGATTACTGGGCCATAGTGTTGGCAGAATCTTTTCAGAGATGGCCTTAACAGAATGGACCGTGGATATGCTTTTTACCTTGACCACCCTCCCTTGAAAAGAGAATTTGAGACATTGGTGGGCAGTGGATGGCACGACATTAAGATTGTCAAGCCATGGATGACCCAAGATGGCCTTAAACATTGGATCGATATCCAGCACATAAAACTCAATTGGCATTGTAAGAGGCCCAAGTTCAGCTTGAATGGTGACTACCCTGTGACATGCTCTTCTGGAATTGTCATATGCTATAATAGTAGTCGGGGTTGGCCTTAATGAATCTTCTGACAGGTTGCAGGGCCTTAAAGTGCTGAGAGGATAGACATTAATAGAGGCCCCTGTGTCGACCAACACCGCGTCTATGCTTACTTTGTTTAGAATGATAGAAATGTATAGCGGCATCTGGCGAGCCTCGGGAGGTGCTAGTTCAGTCTCAGAGAATGTGATTGCCGGCCCTTTGGAGATTGTAGTCAGGGCTGTTGGTAAGCTATCCACTGTCATATCATCGTTTACTATGACCTTCTGTAGGAAATTTCGGAGGGCATCTTGGTGAAGCGTTGACCTCTTGATCAGTTCTAACACAGAAATTTTAGTGGGCACCCTGTCTAGGTGATGCAGCAGATCATATTGGGTACCTGGTAGCGGATATGCTTCTTCTTGATCAGCATCATGTTGCAAGGACTGGGGAGTGGGTGCGGACGCACCGGTGGAGGGATAGTTTCTATGAAACAAACGCTCGCTCCGTAGGGCATGGTTCTGGGCTGGCACATCATCAGATGGGCTCGAGATTAGCGGCTTAATGGGCCTAACGGGGTGGATGACTGGTGTGGTAGAGGGTATAGTGGTGACGGGAGTAGTGGTGGAGATAATGGGCCGTGGAGGGAGAATGACGAGTAAAGGGTTAGGTGGAGGCGAGGTAATAATGGGGGTAGGTGTTGGCGGTGGAGTGGAGATAGACGGAACAACAGAGGAAGCGGGTGGGAGGATGAGGGGTGTGACGACCCGGATCCCGGATACCAGGTATACCCGGTCGGACTACCGAATACATGTGATACCACTTGGAACCCGCGAGGCCTCCCAAGAGCGTTAACGCTTCGAAGGGAAAAAGGATTGTCATGTAGTACATTGAACTGACAGATATAACATCAAGCAATTAAATTTCATTAGATCGGGTTGCTAAAGTAGCAGAAATAAAATTACATTTTTATTAATAGATTTTAAACAATTATATACCAGAGTCAAGTCCAAAGCTAAAGACAATAGTCTAGCAGTACAGTCGACATAAAGAAAAGACGTACCGAAAAGTCAGGGGAAGCCCGACGGGGGTACCAGCTGGCAGCTACGACTCGAACTCCAGGATCCACGGAAGCAAAACGAACACATCACACCACATGAAAAGCAGGGGTGAGCCTCGTGTCACTGGCTCAGTAGGGGTCACGCGGATCCCCACTGAAAAATGTGCAGTAACACGGAACAACAGGAACATCAGCGAGGAACAGCACTAGAAAGCTGTAAAAGAAAGGGAAGCAGGAGTAGGGAACAGGTAAGGACGAGGGGAATAACCTGAACAGGCAAGCATGCCTAGAAAGAGAAAGAGGATTAAGGAGCAACGAGGAAAAAGGGGAAAAACCACGCACAAACACCCCAACCTACACCTACAACAGGCATGCAAAAGAAAGTCTAGAAAAGACCTAGACAGGCACAGACCTCGAGTACAGCCACGGAAAGGCCAACCTGGACAGGTCACAACACAGGAAGAGCACGGGAGTCGCGCGCCACGCGATGGAAAAACCCCCGCATCGGGAGAATGGCCAGATGCGTCCACTGACATCTTACACTGCACCAGAACACCCACCACAAGTGTCCCGACCACCCGCCAAGCGCGACCAACACGGCCAAGGCCGAGTCGCAGACCCACGTGGAAACACAGGTACAAGTACTAGTCAGGGTCACGCCCGTCGGCGTTAGTCCTCCGCCCCTGACCACGTGTGCACACACTGGCTCCTGCCTAGAGCCAGGCCTCTAGCTAGTTTTCTCCCCCCGTAGGACGCTACGGTAACCGCAGGAGCCGACGGAAACTAGCTTACAAACCGTATATCGGGGTCACCTTTCGACTGCTGCACGTCTAGGGTGACGCAAGGAAGAAGCTCGAAACGCGGCGCTGAAGTACAGACAGTCGAACATGCACTGTCACCCATACCTTAAACACCAAAGGTAGCACAGGAAACTATCGACAGACTCGGAAACGTAGTCTTAGCCTTCATAGGAGCATCGACCGATGTCCACGGGGAAAGCGGCCAGACCACGGGAGCAACAGACGTCACCCTAACATAGACAGACACACACACACAGACACGCCACAAAACAACCCCTAACATTACCTAAGATAGACCCACAACACACGACCACACACCAAAAAGCCCAACGGCCATCACGGCCACAACAGGATTGTAACGGCCTAGCACAGGCGTGATATATCATCCCGGACGCGTCAGAGAGCTGTGACACGCCACCTCTGGACCGTCACACTCCCAAAACCACGAAGAACTAAAAATACCCAGACGTTGTGACGGTCTGTCGTAGGGCCGTCAGAGACATGTGACGGTCTCTGAAACAACCACTACATCGGTCACGGTGGGAAAATAGTGGAAACGCCAAATCGGGCCATTCCATGCCCCATTCACGCCGAAGCGCAGGGGAAACAAACCTAGACGACGGAAAACAACTCTAGGAGGCTCAAAAGCCCACATGCAAGCCCTAAAATGAGAGATCAGGGTGATTTCATCAAATCGACCCAAAGTGGGTCACCGAGGTTCCCGGACTCCTACCGGCCTCAAATGACAACCGATCGACACAAAACTTACGTGAATGGGATCCAGACATCCCAACGGTCAGTTTGACACTAACCACACCACAAATGGTTGCCGTTTTCTGGCGAACCCTGAAAACCCCAAAAACTATGATTTTCACTAAACCGGCCCGATCTCCCCCGATCAAGCACCAAACAACGCACAGAAGCAGGGAAAACGTGCAGAAGGAAGTGGCGGTCCATCTCCCTACCTCCACCGAAGAAACCGTGCCCCGAAGGGACTAAACCATGCCGAAACCGCCGAATCATGAACGACGCCCACTCGGAATCCACTGAGGGATCGCGCCCACCACGCTCCATCCGCTGCTCCTTTCCGCGAACCGATCACTCGAGCACGTCCACGCCTCAGCCAGCTCCGCAACGGTGCGCGCCCCGCGCCGAACGGACCAGAGATGATAGAGAATAGAGTGAGATAGCGTGAAGTTGAAAATGAGCAGGAGAGATAGTGGAATTGAATTTAAAGAAAGAAATTTGGAAATTTTCCTAATTTCCTAAAAATCTGATTTTTGGCCCGGTCTCAGAAAAATACGCAAAAATAGTCGAAACGATCGGCTCGAAGAGCACATCGTCGCTGTAGCGTCCGTGAGTCGATGAACTGAGAAATAAACTCACCGTAGGGTTCCGTAACTAGTACGAGAGAAAGACCCACACGGATCGTAAAACTCAACTCGGGAGCTACAAAAGCGATCCGAAACTCTCCGAAAAGGATCCGAAAGACCCAATAAAGATCCAACAAAGATCCGGGACATTACAAGGGGTTTGACGAACGTGGAGGGTGAGGGGGTTTGATGGTTAAGCGGGAGGATGACGGGGGTAAGAGATGAAGAAGGGTTGCGATAATTGTGGTGGAGGGCCATGAGCCGCTGTACTAAAGCTTCATCATCATAGGACCACCCGGCGTCAGGAGCCGGGGGTTGAACAAGATTAACATGAGCTGGTGTCGGTGGCAGAGGTGGTGGAACGGGTGGATGATTCGGCATGGGGTTTTGGTGGATCCCCAAGTCTTGAATGTTGTGATCGGTGCGAGCGATTCAGAGGGGGGTGAATGAATCTCCACCTTAAAAATCTCTTGCCCACTGTGTGTGTTTGTCTGAAGATTAACTGTGCATCTTGATCATCTCATTTATCCGCTGTAGATGCATGCTTAGGATCGCTTAAGCTTAGATCTGTTACTGTTGGCTCTCTCGGTGATCACTCTCGTGTGACTTTATGCTGTTCAACAGCAGCTTGAATTATTTCCGCACTTGATACAGCTGCACAAATTTTTAGTGGGTGACTGATCTATTCACCCCCTCTAGATCCTTCATCGATTACCCATCAGAGCTAAGCTGTATTGCTCAGCGGTGCAGAGGAGGATTCCTTTGGTCAGCAAGCTGTGTTGCTTAGCGGGCGAGGTGGATACCTCGGACAGCAAGCTGTGTTGCTCAGCGGTTGTAGGCAAGCTGTGAGGCCCAACGGTTTAAGCTGTGTATCAGCGGAATCTACACTCGGGTTTGAGTGTGGGGTGGACGTAGGTCTGGAGGACCGAACCACCTAAAAATCGTTCGTGCTGTGGTTTGAATGCTAATCGTTTTGCTTCCGCTAGATGAATGCTTAGGCTCGATCTATCTTTCTATGTCCAGAGAGCCAATTGATTGCACACTTTTTTTTGATTGAACACATCACTGTACTTCAGTTTCAGTAGAACTGAATCTGCTTCTAATTTCATATCTCTGAGTGTTCTAAGTTTTTATTCAGAAAATATTTTAAAGGGGAGATTCATTCACCCCCCTCTGAATCGCTCGCACCGATCACAACAATTGGTATCAAAGCCTAACTCTTTTTCAGGGACTAACATCCTAAAGAGGATCGATCATGAACGCCAAGGGAATGACAGCAGAAGGACATTCAACCTCCAAGCCTCCTTACTTTGATGGGTCTAACTACGCCTACTGGAAGAACAGAATGCAGGTCTTCCTGAGAGCGAAAGACTATGAGATCTGGAGAGTAGTGAGCAAGGGACCGTTCGAACTGCACGAGAATGAAGAGGTTTGGACAAGAGAAGAAATCAGAAAATCTACTTTGAACTGGAGTGCCATCAATGCTATCCAGTGCGCACTTCATCCTACTGGATTTTCTAGAGTGTCATCGTGCAAAACCGCCAAGGAAATGTGGGACACACTGGAGGTCATCTACGAAGGGACATCACAGGTAAGAGAGACCAAGGCAAACATGCTGGTTTCTGAATATGAAGCATTCCGGATGAAGCCTGGTGAGAGTGTGACTGAGATGTATGCTTGCTTAACTGTCATAAACAATGGTCTGAGGAATTTGGGAAAGAGCTATTCTGACTACGAAGTTGTAAGGAAAATCTTGCGGTCTCTGACTCCTGCTTGGCACACAAAGGCAACAGTGATCGAGGAGTCCAAAGATCTTCAGATGATGAAAGTTGACGAGCTAATAGGTTCTCTAATGGCATATGAGATGAACCTTCCCAAAACTGATGAGCTCGAGAACAAGAAGAAACCAATTACGCTGAAGGCTAGTTCCAGTAAAACAAGTAGATCTAGCCACAATGGATCATCAAGCGAACAGAGCAGCCTATCTGGGTCAGAAATCGATAGAGATCAACTTGCTATGTTGACAAGAGAGTTCAGGCGATTCCTGAGAAAAGAAGGAAGAAATTTCGGCCGAAGAAAATTCAGCGGCCCGCAACACAACAGGTATAGGTCCGACCCAGCTAATAAACCTGACACTAATGTTTGTTATCATTGCAGGAAGGCTGGCATATGAAGGCAGATTGTCCAGAGCTCCAGAAGCATAAAGAAAAGTTCAAGAAAAGAGCTCCCAAAGGAAAAGCAATGGTGAGCACATGGAGCGATGAGGACGAGGGCAATTTGAGCAGTACATCAAAAAGTGAGGACGAAGAAAAGCCCATCTGCCTGATGGCAAGGAATGATGAAAAGGAGGAAGAAGACTCCGATGAGGTATCCTCTCCCTTTGAGCACTATACAATTTCTGATTGGGAGGATGATTACGGAGACTTGTTAGATAAAGTAGATGACATAAGAAAGGAAAACAGACATCTGAAAAAAAAAATTAAACTCACTCATGAATGATAAAACAATGTCTGATAAAATTTCCTGTCTTCAATCAGAGAATGAGAGTTTAAAATTTTCATGTGCTGATTCTGAAAATTTCAAGCATGCCTTAATAGATACTAGAAAGGAAAATGAATGGTTGAAGAATGTCATTGATGATTTGAAGCTGAAAGTTCAAATGTTTGAAAATGAATCAAAAATTTCAAATGAGAAATATGAAGCTATTTTAAGTGTGAATTCTAAATTAAAGAAAGCTGTTGAAAATTTGGAGAATGAAAATGTTGATAAATGGAAGATAATAGAAAATATGACCCAAGGCTCAGACAATCTCAACGCTCTGATACCAATTGTTGTGATCGGTGCGAGCGATCCAGAGGGGGGTGAATGAATCTCCCCTTTAAAATATTGTCCGAATAAAAACTTAGAACACTCAGAGATATGAAATTAGAAGCAGATTCAGTTATACTGAAACTGAAGTACAGTGATGTGTTCAATCAAACAAGAAGCGTGCAATCAATTGGCTCTCTGGACATAGAAAGACAGATCGAGCCTAAGCATTCATCTAGTGGAAGCAAAACGATTAGCATTCAAACCACAACACGAACGATTTTTAGGTGGTTCGGTCCTCCAAACCTACGTCCACTCCACACTCAAACCCGAGTGTGGATTCCGCTGATACACAGCTTAAACCGCTGGGCCTCACAGCTTGCCTACAACCGCTGAGCAACACAGCTTGCTGTCCGAGGTATCCACCTCGCCCGCTGAGTAACACAGCTTGCTGACTAGAGGAATCCTCCTCTGCACCGCTGAGCAATACAGCTTAGCTCTGCTGACTAACAGCTTGAAAGAAAGTTCAAAAGAAAAACAAGAAGAACAAAGGAAACACAGCAACTAAAAGCTGTAAACGATGGGAACAGGTTGGTCTGGATCTGATCCAAGAGCCAACAGATAATAGATCTTCAATGAAGCTTCTCTTCTTCTTCTCCTCAAGCTCTTTCTTCACTCTCTCTTTCTCTCGATCTCTCTCGATCTCACGAGCTCTCTTTCTTTCACTTCTTCTTTTCTCTTCTGCTACTCTCTCTTTCTTTTTCTCTTCTCTCTAGATCGGGCAGGCTCTCTTTTCTTCTGCTCCTCAAAAAAAATATCCACGATCGTCATGCTCCTCTGGAAGAAGCTTTTTATTTATAGAGCAGTGAACAGATAGGGCGTGTGCTCTCCACGATTCCCGCCCAAGCGCCTTGACCACGTGGCAGCATTTCAGCCTGCTGCACTACACGTGTCACGATCTTGGCTTCTTGGATCACGTGCCTTTCTTAATCACTTCGAGCAGCAGTCCTGTCAGATCAGGCTTGTTATCAGTGTGAATTAATCTGATAGGAAAGAAAGGATGCATCGAGTAAGTTTGATATTTTAACAAAGCATGTACATACTTGATGCTCAAGATGCAGTGTGCATAGAAGAGAGTATATACAACAGGAATGAATGCATGGACATGTCATCCATGAGTGTACAGACTTTGAATTCATGTAATGCATTTTGTATATGAAGAAGTATGCACATTTAAGGTCAATGTACAGACTTGCTGGAGTGATGATGCATGAGCTTAACCACTCGTACCAGCAATGGAATGTATAGACTTTGTGTGCATGCGACAACCAATGTGCAGACTTGCTATGTCTTTAAGCATGAATGCATAATGCACAAACTGTGTGTGTGCATGTGTGGACTTTGAGTGCATGGCACTACCTTACGTATGTATGCAGAACATATGGACTTGAATGCATGGTGGCGAATGTACAAACTTTGTTCATGAAAAGTGTACAGATGCATATGAAAAGAGTATGCAATGTACAGACGATGCACATATTGCCACTTAAGTGTGTACAGACTTGCTAGAATGATGCATGAACAAGACAGTAAAGAATGTGCAGACTCTGCATGAAACAACCGAATGTACTGACTATGTGTATGCATGAAGAGCACGGGCTGTACATACTTGATATCAAGCAGCGATGTTCCGACTTGACAGATGCAATGTTCATGTAATGTACAGACTTGCTGAACTACAGCATGGACATAATAGCAAGGAATGTGCAGACTTTGTATATGTGCGAAACTCATCAATGTATAGACTATACATAAGCATGAAGAGCACTGGCTGTGCTGACTTGATCGAGTGAACCACCGGAGGATGTACAGACTAGCCACTAGAGAGTGTATAGACTTGAGTTGATGCAGTCTAGGCAAGCTCTGTACAGACTTCAACCCTTGAGCATGCATGAGTCTAGGCATTCATTGACTTATGGCCACCATGAAACAAAGTTATGAAATGCACAAGCCTAGACAGTTAACCCTGCACCGACTATGTATACATAATGAACACGCATCGACTTAGTTCAACTGATGAATGCACCGATGCAGTGTATGCATATGGTAGATATTGAACCGATGCAATGTATCATGAGAACAAACAGTGCAGTCTATTAACCCTGTACTGATGCAAACTACACTTGTTATGCAGGAACTAGAGTTGCTCCAATGCAGAGACAGATAATGCAATGAGATGAATGTGCACACTCAAATCAATCAAACAAACATACTCATAGTGCTTGATGACATCAAAACCACAAATATGATGCTCGATCAATCATTCACATGGTGATCATACTCATAGTGCTTGCTGACATCAAAACCACAAATAAGATACTCAATCAACCATTCACATGGTGATCAATCATTCATACTCATAGTGCTTGCTGACATCAAAACCACAAGGGCACAACATTGAACGGGTTGCTGTTGTTGCGGCTGTGGCTGCGGTGCTTGTTGCTGCACTTGCTACCTTGGCGCTTGCCTTCTCTTCTCTTTTATTTCAACAATGGCCTTATGCATCTCGGCCCAGTCAATGCGCTGCCCTTCATGTAAGTCATACACCAAATCTCGGAACTGAAAACATACTTCAATGGTGTGCCCGGGCTGCCGGTGGAACATGCAGTACTTGGATTGATCAACGGCCGGATTCCAGTTGGGCCATTCCGAAGGAAGCTGAATTGCACATATCGACATGAGAGCGGAGAAGATGTCTGTAAGGGACTCGGGCAAAGGAGGGTATTGCGCTCTCTTTGGAGCCGGGCGTTTATTGGTATAGCCATTGGGTGGAGGGACGTTGTGGTATTGCGGGGGTTGTTGCGGATGTTGTGGAGCGGGAAAGGTATTTTGTGGAGCGAGAAAGGCAGGCTGGGCGTTTTGTGGAACGGGAAAAGCGGGTTGAGGATTTTGAGGAGTGGGGAATTGGGGATTGCATGGGGTTTGTGGAAAGCGAAGTGGAGCGGACTGATTAGGGAAGGGGAATGCAACAGTTTGCACTTGTTCATTAGTTTGGACTCCCTCGGTGACATGCCCCTGAGGTTTTCTATTGTATTTGGGCTTTTGGGCCTCAAAGAGAGAGTGGATAGGGGAGTCCTTGAACCGGGTCTGAATAAATCTTGCCCGGCTATAAAGTTGGTGCATGTTGGCAATATCATTCATGGCCAATATGTTACGGAAAGTGGGTGTAGCATTGGATATGAGCAACTTGACCTTCTCCTCCTCCGGAATATGACCCGACACACAGGCGGCCATCTGCCTCCATCTGTCAGCGTATGTAGCAAAGTCCTCGTCTGCCTTCATCTTCTCAGCCACAACATCTGTGAATGAATATTCTGGGCCGACCCGGTCCTGGAACCTTTGAATAAACTTCACCTTCACAACTTCGAAGCTTTCGACATCTTCTAATGGCAGGGCATAAAACCACTCTAGTGCAACTCCATCTAGCGATCGGCGGAATAGATATGCCATAAGGCGATCATCATACTGGAACTGCACTAACTCATACATAAAATCCCTCACATGAATAAAAGGGTTGATGTTCCCATCATACTTGCAGTATGTGGGGAGCTCAAATTGAGGAGGGAATCATATGTTGTGGAAGCTGGGAACTGGATCGTCTGCCAAGGATTGTGGGCCAACCCACTTTTGAAGGAAGTCGAGTTGTTGTTGCATGGTAGCCCATTTATCGAGGAGTTCCTGCTCCCGAGATGGAGTAGGTGGAGTGAAAGGAGCAGGCTCAAGGCGAGGAGCCAAAGGATAGATGGAAGGAGGAGGAGGCCCATAAGAAGGATACTGGGCTGGAGGATGACCCAAATTGGAGTGGACATGGGCTGCCCCTTTCTGAGGGCGAGTGAAATCGGCCGGGCCAACAAGAACTTGTGACACCGATGGAATGGTCCTATAAGAATCAATCTGGGTGGATGAGGGAAGAATAGTCTTCCCTTTATCAAGGACTTTAGGGGCTGATCAAGAGGATTGGCCTGCCTCCAGACTGGAGAACCGAAGGATCTTGGGATGGACTGGGGTAAGATCAATAGGAATGGGTGGAACGCCGGGCCCATCAACCCTAGACTAGGAGATGGAGGTGGTGTACAGACCCTGTGTGATCGTGGGAGATGGGGCGCTAGACCCCTGCAAGGTCTGATTAAGGGCCTGAAGTTGGGTCGGATCCAACTGGGCCATCATTTGCAAGATGTGACCGGTGGGATTATTGGTGGAAAGGGAGGGTTGCGCACCCTCCATGGAGACGGAGGATGGAGGAGGGACGGACCCTTCTCCGGATGGGAGTTGGATGACCCTGGGTGGGTCCTCTAAGAGACCCTGGGGAAGAGATTCCTCATGGGAACATGACGGATCGTAGGAAGACATGTTGGACTCGAACAAAGGATTGAAGTGAGACGTGAAAGAGGAATTGCTCCTAGGGGATGAATCTAAGGATCGAAAGTAATTCCACATGCAATGTGACACCTTGAAAATAAAACACAAACTGTTGTGCCCCTTAGGCACAAGCTTATGTATTTTGTTTTGATGATAGCAACACAGTGAGAGTATCACAGGTGCATTCATTACAGTGAACTCATTGCATTTGTTTTCTCTGTTTATTCGCACTCTGCATCAGTGCATTAATAGTTGCATTGCATGTGTCTGTTAAGAAGTCTGTACATCGTCTTCTTGTTCATGCATTGCATCAAAGTCTATACAGACTTGGTCCATGAGTAAGCATAGCAAGTCTGTACAGAGTCCTTAGCATGAACATTTAGAGTCTGTACATCGCTGCATCATTCACGTTTAGAGTATGTACATTCTTCAGGTGCATATCTCAGCAAGTCTATACATTGGACTTGAACATATAGGAAGTCTGTACATCGGCTAGGCAGCAAGTCTGTACAGCCTTTGCTTAAGGCAAGTCTATACATCGCATCGTCTCATGCATCATCTCTATGCATACCTTAAAGTCTATGCATCGGCCAGGAAAGTCTATACATTGGCAAGTCTGTACATCGGCCTGTTTATTCATCTCAAAGTCTATACATCCGATAGTTCAGCTCATGACAAAGTCTGTACAGCCAGTGCATATGTTAAGTCTATACATTGCATCTTTACCTACGTGCTGAACTGAGCAAGTCTATACATTCTTCATCTTTACCTACGCTCAGTTCCACCAAGTCTGCACATTCCTTCAGAAAGTCTATACAGCCTTTGCATTGCACTAAGTCTATACATTGCACTGTAGTTTGCACGAAGTAAAGTCTGTACATTGGACTATCGGGTAAAGTCTATACATCCTTTAGCTGGAACTGTGCAAGTCTGTACATCGCTGCTTTGCCAAAGTCTACACATTCGTTGCCTTGCATTGCATTAAGTCTGTACAGCCTTTCTTTTGGCAAGTCCACACATCGTGAAGTCTATACATTCGTTGCCTTGCATTGCATCAAGTCTGCACACTGTGTGCTGCATGCTCACCAAATCCATACACTGGCAAGTCTACACATTGTGGCACGCAGAGTCTGCACAACGCTTTGTCAGCAAGTCTGCACATTGCTATAGCACGCATGCAGAGTCTAGACAGTCACGAGCAAGTCTAGACATCGTCTGGTTGCATAACGCATAGTCTGTACATGCTTTGTCTTCGCATTGCAAAGTCTATACATCGCAAAGTCCATACAACCATTGTGCATTCATTCTTGATGTTCATACTTCGCTTGATGCATTCTGCATAACACACTGCAAAGTCTATACATTATCTTCGCATTGCAGAGTCTATACATTGCAAAGTCTACACAATGCATCGGTGAGCTGCATACACTGCATCAAGTCTATACATTGCTTTGAACGAAGTCTGTACAAGGTGTCGACATTAAACTGATAAGTTTCTCTCTGTCTGACAGGTACTGTTCGTGAAGCTTATGAAGGGCACATGATCCGAGGCTGGAAGGGCTGACAGGAAGATGACACGTGGCCAAAACTTCTGGGCGGGAAATGTGGAAGACACGCGCCCAGGGCTGCTCCTGCTGTGACTGCTTATATAAGGAAGCCTTCTTCCACAGAAGAAGACTGATCGAATATGCAGAAGTCATGAAGGAGAAGCAGAGATAAAGTCTGCACGATCCAGAGAGTAGAGAAGAAGAAGAAAAGAAAGAGAGAAGAAGCAGGAGAGAAAAAGTGAGAGATAGAGAGCTCGAGTAGATAAAAGAGGAAGAGAAAGAAAAAGGAAAGAAAGAGAGACAGAGTGATCGAAAGAAGAAGAAGGGCAGAGAGAAGCTTCATTTGAAGATCTGTCCTCACTGGACTGTGGATCAAATCCAGGCCAGTCAACTCTGTTGAGAGCCACATTGTGTTTCATCTTTTACAGCTTTCAGTCGCTGTGTTTCATTATTGTTTTCGTTTTTATTTTGAACCTTTTATCAAGCTGTTAGTCAGCGTTTGCAGAGGTGCTGCCTCTGGACGGGTCAAGCTGTAATCCCCAGCGGTTGTAGTGGTGGATTCCACTGGACAGCAAGCTGTGTTGCTCAGCGGGCGAGGTGGATACCTCGGACAGCAAGCTGTGAGGCTCAGCGGGTTGTAGGCAAGCTGTGATGTCCAGCGGTTCAAGCTGTGAGTCAGCAGTAATCCACACTCGGGTTGAGTGTGGGGTGGATGTAGGTCTGGAGGACCGAACCACCTAAAAGTCTTCTGTGCACTGTGGTTTGATTTCTCTATCTGTTTTTGCTTCGCTAGATGAATGCTTAGGTGCATTCCACCTATTTGAGTACTGGTTCAACAGAAGACTTGTTTAGCTTTTTAGATTGTCTAATTTTATCTTGTTAGCTTTCTAGTGAGCATTAGATTTTATTTGAGCAAAATTTTTAAAGGGGAGATTCATTCACCCCCCTCTGAATCCACCGCACCGAACCCAACACAAACAACCATAAATGAGTAACTAGACAAGATGACTTCAAACTTATGAAAATGAGAAAGGGATGAAAAGCAACCAAAGTCAACAAAGTTATAATGATGCACAAATGTTATTTATCTCTTCCTTTAGAACCTTAGTAATTTTAATTAAAGTGTTCTATCCAACAATAGGTTCTTAATGAGAAGGATATTGGGAACTTGGGTAACTCTAGGTGAAAACTCTCCCTCACTTATGCAACCTAGACACGGGGTGGCAAAGGTACAACCGGCCCTGCGTCTGTGTGGGAATTCACGGCTCACGGGGACTTATGGAGGTCCCTAATGTGATCACCTAGTCGACCCCAAGGAATATGGAGGCGAGAGGATCACACACCAAGATGGGAATGCAACTATGATATGAAAGATGAATGATCCTATGTGCACAGAAGTGCATGCAACTTCTAACCTATATACTAGCAAACAATATGCAAATAATGATATGAATATATGTCATAACAAAAGGAGGAGACCAGATAGCACCCAAGAGTAATAAACACAGTAAAAACTATAGAAATAACAGTAACCTCGGTGTGCGTACCTATAACTGGAGAAACTGTCGTATGGGAGGCCGCTAACAAATAAGACGGTCTATCGCGAGACCACTTTTAGGTCAGAAACGGCCAAGGAGGATACTGCCATGGAACCAGAGAGTAGAAAATAATAGGGAATAAATAGGAAAATTGAGAAAAACATAAGGGCAACTGAGATCAACAAAGAACATCATGTTTAAATAATAACTCAGCACGATTGGCACTAGTTGTCCCATCGTGATAGCCAAAAAATATAGGTTGTTGATATTTTTGTTGTGATGGTGTATGATGATGATGTGAATATGGTGTAAGCAAGTGATAAACTAACTCAAGCAATCAATACCAAGCATGAAATTCGTGGACATGTCATCTTAACAATGCAGAGATAAAGGAAAGCACACGCCGAGACGTGGAGCAAAAGGGGTAAAAGGAAAACACACATCGTGGGTGTGGAGCAACTAAAAGTAAGAGAAAATAAGTAGAGGAGATAATGAACTAGATGACAAATACCCAAAGAAAGAAGATAGATGTGATCGCCACCAAGGTTAATAATACAGCAAAGTCACACTATGTATCTTGGAAAGAGTCGAGTGAAGCCACCCGCCCACGGGAGAAAGAAACCAGGCACTGCAACAGAAAACGGTCTTCAGACGACCGCCAGACAACATGAAACGGTCCTGCGATAGACCGCCTGAGATCAGCAAACGGTCTTCCAAACGGCTGCAAGAGCACCCAGAACAGAAACGTGGAACTTGAATCTCCACCCCTCCTGGCCGGCCAGAAGAGCTGGGCCTCGTTCAATGAGCTCTGTAAACCTGCAAGAGAATGTAGACACGAAGAAAAATAACCCAATAAGCCCTTGGACTAGTGTAGTATCTATAATGCAATTAAACTAAGATGTATAAAAGAAAGGGTGAATACCTGGGGGTTGGTGGTTTTTTAACCCCTGTGGGGCGTGGAAAAAAGTAGGAGGATGTTTGAAAATGTGGTGTAAATGCAGAAGAACGTGGAAGAGGAAAAGGGAATATGCTATGATGATGCAAAGAGAAGAAAGAAAATTAAGAAGGAAAGACACAAACTAAACCAATGGAACTCAATACTCCCGGGACCAGAAGTCTTATGGACGTAGAAAGGACTTCTCCCTGTTTGGTACTCGCTCCACGATGCAGCAACACTTCGTGGCAAGCTCCAGAAATCTCCTCCTCAAGTCATGAAGTCAAGGGTTCTATTTATGGACCCCCAAACTCTCTGGTCGAGTTGGAGAGATAATGACACGAAAATAGGGCTAGACTTAGATAAATCTCGAAGATAATATTCCCAAGAGTCCATAGAAACAAACAAAAGGTTCTGAGAGTCTCTTTCTAGAGAGAAAACATCAAATCAAGGACTCTAGTTCGACCACGGTCGAAGTAAGGAAGATCAGGCAGAGCATGACTCTCTGTCTCCCCTAACGGTCTTGCGATAGACCGCAAGGCTTGGAAAACGATCGACCGATAGACTGCATGGCTCAGTCATCTAGAAAGAGATAAGACCGAAGAAACCTAATAGGACTCTCTGTCGCCTAACGGTCTAGCAAAAGACCGCCAACCTTGACTAAATGGTCGTACGATAGACCACAAGGCTGATAGGCGTGACAAAAGAGATAAAGGCCAATAAATCTTCGTATAAATCTATAATAAAAACTCTTATTAGCCCTTATCCAGGCCCAATAAGTCCAAATGTCGAAAGGTAAAAGGAACCAAGCCCAACCAGGGAGAATGACCCATAAAAATAAGCCCAAAAGTGACAAAAAATGGCCCAATAACCGGTGAACAACTCAGAACATCATAAAAATAGATAAGGAGATGACCCAACTCATTGGTCATAAAACATGTGTCAACACATGCAACATGATTTTTTTTTTAAACAAGAGAAGAATTGGCACTCGCTACCACGTTGGTCTATCGGCCAGGTAAGAGGTGAGGTTGTGGGAGGCTCCCCCTATTTTCGTAGGGACCTAATTAAATAACCACAAGCCCGCTTAGGCGTTTGTCACTTGACCTCCAGGCTAGACATCGATTTTCCAAAATAGTAATAAATTCCAAAACTCTTTTTTTTTCTGTGTGACCTTCCATGGGCAAACTAACTGTAGGGTACTTCATGGTACAACCTACCCGGCGTCCGTGAGGGAATCCACGGGTGCGGGGACTTATGGAGGTCTTGAAAAAGAAAATTCTAATCCAAAGAGACAGAATACTTAATGGAGGGTCTTTCCAATTCCAAGAAGGGTGTAAGGAATCTAACTTGCCCTTGAGAGGGGAGATAGAAGAGAAGAGAAAGATTTTTTTCTTTCATTTTTTTTCAATTGATGATGCAAGTAAATAAGAAATCAACTAAAATGCACAATGCATGAGAGAGATGCAACTAAGATGATAGTACGATGACATGATAAGTTTTTTTCTGTTTTCTATTTTTTGATTATTATTTTTCAGACAATTATTTTTTTCAAAAAGAGAGATAGATAAAGGATAAAAACCAACTAAAAATACTAGCAAATATGCAAAATTACTGTAAATTAAGACCTAAAATCATGTTTTTGATGTTTTCCAATTTATTTATTTATTTTGGATTTTTCAGAATTTTTTTAGATTTTTTATGTTTTTTTCATAAATTAGAAAAATAGAACCTATACCTACGTTAACTGACCTTTAACGACGCTTGATTTTTCTGAATTTTCTGAATTTCTTCTTTATGCTACTGTTTCAGGCTTTCAGCAACGTTTTTTGTGACAGTTTATTTCTTGAGATTTTATGAATTTTTGATTTTTTTGATTTTTTTCTATAAAATAAAAATAGAAAATTTAGTAAAACTATATACAAATCAAACATAAGAAATTTCAATCATAAAAAAAATTTATTTCTTCCCCGACAACGACGCCAAAAATTGATAGTCACAAAACTTATCGTTGGAAAGCCATGTCATAATTTAATAATAACCGCACTCACTCATTTAAAAAGATTAAAATTAGAGTAAAATGGTAAGAACGAGTCGATCCCACGGAGAATAAATATTTTTAATTAAGCATGAGATGGAAAATTCTTATATTTGAGAAGATCTGAATTTTGAGTGAGATTAAACTAATGAAAATAAACTAAGTAAAGAATATGAGAGGGTAAAAGAAGAGAAATTTGGAAGATGGAGAGAGAAGAACACAATTTCCCAAAATCTGAATTTTATTACTATAAAAGGTGACAAGTACAACTCTATAAAAAATAAAAATATAACTTGTAAATAAAAGAGAAAAGGGAGAAATAAGAGCCAAGATGATGAAGATTAACATCGTCGCCTCTTTGCCGAGCCTTGGAAGAAATCGCTCCGCCGTAGAGTTGACGCCGCCTTTAGAGCACCGAAGGAAGAAGATCCGCCTTGGGATGTGTGAGGAAAATAGTGGAGGGGATATAGATAGAAGAAGAAGAAAAATAAAATAAAATATGTGTGGAGATGAATAGAGAGATAGAGAGGGCTACAGTGGAAAAGTGAAGAAAACACAGTAAATTAAACTGAAAACAAAGGGTGATTAGAATAAGAATAGCTTAAAAATGAGAAGGAATTAGAAGAAGTGTAAGAAATGAAAGTTGTAGATCTAAAAAATACGAAGAAGATTACTGAATAACACAGAGAGAGAAAACAAAGGGAAGAGGGTGAAAAACTAGGAAGAACATGGGTCTATTTGTGCGGATGAACAATAAAAGTCTAAAAAATTAAACTTTGAAAAATAATTAATAACTTGAAAATGGTTAAGAATTGGAGGAAGAGGAAAAAGAAGAAAATTTAGATATTTGAACAACAAAAGAGTTTTATGAAGAGAATGAGATGAAAAGAGTATCAGAAGAGGAAGAAAACGGAGGAAGAGCAGAGTTGTGTAAAACCAGGTGAACAGTAAAAATGCAGAACTGAACTTTGAAAAATTAAGAATATCTTGAAAACGAGAGAGAATTAAAAGAAGATGAAGATGAAGAAAGTGTACACAACTTAAAAATGAAGAACTTTGTAGAAGAAAGAAATTTAAGAAAACGAGTAGAAAAGCATAAAAATGGGCTTAGAAGAAAGGCTAACTCCTCCTTTGATCTACTCTTGGACAGTTTATATAGGGTTCAGAGAAAACCCATGAAAATCTCTCCATATTTAGCTTGAATCCACCTTATAAGCATCAATGATTGATCAAAGTAGGTCTCTTGCCATGTTTAGAGTCCTCCTTTCCTCAAACAAGAGGAGATAAGCTCAAAAAGTAGAAGATAACCGCGATCGAGTTCCGTTTCTGGTTCAGACTGAAAATAGCGACCTCCTCAGTGTCGTTTATTCCTTAATAAGCGACTCTTAACTCAGGCGCACATTCTTTATTTCCTTATTTTAATATTTTTTCAATATTTTTATCTTTTCCGTATATCAGGAATTAGCGCCCGTGTAAACGGTTGTAATTTCTTCAATGGGCGACACTTCAACCCGTCGCTCAATCTTTTCATTTTTCTTTCTATTTTCGATCAAAATGAATAGGCGCCCGCCAAACTGTTGACGTTTCTTGAATCTGCGCCCTCTCAGAAGGACGTTCATTAAATAGCGCGCGGATCTCGGTCGCTCATTCCTGTAATTTCAGAAAAATTAAAGATAATCAATATTCTTGATAAAAATAGTTATGCAATTTCTTAATTAAATCTCACATTGTCATTTTTACGCAAAATTGGTGATAAAATCATGAAAACTCCAATTAATGGTGAGAATGAGATATGGGTGATATTAATGCACAATTATGTTCAATAAATGTTCAAAAGTGATGAATGTGATGCAACTTATGATATGAAATATAGCACTTATCATAGATCTGGGGTGTGAAACCCTATATTTGGGAGCGACTCCCAAGCCGTATCATCTCTGCTGGGTGTGACGTCCAGCCCCCTCCACCATCGCCTCCATCCGAGTCGCCATCGGGCCGCCACAAGCCTCTTTTGCCCTTGCTCCAGTAAAATTTTACTGTCACTTCCCCACGTTCTTTCATCTCTCCAGTAAAATTTCACCACCCCGATCCACCATTTGACCCCTGCTCTACCATTTTTATTCTCTCTTGTGCAGTCTGCCTTCGTGCATATCTACTAGACAGAGGCCTGCATACCGATTTTCCCACCCCCCAAATCTCCTCTGATCGCCACTAAAATTGGTGTGCACGACCAAAACATTCCCCTCTCTCACCCACATTCACCCCGCGATCCAGATCCCCCGTTTGCCAATGATGGACGTGGGCAGGAAAATCGGTTAGGTGGATGGGTCTCATATTCTTATATGTTGTATACCGTAGAGCGCCCTTCACAACGGCACTGGTTTCATCCTGATCCGACTCCGGATCTAACCACAACGACCGCTTTCGCTGAGTCGAGCATATCTATCCAATTGGAGGGCTGCAGAATAGATCCATGTTCCAGATCTCCCGTTGACACCTCAGCTGAGGTCTAGTGATCGCCACTCCCAGGGATTGAAGGGGACACCCCGCCAACATCCTAGCCAACCGCCACAACCAGAAGACGCTCGGAGGCCGCCGTCCCACTGGCCGCCGCTCCCTGGTCACTTGCCCTGCGTAGGCAGAACTGCACCCAACGTGTTGATTTGACCCGATCAATGGTTGGCCAATCGACCTCTTCCAGCCGCCATCTTCGCGCGAGGCATTCAGTATCGACTGAGGATCAACGCCAGCTACTCGCGTTCCAACTCCTGACGACTGGCGATCTGTCTAGCCGGGCACAGTCTGATCGCGCCCGACCAACAGTGTGCCGATGTTGTCAAAGCCACCACGGAATGCTGTCCGTAAACCCAAGCTCGGCACTCCCGGATCACACTTGTAGCCTCTTACCTCCATGCGTGGAGTGGGCAATATTGATTCATTTATGTAATTATTTACTATTTATTTGTACCGGGAGTTACGTGCCTTGGCCGGGTTGTCTTTCCCACGCACTAGCGTGGATGTATGCGTTCCACTCCCTCTCTTACACTTTGCTCATTCCGTATTTACGCTTATCTATCGCTGCTCGTGTGTGAGAGTAGGAAATCTAGCTCGCTCATCTTCCATCACCACTGGTGAGCGTGAGTGGACCCGTCCCGTAGTCTCCCTCCGGGCTACGAGTGAGAGCGACTACCCCGTGACTCTGGTGGTTCCTCAACCGTGCAGATCCCATACTTCCCTCGCTAGGGATGACTGTGTGCCATGGCCCCACGTTAGTGACGTGTTTAGTCCCTGAGTCCTCACTGGAGTCGGGCCTTTGGCTGCTCCCCTTAGCGCGTGTTTCTGACCGCATCATCATTTAGGTTAGGGAGTCATTGCATGGTCCCATAGTTGAGGCTTGGCGTCCCTTCCCCGTGTCTCCCCCCTTCGTCCCGCCTCACACGTACCTCGAGGTCTAAAAAGGTTCTAGGACAAAGAACCTTCCTTTTATCATGGACCAATCAAATTACATATATGAAAATGACATGTCAAAAAATAGATCTGGAAAAAGGAACTTTCAATGTTTCTATTCTATAAACATGGACCAATCAGGTGGCAGCTTATAAAAGAACCAATCACAAAATAGATCTAAGAAAAAGGGGACTCTCCATGTCTTTCTTCTATAAATATGGACCTAATCACCTTGGAGAAGAAGGGGCGTGGGAAAAACCTGGTAAGAGGCCCTGAAGCTTGTTCGAATTGCAGTCCTCAACATTAGACGCCCTGAGTTTTATGAAGAACATCTGAGAAGTAGAAAAAGAGAGAAGAGTAGCCCTTCAGCTATTTGCCTGAGCGACCCTAGCACTGAGAGGAAAATCTAAAAGAGAGAGAAGAGAATCTTCCTCCCCGAGTTCGTGTGTGGCTATTGAACAAGAATAACAGACCAGTCTTCAGATCTGAGTTCAGATCTACATCTTCAACTTCAAGATTTTGATCTGAAGCCACATTTGTTTTCTTAGTTTTGTTTTGTGTTTTTCCTTTGAAACTCCAAATTTGTTTTCCCCTGTGTAGTGCTGGTTTGACAGCGTTTTTCTGGTACTCTATTTTAAAGACCGGAGTGGGCTTTGGTTGCTTTGCAGTAGTGTGTGTGTGGTCGAGGAGCTTGCTCCTCATGCAAGCTGTGTGTCAGCGTTTGTGACACTTGTGAGGGTCTGTCCCCATGTGGTGCTGCACCTTTGCATCATGTTTTTCTTTTGGGGTTCGTCTCCTTGTGGTTGCTACGAGTAACAACGTGTGTGTGAGTGGGGGGCTCGTCCCAGTGTGTGGCTGTGAAAATAGCCTGTGTGTGTGTGGGGTTCACCCTCGTCAAGCTGTGTATCAGCGTTTGATGGGCACTTGTCCCCATGTGTGTTGCTGCATTTGCAACATAGAAAGTCTCACCGAGTTTAGTGATGGGTGGACGTAGGGAACTCGGCTGTGGTCCCGAACCACCTTAAAAACCTCTGTCTTCATATCTGAATGCTTGTGCGTTTGTTTATTTCTTCTATCTCCATTCACATGTTCAAGGTAACACTATCACACACACTAAGTTGAGTACACTGCTACACACACTTCTCACACACACTCACGTGTTCGATAAATCTCTGCACAATAGTGCAGCATATCCGTTTGTCTGCCAGAGTTCCCAATTGTTTCATCAAGCCAGTTAGTTTTTTACCGCGTCAGTCTGATATATAAAGAATCTAAGTCTCGCTCTCTTATTTTTTAACCACTTTTGTTAAATATGCTGTGCTGAAACCTGAGCTTCATATAGTTAGAATTTTTAAAGGGACGTAATCAATTCACCCCCCCTCTTGATTACTGTTGCACCAAGGGACCCAACACATACTTCCTTACTAAATAATGTTGCATTGACTCTGGACAAGTGTGCATCATGTCATATACTAAAGGGAAGAAATCAATTTTGGTGAGTGCATATATTAAGGGGGAGAATCATAACTATGTCTCTAGCATAATGCACAAAATACATTCACTACAAAACTCCCCATACCTTGCACATAATGTGATTACTGACTTTTAACCATAAGGATATTGGAAATTCTTCCTAACATTTTAAGCATTTTCTTAAACCAAATAACCCTCCATTACCGCCACCTAAGGCCTCCATTATTCCCATAACCCCAAAGCCAATTACACTAAACCTCACTTTGTCTACCCCTCCATCTAAACCTTTACCAAAACCCGTGGCTAATTCTGAGCAGGATTCACCTATTTTTACACTTGAGCCAATCCCGTTCGCTTCCGAGCAAGGGGAGAAGCCCGACGCGCTCGAACCCCCGCTTCCACTTACACTCCCTTCAACACTCTCCATTATATCTCCACCATCCACTAAGCTCTCTGCCTCCGCCTCGTCTTCCATCACCCCTCGGAGTGGGTGTATTTCTACGAGCACATGTGCCAAGGATGATAATCGAGATAAGAAGGATTTGGCCATGGCTATGTTATTCAAAGTACAAGATTTCATTTGCCGTATGCCAATCCATGTTCTTGTGCCGGGTATTATTAAAAAGTCTCCAACAAAGCTCACTATGAAAAACCGTCAAGATTTGATGCCATGTCGGCCTAAGGCCGTTATCCAAATCACCTTGCTCATTGGTCAACATTCTTTTAAGCTCTCATTACCCCTCGCTCCATCATTATACAACTTTCCAAGGGGTTCTCCTACTGCATTTCTATAACACATTCCACTTCCAATGAAGGCATATGGGCATTAATTCCATCCTTTGGACCGTTCGCCCGGGCACTTTGTTTACCTTAGAGGTGCATGCGTTCTTTTATTGAAGGGTCCTCCACCAACCCACTCATCCTTTATTCTATTTCATCCACACTTTTACCAAACACTAATTCCTCCTTATAGGCCACTCATGGGTTGAGAAGAAGGATCTCGTTCTCTCATTCCATATGTTCTTCGAATCTTTTGCATTCCGTGCAATCCCTGCATCCACCACCTTCATGGCATCTCATGCATTTGCATTCTTTCTTTCTCGGGTTTCCAAACCCGCAACTTCCCCGTCCTCCGGAACCTCTGGATCTCCTTTTAGGGCATCGTGCCCTCCCTCCTCATTTTTACCTCCGAACCTTCCTCTCTTCCGAGGGTATCACGTCCCTACTCATTCTCCCCGATTTCTGGAACCTCCGGAGTTATCTCTTTCCCTAGGGCATCGCGCCCTCTTCGATTTTCCTCCTCCAGAACATCTGGATTTATCACTAATTCTCCTTGGGCCACTCAGCCCATGGTATCTTCCTCCTCCGGAACCTCCGGATCTTCCCCATCCTATCTCTCTTAATTCACTTCCATCTCCGAAATTTTTGGATTCTTCACTTTTCCCAGGGCATCACGCCCCTTTCTATCTTCTTCTTCCGGAACCTCTGGACCTTCTTTCTTTCTTCCGATTTCTGCTCCTACTCTACCGAGACATCGCGTCCTTTGTTCTCTTCCTCCTCTTAAATCACCTCTTCCCTATCTTTTCCTAGGGCATCGCGCCCCTCGGCATTTTCCTCCTCTGGAACCTTCGGATTCTTCTTTTTACCATGCTTTTCCTCCCTTGCCTCCGGACCCTCCGGATCCTCCTCTCTCGATTTACCAATTCCTTCTCCTAATTCCTCCCAATCACGGGTCCGACCCGACCTCTTCCACATCCACTGCTTTGGGCATCTGTCCTTTCTCCCACTATTTCCAAGGCTTTAGTCATCACTCCTCCTCTTAATCTTCCCATTTCTTCTGTAGACATTTCATGTTATCAAGGTCTCCGCGCCTTAGTGAGGGAGTTCTAGCCCTCACCTATTTTCCTTTTTCTCCTTATTCGTCTGAGTCTGGTCTAGACACCGCCCCTTCTTGTTAAGCCACTTCCAATCCTTGCTATCCTTTCTTATCTGTCAAAAGAGGACAACAAATCCCATGTTTACTAACATCACCTCTGGCAGCTGCTGCTGCTACAAAGGTCGCAAGGTAACGTATGTACATAAGTATGCATTCTTATGTGTTTTCATCACCTTATGCACGCATGGTTTTCAACATAAAGTGCTTCTTAACTTGATTAACAGTGGTTGTTTTAGACCTTTATCTTAGGCCTTTTATTAAAGTCAATTTAAAAAGAGTCTTTAGGCTTGTTATGCAGCACTTTTGCTATAAGAACCCTGCGCTGGGAGTTCGACATTTCTCTCCCCGCTCATTAAGGGCAACCCTTAGCTGGGCAATGCACACACTTCACGGCGTCCTTAGCCGTCTCTCTTGGTAGAGCACCATTGCTGCTTGGGCCATGCTCGAGGGCACGAGGTCTTTTTCTCTTCTCTACTCGGCTGAAATACGAGGATAGAGATATTATGGGCAAAATAACCAACCTAAGAACACCCCGACAAGAGGAAATCTCAAATAGGGGCAGTCAATTATGACCTTATTCTCAAAATTTCAAGCTCAATTCTAATAGCTCTCAAGTTTAAAGGACAAGCAATGTTATCATAACCGAACCGGTGTCTGAACCGATCAATGAGTTGGTTCGGTTTGAACCGGTTGGACCGTCAATCGAACAGGTTTGAACCGTGACATCATCATAATATAATTATGATGTCATAAAATTTTAATATTTTTAAAAATATACAAATATATCTAAACATTGATCTATACATATAATCAAATGATATATCAACGCAATAGTCAAAGAAGTAACATCATCAAATTTTAAAGTTTACAAACATAAATCCATCGCTTCATCAAAAGTCTAAGTTCAACCCAGCCCGGAACGGGTTCTCAACGTTGCAGAGCTTCCTACAGCTGGCCCGCCCGTAACCGTCTTCGATCCGCTCCCTTCAACCCCGGTGATCGAACAACTTTAATTATTATTGTTAGACTAGGGATTAATAATAATTATGCCTGCAACTTATATAATGTGATGCGAAGATTAATTAGTAAATTATCTACATCCAATGATCAGAGGATCCAATTAATGCCTATATATATATGGCATTAGCCATTATGGATTTTATTTGTATTTAATCATTTATCTACGTGTGTGTGCTTAAATGGGAACGTGATCTTCTACTCCACTTTTAACACGAACATCACGAGTACAAAAGTGGAGTAGAAGATCAGAATTGAATCCGCTCAAATGGCGCTGGTGGGGTGTTTTATATATAATTAGTAGACTTTACATTACATTACATATATATTTGAGCAATAAATATTGCTCATTGCGATTAATTTCTACGTACCTAAAGGTGTGTTCAGCGAGGGTGTCACCGGCGGCGGCATTGTGGATGGAGAAGTTCCACTTGGCGATGGAGCGATGGTGCCCGGAGGAGTAGAAGAAGGTGTCGCCGGAGAGGAGCCAACTGGTGAGGGGGTCATGCCCACCACAACACCTATTCGCAGTGCGGACACGGGGGAGAGCCAGAGGCCGCGCCGGAGAGGAGGCCGCATCACCTGTTCGCGGACATGGGGGAGAGTCGGAGAGGAGGCCAGAGCCGGAGAGGAGGCTGCGTCGGGGTCTCAACGGGAAGAAAGGGAAGGAGAAGAAAGAAGAAAAGAAAAAAAGAAAGAAAAAGGGTTTATTATATAGAAATCCAAAAAATCCAAAAAATGTGAAAAATTGGGAAAAATTATTTTCCCGATCCTCGGAATACGCTCGACGCACTGGTAACATCTCGGAGTTAGAGAACGTAACGGTTCATCCCGTACAGGGTTCCAAAGGCTCGTCAGGGAAAAACACGCGTAAACCGTAAAACGCTCTCCGGGACCTCCGAAAGTGATCCAAAACCCACAGATCCTAATCCTAAAAATATCCGAAAAACCAGGGGCATTATAGCCTTCCCCCCTTAAACAAATTTCATCCTCTAAATTAAAACTAAAGCACAAGAATAGGGGAGAAAACTCACTCAAACAAGTAGGGATACTATAGCCGCATCTCTTCCTCTCCCTCCCACGACGCCTCACCACCAGAGTGACGCTGCCAAACCCCCTTTACCAGGGGAATAACCTTGTTCCGCAAGCGCTATTCACGTCGATCCTCAATGCGGATAGGGTACTCCGAAAGGGACAAGTCTGGGGTCACCTCGGGCCAAACAAAGTCTTTCAAGACATGGGAATCATCGGGCATATACTTTCGCAACATCGACACATGAAACATGTCATGCACAGCAGCTAGCTCCGGGGGTAACTGTAACCGATAAGCAACTTCACCAATACACTCGACAATGAGAAAAGGACTAATGTAGCGGGGACTCAACTTCCCACGCTTGCCGAAGCGCATCACACCCTTCATGGGAGAGACCCTCAAAAACACCCGATCTCTTACTACAAAGCTAAGGGGTTGCCTTCTCCGATTGACATAACTCTTCTGCCGACTTTGCGCCGCCAACATCTTCTGTCGGACTAAATGCACCACCTCAGTACACTGCTGCACCAAATCCGGTCCTGTTAGGACACGCTCACTCACTTTAAACCAATCAAACGGAGTCCGACACGGTCGCCCGCACAACGCCTCATATGGAGCCATACCGATGCTTGAATGATAGCTATTGTTGTAGGCGAACTCCACTAACGACAAATGGTGGGTCCAACTCCCTTGCCACTCCAGGCAACATGACCTCAACATATCTTCCAAAGTCTGGATGGTCCTCTCAGACTGACCGTCTGACTGAGGATGGTAGGCCGAGCTAAATGCCAACTCTGTGCCCAGAGCTCTTGTGGACGTCAAAAAAATGATGATGATCATATAGCATGCACGTCTCAGCACTCAAGAGTGAGTCAAAGACGGGAAGGCTGAATAAACCCTATGCTTCCTCCAAGAAGGATGAATACCTACCCGGTGCTCTGCCACCCAACAAAGAATCCCCTCGTGCTGAAGAGATGGCCCCCACTCTCCAGTCGGCATTCCCAACGGCCGAATCAAAAGAAACTCAAGAATTCGAACACATGTCCGGCACGCATCGGAGATCGCTCAAAGCTCAGAATCGGGATCCAGAGGCCCTGAACTAAACACCCCAACGGCGGTGCATTACCACTAAAGCAACACGGGAGGACAAGCGTCCGTCCGAAGAGCCGCGACTCCGAGATGAAGTCTAATCCGACACGGCCTGCACTTAAACCGGCGCGCCCCTCCTGTGGCCATTAAACCGGCGCGCCCCATATTGGTTGTAACCCGGCGCGCCCCTTTACATGATGCTAGTCCGGCATGCCCCTTTATGTGTTGTTAATCTGGCACGCACAACACCGCGCCGGTTTAACTCAAATGCCGTCCCGTCCGCTAGCCGATACCCTGTTTTCGCATCAGCCTGGTGCCTAGAGGGCATTCAATGCTCTGAAGCTCTGTCTCCATGGGCATTCAATGCTCTGGAGCCCTGTCTCCACCTCCGTTCGACAACGCAGCTGCATCGACGGTGAAGACAAGCATCGATGGGGGGAGTAGCAGCAGCAAACATCCCTTCCTCGGATAAATGCTAGTGTACTGTGCAAATCAACGGACGACACCACAAACAAATGAATTGGCGGGATCCTTCCGTCCGAGCCAAGAAAGGGCAGCCGGCTACATATACTCTGCATGTTCGACAGAGAAGGGGATGGGCGATTGAAGAGAGAAAAGCTGGAACCCCCGAGGGGCGATTGAAAAAGAGAAGAGAGGGCCACCCGAAGAGAAGAAGAAGCTTGGTCCCCCGGCACCGGCAAGGTGAAGAAGGAAGAGAGAAAAGAGTGAGGGTGAGTCGGAGGGGAAAGAGCATGTGCTCTCTTCCCCTCCTCCGTCAATGTATTCTCTCCCCCCTTTGCAATGTATTTCGTTCTTTTTTTCTCCAGATGAACCCCCCCTCTGCATTAGAACCTTCCCCCATTTGTGTGGATGAATAAAAAGAAAAGTCCTCTTGCAAGCGCGATGTTCTTTGTTTAGCCTCTGCTCCCCTTTCTCTCGGTTTTCTTATCATCCATGGACCTTGGAGACCTGCCTCTCCGTGGCACGGCCTTCAGAGGAACCCATCGAATGGATGAATATTCATGGCCTCTTATGGCATACACCTGTCCCGCCTACGAGATCATCACCTTGAGTTGCTGGAACTCTTGAAGGCTTGTCCTCGAGTCTCCACCTGCACTTATGGGTTAATGGAGGCTTTACTCCGTGTTTTGAGGTTCGCCCCGGAGCAATCCATTTGGCGTTCCTCTATTCTCTCTGGCAAGCCTCTGTCCGGGGGAGATGCTGCCCAAATGTTGCCAGAGGAAGAACATGTAAGAACAGACAACAAACTAAGCCCCTGAACAGACTGAACTTTCTGAGTTCCTGCATAACAAACTCACCCCTGAACAAAATACTTGAATCCTCATGTTCATCCACCCTAATAAACAATTAAAACACTTAATCTTCCTCTCCACAAACTTAATCTATCAATTCGATAAACAAACTAATCAACAAATCAACCCACAGGTGAAAGAAACAAGAAACATAGCATAAAAGATTGAAAGAAACCTCATAGAAGCTATCCCGGCGTGCTCCTAATCCGGCGTGGGTTAATCCGGCGCGGTACCCCCCCGCTCCGGTTTAGCTTTACACTCAAAACCCCTTTCATTTTTTCTTGCCACTAACCGGCGTGCCCCTTGCATAGCCCATTAAACCGGCGCGCTATACTATTCCTCACCCTATTCCGGCGCCCCCTGGCCCTCCTCCTCCATTGGTCATTAACCGGCGCGCCCAAACTTTGCACCACCTATTCCGGCGTGCCCTTTTGGGCTTCCATTAACCGGCGCGCTCCCCTCTTTGCTTCCCTTAAGCCGGCGTGCCTGAAAGGGAGAAAATGATTAATCAAATGAGAGAAGAGACTTAAAGCTAATGAATAAAACTAATAAAAGTTCCCCCTTTCCATAATCGAACCCCGCGACCTGACCGCGCAGGTCGATCCGCATGCGAGGGCGCACGATGGCGAGTTCGGGCTCCATACGTAACAATTCACTCCCCCGGACTTGGCGCAAAGAGAAAATCGATGATGCCTTGTGCTATCGGATGTGGACCTCGGAACCTCCGACATGGTCATGATCCGAACATATCTCGGGCCAATAGTTCGTTAACTCGACCCGAGTCTCCCGGGATCTAATCCCGCAACCCCACATTAAACTTGTCGTGTCTACGGCAGACATTTGCACGGTTTTATCATCGTCTTCGATGCTTCAAACGTGGACTCGCGTCCAAACAATGAATGGTCCGACCGTGACCGACACGCACGTATACCTTGGAACCTTCGTTTCCCAAGACTGTGCGTGAAGAGAAAAGTAATGACGTCTCGTGGCATCAGACGTGGTCCTCGGAAACCCCGATATGGCCATAGTCCGCAACCACCTCGGGCCCATAGATCATCAGCTTGACCCATCTTCATCGGGATCCGATCCCACACCCACATTAAACTTGCCGCACCTACGGCAGACGTCTGTACGATTTTATCGTCGTCCTCGACGTCACTAGTACGGACTTCCGTCCGAATAATGAATGGTCCGTTAGTGACCGACATATATATACCGGGATCTAATCCCGCGCTCGCATTAAACTTGCCGTACTCACGGCAGACATTTGCACAGATTTGCTCCCGTCACCGTCTTATTTTCTACACGGACCTTCGTCTGAACACAAAATGGTCCATGAGTGACCGACAAAACCCGAATGGAATGAGGCGGCTCTCGTCCTCCCCGAACCCTACGCATAGGGACATCAATAAGACCGTCATGAGTCATGCTCGGACCTCGGGTTCGCCCCAACCATGGTCATCGCCTGACCCACATCCTAGGCCTATAGCCGGCTATCTCTGTACACATCTTTGTTTTGGAATATAGTCCCGGGACACTTTCCTGCTGCCCTTCGGCACCGGAAATATTAATGATGCCCACACAAGCCTCGTTTGGACCGCGGGAGGCGCCCCCGGAATGGTCCTGACTCGATCTTGCACCGGGCCAATAAACTCACCGATTTCTGACCGCTCTAACCGGGATTTAACCGAATGCTTCCAGTTCCTGTGAACAATAAATTTGTCGTACCCGGCATACATATGCTCCAGTTTTCCTATGATGATTACTCGTTTCTCAAACCGGACACTCGTCCGAACATCAAATGGTCAACAAATGACCGACATAATCTCGAATGCTTTCTTCTCACCCTCGCACGGGGATTTCAATCCTTCCTAATAGACTTTTCACGTAACTAATTTTCTGGCCATGAGGCCCCTTTTCCCGGCGATTAATCAAGGGTGTTCCCCTCTCCGAGGGGATGTAAATGACGCCGTGACCTTTATGGCGCGGTGGGTTCCAGTCCCGACACGAACCACACAATCGTCTGATTAGTCAGATCGAGCGCACAATAAATCGTCACTTTGTGACTGGCACGCCCACGCACTTAATAAACCCAATAAACAAATAAACAACGATTTTATTAAATAAAAAGTGCGTCCACAGCTCTCTAGAAGCTCCTCCAAAATCCCGAAGTCAAGCGAGGATCACGATCGGACACAATGGAGATGGGAACTACATGCAACAGAACGATCCGCTCCACATACAGTCGGGCCAACTTATGTATGCTCCAACTGACTTTGATCGGCAACAACCGAGCCGTCTTCGTTAGTCTATCCACCAGTAACCAAATACTATCATGCCCACTGGATGTCCTCGGCAACCCAACCATAAAATCAGTGGTCACGTGGTCCCACTTCTACGCGGGAATCTTTAAGGGCTGAAGTGTACCACCTGGTCGCTTGTGTTCCGCTTTCACCTGCTGACAGATTAAACACCTAGCCACAAACTCCGCAACATCTCTCTTCATTCCTGGCCACCAGAACTGTCTGTTCAAATTCTGGTACATCTACGCCGATCCGGGATGGACGGCATATCGGCTCCCATGAGCCTCCTGCAACACTGCTCGTCTCACCTGCTCCTCGGTTGGGACGTACAGCCTACCTCTGAACCTCACAGCTCCATCCTCTCCAAACTCCACCTCGGCCATCGATAAAATTCGAGGTAGCTCTGGGTCAGCACGCCGAGCCTCTGTCACCTGGCGATGAATAGCTGACGTGACTATCAAGCTCGCGAGAATAGTCGACCCATGCTCCCGAGGGACCTTGAGCCTAAAAGTCATGGCTGGCACTTGCTCCCATAACTTCCACTTCTGCAACAACATCTAACTGACCATCACCTTCCTACTCAAGACATCAGCCACGACATTCATCCTGCCAAGCTGATAGGACAGAGTGAAATCATAATCCTTCATGTACTCCATCCAGCTCCTCTGTCTGAGATTAAGATCCTTTTGGGTAAACACACACCTCAAATTCTGATGATTAGTGAAAATCTCAAACTTCTCGCCGTACATATAATGTAATGTCCCGGACCTTTCAGATCCTTTCTTTTGGGTCCCGAATCTATTTTCTTAGAGTGTCCGGCTCTGTTGTGTCCAAAATTTCATTTCGGACATCTTTCGTGTTCGGATCGGTGTGATCCGGAGTTGTTTCGGAGGCCCGGAGCGCGTCCATGACTTTTCCGCTCGTGTTTTCCGATTTCCGCGTGTGTTTCAGTAATTCCTTCGGAACCTCGTTGCGGGTGAACCGGGTCGTTCACCTTGGCAAGAGTTGTACCGTTATGATCGATGCGTTCCGACGATCGCAGAAATGTGATTTTCTATTTTTTGGTATTTTCTGAAATTTTTGGTTTTTCTATAAATACCCCAATCCTTTTCTCTCTCCTCCACCTTTTCTTCTTCTTCTTCCTCGTTCCTTCTTCCTCCCCACCGTGAGCGCCCCCTTCTCTCCCATTCGACCGACGATGACCACGGCGGCATCCCCTCTGGCTGAAGACGGCGCGGGGCGATGGCGTGAGGGCGTGGGCGACGGCGAGGCTGTAATGCCCTGGATCTCTATTGGATCTTTTTTAGATCTTTCGGATGCCTCATTTTCAACTGTTGACCATCTCTCTTCGTTCTCTCTCGTTTCAGGGTCTCTCGACGCGGGGTGCACTCCGTTGCGGAGCTGGCCGAGGCGAGGATGCAATGGAGTGATCGGGACGCGGGATGGGGCGACGGTTTGAGCGTGGCGGGCGCGATCTCTCGGTGGATTCCAAGAAGGCACCGTTCGCGTTCCTGGCAGTTTTCGGCGTGGTTTAGTCGCTTCGGCGCGCGGTTTCTTCGGTGGAGGTAGGGAGATGGACCGCCACTTCGTTCCGCACATTTTCCCTGCTTTTGTGCATTGTTTGGTGCTAGATCGGGGGAGATCAGGCCGGTTTAGTGAAAACCGTCGTTTTGGGGTTTTCAGGGTTCGCCAGAAAACGGTAACCATTTGCGGCGTGGTTAGTGTCAAAATGACCGTTGGGATGTCTGGGTCCCATTCACGTAAGTTTTGTCGTGTTCGGTCATCATTCGGGGCCGGTAGGAGTCCGGGAACCTCGTTGACTCGTTTAGGGTCGATTCGTCGGAATCGCCCCGATCTCGCGTTCTGATGCGTGCATGTGTGCTTTTTAGCCTCCAGAACTTGTTTTTCATCATTTGCCTTTGTTTCCCCTGCGCTTTGGCGTGAATGGGGCGTGGAACGGACCAATTCGGCGTTTCCACTGTTTTCCTGCCGTACCGGTGTAGCGGTCATTTCAGAGACCGTCACAGTCTCTGACGGCCCTACTATAGACCGCCACAGCTCTTAGGCGTTTTAGACCATTCGTATCTGTGGGAGTGTGACGGTCCACCTCAGGTGCATCACGGCCATTTCATTTTCTTGAGGTTCGGGTCAGTTGTTCGCGTAGCGGTTGTTCCCTCGTGCGTCACAGTGCTGTAATGCGTCCGCATTTGGACCGTTACATGCTGTTCGTTCAGGTTTCAGGCGTGGGTCTATTGGCTCTGACGGCCCTGCCATGGTGCGTCAGAGCAGGTAACGCGCCTATGGTGGTGCGTTACGGTCCTGTTGTGGCCGTGATGGCCGTTGGGCATTTCGGTGTGCGACCGTGTGTTTGCTGGTCCGTTTTAGGTGATGTTTGTGGCTGTTTTGGGGTAGGTTTGTGGTGTATATGTGTGTGTATCTGTCTATGTTAGGGTGATGTCTGTCGTTCCCATGGTCTGGCCGCCTTCCCCGTGGGTGTCGGTTGACATTCCTATGATGGCCGAGACTACGTTTCTGAGTCTGTCGGTAGTTTCTTGTGTTGCTTTCGGTGTTTGAGGTACCGGTGACAGTGCATGTTTGACTGTCTGTACTTCAGCTCTGTGTTTCGTGATCTTCTCGTGTCGTTACCTTTTGTCACAGACTCTTTGTGACAGCTCACGGAGCGGGGCACGTTCCGGTATACGGTTTGTAAGCCAGTCTCCGTCGGCTCCCGGCTGCACCGTAGCATCCTACGGGGGACGAAAACTAGCTAGAGGCTTGGCTTAGGTAAAAGCCAGTGTGTGCACACGTGGTCAGGGACTAAGGACTGACGCCGCGGGCGTGACCCTGACTAGTACTTGTTACTGTGGTTCCGCGTGGGTCTGCGACTAGGCCGCGCTCGCGTCGACGTGATCGGTTGGTAGTCGAGACACTTGTGGTGTGTGTTGTGGTGCAGTGTAAGACGTCAGCGGACGCATCTTTTGAGGTGGTCTTAGTCTCTGTCGGGCCGTTGTGATGACAGCGTAGACGAGACACTTGTTGGCGCAGCATAAGATGTTAGTGGACGCATCTGGCCGTTCTCTTGGTGCGGGGTTTCTCCGTCGCGTGGCGTGCGACTTCCGTACCTTTCCTGTGTTGTGACCTATCTAGGTTGGCCTTTCTGTGGCTAGACTTGAGGTCTGTGTGTTGTCCTACACGATGCCCCGGTCATGTCATCTGCGTCTGTCTAGGCCTTTTATAGACTTTCTTTTACATGCATGTTGTAGGTGTGGATTGGGGTGCTTGTTTGGCTTCTCCCCTTTTCCCTGCTGCTCCCTACTCTTGTTCCCCGTTCTGTTCCCTTCTGCTGTTACTAGGCGTAGTTTGGGGGCCGAGGTTAGTTCGGCTTTCCTCTTATTCCCCTCGTCCTTACCTGTCCCCTACTCCTGCTTCCCTTTCTTTTACAGCTTCATAGTGTTGTCTCTTGCGGTTATTCCTGTTGTTTCTGTTTTTCCGTGTTGCTGTGTGTTTTTCAGTGGGGATCCGCGTGACCCCTACTGAGCCAGTGACACGAGGCTCACCCCTGCTTTTCAGGTGGGGTGACTACGTTCGTGCTGCTTCCGCGGGTCCTGGAGTTTGAGTAGTAGCTGCCAGTTGGTACCTCCGTCGGGCTTCCCCGACTTCTCGGTACGTCCTTTCTTTCTATCGACTGTACTGCTAGACTGATGTCTTTAGCTTTGGACTTGACTCTGGTATATAATTGTTTAAAATCTGTTAATTAAAATACAATTTTATTTCTGCTACTTTAGCAACCCGATCTAATGAAATTTAATTGCTTACTGCTATATCTGTCAGTTCAATGTACTACACGACAATCCTTTTTCCCTTCGGAGCTTTACCGCTCTTGGGAGGCCTTGCGGGTTCCAAGTGGTATCAGGTGTATTCGATAGTCCTATCAGGTATATCTGGTATCCGGGATCCGGGTCATCACAGTTGGTATCAGAGCGTTGTTGTGTAAAGTACATGGGAATCTCAGATATACAGTTTCCAGAGTCCATAAGTCCAGTACAGTCTTCAGCTGGCGTTAGGTTTCATGATTCTCATTTATTGCTATCGTGGGTCTTTTCTCGGTGAGCTGCTCGATGCATGACTCGTCCCCTGTCGTCGTGTGATCAGCTGCTGTTGTGCCTTGATTTGACCCAGCTTGCAGTTGTGTTCCGCAGTTCTGTGTCCTGTACAGAGCCGGAATCCTGTGAGTGCTGCCGTTGTTGTTATTTTTGTAAGTGCTGTTTCTCTATGATTTTGTCTATCTATCATTAGCACTTGTGGACCAACTCATGTCAAATCGCTTTGCTATACTCTCTTCCCTGGTAGAGTTAGCTTGCGACTCAATCAGATGTCTCGTGGTCCGGTGTTGTCGTCTTACCGTTGTTTCTCGTGGTTCGTGTCATTTTGTAGTTATGTTGTCGGGTTGTTCTTCCCTGCTTTTCCTTTGTTAGTCCTTAAATTTCGAGGATGAAATTTCTTAAAGGAGGGGAGGATGTAATGCCCTGGATCTCTATTGGATCTTTTTTAGATCTTTCAGATGCCTCATTTTTAACCGTTCCCACCGCCGGATCAACCGGACTTGGGTAGAAGTGAGCTTGTTACATATGCGGTGTTGTCAATACTACCGCGTGAGGCGTAGCAGAGGCCCCCTGAAATTGGAGGATTGAGGGTTGCGGCGCAACTGTAAGTTGTTGCTGTGGGGGAGGGATGCCCTCAGTATAGTTGGGTGCCGGTTGTGAGGCGATTGCCTGGGGTGAGGCTTCAAATGCCTGGCTGTTGCCCCTTGACGTCCCAGGTGGGATTTCGGCCTGCCCTAGTGCAGATGTATGGGCGTCCCTCTCGCTTAGCTGCTTTTTCAGCGTTTCAATTTTCTGCTGATATCTCTGCAGCATCATTAGCAAGGCTGGATCATTAATAGAGGGACTGGGGATGCTACCCCTATCCTCAGCTAGTATTTCTTCGGATCATGTGGATGGCACCCCACTATCATCTTCAGTTGTAATTACTTTGGCAGTCAGAGCTACCACAGCCTCCTCTGGCCTAGTGTCTTCCGCGAGGATCTATAACGCCTCGCTAGCGACTTTCCTTCGTCTTGTGAGAGGGCCCAGCCTCTTGGCAATCTTGATAACTTCTTCGGGCTCCACAGGCAAAGCCCCATAACGGTTGGCCGTTCCGGCCATATGACAAGTGTAAACTTGGATATTCTCATTTCTTTGCTTTGCACATCGGGTCGGCTGACCCGGGAAGGTTAATCTTTCAAACACCGAGACTCTCGGCGTAGGCTTCTCATGGAGGGGAGGCCCATAGCACCCCGACTCCACGTCTTCTACTTCATCTGGGTCGGTCGGATATCTTCGACCCTCTTCAGCAGCGGTGATGATTTGTAACAGTCGTTGCCTCCCTAGGGAGGTGTTCCCAAGACCACAGAGATATCCGCGCACGGTCTGGGTGATGTCTTCTTGTTCAAAAATGTGGTAGACCGTGGGTGGTGGTACCCTTGCTCGTGCTGGGGGCCCATAGGTCGGCTGGCCCATTCTGGCAGTCTTGCCATGGTTCTCATGATGTGACTAGCCATTTTCCTGTCGTATGGAGGCCTGGTTAGTTGACTTGCGAGACTCCCCTACCGGCATCTCGTTCTTCTACTCTCTCTCCACTTCTTCTTTCCTGGGCCTGTTAGCTTTGACAGGTCCTGGCTGAGTTGGCACTGGGACTCGAGTTGGCTTGGGCACCCAGACTTGTTTGGCTTTGATTGGCCCTGGGGCCAGCTCATTCTTTGATCGACGGGCCTCTCCAGCATTCTTCTTCTCAATTCTCCCCAGTGCTTAGAAAGAATTGTGCATAAGGACATTCGGTATGATCTCCTCGGGGATCACTGTGGCCCTTCGGCCATTCAGGTGGACTCTGATGCCCCCGATCAAAATAGATTTGCCGGTGTTAGACACCCGGCCCCTGGAAGTAGTAGCATTTCTTTGGCTCCTCCTTCGGCGGGATGCCGACTTCGTACTGGTGGAAGCGGTGTCTAGACGGACGTGGTGGACAAGACAGCCCACGGTTTTGACTGCCACGCGGTCAGCAGTAATCGTCGGTGACCCGGAGGCAGCAGGTTTGACGGCAGCAATCCCCATGGCAGGGATGTTGGCTTCGGCGGGCTCGGCCCCCCCGGTCTCCAACAGGTTGACGAAGGCTACCCCCAAGAAGTTGGGGAAGCCCACCACCGGAGGGAAGTTGCCAAACTCGATCGGCACTGTGAGATAGCCATGGTCGGCATGGATCGCGACAACTAGAGGTCCAAATGTTATTGCCATTGTAGTTATCAGGCTGTGACTTACAAATTCAAACCTCAAAAAGTTAGGATTCTAAGAAGAGGCCATGGGGCCCCAAATCTTGGTGAAAAGATGAAGGGAAGCAAAAGTTCCACCGGGCGTGCCATACTTGTGGACGCACTTTTTGGGATTTCTTCAATTTGTTTGGTTATTCGTTTATTTGTTTATTTATTTCATTTATTTAGTGTGTGGGCGTGCCAGTCACAAAGTGACGATTTATTCGGGTTCCGAAGAAGCCACTGGTGCGCGCCGTCTGACTGATCAGACGATAGTGAGTATCGTGTCGGGACCAAAACCCGCTGTACCGTAAAGGCTGCGACGTTAATTAGATCTCCCCGAAAAGGAGAAAACCCTTGATTAGTCGCCATGAAAAGGGGCCCTATGGCCTAAAATTAACATTGATGAAATGAGATAATAAAATCTCGAACCGCGTTAGAATGCCCCATGTTAGGGTGTAAACATTTGAATCATGTTGGTCGCTTATTGACTATTTCATGTTCAGATAGAGATCCGTATTGAAAGCGTGACGAAGATTGAGATAAAATCCGTGCGAATGTCTACCGAGTGTTCAGCAAGTTTGATAAGAGAGCGTGATTAGATCCCAGTGGAAACAGGTTAGGTTTAGTGAGCTATGGGCCCGGGGCAACATCAAATCATGGCCATATTGGGGTGATCCCCGAGGTCCAAACCCGACTTACCGAGGCATCATCGATATTTCTTTCTCACCGGGTCTGGGGAAGCGAGGCTCCGGAGCGTATATCATTATTCTTGTTATTTGGCTATTCGATTGATTGATTTTTTTCTATTTAAATGCATGGGTGCATTTTTGTTCATTTGTTGTTATTATTACAATTTTCTTTGACTATTATTATTATTATTATTATTTTAATTTTTTCTTGGTTATTCTTTTGACCATTTATTTATTTATTCACTTGTTATTTTTTTATTGTTGTTTCTTTGTATTATTTTTGCTTTTCTTCTTTTTTGTTTTATTTTCCTATTTGTTTTGGAAACAAGAGAGGAAGGGGGTGATCCGACGGGGTGATTGCCGCCAGATCACTCCCCAGTTCTCTTTCTTTTTTTTTTTTGACATGAGAGAGGGTGAATCGGCGGGTGGAGAGAGAGAGAGAGAAGAGAGGAGGGTGCTGATCCGGCGTGCAAACTACCGTCGGATCACCTCTCCCATTCCTCTTTTTTTTGGTTTTGTTGTTCTTGTTTTTTTATGGGGGAGGGTGATCCGGCGGGGCGTGGCAGGCCGCCGGATCACTTCTCCCATGTTTCTTTTCTCTTCTGCCCTTTTTTGCTATTGTTTGAACAGGGCTGCGTTGACGCAACTTACCCCCTACGTCGATGCAGGGGCTTGGGTGGACGCCAGACAGAACCTAGAATAGGGTGGGTCGACCCTATGGGTCGACTCTGTGCTGCGCAGGGCCTTGGGCTCTTCATTCTACACTGTTCTTTGGACAGATTCTTCTTTGTGTTTGAATTATTCACTTAGCAACGTGGATCGAGGAATTTTGAGATGCCTGTCTCTTATTGACCGTCTCATTGCACTCCTTTTGGTCTATCTTTTCTTTCATTTTTAGCAAACAAACCGAACATGCAAACACACACAGACACATATGCCACGCTTGTGATGGAAACAAGGCTCCACATGCATGAAAAGGAGACGTTATACATGTACAAATGTTCAGGGGTGCAGGAGAATTTGTATGCAGTTTAGTGTATGCATGGAGCTTGCAGAGCTCTTTTGTGCAGATTTATGCCTAGAATGATGCCATGTCTCAATGTATATGAGAAAAGGGTACTTAATGTGCAGAGAGTCTCTATTTTTTTTGGTCCATGAGAGTTAAGTAGAAATTTTCATGCAAATGCATATGTGCAACTGGGTTCCAAGTTTGATAACAATTTTATCTGCCTTACATTTGTTCTTCATTCTGCATTTTTTTAGTTGCCATTCTCATATTTTATCACTATCCCATTCTGTTTACATTTTTGTTTGACAAGTTTAGCGATTAGTTCGAGTCCGCGGTGGGAATCCGACCGCATTTCCCCTAGATTCATGACGTTGAGGGGAGTTAAACGGGTGTCCGTCCACGGAAGTCCGAGATGGCCCCAGATTGGCAGGGTTAGTCGAAGGCGGCTATCCCATGACCCGACTTGGGTGTGGAAACCCCGAGGACCAGCCTATGAAGGGCTTCGATAACCCGCGGGCTGCCACGACCTTGATGCCAAGGCGTGACTTAGACTGCGATAGCTAATATTCGCTCCTTCAAGAGGGTGTTCTCCGGGGACCATGCTTGGGAGAAGCAAGCCCCCTGGAACCCCGGAGTGATCAGAAAACCCGATTGCCGAAAAGGAAACAATTCGAAGTTATATGAAAGGGGAAGCACAGTGTTTCCCTGGTGTAGGGAGCCATAGCCAGAACGGTGCCCGTGTGTGATAGGCCTAAGGGCCGGGGTGATCATTGCGGAAAGGAACGACAGCCTCTATGGAAAGAAGAGAAAAGAAGCACGCCCCAGAATCGGGCAAAAGAAATGTGAAGCCATGCCTGAGACAGGGGAGGGGACGAGGATGGAGCCCATCACACATGCCACAATTGAACTTTTTTTCTTATTCACCGTAGGAGCAACATCGATAGAGGAGATATATATTACAGTAAACACTGAAAAAGAAAACCACAAAAAGGTTGAACAGAAAGTGAGGAATACAACGGTGGGGGGGTGGAGGACTGCTCCTTCCCCCCTTGGCCTCACCTCTCCTTTCCTCTTTTTCTTCTTCTTATTTTTGTTCCTCTCTTTTCACGGGCTTTCTTCCTCACACTTCAACTTCTTCGGAAGCACCACCTCTAGGGAACCAGAAGCCGAACCCCTTTGTCTTGGGACCTTGCGTCCTTTTTCAAATGGATGGACGTGAACCCCTTTGAGTCCCCAGTTCTTCCTCTTGTCCTCTACCCTATCGGATGATGTAGATGCCTGTGCGCAGGAGAAGCACAGTAGGTAGCAGGAGTGTCCTCCTGGGATTGGCCGGTGCCAATTGATGGCGACGTCGATGCCGTTTGTGCCATTCGTAACTCCATAGTGGTCCTCACAAGTTTGCCGTTTATGGGCGATTGAGACGATGGGGTGAAACCTCTGGCTGGTCTGCTGGCTAAGCCTGGCTTTACCTGTTGGTTGATGAGGGAGATAATCCTCTTTAGGTAGGGGTCTTTTGTTAACCACTGTACTGGCATTGAATGCCTCTACTGGGAGCCGATTTATTTCAATTTTTTCATCTTTGTTTGTTGATCCGGCACGAGAAGGTGATCCGGCGTGATGGGATGAATAGTGGGATGAAGTGACACTTCTCATTTTTTGTCATCTTCTGTCGCCGGATAGGGTGCTGGGCTTGCCGTCGGTTCAAAGGGTTGGAGGGCCGCCGACTCATGTTGGGTTGGTGGGCCACCGATTCAATGGTTTTGTTTTCAATTTTCTTTTCCTTTTGCTTTTATTCGCCGCTGACTCAAGAAGGGCATGGGCCCTTGGCCACCGGTGCAAGGGGGAGAGGGCTTTAGCGGCCGGATGGGTGGAGCCCTTCTTTTCTTTCTTTCCCTCCATTTTTTGTTTGTTTTGCTTCCTTTCCCCGCAGGATGAGGGTGGCCAAAGTGCCTCCGGATCAGGGGGGTGGCCGATTCAATGGAGAGAGAGGGCTTTAGCCTCTGGTTCACCCTTTTCATTCTCCTTCTTCTTTTTTGTGTGCGTCTGCATGTGTGTCGATGCAGGCAGAGATTGCATCGACGCATCCTGCTGATTGCCTTAGTAGGAAGCTCGTAGGTTCGCGCGTGCATCGACGCACATGATAGGGTGTGTCGAAACACCCTGTTGATCACCTTAGGGTGCGGCTTGCACCTTTACACGTGCGTTGACGCACCCATTGGGTTGCGTCGACGCAGTTGTTGGTTTTAATGTATCCCTTCTTTTGCAAGATGGATGTGATGCCAACTATGATGAAAATATGAGCAAATGATGAAATCAATCAACCTATGAACATATGAATCATGAACCTAGGCAACTAGCACAAGCTCTAGCATGGGCATGCTATCTCAATCAAAACTAAACTAAGCAAATAAAGAAAAGCACACGCCGGGGCGTGGAGCAAGGAAATAAAGGAAAAACACACCGTATAGGTGGAATAAGCAAAGATGAAGAAGAGATATGATGAAAGAGAAAGCTACTGCCCAAACTAAGAAAGGACGTGATCGCCACTAAGATAAAAACAAGCCAAAGGCCTGATAAGTACCTTAGAATAGGAGGATGATGCACCCGCCCACGGGAGAGATAAAATAACCAGGAAACTGCAGCTCTGTCAGATGTAACGGCTGAAGACCGATGCGCCACATAACAGTGACGGCCCTTCGATAAACCGCTACAATACTCTAACGCGTCTGTGCTAGACCGTCAGAAGTTCTGCAGAATAAGAATTGGGACTCTTTTAATCTCCAAGCTTTCCAGCCGGCCAGGAAGCTTGGGTGTCACGCCTCGACGCGGAATATCGGGACCGGCAGTAGAAAATGCTAGTAAGGATAACATGCTAAGCTAAGAATTAACATAGTACCATGAATAGAAATAACTCCAATTCTATTAAAATAACCATCAACGTCTTACAAACTGATTTAAACATAATCAAACATAATCTCTACTCGACTCCGGTACAATAACTAACACCAGTTTTAAGACATAGCTAGATGTAAACCACTAAACCAACTCAACATATCTACTAGCTGAGACACTTCAAGCTATCACTCTCACCCATTCCCATCCATCTGCAAATCTTCACCTGAGCTGCCTGGAAAGGGGGAAACAACTATATGAGCGAACGCTCAGTAGGTAACAACAGGCAAGTGTAAGTGATTAACCAATTAATTACATGTATATGAACGGAAAGAAAAGATATAACGATCGAATGAAACAACGTAATAACAGAAAGTGCTAAAGAATGGAATGGAATAACAATATGACAAGAATGATAAGATTACAAGAATTGCAAGTTTATGAACAATATATATAACATGAATTTACAGGAAATTTGCCAACAAGCAAGAATGTAACCAAGTCAAACACGATTCCAGTAAGATAAAAGATCATTGTCATAGACATCACGCTAGTCATGCACTCGGTGCAATGCCTCACCCTGTCATTACAAACTCCCATGGGCACAAGTACTTTTCGGGCGTTCTCCCCAGGACCAGACCGGGCCCCTATGGTGCGTTGGCATTGATTTATTGGATCCAAGATCCCAAGTTGTCTAGACTTTAATCAAATTAAATGGCCAATTATAATCAAGTATAATCTTACCTCGGAACATCCCAAGGCTAAGTTGAAGAGATACTGTCTAGAATTTCTGTCCAGGAGTTCAAATTATCAAGAACCATCATATTCTTGGCCTCAAAACCATAAAACACGGGGAAAACTAGTCTCTGGAAGACATGCGGTCACTACTGGGCCGCTCAAGGCTTATGCGGTCGACACTGGGCAGCACTAACAGGAACTGGGCTGGGTTTAGCCCTCGGGAGGTCAAGGTTGAACAGCTGCTCACAGACCGCCCTTCTATATGAACGGTTCATATTGGGCCGTACAAGACCAGAAAGTTACAGAATCGAGGCCGGGATGTGTGGTCCTCACAGAGCCGCTCATCGGTTGAACGATCCGCACAGGGTCGTCTGTAAGAAGTACGGTCTATTACTGGCCGCACAACACAGAGCCTAACCAAGAGTTAGAATTTAGCCCAAGTGGGCTCCCGGGCTACCATAGGCAGAGTGAAACTGAACCAGAGTCCAGCCCACTATCTACTGGTCGGCCTAGGGTCCACTGGATTGATCAAAAATAGAATTTAGCCGAAGGTAAATCAAGGATAATCGGCCAAAACCAATTGACATAAGCCAAGGATGAACGGTCTACAAAGGGCCGTGCATTAAGATATGCGGTCTAAACATAGCCACTCAAGTCTCTGTTAATCCAATTCAGATTAACACCAATCACATCGGTTCGATTAAGTTCAAATCAAATCTAGAGGGATAACATGCTCCTAGATTAACGGTTATAATATGCATAAACCTAATAGCCATTCAATTATAAATGATTCACAATTAAAATTGGACATTCACTGGAAAGATGGATCAAGATCAAGCTCAATTGAATAGATCAGCAAGAATTATTTACTGTCATGAATTTACAGTTTATTAAGTGTGTTGCTAACATGCAATTAACTACTAATCTACTAACATAACATGCTAAAATGAAAATTAATCTGCTCTCTAATAGATGTGCGGTCTGTTCAGGACCTTACATCTAAATAGATAGTTTTTAACCGGCCGCACATATCCCCTCAGGTCCGAAGGCCTGCTGGGTATGGATGGTCGGTCTTGTGCTGCTGGATGGGATGTGCGGTTTGGAACTGGCCGTAAAAAGGACATGCGGTTAGGGATAGGCCGCACGTTCCAGGTTCACGAAAAGATATAATGGTCAAAAGAGGGTCGCCCGTCTGAATGTGCGGTCTATAGTATGACCGCACAAGTCAGAACAGGGGTTGAGGAAGACGATCAGAGATCAAAATCTTGGACGGTCAGTATATGGCCGCCTATATGGTTGGGCGGTCTATCGTGAAGCCGCACAACCTTAACAGGTCACCGCCCCTTTCGCCTTGCCCGCCTCCGGCGAGGTTTCTAGGGTCAGAACTAAAACACGAAATTCGCACGATATAAAACATGAAATTTGGGGATTTTACTACCACAAGAAAGAGCACGAAAAACTATACAAGATGCATGAATCAATTTTATGTTTACAGCCTGAAATCACAACTTAATCGAAAAGGAATAATTTTAACCCAAGATGTGACATGCTTCTACTAAAACCTAAAATTCTAGTAGGATACTTGATAGAATTTAGGGCTTTCTACATCAATGGAAAGCTAACACGATGCTGCTTCTAACCATATATCATATTTAGGATTTGGCTTGCTATCACCTACCTGAATCGGATGAAGAAGGAAGGAGAAAGAAAACCAAGGACACCGGTACATGCAGCCTCTATTCGCTCGAGATCTCCCTCGATCTAACTCCTCTGCAGCCGCCACTGGTTCTAAACGATTCTAGGGTTAGAGAGCGTCATTTTAATAGGTCACACACCTTCTGGAGGCTTCTATGTGCGGAGTATTCATCCACGCAAGTTGAGTGCATGTGAATGCCGCTGTAAAGGTTGACTCGATCCAAACTCTGCCGAAAGCATCTCCTAGGGTTAGGGTTTCGAGAGATTAAGAGAGGATAATTGATCCTCTCATCTTGGCCTTTCATTTGCCACCGATTTGGGCTCATATGCTGAATAATGTGAGTGGGATCGTACACATATTTTCGTAACATAGACACATGAAAAATATTGTGCACTCTAGATAACTGAGGTGGTAGTGCCAAACGGTAAGCAACCTCCCCCACTCTTTCCAGAATCTCAAATGGACCAATGTATCTTGGACTCAGTTTGCCCTGAATACCAAACCTTCGAATTCCTCTTATATGAGAGACCTTTAAAAACACATGTTCATCAACCTAAAATTCCAATGCTCTCCTCTTGGTGTCGGCATAACTCTTCTGTCTTGATTGTGCAACTTGCAACTGATCTCTGATAATACGAATGTTCTTGGATGATTCAGAAATGAGATCTGGTCCAAGCCATTGCTTCTCACCTACCTCATCCCAACATAACGGGGATCGACAGCTTCTACCATACAAAGCTTCAAATGGAGCCATTTGAATGTTGGACTGGTAACTGTTGTTATAGGCGAATTCAACCAATGCCAAATGATCACTCCAACTACCTCCAAAGTCAATCATGCATACTCTAAGCATATCTTCCACTATCTGATTGGTCCTTTCAGTCTGTCCGTCTGTTTGTGGATGGAAAGCAATACTGAAATTCAGATGAGTTCCCAAGGACTCTTGCAATCCTTTCCAAAAATGAGAAGTGAATCTGGGGTCTCTATCAGACACAATACTGACTGGTATACCATGTAGTCTTGCCACTTCCTTCATATACAAAGCAGCCAAAACATCAACTGTCCATTTAGGCTTAATGGATAAGAAATGAGCCGATTTTGTCAATCTGTCGACAATCACCCATATTGCATCAAATCCACTACGAGTCCTAGGTAGACCCATAATGAAATTCATGCCAATGCTCTCCCACTTCCATTAGGGTATATCAAGGAGTTTCAATTTCCCTGCTGGTCTGAAATGCTCCGTCTTGACTTTTTGACAAATCAAGCATCTACTTACGAAGTCCGCCACTTCCCTTTTCATATTCGGCCACCAAAAAGATCTTTTCAAATCCTTGAACATTTTAGTACCTCCTGGATGAATGGTGTATCTGGATCTATGAGCTTCCTTGAGGATCTTACTCTTTATCTCAGCTACATCAGGTACACAAGTTCTCCCTTGAAATAACAATCTTCCATCATCAGCCATCATGAAGTCAGGTCTGTTACCCAAGCTTCCCTTGATCTCTACCAACTCCGGGTCATCATCTTGCAGAGATTTGATTTCCATCAGTAATTCGGGCTTAAGTTGAATCTGAGAAATCATAACCCGAACCTTGTCAACATTAAGATCCAAACTAGCTAATTACTCCAACAATTTCCGTTCTTGTAACATGAGGCTTGACAACTTAGCTATAGGCTTGCGGCTTAAGGCATCTGCCACAACATTACCTTTTCTAGGATGATACTCAATGGAGAAATCGAAATCCTTCAAATACTCCAGCCATCTTCGCTGCCTCATATTGAGTTCCTTCTGAGAAAATAAGTTTTTCAAACTCTTATGATCTAAAAACACCGTGAATGCTTCTCCATACAAGTAGTGCCTCCATATCTTCAAGGCGAACACCACTGCTGCTAGCTCCAAATCATGAACATGATAATTTTCTTCATGCTTCCTCAACTGCCTAGAAGAATAGGCTATCACTTTCTCGTGCTGCATGAGTACACACCCTAAACCAATACTTGAAGCATCAGTGTATACAACAAAACCTCCTTGACCAGAAGGTAAAGCCAAAATAGGTGCAGTAGTCAAACATTCCTTCAAGGTCTGGAAGCTTCGCTCGCAATCTTCCGACCAATCAAATTTGATCTCCTTGCGGGTTAATCTTGTCAGAGGTACTGCAATCTTGGAGAAATCTTGAATAAACCTTTGGTAGTAACCTGCTAGGCCTAGGAAACTTCTCACTTCAGTCACATTAGTAGACTTAGCCCAATTCTTTACTGTCTCTACCTTTGAAGGATCAAAAGAAATACCTTCTTTTGTGATGATATGCCCTAGGAAGGACACCTCTTGCAGCCAGAAATCACACTTACTAAACTTGGCATATAACTGATGATCTCTCAATAGTTACAATGTCACCCTCAAATGTTCAGCATGCTCCTCCTCACTCTTAGAATAAATCAAGATATCATCAATGAACACCACGACCCATTGATCAAGATAGGGCCGAAACACATCGTTCATCAGCGGCATGAAAGCTGCAGGTGCATTCGTTAGCCATAAAGGCATTACTACAAATTTGAAATGCCCATACCTGCTGTGGAAGGCTGTTTTATAGATATCCTCCTCCTTAAATCGTAACTGATGATATCCAGATCGAAGGTCGATCTTAGAAAAATATTGAGCTCCTGCTATCTGATCAAATAACTCATCAATCTTTGGCAATGGATATTTGTTCTTGATAGTCAACTGGTTCAATTGCCGATAATCGATGCACAACCTCATCGAATCATCCTTCTTCCGGACGAATAATACAGGGGCTCCCCAAGGAGAAGTACTTGGTCGAATGAACCCTTTCTCAAGCAATTCCATCAACTGTTGCTTTAGTTCCCTTAGCTCCGTAGGAGACATACGATAAGGAGCTTTGGAAATAGGGGTCGCACCAGGAATTAGATCAACAGAAAAGATAACTTCCCTCTCAGGAGGAAGTCATGGTAGTTCCTCAGGAAAGACATCTGGAAAATCTGGGACGACAGAAAAATACTCAATCTCTGTCTTCTGCTCAGGGGTCACAGAAACAAAGGCTAGAAAAGCCTTACATCCTCTTCTCATCAACTTATCAGCTCGAAGAGCCGAAATAAGTGGAACAGACTTATGGTGTTTAATTCCTATAAAAGAAAGTCCAGGGTGTCCGGTGAAAGACACAGAACTAGATCTGCATTGAACATTGGCCTCTTACTTAGCCAACCAATCTGCTCCTAGGATTACGTCATAATCCTTCATGTCCATGCAAACTAAATCAACTGGCAGGTTTTGTTCATTGATCAAGACCTTACTAGAAGGATAGAAATACTTAATTGCTGAACCGGAACCAATAGGAGTAGAAATCTCTAACGGAGAATTCATCAAAAACTGGCTTCGCAGCTAAAGACTTCGCAAATATCTGAGAAATAAAAGAATGAGTGGCACCAGTATCAAAAAGAACAAAAGCTGATTTATCGTGTATAATAAGAGTACCTTCAACAAGTCCACCCTCCTCGGTGGGTCCGGTCTCATCTTCTTGTAGAGCCTGGAGCTTGCCTTGCTGCTTCCTGATTCCTTGCGGTTTCATCAGGGTAGCTTGCTCAGATAATAGGGGGCACTCGGGAATACGGTGCTCCCTACTACCACAACGTAAACAGGAACCCAGCTTGCGCCAGCACTCCTCCATCTTGTGACCTGGGCGGTCACAATACTTGCATACGCCCTTGAATGGAACAATAGGGCCATGTTTCTTGTCTTCAATCTTCGGAATCTTTCCCTTCCACGAACCAGACCCGCTAATAGGCCTCTTCCTGCCATGACCAGGCTTGATGATTCCAGACCCAATATGGTGTTGTTCAATCTTAACACTCTTCCCACGGATTCTCTCCGTCATTTCTAGAGTATCTTCCAACACTTGAGCCTTTCTCACCATCTCGGAATAAGTTGAAATTTTCATCGGTGCCAACTGGTTGATATACTGCAGCTTCAGCCCATTAAGAAAGCGCTTAGCCTTCATCTTCTCGGTAGATATCAAATGAGTAGCCTAACGAGATAGCCGAGAGAATTGAGCTTCACATTCAGCTACGGATAGATTTTGTTACTTCAAAGTAGCAAACTCAGCCGCCTTCTTCTCTTGTACCCGATCAGAGAAATATTTACCATTGAAGAATTCCTCGAACTCCTCCCATGTGACTTGTCTATAACCAAGGGTAGCCTTCACTGCGTCCCACCATGTCCTCGCATCACGTTCAAGTTGAAAGGTCGACAAGAGGACACGTTCCTGATCGCTGCATTGCATCAATTCAAAAATCCTCCCTATCTCTTCAAGCCAGTGCTCGGCTTCATCAGGGTCAGTCTAGCCGCCAAATCGCGGGGGATTCATCCCACGAAATTTTCGATAAAGGTTGCCAGTGCCATGATTTGCAGCTCCTCCTTGAGCCACTTGTTGCAAAGCTTGGGTAAGTCCTTGAACCGTGCGCTGTAAGTTCCTCCATTCTGCCCGTTCTCCTGCCATTGCAAAAGCCTACACGTGGAATAGGTTAAGTTAGGTTCAATTAAGAATAGATAATCGTGCAACGAGATTATTAACTCAACCCCAGTCTTCTACCCAAATCTCACCAGGTTGGGTCCTTAGACTTATAACAAGGTTATAGGTCTTACAGTATAACTTAGGATCCTATAACTTAGAGAACCTAGAGATATAAGAAAATCTAGGCTCTGATACCACCAAATTGTCACACCCCGACGCGGAATATCGGGACCGACAGTAGAAAATGCTAGTAAGGATAACATGCTACGATAAGAATTAATATAATACCATGAACAGAAATAACTCCAATTCTATTATAATAACCATCAACGTCTTACAAACCGATTTAAACATAATCAAACATAATCTCTACTTGACTCCGGTACAATAACTAACACCAGTTCTAAGACATAGCTAGATGTAAACCACTAAACCAACTCAACATATCTACTAGCTGAGACACTCCAAGCTATCACTCTCACCCATTCCCATCCATCTGTGAATCTTCACCTGAGCTGCCTAGAAAGGGGGAAACAACTATATGAGCGAACGCTCAGTAGGTAACAACAGGCAAGTGTAAGTGATTAACCAATTAATTACATGTATATGAATGGAAAGAAAAGATATAACGATCGAATGAAACAACGTAATAACAGAAAGTGCTAAAGAATGGAATGGAATAACAATATGACAAGAATGATAAGATTACAAGAATTGCAAGTTTATGAACAATATATATAACATGAATTTACAGGAAATTGACCAACAAGTAAGAATGTAACCAAGTCAAACACGATTCAAGTAAGATAAAAGATCATTGTCATAGACATCACGCTAGTCATGCACTCGTGCAATGCCTCACCCTGTCATTACAAACTCCCATGGGCACAAGTACTTTTTGGGCGCTCTCCCCAGGACCAGACCGGGCCCCTATGGTGCGTTGGCATTGATTTATTGGATCCAAGATCCCAAGTTGTCTAGACTTTAATCAAATTAAATGGTCAATTATAATCAAGTATAATCTTACCTCGGAACATCCCAAGGTTAAGTTGAAGAGATACTGTCCAGAATTTCTATCAAGGAGTTCAAATTATCAAGAACCATCATGTTCTTGGATTCAAACCCATAAAACACGGGGAAAACTAGTCTCTGGAAGACATGCGGTCACTACTGGGCCGCTCAAGACTTATGCGGTCGACACTGGGCCGCACTAACAGGAACCGGGCTGGGTTTAGCCCTCAGGAGGTCAAGGTTGAACGGCTGCTCACAAGCCGCCCTTCTATATGAACGGTTCATATTGGGCCGTACAAGACCAGAAAGTTACAGAATCGAGGCCGGGATGTGTGGTCCTCACAGAGCCGCTCATCGGTTGAACGGTCCGCACAGGGCCGTCTGTAAGAAGTACGGTCCATTACTGGCCGCACAACACAGAGCCTAACTAAGAGTTAGAATTTAGTCCAAGTGGGCTCCCGGGCTACCATAGGCAGGGTGAAACTGAACCAGTGTCCAGCCCACTATCTACTGGTCGGCCTAGGGTCCACTGGATTGATCAAAAATAGAATTTAGCCGAAGGTAGATCAAGGATAATCGGCCAAAACCAATTGACATAATCCAAGGATGAACGGTCTACAAAGGGCCGTGCATTAAGATATGCGGTCTAAACATAGCCGCTCAAGTCTCTGTTAATCCAATTCAGATTAACACCAATCACAGCGGTTCGATTAAGTTCAAATCAAATCTAGAGGGATAACATGGTCCTAGATTAACGGTTATAATATGCATAAACCTAATAGCCATTCAATTATAAATGATTCACAATTAAAATTTGACATTCACTGGAAAGATGGATCAAGATCAAGCTCAATTGAATAGATCAGCAAGAATTATTTACTGTCATGAATTTATAGTTTATTAAGTGTGTTGCTAACATGCAATTAACTACTAATCTACTAACATAACATATTGAAATGAAAATTAATCTGCTCTGTAATAGATGTGCGGTCGGTTCTGGACCTTACATCCAAATGGATGGTTTCTAACCGGCCGCACATATCCCCTCAGGTCTGAAGGCCTACTGGGTATGGACGGTCGATCTTGTGCCGCTGGATGGGATGTGCGGTCTGAAACTGGCCGCAAAAAGGACATGCGGTTAGGGATAGGCCGCACGTTCCAGGTTCAAGAAAAGATATAACGATCAAAAGAGGGCCGCCTGTCTTAATGTGCGGTCTATCGTATGGCCGCACAAGTCAGAACAGGGGTTGAGGAAGACGATCAGAGATCGAAATCTTGGACGGTCAGTATATGGCTGCCTATATGGTTGGGCGGTCTATCGTAAAGCCGCACAACCTTAACAGGTCGCCGCCCCTTTCGCCTTGCCCTCCTCCGGCGAGGTTTCTAGGGTCAGAACTAAAACACGAAATTCACACGATATGAAGCATGAAATTTTGGGCTTTTACTACCACAAAAAAAAGCACGAAAAACTATACAAGATGCATGAATCAATTTTATGTTTACAGCATGAAATCACAACTTAATCGAAAAGGAACAATTTTAACCCTAGATGTGACATGCTTCTACTAAAACCTAAAATTCTCGCAGGATACTTGATAGAATTTAGGACTTTCTACATCAATGGAAAGCTAACACGATGCTGCTTCTAACCATATATTATGTTTAGGGTTTGGCTTGCTATCACCTACCTGAATCGGATGAAGAAAGAAGGAGAAAGAAAACCAAGGACGCCGGTACACGTAGCCTCTATTCGCTCGAGATCTCCCTTGATCTAACTCCTCTGCAGCCGCCGCTGCTTCTAAACGATTCTAGGGTTAGAGGGCTTAATTTTAATAGGTCACACACCTTCTGGAGGCTTCTATGCGCGGAGTATTCGTCCATGCAAGTCGAGTGCATGTGAATGCCGCCGTAAAGGTTGACTCGATCCAAACTCGCCGAAAGCATCTCCTAGGGTTAGGGTTTCGAGAGATTAAGAGAGGGTAAATGATCCTCCCATCCTGGCCTTTCATTTGTCACCGATTTGGGATCATTTGGTGGAGTAATGGGCTCGAATTTGGCGTTTCATGGTATGGTTAACTAAGTGTTCAATTTGGGCTTAAACCACTAATTCGGCCTACTTACAGATTTTATTTGGGTTGGCCACAGAATACAAGTTTGTTAAACGTGTTATCCTCTACAAGAATATAATTTTTCTAATTTTTTATAAAATAGTCAAAATCTAGCTTATTCTATTTATTAAGGGATTATTTTAATTAATTTCTAATTAATTTCAAATAAATTTTAAATTAATTTCTAAAAGAAATTGGGGTATTACATTGGACCTCGTGCTAAGGACTCTGTAGACCTGCAAAAGAATGTAGATCACAAGAAAAATAACCCCAAATTAGCCCTTTAACAAAGTAGTATCAATAAACCAAAGAAACTTAAGAACATGCAAAAGGAGAGGGAAATACCAAGGAGGTTAGTTTTTTAACCCCTCTGGGGCATTTTAAAAGATGGGAGGATGTTTTGAATGAATGCAGAAGATGCAAGAACGGGGCAAAGGAAGAGGCACAATGCTATGATGCTTAGAAGAGGGAAAGAGAGACTAAGAAAATGATGTGACTGAACAAAACCCTTGGAAACAATACTCCCTGGACTTTGAAACAGATGGACGTGGAAAGCAGCCCTCCTTGGTTGGTTCTAGCTGCAGGATGCGGCAGCACTTCGACGCAAACTTCAGATGTCTCCTCTCCAAGCCACGAAGTCAAGGGTTCAATTTATAGACCCTCAAACTCTCAGGTCGAGCAGAGGATAATCCAGCTAGAAAGTAGGACGTTTCTTAGCAAAGTCTTGAAGATAATGCTCCCAAGAGTCCATAGAAATAAACAGAAGGTTCTAAGGATCAGATTTGGAAGAGAAATCAAGGAATCAAACTCTTAATTCGACCACGGAGTAGCAGAGAAAGAGCAGTTCTGTTAGAACTCTCTGTTTGATGTAACGATTTGACGATAGACCGCCACAAGGATGTAACGCTCCAGGAAGAGACCGTTACAGAACCTTATCCATTAGAAGATAAGATCAACATGCGAAGTTGACGAACTCAGGACTCTAGATGAATGTAACGGCCAAGGGTAGACACGTCACAAAAAGGTAATGGCCGCACGATAAATCGTCACACCCAATGGATAAGCTAATGGATAAGCTTTGAAAGAAAACCTCGGTCTTAAGGACTCTGGAGGAATGTAACAGATCAAGGTGGATGCGTCAGAGGCTTGTAACGCGCCAGGAATGATGCGTTAGAGATAAGGAGGCAAAATGAAATGAAAGTTTGCTAAGCTTCGCCCAGCGGAAAGAGATGAAGAACCAGACCCAACCAAGGAGACATGACCCATAAAATAGACCTCAAATTGACCAAGAAGGCTCAATAAAGAATGAACAACTTGGAGCATCATTAAAATGAATAAGAGATGACCCAACTTATTGGTCATAAAACGGGTGTCAACAGCAGCCTTACTGATCGCCTTAGTAGGTAGCCTACAGCTCACGCCTACGTCGACGCGGCCAGGGGTTGCGTCGACGCAACCTTCCTTTCTTTTCTCCATTTCCTTTGCTTGGTTTGGCGAGGCTCGGAGTTCTTGCTAATGAATTTCAGGTGTCCACACCCTCACACCAGCTTGGCACACCGAGGCCACCACAATTAAAGATTCAAAGGATCTATCCGTGATGGCAGTTGATGAGCTAGTGGAATCGCTCATGACCTACGAGCTTAATCTGAAAAGGAATGAGGAGGATCATAAGAAAAAGAAACTAGTGGCTCTCAAGGTTTCTGAGAGTACCGACAAGTCCAAGGAAGATGATGAAGACAACCTCCAAGAAGACCACCTGTGTGACCATGCTCTACTCACTAGGCAATTTAAGAAGTTCCTAAGAAGTAAAGGTAAATTCCAGAATAAGAAGAGGATGCCACATGTAAACAGAGTCTCCAATCTCAAACCTGATCAAATTAAAAGATCTGACAAAGTCATCTGCTATCAATGCAAGAAACCCGAGCATATGCGATGAGAATGCCCCGAGCTGCTCAAGAAGATGACCAAGGCCAAGGGAAAGACAGACGCCCAAGGCAATGATATGCACTTGGGGCGATGACTAGGAGGAAGATGAAAGCTCCTCTACAAAAGAAGAAGAAGATGACCTCTCCTTGATGGTGAATGCGAGTGAAGATCAGGTAAACACTCCCTTTGAGAACTTTTCAATTGAAGAATGGGAGAATGCGTATGCTAATCTGTTTGAAAAATATGAGATCTATAAGAAAGAAAACAAGCAGTTGAAGAAGAAAATTAATGCATTAGCTCATGATAATCCAGTCACAAAAAATCTGGAGATTCTAAAAGCTGAGAATGAAAAACTAAGAAAGCAAATCGAGGAATCTGGATCTAACTGCTCAGAACTGAAAATCATAAAAGAAGAAAATGATAATCTTAGAAAATAGTTAGACCAAGTTAAGTTGAGATGCCAGGAATGTGAAAGAAAAAACCAACTTAACATTGAAAACTGTGAAGCCATATATGCTGTAAATGCTGAATTGTAAAAGAATTTTGAGAAGGCTAAGAGTGAGTTGAAGGACAAGCAATCTGTCTGGGAAAAAAATGGTTCAGGGTCAGTCCAATCTTGATGTGGCGGGCGCCTGCATCTCATGTTGAGATTTCGCCACCTCTTAATATATTCCATGGCTTTTTCATCATTCTTCTACCTAGTTGCATAGAGTTCGGACACGGTCACCTCTCTTTCAGCGACGTGGAACCTTTCCCAGAATTTTCGTTGCATATCCAGCCAGTCTCTGATGGACCCGACTGGCAAGTTCGAGTACCACTCGAAGGCGAGCCCTGTGAGTGAGGTCCCGAAGAACTTCAATAGGTAGGACTCATTTGTAGCCAAATCACCCATCACGTTGATGTAGTAGGCTACATGTTCTTTCAGCGAGCCTTGCCCATTGAATTTATTGAATTTCGGGGGTTTATTGATGCCCGGAGGCAATCTTTTAGTAGCATGATGGATAGGGTAAGGTACCTTGTACGCATCAAAAGCGGCATAATCATCACTGTCTATATCGGCCAACTTCTTCTCGATCATTTGTTTTATCATCAGTTTGTTCATTATCGCCGGGTCGACCGGGCCTAGGCAGGAGTGAGCTTGTCGCATCTGTGGCGTTATTAGTGCCATTGCTTGAGGTGTAGCAGCAGTCCCCTGACATTGAGGGGCAGGGTGCGGTATCGGGGTCATGCCCCTAATGTAATCGGGTGCCGGCTGAGAGGCCGTTATCTAAGGTGAAGCCTTGAACTCATCGGTGCCTTGCTGCAAAGTTTCAGGAGGGGCCTCGACTTGCTTCGAGATCGAGGCATGCGTGCTCAGCTCGCTGAGTTACTTTTTTAGTGTTTTGGCCTCTTGCTTGTATCTTTGGAGCAGCATCATCATGGCCGGATCGTCCATGGAGGAGCTGGGAGCCTGACATCCCCCTTCCAGCGGAACGTCTGGAGACGACGCTGGTCCTTCGCCGTCATATTCAGTGGTGACCACATTTGCAGTCATCGTGCCTAGATCTACAATTGTTTCACTAGCGAGGGCTTGTATTGCTTCAGCCGTAGCCATCTTTCTTCTGGTGATAGGACCTGGCCCTCCGGTGAGCCTGGTCACCTCATCATGATCTTCGGACGAAGCCCCATAGTGGCTGGTCACTCCAGCCATGTTGCAGGTAAACATCTGAAGCTACCTGCTTCTCCGTATCACCTTCCTGACCGGCTGACCAGGGAAGGTCAATCTATCAAACATCAAAATCCCAGGTGTAGTCTCTTCGTAGAGGGGCGGCCCACAGTAGCCCGACTCTGCATCTTCTATTACTTCCGGGTCAGCTAGTCACTCCAGGCCCTTCTTTGCAGCATTCGCAGCTTCTAGGGGTTGCCGCGTCCCCAAAGAGGTGTTTCCGAGACCATGGGAGTGCCCCCGGGCAACCCGAGTAATATCATTTCGCCCTTCAGCAGGGCAGATCATAGGTTGTGGCACTCTGACTTGTGCCGGAGATTTGTAGGTGAGCCAGCTTTATCTAATCGTACTGCCATGCTTTTCATCATGTAAGCAGGTATTCGCCTGTCGAACGCAGGCCTGGGATGCTGGTTTATGAGACGCCTGGACCGACACCTCGGTCTTTTCTTCTTTATCTTATTCTTCTCTTGCGAGCCTGGCAACCATGACAGGACTCAATGGAGTAGAAGTCGGGGCCCGTGGCTGCTTGGGCACCCAAATTTGTCTGAATCTGGTTGGTTTTGGGGGCAACCCTCCCTTTGATTTGGACTCGACGTGGTCCATTTTGCGTTGGGCCAGCGCTTGGAAGGAATTATGCACTGGCACGGTTGAGATCACCATGTCGGGCATGATCTTAGCCTACTGGCCGTTCAGGAAAACACAGACGCCTTCGATGAGTAAGGATTTTCCCAAAGTGGAGATGTAGCGACCCGGATTCCGGATACCCGGTGCACCCGGTATAAATACCGAATACACGTGATACCACATGGGACCCGCGAGGCCTCCCAAGCGCGGGAAAGCGCCGAAGGGAAAAAGGAGTGTGTGGAATACATTGAAGCCAGCAGATATAACAGTAAGCAATTAAATTTCATTAGATTGGATTGCTAAAGTAGCAGAATTAAAATTACCTTTTTATTAAACATTCAAATTTAAAATTATACACCAAAGTCCAGACAAAAGGAAAGACAACAAGTCTAGCACAGTACAGTCTGACCGGAAAGAAACGCACACAAGAGTCGGGGGAAGCCCGACGCAGGTATAGCTGGCAGCTACAGCAAACGCGCTCCACCAAGGACAGCAGAGGCAGACGGCGAAACCCACCTGAAAAGCAGGGGTGAGTCTCAACAGAAACTCAGTAGGGGTCACGCAGATCCCCACTGGAAAAACGCACAGTGCAACGGAAGCAGCAGAAACAACGAGTGCAGCAAAGCAGGAAAAGCTACACTACAAAGCTGTAAATAGAATAGGAGTCCCAAGGAACGGCACCAACTGCGAGTGACTAGTCACGGCCACGCCCGTCGGCGCAAGTCCCCAATCCCTGACCACGTGTGCACACACTGACCACTACCTAGGGCAGGCCTCTAGCTAGTATTCCCCTCGGTAGGACACTACCGCTGGTCGGGGCCTACGGAACTAGCTTAAAAACCGTACGTACCAAACGCAACAAGAAAAAACCCCTCCACCACTCCCGGTGGGTCGGCAAACAGCCTAGGGCTACAACCAGGGGAGGCTCACAAGGCACGAACTCTAAAACACAGGCGCTACAGCACAGACAGCTAAGAAAAGCCCTGTCTCGTGCACAACAAAGCACCCAGGCAGTCAAATAACCGCCAACAGACTCAGGACTAGGCAACTAGACCTACAATGTAACGATCCCTGAGCCGGACGACTCAAAGGCAAGATCGTCACAAACAGCGGAACAAGCCGCCAATCGGTCTAATCCTAAGCCAGAAGAAACGACGCTCCGCAGAAAACCACACACGGAGACCTGAGGGAAATACCAAGAACCCTCAGCACAGCTGGACACGTAAACCGAGGTAGAACAATACCTCGAAGCATCCAGAAGCAGTGTCTCGGACAGGATAGAACCACCAAGACACGCACAAACAAGTTCCCACGTCAACCACTGGGTCAAACCGGGTTGACCTGAACCAAACAACAGCAACATGTAAAAGTAGGATCAAGAATCCTACCACAAGTAAGAAGACTCCTGGCTACCTTACAACGTAATCTTAGCCCTCATAGGACGTCAGGAGACATCCACGGGACAACGGGCAGACCACAAGGCCAAGCCAAGACACACAGGAATCAACGGGCGGAAAATAAAGGCACAAGGAATGTAACGCACCAGCCTTAGACCGCTACAAGCAAGCGACGGTTTAGCCTAGGGCCGTTACTTCCCAAACAACGGACGGGAATCAATCCGTCACGCACACCACCCTGACAAACCTACAAAACCACACTAAAGCCAAGTAACGCACAACACCAGGCGCGTTACAACCGAACGACGCACGGGGGTAGGCGCGTTATTCTCAACGTGCACAGCCACCCTCAACCAAAGCGAAGTAACGCGCAACATCAGGCGCGTTACAACCAAACAACGCGGCAGGGGAGGGGCGTCAGAGCCAAACGACGCACGGGGGCAGGCGCGTTACTCTCAACGTGCATAGCCACCCTCAACCCAGCATAAAACAAAAAACGACGGCCAAGAGCAGGCGCGTTGTACCACAACGACGCATGGGGGCACAAGCACTACATCCAACGGGCACAGCCACCCAAGCTCGGCCAAAATAGAATGTAACGGCCAGGGGCAGGCGCGTTACACTCAAACAACGCATGGGGGTACGACCACTGGAGGCACCGCCTCAACAGGTCAAACGTCCGTCAAACATCAAGTAACGGCCAGGGCAGGGCGCGTTACATCCATCTAACGCACTGGGTTAAGCGCGTTAGATCAACCGACTCAACCCCAACACAAAACGACGAAGGCGAAGTAACGCACTAGCCTAGGCGCGTTACAAGGAAGCGACGCGCCACCCTAGGGCCGTCACATTCCCAAAAGCCAGAAAACTTAAAAACATCAAATGAAGTAACGGTCTGTCGTAGGACCGTCAGAAGCAAGTAACGACCACTGGAATGACCGCTACTTCCCATACGGCGGGAAAACAGAGGAACGGCCAAATCGGCCCGTTCCACGCCCCATTCACGCCGAAACGCAAGGGAAACACACCTAAACGACAAATAACAACATCAGGGGACTCAAAACCCCACATGCAAGCTCAAAAATGCAAGATCCGGGCGATTTAGACAAATCGACCCTAAGTGGGTCACTGAGGTTCCCGGGCTTCTACCGGCCTCGAATGAACACCAAATCACACGAAATCAACGTGGATGGGATCCTAACATCCAAGTGGTCAGTTAGAAACTAACTACGCCGCAAATGGTCGCCGTTTACCGGCCGACCCTAAAAACCACGAAAATCACGGTTTAGGCAAAACAAGCCCAAACTCGGTCGTTTCCTTGCCGAACGCCGTGCAATGGCAGGGAAAACGAAGAGGACGAACTAAGGATCAGTCACCCTACCTCCACTGAAGAAACCGTGCCCCGAAGGGACTAAACCATGCCGAAAACCACTCGCGAACCGATTTCACCGGCTTTGAATCCACTGTTTGGGATCGCGCCAGAATCGATCTGATCCTCGCCCCATCGCGCACCTCCACAGCTCCACCTCGTCGCCACCTCACCCACGAGCGCCCCCGTCTACAGCCGGAGCCGGATGGGAGAGAGAACGAGAGAGAACGGGAGAGAGAGAGAGTGAGATCGCGAGAGTGAGGAGAGAGAGAGAGGAAAAGAAATAAAAAGAAAAGAAATTAGGAAATTTTCCTAATTTTCGAGAATTCTGAAAATGCGTCGAAAATGCACAAATTCAGAAAAATATGCAAAAATAGCCAAAACGACCGGCTCGAAGAGTACATCGTCGCTGCAGCACCCACGAGTTCGAGAATTGACAAATAAACTCACTGTAGGGTTCCGTAACTAGTATGTGAGAAAAACCCACACGGCTCGTCAAACTCAACTCGGAAGCCACAAAAGCGAACCGAAACTCAACGAAACCAATCCGAAACAGATCCAAAAGATCCAGCAGAGATCCAACAAGACCTGCAAACGATCCATCAAGATCCAGGGCGTTACATCCTCCCCTCCTTTAAGAAATTTCGCCCTCGAAATTAAGGACTAACAAAGGAGAAGCAAGGGAAGAAAACCCAACAATACAACCACGAAAAATGACACAAATCTCGAGAAAACACAGCTCAGAGGAACACTGTCAGACCACAATTACAGGTACACCCTCAGCTTCCAAGACAGCAAGTTCACAGCACGAGCATAGCACCAAAGTGAACACATCTGACACCTCCGAAGCAAAGGCAATGTCGCTTTACGTCTCACCAGGAACGGAGACGACTGCCACAACAACCAAGAATCAACACCGAAAAACACAATGACAGAACGGCAAGCGGCAGCTTACACAAGGAGACACAGTCCTCACAGCTGACAGCTCGCAACATCATCGGCTCCAGTGCCAAAGGCAACAGGGGACACCTAGCACACAGGACGCCAACGACCAAAGCACCACTGGACCACAAGCACCATCAAGTCAGTCCTCACTCAGATATTACATCTGATCAAGTCGCAAGCTAACTCCACCAAAGAAAAGGGAGCACAGCAAAGCCAACTGACAAGACAATGGTCCAAGGCAAGAACACAAAATCATAAAGAAATAGCGCTCACAAAAACAACACAATGGCAACACCTACAAGATTCTGGCTCCACACAACACGCAGGGCCAAGGAACACCACTGCAAGCAGGGTCACATCAAGGCACAGAACAGCTGAACACATGACCACACGGGAACATGTCACGCATCAGATTGCTCACCAAGGAAAAGACCCACAACAATGAGAAGCGACAACACTCTCGGGGAACGTATCTCAAGGACTAGCAACACGCCTCGAGAGCACAACACCCAAGAAAAGACATGCAGAGCAAAAGGGTACTCAATCAGCAGGAATGCCGACAAATTCCCCAACACTCGCAAATGCCAATGCCAACACAAAAAAACCACAAACAATGGCACGGCAACAGACAAAGTCAAGGCACGAGAAGCCAAGATGAAGTCACATCGAGAAAGAACAAACCTCTCGACGAGTGGGTAGCCAACCCACACACTTCCGCTGCACTCTCAACAACACGCACAGGCAACAAAATAACATCGGTAATCGCACCTCAGCACATGCCAGACGTCATCACAATCAACAAAGATCACAATTAACACCCCATGAGCACCGATCTCGCGAACAACCGATCACAAAGAGCCTAAGTGCAACAAAGGAAGAGCACCAGCTTCAGCACAAAGCACGCGGAAAGAGCTAATCTCAGTTTACCTTCACGTCCTAGAACAACAAATGAGCCTTCACAAGACATCGGCCGCTGGACACGGCACGACAAATACGGTACACTACAGCTCTTAACACCATTACGGAGTCCAAAGCCAAGCAACCGTACCACAAGGAGCAGATCAGGCTCAAAACAAAGCTGTCCACACTTAAGTAGACACATGACAAAGGCACAACCAAGACAGCAATTCCAAGGCTAACCTCGAAAAAGCTTCACCAAGAAGAACGAGAAGCAACAAGCTCGACAACAACAGCTCACCAGGAAGGGAAAATCCTAGGTTCACTCGAGCAACTTCTCAATCGAGGCAACACGATAATCGAGACAACCGAAATAACGATGCATCAGGAGCTACACAGACTCAAGCTGGGACAACCAAAGCAACGTAAGAATGTGCATCGCCATCACACCAACGCTAAAAGTCATAAGCCACCTGAGCAAAAGCACAGAAAACAGCTCGAACAAGGCACTGCAGGTTCATGCCAACCGACAAACACTGCCAAGTGCAACACGATCGAGACCAACTTCAAAGCCGAACGAAGCACCACGTCACATCCAGACGGGAGCAAAACCATCTCGTACAGTGCCAACCAAGCACGTACAAGACCACATAAGAAAAGCACCGCGATAAACATCGCAACACCTACGCCAGCAAGAGACTGTACTGGACCTTAAGGACTCTGGTAACTGTATATCTGGATTTCCATGTATTTCACACGACAATGATCTGAAAGCTCAGAAAAGAAACTCCGAACATCTCAGAACACTGCTCTGATACCAACTGTAGTGACCCGAATTTCGGATACCCGGTGCACCCGGTATAAATACCGAATACACGTGATACCACATGGGACCCGCGAGGCCTCCCAAGCGCGGGAAAGCACCGAAGGGAAAAAGGAGTGTGTGGAATACATTGAAGCCAGCAGATATAACAGTAAGTAATTAAATTTCATTAGATTAGATTGCTAAAGTAGTAGAATTAAAATTACCTTTTTATTAAACATTCAAATTTACAATTATACACCAGAGTCTAGCCCAAATGAAAGACAACAAGTCTAGTACAGTACAGTCTGACCAGAAAGAAACGTACACAAGAGTCGGGGAAAGCCCGACACAGGTACAGCTGGCAGCTATAGCAAACGCGCTCCACCAAGGACAGCAGAGGCAGACGGCGAAACCCACTTGAAAAGCAGGGGTGAGTCTCAACAGAAACTCAGTAGGGGTCACGCAGATCCCCACTGGAAAAACGCACAGTGCAACGGAAGCAGCAGAAATAATGAGTGCAGCAAAGCAGGAAAAGCTACACTACAAAGCTGTAAATAGAATAGGAGTCCCAAGGAACGGCACCAACTGCGAGTGACTAGTCAGGGCCACGCCCGTCGGCGCAAGTCCCCAGTCTCTTACCACGTGTGCACACACTGACCACTACCTAGGGCAGGCCTCTAGCTAGTATTCCCCTCGGTAGGACGCTACCGCTGGTCGGGGCCTACGGAACTAGCTTAAAAACTGTACGTACCAAACGCAACAGGAAAAAACCCCTCCACCACTCCTGGTGGGTCGACAAACAGCCTAGGGCTACAACCAGGGGAGGCTCACAAGGCACGAACTCTGAAACACAGGCGCTACAGCACAGACAGCTAAGAAAAGCCCTGTCTCGTGCACAAAAAAGCACCCAGGCAGTCAAACAACCGCCAACAGACTCAGGACCAGGCAAGTAGACCTACAATGTAACGATGCCTGAGTCGGACGACTCAAAGGCAAGATCGTCACAAACAGCGGAACAAGCCGCCAATCAGTCTAATCCTAAGCCAGAAGAAACGACGCTCCGCAGAAAACAACACACGGAGACCTGAGGGAAATACCAAGAACCCTCAGCACAGCTGGACACGTAAATCGAGGTAGAACAATACCTCGAAGCATCCAGAAGCAGTGTCTCGGATAGGACAGAACCACCAAGACACGCACAAACAAGGTCCCACGTCAACCACTGAGTCAAACTGGGTTGACCTGAACCAAACAACAGCAGCATGCAAAAGTAGGATCAAGAATCCTACCACAAGTAAGAAGACTCCTGGCTACCTTACAACGTAATCTTAGCCCTCATAGGACGTCAGGAGACATCCACGGGACAACGGGCAGACCACAAGGCCAAGCCAAGACACACAGGAATCAACGGGCGGAAAACAAAGGCACAAGGAATGTAACGCACCAGCCTTAGACCGCTACAAGCAAGCGACGGTCTAGCCTAGGGCCGTTACTTCCCAAACAACGGACGGGAATCAATCCGTCACGCACACCACCCTGACAAACTTACAAAACCACACTAAAGCCAAGTAACGCACAACACCAGGCGCGTTACAACCGAACGACGCACGGGGGTAGGCACGTTATTCTCAACGTGCACAGCCACCCTCAACCAAAGCGAAGTAACGCGCAACGTCAGGTGCGTTACAACCAAACAACGCGGCAGGGGAGGGGCGTCAGAGCCAAACGACGCACGGGGGCAGGCGCGTTACTCTCAACGTGCACAGCCACCCTCAACCCAGCACAAAACAAAAAAAGATGGCCAGGAGCAGGCGCGTTGTACCACAACGATGCATGGGGGCACAACCGCTACATCCAACGGGCACAGCCACCCAAGCTCGGCCAAAACAGAATGTAGCGGCCAGGGGCAGGCGCGTTACACTCAAACAACGCACGTGGGTACGACCGCTGGAGGCACCGCCTCAACAGGTCAAACGTCGGTCAAACAGCAAGTAACGGCCAGGGCAGGGCGCGTTACATCCATCTAACGCACTGGGTTAAGCACGTTAGATCAACCGACTCAACCCCAACACAAAACGACGAAGGCGAAGTAACGCACTAGCCTAGGCGCGTTACAAGGGAGCGACGCGCCACCCTAGAGCCGTCACATTCCCAAAAGCCAGAAAACTTAAAAACATCAAACGAAGTAACGGTCTGTCGTAGGACCGTCAGAAGCATGTAACGGCCACTAGAACAACCGCTACTTCCCATACGGCGGGAAAACAGAGGAACGGCCAAATCGGCCCGTTCCACGCCCCATTCACGCCGAAACGCAGGGGAAACACACCTAAACGATAAATAACAACATCAGGGGACTCAAAACCCCACATGCAAGCTCAAAAACGCAAGATCCGGGCGATTTAGACAAATCGACCCTAAGTGGGTCACCGAGGTTCCCGGGCTTCTACCGGCCTCGAATGAACACCAAATCACACGAAATCAACGTGGATGGGATCCTAACATCCCAGCGGTCAGTTAGAAACTAACTACGCCATAAATGGTCGCCGTTTATCGGCCGACCCTAAAAACCATGAAAATTACGGTTTAGGCAAAACAAGCCCAAACTCGGTCATTTCCTTGCCGAACGCCGTGCAATGGCAGGGAAAACGAAGAGGACGAAGTAAGGATCATTCACCCTACCTCCACCGAAGAAACCGTGCCCCGAAGGGACTAAACCACACTGAAAACCACTCGCGAACCGATTTCACCGGCTTTGAATCCACCGTTCGGGATCGCGCCAGAATCGATCCGATCCTCGCCCCATCGCGCACCTCCACAGCTCCACCTCGTCGCCACCTCACCCACGAGCGCCTCCGTCTGCAGCCGGAGCCGGAAGGGAGAGAGAACGAAAGAGAACGGGAGAGAGAGAGTGAGATCGCGAGAGTGAGGAGAGAGAGGAAAAGAAATAAAAAGAAAAGAAATTAGGAAATTTTCCTAATTTCTGAAAATTCCAAAAATGCGCCGAAAATGCACAAATTCAGAAAAATACGTAAAAATAGCCAAAACAACCGGCTCGAAGAGTACATCGTCGCTGCAGCACCCACGAGTTCGAGAATTGACAAACAAACTCACCGTAGGGTTCCATAACTAGTACGTGAGAAAAACCCACACGGCTCGTCAAACTCAACTCGGAAGCCACAAAAGTGAACCGAAACTCAGTGAAACCAATCCGAAACAGATCCAAAAGATCCAGCAGAGATCCAACAAGACCTGCAAATGATCCATCAAGATCCAGGGCGTTACAGGAGAGCCGGCTTTACAGTGTGCCGGCATTCTTCCTGGCCCCCCTCCTGGCAGTCGGTGTGCGCCTCTTGCCATTTGAAGCGTGGGAGTCAGCGTGGTGGATGTAGCAGCCCACCGCTTCGATCTTCTTTGGCGTCGCCATTGCAGCAGCGATGGGCTTCATCTCTTGGGCGTCCATGAGTTCCACGAATGCTACTCCCAGAAAGTTGGGGAAGCCAAGAACGGGAGGAAAGTCGTCGAACCGGATCGACATGGCGAGGTAGCCATGCTCGGCATGGCTGACAACCATGAGCGGTCCGAACGTGATTGCCATTGAAATCATTGGAAAGCAACCTCCATGCAACTTCAAAACAAGGAGTTAGAATCTTAGGAAGAGGCCGTTGGGCCCCTAATCCTGGCGAGAAGATGAAAGGAGGCATTAGCCCCACCGGGCATGCAAGACTTGTGGATGCACTTTTTATCGCTCATCTTTTTGTATCATTTATATCATTTTTTAGTTTATTAGTGCGTGGGCGTGCCAGTCACGAAGTGATAATTTATTCGGGCTCCAAATCGGGACAATCCGCAACCACTGGTGCGCGCCATCTGACTTGTCAGACGATAGTGGGTATTGTGTCGAGACTAGAACCTGTCGTGCCATAAAGGTCATGATGTTAATTACATCCTCTCGGAGAGGAGAAAACCTTTGAATAATTGCCATGAGAAAGGGCCCTATGGCATGGAATCATTGTTAATGAAATAGATGAAGGATATCTTAAATTGCATAAGAGCACCCCATATCAAGGGGTTAAACCATTCAAATCATGTTGGTCATTTATTGACCGTTTCTTGTTCGGACAAGAGTCCGAGTTGGAAACATAACAAGTATGTAGAAATTATTCGGGCAAATGTGTGTTGAGGCACGTCAATTTTGATATTTGAACAATGAAGAATCGGGGTCAGACCCTAGTAAAAAGAAAAACAAAGTTAGATTTAGTGTGTTATTGGCCCGGGGGCAAGGTCGTCCATGGCCATAATGGGGTGGTCCTCGAGGGCCAAGCAGGACTTGCGAGGGCATCGTCAATATCTCCTTCACACCGGGTCTAGGGAAGTGAGGGCTCCGGATCAAACGCCATTAATTTCTTAAGGAAGACATTTATATTGATTTTTTTGTTATTATGTTTTCGTGCCATTACTTTTTTATCATTATAATGTTATTTTAATGTTATTGTTCCTTATTTATCATTTTTTATGGCTGTTATTTGTTTGTTTTGTCCCTTTTTTTGAGAGAAAAGCTGGCGGGGGGGGGGGGGGGGCGACCTACACCCTGCGCAAGAAGAGAAAAGAGGCTGGCCAAGGGGGGGGGGTGTTGGCCCAGACTACAACACTGCGGAAAAGAAGGGGGGTTGAATTGTCCCCCAGCCGAGATGATGGATTTTAAAAACTATTTAAACTAAACACAGCGGAAATAAAATTAACTACGTTAATTAGCCTAAACTGAAGTGAGATTCGAATGTTCTCTCTATCTTTTTGATCTCACATGGATTATCAATGCAAGGAACACGTGAAATTGAGCCTAACACGTATAGCGGTTGAAGCGATGTGCGATGGTGCAGTGAGTAAAAATCATATAGTAGACCTATGAACGGAGATAGAAGAAAAGGATAATCACACAGGCATTCACAATGGACACAGTGATTTTTAGGTGGTTCAGGACCACGACGGGCACCCTACGTCCACCCCTCACCGAAACTCGGTGAGGCTTCACTACACGCTACGAACCGTAGCAGAACGGGGACGAACCCCAACACCACACACGCTACTTTCACAGCAATGCATACACACGGGGCTAGCCGCAAACCGTTGCCACCGCAGTACACACACACGCAGTCGGGGAACACACCCCGGACACAAAACTCACACGGAGACGCAGCTCCGTCTACACTCACAAACTCGGGGAAACTTGCCTCGCAAAAGATCCACACACTCGGAGACGCAGCTCCGCCTTCACACACAAGTATTCTCAGTTTAACATAACAGAAGGATATACAATAATCGCTCAAATTCCAATCTATGCTCAAATGAAAGAATAGAAATGAGAGAAGAAGGATTCCCCCTCAAATCCCCTATCAATCCCGTTCATTGGAGTAGTGGGGTGCGCCGAAAGATTGGTTCACGGAGTGGAAGCTTGCAAGGACCGCAGGAGACGCCCAAGGTACGGTCTTCAGCAACTGCTCTAGTAACCGGTCAGATTGGCAAATAAAACCTCATTGATGGCGTTCTCCTCTTCTTCCTCTTCCTCCTACAAGTGATGGCGTCGCCCTTTTCTCCTTTCCCTGCAATATGATGAAAGCGTTAAGCACAAAAGGTGTTCCGTCGAAGCAGATCCCAGGTTACATATACCAGCAAGAAGCAGCAACAAAAGACTAGAAAGCCCATCTTAAAAACCCTTCAAAAGCACACCCAATAGATGAAAGAAGCACTAAGGGTAATGGGGTAAAAGCCCAACCCAAACGGATCATAAAATGAGAGGTTCGAAACCAAAATCGGAAACCCGATCCGGACGCGACTGGACAAGTGTCGACTCTTGGAGTAGACACTTTGTTCAACGTGTTCTGCCAATTAAATAAAAAAAATTGAACTCTGGTTGAAAGAGTCGACTCTTTTTAGCCTGGGTTCTGTGACGTGTAAAATAGCCCAGCCAGCCATAAGAGTCGACTCTTTGAGTCGACTCTTTTTGGCACTTGTTCTGTCTGCGCCAAAAAGAAGGCCCATCCATGCAGGTGTCGACTCTCAGAGTCGACACTTGCAGCATGCTGCCTCAAACAGTAGGCTGGGCTACAAGTGTCGACTCTGGGAGTCGACTCTTGTACCTCCAGAACAGAGAAATGCATAATGCAGTGATATAAAGCCCCAAAATGTTATAAATGAATCAAACTCTATCAAGGCACATGGAAATTCATTTAAACACAAACTCATACCATGGTTTCAGTGGACGGTAGGCAATTTGAACCTGCAACATTTAGTGACTCAATTTCATATCAATCTTCAAGCAATGCAAATAACAATCACATTGTCATCGCTTCATCCAAATGTATGTTCTTATATTGAAATGGAACCACATACAAGAATTTTGATTTACATACATCCAGCCAATTCAGTGCACAAGCTTTCATAAAATTTAGATGCAATCCAGGGCATGTAGAGTAAATTGAGTTTAACTAAATCACACATGGACTTCATGAGCTCTCCATAATAAGTCAAACCAATTTGATTAGTTATCCAACCATGTCACTTTCAACTTAAGGATTCCCATTTTCTACGCATGCCTTACACATTAAATATGATTCAATTATACCTTGGCCACCTATCCTAGATATCATGCCAATTCACACATGAATTACAGATGCATTCCAAAGCAAATTTCTACACAAGCTCACATATCAACTTTGATGATACATGCAAAGTCAGCCCATTTCCAATTCAGATCAAGCAACCATATGTAGAGATGATTCAGTCACCTCCAGCCCATTAATAAGCACAAGCATGAAATGCATAAATCAGATGGGCTCTATGCATAATAGGCAATTCATGTGAACATCACTTAACCCTCACAAACTAAAAATTGCTTCAAACATGGAGAAGCCATTTCTGAATAAAATTCAATGAAACTTTCATGAAAACCAAGTTCAGTTCAAAGATTCTAAGTTCAAACCAAAGCAAGGAAAACCCAGTGTAATACCCCGATTTCTTTTAGAAATTAATTAGAATTTTATTTGAAATTAATTAGAAATTAATTAAAATAATCCCTTAATAAATAGAATAAGCTAGATTTTGACTATTTTATAAAAATCTAGAAAAATTATATTCTTGTAGAGGATAACAGGGTTAACAAACTTGTCTTCTGTGGCCAACCCAAATAAAATCGGTAAGTATGCCGAATTAGTGGTTTAAGCCCAAATTGAACACTTAGTTAACCATACCTTGAAACGCCAAATTTGAGCCCATTACTCCACCAAATGAGAGCAAATCGGTGGCAAATGAAAGGCCAGGATATGAGGATCATTTATCCTCTCTTAATCTCTCGAAACCCTAACCCTAGGAGATGCTTTCGACGGATTTTGGATCGAGTCAACCTTTGCGGCGACGAAGGTGTGTGACCTATTAAAATGAAGCTCTCTAACCCTAGAATCGTTTAGAACCAGCGGCGGTTGCAGAGGAGTTGGACCAAGGGAGATCTCGAGCGAATAGAGGCTGGGTGTATCAGCGTCCGTGGTTTTCTTTCTCCTTCCTTCTTCATCCGATTCAGGTAGGTGATAGCAAGCCAAACCCTAAACATAATATATGGTTAGAAGCAGCATCATGTTAGCTTTCCATTGATGTAGAAAGCCCTAAATTCTATCAAGTATCCTGCGAGAATTTTAGGTTTTAGTAGAAGCATGTCACATCTAGGGTTAAATTTGTTCCTTTTCGATTAAGTTATAATTTCAGGCTGTAAACATAAAATTGATTCATGCATCTTGTATAGTTTTTCGTGCTCTTTCTTTTGATAGTAAAAGCCCCAAATTTCATGCTTTATATCGTGCGAATTTCATGTTTTAGTTTTGACCCTAGAAACCTCGCAGGAGGCGGGCAAGGCGAAAGGGGCGGTGACCTGTTAAGGTTGTGCGGCTTCACGATAGACCGCCCAACCATATAGGCGGCCATATACTGACCATCCAAGATTTCGATCTCTGATTAACTTGTTCAACCCCTGTTCTGACTTGTGCGGCCATACGATAGACCGCATATTCAGACAGGCGGCCCTCTTTTGACCGTTATATCTTTTCGTGAACCTGGAACGTGCGGCCTATCCCTAACCACATGTCCTTTTTGCGGCCAGTTCCAGACCGCACATCCCATCCAGTGGCACAAGACCGACCGTCCATACCCAGCAGGCCTTCGGACCTGAGGGGATATGTGCGGCCGGTTAGAAACCGTCCATTTGGATGTAAGGTCCAGAACCGACCGCACATCTATTACAGAGCAGATTAATTTTCATTTCAGCATGTTATGTTAGTAGATTAGTAGTTAATTGCATGTTAGCAACACACTTAATAAACTATAAATTCATGACAGTAAATAATTCTTGCTGATCTATTCAATTGAGCTTGATCTTGATCCATCTTTCCAGTGAATGCCAAATTTTAATTGTGAATCATTTATAATTGAATGGCTATTAGGTTTATGCATATTATAACTGTTAATCTAGGACCATGTTATCCCTCTAGATTTGATTTGAACTTAATCGAACCGCTGTGATTGGTGTTAATCTGAATTGGATTAATAGAGACTTGAGCGGCTATGTTTAGACCGCATATCTTAATGCACGGCCCTTTGTAGACCGTTCATCCTTGGCTTATGTCAATTGGTTTTGACCGATTATCCTTGATCTACCTTCGGCTAAATTCTATTTTTGATCAATCTAGTGGACCCTAGGCCGACCAGTAGACAGTAGGCTGGACTCTGGTTTAGTTTCACCCTGCCTATGGTAGCCCGCACTTGGGCTAAATTCTAACTCTTGGTTAGGCTCTATGTTGTGCGGCCAGTAATGGACCGTACTTCTTACAGATGGCCCTGTGCGGACCGTTCAACCAAGGAGCGGCTCTGTGAGGACCACACATCCCGGCCTCGATTTTGTAACTTTCTGGTCTTGTACGGCCCAATATGAACCGTTCATATAGAAGGGCGGCCTGTGAACATCCGTTCAACCTTGACCTCCCGAGGGCTAAACCCAGCCCAGTTCCTGTTAGTGCGGCCCAGTGTCGACCGCATAAGCCTTGAGTGGCCCAATAGTGACCGAATGTCTTCCAGAGACTAGTTTTCCCCGTGTTTTAAGGTTTTGAATCCAAGAACATGATGGTTCTTGATAATTTGAACTCCTGGACAGAAATTCTGGACAGTATCTCTTCAACTTAGCCTTGGGATGTTCCTAGGTAAGTTTATACTTGATTATAATTAGCCATTTAATTTGATTAAAGTCTAGACAACTTGGGATCTTGGATCCAATAAATCAATGCCAATGCACCATAAGGGCCCGATCTGGTCCTTGGGAGAGCGCCCGAAAAGTACTTGTGCCCATGGGAGTTTGTAATGACAGGGTGAGGCATTACACCGAGTGCATGACTAGCGTGATGTCTATGACAATGATCTTTTATCTTACTTGAATCGTGTTTGACTTGGTTACATTCTTGCTTGTTGGCCAATTTCCTGTAAATTCATGTTATATATATTGTTCATAAACTTGCAATTCTTGTAAACTTATCATTCTTGTCATATTGTTATTCCATTCCATTCTTTAGCACTTTCTGTTATTACGTTGTTTCATTCGATCGTTATATCTTCTCTTTCCATTCATAAACATGTAATTAATTGGTTAATCACTTACACTTGCCTGTTGTTACCTACTGTGCGTTCGCTCATATAATTGTTTCCCCCTTTCCAGGCAGCTCAGGTGAAGATTCGCAGATGGATGGGAATGGGCGAGAGTGATAGCTTGGAGTGTCTCAGCTAGTAGATATGTTGAGTTGGTTTAGTGGTTTACATCTAGCTATGTCTTAGAACTGGTGCTAGTTATTGTACCGGAGTCGAGTAGAGATTGTGTTTGTTTATGTTTAAATCGGTTTGTAAGATGTTGATGGTTATTATAATAGAATTGGAGTTATTTCTGTTCATGGTATTATGTTAATTCTTAGCTTAGCATGTTATCCTTACTAGTATTTTCTACTCCCGGTCCCGATATTCCACGTCGGGGCGTGACAGTTTGATGGTATCAGAGCGTAGATTTTCTAATATTCCTAGGTTCTCTAAGTTCTAGGATCCTAAGTTATACCGTAGGACCTACAACCTTGTTATAAGTCTAAGGACCCAACCTGGTGAGATTTGGGTAGAAGACTGGGGTTGAGTTAATAATCTTATTGCACGATTCTCCATTCTTAATTGAGCCTAACTTAACCTATTCCACGTGTAGGCTTTTGCAATGGCAGGAGAACGCGCAGAATGGAGGAACTTTCAGCGCACGGTTCAAGGACTTACCCAAGCTTTACAACAAGTGGCTCAAGGAGGAGCTGCAAATCATGGCACTGGCGACCTTTATCGAAACTTTCGTGAGATGAATCCCCCGCGATTTGGCGGCTTGACTGACCCTGATGAAGTCGAGCATTGGCTTGAAGAGATAGAGAGGATTTTTGAAGTGATGCAATATAGCGATCAGGAACGTGTCCTCTTGTCGACCTTTCAACTTGAACGTGATGCGAGGACATGGTGGGACGCAATGAAGGCTACCCTTGGTGATAGACAAGTCACATGGGAGGAGTTCGAGGAATTCTTCAATGGTAAATATTTCTCTGATCGAGTACAAGAGAAGAAGGCGGATGAGTTTGCTACTTTGAAGCAACGAAATCTATCCGTAGCTGAATATGAAGCTCAATTCTCTCAGCTATCTCGTTATGCTACTCATTTGATATCTACTGAGAAGATGAAGGCTAAGCACTTTCTTAATGGGTTGAAGCTGCAGTATATCAACCAGTTGGCACCGATGGAAATTTCAACTTATTCCGAGATGGTGAGAAAGGCTCAAGTGTTGGAAGATACTCTAGAAATGACGGAGAGAATCTGTGGGAAGAGTGTTAAGATTGAACAACACCATGCTGGTTATGGAAGTATCAAGCCTGGTCATGGCAGGAAGAGGCCCATTAGCGGGTCTGGTTCGTGGAAGGGCAAGATGCCGAAGATTGAAGATAAGAAACATGGCCCTATTGTTCCATTCAAGGGCGTATGCAAGTATTGTGACCGCCCAGGTCACAAGATGGAGGAGTGCTGGCGCAAGCTGGGCGCCTGTTTACGTTGTGGTAGTAGGGACCACCGTATTCCCAAGTGCCCTCTTTTATCTGAGCAAGCTACCCCGGTGAAACCGCAAGGAATCAGGAAGCAGCAAGGTAAGCTCCAGGCTCTACAAGAAAATGAGACCAGACCCACCAAGGAGGGTGGACTTGTTGAAGGTACTCTTATTATACATGATAAATAAGCTTTTGTTCTTTTTGATACTGGTGCCACTCATTCTTTTATTTCTCGTAGATTTGTGAAGTCTTTAGCTGTGAAGCCAGTTTTGATGAATTCTCCGCTAGAGATTTCAACTCCTATTGGTTCAGGTTTAGCAATTAAGTATTTCTATCCTTCTAGTAAGGTCTTGATCAATGAACAAAACCTACCAGTTGATTTAGTTTGCATGGACATGAAGGATTATGACGTAATCCTAGGAGCAGATTGGTTGGCTAAGTATGAGGCCAATGTTCAGTGCAGATCTAGTTCTGTGTCTTTCACTGGACACCCTAGACTTTCTTTTATAGGAATTAGACACCATAAGTCTGTTCCACTTATTTCGGCTCTTCGAGCTGATAAGTTGATGAGAAGAGGATGTAAGGCTTTTCTAGCCTTTGTTTCTGTGACCCCTGAGCAGAAGACAGAGATTGAGGACTTTTCTGTCGTCAGAGATTTTCCAGATGTCTTTCCTGAGGAACTACCAGGACTTCCTCCTGAGAGGGAAGTTATCTTTTCTGTTGTTCTAATTCCTGGTGCGACCCCTATTTCCAAAGCTCCTTATCGTATGTCTCCTGCGGAGCTAAGGGAACTAAAGCAGCAGTTGATGGAATTGCTTGAGAAAGGGTTCATTCGACCAAGTACTTCCCCTTGGGGAGCCCCTGTATTATTCGTCCAGAAGAAGGATGGTTCGATGAGGTTGTGCATCGATTATCGGCAATTGAACCAGTTGACTATCAAGAATAAATATCTGATGCCAAGGATTGATGAGTTATTTCATCAGATAGCGGGAGCTCAGTATTTCTCTAAGATCGACCTTTGATCTGGATATCATCCGTTTTGAATTAAGGAGGAGGATATCTATAAAATAGCCTTCCGCAGCAGGTATGGGCATTTCAAATTTGTAGTAATGCCTTTTGGGCTAACGAATGCACCTGCAGCTTTCATGCAGCTGATGAACGATGTGTTTCAGCCCTATCTTGATCAATGGGTTGTGATGTTCATTGATGATATCTTGATTTATTCTAAGAGTGAGGAGGAGCATGCTGAACATTTGAGGGTGGCATTGCAACTATTGAGAGATCATCAGTTATATGCCAAGTTTAGTAAGTGTGATTTCTGGCTGCAAGAGGTGTCCTTCCTAGGGCATATCATCACAAAAGAAGGTACTTCTGTTGATCATTCGAAGGTAGAGGCAGTAAAGAATTGGGCTAAGCCTACTAATGTGACTGAAGTGAGAAGTTTCCTAGGCCTAGCAGGTTACTACCGAAGGTTTATTCAAGATTTCTCCAAGATTGCGGTACCTCTGACAAGATTAACTCGCAAGGAGATCAAATTTGATTGGTCGGAAGATTACGAGCGAAGCTTTCAGACCTTGAAGGAATGTTTAACTACTGCACCTGTTTTAGCTTTACCTTCTGGTGAAAGAGGTTTTGTTGTATACACTGATGCTTCAGGTATTGGTTTAGGGTGTGTACTCATGTAGCACGGGAAAGTGATAGCCTATTCTTCTAGGCAGTTGAGAAAGCATGAAGAGAATTATCCTGTTCATGATTTGGAGCTAGCAGCAGTGGTGTTCACCTTGAAGATATGGATGCACTACTTGTATGGAGAAGCATTCACGGTGTTTTTAGATGATAAGAGTTTGAAATACTTATTTTCTCAGAAGGAACTCAATATGAGGCAGCGAAGATGGCTGGAGTATTTGAAGGATTTCGATTTCTCCATTGAGTATCATCCTGGAAAAGGTAATGTTGTTGCAGATGCCTTAAGCTGCAAGCCTATAGCTAAGTTGTCAAGCCTCATGTTACAAGAATGGAAATTGTTGGAGCAGTTAGCTAGTTTGGATCTTAATGTTGACAAGGATCGGGTTATGATTTCTCAGATTCAACTTAAGCCCGAATTACTGATGGAAATCAAATCTCAGCAAGATGATGACCTGGAGTTGGTAGAGATCAAGGGAAGCTTGGGTAACAGACCTGACTTCATGATGACTGATGATGGAAGATTGTTATTTCAAGGGAGAACTTGTGTACCTGATGTAGCTGAGATAAAGAGTAAGATTCTTGAGGAAGCTCATAGATCGAGATACACCATTCATCCTGGAGGTACTAAAATGTTCAAGGATTTGAAGAGATCTTTTTGGTGGCCGAATATGAAAAGGGAAGTGGCGGACTTCGTAAGTAGATGCTTAGTTTGTCAGCAAGTCAAGGCGGAGCATTTTAGACCAGCAGGGAAATTGAAACCCCTTGATATACCTCAATGGAAGTGGGAGAGCATTGGCATGGATTTCATTATGGGTCTACCTAGGACTCGTAGTGGATTTGATGCAATATGGGTGATTGTCGACAGATTGATAAAATCGGCTCATTTCTTATCCATTAACTCTAAATGGATAGTCGATGTTTTGACTGCTTTGTATATGAAGGAAGTTGTAAGACTACATGGTATACCAGTCAGCATTGTGTCCGATGGAGACCCCAGATTCACTTCTCATTTTTGGAAAGGATTGCAAGAGTCCTTGGAAACTTGTCTGAATTTCAGTACTGCTTTCCATCCACAAACAGACGGACAGACTGAAAGGACCAACCAGATAGTGGAAGATATGCTTAGAGCATGCATGATCTTCTTTGGAGGTAGTTGGAGTGATCATTTGGCATTGGTTGAATTCGCCTATAACAACAGTTACCAGTCCAGCATTCAAATGGCTCCATTTGAAGCTTTGTATGGTAGAAGCTGTCGATCCCCGTTATGTTGGGATGAGGTAGGTGAGATGCAATGGCTTGGACCAGATCTCATTTCTGAATCATCCAAAAACATTCGTATTATCGGAGATCGGTTGCAAGTAGCACAATCAAGACAGAAGAGTTATGCCGACACCAGGAGGAGAGCATTGGAATTTCAGGTTGGTGAACATGTGTTTTTAAAGGTCTCTCCTGTAAGAGGAATTCGAAGGTTTGGTATTCAAGGTAAACTGAGTCCAAGATACATTGGTCCATTCGAGATTCTGGAAAGAGTGGGGGAGGTTGCATACCGTTTGGCACTACCACCTCAGTTATCTGGAGTGCACAATATTTTCCATGTGTCTATGTTGCGGAAATATGTGTACGATCCCACTCATATTATTCAGCATATGGACTTTGAATTGAAGGAAGATCTGACTTATGAAGAAAGGCCGATCAAGATTTTGGATCGGAAGCAACAACAACTCAGGAATCGTTCCATACCGATGGTTAAAGTACAGTGAAGTCGGCGTGAGACTGAAGAAGCTACTTGGGAGTCAGAAGATACTATGCGGAGACAGTACCCCGACTTATTCTAGGTGAGCTGTCTCACTCCCTCTTTTTATTAAGTGCATTGAATTTAGAGGACCAAATTCCTTAAGTGAGGGAGGGTGTAATACCCCGATTTCTTTTAGAAATTAATTAGAAATTTACTTTAAATTAATTATAAATTAATTAAAATAATCCCTTAATAAATAGAATAAGTTAGATTTTGAATATTTTATAAAAATCTATAAAAATTATATTCTTGTAGAGGATAACACGTTTAACAAACTTGTCTTCTGTGGCCAACCCAAATAAAATCTATAAGTAGGCCGAATTAGTGGTTTAAGCCCAAATTGAACACTTAGTTAACCATACCTTGAAATGCCAAATTTGTGCCCATTACTCTACCAAATGAGCCCAAATCGATGGCAAATGAAAGGCCAGGATGGGAGGATCATTTACCCTCTCTTAATCTCTCGAAACCCTAACCCTAGGAGATGCTTTCGGCAGATTTTGGATCGAGTCAACCTTTGCGGCGGCATTCACATCGACCCGACTTGCGTGGACGAATACTCCGCGCATAGAAGCCTCCATAAGGTGTGTGACCTATTAAAATGAAGCTCTCTAACCCTAGAATCGTTTAGAACTGATAGGTCCAGAGGGGGGTGAATGGACCTTTACCCGTTAAAAATTAAGGATTAAAAATTAAGTTTAGATCTCAAATAGGAGTTTCCGAATTCGAGCACAATGGTCAAACACTAACCGCAGAACGAACTGCTTGGAGGATAGGGAAGGATCGGCCTAAACAAGCATCTACCGAATATCCAAGCCCAGAAGAGAAAAACAAGCACACGGCACGGGGATTTTTTAGGTGGTTCGGTCCTCCAGACCTACATCCACCCCACACTCAAACTGAGTGTGGCTTCACTAACAGCTGGGCAACATAACTTGCCAACAAACGCTGATACACAGCTTACCCAGGGGAACAACCTCCCCTCTTCCTCCTACTCGGAGGGAACCACTAGCAACCCACGGTCACTAGAAACTAGAGACTCACGTCTCTCTTCCTCTATACCAAGAGGGAACCCCACTGGTAGCAGTCCCACTACCAGTGAACCAGCCAGTAGCAACCTACTGCCGGCAACCCACCAGAGGCCTAGCCTCTCTTCCTCCAGACCAGGAGGGAACCCACCAGTGACTCCCCGTCACTAGCAAACCAGAGGTCTAAGACCTCTCTTCCTCCAACCGGAGGGACCCCTTGACTTGCAAGCCACAAGCCAAGGACCGGAGGACAAGTCTCCCTTCTTCTAAACCAGAGGGAACCCTCAAGTGACAACCTGCCACTTGCAACCTGGAGATCAGATCTCCCTTCTCCTGTACCATCAGGAGAAACCCGATCCCCAACAGGGCAATCGGAAGAACAAGACTAAATAAGGTAGCAAAAGAAAAATAAGAAAATATGAAAATGACAGCGACAGAAGCTGGAAATAAAACGCAAGATATATAGCTCTCAATGAGCATAGTTGTTCTGGATTTGATCCACGAACAGACTGATCAGATCCTCAGTAAAGCTCTCTCTCCTCTTCTTTTCTTCTTCTTCTTTCTCCTTCAGTTTCTGCTCTCTCTTTTTCTTCTCTTCTTTCTCTCATTTTTCTGGATCGAAGGACTCTCTGCTTTTCTGCTCTTTCTTCTATATCTTTCTCTTTTTCGATCATCCTCCATCTGAAGACGAAGGTTTCTATTTATATCAGCAGCAGCAGCAGATCCGGTTCAGAATGCGTGTGCCTCCCACGCTTGATCCAGAACCTTCTTGCCACGTGTCCTTATCGGATTGGTTCCTCTAGCATTGGATCACGTGCTGCCCAGACACTGAGGAGTAATCTTCCTCGGATCCCTGCAAGCAGATTAATTACATTAATGCTCAGGGTTCGCTATATGTAGCTGAGATAAGTTGGTTGGCCATAAGAATAAAAAACTGCACAAGATATATGATAACAAAATGAGGTGCACTATACTGTGACTGACATGAGGTACGTTAGATGAGTTTTAGCACGAGATAACACGAGAACGACACGAAGTACACGAGAACACAGCTAACACAACAACGAAGATGACACGAAGTCAGATGAAGACAGCATGAGGTGAGAAGAAGATAACACAGAGTGAAGCAATAGAAAGACACGCGATCAGAAGAGACCAGGATGAAAATAGAAGGAAGCAACACGGAGATACAAATACAAAAGAAACACGAAGACACGAATACAAAGACAACACGAAGACACGAATACAAAGACAACACGAAGACACGTAGTGAAACAACACTTGAAAACACAAGAAAAACAACTCGAGCACACAATAGCTCGAATGAACGACTCGAAGACGAGGCGACACGAGTTGAAAACAACACGAAGACGAAAACAGAAATCGACACGAGGTGAGGTCACAAAGCGAAAAAGACACGAGGTCTAGGAAACACGACACGAAGACATGAGATAGACACGTCTTCAACAACACGTGATGAAACGTTGGAAGCAGAAGAACAACTCGAGGAACTACAGTAATTGACACGAAGACATAAGAGCAAACATAGAGGATTGACTCGAGATGAGCAACTAAGTGCTAACGACACGAGGTTCATACAGAGGCAACTCGAAGTTCATCAGAATAATTTGAGCTGCTTCAGAAGAATCAGCATGAAGTCAATCAGCACACAACTTAAAACAACACGAGGTACGAAAGGACGACACGGCGTGTTGAAAACACAAACAGTACTAAAACTAAAACGACACGAAGGCAAACAGTACAACACGAGGTGTTATACACAAACATGACGAAGTTCCAACCAACACGAAGACAGTCCCTAAAAATACCTGAAGTGAAATGAAGGTTTATTCTTCACAGAAAAATATTCTTTGTTCACTTTCACAGAAAAATATTTTTGTTAATTTTTCACAGAGAAATATTTTTGAACACCACTAAGACTTATAGTGTTGTCATCATCAAAACATGTAAAGATTCAACAAGACTCAACAATCTCCCCCTTTTTGATGGATGGAAACACTGAGTCTTGTGTCTTTGCAGAAAAAAGATTTCAGCCTTTCCAAGGCTAAACAAACATCAGCACCATTATTAAACATTTTTAAAGTGTCAAATAACCATTCTCAATGAATAACAAACATTCTCAACGAGCTAGCAAAGGCCTGATTTCTCCCCCTTTGTCATCATCAAAAAGAAGGAAACAATAAGGATGCAACAATACAAATGATATGAAATTTAATTAATAAGTCCAAGAGTGTGAGAGAGAAAGCCTCAAAATGGGCAACAAGATACAGAGCATTGTCTTTTCAAGAAAAATATCTGGCATGTCTGCTAGAAGGGCCACGCGGCCTGCCATGTGGTGGTCTCCCCCTTGGAGAAGCAGAGGTATATTCTTGAGGTGGAGTTCTGCTAGAAGAAGCTTGACCAGGTGCTGAACCCAAGGTAGACTGAAATTCCTTTAGGTCATTTGACAGTTCAGCTAGCCAATACACCACAGCGCTTCTGACATGTGCCACTTCAGAAATGATGTCGACTTGGCGAATATTAACAGTTTCATATCTGTCAGTCAGAATTGTCATTTCTGTTAAGAAGGCGACCAATTTATCATAGATCTACTGAACACCTGGACCTAGGGCACTGGATGATTTCTTCAAAACTTCTAAAGATGTTCTGATCTCAAAGTAGTGATCTATAATGTTGGTAGATAGTTTGAAGGAGGAAATTTGAACATCTTGTAACTCACGCAGTGCTTTTGCTATCTTTGAACAAACCTCCTGCAAACCTTGCATCAAGGATTTGTTGGCATCATCTGAAGCCTTTTTGTTGAGTAGGAACCTTTTCCATTCAGTGAGGAGAGATATCTCAAGCTTCAGTAGCCTGGAATGTACTTGATTGATGTTGAGAGTGACATATTTGAGCAGATCATCTAATTTCTTATCTTGTTTCTGCATCTGCTGAGTCAAGTTTATGAGGAGTTCTTCAATGTTGGGTGCCCGAGCAGATTCAATGTTGGGCGCCTGTGCAGATAGAAGTCTAGGTGGACCTAGAGGTGTACCAAAAAATTCTTGCACTGGCGGTTGGTTGTCTACTGCTGGAGCCTGAACTTCAACTTCAGCTTGTGTGTCTTTGACAGGAACTACAATTTCAGGTTCCACTTCCTCATTTGAAGATTCTATATCCAATTCTATGATAGGAACTTTTTCTTGACTGTTATCCCCTCTATCTTCCATGAGATCATGATCTGCAGGGCTGTCAACAGGTGCCTGTTCAAGACTTTCAGATGTAACCAAGTTGGTAGCCTCTTCCAAGCTTTTCTCTACAGTTTCTCTTAGAATCACATTAACAAAATCAGCAAGTTCTTGATCAATACTTTCTTGCTCTTTAGCTGGCTGTTCCACGGGCAATATCACCTCTTCAGATGTCTTCCCAAAAGAATCAAACATACCATCAATATTTGCATCTAGATCAGTCTGAATACTTTCTTCAGACAACCTGATTTCTTCAGATGCAACCTCAACTAGCCTCTGAAAGGAAAAAGATACTTCAATGGGTGCAGCAGACGTAATAGACTGTGGTTGTTCAGCTGGTGTATCCTGTATAGCAATCTCAGAAACTAATTGCACACCAGTTTGAGCTAAGTCTTGAGATTGTTCCAGATGCTCCCCCTGAGTTTGTGATTCCTTGACTTTCTGGGCCTTAACTTGCCCCACCATTGAAGAGCCCTCCAAGCCCAAAAACACTGAAACAAAATTCATATTAAATATGTTTCGGGCCTTAACTTCAGATGTAGCCTCTCCATCCAAGCAAATCTCTGAATACTTGAAGATGTCTGTCAGATGGGCGGCATAGGGAAGGTGTCTCTTGGATCCAATACATCCCTTCATGACAGTAAAAATGATTTCTGGCAAACATATCTTTACATTCTGAATCAGATAAAACAGTAGAAACCTCTGTGTGTCTGTGATTCTACCCCTAGCTCCAGTCTGTGGTGTGACTATAGAAGCAATTATGTTTTGAAGGAGCTTGTGAAGAGGAGGAAATGACGAGGTTTGGAAAGCTTTCAGCTTCACTTGCCCCTTGTCAAGAATGTTACTGGGTTTACCAGTAATAACCGAAAACGCCTCATGCAGACTGTATCTGTACCCTCTCTCCACCTCTCCCTTTTCTGGAATACTTAGAGCTTCATGGAGAGAGTTGCATGTCACTGTTATCTCAACCCCTTTAACAGTCGAAATCAATGCAGACTTATCTTGGCTCAACAACAAGTTGTTGTAAAATTCCATCACCAGGCTAGGGTAGAATACCCTGTGATCTTCCAAAAATTTCCTCCATTCCTGAAACTCGTAAATCTTCAAGAGTTCTGGAAACTTCAGGACCATGGATTCATCACCGAAATCAACTATCCTCGGAGGAATGATTTTACCACTCTCTAAAAATACGGTAGACTGGGAAGGCCTGGTACCTTGCTCTGAAGACATTCCCGCAGCAGCTTCTGATTCTAGACAACGTTGTTGCTTGGACGGAGGCTCCTCGGCAGTTTCCTTTCCTTTCCTCTTCCTTTCAACCTGAGCGGCGGATGCTTGCTGATCCATTTGCCAAGACTCCTAGAGTATCAACTCTCTCTTGCCGGTTGCTACTGGAAGTGAAGCTAGACCCAAGAGAGGAAGAGATCTCTGTGGGGAAAGGAAGTGAGCGGGAAAAGATAGAGATGAGTTTGAAGGAACACTCAAGGTGGAGCGGCACGAAGATGAATAGGAAGCGGCAAGGGGAAACGAGGGTTTGTGGATGAAGGCGTGTGAAACAAGAAGGGTTTTGTCGGGTTGCTTTTCACTCTTATCAAACTTTTTCTGGAAATACCCAAACTACCCTCAGTCATGATGTAACACAGCCATTGCCTGTTAAAGTTTGCCCTTCAATATATGGACTAGTTATATTCTTCCAAATTCCATGGTCAGTTACCTCAAGATATTAAATCAACATGATCACAAAATTAGCTGTTAAAGTTGCTTAACCTAGAGAGAGTTACGATTAAATTACTCCTTATGTTTGTCAAGCAAAGAAATAACACATCGATGTCAAGTAGATTTCATTTCTTCATTTAATGGACAAGAGAAGGCATACAGGGTCAACCAATTTGTTGAGCACAAGGTAGAATAGTCCCTTTTTACACAAGGAGACATGTTTATCAGACACCAGAAACCCTGGTTACTCAGGACGGACTACCTTTATGCCAATCAAAGCCAATGAAATTTTTCTTTGTTGACTTTTCCCTTTTTTTTGTATTATTTTAACATTTCTATACAGAGATAGCTAGTTGTATCATGACAGAAACTCTGGACTTCTCTGATCTAGAGTGTCTATTTCTCCACAAAAGCCATTGCTCTGCCACAAAGAATGGCGTATTCCCTGGTGGCACTTCTCATGATTTTAGACAAAAGACAGATATCTTACTTAGCACAATTTTTATCTCACAGCTCTCTTCACATAAGTTTCAGTTAAATCGAGATCCTCAACAAGTTTTTCTCATTTAACAGGAAGTTTTATAATATGTTGACCAACACTTGAGAGGATAACTTAGAAGGATCAAGGACCAAATATAACCCCCATACATTGAAGTTCTTTATTAACAGGTGTAAGTTGTTACACTAGATATTGGGTGGTTTAAGGTATACAGATCACATCTGATAAGAGCAAGAAGACTGTAAAAAAAAATTTTCTTTGAGAGAATTTCTGAACCAAAAGTGATAGGAGAGAGATAAGAAGGTGGCAGACCGAATGGAGAGAGATGAGATGAGCAGCACTCCTATCAGCAAGCCAACAAGTGAGAGATCACTCAAGACATTAAGCACCAAGGATGCTTACAAATATAATATTCTTGAAGAAGTTCTATCTCACATCCAGAGAAGCTCTTGGGCAATAAACTGCAACCTCATGAGATGACAGATCTTAACACCACATTAACTGCATCGGCTGACAAAATTCTTCAGAAACCAAATGGCCTGTCAAGCTCCTTTTCAGCCCACTCAAGGACATCTCACACACGACTCTTGGAAGTATTAATTATTTATTGAATGCAGTGTTTGCCATGAAAATTAAACATGTGAGTTTGTGAATCATGCACATACAGGCTCCCCTGATCAGCAGAATGACCCATGGTACTAGGCGGAGCACTTGGTCTGAAAGACCACCTCACACATAGTAAGCACCTCAGGACAGATTTCCCTGCCTTTTGATAGCTTACTATTTGATATATCATAGTGGTCAAACATGATAATCAACGGGCATGGCAGACTAGAGAGGTTGTTCTAATCATGATAATTCTGTCTAGTCTAAAATAGGCAGTTTATATGAACAACAACAAACATCATTATGATGGATTGGAGATTGAATTCAGATTAGGAGGGAAGCAGTAAATTTACCTGGAGCATTCAGACATGGGGTCCTTTTATGTGCCCTGGTTTATTACCCCTTTATTCCATCCAAGGCACACCTGCAAAGCAAAGTTATTTTGCACAAACAGGTACCCAAGAAGTCTTGGGTCCTGACATGACAGTATTACTTCTAGCAAGTTTCCTCAGCACATTTTTAACTTGATAGCAAGGAGCAGCAGCTTTCAGTACTGATTTATGCATATCCTTGTTAGCATGAATTCTATGTGCATAAACATGAGACTCCTTGTTAATAGAATAAACATTCTGTTTGCCAAAACCAGTTTGGTTTTGATATCCTGCCAGCCAACAGGTTGCAATCCTTTGACTTGGCTTCCAACATTTGAAGCACTCATTGTGCTTGCCTCTAAAGACATTTCTACCAAATGTATTTTTATTCGCAGGGAGATTAACAGTTTTAGAATTGAATTTTCTACCCTGAGCATGCCAGCAGTCCTTGACAGCATGGCCATGCTTCCCACAATAGGAGCAGAAAGGAGACTCTCTCCTATAAGATATTGCCCAACATTCAGTGACCTTATGCCCAAGCTTGTTACAATTAAAACATCTGACATGCTGGTTCGGAGAAGCAGTTTTGTTGATATTAAGAGCATGTTGGTTAGCATAAAATTTAGCATGATGTGGGAGTGGTTTTTTCTTTCCATTAGCAAACCAACATTGAGCAAGGGTGTGGCCTAATCTACCACAATGCGAACATTCCCTTTTCTTTGAATGAACATCAGGATTTCTATCACGATATTTCCTAGCATCCATATCATCCTTTTCCATCAATCTACATTCATGCATCAAATGGCCAATTCTATGGCAGTAGTAACATGACATTTTCTTTTTCTGAACCTCATGATTTCTATCATGAGTTTTCCTAACATGCATTTTACTAGTATTCATGTCATCTTTTCCTTTCAGTTTGCATTCATGCATTTGATGACCAGCTTTATGACAATTAAGGCATGACATAGGTTTCTTGTTAGCATGGGATTTAAAGTCAGGATGCATGTATGTAGTAGAATCCACTTTGTTCTTCCCTTTTTGTTCTACAGTTGTCTTCAGACTTCTTTGAGCAGTGAATTGAAATACAGAAGGACTGGCTAGGCTAGAAGATGCAACATCTGAAACAGCAGAAGTTTGAATCTTATTTTCAAAACTCTTTTTCTTTGTTGAGTTATAGCCCAACCCTTCTTTTTGAAAATTGACTTTAACACCTAACAATCTGTCCAGATTTTCTTGTCCTTCCACAAATTTTGACAAGGATTTCTTCAAGTCTTCTATTTCATTTTCCAGAGAAACAATGTGTATTTCATAACTAGCAATCTCTTGTTCATTGCAATTTACACATTCACTTAGCACCTTGTTTGCGATTTTATAGTCCTCAATTTCATTTTCCAGATTGCTCAGTTTATCAGAATCTTCAATGCAAACAATTTTTCCTTTTTCTAAGGTTAGAAGTCTCTCAGACATACTACTGTTCAACATTTTCAATTTTTCAATTTCTTCCTTGAGCTTGTCATTCTGGACCAATTCATTTATTAAAATCTGATCTTCACACGGTGGTTCAAATTGTTGATTAGATTCAGATTTTTCAGTTAGCAGTTTGTTTTCTTGTTCAAGGTTTTTAATTTTCTAAACATTTTCTTCAATGATTTTCCTGAGAGAGTTATTTTCAGATTTAAGTTCATTCAGTTCTGAATTAACAGATTCTTGATTCTTTTTCTTTAACAATTTAATTTGACTCTCAAGCTTACGAATCTCAGCTATGGAAGCATCATTTGTTTGTTCGAATTTTAAATAGTTTTGACATGAAGAGGAATTTGCACTGGTTAACCTAGTACCCTTTCTCAGTTTCTTATGTTCTCTTTTTAAATTTTCATATAGCCCCAACAAGTCAGCATAGCTATTTTCCCAATCATCCATAGTATAATGTTGAAAAGGGTTTACCTGATCATCATTGTCCTCTTCATTACTTTGATTGTTGCTGTGATCAGTCCCATTGGCCATCATCCAGGCGTCCTTCTTTGACTCGAAGGCTATTTTCAGTTGGTCCAAAATTTCAGTGGCTGACCTACAATGATAAAAACATGAACGTAAAGCTTTGTCAGTGGCAGCCTTCAGAATTTCCATAGCCTTCTCATTTTGATCACACATGTATCTATCATTGTCAGTCCATTTGGACATTTTCTTTGGCAGTTTGTGTGGACCATGTGAAATCAACTTCCACATATCCGGATCACGTTGTTTAACATAGGTACGCAGACTTCTAAGCCACAACTTAAATCCAGAACCACTAAAGATCGGTGGGTGCTTCATTGAAATCAGTTCAGGAGTAAAACCAAGCAGTAAGACCAAAACAGAAATGCACCTATCAGACCAGCAGGATCCCCTACAGATCATTGAATCTGGAGATATAGGGAACCGCTCTGATACCAATTGATAGGTCCAGAGGGGGGTGAATGGACCTTTACCCGTTAAAAATTAAGGATTAAAAATTAAGTTTAGATCTCAAACAGGAGTTTCCGAATTAGAGCACAATGGTCAAACACTAACCGCAGAACGAACTGCTTGGAGGATAGGGAAGGATCGGCCTAAACAAGCATCTACCGAATATCCAAGCCCAGAAGAGAAAAACAAGCACACAGCACGGGGATTTTTTAGGTGTTTCGGTCCTCCAGACCTACATCCACCCCACACTCAAACTGAGTGATGCTTCACTAACAGCTGGGCAACACAGCTTGCCAACAAACGCTGATACACAGCTTACCCAGGGGAACAACCTCCCCTCTTCCTCCTACTCGGAGGGAACCACTAGCAACCCACGGTCACTAGAAACCAGAGACTCACGTCTCTCTTCCTCTATACCAAGAGGGAACCCCACTGGTAGCAGTCCCACTACCAGTGAACCAGCCAGTAGCAACCTACTGCCGGCAACCCACCATAGGCCTAGCCTCTCTTCCTCCAGACCAGGAGGGAACCCACCAGTGACTCCCCGTCACTAGCAAACCAGAGGTCTAAGACCTCTCTTCCTCCAACCGGAGGGACCCCTTGACTTGCAAGCCACAAGCCAAGGACCGGAGGACAAGCCTCCCTTCCTCTAAACCAGAGGGAACCCTCAAGTGACAACCTGCCACTTGCAACCTGGAGATCAGATCTCCCTTCTCTTGTACCACCAAGAGAAACCCGATCCCCAACAGTGCAATCGGAAGAACAAGACTAAACAAGGTAGCAAAAGGAAAAATAAGAAAATATGAAAATGACGGCGACAGAAGCTGGAAATAAAACGCAAGATATATAGCTCTCAATGAGCATAGTCGTTCTGGATTTGATCCACGAACAGACTGATCAGATCCTCAGTAAAGCTCTCTCTCCTCTTCTTTTCTTCTTCTTCTTTCTCCTTCAGTTTCTGCTCTCTCTTTTTCTTCTCTTCTTTCTCTCGTTTTTCTGGATCGAAGGTCTCTCTGCTTTTCTGCTCTTTCTTATATATCTTTCTCTTTTTCGATCATCCTCCATCTGAAGATGAAGTTTTCTATTTATATCAGCAGCAGTAGCAGATCCGGTTCAGGATGCGTGTGCCTCCCACGCTTGATCCAGAACCTTCTTGCCACGTGTCCTTATCGGATTGGTTCCTCTAGCATTGGATCACGTGCTGCCCAGACACTGAGGAGTAATCTTCCTTGGATCCCTGCAAGCAGATTAATTACATTAATGCTCAGGGTTCGCTATATGTAGCTGAGATAAGTTGGTTGGCCGTAAGAATAAAAAAACTGCACGAGATATATGATAACAAAATGAGGTGCACTATACTGTGACTGACACGAGGTACGTTAGATGAGTTTTAGCACGAGATAACACGAGAACGACACGAAGTACACGAGAACACAGCTAACACAACAACGAAGACGACACGAAGTCAGATGAAGACAGCATGAGGTGAGAAGAAGATAACACAGAGTGAAGCAATAGAAAGACACGCGATCAGAAGAGACCAGTACGAAAATAGAAGGAAGCAACACGGAGATACAAATACAAAAGAAACACGAAGACACGAATACAAAGACAACACGAAGACACGAATACAAAGACAACACGAAGACACGTAGTGAAACAACACTTGAAAACACAAGAAAAACAACTCGAGCACACAATAACTCGAATGAACGACTCGAAGACGAGGCGACACTAGTTGAAAACAACACGAAGACGAAAACAGAAATCGACACGAGGTGAGGTCACAAAGCGACAAAGACACGAGGTCTAGGAAACACGACACGAAGACATGAGATAGACACGTCTTCAACAACACGTGATGAAACGGTGGAAGCAGAAGAACAACTCGAGGAACTACAGTAATTGACATGAAGACACAAGAGCAAACATAGAGGATTGACTCGAGATGAGCAACTAAGTGCTAACGACACGAGATTCATACAAAGGCAACTCGAAGTTCATCAGAACAATTTGAGCTGCTTCAGAAGAATCAGCACGAAGTCAATCAGCACACAACTTAAAACAACACGAGGTACGAAAGGATGACACGACGTGTTGAAAACACAAACAATACTAAAACTAAAACGACACGAAGGCAAACAGTACAACACGAGGTGTTATACATAAACATGATGAAGTTCCAACCAACACGAAGACAGTCCCTGAAAATACCTGAAGTGAAATGAAGGTTTATGCTTCACAGAAAAATATTCTTTGTTCACTTTCACAGAAAAATATTTTTGTTAATTTTTCACAGAGAAATATTTTTGAACACCACTAAGACTTATAGTGTTGTCATCATCAAAACATGTAAAGATTCAACAAGACTCAACAAGAACCAGCGGCGGCTGCAGAGGGGTTGGACCAAGGGAGATCTCGAGCGAATAGAGGCTGCGTGTACCGGCGTCCGTGGTTTTCTTTCTCCTTCCTTCTTCATCCGATTCAGATAGGTGATAGAAAGTCAAACCCTAAACATAATATATGGTTAGAAGTAGCATCATGTCAGCTTTCCATTGATGTAGAAAGCCCTAAATTCTATCAAGTATCCTGCGAGAATTTTAGGTTTTAGTAGACGCCTGTCACATCTAGGGTTAAAATTGTTCCTTTTCGATTAAGTTGTGATTTCAGGCTGTAAACATAAAATTGATTTATGCATCTTGTATAGTTTTTCATGCTCTTTCTTTTGGTAGTAAAAGCCCCAAATTTCATGCTTTATATCGTGTGAATTTCGTGTTTTAGTTCTGACCCTAGAAACCTTGCTAGAGGCGGGCAAGGTGAAAGGGGTGGCGACCTGTTAAGGTTGTGGGCTTCACGATAGACCGCCCAACCATATAGGCGGCCATATACTGACCGTCCAAGATTTCGATCTCTGATCGTCTTCCTCAACCCCTGTTCTGACTTGTGCGGCCATACGATAGACCGCACATTCAGACAGGCGGCCCTCTTTTGACCGTTATATCTTTTCGTGAACCTGGAACGTGCGGCCTATCCCTAACCGCATGTCCTTTTTGCGGCCAGTTCCAGACCGCACATCCCATCCAGCGGCACAAGACCGACCGTCCATACCCAGCAGGCCTTCGGACCTGAGGGGATATGTCCGGCCGGTTAGAAACCGTCCATTTAGATGTAAGGTCCAGAACCGACCGCACATCTATTACAGAGCAGATTAATTTTCATTTCAGCATGTTATGTTAGTAGATTAGTAGTTAATTGCATGTTAGCAACACACTTAATAAACTGTAAATTCATGACAGTAAATAATTCTTGCTGATCTATTCAATTGAGCTTGATCTTGATCCATCTTTCCAGTGAATGTCAAATTTTAATTGTGAATCATTTATAATTGAATGGCTATTAGGTTTATGCATATTATAACCGTTAATCTAGGACCATGTTATCCCTCTAGATTTGATTTGAACTTAATCAAACCGCTGTGATTAGTGTTAATCTGAATTGGATTAATAGAGACTTGAGCAGCTATGTTTAGACCGCATATCTTAATGCACGGCCCTTTGTAGACCGTTCATCCTTGGCTTATGTCAATTGGTTTTGACCGATTATCCTTGATCTACCTTCGGCTAAATTCTATTTTTGATCAATGCAGTGGACCCTAGGCCAACCAGTAGACAGTAGGCTGGACTCTGGTTCAGTTTCTCCCTGCCTATGGTAGCCCGCACTTGGGCTAAATTCTAACTCTTGGTTAGGCTCTATGTTGTGCGGCCAGTAATGGACCGTACTTCTTACAGATGGCCCTGTGCGGACCGTTCAACCGAGGAGCGGCTCTGTGAGGACCACACATCCCGGCCTCGATTTTGTAACTTTCTGGTCTTGTACGGCCCAATATGAACCGTTCATATAGAAGGGCGGCCTGTGAACATCCGTTCAACCTTGACCTCCCGAGGGCTAAACCCAGCCCAGTTCCTGTTAGTGCGGCCCAGTGTCGACCGCATAAGCCTTGAGTGGCCCAGTAGTGACCGAATGTCTTCCAGAGACTAGTTTTCCCCGTGTTTTAAGGTTTTGAATCCAAGAACATGATGGTTCTTGATAATTTGAACTCCTGGACAGAAATTCTGGATAGTATCTCTTCAACTTAGCCTTGGGATGTTCCGAGGTAAGTTTATACTTGATTATAATTGGCCATTTAATTTGATTAAAGTCTAGACAACTTGGGATCTTGGATCCAATAAATCAATGCCAATGCACCATAGGGGCCCGATCTGGTCCTTGGGAGAGCGCCCGAAAAGTACTTGTGCCCATGGGAGTTTGTAATGACAGGGTGAGGCATTGCACCAAGTGCATGACTAGCGTGATGTCTATGACAATGATCTTTTATCTTACTTGAATCGTGTTTGACTTGGTTACATTCTTGCTTGTTGGCCAATTTCCTGTAAATTCATGTTATATATATTGTTCATAAACTTGTAATTCTTGTAATCTTATCATTCTTGTCATATTGTTATTCCATTCCATTCTTTAGCACTTTCTGTTATTACGTTGTTTCATTCGATCATTATATCTTCTCTTTCCACTCATAAACATGTAATTAATTGGTTAATCACTTACACTTGCCTGTTGTTACCTACTGTGCGTTCGCTCATATAATTGTTTCCCCCTTTCCAGGCAGCTCAGGTGAAGATTCGCAGATGGATGGGAATGGGCGAGAGTGATAGCTTGGAGTGTCTCAGCTAGTAGATATGTTGAGTTGGTTTAGTGGTTTACATCTAGCTATGTCTTAGAACTGGTGCTAATTATTATACCAGAGTCGAGTAGAGATTGTGTTTGTTTATGTTTAAATCGGTTTGTAAGACGTTGATGGTTATTATAATAGAATTGGAGTTATTTCTGTTCATGGTATTATGTTAATTCTTAGCTTAGCATGTTATCCTTACTAGCATTTTCTACTGTCGGTCCCGATATTCCGCGTCGGGGCGTGACACCTAGTTTCAGTCATAGTTCAAGCAAGCCACACATGTGTTCAATGTTCAGATCAAGAATATGAAATTCAGTCCATTGCTAATTCAAGTTCAGTCCAAGACAGACTGAACTCACACAGTCTAATCACCATCCAACCAATTCAAAGGCCCTATAACCTTTTTGAAAACATGATTTAGCCAGGTTAAATAACATGGTTAGAGGGTCTTAAAAACACCAAACAAACTTGGATAACCAAGATTTATAGAAGGTACATTAGGCAAAAAGCCACAATAAAACCCCCATGAAAGATATGCATGAAAGCACTTGAGAACCCATTTTCCAACTCAAGATTAGAAGAATATCACTATAGATCCAATATAAACTTTTACCTTGGATTCATCACAAAGTGGGCAATATTAACCTGCACTTTCTGGAAATTCAGAAGCAGGTCAATATTAAACCAACGTATTTGAAGATGCCAACTTCAAACCATTTCTTTCACAAACCATTTGAAAGCATTGAAGCCATATGATCAGAATGATTAAGCAACCATCATTCATGCAATCATGATATGCAAGAAACAAAGGAAATCTTCAACAGAGCTTACACACAATATATTGTTATCATCAAAACCATTACCAAACTTTATGCAAAATGATGATGATGACAATATATTATGGCCACCAAGATTCTCTCTCCCTTTGGCAACAACAAAAAGTGGGGGTTTAGATGACAGATGTGAAACTTCAACATGACTGAAAGTGAAATACGCACGAACCCACAATGAACCTACCATAAAAGGATGGTATGGAAACCATGAACACATGTATGACTAAGTATGACTAAGTATGCACAGAATGTATGACCAAACTGTATGCAAAATGACAAAAGTATATGCAAGTGCTCAATTTTGAAATTATGTGTAAAATATGTGACCAAACTATGCACAAGTTGTATGACTAAGCTGAAGAGCACATTATTCTCCCCTTTTTGTCATGAACAAAAACTGACTGATAGTGAGATTATTTAATCTGTTATTTACATGTATAATCTAAAGATGCATCAGAGTGACATGAAGTATGATATGAATAAAAAGATCAGGCAATCAAGCACTCAAGCACGCACAAGTCCCTTAGGGACAGGTTAAGAACAATGCTATTGATTTTGAGCATGATGTGCATGAGTAATACTAAGAAGGTCGTGCTTACAAAAAGATGGTACATCATAAACCATGAAAGATGACAGATTCATAAAGTACATTCACACAATCAAATCCAAAGTGTATAAGTGAAAATTGAGCAATGAATTCCAAATCAATATGGATCATCAGATTTTCCAATGGACACTAATAGGAGAATCTGTTCTTCATACACTTCCATTCACAATGCCCGAGTATTGGTAGCTACGTATAACCCCAAAATTTGATTAAACACAAAAAGGTGACTAACCTTTTGACGCGAGTTATACCCTTTGTCTCAGGGGCATTTCCCGGTTACTCAGTTTCGTCACTTATATTATGTAATGTCCCGGATTTTTTTCGGATCATTTTAGTGGGTCGCGGAGTGTATTTTGTGCTTTACACGTGTTTTTCCCTGATGTGCCTTCGGAACTCCATGTAGGGTGAACCGTGGCATTCTCCGACTCCGGATGTTACAACTGCGTTGTGCTCTTCCCGAGGATCGCGGAGGTAATTTTTCGTAATTTTCTAAATTTCTGTATTTTTTGGATTTTTATATATATATATATTAACCCTTTTCTCTCTCCCCCTCTCATTCTCTCTTTCTCACCCTCTCATCATCTCTTTCTCTCCCCCTATCCCCAGGCGGCCGACAGTGGCGGAGGAGGGTGATGCGACGATGGCGGGAGGCGAGGAACGGGGAACGGGTCAAGGATCGAGGGCCGGTGGCACGTGGAAGCTCGGTCGCGGGTTCGTGGAGCGGCGAGGGTTTCGGGGCGTTTTCTTCTTGGATCGGCATCCACGGCGCATCGTTTCTTCGGTGGAGGTAGGGAGATGGACCCTCAGCTCGTGCACTTCCTTTCCCACGAGTTTTGTAGGCCGTGGTGAGTCGAGCGGGCGTATTTGGGGATTTTTGGGAAAAATCCATGTTTTTGGGGTTGAGCGTCGATCCGCCGTTTCATTGCGCTTTTGGCCGATCTGAGGCCTTAGATGCATGCTAGGGGCTATTTGGGGGCTTCCCCCTTGTTTTTCCCCTCTCCCGTGGAGGTATGGGGGTGTGGGATGATTTTTGGGTCGTTTCACGCTGTCCCGCTCTCGGGACGGTGTGACAGTCCTTCCAGTGACCGTCACAGGCTGTAACGCCCCTGGGTGGGTGCGTTACGTGCCGTGACGCCCCAAGGAGGGTGCGTCACAGAGGTTTGTAGTGTCGGTAGGGCGTCGGTTGCTCTGGCGGTCTTACGATAAACCGTCAGAGGGTGTGACGCACCTGGGTTCGACCGTTACATCCGTTATCGTGGTTTTTGACCGTTGGGGGTCAAGGCCTCTGACGCACCCAGGGTGGGGCGTCAGAGCCTTGTGGCACCCCTGTGTGGGAGCGTCAAAGAGGACGCGTCCCCACCTTCTAACGCTACTGGGTTAGGGCGTTAGATGCTATGACGCCCCGAGGGGTGTGCGTCACAGCCAGTTTTATTTCATTTTCTGAAGCACCAGCGTTGGTCCGTCATAGACCGTGACGCCCCGAGCGGTGTGCGTCACGGTTGGTTTCTTCTCGTCTTCTAACGCACCAGGCTAGGTGCGTCAGAGACTGTGACGCACCAGGACTGGCGCGTCACAGCTGATTTTGCACCGAGAGCCTGACGCTCCTGTGTTGGACCGTTAGAGTGCTGTGACGGTCTAGCCTTGGACAGTTATAGTTGTGACGGCCCAAAGGTAGACCGCCATGCACTGTGTTGCGCCGAAGTGGTTCTTCGTGCTTGCCGCAATTGTTTCGCGTTGTGTGGATCCCTGGTCAACTCGGTTGGGACCCAATGGTCGACCTACGGTCTCATGAATGTCCCAGACACCCTGAGAGTTCTGTGTCCATGTTTTGAGGGTGTCGGGAGGACCGTGCTACCTCGTTTAGCGTGCCCCTGGGTTTGAGAGTCTGGGTGACTCCTCGTGTTCCGGGCTCTATGTTACGCTTGACCGAGTCACTATGTATCGGTGTGTGTGCGGTGGGGTCTCCCCCGCATGTCGTGAGTTTTTCCTGGAAGATGATTCCTGAGTCGGCCATGTGTTTGGCCTTGGACTGCGAGTCTAGCCATCCAGCCTGGAGCTGGAGGTTTTCTACTTTTCCCTGGGATGGGGAATCGGCGTGGCGGCTTGTGCTCTACCCTGGGAATCGTGCTTCTACGTTTCTGCGTGGCCAAGTGCGTGGCCCGTAGACTATGAGTCCCGTTTCTTCTCCGATCGTGGTCACCGTGCGGCGGTGCTGGTACGTGGGACGGTCCCCATACTTCGTTGGGTTCGGATGTTATTTTCGTTGACTTGAGAGTCTACTTCTTCAGTGACCCTCCACTAGTCGTAGCCCACTAGTACGCGTGTGTTGGTCTCACTTGGGAGTAGGTGTACGGGCTTACCCTGAAGGCGATTTTAGACTAGTTTCCGTCGGGCCCCGCGTCTAGCAGCCAGAGTCCGGCTGAGGGGAAAATCGGTCAGAGGGCCAGACCAGGGACGGATGGTCTGTGTGTGCACACGTGCTTGCGGGCGGTTGGACCCACACTGACGGGCGTGACCCCAACTAGTCACTTGTTTGTGGTTACTTGTGCGGTGTCTCAGTTCCCGCTGCGCTGGAGGGAGACACCTGAGGTGTGGACTAAGACGTCAGTGGACGCATCCGGTCTTGCTTCTAGTGGAAGGTACTCCTGTCGAGTCGGGAGTGACAGACTGTCAGTCAGTCTTTGTGACTTCGACCCTCGGTTTTTGGTCGTGTTGACCGTTGAGTTCTGGTTGTTTCGCCGTGGCACTTGCATCAGTTTTCGTGCCATGAGACTAGTGCTAGTGACTTTATCGAGATTGTATCTTGTTGTGCGGTACCTGCCACCGGATGGTCGGGGTTGCACCTTGGATAGCGTGTCCAGGTTGGCCGTGTCCTGGGAGACAGGCCTCTACGGCGTGGTTACCATGGGTTTTTACTTCGATAAGTGGCACTAGTGTGGTTTGGTAGCCCCCGACCGTGAGATCAGGGTGTGTTCTCTGGTACAGTAGGAGTAGTTGTAGTGCCGAGTTTTGACCGGCTACCGGTTCACTATTCCTACTGTAGTTGTAGCTTTCTTTTCCGCTACCGCCGTTGTTTTCGGTTGGGGTTCTGCGGGATCCCTGCTGAGTCTCTGTTTTGGAGACTCATCCCTGCTTTTCAGGTGTGGCGATTCGTCCTCGAGGTTCGAGGGTGCTGTTCGGAGGTTCTCAGTTGCCAGCTCGCCGGGCCGAGTGTTCACTTGGCATGTGGTATGCTTTTACTGCTTTAGACTGTACTTTCTGTTGGATTGGACTCTGTTGCAGCTGTAGTTGTTTATTTATTTCTGTTAATTGTTGTATTATCCTACTTTATTTCCTATTTCTCTGTGCTTCCACACTCCTTTTAGCCCTTCCGAGCCCTCCCAGCTCGTGGGCGGTAGTTCGAGTCTCGGGTTATCGGGCCTTCCCGGTAATCAGATTCTCAGGTCGTTACATATTAACTGTGGATTTTGTCACTTTTCGGCGCGAGTTGTATCCTTTGTCTCATGGACACTTCCCGACTACTCGGTGACGAATCACACTTATTCTATATGTGAATTTATTTCTCCTTTTGACATGAGTTTCCTCCTTTGTTTCAGGGAAGATTCTCGGCTACTCAGATCCACGTTCCACTTATACATATTTTTGATGGGGCAAACTTTTTCCTCACGAGATATGTGATTTCCACGTAGAGATTCAAGAGTCCTCTAAGGTGTTGAGAGGAATAACTGAAATCCTTATTAGATGAATCATTTAACTCAAAAAGTGTAATTTGTGTGGGTGGTTGTATTGAATGTAAAAGATGAACTAGTCTCATCACAATAATGTCTCCCCCTAAATGTATGCACGGTTATAAAAAAAATCTCCCCCTTAATATATGCCATGTAACTAACATGTCTAAATTAAGACAATTTTATCTAGCAAGGAAAAATGTCATAGGATGTATTCAAGGAAAGGTCATATGATATATACACTCAAACATCCATCAAGGTAAAATATTCACACGAGTTGATTACCAATATTTGGCTGAGAATGTAGGTCCGAAGACCACCATCAAGCATGGGGAAGGCTTCCAATTGGACAAAATACAACATTCCACAATCGCCATTTGATATATCGGATAATCCTGGCATTCACGCACACAAATATGTCAAGTATATGCAAGTATATGCATGTAAATGGACAGATGATCGAAGACTTTCTTTATTTACAAGTATGCAAATATATGCATGATATGTGCAATATATATGATGCAATTAAGTGTATGTTCTAAGTATGCAAGACTGAATTGTTATTTCTAAAAAGTGAGTAAGAGTATGAAAGACTTTATGTGCAGTGTAAAGCATTCAAAAACCAATCTTATTCACAAAATGTGAAACAACTTCCAAACATTTTTAGCCTTTTCAGATCTTTCAAAGTGAACTTAAGCAAAATGATTTAAAAAAAAACAAACCAATTTTGTTTCTCGTCTTGAGAGTCCATGTTTGTTGACATTCTTTGGTCTCAAGGCACCCCTGCAAAATAGATTCTCATTTTGAAGATTTGGGTACCCAAGCGATCTTGGGTCCCGAGGGGTTAGTTCTAGCATGAGCAAATGTATTCTTATATTTCCTAGAACACCAATCACCATCATATCTAATTGTGGCACAGTCATCTATTGATTGACCATTCTTGCCACAATAAAAGCAATAAGAAGATTTTCTTTTCATGGACCATTTTCATCATTTTTCATTAAATAGTAATTATTCATCATGTGTCCAACTTCACCACAATAATGACATGAAAAATTCTTTTTGACAGTCCATTCATCATCATTTTTCTTTGTAAAATAGTCACTCATGACATGACCATGCTTTCCACAATAATAACAATTAACATTAGAACTTTTTCTAATGTGATCATATTTCAATTGATTCTTAGGACCATTTTTATGTGTAGAAGGTTGATTTGTTTCCTTGGTCCTTGATAGAGTCGGAGATTTAGACTTCGATTCTTCAGCAGAAGGGAAATTTGAAGTGTTTGAAGAGCATGATGCATTCACAAATGAAGTTTGCATTTTCAGACTAAAGGATTTCTTTTTACTAGGATCATATCCTAGTCCTTCCCGTTGAAAATTCACTTTGGTCCCCAAGATTATATCCAGGTTATCCTTCCCTTTGACAAATGCAAACAAGGATGGATTCAAATCAGCAATTTCAGATTCAAGAGTTGAAACATGCAATTCATAACTAGCTATCTCATCCTCACAAGAAATGATTCTCTCATTCAACATGGAATTAACAGTTTTGTGACTTTCAATTTTTTGTTCAAGAATATGTAATTTATCAGAATCATCATCAATCACACATTTTTCATTTTCCAATTTTCTAATTTTTCAAGACTTTTCACTCTACTTTCAAGCAAGGAAATTTGAATTAACAAGGCACTATTTTTATTTTGGAGTTTTTCAAATGAGTTTTCGTTCATGGAAGTGTGTTCAAGTTCATTCTTTTGAAAATTCACTTTTTCATTAGGGGTTGCATTCATGATTTCATTGGAGTCGGCAGACTTAGACAAATCATTGTTCAGATTTCTCAACTCCTCTTCCAACTCAACAGTTTTATCATTCATGTTCTTAAAACTTTCTATCTTATGTCTCAGCTCCTTCAGCCTTTCAGATTTATCAACATTCAGAGTAGCTTTCCCTTTTTCAAGAAGGAGCAGTTTCTCAGATATAGCAGTATTAAACTCTTTCATAATCTCATTGTCTTTATCTGTTTGTTGAAGTTCTGAAATTTTAGCCAGTAAAGATTTATTTTTAGATCTAAGATCTGCAATTATCTCATTGTGTTCTTCAACATCAAACATGTGAGACTCAACTAATTTTTCAAGCTCAATGCATTTTCCACATGAAGAATTATCAACACAAGTACTTTCAATTGCGGAACACTTAGCACATGGAGAGTTAGCATAAGAAGAATCATCAAGTTTCCTTGTAAGTTTTCTATTTTCAGATTTCACCATTTTATATTTTTCAAACAGTTCATCATAAGCATTCATCAATTCATCATAACTCAGTTCATCTTCCTCATCAGAATCAGAGTTTACCTTTGAACTCTCCTCGCCTTGACACACAAACCCATCGTTTGCCACGAGCCCCTCATCATTCCAGCTTTCATCTTGAGCTTCATTTAACCCATCCCAGATTTCTTTGGCTGACCTACAAGATGAAACAAACGGATATACGTCAGTGTCCACAGCAGCCTTAAGAGCATTTAAAATAAACAAATTATCAGAATTCTTTTTCTTATCTTCATCGGTCCAGCATGACTCCTTTTTAGGAAGACTATAAGGACCATGAGTAATTAAGTTCATAAGCTTCAGATTAATACCAGAAATCCAAATGCAGAGTTTTCCAATCCAAGATGTATAATCAAAACCATCAAAGACAGGAACTGAATTAAAACTAGCCATCATGAATAGATCTTTTATCCTAGACCGTAAGGTCTGCGAATGAAAATCAGAGACTGGGCTCTGATACCAATTGTTGGCCCAGACTAGATGGCGAACAAGAAGGGGGGTTGAATTGTCCCTTAGCCAAGATGGCAGATTTTAAAAACTATCTAAACTAAACACAACGGAAATAAAATTAACTACGTTAATTAGCCTAAACTGAAGTGAGATTAGAATGTTCTCTCTATCTTTTTGATCTCACACGGATTATCAATGCAAGGAACAAGTGAAATTGAGCCTAACACGTATAGCGGTTGCAGCGATGTGCGATGGTGCAATGAGTAAAAATCATATAGTAGACCTGTGAACGGAGATAGAAGAAAAGGACAATCACACAGGCATTCACAATGGACACAGAGATTTTTAGGTGGTTCGGAACAACGACGGGCTCCCTACGTCCACCCCTCACCAAAACTCGGTGAGGTTTCACTACACACTACGAACTGTAGCAGAACGGGGACGAACCCCAACACTACACACGCTGCTTCCGCAGCAATGTATACACACGGGGCCTAGCCCCAAACCGCTGCCACCACAGCACACACACACACGCAGTCGGGGAACACACCCCGGACACAAAACTCACACGGAGACGCAGCTCCGTCTACACTCACAAACTCAGGGAAACTTGCCCCGCAAAAGATCCACACACTCGGAGACGCAGCTCCGCCTTCACACACAAGTATTCTCAGTTTAACACAACAGAAGGATATACAATAATCGCTCAAATTCCAATCTATGCTCAAATGAAAGAATAGAAATGAGAGAAGAATGATTCCCCCTTAAATATGCTATCAATTCCGTTCATTGGTGTAGTGGGGTGCGCTGGAAGATTTGTTCGCGGAGTGGAAGCTTGCAAGGACCGCAGGAGATGCCCAGGGTATGGTCTTCAGCAACTGTGCTAGTAACCAGATCAGATTGGCAAATAAAACCTTGTTGATGGCGTTCTCCTCTTTTTCCTATTCCTCCTCCAAGTGATGGCGTCGCCCTTTTCTCCTTTCCCTGCAATATGATAAAGCATTAAGCACAAAAGGTGTTCCGTCGAAGCAGATTGCAGGTTACAAATACCAGCAAGAAGCAGCAACAAAAGACTAGAAAGCCCATGCTAAAAACCCTTCAAAAATACACCCAATAGATGAAAGAAACCCTAAGGGTAATGGGGTAAAAGCCCAACCCAAACGGATCATAAAATAAGAGGTTCGAAACCAAAACCGGAAACACGATCCGGACGCGATTGGACAAGTGTCGACTCTTGGAGTCGACACTTTGTTCAGCATGTTCTGCCAATTAAATAAAAAAAACTAAACTCTGGTTGAAAGAGTCGACTCTTTTCAGCCTGGGTTCTGTTACGTGAAAAATAGCCCAGCCAGCCATAAGATTCGACTCTTTGAGTCGACTCTTTTTGGCACTTGTTCTGTCTGCGCCAAAAAGAAGGCCCAACCATGCAGGTGTCGACTCTCAGAGTCAACACTTGCAGCCTGCTGCCTCAAACAGTAGGCTGGGCTACAAGTGTCGCCTCTGGGAGTCGACTCTTGTAGCTCCAGAACAGAGAAGTGCATAATGCAGTGATATAAAACCCAAAAATGTTATAAATGAATCAAACTCTATCAAGGTACATGGAAATTCATTTAAACATAAACTCATACCATGGTTTCAGTGGACGGTAGGCAATTTGAACCTGCAACATTTAGTGACTCAATTTCATATCAATCTTCAAGCAATGCAAATAACAATCACATTGTCATAGCTTCTTCCAAATGTATGTTCTTATATTGAAATGGAACCACATACAAGAAGTTTGATTCACATACATCCAGCCAATTCAGTGCACAAGCTTTCATAAAATTCAGATGCAATCCAGGGCATGTAGAGTAAATTGAGTTTAACTAAATCACACATGGACTTCATGAGCTCTCCATAATAAGTCAAACCAATTTGATTAGTTATCCAACCATGTCACTTTCAACTTAAGGATTCCCATTTTCTACACATGCCTTACACATCAAATATGATTCAATTATACCTTGGCCACCTATCCTAGATATCATGCCAATTCACACATGAATTACAGATGCAGTCCAAAGCAAATTTCTACACAAGCTCACATATCAACTTTGATGATGCATGCAAAGTCAGCCCATTTCCAATTCATATCAAGCAACCATATGTAGAGATGATTCAGTCACCTCCAGCCCATTAATAAGCACATACATGAAATGCATAAATCAGATGGGCTCTATGCATAATAGGCTATTCATGTGAACATCACTTAACCCTCACAAACTAAAAATTGCTTCAAACATGGAGAAGCCATTTCTGAATAAAATTCAATCAAACTTTCATGAAAACCAAGTTCAGTCCAAAGATTCCAAGTTCAGACCAAAGCAAGGAAAACCCAGTTTCAGTCATAGTTCAAGCAAGCCACACATGTGTTCAATGTTTAGATCAAGAATATGAAATTCAGTCCATTGCTAATTCAAGTTCAGTCCAAGACAGACTGAACTCACACAATCTAATCGCCATCCAACCAATTCAAAGGCCCTATAACCTTTTTGAAAACATGATTTAGCCAGGTTAAATAACATGGTTAGAGGGTCTTAAAAACACCAAACAAACTTGGATAACCAAGATTTATAGAAGGTACATTAGGCAAAAAGTCACAACAAAACCCCCATGAAAGATATGCATGAAAGCACTTGAGAACCCATTTCTCAACTCAAGATTAGAAGAATATCACCATAGATCCAATATAAACTTTTACCTTGGATCCATCACAAAGTGGGCAATATTAACCTGCACTTTCTAGAAATTCAGAAGCAGGTCAATATTAAACCAACGTATTTGAAGATGCCCACTTCAAACCAATTCTTTCGCAAACCATTTGAAAACATTGAAGCCATATGATCAGAATGATTAAGTAACCATCATTCATGCAATCATGATATGCAAGAAACAAAGGAAATCTTCAACAGAGCTTACACACAATATATTGTTATCATCAAAACTATTACCAAAGACAAAGAGGGAGCGCAACGAACCCAACAGGGGAAAGTCGAATTGCCTAGGGAGACAAGTAGACTTGCTCCCTGAAAATAGAGACTCCTCTGTCATCTCGCTTTGTGCATTTTTCTTCTCTTTTTTTAATCATTCATTCATCATTTTTTTTATTCATAGCGAATATTGTTGAGTTTGTTATCTTTTATCGCTTAATTATATTTGGGTGCATGTGATGGGTTCATTATGGATAATTGGGGGGTGCGTTAGGCTCTCATCTTTTGTTTCATTTCCATCTTTTATATCTCCTTCTTTCTTCTTCTTTATTTGATCTCCTTTCCCCTTAATCTTTCATTTGTGATTCTTGTTTGGTTCTTTGCCCTTACATTTCATTTTCTTATTGTTTTATTTGCAGATCGATTTTTTTATTCATGCATTTTTGTTAAAGGGGCTGGTAGAGCCACCTGAGTGATCTGTCGACCTAGCCAAGGGTAGGTTGACTCACTGTTCAGAGTGAGTCGACCTGCCCTTCAGCAAGTTAGCATGCCCCTTTGCTCTTCTTACTCATTCATTTCTTCTCCTTCTTTTATTCGCATTACAAGTTCAGCATGGAAGTTTAGGGGTTGTTAGACCTTATTTTTTAGCTCACATGCCATTGCATTTCTTTTTTTTGGTTTCTTTCTTTCTCTTTTCTTTGATTTGTTTTCATCCTTTCTGTTTTCTTCTAAATGTATGGGCAGAGCGTGCATATGCATATGTGCGCTTATAAGGAAGAAAGGGCAAGGGAAAGCCTACCAGTTGTGAGAGATCAACAGACCCAAGGCTACTAGAATTGCCCTTTGCGCCAAAGTTGGGCAAGTCGACTTGGGGCTTGACCAAGTTGACTTGCTCCAAGACAGTCAACAGATTTCTGCTGCTGGGATCATGGGCAAGTCAACTTGGGTCCAGACCAAGTCGACTTGCTCCAAGCTAGTGAAATAATTTATGTTCCTTCTTCTTTTAGAAATGTCATGAAATGCAATGATGCATATTTTGGTGATCAAGGGGGGGGGGTACCCTTGGGGAAAATGCAGAAATATGATTTTGCCAATCCTCACGCGCAGCATGCAAGGGTTTGATCATGCATTTATGCAAAGTGATCGTCGATACGAGCCGGAGTATTTTACTCACGCATAGTAAGAATGATGTAAAACCAACCTTGGACCTATTTAGCAAGCATTCAAGTTTGAGCAGCGGACTCACACTAGCGAGCTCACCCGTATGGCGCACACTAGTACCCGATGGCGACTAGGCGATGTTGGAGAGGGTCCGAGGTGGGACCTTTAGGCTCCAATGGTTGGCTAGCTTGGGAAGAACCCCAAATGGGCCTAGGATGCCCAAATCATGGGCGGCCAACACACCAAGGGTGTGGGTTAAGTGGATTCACTCTCAACTTGCCCGCGGTGGTCACTCACGGTACTAGCAATTTGAGCCGAGCTCTCACTCTCCGTCCGACGAAGCAATAGCAATAATACTAAGCTAAGCAAGTGATTAAACCAGTCAAGAGAGGGTCCGAAGCTCACCTAGCCAGCGTGAAGACGCCAACTCCGGCCGGAGACGGGGGCGAGCGGGGAGGCGAGGGTATGCACCCGCACGCCGCGTCGCTTGAAGCTTCAAACCTGCGACTTAATATTGACATGAACTACACCCCATGCAAGGGGGGGGGGATCTCGGGGTGGGGGTTATGTGAATTACAGCCAAAACTACCTCCGCGCAGGGAGGGGCCTTCAGCCGGCCAAGCGGGGTGGGGAATTATGAAGAAAACTCGATGTTCGGATTGATGCCGGTTCTGCCAATCTTCAGAATGGGTGGACAGGGGTGCGGTGATGATGCCGCCACAAATTTCACAGAGCTCAGAAATTGATGAGACTTGCGCCAAAAGCTTCCCAACGGACCAAGGATGATCTCTGAATTTTTGCTGAGCTTGGTAAAATCGTTGCTGGCCGGGGCAGAGTCTGGAACCGGACTGACAGGTTCTGCCTCTGTCTGGTGCAGAACAATGTGGCCTGTTGCAGAGGGTGCCACGATCTCTACCAAACTCTGATTGAGACGAGACCTTAACCGTTGGAACCGTGGTCGAGTCTTCTTTGTGTTGGCTTCAACGACGGGGTCGGAAGATGTCGGAGAAGACCGGGGCAATCAGATGAGTAGAGGGGTGTCAGTTCTGGATCCTGTAAACTGACCTGACACACTTGGAGTAGAAAATTCGTAACTTTAGATTCCAATGTCCAAATACAGCTTTGCTCCTTGAGGATGAAAGAGGACTTGAGAGGGAAGAATTCTTCTGAAGAACACTTGATCTGAATCCCAAAAGGTTCGCCGTGGCCGAGCTCCCACTCTCGCTCTAGTTCTCTGCCTGGGGTCTTCTGCGCAGTCGAGGGAGATCGGCTCCTGTGGACAGCTCCGACCTCGGATGTCGACGAAACCACCTCACCTTAAAAGCTCTCTGGACGAAATTTCCAGAGATGTAGGCCTCGACACCTGGAGGACCAGGGAGCGGCCGGACCCGATGCAATCTTTAGGACCCAACTCTGCTGCCTGCGACCTGCTATCTGAAACTGCAAACTAGCAAGAATAAAGGGAGTGGAAGGGGGTTAGATAGGCTTGTGAATGATGGCTGAAGGTTTAGGGAGAGGGGGAGGACGTGGCTAGGGCTCCATGAGGTCAGGAGTGGCAGTGGTGGAAGGAGAGGGGGGGATGGAACTGCTAGAGGTGGAGATGGGGGGAGTGGGTGTGCACAAGAGAGAGGGTGAGAAGAGAGGAGGGGGAGGAGGGCGACCAGACCAAGGGGGGGTCTGGTTTGGGTCGACCTAGGGTGTGGGAGGGATGGGAGAAGGGAGGGAAATTCGAATTTGGGCTTTGGGAGGGGTTAATTCAGCCTTGGGAAGGTGGAGAGGTGCCTAGGGAAGTGGTGGTGGTTGGGAAGTAGGGTTTAGATTGGTGGAGGGTTGTTGGGACTAGATGGAGAGTAAAGGAGGGTTGTGGGAAGTTGTGGGGAGTTATTGGAGGTAGGTGGGGGTTGGAAGTGATTGAGAGGGGGGGAGGAGAGAGAGAATGGGGCGAATTCTTCCCCTTGAGAGAGAGAGAGAGATAAAGAGAGAGAGAGAGAGATATTGAGAGAGAAGGCTAGAGGGATTTGGAGTATATCTGGAATTCAATATTCATGCATAAGTTGTTACAAATGAGAGAGGGGTGGAGCTATTTATAGACTCCACACTTTTCCTAAGACCAAACTGACCCTGACAAGCTAACTAATGACCAAACAGTCCAAGGGAGGGGCGCCCCTGGGCCTAGCCCAATGGTTTGGGCCCATTAACTAATCATACCAACATAATGACTTCAAGACTTAGGAAAATGACTCACTAACCTAGGTACATGACTCAAATAAAGGGAAAATTACATGATATTGACTCAAAGAAAATGTACTAGACTCAAAAATACATGACTAACATAATGGCGCTAGCCGACAAACAATCCGAGTCTGGAGAAAATGTGGAGGGGCAAGGGATGCCCTCATCATACCCCCGGGGTGGGGAAAACTCGACCCTATCGAGTATGGGTCCACCAGGGAAGTAGTACATCGAACTACTGCTCTGGGCGATCCACGATCTCCATACTCAACCAGTGACCATAGTCGGGGAACGGCACTTCAGCCTTTCGAAGTGGCCCGGACACACCCTCATGCTGGCTATGATGTCTTGCTTGCCTAGTATTGCTGCCGTGTGCTCACGTCGGGCTCTCGGGCTAATTTGTGGTGGCACTCCGAAGGTGTCCCTCACAAGGATAGGTGTAAGCTCAAGGCACTCACTAGGATCCACCGCGGTGCCCTTAGTGGGTGTTGGATCTGCTTCATGAGAAATGGGGAGAATCCCAAAACCCTTTTGGAAGTTCAACCCATAAGCCGGGTTGCCAAAGCCACTCGGAACTTGGCAAGGTCCAAGTCCTCGTGCCCTCGATTTAGAGGTGACCCCAGAGTAGAGCCACTCCAAAGTCATCATCGTCAAGTTACCAACTTAGAATTTCAAGTGGCGCACACGAGTTTTTGCTTGCTTATTATGAATCTCACCGCTTGCTGCTTGATATTTGCTTGGATGCATATGCCATGCTTTATGATGCGGTGTGAGTGGACAATGTATGGTATGCAAAGGTGGTCCGGGGCAGCCAAATGTAGTTCGATCATGCTTTGATGCCATGAAGACTGTGACAGACTTAGGGGGCCCGGGACATCCAGAGATGAACCTTTTATGTATGGGTAAGACTAATGTCGGGGGACCCGGACGACCATGTATGCTCCTCTCATGTTTAAGACTCATGATTAATGAAGGTGGGCCAATACATCCAAATACGGTCCACTTATACTTCCTACTTGACATGTGGGTGATGTGAATGAATGTTCCCGACTTATGAATCATGCCAAGTGGTGTTGTATGCCAAGACTTATGCACTCTTGTGACAAAGATGTCTCCTATGTGTGGGCTTTTGGACTTCCATTGGAATAGGTCAAAGGGGTCTAGCAAGGTGGATATCATGAAATGAGGCACTTCCTCGATCCCTAGGTGTATACCACCCAAAGTCATGGCTCTCATGGTGTAACCCGGGTCTGGGATGGGGTGGATTGGACCAAATATGGTGAGTTGGGGTAGGGAAAGGTAGGTGGTGGTTAAGGTGGTTGGGTCACACGGGTTCCTTGACTCCCATTGGAATGGATCATAGGGATTATAGTAAGGGTCATCTTGGTAGGGGTACTCTATGCTCTCAAGGTCCTCGAATGGTGAGTCATCCTCCTCAATAATTGGGCCAAGGTTGCTAATGGGTTGGCCGATCAAAGCACTTGGGATCTCAATGGTTGGGGAGTGAACTAGGATAGGTTCTTCCTCCATGGGAAGAAGGAGGATGATCTCACTAGTAACTTGGCCATTAGTGTAGATGGAAGTGATGGAGCCAATGGTGGGATATGCTAGGCTAATGGTGTTAGTTTCGGGCGGCCTCATGGCTAGCATATTGGTCAAGTGAATTTGTCAATGTAGGTAGTTCACTAAGTCTCCCAAATCTTCCACACAATAGGAAGTTTGATAAGTGACATGTGGTTGAATGGGAATGATTTGGGATTGATATCCCATGGGTAGGTGGCATGGTTGTGAACTAGGAATGGTGAGACATTTCTTGAGCCATTGGAGTATGGACTTATCTATGGTGAGGTTGGGTATCTCTAGAGGAGCTAGGCTAGAGGTGTGTGAGTTGTTTGGCCTTTGGATTTCCTCTATGTTGGGAGGTGGATTCGGATGGGCATCCTTCTCCACTTGGGTAGGTGTGTGGGTAGCAACTTCTATTGCTAATGGAGTAGGGGGATCTATGGTGGGTGGTTGGGTGATAGCTAGCGTATGACACACTCGGGGTGGTGAACAAGCATGGGCTTGGGTTGGGATAGGAAGGGGAAGTAGATGAGGCCTAGGTTGGAGAAAGATTGGTGTAGGAAGTGGGAGGTGGGTTGGGTGAGGGGTTTTGGGTTTGGGGGTGGTGGCCATTATGGGATTAGGTGGGGAGGTGGAGGCCTTGGCCACTTGGGTTCTAGTGGTAAGGGTTTGGATGGGTGGGGTTGGAGGAGTGGGAGTGATCCTCGAGTTTTGGTAACCCGGGTAGGAAGGGGACATATATTTTGCTCTAAGTTGCTCCTTCATGTCCTTCCAAGTGGTAATGGGAGTTTCCCTTCTAAGTACCTTTAGCCCGACAATTTGCATCCAATAAGTTTCGGCCCGTTTGGTAAGTTGTATTTTAGCAACCCATGCCTTTTCATCCTCGGACATGGGATACACAGTGAAGTATTGGTCCATTGTAGCTTCCCAATCTAAATATTCTCTAGGAGAGGTTCCATCAAAGGTGGGAAGTGGGAAAGGGACCATCCTATCGTCCGTCCTTGGGGCGGGCCTATTTTCTCCAAGTTGGTTGAGTCGGCCCGATATGTTATCAAGCCGCTCATTGGCATAGGTCAAGGCTTTCATGAAGTAGTTGACATGGCCAGGGAAGTTATGGGTGTTAGTGGTAGGCATCTCTTGGTGGCTTGGACTTATGGAGTGGGCCGATTGGTAAGGTCGATATGAGGTGGCCATACTAGGGGACAAGAGTGATGCACTTGAAGACTCTAAATGCATAGACATGCCCTAGGACCAACTTGATAGAGACAAGTTGTGAACTTTCTCTGATACCACTTGATGTAAAACCAACCTTGGACCTATTTAGCAAGCATTCAAGTTTGAGCAGCGGACTCACACTAGCGAGCTCACCCGTATGGCGCACACTAGTACCCGATGGCGACTAGGCGATGTTGGAGAGGGTCCGAGGCGGGACCTTTAGGCTCCAATGGTTGGCTAGCTTGGGAAGAACCCCAAATGGGCCTAGGATGCCCAAATCATGGGCGGCCAACACACCAAGGGTGTGGGTTAAGTGGATTCACTCTCAACTTGCCCGCGGTGGTCACTCACGGTACTAGCAATTTGAGCCGAGCTCTCACTCTCCGTCCGACGAAGCAATAGCAATAATACTAAGCTAAGCAAGTGATTAAACCAGTCAAGAGAGGGTCCGAGGCTCACCTAGCCAGCGTGAAGATGCCGACTCCGGCCGGAGACGGGGGCGAGCGGGGAGGCGAGGGTATGCACCCGCACGCCGCGTCGATTGAAGCTTCAAACCTGCGACTTAATATTGACATGAACTACACCCCATGCAAGGGGGGGGATCTCGGGGTGGGGGTTATGTGAATTACAGCCAAAACTACCTCCGCGCAGGGAGAGGCCTTCAGCCGGCCAAGCGGGGTGGGGAATTATGAAGAAAACTCGACGTTCGGATTGATGCCGGTTCTGCCAATCTTCAGAATGGCTGGACAGGGGTGCGGTGATGATGCCGCCACAAATTCCACAGAGCTCAGAAATTGATGAGACTTGTGCCAAAAGCTTCCCAACGGACCAAGGATGATCTCTGAATTTTTGCTGAGCTTGGTAAAATTGTTGCTGGCCAGGGCAGAGTCTGGAACCGGACTGACTGGTTCTGCCTCTGTCTGGTGCAGAACAATGTCGCCTGTTGCAGAGGGTGCCACGATCTCTACCAAACTCTGATTGAGACGAGACCTGAACCGTTGGAACCGTGGTCGAGTCTTCTTTCTTTCGGCTCCAACAGAGGGGTCGGCAGATGTAGGAGAAGACCGGGGCGATCAGATGAGTAGAGGGGTGTCGGTTCAATTGACCTGACACTTTTAGAGTAGAAAATTCATAACTTTAGATGCCAATGTCCAAATGCAGCTCTGCTTCTTGAGGATGAAAGAGGACTTGAGAGGGAAGAATTCTTCTGAAGAACACTTGATCTGAATCCCAAAACGTTCTCCGTGGCCGAGCTCCCACTCTCGCTCTGGTTCTCTGCCTGGGGTCTTCTGCGCAGTCGAGGGAGATCGGCTCCTGTGGGCAGCTCCGACCTCGGATGTCAACGAAACCACCTCGCCTTGAAAGCTCTCTGGACGGCCTTTCCATAGATGTAGGCCTTGACACCTGGAGGACCAGGAAGCGGCCGGACCGGATGCAATCTTTAGGACCCAACTCTGCTGCCTGCGACCTGCTATCTGAAACTGCAAACTAGCAAGAATAAAGGGAGTGGAAGGGGGTTAGCTAGGCTTGTGAATGATGGCTGAAGGTTTAGGGAGAGGGGGAGGACGTGGCTAGGGCTCCAGGAGGTCAGGAGTGGCAGTGGTGGAAGGAGAGGGGGGGATGGAACTGCTAGAGGTGGAGATGGGGGAGTGGGTGTGCACAAGAGAGAGGGTGAGAAGAGAGGAGGGGGAGGAGGGCGACCAGACCAAGGGGGGGTCTAGTTTGGGTCGACCTAGGGTGTGGGAGGGATGGGAGAGGGGAGGGAAATTCGAATTTGGGCTTTGGGAGGGGTTAATTCAGCCTTGGGAAGGTGGAGAGGTGCCTAGGGAAGTGGTGGTGGTTGGGAAGTAGGGTTTAGATTGGTGGAGGGTTGTTGGGACTAGATGGAGAGTAAAGGAGGGTTGTGGGAAGTTGTGGGGAGTTATTGGAGGTAGGTGGGGGTTGGAAGTGATTGAGAGGGGGGGAGGAGAGAGAGAATGGGGCGAATTCTTCCCCTTGAGAGAGAGATAGAGATAAAGAGAGAGAGAGAGATATTGAGAGAGAAGGCTAGAGGGATTTGGAGTATATCTGGAATTCAATATTCATGCATAAGTTGTTACAAATGAGAGAGGGGTGGGGCTATTTATAGACTCCACACTTTTCCTAAGACCAAACTGACCCTGACAAGCTAACTAATGACCAAACAGTCCAAGGGAGGGGCGCCCCTGGGCCTAGCCCAATGGTTTGGGCCCATTAACTAATCATACCAACATAATGACTTCAAGACTTAGGAAAATGACTCACTAACCTAGGTACATGACTCAAATAAAGGGAAAATTACATGATATTGACTCAAAGAAAATGTACTAGACTCAAAAATACATGACTAACATAATGGCGCTAGCCGACGAACAATCCGAGTCTAGAGAAAATGTGGAGGGGCAAGGGATGCCCTCATCAAAGAATTTTCACCCGGGCGCAATCCTGGTTTCCATTGCTCACCATTTGATATACCAAAAGAGTCGTGACAAGCATGCACTCGAGAATGAAGTATGCATGAAGTCTCTATCTAAATTCATAAATCAATGCATGTGTGGGGGAAATACCGTGCATATATCTGAACGATGAGTGGAAGAGCATGACGTGCCCGAGTCCATGCAAATTCAGTGGGCACAGGCAGTGCATGATCATTTTTGTGTGGAAGCTTACTGAACATATCTTGCTCATGAATTATGTTAGAAAACACTATGCAAAAACTATCATATGAATGCAGCAGTGACCTTCTTATCATTATCAATGAGCAACCTACCTTGAACAACCCCGACTCCAAGGGGGAGTCGACTCCATGTGCACATCTCTACACAGGTAGGGCTTAAATAGAGACATGTCCATGACAATAAGCTCCCAACCTGATCACAGCATGTATGCAATCGCCCAGTTAGAAATTTTTGGCATGATCTGAGCATCTGTGTTTCCTGCTTTCTTTTTTTATTCATCTTCATCACCATTCAATTTTTTTATCTTGTTCACCCTCATCTTCTGCAATTTTCTGAAATTATGTTCATCATTGCATCTCTTTGTTTTTGGTGTCCATCTTCATCTTGACAGCCCCTCAAATTAAGGTCCTCACTGCATCTTTTTTTGTTTGGTAATAGCAGTAGCACATCTTGCTGCATATCAGTTCTTAGTGGTTCTTTAGTTCAGTCTATTCATTCTCCATCATTTCTCATGTCATTAATTTTGTTATTAGTTCAAGTTTCTCGACGAAGATCCGGCAGCACCTCCCCTAGACCCGGGGCTTTGGGGGGTGTTAATTAGCTACTCGTCCACGGAGGTTATCCGAGATGGCCCCAAAATAAGAAGGATGCGCACAAAAGCAGCAACATCCATAGTATCATCCTCGTGAGTCCCCGAAGGGAACATAGTGGGTCTGATCAAAACACGCGCAGCTCAAAAATCCGGATTCGGTGAAAGCATATGAAATTAGCTAGCATGAGGGGCCTGGCCATTCCCTGCCTCCACTCCATAGAGCTTAGAGAGAGGGGGTTCGGGCTTGACAGCCGCTGGGCCAGCAGCATGCATGGCTTCGAGATCATCCCATTGGGACTGTGGGATCGCACGGGGGAGTAGGAAACACGTGACTACATCATTATAGATATCTAGAAGGATCGGAAGTAAAGAGGGGAAGTAGCCCACAGGAGCTCGAATGAGCATAAATTCTGAGTCATATCCATGCGAATGGATCAACCCAAGACCTTTCCTGCAGAGCACGTTGTAATATCCTAGATTCTTTGGATCGAAATCAGAGAGCTATTAGATCGCTTTCGTGGGTCCTGATACGTGTTTTACGATCCACGCGGGTTTTTCCCTTGTATAACTTGCGGAACCCTGTGGAGAGTTGACCGTTGAGTTTTGCTACTTAAGGACGCTACAAGTGCGTTGTGCTCGTTCCGAGGATCGCGAAGATTATTTTTTCGTATTTTTCTGAATTTACGAAATTTCGTACAGAAAATCAGATTTTAGGAAAATTGCATAATTTTCTAATTTCTTTTTCTTCTTAACCCTTTATCTCTCCTTTCTCTCTCTTCTCTCGTCGTTCACTCTCTCCCTCCGTTATCTCTCCTCTCTTCCTCTCTCCTACGGGGCGTGCGACCGTGGCGAGATGGATGAGGCATGGACGTAGTGGAGATTTCGTGGAGCGTGCTGGTGCGTGGAATGGAGCGTGGCATTGGCGCGATCCCTCGGTGGATTCAAAGTCGGCGTGGGCGGTTTTTTTTTTCAGAAAGGCCTACCTAGGGGTATAAGGGTACCACTAGGAGGATATATATATTGAAAATAGTGTTTAGAAATTGTTACAACATCACCAGGGGATACCCCTGTAAAAACCACCCAAATGGGAAAACCATCACTACACCATCCGTAAGGACACGAGTCCCATCTGGTCAGTCAGAAGCGGCCTAATACAAACTCTGGGCAACTCATAATTCAAACGGACCACAGAGTTAACCTTGGTAGAGCATGCAAGTGACGCTAATGCATCAGCAACTCGATTGGCTTCTCGGTAAACATGGCAGACACACACACCTGATCGAAGAAAATAAGTGCAAATTTCTCGCCACCAGCGTAGCGAAGCCCATGCCGTAGCAATCCCAGCCTGCAGAGAGGTGGCCAAGACCGCATTGTCAGTGCGGATGACCGACAGTTGAAGGCCATGCTCATTTGCAAGGTGAATGCCATCGCACAAAGCTCTGGTTTCCACCATAAAGCTACTACCAATGCCATAGAAATATGAGAAGGCCAATACTATATTACCGCTATGGTCCCGGATGCAGCCTCCTCCACCACAGTAACCTGGTTTCCCTTTACTTGCACCATCGACGTTCAACACAAGGCCCTGGTCAGGCGGAATTCATCGGACAAGCTTGACATTATGCGTAGAGAACATGAATCTGAAACCATATGCCAGGAGAAGTTGGGTCTGGGGCGTAGCAGGCTGATGCTTGAAGGCCATTCTTGATAGAGCAGCATCAATCTGAAACAGGATATTGTAAATGATAAGCACAGGAGACAGGCAGGATCCCTCGAAGCGCGCTGTGCATCTAGCCTTCCAAATTTCCCACACAATAAGAATGGAGGCATACATGGCAATAAATCCATTCAAAGAGTGGGGGTTGCACTGAGTGAGAATATCCCACATGCGATGGGTGATATGAGGGTCGAGGTTCGTGTGATGGTTTTCGGCGTATCGTAGCTATCTCGGCGCGTGAGATGTTCGGTGGAGGTAGGACGACAGATGCCCTACTCTTTTACTGCGTTCCCTCGTGATTTGGAACCGAACGGTGTGAGTTTGAGCGAGTTTTACCTTGTTTTAGGTGAAAGCATGTTCGGGGGGGTGTGAGCCGTGTTCACCGTTCCAGGTGACGGTTTCTAGTTTAAATGGTTTCATTTGAACCCCTGGCATGTTGGGAATCTTTTTCCACCACTTTTATTGAATTTAGTTGAGAATCGGAGTCGGTATGAGCCCGGTTGTCCATGCGAGTCGTTTTGGGTCGATTCGTGGGAATCGCCCGTTTCTTGTATTTTTAGGCATGGTTTGATCCCTTCCGGCTTGTGGAAGGATGGTATCGTGATTAGGTTTGTTTACCCATCGTTCTGGCGATGATTGGGGCGTGGAAAATGGCTTTTTGTGTGGATTTTCTGTGTTTCGCTCCGTGACGAGAACGCGTTGGTTGTGTGCGCCGCGTTCTTAGTGGAACGCGCTACAGCGATGCACCGAGTCTTGTGAAGGAGGTGAATAGTTTGGCAGTTAGAAACGCGTCCCATGAGATGGGCGCGATCCGTTGTTAACGCGACCCAGGTGGGGGGCACATTTATGAGTTGTCGCGCTTGAGGTTTAGGCCGCATCTATGAACGCGTTTCAGGTGAGCGCCGCGTCAATGCGATTATCGCGAACTAGGTGATGGGCGCGTTCTGTTGATATCGCGACCCTCTATAGGGTGCGTTAATGATTGTGTTGCTAGATATAGGCATGTTAATGTTGTTATCGCGACGCAAGTTTGTACCGCGTTTATGTGTCATTGCGCCCGAGGCTGTGGCCGCGACTATTATCGCGACCTAGGTGGGTGGCGCGTTAATGATGTGATTGCGACGCGTGCCTTTACAGCGTCTATGGATCATCGTAACCCAGGGTATGACCGCGATCATGTGATCAAGGCCTTGGGGATGATTATGATTTGGTTAGGGTTGTGAGTCGACCCATGGGTGTTGAGAGTCGACTTGCCCTATTCTCTAATGTTCTTTCCGATTATTGTGGCTTCGATCCTTGGTTAGCCCATTGTTCCGTGGATGTCTTGGACGTCCTATGAGGCCTGTGACAGTGTTATAGAGTGTCTGAGAGGGCCATTGTACAGAGTGATGTTTTGTGTTATATCGAGGGTCATTATGGTTTCTGGTCAACCCGATTGTGACCTAGCGGTTGACACGTGACCTCGTGAGTGTCTGTTGGCACCGACTTATTTTCTTGAATTAATCAAGGATTGAGCATAGGAAAATGCCCCCTAAATAGAGCAAAATGGCATATCACCAAAGATGTTCTACCAGTCAAGTTGTGCTCATAAATCGAGACACTTCGCCTAGTCAAGCGGCACAACATAACAACTGGGGATCGGCCCCGAGCAAATGGCATTATGCCAGCCAATTTCTCGACAACCGTGTCAGTTTCAGGATTCGGGACAACTTGCCGTACCTTACGGCATTCTGTGAAGATTCAGGTTTTACCCCCCGACACCCTACATACGGTATTACACCATCGACGCCTCAACAACTAGGTTAACTCGGGACTCAGAATAGCCTGCCGCATCATACGACTCTTCGCCAAGGAGCGAGGGTCACCCCGACCACCAGAAAAATGGCATCATCATGTCGACGCCCCAATCATCGGGCCCAACCAAGGGTCCTAACTAGCTAGCCGTGACCCATGGCAACATCGACAATCGATTGGGCCCACCCCCGATCACTCAGTTTGCGGGTTTACCCGCATTCAACACAGCTACCCGAGCCGACCCGGGGGCGCCCTAACTACAAGCCACGCCATGTGGCACCCAGCAACGAGGCCGGGGTCTACCCTCGAGTTGCCTCCCTCCAGCCCTCTGAAGTCAAAGGAAGATCCATCTGGGCCAACCACAAGTTTCAGGAGCTCATAGCACCCGTATACGGCCCACGCACGCGTGTCGGGAATCTCCCCGAGCACCTGGTGGGCGCGTATGCTCCAGCCACTCTACAGCAAGCCGGAGCCCAACTTAGGACTCCCAGCGACCCATCGCGTCATGCACCACCATCATGCACCCTCGCATGCGGTCCCTCTCGGGGGTCAAGGGGACAACGCCCCTTGCGGGGTCTCCGGGGGCGGAGCCCCCGGAAGAAAATTTATATTTATAACGGGTCAAACCCCCAGTCAAACCCGCCTAAACCCCTTCGGAGTGGGGTTTAGGCAGACTACCCTAGATGCCCCAAGCTGGTCCGCCTAAACCCCATTAAACATAAAAAACGAGTTTTTTTAGAAAAAAACCCCCTACCCAGTCCGCCCAAACCAAGGGTTTAGGCAGACCAGCCTGGACCCCCAGGCTAGTCCGCCCAAACCGCTCCCAAATAAAAAAAAAGGTTTTTTAATAAAAGAAAAACCCCTCCGTGAGGGGTTTAGGCGGACCAGACCAGCCCCTTGGGCTGGTCCGCCTAAACCCTACCTCCCCACTCCGTAATACAAAAAAAATAATAATATATTTTCTTAGGGTTTACCCGGACCAAGTTGGACCTCCAACTTGGTCCGCCTAAACCCTACCCCTGCCCCTTCAACTTCCTATAAATTTCCCCCCTTAGAAGCTCAAGGGGCATGTGCAAACACACACACCCAGACAGGTATGCAGGGACGGACACCGGAACAACCTGACCTAACTGTCGCACCCTCGAACTTTTGAGGCTTTCGGTAAGGGTCGGGGACGCGAGGAGCGAGGTGCGAGTGTGGGTGGCTTGTAGATCGGCTTGCACGCGCCGAGGGTATGTCCATACTCCCCTCACATGGCGTCTAGCCATCGTACACATGTCCGCTCCCGTCGCACATAAGGCGTTATGACAATGGTGAACACACCCGCATCCTGGGTCCACTCGTGCACGACAACCCACGGTGGCCACGCACATGACACGACGCCGCACCTACTTCTGATACGGAACCACGTGCCTACTGCTTGCCCTGAGTTGGCCACAGACCGCTCGGACTGATGACTCAAGTTATCTGGACCCAGGCCCGGGAGTAATACTGTCAGGGCCGGCCTCGACTCCCCAGTATGACGACACTCGCCTTCCGAGGCTCGGACCCGACCGCTCACCTTAAGCCGCGTCTAACCTCCTTCAGGCGCCAGCCCACGGTGCCCCTGCCACCTAGGCAGTCTCGATCTCCTCATGGGGAGCCTTTGTAAAACACACGGATATCCGCCTTATCCAGCATTGACCCGGGGACCGACCCACGCGTCGGAATTGTCACACGGCTTGCGCCCATTGTACTTCAGCTTTCTCGGCCCATTTGTAAAGCCCACATGGCTCTCATATAGCATGAAACTAGTTGAATACATGTACATGTACATGTACTCGGGTCTCAGCCTCTTCACGGTGCCCAGTTACTTCAGTCACAACGGTGCCTCCGGCACCCGACTGCCAGTCACATCGGGTCCCGAGCATGACCATCGACGTCTCCCAGTGACCTCCTCCTCCAGTCACAACGGTGCCCCCGGCACCCGACTACCAGTCACACTGGGCCCCGAGCATGACCATCGAGGTCCCCTAGCGCCCGCCTCCTTCAGTCACAACGGTGCCCCCGGTGCCCGACTGCCAGTCACATCGGGCCCCGAGCATGACCATCGAGGTCTCCCGGCGCCTGCCTACTTCAGTCACAATGGTGCCCCCGGCACCTGACTGCCAATCACACCGGGCCCCAAGCACGACCATCGAGGTCTCCCGGCGCCCACCTCCTTCAGTCACAACGATGCCCCCGGCGCCCTACTGCCAGTCACACAGGGCCCCAAGCACGACCATCGAGGTCCCTCGGCACCCGACTGCCAATCACACTAGGCCCCGAGCATGACCATCGAGGTCTCCCGGTGCCCGCCTCCTTCAGTCACAATGGTGCCCCCGGCACCTGACTGCCAGTCACACCGGGCCTCGAGCACGACCATCGAGGTCTCCCGACGCCCGCCTCCTTCAGTCACAATGGTGCCCCCGACACCCAACTGCCAGTCACACCAGACCCCGAGCACAACCATCGAGGTCTCCCGGTGCCCGACTCCTTCAGTCACAATGGTGTCCCCGCCACCCGATCACCCAACAACTCCAGTCACAATGGTGCCCCCGGTACCCGACTGCCAGCTACTCGAGTCACATCGGGGCCCGAGGCACCCGATCACTCAATAACTCCAGTCACAACGGTGCCCCCGGCACCCGACTGCCAGCTACTCCAGTCACATCGGGGCCCACGGCACCCGACCACTCAACATCTCCCGCACAACGGTGCCCACGGCACCCCTACTGCCCCAACCTCGACACTGTCTCATGTCGGGAATACATTGTGACGCCCCTCGAGCGCCATCCTGCTGAGGCACAGGTCCTCTGACGGACACCATGTAAAAATACAGAACTACCCACACAATAATGCAATGACCCGGGGACCGTCATGAATGTCGAAATTCTCCCGTGGCTTGCAAGCAATTGTAATTGGGCTCTAATGCCCCCAAATAAATGCCTTTCATGGCATATAAGTCATGTAATCCAGTCAGGGAGCGGATCCCCCTCCTCGCCGGAACCAGTCTCTCTGCCCCCAGTTATCCCTGTTGTGTTGTTGTTGCACAGACTAAGCCCTCCCGACGTCGCGGCTCCCAGGGTCCCTGACTCTCTCTTCTGCAGTAGAAACAAAGGTATTAAGATTCAATCCGATGTTAAATAAACACTGGTTGCTTGCTGTCGGTGGGGAAAGACGTCCAGTACATGAATCCCCCATAATCGCCTGCGCACTCGAACCCGTGGAACCCCTTCTATCCACGTGTCGCCCGATCTCTTGAGCCACGCGCTGCGTCCTGCGACGCTTCCCTGGTCAATCCTTGGTTCCATAGGTGATTGTCGAGAAATCGACTGGCACGCCCGCATTCCACCCAGCCATCCCTGTCCCAATCTCCCAGAATGATGAACCATACGCCATCCCTTCCAGCACATTCATATCGTTCTCTCTGCCTTCTTCTCAATACCCCTGGAATCCCCGCGTGCCCAGTCAACCTATCTCGGCCTTCCGTAAAAGGCGAGTGTGCGCCCCCCGCCGTGAGGACAAAACACAAGTGACTCCCCGCGCGTGTAAAATAATGTCTCATATATCCTGTGAGGATCGAGACATGGCTTGGATGCTTAGAGGTATCAACTTACCTCGATTTACATGTCCATATGATTTGAGGGCTTTTTGGTGATCCCTCATGTTCCGTGTTCTGTGTTATACGGAATTGTGAGTCCATTGTGCGGCTCGGAGGTCGAGGACTCATCGTTAATGTGTTTCTCGTGGATTTTGGCTTAGGGACTAGGCTGATTAATAGCGTGTTGCTGTGATGTGTGATGATCTTGACCTGAGTCTTGTGACTCAAGGATCATTGTCAGTAGGTCTAGTTGATTGTCCTGAGTCTGGTAGCAGTTGTGTCCTGCATTATGCTCCGTAGTACGTGTGACATGTGTGTGCTTACCATGTATGTACTTCGGTGTTCGCTGTTTTGAGTCTCCGTGTCTAGTGAACCTCCACTAGTCGTAGCCTGACGACACCTTCCGGTGTGTCGGCCCACCTAGGAGTGGTGGCTAGGTAGTTCCCGGCAGCCGGTTTTTAGGCTAGTTCCCGTTGGCCCCCTTGCTTTGAAGTAGCGTCCTACTGGGGGGGAAAACTAGCTAGAGGCCTGGCTCAAGACATTGGGCTTGTGTGTGCACATGTGGTCAGGGGCGGTTGGACGAGTGCCGACGGGCGTGACCCTGACTAGTCACTCGTTACTGTTGTTCCTTGTACTTGGTTCTTGTGAGTGTCTCAGTTAACGCCATGCTAGGCCAGTGCCAAATACCTGAGGCACAGTATAAGACTTAAGTAGACGCATCTGGTTGTTCTTCTAGTGAGGAGGTGCTTCTGTCACACGACACGATGACTTGCATTTTCGTGACTTTTCCGAGTAGCCTGTGTGTGGCTTCACTCAAGGTTACAGGTTTTGTAGCGTACACGACAGTGAGCTCGTGTATGTTTGTGCCTTTGACTGTGTAGGTCTTTGGTAGGCTTTACCTATTTTGGTAGGCTTTTCACGATAAGGTTTCGTGATTTGTCAATGGATCGGTAACGCCCAACTTTGTGAGATTGGGGTTCACCTTTCTGTTACTGTTCGGAGTAGTTTAGAGGGCCGAGGTTCTTTCAGCTGCCGTGTTTCCGCGTTACGGATTTCCTCTTTACCTTTACGATTGTTACTCCTATTGTTACTACTTTGCTTTACTGTAGCACTGCTGTTACTGCGTGTTTTGTGGTAGGGTTCTGCGGGATCCCTACTGAGCCAGTGACACGAGGCTCACCCCTGACTTTTCAGGTGTAGCAGTTCTTCCTCCTATTGGGCGGTACCTGTTGCGTGGTTCTTTATTGCCAGCGTTGCCTGTGTCGAGTTTCCCCTGACTTGAGAGTATGTTCCCTTTCCTGTTGGACTGTACTTGTCTTTCTGTTGGACTGGACTCTGTTAGTTTAATTATTATAGAAAATATAATTTTATTTCTGCTATTTTAGCAATCCTGGTCATTGAAATTTAATTACTTACTACTTTATCTGGAAGTTCAATGTACTCTCACACACCTTTCTATCCCTTCGGAGTTTTTTCGCTCTTGGGAGGCCTCGCAGATTCCAAGTGGTATCGGGTTTACCCGGTATCCGGAGTCATGGGTCGTCACAGTTGGTATCAGAGCGAGAGTTTAGAGTTGTTCGGAATTTTTCTGAGCTAGCTGAGCTTTTGTTTGTGAAGTACATGGGAATTCGAGATATCACAGTACTCAGAGTCCATAAGGTCTAGTACAGTCGACAGCTGGCATTGGTTTTACGATTGTTTATCGCTTCACTTTTGCGTGTGGTCTTGTGCGTGCTGTGTTGGCACTGTGCGAGATGGTTTTGCTCTCGTCAGGATGTGACGGAGTGTTATCCTTTTGTCTTGGTGTTTGTCTCGATTATGTTGTACTTGGCAGAGTTCGTCGACAGGCGTGAATTTGTGGTGCGGTGTTCGAGATTTTTTCGTGGCTTGTTCAAGTGGCTGGTGACTTTATCGTTGATGTGATGGCCATGCACATTTTTATGTTATTTTGATCGTCCCAGCTTGAGGTTTGTTTAGCCTCTGAGGTGTTAAGGTCATGTTGTGGTGGTCGATTGGATGCCTTGATTGAGAGAATGCTCGGCCGAACCTAGGATTTTTCCTTCCTAGTGAGCTACTGTTAGTCGAGCTTGATTCTTCTCATCTTCTTTGGTGGCGTCTTTTCAATGTAAGCTTTGGGAGTGCTGTCTCGATGAAGCCTTTGTCCCGTGTCTGCTTAAGTGTGGACTGTGTTAGTTCTGAACCTGATTTGCCTTTGTTCGGCGGTTGCTTGGCTTTGGACCTAGTGTGTGTTGGGGGCCATTGTGCACCGTGTTCAGTGTGCCGTGTTTGGCGGCTGTTGTGCTGTGAAGGTTCAGTAATCATTTCAGGACGTAAGGATAAGCTGAGATTAGTGTTCTTTGTGCTTTGTGCTGAAGCTGGTGCTCTTCCTGGTTTGCACTCTGGCGACTTGTGATCAGTTGTTAGCAGGATCAGTACTCGAGGTGTAGTGTATTGCAGTTTCGTGAATTGCGATGGCGCTGAGTGTGTGCTGAGATGTGGATGCCGAGTTATTTGTGATGCATGTGTGCATTTTTTGAGTGCGCAACGGAAGTGTGTGGGCCTATAACCCATAGGTCGAGGATCGTTGGTTGGAAGATTCTGGCCGGCCGAGAGGTTTGTTCCCTCGGTGTAGTATTGTCTTGGCTATGTGTGCCTTGATGCTGTTGGTTACCGTGCCGTTGCTTAAGGCTTTGTGATGGTTGTTGGCACTGGCATGTTTAAGGATTGGGGAAATACGTCGGTGTATATACTGGTGAAGTACCCTTTCTTCTTCTATTTTTCTTGGGAGTTGTGCTCTCGGGACGTGGATCGTGGTCCTAGAGATGCATTCTCCGAGGGTTGTTGTGGGTCCTTGTTGGTAAGCTACGCATGGTTAGTATATGTTAGCCGTGTGTTCAGCTGTAACTATGCCTTGATGTGACCCAGTATGCAGGTGTGTCCCGTGGTTCTGTGTTGAGAACGGAGTCGGGATTCTGCATGTGTTGTTGTTGTTGGTGGTGGTGGTTGTGTTCGGCTCAGGAGGAGTTCCCTGTAAGTCTGATTTGGCACTGTGTGGACCGAGGTCTTGTCGGTATATTTTGCTATACTCTTCTGTCATGATAGAGTTGTCATGCGACTCGAATCAGATGTAACGTCTGAGTGAGGACTGACTTGATTGTGCTCGTGGTCCAGTGCTGTCGTTGGCATTCGGTGTGCCAGTTTCGTTGTTATTTTTGGCACGAAAGTCGATGAGTTGGAGCAGTCAGCTAAGAGGACGGTGTTTCCTTGTTTAAGCTGGTGCTTGTTGTATCTGCCGAGTGTGTTATCGGTAGCTATTTTCATGGCATGGGTCGTGTCTCCTTTCCCTGTGAGACGTAAGCGACGTTGCCATGTTTCAGAGGTGTCGGACTTGTGTTCACTTGTGTGCCATGCTCGTTTTGTGGATCGATGTGCCTCGAGATCCGAAGCGTGTGCATGTGATTGTGGTCTGGCAGTATCCCTCTGAATTGTATTTTTTGAGAATTGTGTTATCGTGCTTTGTGTTTTAAGGTTTGGCTGATGTATGGAGAGCGTAGCCAATGTTTTGAGTTTGTTCTTCCCTGTTCACTTGTTAGCTCCTTGAATTTTGAGGACGAAACTCCTTTAAGGGGGGGGTTACTGTAATATCATGGATTCTTCGGATCGGAATCGGAGAGCTATCAGATCGCTTTCTTGGGTCCTGATACGTGTTTTACGATCCACGCGGGTTTTTCCCTTGTATAACTTGCGGAACCCTTTGAAGAGTTGACCATTGAGTTTTGCTACTCAAGGATGCTACAGGTGCGTTGTGCTCATTCCGAGGATCGTGAAAACTATTTTTCCATATTTTTCTGAATTTACAGAATTTCATGCAGAAAATCAGATTTAAGGAAAATTGCATAATTTCCTAATTTCTTTTTCTTCTTCACCCTTTCTCTCTCCTTCGTCTCTCTTCTCTCTCCATTCACTCTCGCCCTCTGTTCTCTCTCCTCTCTTCCTCTCTCCTGCGGGGCGCGCGACCGTGTCGAGATGGACGACGCAGGGACGTCGTGGAGATTTCATGGAGCGTGATGGTGCGAGGAATGGAGTGTGGTGTTGGCACGATCCCTCGGTGGATTTAAAGCCGGCATGGGTGGTTCGTGTGATGGTTTTTGGCGTATCGTAGCCATCTCAGTGCGTGAGATCTTTGGTGGAGGTAGGGGGACATATGCCCTACTCTTTTACTACCTTCTCTCACGATTTGGAGTCGAACGGTGTGAGTTTGAGCAGGTTTTATCATGTTTTGGGTGAAAGCATGTTCGGGGGGTGTGAGCCGTGTTCACCATTCTAGGCGACAGTTTCTAGTTTAAATGGTTTCATTTGAACCCCTGGCATGTTGGGAATCTTTTCCCGCTAGTTTTATTGAATTTGGTTGAGAATCGGAGCCGGTATGAGCCCGGTTGTCCATGAGAGTCGTTTTGGGTCGATTCGTGGGAATCACCTATTTCTTATGTTTTTGGGCATGGTTTGATCCCTTCCGGCTTGTGGAAGGATGGTATCGTAATTAGGTTTGTTTCCCCGTCGTTCTGGCGACGATTGTGGCGTGGAAAATTGGTTTTTATGTGAATTTTTCATGTTTCGCTCCGTGACGAGAACGCGCTAGTCGTGTGCACCGCGTTCTCAGTGGAACGCGCTACAGCGATGCACCTCGTCTCGTTAAGGAGGTGAATAGTTTGGCAGTTAGGAACGCATCCCATGAGATGGGCGCGATCCGTTGTTAACGCGACCCAGGTGGGGGGTGCGTTTATGAGTTGTCGTGCTTGAGGTTTAGGCCGCGTCTATGAACGCGTTTCAGGTGAGTGCCGCGTCAATGTGATTATCGCGACCCAGGTGATGGGCGCGTTCTGTTGATATCACGACCCTCTCTAGGGGCGCGCTAATGATCACGTTGCTAGATATAGGCACGTTAATGTTGTTATCGCAATGCATGTTTGTACAACGTTTATGTGTCATCGCACCCGAGGCTGTTGTTGCGACTATTATCGCGACCTAGGTGGGTGGCACGTTAATGATGTAATTGCGACGCATGTCTTTACAGCGTCTATGGATCATTGCAACCCAGGGTACGACTGTGATCATGTGATCAAGGCCTTGGGGATGATTATGATTTGGTTAGGGCTGTGAGTCGACCTGTGGGTGTTGAGAGTCGACTTGCCCTATTCTCTAGTGTTCTTTCCGGTTATTGTGGCTTCGACCCCTTGGTTAGTCCATTGTTCCGTGGATGTCTTGGACGTCATATGAGGGCTATGACCGTGTTATAGGGTGTCTGAGAGGGCCATTGTACCGAGTGGTGTTTTGTGTTATATCGAGGGTCATTATGGTTTCTGGTCAACCCGGTTGTTACCCAACAGTTGACACGTGACCTCGTGAGTGTCTCATCTATCCTGTGAGGACCGAGACATGGCTTGGACGTTTAGAGGTATCATCTTACCTCGATTTATGTGTCCATATGATTTGAGGGCTTTTTTGTGATCCCTCGTGTTCTGTGTCTGTGTTATACAAAATTGTGATTCCGTTGTGCGGCTCGGAGGCCGAGGACTCATCGTTAATGTGTTTCTCGTGGATTTTGGCTTAGGGACTAGGCTGATTAACAGCGTGTTGCTGGGATGTGTGATGATCTTGACCCGAGTCTTGTGACTCAAGGATCATTATCAGTAGGTCTATTTGACTGTCCTAAGTCTGGTAGCAGTTGTGTACTGCATTATGCTCTGTAGTACGTGCGACACGTGTGTGCTTACCTTGTTTGTACTTCGGTGTTCACTGTTTTGAGTCTCCGTGTCTAGTGAACCTCCACTAGTCGTAGCCTGACGACACCTTCCAGTGTGTCGGCCCACCTAGGAGTGGTGGCTGGGCAATTCCCAGCAGACGATTTTTAGGCTAGTTCCCGTGGGCCCCCTTGCTTTGCGATAGCATCCTACTGGGGGGGAAAACTAGCTAGAGGCTTGGCTCAATACATTGGGCTTGTGTGTGCACATATGGTCAGGGGCGGTTGGACGAGTGCCGACGGGCGTGACCCTGACTAGTCACTCGTTACAATTGTTCCTTATACTTGGTTCTTGTGAGTGTCTCAGTTAACGCCATGCTAGGCGAGTGCCAGATACCTGAGGCACAGTATAAGACGTAAGTAGACGCATCTGGTTGTTCTTCTAGTGAGGAGGTGCTTCTGTCACACGACACGATGACTTGTGTTTTCATGACTTTTCCGAGTAGCCTGTGCGTGGCTTCACTCGAGGTTACAGGTTTTGTAGCGTACACGACAGTGAGCTCGTGTATGTTTTCGCCTTTGACTATGTAGGTCTTTGGTAGGCTTTACCTTTTTTGGTAGGCTTTTCACGATAAGGTTTCGTGATTTGTCAATGGATCGGTAATGCCCGACTTTGTGAGATTGGGGTTCGCATTTCTGTTACTATTCGGAGTAGTTTAGAGGGTCGAGGTTCTTTCGGCTGCCGTGTTTCCGCGTTACGGCTTTCCTCTTTACCTAAACAGTTGTTACTCCTGTTGTTACTGCTTTACTTTAGTGTAGCACTACTGTTACTGCATATTTTGTGGTACAGTTCTGAGGGATCCCTACTGAGTCAGTGACACGAGACTCACCCCTGACTTTTCAGGTGTAGCAGTTCTTCCTCCTGCTATGCGGTACTTGTTGCGTGGTTCTTTGTTGCTAGCGTTGCCAGTGTCGGGTTTCCCCCGACCTGAGAGTACGTTCTCTTTCCTGTTGGACTGTACTTGTCTTTCTGTTGGACTAGACTCTATTAGTTTAATTGTTATAGAAAATGTAATTTTATTTCTGCTATTTTAGCAATCATGATCATTAAAATTTAATTACTTACTGCTTTATCTGGAAGTTCAATGTACTCTCACACACCTTTCTATCCCTTCGAAGCTTTTCCGCTCTTGGGAGGCCTAGCAGGTTCCAAGTGGTATCGGGTTTACCCGGTATCCGGAGTCTGGGTCGTCACACACGCCGTGCTTCTCCCCAGAAATCGGTGAAAATAAGACATCATGGGAGGTTTATTCAGGGGTTGAATCCCATATATCTCACCCCTTTGGCATCATGGCTATGAACTAGTCAAATCCCGAAGCGGGGTTTTGAGAGGAGGAAATTCTGATCACCGAAAGCAAAGGAACACGGAGAAGCATCGAGAATCAGAGAGCAAGAAGGGAGAAGAAATTACGATCATCCAAGAATGAACATCACAGATATTGTAGCATGAAACTCTCTCAAAGGGGGTGTTTCTTTATTTCTTACCAAAGAAGAACAAGAATACATCAGAGGAAGAAAAGAAAGAAGAAAAAATATGAGGGAGCAGGGGCCGGAGCTCCCTGCTCCTATCCCCCACCTCTCTCTTCTCTCTCACTCTCTTTCTCACTCTTCAGCTTCTCTAGTAGAGTTTCTTCAGCACAACATCTCCCCAGCACCCACCTCTTTTTCTTCAGCCCGGGCTTGCATGTATAGGGGACGTAGGGTCTCGTTCGGAAGGTGACTTCCATTTTTTTCTTTTTTTTTTCTGTTGCTGTTGTTGTTGCTGCTGCTACTGCTGGGCGCGGCGGAGCAGGCCGGCCTCTCCCTGCGGGGAGTGGGCCAGCCGCAGCCGCTCCGTGCTCGCGTGGTCGTCGGTTGCGTGGAGGAGATGTTCAGGCGTGCATGCGTGAGGGAAGTCAGTGGGCTTTAAATGCTCGCGGGGGGAAGAGAAACCCGAGAAGAAAAGAAACGGTCCGTGCGTTTCTATCTATTTTCCTTTTTTCTTCTTCTCTTTTTTTTGATTTCTTTTCTCCCCCTTCTCTTCTGCCCCTCCATTTCTTATATTGCACATCCGCCTTTCTCATTTTATCTTTTATCTTTTTTTTTAAATGCCAACGGTTTGTCACCCTTAAGCACCTATTTGATACCCTTACATAGATATTTGTCCGCCTTATATAGCTATTTGTCACCCTTACACAATTTTGCTATTTTTCACCCTTAACAATAATAACAACAAAATCTTACCATAAAGAACATCATTAACAATAATAAAATATTATATAATCCTTCCATATTGACTGCATACATCATAATCATTTCATTCAAATGCCCACTTAAGTATAACATATAGACTCAAGGAAAGGAAAAGAAACCATAATGACTCAACCATTATGACTCATCCCCATAATGACTCATCCCCATAATGACTCATCACAATTTCTCCCCCTTTGACATTATCAAAATAGTGATAGCGGGGGTTCCAATCATTTTCTTCTATATTGACCTTGTGTTTGAGGTGGTGGAGGAGCTCTGAATAGCTCAGGTATGGCCATTGCTGCCCTGAACTATGGTGGTGGTTGAGGAAGCCCTCGTGGAGGAGATCTGATTTGTCACACCCCGAGCCATGTGTACAGCGGAAGCAACTCGGGGATACGTGGACAAGCGGCAATACGCCTCAAGTTAGCAATATAATCAGAGCGCAATAAACATCCACGTAAAGAGGAATGGACAATAATTGACCAAAAATCCAACTTTTATTGATAATAATCAAAGTACATGAATGTTTGACTCTCTTTTGACATAATGACAACTAGACTCAATAAAAATGAAAATTACATAGTATGACTCAATAAAATAAAAATTACATGATGTGACTCTAGACTACTTAAAGACTTATGACACTCTAAGTCTTCTTTCATGCCTTTTATCATCACTCTCTGACCCATCATTAGCATAGTCTAAATCCGACTCACTTGAATTTTCTGAAAGATTGAAAAAGTAGGTATGAGCACACTTTCCTAGTAGGTATCTTTGTATCAGCATGAAGGCAATGTTTAAATGATTAACATTTTAGCCCTAGAAAGTAAGATAGAGGAAAAATGTGATACTCATACGCATAAAACCAACGTAACATAATAACATGATATGGCTAAGGTAAGAGATTTGAAAAGATATACGAGCATGATCAAGCAAGAATGTAATGTGGCCTTTCATGTAGCAACAACGCACTTGCATGTAATGAGAATGTACTTTTCATAATCATAACAGCTATGCACTAGAAAGTCATGTAACAAGCATGTGATAATTTCATGATAGTCCTCGTGGATTTCACCGTTTATAAAAGAAAGTACTCCCGGCGTAATGCGACGCTAGTGTTCATCATACCCCATGGTTTATAGCATATTTCCGACAATTAGCCGAGGGGGCTAGAGTCGAGCCCTTGGACACAATCAGTGCCCGATCCGCATCTTCAAATTATAAATCAAGCCACTTCCACGAGATATAATAATAAAGTATGGCCTAAATATAACAAGCCAAACAGTAAGCTCATGACAACAAGATCAAGGTAAGAACATACCAAATATGATCATGAGAGTTCAAAGATCGAATTAAAGACAAGGTTACGCCACGAAAAGAAATCGGCAGCATAACGGTACTTTCTTTATCTTCCGTAATTTATTAGTTATCCATTTGAACAAGGTTTTAGGTCCAGATAATCCATAGACCATCTAGGAACATAGGAAAATCAACCCGTGGGTCCAACCTCGGGTTAAGAACACTTGAGACAGAAACGGTCATGCATGCGTCATTTTCTTAAGATAGCGGTCTTAGCCTGGCCGCAACCAAAAGGTAGCGGTCCTAGGATGGTTGAAACTAGACAGAGTCGACGCCAGAAAGAAAGAAGGGACGACACAGAGAAAACTTTGGGAGATAGCGGTCATGGGAAGGCTGCTAATTGAAAATAGTGGTCTCCTTGATGGTCGCAACTAGCCAGAACTCAAAAAAACATCGATCATGTGAGTGCTTTCTAGACAATCAGGCTTTGAGGGTACAACCAGCTTGACGTCCTAGTGGGAATCCCAGGCTCGCGGAGACTTACAGAGGCCTTGAAACATGATCCCCTAGTCTGACAGTAGGAATATCTAACGGAGAGTTTCACAAGTCCAAGAAAGTGTGTCTATTATGTGCAAATGTAACTAATAGTCACATACCGAGATATGTGCTTTGTACTTAACCAGAAAGATAGTATATGAGAGTGAAGTGCGTGAAACAACGATCAACACATCACAATAAACCATGTTCTATGAGCATAGAGAAAATGATTTAAACACAAACTATAGGAGTTTTGGCATGAAATTATCATAAGATTAAAATAAGTATTTAAAACATGTAAGACATGCAATCTATCAAGGATGATACAGAATATAACCAATATCATGAATATGTATTCAAAACTAGGAATAAAACCTATTTTCTCGTGCACTATTTAGGGTTAACATAGTGCAGGTCACATAAACATAGTAGCAGTCTGGACATGGCCGCTATATTTAAATAGCGGTCTATCGTGCGACCGCTATCAGGAAATAGCAGCCTTTCCTTAGACCGCCTTCTGCCTCTCAGACAGAAGACTAAAAATCCGTGCATGAAGGCCTATTCTAGGGCAATAAACCTCGGAAAAATATGCTAAACAGTGAGATAAGACATGATACATCATAAGAAATGCATGAAGATGTATGGTTGACATGAATTAAGCCAAAATATTTTCTTTTCTTATTAAAGGCATGGTTCATGCATGCAGTGATAACCTAGATGCGCAGTCAAAATAAAACATCAAATTTTCCAATTACAGTGCATGAAATAACGAGAAATCAGAGGGCTTTAGTTCCTAACACGTTTATTTAGCCATCCATGAGATAATCTACCTCTGGGAATACTCCTAGAGTGTGAATTTCTAACTGGAAGATCGCCCTGGTTCCTGCACGTTCTGCACGAACCCAGCAACTTCCCGTCCTTCTATCTTCTTAGCATCTTGTCCTAAATTTATGAAAATTGGAGGGTAGGTAGAAGACATGAAGAGGAACGATAAAGTCTAAAGAACAGACATGAAAATACCTTTGCTAGGGATTCTAATCTTCTGATCTTTACTGGACTGACACACTAGTTCCTGTGCGGTCTGTAGCGAACCAGCAACTTGTAGGACTTCTAACTCTCCAACGGCGTGTTCTCCTAGCACGAGATTTTGTGGGGAATTAGACAAAACTAAGAAGAATAAAATATTCTCAAGGACTGACATGAAATAACGTCGTCTTACCGTCGAACCAGGTGAGCCAAAAGTAAGGTTTACGCAGGTCGAACCTGGAACCTATTTATAGGGTTTGCTAGGGTTCGTGGGATTAGATCGAACCTAGAGCCCAAATTTGGAGTAGAACTGATCCCTTGAGAGTTCTAGAGAGTTATCCATGCCAGATAGGTTAGATCCAAGGTGATTTGATTGTGGAATTTCCAAGCTTTTCACGGGTCTTGCCGTTGCGATCACGCAAGATGATAGTGGTCGTCCCTGGACTGCTATATGGCGGTAGAGATCTCGCGATAGACCGCAACCATCCAGGGAGCCAGAAATTTAAAATTTTGTCAAACTCTTTTTATCTTTATCCCCTAAATTATCAAATTTCAGTTGGGGAATTATCTTAGGATGGTTCTAGAATTGGGCTTGGGCTTATTGGGTTTAGGAATTACTCTATGGTCCTGATTTAAGTAGGCCAAAGGGCTTGGTTATCAATTGGTCTTCCAATTTGATTTAATTAACCCAAGATGCATTTAGAAGCCCATTAATGCCTAATAATTCCTATTTAATTGGTAATTAATCCTAGAAAATTCCTAAATTTTTCAGGGGTGTTACACCCTCCCCCACTTAAAGAGAATTTGGTCCCCAAATTCAACACATGGCTTTACGGAGAGTGTATTGTACTTACAATTGAATAGTTCGGGGAATCATTTTTACATGGCTTCTTCCGTTTCCCATGTGGCTTCTTGATCCATGCACTTATTCCATTGGACCTTTACCCTGGGAATAGTCTTGTTGCGAAGCTGACGTACGTCTCGATCAAGTATTTTGAGTGGTCTTTGCTCGTACGTCAGATCCTTCTGTATCACCAGATCCTCATGACTTATAATATGAAAAGGGTCATAGACGTACCTCTTGAGCATGGATACCTGAAATACATCATGGACGCCAGACAGTCGTGGAGGCAACGCCAGTCGATAAGCAACCTCACCAACCCTTTCAAGAATTTGAAAAGGGCCAATGAATCGCGGGGTAAGCTTGCCTTTAATGCTAAATTTTTGAATTCCTTGACTTGGGGAAACCTTAAGAAATACATGATCTCCTACTTGAAATTCCAGGTCTCTTCTTATGATATCAGCATAAGTCTTTTGTCTATCCTGAGCCATCTGGAGTCTTTCTCTGATCAGCTTCACTTTTTCGGTTGTATCCCGAACAAGATCAGGGCCTAGAAGTTGTCATTCTCCAACCTCGTCCCAACATATAGGTGAACGGCAACTCCTACCATACAGTGCCTCGAACGATGCTGTAACGACCCGAGAATCTGATTACCGAGAGGGCCCGATAACCCGAGACTCGCACCGCCACCCACGAGTCCGAAGACTCGGAAGGGTTAAAAGGATGGTGTGGAGACTACATAAGTATCACAAATAATTATAGAAATTAAACAGATTATAATTTAGTAGGAAATAAATTATCATTTTACATGATACATGGTCCATAAAATAACAAATAAATAACAACAGTAGTCCATAACTAGTACAGAGACAAGAAAAAAAAGTACAGCTACATGGGGCATACCATGGCTCTGACCTCTGGCACTAACGCTGGGCACCTGAACCACGCTGAGCCTCAGACGCGCTCCCCAGAAGATGCGCCTCGCCTGAAACACGGTGAAAACACGCAGGGGATGAGTTTCAGAACAAGACTCAGTAGGGATCACTCGAACCCTACCTCGCAAACGGAGAAACCGCTATGCTAGCAGTAAGTGAGTATCTCGGGAAAGGAAGCCCTGCCATCTACAAAACACCTGTCTCACGACACGAAAATCGGCACACGTGCCACGGTGAAACGACCAAAACTCAACGGTCAACCCGACCAAAACCTGAAGGTCTAAGTCACAAGACCGACAGTCTATCACTCATGACTCGACAGGAGTACCTCCCTCTAGAAGCAAGGCCGGTTGCGTCCCCTGACGACTTACACCGCACTGCCGGTGAACTGCCTAACGTGGTAGCGCCTACCAGAGGCACGAATACCGTACAAGTAACCACAAACAAGTGACTAGATGGGGTCACGCCCTTCGGTGTGGGTCCAACTACCCCCAACCACGTGTGCACACATAGACCATACGTCCTAGGTCTGGCCTCTAACTGGTTTTCCCCTGGAGCCGGATTCTGGCTACCGACAAGGGGCCCGACGGAAACCAATCTAAAAATCGTCCTTAGGGTAGCCTCTCCACCACTCCCTGGTGGGTCCACTCGCGTGCAGGCAGGCTACGACTAGTGGAGGGTCACTGGAGGAGTAGACTCTCAAGTCAACAGAAAATAACGTCACAATCGGACGGTACAAGGAACGCCCCTCGTACCAACACCGTCGCACGGTGACACAAGCCGACAACGACATCTCCCGGTACCACTCAGTACGACGAGAGACACGCCGACATGACCCGTCCCCTTGAACGGTCCACACTGGGCCGCTCAGGGATGTGCTGTCGCACAGGGACCGCACCAGGGTTAAACTGCCAGAACGGGACCGTTCTACCCCAGGTCCAAACGGGCAGAAGAACGGCCAACATGGGCCCGTTCAACAGATGTGCGGCCAGCTCCTGGCTGCACGTGGGTGAGGAATGGTCAGCTACTGGCCGCTCGTCTCCCAACGGTAATAAACCTGAATGGTTAGTCTTTAGCCGCACTTGAGAAGGGTGGCTACGGTTTCGACGTTCAAGGGTTGTGCGGTCCAGATCTGGCCGCACACCCAAGCAGCGGCACCAGATGACGTACGGCCAGCACCCGGCCGCACGAAGGGTTATGCGGATAGCTCCTGGCCGCACACCCCGGTGCACTGTATAACGGTAACCATCAACGGCCAAAAACCCAGGGTTGGGCGGTCATCATGGGGCCGCACCTTAGAATATGTGGTCCTACGACAGACCATACAAGCCCACTGCACGCCGAGCCCCGGCCACAGCGCGCCGAGCTGATGGACGGCCAGAACGGGGCTGCACAAGGGTTGTGCGGGCCTTGGTTCGACCGCACATCGCTCACCGGCGTGAAAACGGTGAACCTCGTCGGAAATGCCCATTTCGGCCCCAAAACAAGCCCCACGAAGGGGGAAACGGTGAGAGAAGAACCCCCAAGCCCCCTTAGCATGCTCCTCTATCCTTAAACCACAGAATAGGGGCTTAAAATGGCGGATCGAACGAACTCTCCCTGCGGCATGAACGACCCTTCCCGGCGTGAAAATAACCCCTCTCAACCTCGTCTCGAGCTAAAACTCACGGGGAAGAAAGGTAAGAGGCTAGGGAACGTCACCCTACCTTCGCTCCACGTCGAGACGCGCCGGATCGACCATGAATCATGATGAAAGCTTTGAGAATCCCTCATCCCTTCACAAAAACCCACGAGCTTCACGCCGCCACGACCACCTTGCCGCCGCCGTCGCCGCCACGCCGTCGCCCACTGCCGTCTGCAGCCGGAGGGGCTCGCCGCGGTCATGCCGGAGGAAGAGAGGGAGAGAGAGAGGCGCTCGCGATGGGGAGAAAGGAGGAGGAAGAAGAAGAAGAAGAAAAGGGTAAATGAATAAAGAAATCCCCTTTTTATAAAAATCTGAATTTTTAGAAAAATACCAAAAAATTAAAAATTATATTTCTGAGATCCTCGGAGCGCACCGATCGCAACGGTACCACTCTCGCCTAGGTGAGCGACCCGATTCACCCACAACGAGATTCCAAAGGAATTTCCGAAACACACACCGGGAATCGAAAAACACACGCGAAAAAGCCACGGACGCACTTCGGGCCTTCGAAACAACTCCGGATCGCGCCGACCCGAACACAAAAGATGTCCTAAATGAAATCTCGGACACAAAGGAGTCGGACACTCCGAGAAAGCAAATTCGGGACCCACGAAGAAGGATCCGAAAGGTCTGGGATATTACAGATGCCATTTGAAGGCTAGATTGATAGCTATTATTGTAGGCAAACTCCACTAGAGGCAAGTGGTCATGCCAACTTTCACCAAAATCAATTGCACAGGCCCTGAGCATATCTTCCACCACCTGATTAGTTCTTTCAGCTTGACTATCGATTTGTGGATGAAATGTAGTACTGAAATTCAATCGGGTCCCCAATAAATGTTGTAGACCCTTCCAGAATTGAGACGTGAATCGGGGGTCTCGATCAGATATAATAGTGATAGGAACTCCATGTAGTCTCACAATTTCTTTCATATATAAGGCAGCCAAAATATCCACGGACCATTGACTTTTAATAGATAGAAAGTGAGCCGATTTGGTCAAGCGATCAATGATCACCCATATACCATCATGCCCTCCTCTTGACCTAGGTAGGCCCATGATGAAATCCATCCCTACACTCTCCCATTTCCACTCGGGGACCTCTAAGGGATGTAATTTTCCAGCGGGCTTTTGATGTTCTGCCTTAACTTGTTAGCAAGTGACGCAGCGTGATACGTAGTCCGCCACTTCTCTTTTCATATTGGGCCACCAAAAATTCTTTTTAAGATCTTGGTGCATCTTGGTAGCACCAGGGTGAATGGCATACCTTGATTTGTGTGCTTCTTCAATAACTAGCTTTTTAGTATCGGCATGATCTGGTATGCAATTTCGACCTCGGAATAACAATCTTCCGTCAGTTGCCATAGAGAAATCTGGCCGTTGATCAACATTATCCTTGATTTCTATCAGTATGGGGTCATTATCTTGCAACTTGATCAGGTCTTCTATGAATGTAGGTTGTGACCAGATATTGGCAATAAAACACTCTTCTTTCTCTGCATTAATATCTAGATTTAACTGGGCAAATTTGAAAATAAGATTAGTCATACCTTTCATGAGGCTTGATAACATTCCTATTGGTTTTCTGCTGAGTGCATCGACTACAACATTTGCCTTGCCCGGATGATATTGGATGGCGAAGTCAAAATCCTTGCGATACTCCAGCCATCTCATTTGCCTCATATTTAACTCCTTTTGAGAGAAAAGATATTTCAAACTTTTGTGGTCTGAATACACCGTAAACTTCTCCCCATAAAGATAATGATGCCAAATTTTCAGAGCAAATATAACGACAGGTAGCTCCAGATCACGAATCGGATAATTTTTCTCGTGTTGCTTTAGTTGTCTTGAGGCATAGCAAATCACCTTTTCCTTTTGCATGAGAACGCACCCAAGTCCAATGCCTGATGCATTCGTGTATACTTCAAACACGTCGCCTTTGACCGGCAGTGCCAAAATGGGTGCAGTGGTGAGATGTTCTTTGAGAGTCAAGAAACTCTCCTCACACTCCGTGGTCCATACAAACAGATTTTCTTTTCTAGTAAGCCTTGTTAGAGGAACGACGATTTTGGAAAAATCCTTGATAAACAGCCGATAGTAACCAGCCAGACCAAGGAAACTTCTAATTTTAGATATAGTCATTGGTCGGCTCCAGTTCTTGACAGCTTCTACCTTAGAAGGATTCACGACAATACCTTCTTTGGAGATAACATGGCCAAGGAAAGAGACTTCCTTTAACTAGAACTCACCTTTATTTAACTTTGCATATAGTTGATGTTCCCTTAATGTTTGCAAGGTAATTATCAAATGTTCCTCATGTTCTTCCTTTGTCTTGGAATATATAAGGATGTCATCAATGAATACGACCACAAATCAATCAAGGTACGGCCTTAAAACATTGTTCATGAGTTGCATAAATACTGCAGGGGCATTGGTTAACCCGAATGGCATAACCACAAACTTATAATGTCCGTATATACTTCAGAAAGCCATCTTGTGAATGTCCTCCTCCTTAATCTTCAATTGATGGTAGCCAGACCTGAGGTCAATCTTGGAGAAATACTCAACACCGGAGATCTGGTCGAACAGCTCATCAATACGCGATAGTGGGTACTTGTTTTTGATGGTAAGTTGATTTAACTGCCGGTAATCAATGCATAGCCTGAGAGATCTATCCTTCTTTCTGAAAAATAGAACCGATGCACCCCAGGGAGATGTGCTTGGTCGAATGAAGCCTTTCTCCAGCAACTCATGAAGTGCTTCTTTAGTTCCTTGAGCTCCGTGGGGGACATCCTGTAAGGGGCCTTTGACACAGGTGCCGCTCCGGGTGTGAGTTCAATAGAAAAATTGACCTCCCTTTCGGGCGGTAGACCAGGTAAGTCATAGGGGAAAACATCAGGGAATTCTTTTATGAGGAGAATTTCTCCTATAAGGATTTACTTGGACTTGGTAATGACTACAGAAGCAAGAAAACCTTCACAACCTTGCGAAATGCGTTTGTAGGCGTGGAGAGAGAAAATAAGAGCAGGGTGTTTTCTATATTTGATTCCAAGGAAAGAGAAATTTGGAAAGTCGGGTCTATGGAAAGAAATTCTCCTATTGCGACAATTGATCTCAGCATAGTGTTCGACAAGCCAATCGATACCTAGAATAGCATCATAACCTTCCATGTTAAGGCATACTAAGTTTGAGGGGAGGTAATGGCCTTCTATTGTTACTACACTATCTAGGTAGTAAGTTGTTAATTTAGTTCCCGGACCTAAGGGTGTACTTATGGCTAGGTCCGAAGGTAGAGGAATAGGTGTAATTGGCAAGGTCTTTACAAAATTAGTAGATATAAAAGAATGAGAGGCACCAATATCAAATAACACAAATGCAGGATGCGAATAAATGTGAACAGTACCTTTCATCAGCCAATCATCTTTGGGTGCTTCTTCATCAAAAACAACATTAAGACACGCTTGCCGCTTGCGTCCACCGCTATAAGATTGATCCTTCATGAGAGGACAATCCGGCATACGATGCTCCCGACTGTCACAGCGTAAGTAGGTGCCTAAACGTTTCCAGCATTCCTCAGTCGAATGGCCGAATTTCTCGCAGAATGAGCAAGCCGCCATGACTTGCTTGTCTTCCTCCTTCGCCTTCCTATTCTTGTGATTGCCACTACCACTCTCGTTTCGGGACCTCTTCTTACTATCACGGGATTTGTAAGCCTCCGTGATGCTGAATTTCTCTTTCTTCCCTTGCCGATCTGACTTCCGGCTTGACTCTTCACCCTTGTTTTTGTATTTTTTGACCTTCTCTAAGGTCCTCTCACATAGATATGCCCGTTGGACCATTTTCGTGTATGTACGGATATTTTGTGATCCTAATTGTTGAATAAAATCGGGCCTTAAACCATCCAAGAACCGGTTTGCCTTTAGATGTCTGTGCTCACTAGATGTTGGGCATAAGGGGCCAGACGAGAGAATTGTAGTTCATATTCCGCCACCGACATCATGCCTTGGCGTAGAGAAGCGAATTCCATAGCCTTTCTCTCCTTAACATGCTCGGCGAAGTATTTTGCTCGGAAAAGTGTAAGAAACTCATCCCATGTAGGCTGGGCCTTTTTTGGTTGTACTGAGGTGGCCTTCCACCAAGTACGCGCATCTTTGTTCTGTTGGAATGTGGCGAGACGGACCTTCTTTTGGTCAGCACATTGCATAACGTTGAAAATCCTCTCCATCTCGTCTATCCAATTCTCTGCTTCGTCCGGATTGGAGGAGTCAGAGAATCGCAGAGGATTTAAGCTTAGGAAGTTACGGTGCAGATCGCCAGCACCAGCCCTCGCACCAGCTTGGGCCATAGTCTGCAGGGCCTGGGTAAGACCCGCAACGGTCTGTTGCATCCCGTCCCAGTCCACACGGTGTGCCATTGTGAGAATAAGGTACCTGAGAGAATAATCAATTAGTTAATTCCTACGGAATTAATGGGGATTATCCTAGGAGATAAATTTTAAACAAATATCTCATCCCGGGCTCTACCCAATCTCTCATAGGTGAGAAAATTTTATTTCCTTAGTTCATAGGTGTGGGTCCTTCAACCTTAGACTTAGCCTATGACATGACATTTTTCTAGGACTTATTTATGCCTAAGCTCTAATACCAACTTAACTGTCACGCCCCGAGCCATGTGTACAGCGGAAGCAACTCGGGGATACGTGGACAGTCGGCAATACGCCTCAAGCTAGCAATATAATCAGAGCATAATAAACATCCACATAAAGAGGAATGCACAATAATTGACCAAAAATCTAACTTTTATTGATAATAATCAAAGTACATGAATGTTTGACTCTCTTTTGACATAATGACAACTAGACTCAATAAAAATAAAAATTACATAGTATGACTCAATAAAATAAAAATTACATGATGTGACTCTAGACTCATGACACTCTAAGTCTTCTCTCATGCCTTTAATCATCACTCTCGGACCCATCACTAGCATAATCCGAATCCGACTCACTTGAATTTTCTAAAAAGATTGAAAAAGTAGGTATGAGCACACTTACCCAGTAGGTATCTTCGTATCAACATGAAGGCAATATTTAAATGATTAATATTTTAGCTCTAGAAAGTAAGATAGAGGAAAAACGCGACACTCATATGCATAAAACCAACAGAACACAATAACATGATATGGCTAAGGTAAGAGATTTGAGAAGATATGCGAGCATGATCAAGCAAGAATGTAACATGGCCTTTCATGTAACAAGAACGCACCTGCATGTAATGAGAATGTACTTTTCATAACCATAACGGCTATGCACTAAAAAGTCATCTAACAAGCATGTGATAATTTCACGATAGTCCTCGTGGATTTCACAGTTTATAAAAGAAAGTACTCCCGACGCAATGCGACGCCAGTGTTCATCATACCCCATAGTTTATAGCATATTTTCGGTAATCAGTCGAGGGGCTAGAGTCGAGCCCTTGGACATAATCAGTGCCCAATCCGCATCTTCAAGTTATGAATCAAGCTACTTCCACGAGGTATAACAATAAAGTATGGCCAAAATGTAAAAAGCCAAATAGTAAGCTCATGACAACAAGATCAAGGTAAGAACATACCAAATATGATCATGAGAGTTCAAAGACCGAATTAAAGACAAGGTTACGCCACAGAAAGAAATCGGCAGCATAACGGTACTTTCTTTATCTTCCGTAATTTATTAGTTATCCATTTGAACAAGGTTTTGGGTCCAGATAATCCATAGACTATCTAAGAACATAGGAAAATCAACCCGTGGGTCCAACCTCGGGTTAAGAACACTTGAGACAGAAACGGCCATGCCTGGGCCGTTTTCTTAAGATAGCGGTCTTAGCTTGGCCGCAACTGAAAGGTAGCAGTCCTGGGATGGCCGCAACTTGACAGAGTCGACGTCAGAAAGAAAGAAGGGTCGACACAGAAAAACTCTAGGAGATAGCGGTCATGGGAAGGCCGTTAACTGAAAATAGCGGTCTCCTTGATGGTCGCAACCATCTAGGACTCAGAAAAACACCGGTCATGTGAGTGCTTTCTAGACAATCAGGTTTTGAGGGTACAACCAGCTCGGCGTCCTAGTGGGAATCCCAGGCTCGGGGAGACTTACGGAGGCCTTGAAACATGATCCCCTACTCCGACAGAAGGAATATCCGGCGGAGAGGTTCTAAAGTCCAAGAAAGTGTGCCTATTATGTGCAAATGTAACTAATAGTCACATACCGGGTTATGTGCTTTGTACTTAACCAGAAAGATAGTAGATGAGAGTGAAGTGCGTGAAACAACGATCAACACATCACAATAAACCATGTTCTATGAGCATAGAAAAAATGATTTAAATACAAACTATAAGAGTTTTGGCATGAAATTATCATAAGATTAAAATAAGCATTTAAAACATGTAAGACATGTAATCTATCAAGGATGATGCACAATATAACCAATATCACGAATATGTATTCAAAACTAGGAATACAACCTATTTAACTAGGCTTACCATGTATTTAAGATGGCTAATCTGTGCACTATTTAGGGTTAACAGAGTGCAGGTCACAAAAACATAGTAGCGGTCCAGACATGGCCGCTATATTTAAATAGCGATCTATCAGGCGACCGCTATCAAGAAATAACGGTCTTTCCTTAGACCGCCTTCTGTCTCTCAGACAAAAGGGTAAAAATCTGTGCATGAAGGCCTATTCTAGGGCAATAAACCTTAGAAAAACATGCTGAACAGTGAGATAAGACATGCTAGATCATAAGAAACGCATGAAGATGTATAGTTGACATGAATTAAGCCAAAATATTTCCTTTTCTTATTAAAGGCATGGTTCATGCATGTAGTGATAACCTAGATGCGCAGTCAAAATAAAACATCAAATTCACCAAGTATAGTGCATGAAATCATGAGAAATCAGAGGACTTTTGTTCCTAACATGTTGATTTATCCATCCATGAGATAACCTACGTTTGGGAATACTCCTATAGTGCGAATTTCTAACTGGAAGATCGCCCTGGTTCCTGCACGTTCTGCACAAACCCAGCAACTTCCCGTCCTTCTATCTTCTTAGCCTCGTGTCCTAAATTTATGAAAATTGGAGAGTAGATAGAAGACATGGAGAGGAATGATAAAGTCTGAAGAACAGACACGAAAATACCTTTGCTAGCGCTTCTAATCTCCTGATCTTTGCTGGATGAACACATTGGTTCCTGTGCGATCTGCAGTGAACCAGCAACTTGTAGGGCTTCTAACTCTCCAACGACATGTCCTCCTAGCACGAGATTTTGAGGGGAATTAGACAAAACTAAGGATAACAAAATATTCTGAAAGACTTACATGAAATAACGTCGTCTTACCGTCGAACCAGGCGAGCCAAAGTAAGGTTCACGCAGGTCGAACCTGGAACCTATTTATGGGGTTTGCTAGGGTTTGAGGGATTAGATCGAACCTAGAGTCCAAATTTAAATTAGAACTAATCCCTAGAGAGTTCTAGAGAGTTATCCAGGCTAGATAGGTTAGATCCAAGGTGATTTGATTGTGGAATTTCCAAGCTTTTCACGGCCCTCGCCGTTGCAATCACGGAAGATGATAGCGGTCGTCCCTGGACTGCTATATGGCGGTAGCGGTCTCGGGATAGACCGCAACCATCCAGGGCGCCAGAAATTTAAATTTCTGTCAAACTCTTCCTATTTTTATCCCTTAAATTATCTAATTTCAATTGGGGAAGTATCTTAGGACGGTTCTAGAATTGGGCTTGGGCTTATTGGGTTTAGGAATTGCTCTATGGGCCTGATTTAAGTAGGCCAAAGGGCTTGGTTATCAATTGGTCTTCCAATTTGATTTAATTAACCCAAGATGCATTTAGAAGCCCATTAATGCCTAATAATTCCTATTTAGTTGCTAATTAATCCTAGAAAATTCCTAAAATTTCCAGGGGTGTTACATGATTGGAGCGGCAGGAGCTCGAGGGCCTTGGAGTCCAATAGATTCACTGTCATCCTGTCCCTCAATGGTTGCCATTTGAAGATGTCTCTTCAGAACTTTGGTGTCCATTCTCATGTGATGAAGGTTGTCTTCCATATATTGAAGAGATTTTTTCATGCTTTTGAAAGTTCCCTCTACTCGATTTAGATCACAATTGATCTCAAAGAATCTTCGATGTGTCTCCTTTATGCTTGTTTCCACTGAGTCCAGTCTTTCATTCACTCTTGACTCCATCCTGTCTAGTCTTTCATTGATTCTGGATTCCATTGAGTTCATTGTGTCTTGGAGCTGAGTGAATAGAGCATGCATATAATGACGAAAATTGGGTGGTTGAGAAGATGAGGCAGGAGGCTACTGTGGAGTGGGTTGTGGTCGAGGTGGAGAGGGTGGTGGAGTGACAACCCATGGAGGAGGTGTATAAGGAATGATGTCCTGGCATGGTGCATATATAGGTAGAGGTTCTTGAGATAGTTGGGCAGCAGGAGGTTCTGGAGCATCTGGGGATGAAGCATGGATCTCAGTAGGAATTGAGTGTTGTGTCAAAGAGCGAGCGATGACATTTCCTTCCTTCTTGAATTTCATGAATGTTTGAATAGAGTGGTGTGTGTAGATATTTTTGGCTGGGATCTGAAGGAAGGGTTCGTTGGATAGATTGATTTTATGATATTGGAAAACTACTGTAAGATGACAAGCATATGGAAGGGACCGATTTTTCTCATGATAAAATAAAGTGATGAGATGATAAATTAGAAACGGTAGACAAATTTGGTCTCCATAAAAAAGATAATAAAAAATGAAACGATGAGTTTCATTTACTTGCTCACGGGCTCCAGCTTTGGGATAATTATTGTAGTGAAAAAATGATGGATGAGCCACTGTAACGGTGGAAAAGTATTTGCATTTAGTTTGGAGAGCGTGGCTTGCTGGGCATCATAAGGTTTTTTAGTCATGTTTCTATAGGCTATTTCAAGATCCATCTTAGCAATATCTGGTGTTACTCCCTCAACGGGTAGGTTCAGAGATTGCTGGAACAAGACGGGATTGACAATAAATGTTCTGCCCTTGACTTTGGTCGTAAGGACCTCGTCATTGAGTTTTAGATTCTGATAAAATTCATGGACGAGGTTAGGATAATACCGACGATGTCACGCCCTGAGCGCGGAAGGAACCCGGTATGTGTGACGAGTTATATCATTCATGTCAATCAGAGCATAAGTGTATTCGACACATAGACAGGACGTGCAAATTACAAAGATAAACCAAATCCTTTATTCATAATAACTATTATGGAAAAATCCATTACATAACCTCAAATAAGTATTAAGGACACTCTTGACTCAATAATAAGAAAATTACAACGATTGACTCAAGAAAGTAGAAAAGACGCGACTGGATAGACGCTTCAAGAGTCGGGTGGCACTAAGCTCTTCACTCATGGTCGTTCCCTTCTGAGTGATCCTCGTCATCGGAATTACCTGAAAAATATGGGAAACACTAGGGTGAGCGAACGCTCAGTAGAAATTATATCTCAAGTACAAGCATTGTTTTAAGTAATTACATGTTACATGAATGCAAGAACAGCTATGCATGTATGGGTGAAAACGACAGGAGAGAGATAGTATATCAAGAGATATAGATTTGAACTAGCAAGATTACAAATGTTCAAGAGAACTTATCAAGATAGTCAAGCATGTCATTATCAAGTCATGATACTAGAATTGGCTATCCTTATGTCAAGCAAGTAAAATACCATTTTCGGGCCACGCAAGTCATGTCATGTCAAGTCAAGTTAAGAACTAGTACGAGTTGTGAAATGTCAATCTAGCAAGTCAAGCACTTCGGTGCAATACCACACCGTGATCAATATACACTACCAGAAAAAGCGGGATTACAGACGGAATTTTCAGACGGAAATTTCAGACGGAATTTTCCGTCTGAAATTTGTGACGGATTATTTTCCGTCGGAAATCCCGTCTGAAATATGCAAGTACACACCGAATTTCAGACGGAAATTTGTGACGGAATTATTAAACTATCAGAAATTTGTAACCAAGAATTTGTGACGGCCACATTTGTGACGGAATCCGTCTGACAATCCGTCACAAATGTGTCTTCTCACAGATTTTCAGACGGAAATTAGTCCGTCACAAAATTTATTGCGCCCCATTCCGTCGCAAAGGCACATTTGCGACGGATTTGGGGCGCAAAAATTTTGTGACGGATTAATTTCCGTCTTAAAATCCGTGAGAAGACACATTTGTGACGGATTGTCAGACGGATTCCATCACAAATGTGGCCGTCACAAATTCTTGGTTATAAATTTCTGACAGTTTAATAATTCCGTCACAAATTCCGTCACAAATTTCCGTCTGAAATTCGGTGTGTACTTGCATATTTCAGACGGGATTTCCGACGGAAAATAATCCGTCACAAATTTCAGACGGAAATTTCCGTCTGAAATTTCCGTCTAAAAATTCCGTCTGTAATCCCGCTTTTTCTGGTAGTGATAGCTCCCATGGACACAAGTACTTTCGGGTGCTCCTCCCAGGACTAGATCGGGCCCTATATGCGCAAGCATTGAGTCATGTATACTTTAGACATCCACTAAAGTTATAGCTAGTATAGAGTTCCAAAGGATAAACCGTTGTAGGATGATACGATAGATTTCACGAGTTCAAGGGTTGAACTTTGAACAAGAATGACACAGTTAAATCTTCATGAAAATAGAGACAGCGTAAAACTGGGTAAATGGCGCCCACTCAGTCGTCACCAATTACAGAAATAGTGCCCACATGCATGGTTGCTAATTCCTATGAACAGTACATGCTCGATGAAATAGCGCCCAGGCTCCGGTCGCTATATCAGGAAATAACGCCCATGTACAGGTCACCAATTCCTTTTGGCACCCATGTCCATGTCGCCAATTACTGACAGAACGAACTTCTCACAAGAGGCTAGATCAGCGCTCTATGAGGGCTAGAACATCACGTTTCCTTAGAGTGAGGTGACAAAACATGGTGTTATGGGTTTTTGGGGTACAACCTGCTCAGCGGCCTTGAGGGAATCCAAGGCTTCACGCAGACTTACGGAGGTCTCTATGATGAAATCACCAGTCCTAAGGAAGGAATATCCCGTGAAGGGTTCAATCATCACCGAGAATTAGGGGCTATAACAGAAAACAACGTGAAACGTGGGACTGCATCTACGGACTGAGATATAGTGTCATAAGCCCGCGACATGGGTCAAAAAACTGATGAAACTATGAAACAAGAAAACGGCGACTCTACAGAAGTCGTCATTTACATAAATAGTGACCTTGCAAGTGGTCGGTCATTCAAGATTTATATCAGAATTTTCCAAAATAATAACAGAATTAACAACAGTCTATAAAGGTGTGCATTATGACAATTCCCAATAATTAATATTCATAATATTTTAATAGCGACAATGTGACGTGGCATTCTTTCTGTAAATAACGTCCTGACCTAGGTCACGAATTAATAATTTTTCTTATTTTCTATATTTACGGGTTATTCTCTAATTAGCGCCCGTGTATGGGGGCGTTCATTAAAATGGCGACCTGAAGACGTTCGCTCATTCTTTGTCATATGATACGCACCGGGCATGTACAATCATAGACACATGATTTTTGGAGTATGTCTAAACAGGAAATTAGAGACATGTATAGGTAGAGAAAAATATGCAGATTCCATAAACGTGATCATGCATAAATTTTATCATCTGGTTTCATATCTATTTAATTTTTAAGCATGCGTATTTATTAAGTATCTAACGAATTAACGACAGTGTGTAGGGTCGCACATTTAAATAGCGCCTAAGATAGGGTCACTATTTACTGTATTATGGTAAAAACCTACGATACAGAAACTGAAAACATGAAATCATGTATTACTATTCTATATGCATGCATCTAATAGATTTGGCTTCGAACTTGAGAACACCTACCTTTGTTTGATGATTTGGACGACGGACAGAGATTAATAAGATAAACAAGAGCAAATCTGTAGTAGCAGCTTCAGCAGCTCGTTGGTTACGGCAGAAGGGTAACAGCAGGAAGAAGATGATATATATATATATATATATATATATATATATATATATGTGTGTGTGTGTGTGTGTGTGTGTGTGTGTGTGTGTGTGTGTGTGTGTGTGTGTGTGTGTGTGTGTGTGTGTGTGTGTGTGTGTGTGTGTGTGTGTGTGTGTGTGTATCAAGAGTAACGACGGTCGTGAGCGACCGCAGCAAGGGTAGAAGCAGCAGCAGCTAACGAACCATGGCAGGCTCCTTCTTCACGCGTGATAGCAGGGACGCTTGCAGCCGAAGAAGGGAAAAGAAGCAAACTACAGCAACAACCGCAGCCTCCTTTACGACAGTAGCTCCAATAGGAGCAGCAACAACACAATAGCAGCAGGCAATAGCAGCAGCCGCTTGTGTTTAGAAGAATAGCAGGGAAAGAAGACGACAGCAGCGGCAGTAACCGATACTTGTTCAAGAGGGATCTTATTTATAGCCCTTGGAGTTTTTGAGTCCTATTGGGAATAAGTTCCCACGTAAAGAATCCTATTGAGTTACAAATTTCCTTGTTAATCCCTTCTTTACTATATCTCCAACCGCCACATGCAAAAACCCTAAAGCCTTGTTCGAACGTGAGGATGGGTCAATTTCTATACCCATATATATATATATATATATGTGTGTGTGTGTGTGTGTGTGTGTGTGTGTGTGTGTGTGTGTGTGTGTGTGTGTCCCTTATTTCCTTTGGAAGTATGGAAAGCTATGGGCCTTTCTTTTGCCAATTCTAAGCCCATATGCTTAATTAAAGCTTTTATATGTATATAGGTTTAGTTTAGGCCCACTAGTGGTTGGTTAAGGACGTGTGTGTGTGTGTGTGTGTGTGTGTGTGTGTGTGTGTGTGTGTGTGTGTGTGTGTGTGTGTGTGTGTGTGTGTGTGTGTGTGTGTGTGTGTGTGTGTGTGTGTGTGTGTGTGTGTGTATGTATATGTCCCTTATTTCCTTTGGAAGTATGGAAAGCTATGGGCCTTCTTTTGCCAATTCTAAGCCCATATGCTTAATTAAAACTTTTATATGTATATAGGTTTAGTTTAGGCCCACTAGTGGTTGGTTAAGGACTTTTGTACATTTTGGGCTTAAATCATTGACTTAGTTATTTTGAAGTTTGGAAATTTTATTTCTAGAATTTATACGGGGTGCTACACCCTCCCCCACTTAAAAGAATTTGGTCCCCAAATTCAATTTCATATAAACATGGAGGGTGCAGAGTATATACCATTCTAGAATAAGTCCAGAAATCTATTCTTCATGGTTTCTTCGGTCTCCCATGTGGCTTCTTGTTCTATGCATCTACTCCATTGAACTTTGACCATGGGAATTGCCTTGTTCCTTAATGCACGAACCTCGCGATCAAGGATCCTCATTAGTCTTTGTTCATAGGTGAGATCCTTTTGTATTACTAGATCGCCATGATCTATGACATGAGTCGGATCGTGCATGTATTTGTTTAACATAGAAATGTGGAATACATTGTGAACCTTAGATAACTGAGGAGATAAGGCGATGCGGTAGGCAACCTCACCAACTCTTTCTAATACCTCGAAGGGACCGATATATCTTGGTGTAAGCTTGCCCTTAACACCAAATCTTCTAATGCCTCGACCAGGGGAAAACTTGAGAAAGACATGATCTCCAACTTGAAACTCGAGATCTCTTCTTCCAGTATCAGCGTAAGTCTTTTGTCTAGACTGAGCCACTTGGAGTCTCTCTCTGATCAGTTGAATCTTTTCTGTGGTGTCTCTCACCATGTCCGGGCCTAATAGTTACTTTTCGCGAACTTCATCCTAACACAAAGGTGATCGGCAACTCCTTCCGTATAATGCTTCGAAAGGTGCCATTTGAATATTTGCCTGGTAACTGTTATTGTATGCAAACTCGACCAAAGGCAAGTGATCATGCCAGCTTCCATCGAAATCAATGATGCAAGCTCGTAGCATATCTTCTACCACTTGATTCGTTCTCTCGGTCTGACCATCCGTCCGAGGATGAAAAGCTGTACTAAAGTTGAGTCTTGTCCCCAAACGAATGTTGTAGACCCTTCCAGAAGTGACCTTACCCGGGCCTGTGTCTTGGTGGCGATCACGATCACACACACTTCACCATCCTTTCTTTCTTGTCTTCGTTTTGTTTGTCTTTACATTTCCGATTTAGAAAAGGCAAGGTAAGAAGAAAGGACGGTGGGAAAACATGTCAACAGCCCATTTTTTTGGCGATCACGGTGGGACACCTAGTGCCCATCGTGCTATTGTTCTGCTGATCTAAGCTTTTCTATGCTTGGTTAGGGTTTTGTTAAGTGATTTCAGGTTGCTAGTTCATCCGTCTAGGTTTCTATCCTCGGAGGTGTACGCGGTTCTCTCAGGGCCGCTCACGTCTCCCTACGGTCGGATGATAGACCGTTCTGACCTAGTCTTAGGTATGTTACTGTATTTTATACATTTGTGGGTTTACTGGTTCTTCACGGTCTTCTTAGGGCCGTTCTGCAGGGGGGACGGTCGGTCGATAGAGCATCCGGTCAGGTACGTTTCTGTCGCCATAATTTCAGTCCATTCTTTTTAGCCCTTTGTGTTTTGGTTATTTTTACTACTCCCTCTCACTGCGCGGTCCTTCCAGGATCGTCTACCCGCTGAGCGGTCTGCCACAGACCGTCTATATGTGCTACAGTGCACCCGAGCCTTTCACATTGTTTATCATTTCATATCATTTCATGCTGATTTGGTGCTTTTGATCTCCCCTGGCTGCTATTTGATGATTGCATGATCATTGTCATATTTCTCGTATTTGTTTGATCATTGTTTGCCAGATTAGGGTTAGATTTTGCATGCACTCTGGGGCGCATAGGATTCATTCATACTTGTCCATGCTAGTTACATTCTTACCTTGGTAGGGGATCCTCTCGTCTTCATATTCCTTGGAGCCGACTAGGTGACCTTACTCGGGACCTCCGTAAGCCCCCGTGAGTCATGGATTCCCACACGGACATGTGGCAGGTTGTACCTTTCCACCCTTAGGCTTGCATATCGCATACATTGTGAGGGAATTGACCCTAGTTAAACCTAAAGTTTGGACCTTGTTCTCTATAGGATACCTATCTTGAGGGAATTAATCTCAATTCAAATCATTAAAAGGCCCACCCAAAACTTTGACAATAAAATATTTCTCATCATATTAATTGTTTGACTTGGGTAAAGTCCTTCGTATTGTTTGTGTTGTTTGGGCTTGTCCAAGCCCATTTTGTGGTGTTTTGTGGTGCATCCCCCATCATTCACATTTTCTATTGTGTCAGACCCATTTAGAAGAGTCCATTTCATCTGTCCATTGTGTGCCCATTGTCCAGTCCGTTCTCCCTTGGTCATTGCATTTAGTGGGTCAACCCCCTTCTTGTCCTCGAGCATATTCCGCCCTTACTCCCCTCATTGTATTTCCCTGATTTCTTCTGTATAAAGTCTCCATTTATCCTCATGGAGCGCCATTTTTCTCCTGTATATTACTCTTCTTCTTCCCTGTCTTCTTATCCCCGCGTAGATTCCTCTTCCCACGCAGGCCCATCTCCTCATTCACCTAACGAGCCTTATCCACATAATGGGCTTCCCTCTTCTACTCTTAATGGGTCCTACTCTCATAACGGGCCCTCTCATTTTCTTAATGGGCACCATGTCGCTGCGGGCCCAATGGGTCCTTATCCCCACACTCATGATTCTTCCATGCCCACGTATCCTTCCACAGCTGGAATGGGCCTTCATTCTTCTCAGGCTGGATCCCCTTATTCGGCCCAATATCATACTCCTGGTTCAAGTTCACACTCTCTTGCTCAAGCTGGCTAACGTCCTTCTCGAGCTCTCCCCATCGAGGAGATGATCACTCAAGCCCAACGCTAGCTTGATGAACTACAACGTCGAATCGATCCTCAAACTTTTTTGAATGTCTTGTTTGCATTCCAAGGTCTTCAGCTTCCACCACATTCACAGATTCCCATATATCGTCGCTATGGTGGAGTAGGTGACCCCTATGTGCACTTGAGAGAGTTTTTATATGAGTCGGCCCAATTCCGACATGACCAACGCTTGATGGCCTATCTGTTCGATCTGTCTCTAGAAGTCCCGGCTTGGGATTGGTTCTTTGCATTACCGCAAGATCAAGTGGTGAGCTTTCAAGTTGTACAAGAAAGATTTCTTCAGCAGTACCAAGACCAGGTTGGGCCCAAGTACTCCATGGTTGATTTGGCCCATGAGAAGATGAGGCCCGACGAGGAATTCTTGGCATTCAATGACCGCTGGCGTCGCATGGCCGCACAAGTCCCGGGGCATATTCCGGAGGGAGAGTAGATTAAGATGATCATTTCCAATGCAACGCCCGAGTTTAGGTGTATCTTAGCCTTGAATGACATCACCTCCTGCCAACAACTTTATAGCCGAGCCCGCTTCATCCACCAACAACTTCTAAGTTCCCTTGACCCCGAGTCCTCTCCACCCTCTACACCCGCGTATGCCCCCTATCCACCATCTCCCACATATCCTTCCATGAGTCAGCCCTCCACCACATATCCTTCCATGAGTCGACCTTCCGCTCCCACACACCCATATACCTCCACATATCAACCCTCCACGAGTCAGCCCTCCGTTGTTTCATATCCGCATGCGCCTCCACCTCCGGTCAAGGAAACGCTACACCCTGAGCAGGTGGATGCCGTCTACATACCTCCTCGCTCCACTCCACATACCCTCCATCGAGTCCCTCCACCAATTAGCGTGCGCCTTTGCCTACGCAACCCCCACTTCCTTCTCCGCTTCCATCCCCATTACCTTCTTATACGTCTCAGCATTCACCTTGCCCGAAGTGGGCTCCTTCTCCGTTGTCGCCAGAGTCCTTTACAGATATTTTTACGGCTTTGATGGCTACTCACGCGTTGCAACTCCCTCCGGTTATGACTTGCCGACTCGCGGCTGAGAATGTGCTTCAGTATTGTGAATTTCACCGCCAACAGGGGAATTTGGTCGAGGATTGCCCCGAGTTTCGGAGTATATTTTTGGTTTGGAAGCTAATAAGAGGATTGATTGGGCTGTCATGCATGAAGTCATTCTACATCTCCGCAGCAACCAGCAGCAACAAGAAGTGCCGCCCAGGCAGCCGTTTACACTACAAGACCAGGGGCACCCCTGTGATCCCTCATCTAGCGTTTCACCCGCTCCATCACCTATTCCCTCACCATCACCATCTCCATCTCCACTACCCCCACTGCCATCTCCACCGCTATCTCCTTCTCAACCATTACCCTCCTCGCCCGAACCTGAGCAAGCTACACCTCTACCTTCACCTTTACCCACTCCTACGCCTCCACCTTCGCCTTTACCTTCTCCTACGCTTCCACCTTTTCCTTTAACTCCACCCGAGCCTATTATCGCCGTTATCCCTCCACCACTCGCATTGCTTTTACCCCCACTTATGCCTTCTAAACCTCCGCCTCCACCTCTCGAACCTATTACCTCTACTTCTCCATCCACTTCCACCCCACGGAGCGGGTGTGTGCTGTCTATGGTGCCCGTCGGGTCTGGTCCCCAGGGTGAAGATGAGCCAGATATGGATAATTCGTTACCGGTTATGTGTTTCAACATTCAAGACTCCATTTATCGCATGCCGGTCCGAGTCCTAGTCCCTGGCCATTTTGGGGATGATGAGCATACACCTTCAAAGATGGTTGTTAAGAAGAGTTCTCGTGCACTGGTGCCAGTTTCTGCTAAAGCGAGGCCGGTAGCAATCTCTCTGCTCACCGGGAAGTTCACTATCAACGTTGTTATTACCTCTCGCTCGATTGCTGTTCAATTCACTGGCCAAGAGAGATTCTCTACCCAGATGGTGCTAACTCATACGGTCGCCAGGAGCCTGATGGATTCCCTATTCAAGGGGCAATTGGCCGTATCTTATGTACTTTCTAAGGACATACTGCACTTGCTATGCAATCTCCATCAGTTTGTTGGCATGCCGGCCGCGTCAACGCCGCGCATTGATCTCCCTCAGCTTTGTCCTGCTCTTCTGGTAAGGGAGTTATGCTTCGTGTCTGATTGTCGAGTGGAGATGTCGAATCTCATGTTGCTTGTGCCAAGAGATAAAACTCCATTGCTATTTCACATTCATCATTCTAAGGAGTTGTTTGTTCAAGAATGTCTGCCTACAGTTAGCATTGCGTGTCTAGGGGCAGTCACCCCGATCAAGCTGCATATTCATAATCGGGACAGGCCGTCTGCCAGATGGGCCCGTTATTCGAGAAGACACTGTAGATCAAGAAGGTCGAAGGTCCAAGTCCGCGCCAGGCGGATTCATTCCAAGGAGATCTCTGCTAAGAAGAGGCGGCGACGTAAGTTCAAGGGCTGTCAATTACGCACTCGAGGGGCCACTACTTCTTCTTCTCCTTTCTTCCATTCATCATTTCTTCTACTCAGCTCCCACACTTGGGTGGTGTATTTGCTATCTCCCAATCCAGTTTTTGTTATTTTCTCCTCTCTTTTCGAGTCCGTAAACCCCCATTCTTCTTTCTTCCCTCATCTGGAACCTCCGGATTTTCCACTTTCTCGTGATTCCAGGCCTCGGCCTATGTCATTCTTTCATCCCGACCTCGGGACGTCCTCTGATTCTTCCTCGGGACTTCCGGGTGCCTTCTCTGATTCTTCCCCAGGACTTCCGAGTGTCTCCTCTGATTCTTCCCCAGGACTTTCGGGTGCTACTTCTGATCCTTCCCCGACCCTATCGGGTGTTTTTGGTGCCTTTTCCCCGACCTTGTCGGGTGTTTATGCTTCTTCTTCCCCGCCTCTGGCGGGCAATCGCTATTCCTTTTCTCCGACCACATCGGATGATTCTTATTCTCCTCTTTATTCTTACTCCTCCTCACCCTTTCGGGGTTTTCACCCTTTTTCTTGCTATTTTCGAGGCTTTAGCCCGCCTTGATCTCAGCTAACCTCTGCTTATTCTGTATCTGGTTCCTTGTTATCGGAGTCTTTGTGCCTTAAATGAGGGAGTTCTAGCCCTCGTCTCTCTTCCTTTTTATCCTTCTTCGTCCAGTTTGGTGTCTGGCGCTCCTTCGTGTAGAGGAATCTTTAATCCTTGTTATCCTCCCCATCTTTATCCTGTCAAGCAAGGAATATGAAGCTCGTGCTGCGCGAAGCTCGAGGATCAAGATTGCTTCAGGATGTTAGTTTCCGTTCCATGAATTTGCAAGGTATCTTTATTTTGTGCAATGACATGTTATTATCTCTATCATTTGTTATTTCTGAGCATGGTTAAGATAATGTAGTTTCCTCAACATGTTTGAGTGGCTTTTAGAAATTTGCTTAGTTAAGTGTCAAAATAAGTTTGCTTCTGCAGCATCCTTAGGCTGGTGATAGCTCTGTGCTGGGAGTCCAGTTCTTTCCCCGATTGTTGAGGGTGATCTTTGAGTATGGGTTTTCCACACCCTACACGGCGAGCCATAGACGATCTCTCTAAGGCACACCGTTCCAGCTTTGGCCATACTTTGGGTATGCACAAAGGTCTTTTCTTTTCTCTGCTCGACCGAGTGCAGGGGCAAGAGATTGATGGATAAGATGACCAACCTAGGTGCTCCCTAATACGGGAGAGGTTTCAAATAGGGGCAGTCTTGACCCTAAAAAATGAGCTTTCATGCAATATCTAGCCAACAAGGGCTATCAAAATCAAAATCAAAATGAGAAAATGAATCAATGCAAAATTATGAAAACAAAGGCATGGCAAGAGTAGCAGTACAGTTCTCCGCGGGACGTCATGAGCCCGATCGCATGCGTGCCTAGTAAACATGGGTCCGAAAAAATTGAAGACACAAAGTCCCAGCACAACATACCTACTCTTTGAGGGGTAATGCCCTAGAAGGAATTCGAATCTTGATATCTCCCATCCTGCATTAAGCTTGTCTCCAATTTGTCTTATGTTTCTCTCTCTTATGCTGGGTTGTATCCCGGGTATGGCCTTAGTAGGGGCACCATTTTAGAGGCGGTTGGTTGTGGCGAGCTACCCTCACATGCACGCCCTGCTTAAGGGAAGTCTTTAATGAGAGGGGTAGGAACGACGATCCCTGGCCAATAGTTTGAGCCCGTCCTTGGGTGCTGCAGATTACTGTGTTAAAAATTCTAAAAAGAAAATCAAATCAAATATTGTTCAAAATTCTAAAAACAAAAAATCAAATATTATAAAATCTAAAAAAATTAAATATTGTTAAAAAACCAAAAAAATTAGAAAAATTATCAAAAATCTAAACATATTTGTCTTTTTATTTTTTATCCTATCTATTTTATTTGGAGGACATGTACGATTCGTTTGTTAAGTGTGCATGTTGCAGGTCGCTGGAACTCAAGCTTTCCTTGCCCTACCTTTTGTTTTATCTGGTTCCTGTTCATACCTTTCGGATCTGTTCTCTCCTTCTTCAATCTCATCTCTCGATCTGTTCTGAAGCTCATGTCCTTCTTAGCTTATTTAACATGATCATATCTTCATGAGGGGGCTTTACCTCACGATTATGAACCTGGCGGTTCTGCTTCATCTGATCTTATGTTTTGATTGAAGAGCGTATTTGCCTTATCTATGTCCCGCCGTGTCCCTGTCAAGTGTTTATGTCCCTCCGTGTCGTCCCACGCATGTTGTTTTGTCTCTCACTGCATGTTGTTAGTTGTCCTGCATATGTTGTTAGTCGTCCCTCTATATCTCATGTGTTGTCCAACCGTGTGGTCATCCCTCATATTCATGTCCCAACCATGTGTTGTCCCAACCGTGTGGTCATCCCTCATATTCTTGTCCCAACCATGTGTTATCTCGCCGTGTTGTTATCTTGTCCCATCATGTTCATCATGCATACGCGCGGTTTGTTCATGCCATTGCATATGTGCTTGTTCATCTTATTATGTTATTTTCCGTTTGTTTGATCGTTATGTTATGTTGTGTTATTTGTCGTTCAGTTGATTGCTATGTTATTTTCGTCATATGCTTGTTTAGCTTGTTTATTCATGATGTTGGTGGTCTTATTTGAAAAATCCATAAAAATGATAAATTTTTAGAAAAAAATGCCACTTCGCCTGCACAGGTAAGTCAGGTATTGCCTTCTACCCCTATACCGCTTTATTACATTACTATATGGTATTATGCTATATTATCTCGAGAACCGGTTGGTTATCTACGTGTTCCAGGATCTAATATTCTCCAATAACAAAAATAATGATGATGCAGGTTCACGTGTTTAATCATCGGATATGCCGTTAGGTTGGGAAAATTAGGGGACGATGGCTCTATCATCGCACGCCGTGGTTGCGGATAGTGTCCCGACCCTGATTGCCCTAGTCTAGCAAAATTATTCTCGAGTATTTTCTATTTTTTTTGGCTTTTCTTTGCATTCGTTTCAATAATTTCTTTTATTTTAGCCCAGCATGCATCATACGCATCTTTTGAGCATTCATGACTCATTGTTTATCTGAATACGTCCCATTTGTGATGGATGATTATTCACTCATGGTTTTTGAGTAAGAAGGAACTATTCAACTCAGAGTTGAAAGGTTTTCTTTGATCTGTTCACTCGGTTTGATTGACTGAAGGTCCCCGTCTAGAGTTTTAGTCTGCTTTTTACTGCTTATTCCGGTCTCCTCATTGGTCCGAGGGATTGTGTCCCCCATGAGGGTGATCGTGTGTTTTTCCTTTCATTTTAATTTGTTCCTCCAGACTAGTGTCATTTTAGTTTGGTCTTCCCTTATGTTTGGTTCGGAGTTTTCTAGAAGATTCCTATCACTCGTTGGCAAGGAAACGTGTGTCTTTTACCTTAACTCCCGCTTTTCAATCCACTCCGCTTCATTTCCGCTTCATCTCCATGTTTCATTTCATTTTCGCTTCACCTCCGCTCGCTCCCCTGCAAAGAGGACGTTAAGGAGGGACATCTGTTGACACCCATTTTTTACCTATTGTTGACACCCGTTTTATGACTAATAAGTTGGGTCATCTCCTTGTTTATCTATATGATGCTCCGAGTTGTTCACTCCTCATCGAGTCTCCTTCATCAGTTTGAAGCCTATTTCTTGGGTCTTCTCCTTGGTTGGAGTATGGTTCCTTGTGGCCTTTCATTGACGGAAGCTTAGCAAAACCTTCGTTCTCATTTTCAATCCTCATTGTTACTAACGGTCCTCACTTGGGGCGTTACTTCCATATAACGCATCATCCTATGGCCGTTAAATCTTGAAGAGTCCTAAAGTTTGAGGCCTTTGTTCTAAAGCTTATCCTCTTGCTTATCCATTGAATATGACGGTCTGTCGTGCAGTCGTTATTTCTTCCAATGCGTCCAGCCTTGGCCGTTACTTTCCTTAGAGAGTCCAACTTGTTTGATCTTCTTCCTGTTGATCTTATCTCTTTTGAGATAAGGTTGAATGTAACGGATGGGCCCTGGCGCGTTATGTTCAAGTAGCGGTCTGTCGTGTAGCCGTTACTTCCAACAGAGAGTCCTGACAGTTCAGGCCTTTTCTCTGCTACTCCGTGGTCGAGATAAGAGTTTGAATTATTGATTTCTCATCCAAATCTGATCCTCAGAACCTTCTGTTTGATTATATGGACTCTTGGTGATATTATCTTCAAGGATTTGCTAAGAGTTATCCCCTTATCTTGCTGGATTATCCTCTACTCGACCGGAGAGTTTGAGGGTCTATAAATAGAACCCTTGACTTCATGGCCCGAGGGAGGAAAATCTGGAGTTTGCGTCGAAGTGCTGCCGCTTTCTGGAGCTACATCCAATCAAGGAGAATTGTCTTTCACGTTCATCTGCTTCGCGGTGAAGGGAGTATTCGTTCCTTTGAGTTTCCAAGTTCATCATTACATATTGTGTTCTTCCTCATCTCCCTTTCATCAAAAGCATTGTCCCTCTCCTTTCTCCACATTTTTCACTAGTTTTCATCATTCTAAACATCCTCCCAATCTTTTAAAATGCCCAGAGGGGTTAAAAAACCAAAACCTTCCCGGTATTTCCCTTTCCTTTTGATGATATTGTGTTTATTGAAGAATTGATGCTATATTGTTGAAAGGGCTAATTTGGGTTGTTTTGTTCTTGTTTTCACGTTCTCGGTAGGTTTACAGGTTCATTAAAACGAGGCCCAAGTCTTCTAGCCGGCTGGAAGAGTTGGAGTTAAAAGGATTCACTTTGCTACTGCAGGTATTCTGACGGTCTTGTGCAGACGCGTCAGGCTCTTCTAGCGATCTATCGAGTGACCATTGCTTGAAAGTGACGCACGGGGTCTTGGCCGTTACTTTCAGTTGACTTGCAGGCTTCTCTGGTTTTCTCTCTCCCGTGGGCGGGTGCTTCATCCACCTATTTCTAAGGTATTTTCAAGTCTTTGGCTTGTTTTTACTTTGGTGGCGATCACGTTCTTTCTTAGTTCTGGGCATTAGCTTTCTCTCTCGCATCTCACATCTCTTATTTCCTTGCTTGTTCCACCCTTGCGGTGTGTTTTTATTTACTCCTTGCTCCACGCCCCGACGTGTGTTTTTCTTTATTTGCTTAGTTTAGTTTGATTGAGATAGCATGCCCATGCTAGAGCTTACTTTGGTTGCCTAGGTTCATGATTCATATGTTCATAGGTTGATTGAAATCTTTGATATTTGCTTGTCATCTTATCACATCATAAAAAAACCCCAAAAGAAGATAGGCAAACAAATCAATAGATAATTTTTTGGCGATCACGGTGGGACAACTTGTGCCAATCATGTCTTGATCTTTGTTTAAACCTGCCATCATTTCCTTGTTTGATTTCCCTCGGATTTCCCTCTTATTTCATCTCGTTTCTGGTTCTCTGGGTGTTCTGACGGCCCTATGTCTCTGCGTTACTCCATTCTGACGCAGGGGCGCTAGACCGTTATACGCCTGATCCTGTGTGCGGGCTGTTCACGGATTTCCCTTTTATTTCTGGTTTGTTTTTGGTCCTCTGGCTCATCCGACGGTCCTGGTGCTCTGCGTTATATTTCTTCTGGCGGTCTGGCATTCGACCGTTATTTTATTCTGACACAGGGTCTATAGACCGTTATACTCCAGACAGGTACGCATCCCGAAGTGCATTTCTTTCCGTAGTTTCTGCTGTGATTTCCTTGCATGGGTGATATCTGACTTCCTCATTGGCTGTTCTGCATATTTACATCATTGTGTGCATAATTGTTTGCTAAATTCTAGGCTAGATTTTGCATGCACCCTGGTGCACATAGGATCATTCATACTTTCATACATTAAATTGCATTTTCTCGCCTTGGTGTGCGGACCTCTCGTCTCCATATTCCTTGGGGCCGACTAGAAAATCACACCAGGGACCTCCATAAGTCCCCGCGAGCCGTGGATTCCCACACGGACGCCGGGCCGGTTGTACCTTTCCCACCCCGCGTCTAGGATTGCATAAGTGAAGAAGTGGTCACACTTAGAGTCAAACCAAGCTTTACATCCACCTCCTATCAGGAACCTATCGTTGAGAGTTCATATTAATCAATCCGCTAAAGTTCCAAAGGAGAAATCATAAGAACCTTGAAGCATCATATTAAACAACTTGGTTGACTTGGAGTGTCTTTATCTCTTGTCACTTACGTCTTTTGTTAGAATCGTCTAAGTTTGGTTGCTCATTGTGTGTTTGTTTTGTGTTGTTTGCATCTTGTTAAGGTTGTTCGTTGCATGTGGAGTTGTTTTTGTTAGTTGGAAGCACCTCCTAGGGTCAACTCATTCTCCAATTTCTACTCGAACCCTCTTTTCGAATCCGCCATGGCTTCCTTCAATCCTCCCCGTTCCCAAGAGGACTCTCTTCCTCAAGGGCTCCTTGAAAACCCTCCTAGGGTTACCTCCTTTTCTTCCGGAGAGGGGATATCCCCTCTTCCATCCTCCACTCCCATCGAAGGTGGTCAAGCTACCCCTTCCTTCTCCACTCCTTCTGCGGGTTCCATTCTCCAGATGATGGCCCAATTGGATCCGGCCCAACTCCAAACTGTCTATCAGGCCATGAAAGGGTCCAATATCTCCCCTCTTATAATCATGCAAGGTCAATCTAGTTTCTCTTTCGACCCATCTAGAATTGTTGGGCCCTCCATCCAGCCCACTCCGATTAATCTTACTCCGGTCCAACCCCGGACCATCACCTTCGCTGGCGTGGAAACGGGCCAATCTTCTACTTCGGCCCAGCAATCTTTTGACAAGGGGAAGTCTCCTATCCCCTCTTTCGTTCAGGGGATCATCACTTGTCTAGCCCACTGGTTCCACAGGTCCTTATGGGCCCTTTAGATTTCCTGCACCCTCAGTCAGGGGTGGTCCAAGCCCATTCCAATCTGGGTCAATCTCAGGCCCAATATCCTTCTTATGGACCCCCTACGTCGGCCGTTTATCCTTCGGCTCCTTCTTATGGGCTCCCACCTCCTACTACAATTCACCCCTCTGCTCCTCAGCTCCAATCATCATCTCTCACTGCCCCTGCTCCGTCCAGAGAACAGGAATTACTTGATAAATGGGCCACCATGCAACAGCAACTCGACTTCCTCCAAAAGCGGGTTGGCCCACAATCATTGGCAGATGTTCCGATTCCCAGCTTTCAGAACATCCGGTTCCCTCCGCAGTCCGAGCTCCCCAATTATAGAAAATATGACAGGAACGGCAATCCCTTTATCCACGTGAGGGATTTCTTATATGAATCGGCCCAATTCCAATATGATGATCGCCTTATGGCGTATTTGTTTCGCTGATCATTGGACGGGGTTGCACTAGAATGGTTTTATTCTCTGCCATTGGAAGAAGCTGAGAGCTTTAAGGTAGTAAAAGACAAGTTTATTCAGTGGTTTCAAGACCGGGTCGGCCTGGAGTATTCATTCACAGATTTGGTGGCTGAAAAAATGAAACCAGATGAGGAGTTTGCCACTTATGCAGATAGGTGGAGGCAGATAGCCGCTAGGGTGCCCGGCCATATTCCGGAGGAAGAGAAGGTCAAGCTACTTATTTCAAATGCTACTCCAACCTTCCGAAACATCCTGGCAATGAATGACATAGCCAACATGCATCAACTATACAGCCGGGCGCGCTTCATTCAAACTCAGTTCAAGGATTCCCCCATACACTCACTATTTGAAAATCAAAACCCCAAGTATCACAAGAAACCTCAAGGGCCAGTTACCGAGGGGGTCCAAACAAATGAGCAAGTTCAAGCCGTTACTTTTCCATTCCAAGCCGCACCTTTCCGCTTCCCTCAAAACCCCCGCGCTCCACAGAATCCCACTCCGCAGAATTACCAGGCTACTTCACAAAACCCTCCGCCTGCCTTCACCATTCCACAAAACACCTTCACCGCACCACAACAACACCCACCTCCACAATACCACAATGTCCCTCCACCCAACGGCTACAACAATAATCCGAACAACAAGCACCTGGCTCCCAAAAGGGCTCAGTATCCTCCACTGCCAGAAACACTTACAGATATCTTCTCGGCTCTTATGTCGGTGAATGCTATACAACTTCCTCCGAAACGACCAAACTGGAACCCGGCCGTTGATCAGACAAAGTATTGCATGTTCCATAGACAGCCGGACCACACTATTGAGGGATGTTTTCAATTCTGGGACCTGGTATACGACCTCCATGAAGGGCAGAGAATTGATTGGGCCGAGATGCATGTAGATCTCTAATTTAGAATAATCCTCTTAAGGAAAATATAATGAAAAGACATGTAATAATCATCAATATGGAGGAAAATATATGCACGAGGTGCACAAGGGGAGTGTGTGATCGCCAGAGACGCGAGGCCTCAAAAGATATAACAAATAATAAACATGGAGGGATCGCGAAAAATACCTTGAAGTGCGGTTGATTGTAAGTGCTCCTTTCTCTTCAAATCGGCCGGCCGATGAAGAGAGTTCTCCAATTTATTACCCTTGCAAAAAGAGACACAAACACCACAAAAGAATTGAATTAGAACATGATGTGTAGCATCAAATCCATAATAAATAGATGAGCATGAATAACATGATTAAAAACACACCTTGTGGGTGTTGGCCCTTAAACCCCTATGCAAAAAGGGTATGGGGAAATGAATGATGTGATGGATGCATGGAAAATAAAAAAAAATAAAAAATATGAACAAAGGGGAAAGAGTGCAAGAGTTGCACTATGGGGAAAGTCTCAACACGTTGAGAATAAAAATCAAAGGGGGAAGAGCATGCATGCATATACGTATGATGCAATAAACCATAAAATAAAAGAAAACAGAAGAAGAAGGGCCTGTGCTGATGGCTTTATATTCTCGACGGGGAGAAATCTTCAAAAGATGAAGAGATGAAGATGCACACGAAAGTCTTCTCCTTCAACCAAAACAGCAGCAGCACCTTCAACCTGTAAAACAGAGAGAAGAACAAAGGAAAAAGAAAATGGAGGGGGAAAGAAAAGGGTCGAACAGGAGGGATCCGAAGAGGAGGAGTCCAACCGATCAACAGAGCTCATAAGCTCTATTAATAAGATAGAAAAGGAGATAAGGAGGGAAGAGTCCAAAGGAGGAAGAGATAAGAACGGGCAAGAGCCCAAATAGGGGAGGATTAAGCTGGGCAAGAGCCCAAACGAAGCAGGAGTCTCTCTGGGAAAGGCTGCGTTCGATCGGAGCACAAAAGTGAAACACGACCTGGTTCAGGGCGTCAATTGTTGAATTGACGACCTCCCTAGAGGGCGTTTCTTAAAAACACGCCCTGCACAAGGGCGTTTCTTTCAAAACCAATTTTAGAAATAAAAACTCCCCATATTTAAAAAATGTAAAACACGCCTCAATCAAAGCCACTTTTAAAAACACGCCCCTGGGAAGGGCGTTAATTTCAAGTTTTCAAAACGGGGAAGTCGGTCAAACCAAAAGAATTGACGCCCTCAGGTCTGGGCGTCCTTTCCAAAGAAACGCCCCAGATCAAGTCGTGTTTTGTTAAAAACATGCCCTTACCCAGGTCGTGAATTTCAAAATTGAGATAAATGCCCAGAAAATCCAGAAAAATAGGAAAAAGGAGGAAATGAGGGAAAAATAGGATACATTCAAGAAAAGTGGGAAAAACCACTCAAACAAGCTAATTTGAGGGTCAAATGGGGCATTGCACGGTAATATGAAATATACTCAAAATAATGTCAATTTTAGCGTGTCTACAGCTGCCCCGCCTTGGCGTCTGCTTTGCAAGGGAGCGTAGCAAACTGAAAAGTAGATGCCAAGGTGTGATGAGACACGCAATCAACATCACTTGATGAGAATCAAATCAAAAGCACGAGATGAAGCAAATCCCAGGAAATTCAATGAAATCAACGATGTTTGGAAAAAAGGGAGAGTGTGCACGCGGTGCACGAAGGAGATAAAATAAATGATCAACTTCCAGCGCGGTAGAAGTACCCCAGGTCACAAACCTGTAAGTTTCACCATTGGGGAGCGGTTACCAGCCAGTGGACGTGCTGCAGCCAAGGTGGATCAAAGGGAGATAAAATAAGATGATAAACATCCAAACAATGAGCTCTCGAGAAAAGACCCAAAACAGCAACAAAACGAACTGAAGATTCAATCCAGCAATGAAAATCTCATATCGAGAAAGATTAAGATCAATTCACTCTCAACATCAGCTTATCAGAATGATTTTCCAATGTTAATTCAAAGTCCTACATGAATGCATGCTGGGCTAAAGGGAAAATAACAAATGAAAATATAATATAATCAAGGATAATATTGTTAAACTGCCCAGACTGGGTCAAGAAACCAATTCTGCGAGCTGATACTAAGCCGAAGCCCGTTTATCCACGCACCAACTCGTAAAAAGGGAACCATCGTCCCCAGTCTTGAACGGCTCAACGGCCTATCCGTATAACTAAGATGCCTCTAGAATCGTCATCGTTTTTGATGAAGGGGAACTCAAATTCCAGATTTACCAAAGCCACAAGGTCCTTGATATAATCTAGTAGCATATGTAACATATAGTAAAATGCATACAGGAGATGGTGATAACAATAAGCATAGGGGAACTGAGAAATGAGGTGCAATAATGTGCAAACACCGTGGGGCTTGGATGATGATGCCCTGCCGGCGGGACCAAGAGCCTCTTCCTGCGCTCAAAAATTCATTAGCCAAGATATAACAAGCAATGAATAAGGTATTTAATCATAGCATGCATAGCATGAATCAAAGCAACCAATCATAGCATATATCATGAACAGCATAAGTCAAATCATGGCATAGCAAAGCATCATTATTTGTTGTTTGTCATGAGGATGACAATCTGGCTAATCAAGTTTTGGAGTTAAATAATCAGGATCTGATAATGCCCATCGGCGGAGTAATCAGATGAAACGAGCAGGAGTTGATTGAAAGATTTGGAGATGAATAATCATGAGATATGATAATCAGAATGATATAGGGAGATGATGCCCCTAGGTGGCATGTCATGAGAATATTGGGAAGAATCAATAGATTGATAGCAATGAGTGGAGATAGGACTCATCCCGTGCTTTTGGTCTCTGCAAAGCTGTTCCTGCAAAACACCATCAGAAAATACAATGTAAATTTTTTTGGATTTTGGAAATATGCAAATTTTTATGAGTTTTGGAATATGCAAATTTTTATGGGTTTTGAAAATATTTGAATTTTTATGGAGATTTTTTGAAAAATATTTTGAATTTTTGTTGGGATTTTGATCGGGAAATATTCAAATTTTTTTTTTTTAGATTTTGGCTTAGACATTGTTAATGCAGCATCAAAGGGTTGTTTTGAACCACTGGCTAGGGGTCCTTGTTCCTTCCCTTTTCGCTAAAACTGCCCAAAGCTGGGCGTGCATTGAAAGTGGCATCTTATAACCGATCGTCTTTGATCAACAGTGCCCCTACCAAGGCCATACCCGAGAAACATTCGGTCTTGGAGGGAAAAGAGAAGAATAATTGGAGATAAGCTTTATGCAGGATGGGAGATGTCGGGACTTAAATTCCTTCCAAGGTGTTCCCTTCAAAGAGGTAGTCTGTTGCGCCGGGGCTTATGCCTTTGATTTTTAGACCCTTGACATGCATACGACCAGGATTTTCCCTGCGGGGACTTTGCCACTCTTGTCATGCCATAATTTGTATTTATGCTTTTATCGAAATTTTGACTTGATTTTCATAATAGCCCTTTTGGCGAGATGTATATCATGAAATTCATATTTAGTTTGGGTCAAGACTGCCCCTATTTGAGACTCCTCTCGTATTGGGGATTACCAAGGTTGGTCATCTCATCCGTCAACCTCTTGCCCCTGCACGTGGCCGAGTAAAGAAGAGAAAAGACTTTCAGATATACTCATGGCATGGCCAAGGTAGCAACGGTGTTTAACCAAAGGAGACGGCTAAGGACGCCGTGAAGTGTGTGAGGTGCCCAGCTGAGGGTTGATCTTAACAAGCAGGGAGAGAATGTCGAATTCCCAGCGCGGGGTTCTTATTAACCAAGGTGCTGCATAAGCAAGCCTAAAGACTCTTTTGAGAATGATTTCAATTAAACAAAAGCTTAAGATAAAGGTTTAAAACACCACTCTTAATCTTGTTAGGAAGCACTTCATTTTGAAAATCATGCGTGAAGTAATGAGGTAATGATATCATATAAATGCTTACTTACGCCAATATGCTACCTTGCAACCTTTGTTAAAGCAGCTGCCGCGAGAGGTTGATCATCGTGGGATAGTCCTCTTAGGCAGATAAAGGATTGAAAGCAAAGGATTGAAAGTGACTTAACAAGAAGGAGTGGTGCCAAGACCAGACTCAGACGAATAAGGAAAAAAAGGAAAAGAGGCGAGGGCTAGAACTCCCTTGCTAAGGCGTGGAGACCCTGATCACATGGAACAGTCTACAGAAGGAGAGGAGAATTAGAAGGAGGAATGAGGACTAAAGCCTCGAAAGCAATGGGAGAATGGGCAGATGCCCAAGGCAGTGGATGTGGAAGAAGTTGGGTCGGACCCAGAATCAGGAGGAATTAGAAGAAGAAATTGGTAGATAGAAAGAGGCGGATCCGGAGGGTCCGGAGGCGGAGGAGAATCATGAGAGGAGAAATCATCCGAAGGCTCCGGAGGGATAAAATATCGAGGGACATGGTGCCCTGGGAAGAAATAGGGAAAAAGATGATGGAAAAGGAAGAAGAGAACGAAGGAGGTGATGTCTTGGAAGAACAGAAAGATGAACTGGAAGAATGATGGATGGCCCGGAGGTTCCGTAAGGAGAAAATGGAAAGGGGCGCGATGCCCGAGAGATAAGTCCGGAGGTTCTGGAGGAAGAAAATGGAAAGGGGCGCGATGCCCGAGGGAAAGGTATGAAAGATCCGGATACTCCGGAAGAATAAAGTGGAAAGGGGCATGATGCCCTAGGGGAAAGTCTGGAGGTTCCGGAGGGATGAAATCAGGAGGGAGAAGATGGAAAGGGGCGTCGTGCCCTGGGAAAAGATAGAGAGAATCAGATGGAGAATCCGGAGGTTCCGGAGGGATGAAATCAGGAAGGAGAAGATGGAAAGGGGCATCGTGCCCGAGGGGAAAGTCCGGAGGTTCCGGAGGAAGAAGATGAAAAAGGTGGAAAGGGGCGTCGTGCCTGAGGGGAAAGTCCGGAGGTTCCAGAGGAGGAGAATGGAAAGGGGCGCGATGCCCGAGGGGAAAATCCGGAGGTTCCGGAGGAAGGAGATGAAAAAGGTGGAAAGGGGCGTCGTGCCTGAGGGAAAAGTCCGGAGGGTCCGGAAGAATAAAATGCCGAGGGACGCGATGCCCTGGGAAGAAGGGAGAGAAATCTGGGAGAGTGAGATGAAAAGGTTGGAAAGGGGCGCGATGCCCAAGTAATGAAGATGAATATGAATAAGGGTTTGGAGACCCGGGCAGCAGGAGGTGCAAATGCATATGAATGCAATAGAATGGACGTGATGAATGCAGTGAATGCATGAACGCAATGAAATGCAAAGAAGATGAGGAATGTGAAGGGTGAGAGGGTGAGATCCTCCTCTTTCCCCTAGGAGTGGCCCATGAAGAAAACGTGATAGACAAGAATATGGATGGAGTGGGATAGAGGGTGGATAAAGGAGTGGAAGACCCCTTAGCGCCAAAATAACCGCCCCTCCATGGCAGCGAAAGTGTATAGCCAATTGGCCCAATGGAAGAAGCTTCAGTAATAAATAACAACCCCCTTGGAAGGCAAAGAACAACAATGTGAGAGGATTGGAAAGTTGGAACATGAAGCATTGTGCTACCCATTAACTGTGGCGTATATGGAGTGTTGAACAAAATGGGTATTCACCCCTTGCATGGAAGAATGGATTCAGGATTTGGAAATTGGAACAAGGGGTGCCCTGCCCGGCCCTTAGGTGACATCAACACCTGGCATTCTCTTCTGAACAATGACGGTGACTTGGCCTCCGCGACCATGCTTGGCACAATAATCCGGATTGGCATCCGGCAAATGAATTCTTGAATCTTGAATGGCGCGGCCAAATCCTTGCTGCCCGGCTCTTGATCGTCCTCGGCACCTGTGCTTGTAGAAGGCCCCCCATTCCGAGTAGTAAGGGGAGGTGAAGCGGAGGCGGAAGGCTCCATGAATGGTGGAGGCATGATGGAAAGTGTCGGCAAATGGGTGAGCGTAAGCGGGGGTTCAAACACGTCGAGTTTCTCCCTTTGCTCGGAAGCAGTTAGGATTGGCTCGGGTGCAAAAAGGGGTGGATCCTGCTCAGGATTAGCCATGGGTAAGGGTAAAGGGTTAAATGGTGGAATAGGCAAAGTGGGTTTTAAAGGGATAATGGAAGGCCGAGGTGGTGGTAATGGGAGGTTAATTGGGGAAGGTTCAATGGTGGGTTCGACGGAGGCTAATGGTGTGGAGGTAGATGGCTTAACGGGTGGAGGTTTAATAGTGGAAGGCTTGGGGGAGGCCAGTGTTGCGGAGGTTAATGGTGTAACTGGAGGAGGTGTAATGTATGCGGTGTCAAGGATAGGAGGAGACTTACAATGTGCCGGTGTGGGTGATTGGAGTATCGACCCATCATCATAACACCAATTAGTCTCGTAAACAGGGGTTGGATCAGGGATGGTGGCTTCGTCCTGAGCAGGGGGCTCATCAAATGATAGTGGAGGGAGCGGGAAATTAAGGAAACTCGGAAGGGGTGCCTGCGGAGCTTCATCATCATCGTACACTGCCTTGGATTCTTCAAATGCCGGCTCTTGCTCACTTGAGCCGCCGACGCCGTAATCATCCCTCCTGTCTTTCCATTCTCTCTCCATCTTTGTAATCTCGTCCAAAGCGGCATGGAGAGGATTGACTGGAATAGGAGGAGCCGTGACCCTCTTTAATTGCTCCTCCATCAAAGTGATTTTATCGAGGAGAGTTTGCTGGAGGGGTGTGACATGAGCAACAGAAGGTTGGCAGGGCCTTGAAGGCGGAAGGGCCGTATAAAAAGGCCGTGGAGGGGAATTAATGGGCCGACCCATAGAAGAACCCGGATGGGCCGGATTACAAGGAATAAATGGGCCTTGGTGCCGTGATGGAAAAATAGAAGGAGGCGGGTGATGGGCCACCCGAGTAGCATGAACAGGAGGAGATGTAAGTGGATGATGGGCCACCCGAGTGTGAATAGAAGAGGGAGGTGGGTGATGGGCCACCCGAATAGGATTAGAAGGAGGATGAGATGAAGGAGATGCACCCTCAACGGCGGCCTTAAGGGCTTGGATTTGTTGAGGGGTGAGATGATCTAATGCATGAATGATTTGGGAGACTTTCTCATCATTAGGACGAGACGGTCCCATAGGAATAGTGGCTCGAAATTGAGTTGAAGGACCATTGGATTGGACATTGCCCAAGGGTCGGGCAACACCATAAGAGTGAGGACGTGGTCCTTTGAAAGTATGGTGAGAATTTTGAACATGTTAAAAGTGAGGATTATAAGAAGTGCTAGGTTGTGCATCCTCATGAATTGAATTAAACATATTTTCTTGTTTATAGTAAGCCATCATGCAATCAAAGTTCAAAATAATATGCAAAGAAGCACACAAAATTCAATATGGTTTGAACTCCAATGCCAACTAGGAACCCTTTTCTCACCACGTATATGGCCAACTAATCCGGGACTTCAAAAGGGTACAACCTGCCCGGCGTCCGTGAGGGAATCCACAGGTGCGGGGACTTACGGAGGCTTGGAAAAGGGATTTCCACTCCAAAGAGACGGAATGCTCAATGGAGGGTCGTCCCGATTCCAAGAGGGTGTGTGGATCCTAATGAAGAGGAGGGGGCTCCCAAACCAATGCAAAGAATGAATGCAACAGGGGAAATCAAGCCAACCACACAATATGATCAATCAACATGAAATAGCATGAAAACTCACCCACGGGAAGGGTTCTGGAAACCCACAGTAAAAACATGCCCTGGCAGAGGGCGCTACTAACAAAAGACACGACAGTGTGACTGTTGTGAATCAACGTGAGGGGCCCAGGGCCGGGTAAAATGCGCCTTAGGGTGAGGCGCTATCAATAAAGGGACGCCCTGATGTGGGGCGCTAATCAACAAATAAACACCCTGGGAAAGGGCGTGAATTCACAGGCAGCAATATAAAGCAGGAAAACCCAGAAATATGCTGGAAAACGCCCTGTCAGAGGGCGTAAAATATGAAGAAGATGCCCTGGGTTAGGGCGTTAAATCAAGAAAAATGCCTCTTCCAGAGGCGTGAATTCACTTTCTCCAGAAAAACTTCACGGCCAGCAGTATTAACACTCAATCACACAATCATGGCAATCAATAGAATAAGCATGCTCATCAAGAATTTTAAATAAGTGGAAATTTTAAAGAAAAATCAACAAACTGACCAATCACTTAGGGGAGGGTGTAAAACCAATGGAGGGTGCCCGAGGGGCACAAAAAGGGAGACGCACCGAGGGTGCAATAGGGGAGACGGCACACGTGGGTGCCTAAGGGGAAAGGGGTAATAAAGAGAACACAAAGAGTCCCACCGTGATCGCCAATTTGTAGATCTCTAATTTAGAATAATCCTCTTAAGGAAAATATAATGAAAAGACATGCAATAATCATCAATATGGAGGAAAATATATGCACGAGGTGCACAAGGGGAGTGTGTGATCGCCAGAGACGCGAGGCCTCAAAAGATATAACAAATAATAAACATGGAGGGATCGCGAAAAATACCTTGAAGTGCGGTTGATTGTAAGTGCTCCTTTCTCTTCAAATCGGCCGGCCGATGAAGAGAGTTCTCCAATTTATTACCCTTGCAAAAAGAGACACAAACACCACAAAAGAATTGAATTAGAACATGGTGTGTAGCATCAAATCCATAATAAATAAATGAGCATGAATAACATGATTAAAAACACACCTTGTGGGTGTTGGCCCTTAAACCCCTATGCAAAAAGGGTATGGGGAAATGAATGATGTGATGGATGCATGGAAAATAAAAAAAAAATAAAAAATATGAACAAAGGGGAAAGAGTGCAAGAGTTGCACTATGGGGAAAGTCTCAACACGTTGAGAATAAAAATCAAAGGGGGAAGAGCATGCATGCATATACGTATGATGCAATAAACCATAAAATAAAAGAAAACAGAAGAAGAAGGGCTTGTGCTGATGGCTTTATATTCTCGACGGGGAGAAATCTTCAAAAGATGAAGAGATGAAGATGCGCACGAAAGTCTTCTCCTTCAACCAAAACAGCAGCAGCACCTTCAACCTGTAAAACAGAGAGAAGAACAAAGGAAAAAGAAAACGGAGGGGGAAAGAAAAGGGTCGAACAGGAGGGATCCGAAGAGGAGGAGTCCAACCGATCAACAGAGCTCATAAGCTCTATTAATAAGATAGAAAAGGAGATAAGGAGGGAAGAGTCCAAAGGAGGAAGAGATAAGAACGGGCAAGAGCCCAAATAGGGGAGGATTAAGCTGGGCAAGAGCCCAAACGAAGCAGGAGTCTCTCTGGGAAAGGCTGCGTTCGATCGGAGCACAAAAGTGAAACACGACCTGGTTCAGGGCGTCAATTGTTGAATTGACAACCTCCCTAGAGGGCGTTTCTTAAAAACACGCCCTGCACAAGGGCGTTTCTTTCAAAACCAATTTTAGAAATAAAAACTCCCCATATTTAAAAAATATAAAACACGTCTCAATCAAAGCCACTTTTAAAAACACGCCCCTGGGAAGGGCGTTAATTTCAAGTTTTCAAAACAGGGAAGCCGGTCAAACCAACAGAATTGACGCCCTCAGGTCTGGACATCCTTTCCAAAGAAACGCCCCAGATCAAGTCGTGTTTTGTTAAAAACACGCCCTTACCCAGGTCGTGAATTTCAAAATTGAGATAAATGTCCAGAAAATCCAGAAAAATAGTAAAAAGGAGGAAATGAGGGAAAAATAGGATAAATTCAAGAAAAGTGGGAAAAGCCACTCAAACAAGCTAATTTGAGGGTCAAATGGGGCATTGCACCGTAATATGAAATATACTCAAAATAATGTCAATTTTAGCGTGTCTACAATGCACAGGGCCATTGTTGAGATTAAAGAGAAGAGAAGGCAGCCCCAGGGGCAGCAAGTGCAGCAACATCAAGCACCGCAGCCGCAGCAGCCGCCACAACAGCAGCAACCACAGCAGGTTCAGGATCTGGGGATCCATCAAAATCTGATGCCAAACCATCCGCCCGCTCCACAACCTCAGCCACCGGCACCAGCACAAGTCAACGTAGTTCAACCCCCGGCCCCTAACGCTGGGTGGTCTTTTGATGATGATGGTACTACACCACAAGTAATGGCCCTCCACCATAAACACCGCAACCCCCTCACTCCTTCATTTATCCTCCCTACACACCCAACACCCTCTCCGCTCGTCCTCCCATTCGTACCTGCTCCAGCAAATCCACCACCACCCACAACACCTTCATATCCACCATTAACTACCCCCACTACGGTCATAACCATCCCATCATCCAATCCTTCGCCCGTTACCCTGCCTACACTTGTTCTCCCACCATCCACACCATCCACCATCATCATCCCGCCTTCCGCATGTTCCGCACCACTTATCCGTCCACCATCTCTTGTTAACACCAGCATAACCCCTCACCAAGTCACCTCTCCCACGCAGTCTATTCCACTCATCCACCCTGCCGGGCCAAAAATATCATCTCCCGACGCCGCAGTAAATTGCGCCTTAAGAAGCGGGAAGTTGTTCTTGTTGATTTTATTTTGCCTATCTATCTTTCCTTTGGGGTTTTGAATGATGAAACGACAAGCAAGTAATCAAAGATCCGCTCTTAACCTATGAACATGTGATCATGAACCTAGGCAATCAAAGCTAGCTCTAGCATGGGCACGCTATCTCGCTCAAACTACGCTAAAGAAGAGGGAAAACACACGCCGGGGCGTGGAGCAAACGAGTAAATAAAACACACCACAAGGGGTGGAGCAAGCAAGGAAATAAAAGAGATATGTGATGAATGAGAAAGCTAATGCCCAAGACTAAGGAAAGATGTGATCGCCACCAAAGTAAAAACAAGCACAAGACCTGTAAATACCTTGGAAATAGGTGGATGAAGCACCCGCCCACGGGAGAGAATACCAAAGAGAACCTGCAGGTCAGCTAGAAATAACGGCCAGGACCCTGTGCGTTACTTGGAAAGTAACGGCCACCCGATAGACCGCCAGGAGAAGATGACGCGCCTGCACCAGACCGTCAGATAACCTGCAGTAGCAAAGTGTAGATTCTTTTAACTCCAACTCTTCCAGCCGGCTAGAAGACTTGGGCCTCGTACTGGTGAACCTGTAAACCTGCCAAAGATGTAGAAGACAAGAACAAAACAACCCAAATTAGCCCTTTCAATAATATAGCATCAATTCTCAAAGAACTTAATGACATCAAAAGGAAAGGGGATTACCGGGGAGTTTTTGATTTTTTAACCCCTCTAGGTGTTTTTTTTAAAAGATTAGGAGGATGTTTGGATGCTTAGAGAACAGTGAGAAAACGTGGAGAAAGAGGAGGGACAATGCTTTGATTGAGGAAAAACCAGGGAAGAACTTAAGCATGCAATGAACTTGAAAGATTAAAACCAAAGTACTCCCTTGATTATGAGATGGATGAAAATGGGAAGCAGTTCCTCTTGGATGAAGATGGCTCCTGAGTTCGGCAGCACTTCGTCGTGAATTTCAAAATTCTCCCCCCTTGGGCCATGAAGTCAAGGGTTCTATTTATAGACCCTCAAACTCTTAGGTCGAGCAGAGGATAATCCAGCAAGATAAAGGGATAATTCTTAGCAAATCCTCGAAGATAATATCACCAAGAGTCCATAGAATCAAACAGAAGGTTCTGAGGATCAGATTTGAAAGAGATATCGTCAATCCAAACCCTTATCTTCGGCCACGGAGTAGCAGAGAAAAGGCCTGAACTGCCAGGACTCTCTGAAGGAAGTAACGGCTGCACGATAGACCGCCACTTGGAAATAACGCACCAAGGAACATCCGTCACTATCAACCTTATCCCTAAAAGATAAGATCAACGGGAAGAAGACCCAACAAGTTGGACTCTTCAAGGAAGCAATGGCCAAGGCATAGGGCGTCAGACTGAAACAACGGCTGCACGACAGACCGTTATTATCAACGTGTAATCAAAAAGGATAAGCTTTAAAACGAGGCCTTAAGCCTTAGGACTCTTCAAAGAGTAACGGTCCAGGACCCATCCGTCAGAATGAAACAACGCGCCTAGGACCGACCGTTATTATCATTGTGGTTCAAAAATGAAATGAGGGGCTTGCTAAGATTCATCCAATGAAACGCCACCAGGAGCCATATCCGATCAAAGAGTTCAGACCCAAGAAATAGGCTTCAACTAATCAAGAGACTCAATGAAGAGTGAACAACTTGGAGCATCATATAGAATGAATAAGGAGATGAGCCGACTTATTGGGTATAAAAAGGGTGTCAACAGATGCCCCTCCTTAACGTCCTCTTTGCAGGGGAACGAGCGGAGGTGAAGCGAAAGTGAAATGGAACATGGAGATAAAGCGGAAATGAAGCGGAGTGGATCAAAAAGAGGGCGTTAAGGTAAACGACACCCGTTCTCAACCAACAAGCGATAGGAATTTTCTGGAAAGCTTCAAAACTGATCACAAGAAAATAGCCAACCAAAGGATGCAAGTCTGGAGGAGCTAATAATTAAGGAAAGGAAACACGGCTAGCCGCCGGAGGCAACGGAAAGAACAAGAGACTAAACTCCAGATAGGAATCTTCAGCCAACCAGATCAAGCGAACAGATCGAAGGAAAACCTTCTAATTCAGAGTGGAATAATTCTCCTTATCCGAGATCAATAACACAACTATTCACCATCACTGAGATACCTTGAACAGATGAAGCTTCATGAATGCTCAAAGAATGCGCATGATGCATGCTGGGCTAAAGGAAAATAAATCATCAAAGCGAATGCAAAAGAAAGATAAAATAGCAAGATACTCGAGAATAATATTGCTAGACCAGAGAAATTAGGGTCAGGACACCATCTGCAACCACGGCGTGCAAGATAGAACCATCGTCCCCAAACTTATTCCAATCTAACGGCCTATCCAACGATTAAACATGTGAACTTAGATCATCATCATTTTTGTTTAAGGGGAACATCAGATCCTGGAACACATGAATGACCAGCCGGTTCTCGAGATAATATCATAGATAACATATGGTAATGCATTAAGGGATAAGGGACGAGATACAAATACCTGGCTTACCTGCTTGACGAACGGCAGAGCGTGACTTTGTTCATAAATTCCTTCATGGAAAGAGGTTAGCCAAAAAATAAATATGAACACGGATCAAGGCGTAACCATTTGTACGTGCGAGAAGCATCAACAATGAATATTCTGACAGAATATAAAACCATTTTGACATCCAATAGACCATTTAATTCATCAAGAAACTTGTAAGTTTGTAACGGTCTGATGAAAGGGCGTTACATCAAGTAACGGACCATCCTTAGTCCGTCATAAACCAGGCGGTTCACATTCTTCAATAAAATAGTCCAATCATATGTAACAGTAAAATCAGACGCGTCAGAAGGATGTAACGGCCAGACGATAGACCGTCGCATTTCCTGAGCATTCAAAAAAATAACAACCGAACGGTCACGGCCCATCATTCCACATTCAAGCAATCAAACGCCCAAAACTCAAACCAAGAGAAACCACCGGAGACCACCGCCCCCACCACCGTAATGGCCGGTGACGAGGCTCCCCAGCCACCACCACAGAGGAGGGAGAGAGGGAAACAGATGGCCATACGGCGGTTCCACCGCCGTCTCGAACGGGAAGCGATCCCGCCGGTCACGGAAGAGGAAATGGCGAGGAGAAGCCCAAGAGAAGAAGAAGAAGCTCCCACGGTCGTGAAGGACCAAGGGGAAGCCCCATTGGGTGCAGAGGAACCCAAAGAACCAGAGAAGAAGAGGAAGATAGGCATGGACCGTGAGGTAGGTCCTTCCGCCCTAACTTCAATTTTTATTCTTTTTGTGTTTTTATTATGAATGCATGTGGGATATAAGGGTAGAAATGGGTCTACGAACCCCCTAGGAACAATTGTAGGCCATTCGGCCAAGGTGGGAAGCCACGGGGATACAAGGGAAAAAACCCCCAAACGCAGACAATGTGACAGTCCTGCCAGCGACCGTCACTCGCCTGACGCACCACCCCGAGTCCGTCAGAAGCAAACGACGCCCTACCCCAGGGCCGTCACATCTGCCAGGGTTTTAAACTATTTTTAGGGTTTTCAATTTTCAAATTTTTGTTTAGTTTTCAATTTTAAATTGCTTATGCAATGTTTTATGATACAATGGACTGACTTGTGATCTAAATGAATGCAGGGAAAGCGACGAACAAGGATCTCCTGGCTACAGATCCGGGCCATGTACCAAGCACTGCCGGACTACCAGAGGGAGCGGCTGGCTGGGATGGGATTCGCCGAGGTGCTCAGCATCGAGGTGATCCGGATGGACACTCCGCTACTATACGTGCTGCACGAGAGATGGGACCCGATCAGCAGAGCCTTCATCTTCCCGTGGGGCCACATGATCCCCATGTTGGAAGATATAGCGAGGATTACAGGACTGAGAGTCCATGGAGCCACAGTGACCGGATGGACTTACGGCGACTACCGGGAAATGGCACAGCAGCTGCTCGGATTAGATTTGATCAGGTCGGGACAGTCCTCCTCCAAGCTCTTGAGATCAGTACTGCAGGAGAGCCTGGGGCTGAGAGGAGCGGCGATAGCCGTAGTGATGTGACACCACTAAGGGGCATGCAGCAAACAAACGGATCCTTAGGACCTATTCCGTAAACACAATCACACAGCAACAAAGTCCTAGATTGGGGCCGATTCGCCGTCGCACACACACGAGCCCGGGGTGACTAAGTGATGCTAAGGGGAGGTGATGGATCAAGACCCTTGCTGGTAGAGTGCTAGCAGGGCTAGGGTTGCCCTCCCGAAGGTACGAGGCCCACACTTAAGGGGCTGGCCGGTGCCAATTGGGGCACTAGGTCCCTCTCTCTCACAGCCCACGGTGACCGCTCGTAAGTGGGCACACGGGGTCGGGCGCTCTCTCTCTTGCTCAACGGAGCAATTCCACGGATATTAGATGAACAAATACAACTAATGGAGCAAAGTTCAGAGCTTACCCTGGTTGGTTTGAGGAAACCAATCCCGTTCGAAGACGAGGGCGAGCGGGGAAGTGTGGGTTCCCCGCACACTGCGCCGATGAAGCTTGATCCCTGTTTAACAATTACAATCACTACACCTCACACAGGAGGGTGGACTTGGGGTGGGGATATTTGTATTACAAGTCAAACACTACCTCCGCACAGGGAGGGGCGCTAAGCCGGCCAGGCGGGGAGGGGAGATAAGCTCGATCGCGCTGACGGAGCACCCGGTCGAATCTGCCCGGGTCTGGGATAGCAAGATAGGGGGTCGATGTAGTCGCTGCTGTGAGCTCCCCCAGACTTAGAACTTGATGAGACTTGCGCCAAAATGTCGCTGACGTACCCAGGTACGACTGTGATTTTTGTGGGCAGTTCTGAGGTAGTCGCCGTCGGGGACAGGCTCTGGAACAGGTCCCTTACGTGCAGAAGCAGATTGTTCCCAGGGGCAGCAGCGGATGGCCGAAGTCACCATGGCGGCTCCCAAAGTCCGAATGAGGCAGGACCAAGTCGAGGACATCCGTGGATGAGTCTTCTTCGAGCAGCAACCAAGAACAGCACCAGAGGATGTCGGGGTGGTAAGGAGGAGTCCGTTGAGTGAGGCACTATCAGAGCAGGACCTAAACGGACTGTCTGCGCGCCCGGGGGAGAAAAAATGGAAAAGGCACTTCCTGATGCCGAACGGGACGCCGCTTGTTGGTGGTGGTGGACAACTCGTGGTTGCAGCTCTCTGCCAAGGCGCCTCCAGAAGTTGAAGGATATGGCTGTGGGAGCTTCTGCACTGTAGCTCAGGTCTAGGTTCTGTTCCTTGTTGCGCAGTTGGACGAGAAGGGGCACCACGAACTGCAGCGAAGTCAGAATGAGACGATTCCACCTCGCTTGCGAAGAAGACTCGCCGACCTTTCCGTCAATGTAGGTCACACCCCCAGGAGCTCCGGGATGAGGTTGTGGATAGCACTGCAACAGGCGGCTGTTCTGCAGGGCTTCAGCTGCACACAGTTTTGGAGAGAAAGGGTTGAAAGGGGGGGTTTCTTTGGTGGAAGGAGAGGGGAAATGGTTGCTTTGGTGGTGGGGAATGGTTGGGAGGTGGCAAGGGGAGGTGAGGGAGGAAGGAGGGGCAGAGCTAGCAGGGGAGGGGGGGTGATTGCGCAAATGGCCAAGGGGGGGTGGAGGTAGGGAGATGGGGGCGCAAGTGGCTTGGGGAAATGGGGAGGGTTCCCTTCGATTTGGGTGGAGGGTTAATGACGGTGCTAATGGGGGGCCTAGGGAAGGGGAAGAGTTGTCTAGGGGAGGGGAAGAGTTGCTTGGGAAGTGGGGATTCCTCTTGGGAAGATGGAAGGTTGTATGGGGAAGGGGGAGGGTTGCTTGGGGAGTGGTGGGAGTAAATGGGATTTATGGGTCTTGGGAGGTGGAAGGTTGTGTTTAATGGGGGGGCTGATGTGGCAAGTGGGGGAGGTGAAGGGGCAGGTGCGCCCAAGGGAGAGAGAGAGGGGAGGAGAGACAGAGGGGGTCGCCCCCTTTAGAGAGAGAGAGAGAGAGAGAGAGAGCTAGAGAGGGGGGGCACAATTCTTGTGACAAGTTTTTTTACTCAAATATTCATTAACCATCTCAAGTGGAGTTGGGGTCCTATTTATAGGAATCCCAACTTTTACAAAAAGTCCCTGAGAAAAGAACTAATAACTGATAACCAAAAGAGCTGGGGAAAGGGAAAAGGGCGCCCCTGGGCCAGGCCCTTCTAAATGGGCCCAATAGACATACTAGCCCAATATGAAGACACAAACTTAGGTAAATAACATGATAACCTAGGGACATGACTCAAAACAAAGGGGAAATTACATCAAAATGACTCAAGAAAGATATGAAAATTACATAGCTAAACTCAGAAAATCAAGCTGAACATAATGGCGAGCATCCGGACCCTTGGAGAAGTGGGAAGTGGTAAGCGATGTCCCCATTACGTAGGAGAGCTACCCGAGGAGCATTTGGGCAGAGTGATAGACCAGGTGCGCCCTCGCGTGGCGGCGGAGGTAGGACCTGAGGGAGATAGAGTGCTCAGACGCTTCCTGATTCTGCTATTCGGGAAGCTCCTCTTCACGACTCGGGCAGACGTCATCAGCTGCAGACTACTGCCGATGATAGAGAATTTGCACAGAGTTGGGAGATATGCTTGGGGAGCAGCAGTGCTCGCATTCCTGTTCGAGTCCCTGAGCACTACGGACCGGCAGACGATGCTGGGCGGCTTCTCGCCTTTCTTACAGGTAAATGCACTTTAAATGCTTTCTTTTATGCCAAAATGTTTATGGTATGCCATGTGACTGACTTGATTTCTAAAAAATGCAGATCTGGAGCTATATGTACCTCTCGGGCATCGGGAGAGGCGCGCTACTCCATCCCGATCGCATACCGATCGCGAGGCGTTGGTCAGTGGCGAGGGACACAGGGTCGATCATCAGACTGACCCGGACGATCCAGGATGACCTGGACTCCTTCCCACATACGTCGGTGAGTCCAGAACTCAAAATGATTTCTATATGCTTCTATATGCTTCTAAATGCTTTTTAAATGCCTCTAATGCTTTTAATGCTGATGAATGAACTAAATGCTTTCAGGTGAGATGGACCCCATACCGCGGCGAGGTTTACACGGGACAGCCGTGGGTAGAGGCGGCCTTGTCATACCGGGGACGAGACATATGGCTGCATTGCATTCATATCATCAAGCCTCTGCACTACATGCTGATCCTGCGGACCCGGGGACTACATCAGCCCGAGGTGACCTTTCCACGCCACAGCGATGACCACCTCGGCAAGTCAGCAAGGGGCATCAGCGGCAATGCGGATTGGTGCGCCCGGAAAGCGAAGTACGTCTATGACTGGAACAGGCGGGGCCGAGCGGTGAAGGAACGAGATGAGAGTGATGAGGCATATCTGAAGGCCTTCGCTCGACTCTACGGCGACCGGGTGTACCGAGGTACCCGACGACTGGTATGCAATTCTAAACCCTTTCTATATGAAAAAAAAATGCAATGTGATAGATGTACTGACTCATGCTTTCTACATGCAGCTAGACCTTGAGGGACGGATACCTGAGCTAGAGGGATTACTCCACTCCACCATCCAGCAGCGGGACGGGTACCGGACCGCTCTGGAGCTCCTGGTGAGAATTTAAAACCTAGACTTAAAATGCTTATGATTATGACAATTGATGTTTATGATGCACATGCTGATTAACCATGGTCCCTAACCCTGTCTTCTAAATGCAGCGGGCCGAGAGAGCCCAACGAGCCAGACCGGATGCCCCATCATCTTCCTCACAGCCTGCGGGAGGCAGGGCTGAGCAGGAGGCTGATTTTTCTCGGGCGGTTGCCCGGGCCGAGGAGGGGGAGGCCACCCTCGCGGAGCGGGTAAGATGCTAAAAATACTCATGCTTATGATCTTGCCTAAAAAATGCCTTATGATTAACTATATGAAATGCAATCTACAGGCGAGAGAGCTAGCAGCAGCAGTGGCCGAGGCCAGGCAGGCGAGGATAGAGGCAGAAAGAAGCCGGGCTGAGACTGATCGAGCCCGAGCAAAGATAGAGCTTGTACGGGCAGAGATGGCTCGACTGAGAGCGGAGACCCCGCGGCGCTTGGATGAGGCGGAGGGGGAGCGACTACGGACGGAGTTAGCTCGGGCTCAAGCTGAGGTGGAGAAGCTCTAAATCGGGATGGCGGACTTGGATCGCTACCGGACCGAGGCACGGGAGACGCGGCGTCAGATCTTCACGTTGAAGATCGAGCTGCGGGCGCTGGAGCGGACGGTCCAGATGATGGGCCGGGGACCGGAGCGGAGTGCTTCCTAGAGTGGGATACGGAGGAGTGCTGCCCCGAGCGGCTTGGTAGGGGATTTTCTTGTCAGCTCCTCCGGCCAACGGAGGAATGAGAGGGCGGAGCGGGGACAGCAGGAGGAGAGTGCTTCGATAGCGCCACCACCCGTGAGGAGACCCGAGGATAGAGAGGATGATGGTGGTCCGGCGGATAAGCCGGCCAAATGATGCATTTTTATGTTTTCATATTACTTGTATGTAACTTTATGGAAAATGGAATGAAATCTTTTTGGGTTTTCTATTTATTTGGTGCAAACATGAATGAATGGATGCGTGTTTGACTATGCATGTGCGGGTGAGGTGAATGGATGAATGATTATGTGTTTGAATATGCATGTGCGGGTGAGGCGTGCATGAATGAATGTATGAGACATAGGCAGGAATGAATGTATGCATGAGTTATTTGCAGGAATGTATGTATGTGAAAATGTAGAGAGAATGAGGTGTACAATGCGAGAGACCGCCAGGTCTAGGCAAGGGCAGAAGGAATAGCCTGAATTCAGCAGCAGAGAAAGTAACGGTCCAGGTTCAGACCGTCATAATCAAACGACGCGCTAGTCAAACGCCGTTAATCATAACAGAGGCCCATCCTGTAGCTGAGGTTGCAGGTAAAATGACGGCCAACTGAAGGTGCGTCAAAGGTAAACAACGGCCTAAAGTTGGACCGTTAATCATGGCAGAACGATAGTTTGCAGGGTGACTAGCAGAAAATGCGACGACTTAAAGTAGACACGTCAGAATGAAGCAACGGCCACAACCAGGACCGTCAGGTAGTGCTTAGCCCAGAGTAGAACGAATTGAGTGGTTTGAGAGTGTGACGGCTCAGGGTTCGTGCGTTACAAGAAACGACGGTCAGCCCTTAGACCGTTAATCTCCACAGAACATGATCGGGGAAATTAAACCCCACAGAAAAATGCGACAGCCTAAGGTTGGCGCGTCGGAGTGAAATAACGGCCGTACGATAGACCGTTAGATCCTGGGTTGTATTCCGAGACGGATTGAGCCGTGAGAACTTAAACCCGAGGTTTAGCCACCTAATCTCTTACTAGAACTTATCTAGATTGAAGATAAAGCCTTCCAACTCAAGTCTTATCCTTTCAAAGCCAAAATTAAACCTTTAAAACTTGGAAACTCAACCAAAATCGTATCTTTGCTGAAAACCTCTGCTTTAGGGTTGAAGAACCTCTCCTAAGGGCAGAAATCAAGATGAAGAGAAGCTTCGAGGTGATGACTACGGAGGAGAAGGTCTACACCGGACCTAAAGCTGCCAGAAAAGAACATGGAGAGCTCCAACGGTTGACATCAATTCCCAAGCACTTAAGCTCCAATGTTCAAAGGGTGGTAAGTCCCTCAACAACACATCCATGTTCAGAAAATTCTGCACTTCAATTCGTTTTATGACTTCTTCTTCTCCTTCTTTCTTCAAGCCTCTTCCTGGCCCAAGATGCTACTCTAATCTGAAGTGGGTGGCTCCCATGGTAAAGGCCCTCCCTATAGAAGTCACATCCATCCTTAAAGCTTGGCACCTTCAACCACTCTTGCTTTTAGGCAAAAATTTCCTGAAATTATCCTTAGATTGGCCAAGTAGTTCAGCTCTTGTAGAACTATGGCATCCACAAACTCGTACCTTCATCTTCCCTTCCTTCGAAGCAACAGTCCTTTTAGAAGAGGTAGAGACCTACCTAGCCCTTCCTAAGACTAAGGCGGGGATGAAGACCGGGTTTGCTACATAATAGAGCCTATTGACCCATCCTTGATCTTGAGTGATTTCATTCATAATCCAAAGGACGTGAGGACCATGATCAGCCCACACCACATTCACTTGATACCCTTGGCGCAATGGATAGTATCTCATTGTAAAAATAAGTGGGAGAGACATGAGGCAATAGCCAAGGCGGTGGCGGTTTGCTTATGCGGAGTCTTTCTTTTTACCACGACCGACCACCTCTTAGACATCCAAAATCTCAGTATTATTAGCGGGCTGTGGCGGGGAATGTCCATCTCTCAAGCGGTCCTCTCATACCTCTATGAAGGACTTAGCTCGGCTTGCCTAGGAGGACTTTTGTTCGGCTCCATGATACTCCTTGAGTGCTGGATAGGAGTGAGAGTCAAATTCCAACAAAAGGAAGACATAACTTCAGCTAGGCGAATCTTCGAGAGCCACCCTCTCTTCTTCATTGGAGGGGCATTTGGCTACTCTTCTCAGGTCGAATGCAAGACGGCGGACAAGAAAACGTGGGATGAATGGCGCCTCTTCTTCAACACTCTACCAATGGACAAGTTCATCATGCGACCAAGAATCCTTTGAAGCACTCTTCTTAAAATACCGCGGCGTCAAAGCTTGGACCTCCAGCTAGTGGGGAATACCACCATGGCGATCTACAACCCGCACCGGTGCCATCTTCAGAGCGGACTTCCAAGAACCCAAGCTCTTGCACTATCACACTACCCTCCCCTTCTACCTAGGAAGATGGGGACCGAGGAAGACGAAAGAGCAGTACGAAACGCGCTGACCATGTGGGAGATCAACAAGGTGCGCCCGTGGCGAGAAGAAGTTGAAGAGGACGATGCAGCACGCCGTGATTACATGAAAGAGCTGAGGAAAATCCACCCTCTTGCGGATAAGAAATTAAATGTACCTTGATTTTATTTTGTTCATGAGAGAAGTTGTATGTTATTAACAATCAAAGTTGGAATCTTTATAAATGTTATATTTCATTTAATCTTGCTTGAATGAGATGATATTGCTTCAACTGAATGGATGTGAGTTTTGGGGTTTGAATGGCCAGAGTGATGTGAAGAGGCAGAGCCTCTGGAGGATGTAACGGATGGGCGGTGGGCCACTGTAAAGAAACGACGGCCTGACGATGAGCCGTCAGAATGAAAGCATTATCAATCCTGCTCTCTGAAGCAAGTAACGGATGGGAGATGGGCCGTTATATACAAACGACGGTATAGACCAGGCCATCAGAGGGACAAATGTTTGATGAAATAAAAGCCCCATGCCTGAAGGAAGTGACGGCCGAAAGAAGACCGTTATATTCATGTGGCGGTCTGGAATTGATGCGTTACAGACTTTGACCTGCATTTTTGTGAATTACCACTTCGAACTTGTCCTACTGCCTGTACACATTCCAACATGAAACAAGTTAGATCTGTTCTTAAACTCAACCCCTTGCCTTGAAGCAAGTTAGATAATGACCATTTCTTGATATTTGGTCAAGGGGTGGAGCCTTATTAAATAGGCGGAAAAGCATAATGAAAATGCAATGCATGCTATGCACATGATGGAGTTTTGGAAAACATCTAATTTTTGTGGGATTTTCGTAGATATTTGGTTTTTTTTGGATTTTAGAAATATTTGGCATTTTTGGATTTTTGAAAATATTTGATGTTTTTGGATTTTACAAATATTTGATGTTTTTGGATTTTGAGAATATTTGATGTTTTTGGATTTTGAAAATATTTGATGTTTTTGGATTTTGAAAATATTTGATGTTTTTGGATTTTGAAAATATTTGATGTTTTTGGATTTTACAAATACCAGTGCCTGCCCAGTAACACGATCTCTTCCTTGTTCAGAATCAGAAGTCCCGAGGTTGGTGTGTAATACAGGTGACAATCCCTGGCCAAGGCCTACTTCTTATGACGGTGTTTTTAACAAGGCCATACCCAAGGTACTAATCTTGGTCCTAAAAGAAAAAAGGAACACGGGGGTAAGCTTAGGCCAGATATGGAAGTTTTTAGGACTTGATTTCTTCACCGTACAACCCTGTTAGAGATTTGGTCTGTTGCGCCGGGGCTTTGTGTCCGTCATCGAACCTTCGTCCACTCTAGGCATGCATGCGACCGGGCTCATGACGTTCCGCGGGGAACTATGCTGCCACTCTTGTCATGCCTAGTTTTCCTGTTTTTGCATTCCTGGAGTTTTGGAGTTCAGAATCGGTAGACTTTTGAGATGATGCTTTTAATTTTGTCGCAGAGATTACCCCTTTTCTTTTCCTTTCGTTTCTTGTGGCGTCAGGTCATAACGGACTTGCCCCTATTTGAGACCTCCTCTCGTTAGGGTGTTTGGATTAGTTGTCGCCTCCTTATTCACTTCTTGCCCCTGGATTCAGCCGAAGAATGAAGCGGACAGGGACTTCGATTTTCCACTAAAGCATGGCCGAGGAGAAACGGTGTCTTTTAAAATCGGAAAACCTGACCAGGGATGTCGTGTAGTGTGTGATTGCCTTACTCGGGACCCTTCTTAGTAAAACAGGAGGGAGCATCCTGCTGCCGGGGAAGCACGTGGCTTAGACTCTAAGGAAAGAAACGCTTAAGATACAACCCATTCCACGGGTGAGAGAGCTCCTCACCTTCCGCATTTATTAAACGATAAGCATTTCCTGGATAAGCTTCTTTTACGACAAACGGTCCTTCCCAGTTATGTTGTAATTTAGACCTTGGACCTGCAGACCGAATGAATTTGCGTTTCAAAACCATATCACCTTTTTGATATTTACGTTCGATTACCTTCTTTTGAAAATAACGTGAAACCCTCTTTTGATAAACGGATACGTGATCAGCCGCGTTCATCCTCTTCTCATCCAAGAGTTCCAGCTGGACTAGTAACGCCTCTCGACGTTCATCGAGATTAAGTTCCTTATCGAGCTGCACTCTAAGGGAAGGGATCAGGATCTCATATGGGAGCCCCGCCTCCATCCCGTAGGTAAGAGAATAGGGAGTTTGTCTCGTAGGGGTACGGACAGAGGTGCGGTAAGCCCATAGAGCTTCTACTAATCTTTCTGGCCAATCAGAAAACTTATGAGCTTCGCATGTTTTCTTGATGATTTTGAGAAGGGTTTTATTAGTGGCCTCGGCTTGACCGTTGCCTTGAGGATAATATGGAGATGAATGATGCAATGCAATATTGAACTTCTTACAGAGGTCCTTAAGCTCTTGGGAGACGAACTGGGGTCCATTGTCGGTGATGATGCTGCTTGGCACTCCGAACCGCGAGATGATATTCTTTATAATAAAGCGGCACACTGTTGTAGCTTTGATTTCTGCATACGCCTCGGCTTCGGCCCACTTGGTGAAGTACTCAGTGGCGGTAAGGATAAAGGACTTCTGCTTGATCTGAGAATTAGGATCACCGAGCGGGCCGACAACGTCGAAAGCCCACATAGAGAATGGCCAAGGAGCAGTCATAGGATGGAGATATGAAGCAGGAGAATGAATTTTATCAGCATGGAGTTGGCATTTAAGACACCTCCGGACATAGAGGGAGCAATCTTCCTCTAGAGTGGGCCAGTAGTAGCCCTGCCTAAGGATCTTCTTTGCTAGAGCCTGGCCATTGATATGACCTCCACACTCACTAGAATGGGCTGCTTCAGCCACCTTCCAAGCTTCAACATCGTCTAAGCATCTCATGAGCATTCCGTTAGTAGCGCGCCTATACAGTTCTCCTGCAACAATGGTGTACCTTGCGGCGGCTCTTCTGATTGACTTGCGTTGCTCAGCTTTTGTCCCTTCTGGGAATGACCCCTCTTTGCAAAACAACTCGATTTCCTGATACCAAGGTAATTCCTCTTCGTCCAGAATCTTCTCTAGTTCTGCTAGTGAAACTTCCTTGAGATCTTCCTTCTCAGCCTTTGCCTCTACGGATTTCCTAAGGTTAAGGTACCAAGGATCCTGAAGAGAGGGCGCGTCCAATCTCTGGACGACGATAGTCTCAGTGCTCCGACTGAGAGGGAAAGATAGGGAAGAAGCAAGAGATGCCAGAGCATCAGCTAGAATGTTCTGAGAACGGGGAGTATGGATATAGATCAGCTTACGGAATTGCCTAGCGAAAAGCGTGACCAAATCTTGATAAGGTTTGAGCTTGGGGTCACGAGTACGGTAAGTGGACAGAACTTACCGTAGGACGAGCTGAGAGTCTCCTATGATGTTCAAATAACGCGCACCTAAGAGGTAGGCGTGCTTCAAGCCGGCCAGGAGAGCCTCATACTCAGCGATGTTGTTGGTAGCAGGAAACCGAAGTTGATAAGCAAAGGGAATGGTTACCCCCTCTGGGGTAAGCAGAACAGCACCGATCCCTCGGCCTTGAGAGTTGAGCGCACCATCGAAGTGCAGAGACCAGAAGGGGTGATGAGAGATAACAGAAAGATGCTCATCAGGGAAATCGTCCTGAATAGAATCGGTGTGAGGAATAGGGAGATGCGCAAGATGCTCAGCAATGGCATATCCTTTGACTGCCTTCTGAACGATGAAGGTGATGTCGAACTGAGAGAGGAAGCTCTGCCAGCGAGCTAACCTACTAGAACGGACAGATTTTTCTAAGAGATAGCGGATCGGGTCCATTCTAGAGATCAACCTAACTGGGTGGGCAAGGAAGTAGTGTTTGAGCTTCTGAGCTACCCACACTAAGGCGGCACAAGTCTTCTCCATAGCAGTGTACTTGGATTCAGCTGGATTAAACAACCGAGAAAGGTAGTATGCAGCCCGCTCTTTCCCTTCATCATCTACTTGTGCTAAAACCACCCCTAGGGAGTCCTCAATAACCGAGATGTATAGGATTAGGGGTTTCCCAGGGACAGGAGGTTGCAGAACCGGGGGATTAAATAGATATTCCTTGAGGTCCTCATAGGCCTTCTGAAAATCTTCATTCCATTCAAACTTGACCCCCGCCTTAAGCAATTCGTAAAACGGACGGCACCTTTGAGAGTGCTGGGATATGAATCTTCTGATAAATTGCAATCTACCAATCAATCCTCGAAGTTCCGTAATGTTCTTTGGCGGAGACATGTCCATGACGGCCTGTGCTTTATTAGGATCAATCTGGATCCCCCGTTTGCTTACTATGAACCCTAGCAGCTTCCCTGAGGAGACTCCAAATACGCACTTCTTCGGATTCATCTTGAGCTTGTACTCCCTGGCTCTCTGGAGCACCTTAGCCAGGATGGAGGGGTGTTCTTCCTTAGTTCTTGACTTCACCAGGATGTCATCCACGTAAGCCTCCATATAGATATGCATCATGTCGTGGAAGATGGCCATCATCGCCCTTTGATAGGTGGCACCTGCATTCTTCAGACCGAATGGCATCACCACATAACAATACGTGCCCCAGGGCGTGGTGAAGGAAGTTTTCTCTTGATCTTCCGGAGCGAGACGGATCTGATTGTAGCCCGAGTATCCATCCATGAATGATAGAGCTTCATACCCGGCTGTATTATCCACGAGGACGTCTATATGGGGTAGCGGGAAATCATCTTTGGGACATGCTTTGTTAAGATCCCTGAAGTCAATGCATATGCGCACTTTTTCATCTTTCTTAAGAACCGGGACTATGTTTGCCACCCACTGAGGATATAAAACTACTCTGATGAATCTGGCTTTGTATAGTTTGTCGACCTCTTCTTTGATCCTCAAGGCCATGTGGGGGTGAAATCTCCTTGACCTTTGTTTCACAGGTGTTGCCCCTGGTTTAAGCACGAGTCGATGTTCCACTAAAGAGGGGTCAAGACCTGGCATGTCCTCGTAAGACCAGGCGAAGGAATCGCTATACTCCCTTAGGACCTTAATCAATTCCTCTTCTACTTGTGAAGGGAAATTAGCAGCAACAATGATGGGCCTTGGGTCTTCTTCGGTTCCTAGATTGATTTCCTTTGTAGGTTCGTCCACCGACGTCGACGGCTCGTCGAATCTTTTCAATCCTTGTGCGTATAAGTCGGCGGTGTCATCTACATCGCTATCTTCATTAATTGGATCCTTCTCATCCAAAATCTCATAGACGCCTAATCCGTCATCGCTCCATACCCCTTCTATTTCCTCATCATCTTCAATTACAATTGCCGTCGCGACGAATTCCGGGCACTTCAAAAGAGCATGGCATCGCTGAGCTAAATCTTACAGGAACCTATCGGGAACAGATCGGGAAGGATGCGCCAGCGAGCGCGGCTCAGCAGAGGAAGGGTTGTACGACGTGGAATAAGACCCTACTTCTCTAGATCTAACTGACTCTAATTCCCTAGACTCGACGGACCCTAATCCTAACCTAGGGAAGAGGAAGCCTAGTGGAAGGGAAGGAGCAGGGGACTCGTGCCCCTGGGAGGAGGATGGCGATAGGATAGCGTAATCTTCCACTGAAATCTCCATTTCAAATTCGACATTTTTTTTGGTGATCAGCGGAGACTACACAGCAAGATGGAGGAGGTGGAGCTGCATAGGGAATAGCTCGGGAAAAATGCAGTCAAAGAAAGGATCGGAAGAAGAGAACCACATCTCGTGGAGTTGGGCGTTGGGAGGAGGAGGAGTGAAGAGAGTGGATAGATCAATGGGTGGGCACTTCCCGCAAGCACAAGGAACAAATAGAATCTCGGGTGGATCAATGAAAGATGGATTTATTATGATGGGAGGAAGGCGGGGTATGAAGTCCCCTTGCTGGAAAATAGATTGGAGGCGTGAGGGAGACCAAGAAAAGGTAGTTGGAGAGCTCCCCTCCTTCTGTAAATCAACAATAGGCTGCTTCTTCGGCCTCCATTGCACAAGCCGAACCCCTTGCTTCTTCTGACATTCTTCCTCATGAAAGAGCCCCTGCAAGGCCTGACTATAGTCGAGCATATCATCATCTGACCCTCCTGGCAATGGGGGCCGGTTGGTAATCGGACAGACTGCATTTCTTTTTGGCTGAACTGGTCTTGAAGTTAATGTGCCGGGCTGGAGAGGCCCCTTGATAAAATGTTGACGATAATCCCAGGTGAGTGGCCCAGAATCACCCATCATTGATAATGATGTCTCCTTGTAGCCGAGACCTCTCCTGCCCATTTTTCTTCCCTTGGGTACGGGCTTGGTCATTCCTTGTAATTGCGCACCGAGGCCTCTCCCCGGTTGATAGCCTAGTTTCAGTATGATGTTCCAGCCTTTGGAATCTCGAATCTGCGGCTTCACTTTGATGTTGACTGGAGTAGTGATGGGCTTGGGAGCTGTGTAAGCCCAAGGAAAATTCAGATCCAGCACTGATATAACGGGCCGGCTGCTTGTCCAAAGTGTGGGAAGAACCTGCTCTGATATGGCCTTAACTGTCTGTACTGCGGACAGGCTTTTAACTTTGATGACCCTCCCTTGGAAGGGGAATTTGACACACTGATGTGCGGTGGAGGGCACGGCACTGAGCGTATCAATCCACGGACGACCCAGGATAGCCTTGAACATAGGGTCGATATCGAGCACATAGAATTCCACGGCCATTGTAAGGGGCCCGAGCTCTGCCTGAATGGTGATCACCCCGTGACACGCTCGCCTCGAGTTGTCATACGCTGCTATAGTGGTGGGGGTAGGCCGTAATAACTCTTCAGATATGTTGCATGCTCGGAGGGTGATAAGTGGACAAACATTAATTGAAGCCCCTGTGTCAACCAGCGCTGCTTCAATGCTGACCTTGTTCAGAGTGATTGTAATGTAGAGCGGCATTTGCCGAGCTTCCGGAGGTGCCAGCTCAGTTTCTAAAAATGTAATTGCCGGCCCTTTGGAGATGGTTGCTAGTGCGGTTGGTAAGCTGTCGACTGCCATATCTTCACTGACCATTACCTTCTGTAAAAAGTCTCTTAGTGCATCCTGATGAAGGGTAGACCTTTTGATCAGCTCTAGCACAGATATTTTAGCGGGCACCCAGTCTAGATGATGTAACAAGTCATATTAAGTACCTGGCAGCGGTTCAGTTTCTTCTTGCTCAGCCGTTGGTTGGGAGGACTGGGGATTAGAAGTAGTGGGGTAATTCTGATGGAACATCTTCCCGCTCCTTAGCGCACAATTCGCTACAGCATCTGAAGATAGTATGATTGGCCCTGCGGGGTGGATGAATGGAACAGGTGGTGCGGGGGAGACGGTTTGGTGGAGCGTAAGGTTGGTGGTGGTAATGGGCGGTGAGCGGATGATGGGCGAAGGGTTGGTGGAAGGCAGGGTGGTGATGAGTGTCGACGCAAGTGGAGGAAAGGCTAGCGAAAGGGTAAGGATGGATGAAGGGTTGGATGGTGGTGTGATGACGGTGACGGGGTTAAGTGGTGGAGGGTATGATGGAACGGTGGGTGGTAAGGAATCTGCTGAAGTGGGTGTAATCGGGAGGATGAATGGAGGGGATGTTGGGTGTGCAGGAAGGATGAAGGAGGGAGTGAGAGGATTGCGGTGGTTATGGTGGAGGGCCATGACTTGTGGTGCGGCACTGTCATCATCAAAAGACCACCCGGCATTGGGAGCCGGTGGTTGGACCACGTTTACTTGTGCTGGTGCTGCCGGCTGCTGCTGAGGAGTGGGGGGATGATTCGGCATCGGGTTCTGGTGGATGCCCAGGTCCTGTACTTGCTGTGGTTGCTGTGGTTGCTGTTGTGGTAGCTGCTGTGGCTGCGGTGCCTGTTGCTGCTGCACTTGCGGCCTCGGCTGCTGCCCTCTTCTCTCCTTGATCTCAATAATGGCCCGATGCATTGCGGCCCAATCTATCCTTTGCCCTTCGTGGAGATCATATACCAGATCTCGGAACTGGAAACATCCTTCTATGGTATGGCCCGGCTGCCTATGGAACATACAATATTTAGTCTGATCAACGGCTGGGTTCCAAGTAGGCCGTTCTGGAGGAAGTTGGATCGCATTTACCGACATGAGGGCGGAGAAGATATCTGTAAGTGTCTCTGGCAATAGAGGGTATTGAGCTCTCCTGGGAGTCAGGCGCTTGCTGTTAGGGTTGTTGTTGTTGTAGTCGTTAGGTGGAGGGACATTGTGGTATTGTGGAGGTGGTGGTTGTTGTGGATTGGTGAAGGCATTTTGTGGAGTGACAAAGGTAGGCGGAGGGTTTTGTGGGGTTGCCTGGAAGTTTTGTGGAGCGGGGTTTTGGGAATTGCGGGGGTTTTGGGGGAAGCGGAATGGTGCGGCCTGAAACGGGAAGGCAACGGCTTGTACTTGCTCATTTGTTTGGACTCCCTCGGTAATCGGCCCTTGTGGTACTTGGGCTTTTGGTTTTCGAAGAGGGAATGGATTGGGTAGTCCTTGAATTGAGTCTGGATGAAGCGCGCCCGGCTGTAGAGTTGATGCATATTAGCTATGTCATTCATTGCCAGGATGTTGCGAAAGGTCGGGGTGGCATTGGAAATCAGTAGTTTGACCTTTTCTTCCTCCGGAATGTGACCAGGCACTCTGGCGGCAATCTGTCTCCACCTGTCTGCATAGGTGGTGAAATCTTCATCTGGTTTCATCTTCTCGGCCACTAGATCGGTGAACGAGTATTCTGGGCCGACCCTGTCTTGGAACCGCTGGATGAATTTGTCCTTGACTACCTTGAAACTCTCAGCCTCTTCCAGTGGTAGAGAATAGAACCATTCCAGAGCAACACCATCTAAAGATCGGCGGAACAAATACGCCATAAGGTGATCATCATACTGGAATTGCGCCGATTCATATAGAAAATCCCTCACATGAATAAAGGGATTGTTGTTCCCATCGTACTTGCGGTAGTTGGGGAGCTCTGATTGAGGAGGGAATCGGATATTCTGAAGCTTGGAACAGGAATATCGGCCAAAGATTGTGGGCCAACCCGCTTCTGGAGGAAATCGAGTTGTTGCTGCATGGCGGCCCACTTGTCGAGCAAGTCCTGCTCTCCGGAGGGAACCGGGGCGGTGAAAGACGCTGGTTGAATGTGGGGAGCAGATGGAACGGTTGTAGCAGAAGGTGGGTGCCCACAGGAAGGAGTGGAGGGATAAACAGTAGGGATGGGGGGCCCGTGAGAAGGATATTGGGCATAAGCTTGACCCGTATTAGGATAAGCTTGGGCCGCCCCTTGCTGAGAGCGTAAGAAGTCGGAAGGGCCCATGAGAACTTGCGGAGCTACCGGAGCAGATATGTGATGATCCATTTGAACGAAAGAAGGGATGGGCGACTTTCCCTTATCGAAAGATTGTTGGGCCGAATTGGAAGACTGGCCCGTTTCCATGCCCGTGAAAGTGATGGTCCGTGGTTGGACCGGAGTAAGATCAATTGGAATGGGCTGAGCGGGGAGCCCAACAGTGGAAGGATTGGATTGATTTTGGATGATGGTAGAAGGAGATGCGTTGGACCCTTGCATGGTCTGATAAAGAACTTGGAGTTGGGCCGGATCCAATTGGGCCATCATCTGAAGGACGGAGCCCGCGGAAGGAGTGGTGAAAGAAGGGGTAACTTGACCACCTTCCATAGAAGTGGAGGACGGAAGAGGGGTAGCCCCCTCCCCGGAGGAAAAGGTAACAACCCTAGGAGGGTTCTCAAGGAGCCCTTGAGGAAGGGAGTCCTCTTGGGAGCGGGGAGGATTAAAGGATGTCATGGTGGACTCAAAAAGAGGATTGGAATAGAATGTGAAGAAGGAATTGACTTGAGGAGATGATTCGGATTGACGAAAATAACTCCACATGCAACGAACAACCTTGACAAAATGCAAAAACAACCAACAAAAACACACAATAAGCAACCAAACTTAGGTGATTCTAACAAGATACAAGTGATAAAAGATGAAGGTACTCAAAGGCAACCAAGTTGTTTAGAATGATGCGACAGGGTTCTTATGATTTCTCCTTTGGAACTTTAGTGGATTTGATTGATATGTGCTCTCAACAATGGGTTCCTAGTAGGAGATGGATATGAGACTTGGTTTGACTCTAAGTGTAATCACTCCTTCACTTATGCAACCCTAGACGCGGGGTAGGAAAGGTACAACCGGCCCGGCGTCCGTGTGGGAATCCACGGCTCGCGGGGACTTATGGAGGTCCCTGCTATGATTTCCTGGTCGGCTCCAAGGAATATGGAGACGAGAGGTCCTCACAACAAGGTAGGAAAATGCAATCTAAGATATGACAAGATGAATGACCCTATGTGCACCGGAGTGCATGCAAAGTCTAGCCTAAAATCTAGCAATCAATGATGCACACAATGATATGAAGATATGAACAAAACAAAGAGGAAGTCAAGTACCACCCAAGCAATAAATCACAGCAGCAACTACGGAAATAAATGCACCTCGGATGCGTACCTGCCAGGAGTATGACGGTCGAAGAACCCTGCGTTAGAGTAAAATAACGGTCGAATGCCAAACCGCTAGAAATGATATAACGCAGGGAGATGGGTCCGTCAAATGAGCTAGAGCTAAAATCGGACAGAAATAACAGGAAAACCCGTGGAAGCTCACACAGCAGAACCAAAGTGGCGGTCTAATGCCCCTGCGTCAGAGAACTGTAACGTAAGGCCACAGGGCCGTCGGAGCACCCAGAAAACCAGAATCAGCAGGAAGTAAAAGGGGGAAACCAAGGGCAACTAAACAAGCAGATGATGGCAGGTCTAAACAGGAATCAAAAGCACGATTGGCACAAGTTGTCCCACCGTGATCGCCAAAAAATTATCTGTTGATTTTATTTTGACTATCTATCTTTCCTTTGGGGTTTTGAATGATGAAACGACAAGCAAGTAATCAAAGATCCGCTCTTAACCTATGAACATGTGATCATGAACCTAGGCAATCAAAGCTAGCTCTAGCATAGGCATGCTATCTCGCTCAAACTACGCTAAATAAGAGGGAAAACACACGCCGGGGCGTGGAGCAAAAGTGTAAATAAAACACACCGCAAGGGATGGAGCAAGCAAGGAAATAAAAGAGATATGTGATGAATGAGAAAGCTAATGCCCAAGACTAAGGAAAGATGTGATCGCCACCAAAGTAAAAACATGCACAAGACCTGTAAATACCTTGGAAATAGGTGGATGAAGCACCCGCCCACGGGAGAGAATACCAAAGAGAACCTGCAGGTCAGCTAGAAATAACGGCCAGGACCCTGTGCGTTACTTGGAAAGTAACGGCCACCCGATAGACCGCCAGGAGAAGATGACGCGCCTGCACCAGACCGTCAGATAACCTACAGTAGCAAAGTGTAGATTCTTTTAACTCCAACTCTTCCAGCCGGCTAGAAGACTTGGGCCTCGTATTGGTGAACCTGTAAACCTGCCAAAGATGTAGAAGACAAGAACAAAACAACCCAAATTAGCCCTTTCAATAATATAGCATCAATTCTCAAAGAACTTAAGGACATCAAAAGGAAAGGGGATTACCGGGGAGTTTTTGGTTTTTTAACCCCTCTGGGCGTTTTTTTTAAAAGATTAGGAGGATGTTTGGATGCTTAGAGAACAGTGAGAAAACGTGGAGAAAGAGGAGGGACAATGCTTTGATTGAGGAAAAACCAGGGAAGAACTTAAGCATGCAATGAACTTGAAAGATTAAAACCAAAGTACTCCCTTGATTATGAGATGGATGAACATGGGAAGCAGTTCCTCTTGGATGAAGATGGCTCCTGAGTTCGGCAGCACTTCGTCGTGAATTTCAAAATTCTCCCCCCTTGGGCCATGAAGTCAAGGGTTCTATTTATAGACCCTCAAACTCTTAGGTCGAGCAGAGGATAATCCAGCAAGATAAAGGGATAATTCTTAGCAAATCCTCAAAGATAATATCACCAAGAGTCCATAGAATCAAACAGAAGGTTCTGAGGATCAGATTTGAAAGAGATATCGTCAATCCAAACCCTTATCTTCGGCCACGGAGTAGCAGAGAAAAGGCCTGAACTGCCATGACTCTCTGAAGGAAGTAACGGCTGCACGACAGACCGCCACTTGGAAATAACGCACCAAGGAACATCCGTCACTATCAACCTTATCCCTAAAAGATAAGATCAACGGGAAGAAGACCCAACAAGTTGGACTCTTCAAGGAAGCAACGGCCAAGGCATAGGGCGTCAGACTGAAACAACGGCTGCACGATAGACCATTATTATCAACGTGTAATCAAAAAGGATAAGCTTTAAAACGAGGCCTTAAGCCTTAGGACTCTTCAAAGAGTAACGGTCTAGGACCCATCCGTCAGAATGAAACAACGTGCCTAGGACGACCGTTATTATCATTAAGGTTCAAAAATGAAATGAGGGGCTTGCTAAGATTCATCCAATGAAACGCCACCAGGAGCCATATCCGATCAAAGAGTTCAGACCCAAGAAATAGGCTTCAACTAATCAAGAGACTCAATGAAGAGTGAACAACTTGGAGCATCATATAGAATGAATAAGGAGATGACCCGACTTATTGGGTATAAAACGGGTGTCAACAGTTCCATCGGAATTACCCCACTACCTCCAATCCCCAGTCCTCTCAGCCAACGGCCGAACAAGAAGAAGTCGAACCTCTACCGGGTACTCAATACGACTTGCTACATCATCTGGACCGAGTGCCCGCCAAAATATCAGTTCTGGAGCTTATCAAGAGGTCCACCCTTCATCAAGATGCTCTCAGGGATTTCTTACAAAAGGTGATGGTTAGCGAGGACATGGCGGTGGATAGCTTACCAACAACACTGGCAACTATTTCCAAAGGGCCGGCAATCACATTTTCAGAAACTGAACTAGCACCTCCAGGAGCTCGACAGATGCTGCTCTGCATTACAATTATTCTGAATAAGGTCAGCATTGAGGCAGCACTGGTAGACACAGGGGCTTCAATTAATGTAAGCCCACTCAGCACTCTCCGAGCATGCAATATATCTGAAGAATTGTTATGACCTACCCCTACCACTATAGCAGCATATGACAACTCGAGGAGAGCATGTCATAGGGTAGTCTCTATTCAAGCGGAGCTCGGGCCCCTTACTATGCCCGTGGAGTTCTATGTGCTGGATATTGACCCCATGTTTAAGGCTATCTTGGGTCGTCCATGGATCGATACACTCGGTGCCGTACCCTCCACCACACATCAGTGCGTCAAATTCCCTTTCCAAGGGAGGGTCGTCAAAGTCAAAAGCTTGTCCACGGTTCAATCAGTTAAGGCCATTTCGGAACAGATTCTTCCCACACTTTCGCCGAGCAGCCGACCTGTCATATCAGTGCTTGATTTGAACTTCCCTTGGGCTTATACACCTCCTAGGCCCATCACTACTCCAGTTAACATCAAGATGAAGCCCCAGATCCGAGACTCAAAAGGCTGGAACATTATACTGAAACTGGGCTACCAACCGGGGAGAGGCCTCGATGCACAATTACAAGGAATGACGAAGCCCATACCCAAGGTAAGAAAGATGGGCAGGAGAGGTCTTGGCTATCGAGAAACTGCATTATCTATGATGGGTGATTCTGGGCCACTCACCTGGGACTACCGTCAATACTTTGTTCGAGGGCCTCTCTAGCCCGGCACATTAGCTCTACAGCCAGCTCCGTCAGAAAGAAATACAGTATGTCCGATTGCCAGTCCACCGCCAGCACTGAAGAGGCCAGAAGATGATATGCTTGATTATGGTCAAGCCCTTCAGGGGCTGTTTCATGAAGAAGACTACCAGAAGAAGCAAGAGGCTCAGCTCGTGCAATGGAGGCCGAAGAAGCAGCCAGTCGATGATCCACGGGAGGAGGGGAGCTTGCCGATTGTCTTTTCTTGGTCTCCCTCCCGCTTTCAATCTCTCCTCCAGCAATGGGATTTCTTACCCCGTCTTCCTCCTATCATGGTAAATCCATCCTTCGTTGATCCGCCCGAAATTCTATTTATTCCTTGTGCTTGCGGGCATTACCCGCCCATTGATCTATCCACTCTATTCACTCCTCCTCCTCCCAACGCCCAACTCCACGAGATGTGGTTCTCATCTTCCGATCCCTTCTTTGACTGTATCTTCCCCGAGCTATTCCCTATGCAGCTCCCGCCTCCTCCATCTTGTTGTGTAGTCTCTGCTGATCTTCAAAAAAAACGTCAAATTCAAAACGGAGATTTCAGTGGAAGATTATGCTACCCTGTCTCCATCCTCATCCCAGGGGCACGAGTCCCCTGCTCCTTCCCTTCCACTAGGTCTTCTTTCTCCTAGGTTAGGATTAGGGTCCGTCGAGTCTAAGGAAGTAGAGTCGGTTAGGTCTAGAGAAGTAGGGTCTTGTTCTAAGTCATCCAACCCTTCCTCCTCCGAGCCGCGCTCGCTTGCGCAAATCTGTCCCTGATAGGTTTTTGCAAGATCTAGCTCAGCGTTGTCATGATCTTTTGAAATGTCCAGAATTCATTGCTACGGTAATCGTGGTTGAAGATGAAGAGGAAATAGAAGGGGTGTGGAGCGATGACGGACTCGGCGTCTATGAGATCCTGGAAGAAAAAGACCCCATTAATGAGGACAACGACGTAGATGACACTGCTGATCTATACGCACAAGGACTTAAGAAATTCGACGAGCCGTCATCAGCAGTGGATGAACCTACGAAAGAAATCAATCTGGGAACCGAAGAAGACCCCAGGCCCGTCATTATTGCTGCTAATCTCCCTCCACAAGTAGAAGAAGATCTGATCAAAGTTCTAAGGGAGTATAGCGATTCCTTCGCCTGGTCTTATGAGGACATGCCGGGTCTTGACCCCTCTTTAGTGCAACACCTGTAAAATAATGGTCAAGAAGATTTCACCCCCACATGGTCTTAAGGATTAAGAAAGATGTCGACAAATTGTATAAGGCCAGATTCATTAGAGTTGTTATATATCCTCAGTGGGTGGCAAATATAGTCCCTGTTATCAAGAAGGATGGGAAGGTGCGTATCTGCATCGATTTCAGGGATCTCAATAAAGCATGTCCAAAGGATGATTTCCCGCTGCCTCACATTGATGTCTTGGTCGATAGCACCGCCGGGTACGAGTCATTGTCATTCATGGATGGTTACTCAGGATATAATCCGATCCGTCTCGCTCCAGAAGATCAAGAGAAAACCTCCTTCACCACGCTCTGGGGCACGTATTGTTATGTGGTTATGACATTCGGTCTGAAGAACGCAGGCGCCACCTATCAAAGGGCGATGGTGGCCATCTTCCACGACATGATGCATATCTATACGGAAGCTTACGTGGATGACATTTTGGTGAAGTCAAGAACCAAAGAAGAACACCCCTCTATTTTGGCTAAGGTGCTGCAAAGAGCCAGGGAGTACAAGCTTAAGATGAATCCGAAGAAGTGTGTATTCGGAGTCTCCTCAGGGAAGCTGTTAGGTTTCATAGTGAGCAAACGGGGGATCCAGATTGATCCTAACAAAGCACAGGCCGTCATGGACATGCCTCCACCTAAGAACATTACGGAACTTCGAGGATTGATCAGTCGATTCTAATTCATTAGAAGATTCATATCCCAACATTCTCAAAGGTGCCGTCCATTTTATGAATTGCTTAAGGCGGGGGTTAAGTTTGAATGGAATCAAGATTGTCAAAAGGCCTACGAGGACTTAAAAGAATATCTATCCAATCCCCCGATGTTGCAACCTCCTGTCCCTGGGAAACCCCTAATCCTATACATCTCGGTTATTGAAGACTCCCTAGGGGCAGTATTAGCACAAGTAGACGATGAAGGGAAAGAGCGGGCTGCTTATTACCTCTCTCGGTTGTTTAACCTAGCTGAGTCCAGATACACCGCTATGGAGAAGACTTGTGCCACCTTAGTGTGGGTAGCTCAGAAGCTTAAACACTATTTCCTTGCCCACCCAATTAGGTTGATCTCTAGAATGGACCCGATCCGCTATCTTTTAGAAAAGCATGTCCTTTCTAGTAGGTTGGCTTGCTGGCAGAGCTTCCTCTCTCAGTTCGATATCACATTCGTCATTTAGAAGGCAGTCAAAGGGTATGCCATTGCTGAGCATCTTGCCCACCTCCCTATTCCTCACACCGATTCTATTCAGGACGATTTCCCTGATGAGCATCTCTCCGTTCTTTCTCATCATCCCTTCTGGTCTCTGCACTTTGATGGTGCACTCAATTCTCAAGGCCGAGGGATCGGCGCTGTTCTGCTCACTCCAGAGGGAGTGACAATTCCCTTTGCTTATCAACTTCGGTTTCTGCTACCAATAACATCACTGAGTACGAAGCTCTCCTGGCTGGACTAAAGCACGCCTATCTCCTAGGTGCGCGTTATTTAAACATCATCAGAGATTCTCAGCTCGTCCTACGGCAAGTTCTGCCCACTTATCGTACTCGTGACCTCAAGCTCAAACCTTATCAAGATTTGGTCACGCTTCTTGCTAGGCAATTCCGTAAGCTGATCTACATCCATACTCCTCGTTCTCAGAACATCCTAGCTGACGCTCTAGCATCTCTTGCTTCTTCTCTATCTTTCCCTCTCAGTCGGAACACTGAGACTATCGTCGTTCAGAGATTGGACACACCCTCTCTTTAGGACCCATGGTTCATCAACCTCAGGAAATCTGTAGAGGCGAGAGCTGAGAAGGAAGATCTGAAGGAAGTATCTTTAATGGAGCTAGAAGAGATTCTGGACGAAGAAGAATTGCCTTGGTATCATGAAATTGAGTTGTTTTGCAAAGAAGGATCATTCCCAGAAGGGGCAAGCGCCGAGCAGCGTAAGTCAATAAGAAGAGCCGCCGCAAGGTACACCATTGTTGTAGGAGAACTATACAGGCGTGCTACCAATGGAATGCTCATGAGATGCTTGGATGATGTTGAAGCTTGGAAGGTGGCTGAAGCAGCCCATTCTACCGAGTGTGGAGGTCATGTCAATGGCCAGGCTCTAGCAAAACGAATCCTTAGGCAGGGCTACTACTAGCCCACTCTAGAGAAAGATTGCTCCCTCTATGTCCGGTGGTGTCTTAAGTGCCAACTCCACGCTGATAAAATCCATGCTCCAGCTTCATCTCTCCATCCTCTTTCCGCTCCTTGGCCATTCTCTATGTGGGATTTCGACGTTGTCGGCCCGCTCGGTGATCCTAATTCTCAGATTAAACAGAAATCCTTTATCCTTACCGCCACTGAGTACTTCACCAAATGGGCCGAAGCCGAGGCGTACGCAGAGATCAAAGCTTCAACGGTGTGCCACTTTATCATGAAGAATATCATCTCACGGTTCGGAGTGCCAAGCAGCATCATCACCGACAACGGACCCCAGTTCGTCTCCCAAGAGCTCAACGACCTATGTAAGAGGTTCAATATTGCATTGCATCATTCATCTCCATATTATCCTCAAGGCAACAGTCACGCCGAGGCCACTAATAAAACCCTTCTTAAAATCATAAAGAAAACATGCGAATCTCATAAGTTTTCTGATTGGCCAAAAAGATTAGTGGAAGCTCTGTGGGCTTACCGCACCTCCGTCCGTACCCATACGGGACAAACTCCCTATGCTCTTACCTATGGGATGGAGGCGGTGCTCCCATACGAGATCTTGATCCCTTCCCTTAGAGTGCAGCTTGATAAGGAACTTAATCTTGATGAACGTCGAGAGGCGTTGCTGGTTCAGTTGGAACTCTTGGATGAGAAGAGGATGAACGCGGCCGATCACGTTTTTGTTTATCAAAAGAGGGTTTCGCGTTATTTTCAAAAGAAGGTAATCGAACGTAAATTCCAAACATGTGATTTGGTTTTGAAACGCAAATTCATTCGGTATGCAGGTCCTAGGTCTAAATTGCAACCTAACTGGGAAGGGTCGTTCGTTGTAAAAGAAGCTTATTCATGGAATGCTTATCGCTTAGTAAACGTGGAAGGTGAGGAGCTCTCTCACCCGTGGAATGGGTTGTATCTTAAGCGTTTCTTTCCTTAGAGTCTAAATCAGTGCCACCCCGGCAGCAAGAGGTTCCTCCCTCCACTAAAAAAGGGTCCCGAGTGAGGCAATCACACACTACACGACATCCCTGGTCAGGTTTCCCGCTTTAAAAGACACCGTTTCTCCTTGGCCATGCTTTGGGGGAAAGTCTACATCCCTGTCCGTTTCTTCCTTCGGCTGAATCCAGGGGCAAGAAGTAAATAAGGAGGCGGCAACCAATCCAGGCACCCTGACGAGAGGAGGTCTCAAATAGGGGCAGTCTGTTATGACCTAACGCCACAAGCAAAAGAGCAAGAAAAATAAAGCAACGGATTAATCTCTACGACAAAAATCAAAAGTATCATCTCGAAGGTCTATTGAATATGATTCCAAAGCTCCAAAAAGCAAGAAAGAAAAAGAAATCTAGGCATGACAAGAGTGGCAGTACAGTTCCCCGCGAGACGAATGAGCCCGGTCGCACGCATGCCTAGAGTGGACTAAGGTTCGATGACGGACACAAAGCCCCGGCGCAACAGACCAAATTTCTAACGGGTTGTCTAGAGAGGAACTCAAGTTCTAAAAAACTTCTAAGTCTGGCCTAAGCTTACCCCCGTGTTCTATTTTCCTTTTTCAGGATTGAAACTAGTACCCTGGGTATGGCCCTGGTAGAAACACCATCATAAAAACCTGGGCCTTGGTCAGGGGTTGTCACCTCATTGCACGCCAACCTCGGGACTCTCAATACGATGCGGAGGGCTCGCGTTGCTAAGGGAAAGCCCTGGTTTTCAAAATCCAAAAACAACATATATTTCAAAATCCAAAAACATCATATATTTCAAAATCCAAAAACATCATATATGTCAAAATCCAAAAACATCATATATATTTCGAAAATCCAAAAACATCATATATTTCAAAAATCCAAAAAAAAAACACATATTTCAAAAATCCAAAAACATCAAATGTTTCCAAAACACAAAAAAATTCGAATATATTTTCCAAAATCCAAAAATACCATCATATGCATCGCATTATTTCTATTATATTTTTTCCTGCCTATTTAATAAGGCTCCACCCCTTGACCAAATATCAAGAAACGGTCATTCTCTAACTTGCTTCAAGGCAAGGGGTTGAGGCTAAGAACATATCTAACTTGTCTCTTGTTTAAGTGTGTGCAGGACACATGGTGCGGACACCCGAGCAGTTGAGCGGTGCGACACGCCGAGCCACCGGTACCACACACGGAGCACGACTCGAGCCACCTCAGCGTCCATATGGCTCGGAGACAGCCTGGAGACTCCGCCTTGAGCCTCCCCATTTATCATATTTAGTTAGACTTTATGTGTGTGTAATTTGTGTTTATTTCATTGTATGCGGTTTGCTATTTTGATTGTAAGAGGGGCTTATGTGCAATTTGGACCCCGTGGGCCCCACGGGCCCCCCCAGGCCCATCCCATTGAGCCACCTCAGCCAAGGGCCCCATGTGGGGTCAGTCAACTTGTCAAATGGAGGCATCTAGAAGTTTGAATGGTAAAAGGCACATGGGAGACAAGTGGACTTCAAAGTCCAAGGTGGCTACCAAACATGTCCCCCCTTGCCACCAAAGTCAATAGGGCCCCCCCTCCCATTATTTTTTATTATAATTTTTGTGGAATGGTCACATGCCATCCCAGACCTCCATCTCACACCCCTAGATCCAACGGTGGAGGATGGATTAGATGGGGTGACCTATATATGCTTGTATTTTCCCATTTTCATGAATTAATGCCATAAGAATTGTGAAAAAGCTTGAAGCTCCAACCTTGGTGCGCCCCCTCCTCCTCTCCCTCTTCCTCTTGAAGCTGTGAAGGCTTCCTTTTGGTGGTGAGACTCCACCCTATCAGTTCCGGTCGCCGCCACCGCCGCCACGAGCCGCCACCGCACCGCCACCGCCATCAACGGAGTTCTGCCCGCGCAGTACCACAGAAGCTTCCATGAATTTCTTGTCTCAGCCATGAGCTCAGATAGATCTGGGAATTTTAGTGGATGTTCCCGAGGTGTTAGGGACATCCCACAAATTTTGGCTTGCCATTCAAATCTCGTTTCATATTTTTTACTTTTTGTCTACTCTTCCATTTCGGTTCTGCCAGAGTTCTGTCCAGATTCATCCCCGCCCTGTGCTTCATGTCTTAGATCCACTTTTTGATTTCTGTTGGTTCGCACAATTTTATTGGGGATTCCACCCATCCACCCCTTCATCCACAATTTTTCCCAATGTTTGGTTCGTCCATTGCATATTTTCTAAAAATCGTTCTCAGTCCCATCTACAGTTCTGTCCTCCTGTTCCGAGATCCGACCACCAGTCACCCCCAAAATCATAGTAAATCACCACCACCTCCAAATCAAATTCCAAAAATAGTCCCCGTTCCGTGGTTTGATACCCTACAACTGTGAAGAAGAGTTTAAGAGCTGAATCGGAGGTTTACTAGGCGGTCAACGGTGGTTCTCAGACAAGTGCCCTGCAGCTCTGAGATTTCGGTTACTATACAACAGGGACTTGTAAATTCATTAAAGTTTTGATCCGACCAGATCCAACAGATCTCTCTGGGTCTAGATCGAAGCATTTGAAGATAGCTTTCCAACGATAGCTCATGCGTCCCGATCCGACGTCGGGATTGCTCGCAGCGGCCGTTTTTGCCAGAGCGCGCGTCGGAAGACAGCAACCAAAATCTGTGGACGGCTAGCTCATCAATTGGGAATCGGGGCCGATCGACCCCCGATCGGTGTTTCCGGCCGACCGCCGTCCGTGGAGGCGCACCACCAGGGGTCCCCATCATAGTGGGTCCCACCCCCTCAGATCCAGAGGACAGCGCCATCCGTGGGCCCCGCGGGCCCGCAGAACCCGCCGTTCGGAAAGCACGAAAACGCGGAGTTCGGCACCGCCGGGCGACATCAAGATGCTGCCCGTCAACCCGAGTTGCGTGATTCCCGGACCCCACATGTGACCTTTTACCTCCCTGCGTGGAGTGGGTCGACTTAGTGTATTGCTGTAATCATTGTTAACCGGGAGTCCGTAATTCGGCCGGGGTTGTCTTCGCCACGCCGGGTGCGTGGAGGTAATGGTCCGAACCTCTTGGCGTTCATTTGCTTAGCTAGTATATGGTCTTTGCCGCTACCGAGAGTGTAGGTACTAGCCCGTGTGTCCATGTCACCGCTGTGAGAGTGAGAGTGACCCGTCCCGCGACTCAATCCGAGTCCGGAAGTTGAGTCGGACTGCCCTTGACCTCCGCCGATTCCTTAACCGCGCACGGTCCGCGCATTCCCTCGCTTGGGACGACGAGTGAGCTTCCACTTCTGTTAGCGATGTTTCGCCACTAGGAGCTCGTAGTGTCGGGCTTAGTGTCTCCCTGGTGTGTGCTGCTGGTCGCGTCTTCATCTAGAGTCCGAGGGTGGCACCTAATAGTGTCATCTCCCGTGTCCGTCCCGCATCAGTTTGGTATCAGAGCGAGTCGAGTCTAGGGTAGTCATTGCATATGTCTTACATACATCATGGTATAAGTCGAGTCTAGGATCATCATCATTGTCCAAACAAAAAAAAAAGAGTGTTTCAAATTGCATTTCACCCAATAGCTCGGTATATTAAAAGGTGTTGCCCGAACATTAGGTTATGCCTATCGGGAAGGTAGCGTACTTGCGCGAGTGATCTTCGAGTCGCTTATCTCTGCCACGTATCGGATATTGGTTAGGTCTAAGTGCATCCTTTAGTGAGTGTTTACATTAGTCGGTGTCTTCTAGTTCGTGTGTAGTCCTATAAGAGTCAGTCGGTCTTGTCCAAGTGTCGGCATGTCTAACATGTAGCTCCCCAGTTTCTCATGGAGTCCCAATCACCCGGGCGATATGACCATTGGCCCACCCATGGGCTTGGCAACCATCCTCTCCGCTTCTGTAGGCCTGAAGCCTCAGATTTTTTTGGCTCCAATGACCCGGACACCTACCTCAAGTGGGAGGCCACCATGGACACCTACTTTGATTGTTATACTATGTCCGGGGCAATGCAATTCTCTTTCTCCAAAGAGCGGCTTCTTCATGAGGCTGCCGAAAAGTGGGATTACATCGAAAGAATGAGAGAGGTTAGGAGGCAATGGCCCATCGAGTCATAGTGGGACATGAAGAGAGAGCTTAGGAAGGTCTACGTGCCCCAACCGGTCACCTCCAACCGGCCCCACCCAATCACTTCCAACCAAGTGGGTTCTAGTCGGAGGCAAAGAGTCCCACACGTAGATGAGCCAAGACCCAATCCTAGGACGGTTGACTACGGGCGAGTCCACCATGATATCCCTATTCCAACCCACTCCGTTGCCGAACTTATGTAAATGATTTTGGACCGGTTGGATGGGGTGGATAGGATACGTACTCCTAGTGATGTACTCCAACCCGAGCCTAAGGAGGTCATCACCGGTAGTCTTAACCCGGCCCCATCAACGGAGTCCCCAAGCCCTCTCCCCATCATAGTGGATCTTCTTCTCCCACCCACGAGAGCCCCATTGCCTACACCCCCTGTCCGTCAGGAGGATAAGGGTAGGGACCCACTTATCAGGGAGCGTAGTGGGTCACGACAACACTGTTATCGCTGCCAGGGGTTCGGCCACTACGCCGGACAATGTCCCACTCGGACATCTCTAGCCATAAGGGACAAAAGGGTTGGAGAAGCCCCACTCTCCGATCTTTATTCTAAGCCACCTCAGTCCGAGCCACCCGTGTTTCTAACGGGTATGCTTGTCATAGCCGAGCCGCTTCTTAGCTGGCTCAAGAAGGGCTTGGTCCCACTTCCCTTCCCATCTATGGACCCTATCCTACCTCTGGTGCCAATCAATTCATTTCATACCACTTTCCGGTCTAGTCACTATGTGGATACATTGGATGACCTTCTTAAAGGGTTAGACCGGCAGTGGACATTTACGCACTTGTTGGCTCCAGGCTTCGACCGACCCACAGGTCGTAGTTTCACTCATCCCGCTTTAGGGTCCATCACCTCCGTGTACACTGTGGGTCATGTTACCACGGAGGTTCTTCTACTCCTCCCTACGCTGGCCGAGTCTGACTTCATTTCCTTTTACCCAAGAGAGGAATCTTACTTTCTACCTATGACTGTCGTCCCACCTCTCGCAATGAATGAAGGTGATCATTTACACCTCCAAGATTTCCAAATGTGGGACAGCGATTTGTGGAAGCCTAGTCCGAGGGGTCATACCTTCTTTGATCCCTTCGACCCATTCTCTTGTGGACCCCGTGACCCACCATATTTACTCCACCTTTTGAGAGAGTCCACCATCATATCCCCACCATCTCATCTCCCTTCAAGGATGAAGGAGATCAACAACACCTTCTAGACTTCCACACATGGGATCTTGAGATGAGGGAATCCATATCGAGGGGTCACACATTCTTTGATCCCTTCGATCCCTTTCTTAGTGATCCCCTTGGTCCACAATATCCATTCCACTTCTTTAAAGGAGGTTACCATTATACCCCTCCCCCATGGACCGGGCCATCGGCACCCACCGAGTCCGTTCACGGGCGAGAGACACCCTACCCTCCAGTCCCACCCAAACCTCCCAAATCCAAAGGACCGTCTTATGATTGTACCGACCCTCGGTCACACCTAGGGTATGCATGGCACACATTCGGATGTCCTAGACCACCTTGCATATGATTGGGTCGGACTAACTGTAGGGTTGTTTGGGGTTGTGTGTGCAACCGTGTGTTTTTATTTTGCTAAGCATTTTAGGAGTGCATAGTGAGTCTGCCGAGTCTAGTGCTAGGCATGTTAGGAGTCTGCATGAGTAAGGCCAGCAATGCACGTTACAAAGAGCTAGCCGATGCCCATCGACACCACCGAGAGTTCCAAGAGGGTGAATATGTCATGATCAGGGTAAGACCTGAACGGTTTCCCTCTGGAACTGTTAAGAAGTTGCAAGCTCGCGGAGCCGGTTCCTTTAGAGTGTTGAAACGCGTTGGATCCAATGCGTATGTTGTGGACTTGCCCGAGGAATATGGTATAAGCTCTACCTTCAATGTATCGGATCTTGTTGCATATAGGGACCCAGCGGTGATCCCTAGTGAGCCTTTTGAGCCATCTCCTCCCCTTGAGAGTGATCCCACACCTGAGTGTCAACTTCCACCTCCAGCCCCTTTTTCATGGCAGCGTGAGCATATAGATCGTATACTGGACGAGCAAGTGACAGTTACCAGGAGTGGATCTTACATGCGCTACCTAGTGCGATGGAGAGGACGGCCCGCTATTGAGGACACATGGATCACACATGGCGAGTTGCAGCGGATCGATCCGGACCTTCTGGAGCGATACAGGAGCGATGCAGACCCTTACTCGACAGGGTCGAGTTTCTCCCACCCGGGGAGAATTGGTGCGGACACCCGAGCAGTTGAGCGGTGAGACACGCCGAGCCACCGGTACCGCACACGGAGCACGACTCGAGCCACCTCAGCGTCCATATGGCTCGGAGACAGCCTGGAGACTCCGCCTTGAGCCTCCCCATTTATCATATTTAGTTAGACTTTATGTGTGTGTAATTTGTGTTTATTTCATTGTATGCGGTTTGCTATTTTGATTGTAAGAGGGGCTTATGTGCAATTTGGACCCCGTGGGCCCCACGGGCCCCCCCAGGCCCATCCCATTGAGCCACCTCAGCCAAGGGCCCCATGTGGGGTCAGTCAACTTGTCAAATGGAGGCATCTAGAAGTTTGAATGGTAAAAGGCACATGGGAGACAAGTGGACTTCAAAGTCCAAGGTGGCTACCAAACATGTCCCCCCTTGCCACCAAAGTCAATAGGGCCCCCCCTCCCATTATTTTTTATTATAATTTTTGTGGAATGGTCACATGCCATCCCAGACCTCCATCTCACACCCCTAGATCCAACGGTGGAGGATGGATTAGATGGGTGACCTATATATGCTTGTATTTTCCCATTTTCATGAATTAATGCCATAAGAATTGTGAAAAAGCTTGAAGCTCCAGCCTTGGTGCGCCCCCTCCTCCTCTCCCTCTTCCTCTTGAAGCTGTGAAGGCTTCCTTCTGGTGGTGAGACTCCACCCTATCAGTTCCGGTCGCCGCCGCCGTCGCCACGAGCCGCCACCGCACCGCCACCGCCATCAACGGAGTTTTGCCCGCGCAATACCACAGAAGCTTCCACAAATTTCTTGTCTCAGCCACGAGCTCAGATAGATCTGGGAATTTTAGTGGATGTTCCCGAGGTGTCAGGGACATCCCACAAATTTTGGCTTGCCATTCAGATCTCGTTTCATATTTTTTGATTTTCGTCTACTCTTCCATTTCGGTTCTACCAGAGTTCTGTCCAGATTCATCCCCGCCCAGTGTTTCATGTCTTAGATCCACTTTTTGATTTGTGTTGGTTCGCCCAATTTTATTGGGGATTCCACCCATCCACCACTTCATCCAAAATTGTTCCCAATTTTTGGTTCGTCCATTTCATATTTTCTAAAAATCGTTCTTAGTCCCATCTACAGTTCTGTCCTCCTGTTCCGAGATCCGACCACCAGTCACCCCCAAAATCCTAGTAAATCACCACCACCTCCAAATCAAATTCCAAAAATAGTCCCCATTTCGTGGTTTGATACCCTACAACTGTGAAGAAGAGCGCAAGAGCTGAATCGGAGGTTTACTAGGCGGTCAACGGTGGTTCTCAGACAAGTGCCCTGCAGCTCTGAGATTTCGGTTACTGTACAACAGGGACTTGTAAATTCATTAAAGTTCTGATACGATCAGATCCAGCAGATCTCTCTGGGTCTAGATCGAATCATTTGAAGATAGCTTTCCAACGATAGCTCATGCGTCCCGATCCGACGTCGGGATTGCTCGCAGCGGCCGTTTTCGCCAGAGTGCGCGCCGAAAGACAGCAACCAAAATCCGTGGACAGCTAGCTCATCAATTGGGAATCGGGGCCGATCGACCCCCGATCGGTGTTTCCGGCCGACCGCCGTCCCTGGAGGCGCGCCACCAGGGGTCCCCATCAGAGTGGGTCCCACCCCCGCAGATCCGGAGGACAGCGCCATCCGTGGGCCCCGCGGGCCCGCAGAACCCGCCGTTCGGAAAGCACGAAAACGCGGAGTTCGGCACCGCCGAGCGACATCAAGATGCTACCCGTCAACCCGAGTTGCGTGATTCCCGGACCCCACATGTGACCTTTTACCTCCCTGCGTGGATTGGGTCGACTTAGTGTATTGCTGTAATCATTGTGAACCGGGAGTCCGTAATTCGGCCGGGGTTGTCTTCGCCACGCCGGGTGCGTGGAGGTAATGGTCCGAACCTCTTGGCGTTCATTTGCTTAGCTAGTATATGGTCTTTGCCGCTGCCGAGAGTGTAGGTACTAGCCCGTGTGTCCATGTCACTGCTGTGAGAGTGAGAGTGACCCGTCCCGCGACTCGATCCGAGTCCAGAAGTTGAGTCGGACTGCCCTTGACCTCCGCCGGTTCCTTAACCGCGCACGGTCCGCGCTTTCCCTCGCTTGGGACGACGAGTGAGCTTCCACTTCTGTTAGTGACGTTTCGCCACTAGGAGCTCGTAGTGTCGGGCTTAGTGTCTCCCTGGTGTGTGCTGCTGGTCGCGTCTTCATCTAGAGTCCGAGGGTGGCACCTAATAGTGTCGTCTCCCGTGTCCGTCCCGCATCAACACAGGATCAAGAACAAAGCTGAAATATCATAACTATGCAAGTTTAAGACTTTAATGCGCCATCAGTGGACCGCCACACTCATATAACGGTCTTTGATCAAACCGTCACTTTCATTCAGAACATCGGCTTTGATTCTCTCAGCAGCTCTCTATCTAACGGTCTGGGTTGTGACCGTTATCACATTCTAACGGTCTGTCTCTGAACCGTTACATCCTCCAGAGAACATGATTCTCAATGCATCATTGTAACGGCCTATCTCCCCACCGTTATCTCCTTCTAACGGCCCTGCTCAGATCCGTTACATTCTCCAGAGGCTCTGTTTTCCAGATCATTCTAGCCAAGTCAAGCCGAAATGCACATCCATTCAACTGAGGCAATCCCATCTTATTCAAGTGAACTTAATGAAACATGAGATTGATAAAAATTCCAAATCTGATTGTCAAAATACATCATTCATGAAAGAAATCAAATCACATTCAGATTCTTATCCGCAAGAGGACGGATCTTCCTCAACTCTTTCACGTAGTCATGACGTGCTTCGTCGTTCTCTTCAACTTCTTCTTGCCACGGGCGCACCTTGCTGATCTCCCACATGATCAGCGCATTCCGTACTGCTCTTTCATCTTCCTCGGTCCCCATCTTCCTAAGTAGAAGGGGAGGGTAGTGTGATAGTGCAGAAGCCTTGGTTCGAGGAAGCCCGATCTGAAGATAGCACCGGTGCAGGTTGTAGATCGGCATCGCAGTATTCCCCACTAGTTGGAGGTCCAGGCCTTGACGCCGCGGTATTCTAAGAAGAGTGCTTCGTAGGATTCTTGGTCGCATGATGAATTTCTCAATTGGAAAGGTGTTAAAGAAGAGGCGCCATTCATCCCGAGTTTTCTTGTCCGCCGTCTTGCATTCAACATGAGAAGAAAATCCAGATGCCCCTCCAATGAAGAAGAGAGGGTGGCTCCTGAAGATCCGGCTAGCTGAAGTTATGTCTTCCTTAGGTTGGAATTTGACTCTCACTCCCATCCAGCACTCAAGGAGTATCATGGAGCCGAACAAAAGTCCTCCTAGGCAAGCCGAACTTAGTCCTTCATAGAGGTATGAGAGGACCGCTTGAGAGATGGACATTCCCCGCCACAACCCACTAATAACGCTAAGATTTTGGGTATCTAAAAGGTGGTCGGTTGTAGTGAAAAGGAAAACTCCACATAAGCAAACCGCCACCGCCTTGGCTATGGCTTCATGTCTCTCCCACTTATTTTTACAATGAGACATTATCCATTGGGCTAAAGGTATCAAGTGAATGTGGTGTGGGCTGATCATGGTCCTCACGTCCTTTGGATTATGGATGAAATCACTCAAAATCAAGGACGGGTCAATAGGCTCAATGGTGTAGCAAACCCGGTCCTCATCCCCCACCTTCGTCTTAGGAAGGGCTAGGTAGATTTCTATCTCCTCTAATAGGACTGTTGCTTCGAAGGAAGGGAAGATGAAGGTATGTGTTTGTGGATGCCACAACTCTATGAGGGCTGAAATACTAGGCCAATCTAATGATAATTTCTGGAAATTCTTGCCTAAAACCAAGAGAGGTTGGAGGTGCCATGCTTTGAGAATTGATGTAACCTCTAAAGGCAGTGCCTTTACCATGGGAGCCACCCACTTCAGATTAGAATAGCATCTTGGACCGGGGAGGGGCTAAGAAAAGAAGAAGATCATGAGGAAGAAGATGAAGTACAGGAATTTCTGAACTTGGTTAGGTCATGGAAGCTTACCACTCTTTAAGCATTGGAGCTTAGGTGCTTGGGAATTGAGGTCAGCCTTTGTAGCTCTCCGTACTCCTTTCTTGCAGCTTTGGGTCCGGCGTAGACTTTCTCCTCCATAGCTATCACCTCGAAGCTTCTCTTCATCTTATTTCCCGCCCTTAGGAGGGGTTTTTCAACCTTCTAGCAAGAGAATTCAGAAAGATACGATTTTGGCTAAGTTTCCAAGTTTTAAAGGCTTTGTTTTGGCTTTAGAAAGATAAGATTCGAATTGGAAGGCTTTATCTTAAGTCTGGGAGGAGTCTAGAATGGATTTGAGGCTTCCTATCTCGAGTTTTGCCCCTTGCGGCTCAATCCGTCTCGGAGTACAATGCATTATCTAACGGTCTGTCGCTAGACCGTCATTTTCCTCTGACGTGCCAGAGCTCGGCCGTCACATTTTCTGTGGGTTTAATTTGATCAAACATGTTCTGTCAAGGTTAACGGCCTAGCATTAGACCGTTATATTCTTGTGACGCATTCTCTCTGAGCCGTTACATTCTCTGCTGATCAGTTTTGGCCTCTGCTTGGTCAATCATTCTCAATGGTCTTGCTCATGGCCGTTATCTGCCTCCGACGCACTGCGCCTGAACCGTCACATTTCCTGCACGTTTGGTTAAGTCTATACACCCCCTTCATCATCCCAGTCTGCATTCATTTATCATGATGAAGTCTGTACATTCGTTCAAGTCCATGCATTTTTGAAGTCCATACACCGTTGATAAAGTCTGTACATTCGTTGAAGTTTGTACATCAGCTTCAAGTCCATACATCAGCTTCAAGTCTGTACATCAGCTTCAAGTTCACACATCATTTTCGAAGTCTATACACTCCACATCTTCACCCAAGTCTATATATTCCACGTCTTCACCCAAGTCTATACATCCCACATTCGTTGAAGTCTATACATCCCATTCACTTTGAAGTCCATACATTAGGTGCAAGTCTATACGTTCGGTGAAGTCCATACATTTGTCGAAGTCTATACATTCCCATACCTTCCCCCAAGTCTGTACATTCTTCATCTAAGTATGTACATTCCCCAAGTCTGTACATTCTTCATCCAAGTGTGTACGTTCCCCAAGTCCATACATTCTCCAAGTCTATACAGTCTTCATTCAAAGTCCATACATTCTCCAAGTCTGTACAGTCTTCATCCCAAGTCTATACGTCCACACCGCTTCAAGTCTGTACATTCCCAGCTTCCAATCCATACACTGCCCAAGTGTGCACAACCTCAAGTCCCTATGTTCTTGATTCAAGTCTATACATTCTTGAACGAAGTCTATACATCATTTTGGCATTCAAGTCTACACATTACTTCGGCGAAGTCTGTGCACTTATGAGAATGGTCGGTGTGACGGCCTTGACCAGGACCGTTACCACACTCTGAAGCGTCTCCTTTGGGCCGTCACATTTCCTGTCAGTTACCTTGAGATCCCATTGCTCTGCCGTCTTTAACGGTCTCTCACTTACCCGTTACATTTTCCTGACGCACCAGCTATGAGCCGTTACCCTTCCTGCTGTCCGGTTCTGCAAATCTGACCTGTCCTCTCTGACGGCCTCCATCTAATGCGTTACTTGATCCTGACGGTCTGGATCTAGACTATTACATTATCTGTTGCTATGATTGTGCTATTCCTTTCTGCCTATGTTTTAGACCTGGCGGTCTTACATACTTCCGTTCATCCTGTCCATCTCACATATCACATTTCATCCACACAATTATTTCACACATGTCCACATGCATTTCCTACATTTTCAATCACATTCTCACATGCATTTTGGCATTTTCCCTACATGTGTTCCTGCATTCATCACATACACACATCCATTCATTCATATAAAAAGAAGAACAAACAAAAGACCAAAAAGAAATTCTCATTCCATTTTCATCATAAGTTATGTACAAGTAATAAGAAAACAAAAAAAATGCATCACTCGGCCGGCTTATCCGCCGGGCCGCCATCATCATCTCCACCCTCCGGCTTCCTCGCCGGCGGTGCTATGGAGGCACTCTCCTCCTGCTGACCCCTCTCCGCCCTCTCATTCCTCCATTGGCCGGAGCAACTGACGAGGTAGTCAGCCACTGATCCAGCATGAGCAGCACTCCTCGGCGCTCTGCTCTGAGAGACACTCCGCTCCGGTCCTCGGCCCATCATCCTTATGGTCCTCTCCAAGGTCCGGACCTCGACCTTCATGTCGTGGGCCTCGAGTCGCGCAGCTCGTGCCTCGGACCGATATCTCTCAAAGTCTACCGTCTGCGTGGCCGTCCGCGCAAGCTCTCCTCTCAATCGGGCCACCTCTGCTCGTAAGACCTCTGCCTCAGCTCGAGCTAGCTTCGCCTCAGCCGCTGCTGTGGCTAGCTCTCTCGCCTGTAGTTTGCATTTCATATGGTTAGTCACATAAGCATTTAAAAAGTATTTAAGTCAAAGCATTTAGCCTCCTACCTGCTCCGCGAGGGTGGCCTCCGCCTCCTCGGCCCGGGCAACCGCTCGGGCGAACTCGACGTCCCGTTCAGCCCTGCCTCCGGCGGGCTGTGAGGAAGACGATGGGGCATCCGGTCCGGCTCTTTGGGCTCCCTTGGCCCGCTGCATTTAGAAGTCATAGTCAGTCATCATAATCATCATCATAATCATTTTAATCATTTTAAGTCTGGGAATTTTACGAGAAGCTCCAAGGCGGTCCGGTACTCGTCCCGCTGCTGGACGGTGGCATGGAGTAGCCCCTCGAGCTCGGCTATCCTTCCCTCGGGGTCTAGCTGCATTTTAGAAAGTATATGAGTCAGTACATCTAGCATTTTGCATTTTGCATCATATAGAATTTAGGGTTTAGAAGCATACCGGTTTTCGAGTACCTCGGTACACCCAGTCCCCGTACAGTCGAGCGAAGGCTTTCAAGTATGCCTCATCGCTCTCATCCCGCTCCTTCACTGCTCTGCCCCGACGGTTCCAATCATGGACGTACTTCACCTTCCGGGCGCACCAATCTATATCGCCGCTAATTCCTTTTGCTGACTTACCCGGGTGCTCGTCGCTGCGGCGTGGAAAGGTCACCTCGGGCTGGTGTAGTCCCCGAGTCCTCAGGACCAGTCGGTAGTGGAGTGGCTCGATGATATGGATACAGTGCAACCATATGTCTCGTCCCCGGTATGAGAGAGCTGCCTCCACCCATGGCTGTCCCTCATAACTCTCACCTCTGTACGGGGTCCATCTCACCTGAAAGCATGTTAGTCCATTCATATTAGTCCATTTATCATCATTTAGAAGCATTTAAAGCATTTATAAAGCATTTTGATGTTTCGGGCTTACCGCCGTGTGTGGGAAGGAATCCAAGTCATCCTGGATCGCCCGGGTCAATCTGATGATCGACCCCGGGTCCCTCGCGACCACCCATCGCCTGACGATCGGGATGCGGCCGGCATGGAGTAGTGTGCCCCGTCCTATGCCCGGTAGATACATATAGCTTCAGATCTGCATTTAGAAGTCAAGTCAGTCAATTGCATAATCACAGCATAATCATAATCATATAGTGGAAAGCATTTAAATTGCATTTACCTGTAGAAAAGGTGAGAAGCCGCCCAGCATCGTCTGTCGGTCCGTCGTGCTGAGGGACTCGAGCAGGAAGGCCAGCACTGCTGCTCCCTAGGTGTACTTTCCAACTCTGCCCAAATCCTTGAGCAGTGGCAGCAGTCTGCAGCTGATCACATCCGCCCGAGTCGCGAATAGGAGCTTCCCGAACAATAGCATGAGGAACCGCCTCAGGATGCGATCTCCCTCTGGTCCCGCCTCTGCCGCCACGTGGGGGCGCACCTGGTCAATCACTCTGCCCAGATGCTCCTATGGTAGCTCTCCCATGGCTATGGCTGATCCTCTCAGTCCTAGGCTCCCCTGTAGTACTGATCTCGAGAGCTGGAATGACGTCTGCCCCGGTCTGATCAAATCCAGCCCCAGCAGCTCCTGGGCCATCTCCCGGTAGTTCCTGTAAGTCCATCCTGTCACTGCGGCTCCGTGGACTCGCAGCCCGGCAATACTCGCCATGTCTTCCAGCGTGGGGATCATGTGACCCCACGGGAAGATGAACGCCCTGCTAATCGGATCCCATCTCTCGTGCAGCGCGTACAGCAGTGGCGTGTCCATCCTGGTCACCTCGATGCTCAGCACCTCGGCGAATCCCATCCTAGCCAGTTTCTCTCTCTGGTAATCAGGCAGTGCCTGGTACACCGCCCGGATCTGAAGCCAAGATATCCTTGTCCGTCTCTTTCCCTGCATTCATTTAGAGCATGAGTCAGTCAAATGCATCATAAAATTATTGCATAGCATTTATAAAATGAAAACAAAACAAAAATTGAATAATTAAAGACCTAAAAAATAGTTTTGGTCTCTGGCGCATGTAACGGCCCTGGGATGGGGCGTCACATGGCTCTAACGCACCAAGGGTGGCGCGTTAGGCTTGTGACGGTCCCTGGAAGGACCGTCACATTCTCTGCTAGAGGGCATTATCCCCTTTGCATTCTGTTGGCTTATCACCTTGGCCAAAAGGCCTACATATGATCCTAATGGGTTTGTAGACCCATCTTCTACCCCCCATTCCCACATGCATCCACATAAGAAACTATAAAAATTAAAAATGGAAAATTTAGGGCGAAGGCCTACCTCATGGTCTTGGCCCCTCTTCCTCTTTTTCTCCTGTTCCTTGGGTTCTCCCTCGTCCAGGGGAGCTTCTCCTTGGTCTTCCTCGGCCATTGGAGCCTCTTCTTCAACCCTTGGAGGTCTCCTCCTCGGTTCTTCTTCCTCGGGCCGGTGTGCTACTTCTCGCTCAATCTGGCGGTAAAGGTGGCGTATCACCTTCCTCTTCCATCTCTCCCTCTTTTTCGGCGGCTGTGGGGCCTCGTCGCCGGCCATCCTTCTTGGGCGGAAGATGGTGGTCGCCGGTGGCTCTCAATTGGGGTTTCTTCTGGGCGTTTGATGGATTGAATGTGACGAATGAATGAGGCCGTGGGCCGTTCGGTTTGTTTTTTTTTGAACGCTCATAAAATGTGACGGTCTGTCGTCTGACCGTTACATTATCTGACGTGTACTCTTTGAACCGTTACATTGATTTGAACTATTTCATTGGAGAATGTGAACCGCCTAAATTATAACGGCCCAGGGCTGGTCCGTTACTTTATGTAACGCCCTCTCAGTAGACCGTTACAAACTTGCAAGTTTCTTGATGAATGAAATGGTCTATTTGATGCATGAATGGTCATATTTTCTACTATGAGGTTCGTTATTGATGCTTCTCACTCATACAAATGGTTATGCCTTGATTCATGCTCATATTGTTATTGGCTAACCTCTTTTTCCATGAGATGAAGTTATGAACAACATCATGCTTTGCCATTCGTCAGGCAGGTAAGTCAGGTATTGTATCTCGTTCCCTTATCCCTTAGTGCATTACTATATGTTATCTATGATATATTATCTCAAGAACCGGCTGGTCATTCGTGTGTTCCAGGATCTGATGTTCCCCTTAAACAAAAATGATGATGATCTAAGTTCACATATTTAATCGTTGGATAGGCCGTTAGGTTAGAAAAATTTGGGGACGATGGTTCTGTCTTGCACGCCGTGGTTGCAGATGGTGTCCGGACCCTGATTTCTCCGGTCTAACAATATTATTCTCGAGTATCTTATTATTTTATCTTTCTTTGCATTTCATTTTAAAAATTTCTTTTTCTTTAGCCCAGCATGCATCATCCGCATATTTGAGCATTCATGATCTTCATCTGTTCAAGGTGTCTCAATGATGGTGAATAGATGTGTTCTTGATCTCGAATAAGGAGAATTATTCCACTCTGAATTAGAAGGTTTCCTTCGATCTTTCGCTTGATTTAATTGACTGAAGGTTCCTGTCTGGAGTTTAGTCAGTTCCCTTTCCTTTCCGTTGCCTCCGGCGGCTAGCCGTGTTTCCTTTCCTTAGTTGTTAATTCCTCCAGACTTGCATCCTTTGGTTGGCTATTTCTTTGTGATCAGTTCGAAGTTTTCCAGAAAGTTCCTATCGCTTGTTGGTAAAGAACGGGTGTCGTTTACCTTAACGCCCACTTTTTCGCTTCACTCCACTTCACTTCCGCTTTATCTCCATGTTCCATTTCGCTTTCACTTCACCTGCGCTCATTCCCCTGCAAAGAGGACGTTAAGGAGGGGCATCTGTTGACACCCGTTTTATGACTAATAAGTTGGGTCATCTCCTTGTTTATCTATATGATGCTCCGAGTTGTTCACTCCTCATTGAGTCTCCTTCATCAGTTTGAAGCCTATTTCTTGGGTCTTCTCCTTGGTTGGAGTATGGTTCCTTGTGGCCTTTCATTGACGGAAGCTTAGCAAAACCTTCGTTCTCATTTTCAATCCTCATTGTTACTAACGGTCCTCACTTGGGGTGTTACTTCCATATAACGCATCATCCTATGGCCGTTAAATCTTGAAGAGTCCTAAAGTTTGAGGCCTTTGTTCTAAATCTTATCCTCTTGCTTATCCATTGAATATGACGGTCTGTCGTGCAGCCCTTATTTCTTCCAATGCGTCCAGCCTTGGCCGTTACTTTCCTTCGAGAGTCCAACTTGTTTGATCTTCTTCCTGTTGATCTTATCTCTTTTGAGATAAGGTTGAATGTAACGGATGGGCCCTGACGCGTTATGTTCAAGTAGCGGTCTGTCGTGTAGCTGTTATTTCCAACAGAGAGTCCTGACAGTTCAGGCCTTTTCTCTGCTACTCCGTGGTCAAGATAAGAGTTTGAATTATTGATTTCTCTTCCAAATCTGATCCTCAGAACCTTCTGTTTGATTCTATGGACTCTTGGTGATATTATCTTCAAGGATTTGCTAAGAGTTATCCCCTTATCTTGCTGGATTATCCTCTACTCGACCGGAGAGTTTGAGGGTCTATAAATAGAACCCTTGACTTCATGGCCCGAGGGAGGAAAATCTGGAGTTTGCGTCGAAGTGCTGCCGCTTTCTGGAGCTACATCCAATCAAGGAGAATTGTCTTTCACGTTCATCTACTTCGCGGTGAAGGGAGTATTCGTTCCTTTGAGTTTCCAAGTTCATCATTACATATTGTGTTCTTCCTCATCTCCCTTTCATCAAAAGCATTGTCCCTCTCCTTTCTCCACATTTTTCACTGGTTTTCATCATTCTAAACATCTTCCCAATCTTTTAAAATGCCCAGAGGGGTTAAAAAACCAAAACCTTCCCGGTATTTCCCTTTCCTTTTGATGATATTGTGTTTATTGAAGAATTGATGCTATATTGTTGAAAGGGCTAATTTGGGTTGTTTTGTTCTTGTTTTCCACGTTCTTGGCAGGTTTACAGGTTCATTAAAACGAGGCCCGAGTCTTCTAGCCGACTGGAAGAGTTGGAGTTAAAAGGATTCACTTTGCTACTACAGGTATTCTGACGGTCTTGTGCAGACGCGTCAGGCTCTTCTAGCGGTCTATTGAGTGACCATTGCTTGAAAGTGACGCACGGGGTCTTGGCCGTTACTTTCAGTTGACCTGCAGGCTTCTCTGGTTTTCTCTCTCCCGTGGGCGGGTGCTTCATCCACCTATTTCCAAGGTATTTTCAGGTCTTTGGCTTATTTTTACTTTGGTGGCGATCACGTTCTTTCTTAGTACTGGGCATTAGCTTTCTCTCTCGCATCTCACATCTCTTATTTCCTTGCTTGTTCCACCCTTGCGGTGTGTTTTTATTTACTCCTTGCTCCATACCCCGACGTGTGTTTTTCTTTATTTGCTTAGTTTAGTTTGATTGAGATAGCATGCCCATGCTAGAGCTTACTTTGGTTGCCTAGGTTCATGATTCATATGTTCATAGGTTGATTGAAATCTTTGATATTTGCTTGTCATCTTATCACATGATAAAAAAACCCCAAAAGAAGATAGGCAAACAAATCAACACCTATGAGTTGAGTCATTCCTCTTACCATCATTTGTTGATGTCTCGAGTTGTCCATTACTCATTGGGCTATTTTCAGTCACGCTTTTGGGCTTACTTTATGGGTATCTCCCTCCCTGGAAAGGTTTGCTCTCGGATTCGGGCTTAATGGGCCTCGATTTCGCTTGGTTTTGGGTTAAGTAGGCTCATTTATCCCATTTTATCAATTTCAAACGTCCAAGTTTTATGCGGTCTGTCGAGCGACCGTTCCACCACTGAGCGGATCTCCCAGGGCCGTGTATACCTGTCAGTGCGAAACTTTGGGGGAGTGCTTTCTCCCTCTTTCCAAGGTACGTCTTACCACCCGGTACCCGTGTCTTGGTGGCGATCACGATCACACACTTCACCATCCTTTCTTTCTTGTCATCATTTTGTTTGTCTTTACATTTCTGATTTAGAAAAGGCAAGGTAAGAAGAAAGAACGGTGGGAAAACATGTCAACAGTATATTCATGTGTGATAGAGTAATACACCTTCTCTCCTGGTTTGTACTTATATTAAGCTTAGTGAATTTCTCCAGCAATTTCCTCTCATGGATCATGCAATTGGCTAATAATGCTCTCGGCTTATGACTAAGGGCATCACCTACAGGATTACCCTTTCCAGGATAGTACTGTATTGTGAAGTTGAAGTCCTTGAGATACTCTAGCCAACGCCTTTGTCTCATATTTAATTCCTTTTGAGAAAAGAGATACTTGAGACTCTTGTGATCGGAGTACATGATGAACTGTTCTCCATAGAGATAGTGTCTCCAGATCTTCAAGGCAAATACTACCGCGGCCAACTCTAAGTCGTGCACCGGGTAGTTTTCTTCATGTTTCTTCAACTGTCGGGATGAGTACGCAATGACTCTCCCTTGTTGCATCAACACACATCCAAGGCCAATGCCAGATGCATCAGTATATATCTCGAATTTCCCCCCTTCAGTTGGTAATGCTAATACCGGGGTGGTAGTGAGATGATCCTTCAAGGCTTGAAAGCTCTTCTCGCAATCTTCGTCCCACTTGTAAGGAATCTCCTTACGGGTCAACCTAGTAAGAGGAACGGTGATCTTGGAGAAGTCCTTGATGAATCGCCTGTAATAGCCTGCTAGGCCTAAGAAGCTTCGGATCTTGGTAGCATTAGTTGGCCTTACCCAACTTTTCACAGCCTCGACTTTTGACGGGTCGACAGAAATCCCATCCTTTGAGATCACATGTCCTAAGAAGGACACTTCTTCAAGCCAAAAGTCACACTTGCTAAGCTTGGCATAGAGTTGATTGCTCTTCAATATTTGTAATGCCATCCTTAAGTTTTCTTCATGATCTTCCTCGGTCTTGAAATATATTAATATGTCATCAATGAAGACCACTATAAATTGATCCAGATGAGGCCTGAAGATGCTATTCATCAACTGCATAAAGGCTGCAGGGGCATTCGTTAGTCCAAAAGGCATAACAACAAATTCGTAGTGCCCATACCTGCTCCGAAATGCGGTCTTATGAATGTCCTCATCCTTGATCCTCAATTGGTGATATCCCTACCGGAGATCAATCTTGGAGAAATACTTGGATCCAGAGATCTGATCAAATAACTCATCGATTCTCGGCAGTAGATACTTGTTCTTGATAGTGATATGGTTCAACTATCGATAGTCGATGCAGAGTCTTATCAATCCATCCTTCTTCTTTATGAATAATATAGGTGCTCCCCACGGGGAAGTGCTTGGCCTGATAAATCCTTTCTTCAAGAGCACCATCAATTGTTCTTTCAATTCCTTGAGCTCGGTTGGGGACATCCTATAAGGTGCCTTCGAAACTGGACCCGCACCAGGGACAAGGTCGATGGTGAAGGCCACCTCTCATTGTGGGGGTAATCTAGGCAAATCCTCCGGAAATACATCGGGAAACTCCCGAACTACTCGGATGTCTTCTATATTAGATTCCTTAGTCTCCTTTATGGTGACAAAAGCAAGGAAGGATACACACCCTTTCCTTATTAGCTTACTAGCTCGGAAAGCTGAGATAATGGGTGACTTATTCCGACTCTTAGGGTTGATGTAGACAAGTTCCGGGAACTCCGCAAAAGTCACCTTGGCGTTCTGACAATCTACAACTGCCTTGTATGTAGACAGCTAGTCGGTTCCTAGTATGGCATCATAATCCTTCATGTCTAAGCATATTAAGTTGGCAGGCAGATTTCTCCCTTTCACCATAACTTCACAATTCAAATAGTGGTGTGTGATTTTGGATTCGTTTCCGAGAGGGGTTGAAATAACTAAGTCTATCCATTCCGGTTCCATAGGTAATGGATCAGAAAACCTCTTGGAAACAAAAGAATGTGATGCGCCGGTATCAAACAAGACGGCTGCAGACTTGGAACAAAATTTTAATGTACCTTCCACCAGTCTGCCTTCCTCTTGTTCTGTCTCCTGAAGAGCTTGGAGACGTGCTTGCTTCTTCACTGGGTGCTTTTCGTCTCCGGCTTGATCATTGAGCAACGGATAATCGAGAATCCGATGATCACGGCTCCCGCAACGGAGACATGCTCCCAGCCTCCTCCAGCACTCCTCGGCCCTATGGCCGGCCTAGTCACAGTGTTTGCACACCTCTTTGGAAGGTGCGGCAGTAATGGAGAAGGGTTTGTTATTTTCTTGGGTTTCTTCTCTTGGGAAGAATCTCCTCCATTGCCTAGCCTCTTCTTGTTAAAGGTTGGCTTGAAGGTGTTGGAACTCGTAACTTGCTCCTTCTTGTCTCTCCCACGGATGCGATCTGATAGCTCCGTGGCATCCTCCAATAACTGGACTCTTCGCACCATCTCCGAAAAGACTTGCACGTCCATCGGTGCCAATTGGGTTATGTAATGCGGCCTGAGCCCATTAAGAAACCTTCTAGCCTTCATTTTCTTGTACTAAATGCGGCGCATACCTAGACAAACGGGAGAACTGGGCCTCATACTCGGCCACAGATAATGTCCTTTGCTTCAAGGTGGCGAACTCCGCAGCCTTCTTCTCCTAGACTCGGTCTGAAAAATACTTATTGTTGAAGTAGTTAATGAATTCGTCCCACGTGACATTCTCCTGAGGCAGTGTAGCCTCTACCGATTCCCACCAGAATCGGGCATCTCGTTCTAACTGAAAAGTTGCCAGTAAGACCTTCTCTTCGTCAGTGCACTGCATGACACGGAAGATCCATTCAATTTCTCTAACCCAATGCTCGGCATCGCCAGGATCGGTCGAGCCTATGAACTTCGGTGGGTTCATGTTACGGAAACTGCGGTGGAGATCTCCTGCTCCCCGGTTTGCTCCGTCATGCACTACTTGTTGTAGCGCCTAAGTAAGACCCTTGACAGTGCGTTGCATCTCACGCCACTGGGCACGTTTAGCAGCCATGGTCCTACAAGATATTAATAACTATATTAGTATATGATTTTACCAAGAGTTTAATTCCCTAAGTTAACTTAACCCATGGTTCTACCCAATCTCACGGGGTACAGGATAAACCTATCCTTGGACTTGGTTTCCTAGGAATTGAATATCCTAGGCTCTGATACCACAAAAATTGTCACGCCCCGAGCGCGGAAGGAACCCAGTATGCGTGACGAGTTATATCATTCATGTCAATCAGAGCATAAGTGTATTCGACACATAGACAGGGCGTGCAAATTACAAAGATAAACCAAATCCTTTATTCATAATAACTATTAAGGAAAAATCCATTACATAACCTCAAATAAGTATTAAGGACACTCTTGACTCAATAATAAGAAAATTACAACGATTGACTCGAGAAAGTAGAAAAGATGCGACTGGATATACGCTTCAAGAGTCGGGTGGCACTAAGCTCTTCACTCATGGTCGTTCCCTTCCGAGTGATCCTCGTCATCGGAATTATCTGAAAAATATGGGAAACACTAGGATGAGCGAACGCTCAGTAGGAATTATATCTCAAGTACAAGCATTGTTTTAAGTAATTACATGTTACATGAATGCAAGAACAACTATGCATGTACGGGTGAAAACGACAGGAGAGAGATAGTATATCAAGAGATATAGATTTGAACTAGCAAGATTACAAATGTTCAAGAGATCTTATCAAGATAGTCAAGCATGTCATTATCAAGTCATGATACTAGAATTGGCTATCCTTATGTCAAGCAAGTAAAATACCATTTCCGGGTCACGCAAGCCATGTCATGTCAAGTCAAGTTAAGTACGAGTACGAGTTGTGGAATGTCAATCTAGCAAGTCAAGCACTTCGGTGCAATGCCACACCGTGATCAATATAGCTCCCATGGACACAAGTACTTTCGGGTGCTCCTCCCAGGACCAGATCGGGTCATATATGCGCAAGCATTGAATCATGTATAATTTAAACATCCACTAAAATTATAGCCAGTATAGAGTTCCAAAGGATAAATCATTGTAGGATGATACGATAGATTTCACGAGTTCAAGGGTTGAACTTTGAACAAGAATGACACAGTTAAATCTTCACAAAAATCGAGACATAGCATAAAATTGGGTAAATAGCACCCACTCAGTCGCCACCAATTACAGAAATAGCGCCCACATGCGTGGTCGCTAATTCTTGTGAATAGTATAGGCTCGATGAAATAGCGCTATTTTACGCGCGCGGGGAGTCACTTGTGTTTTGTCCTCGCGACAGGGGCGTATACTCGCCATCCTCGATTAATTCAAGAAAATAAGCCGGTGCCAACAAGCACCTAGGCTCTGGTCGCTATATCAGGAAATAACGCCCATGTACAGGTCGCTAATTCCTTTTGGCACCCATGTCCATGTCACCAATTACTGACAGAACGGACTTCTTACAAGAGGCTAGATAAGCGCTCTATGAGGGCTAGAAAATCACGTTTCCTTAGAGTGACGTGACAAAACATGGTGTTATGGGTTTTTGGGATACAACCTACTAGGCGGCCGTGAGAGAATCTAAGGCTTCGCGTAGACTTACGGAGGTCTCTATGATGAAATCACCCGTCCGAAGGAAGGAATATCCCGCGGAGGGTTCAATCATCACCAAGAATTAGGGGCTGTAACGGAAAACAACGTGAAATGTGGGACTGCACCTATGGACTGAGATATAGTGCCATAAACCCGCGGCATGGGTCAGAAAACTGATGAAACCGTGAAACAGGAAAACGGTGACTCTATAAAAGTCGTCATTTACATAAATAACGACCTTGCAAGTGGTCGTTCATTCAAGATTTATATCAGAATTTTCCAAAATAATAATTGAATTAACGACAGTCTATAAAGGCGTGCATTATGATAATTTCCACTAATTAATATTCATAATTTTTAAATAGCGACAGTGTGCCGTGACGTTCTTTCTGTAAATAACGCCCTGACCTAGGTCGCGAATCAATAATTTTTCATATTTTCTATATTTACGGGTTATTCATAGGTTATTCTCTAATTAGCACCCGTGAATGGGGGCGTTCATTAAAATGGCGACCTGAAGATGGTCGCTCATTCTTTGTCAAATGTTACACACCGGGTAGGTACAATCATAGACACATGATTTTTGGAGTATGTCTAAACAGGAAACTAGAGACATGTACATGTCGAGCAAAGTATGCAGATTCCATAAACGTGATCATGCATGAATTTTATCATCTGGTTTCATATCTATTTAATTTTTAAGCATGCGTATTTATTAAATATCTAACAAATTAGCGACAACGTGTAAGGTCGCACATTCAAATAGCGCCCAAGACAGGGTCGCTATTTACTGTATTATGGTGAAAACCTACGATACAGAAACTGAAAACATGAAATCATGTATTACTATTCTATATGCATGCATCTAATAGATTTAGCTTCAAACTTGAGAACACTTACCTTTGTTTGATGATTTGGACGACGGACAGAGATTAAGAAGATAAACAATAGCAAATCTGCAGCAGCAGCTTCAGCAGCTCGTTGGTTACGGCAGAAGGGTAACAACAAGAAGAAATATATATATATATATATATATATATATATATATATATATCAGGAACAACAACAACGGTCGTGAGCGACCGCAGAAAAGGTAGAAGCAGCAGCTAACGAACCATGGCAGGCTCCTTCTTCAAGCGTGATAGCAAGGATGCTTGCAGCCGAAGAAGGGAAAAGAAGCCAACTGCAGCAACAACCGCAGCTGCTTGTGTTTAGAAGAATAGCAGGGAAAGAAGACGACAGTAGCGGCAGTAACCGGTACTTATTCAAGAGGGATCTTATTTATAGCCCTTGGAGTTGTAGAGTCCTATTGGGAACAAGTTCCCACGTAAAGAATCCTATTGAGTTACAAATTTCCTTGTTAATCCCTTCTTTACTATATCTCCAGCCGCCACATGCAAAAACCCTAAAGCCTTGTTCGAATGTGAGGATGGGTCAATTTCTCTCTCTCTCTCTCTCTCTCTCTCTCTCTCTCTCTCTCTCTCTCTATATATATATATATATATATATATATATATATATATATATATATATATATATATATATATCCTCTATTTCCTTTGGACGTATGGAAAGCTATGGGCCTTTCTTTTGCCATTCTAAGCCCATATGTTTAATTAAAGCTTTTATATGTATATATAGGTTGAGTTTAGGCCCAGTAGTGGTTGGTTAAGGAATTTTGTATATTTTGGGCTTAAATCATTGACTTAGTTATTTTGAAGTTTGGAAATTTTATTTCTAGAATTTATACGGGGTGCTACAGACGATGCTTAGATAGGAAAGGGATCTACCCTTGACCATCAAACAAGGGATGAAGTGCTAGGAACATATCCAGAATCTCCTTATCTTGAAAGTCCACACTTCGCGGAGGGAGGATCTTCTGCGTGAATGCTGGTTCCGGAGCTTTAGGATTCCTGGATGATGGAGGCACCATTGAATTAAGTCGCTGGAGATTGCAGGAGAAAACTGGAGGACTCTTATATGTGATAGGAGAGAGGGGTAGAGGCCAAAGAGATGACAGCTGTGAGGTTGAGAAGAGCTTAGGGATTTTGACAACCATCCGACTGGAAGAGGATTTTGGGGAGTGAGAGAGGGGTGGACGACGAATGGGTTTTCAAAACCCTTGTCGACTAGAAAGGGGGTTTTAAGATGGAACAAGTCAACCAGTCCATTGACCGTTGTTGACCGGTCAGGCTTAACACTAGTTCGGCTGACCTGGGATGACATTAGGTCGACAGACCTTAGCAGACAGAACTTGAACATACCTATTCCTTGGTTCAGTCAACATAAGATGGTGAGATTCGAGATCCTATCGACTGAGAATCAATTCTGAATGAACTATTTTTTTTTAATTTTAAATCTGTGTACTGAGTATGCAACCACATGACACGTCGGCTACATGGGTGTTGTTCGCGTATTCTCGATGCAACGCGGCAGTCCACGTCAAGAGAAATAATGACGTCGACCTAGACTTCAAAAATACAAATGGCTAATTCCCCGATTTACCCTTGCCACCATGTTTCAGGCTTTACAGACATCAACAAACTACCAAAAGGTGGTTCATCTCCCCTTCATCGTGCTCAGCATCTCGTGTTCCTCGCGGTGCTATCGTTTCCCTTACAAGCCATATGCGAGGTCTTGGTCATTTGCTGTGTGATCACCCTCATTTACGAGCTCTTCGTCATCACTGACAGCCATGGAGTCGAAGGAGACACCAGTGAAACGCTTCGTGCACTGTAAACGGGATGTCCCACCTGCATCTGAGGAAACTAGGATTTCTACGGCTGAATAACAAACAATTGAGGAACTGAGGGTTTCTAAAGCCTCCACTTCAGGATGAGAAGTTAAAGGTAGTGTGGTTCTATATCTCCCTTACATAGCTATTTTTGTTCCTTATCGACCTATTTGTCACCATTAGATAGGTCTTTTGTCACCCTTCTTCATTTCTCTTCCTCAGATACCTATCACATTTAGATAGGTAGTTGTACCATTTTCCACCTATTTGTCACCCTTGTTTATACAATTGTTGTCCTTGATTTTACCACAGTCGCCCTAGCCCTTTATTTCACTCTTATCTACCTATTTATTATTCTTAAAGATCTATTTGTCACCTTTAAATCCCTATTTGTTACCGTTGTTGAATCATCTGTAACCCTTGTAGTGTTGTTACACTGTCCCATTATTTGTCACACTTATACAACTATTCCTTAAGAATTTATTTGTCACCCTCAACGATCTATTTGTCACCCTTAAACCCCTATGTGTTACCCTTATTAAAAAGATTATCACCCTCTAACTTGTCACTGTTATCCATCTATTTTTCACTCATATCTACATATTTGTCACCCTTAAAGCCCTATGTGTTATTCTTGTTGAAACGTTTGTCACCCTCTAAGTTGTCACCATTTCGGATCTATTTTTCACTCTTATCGACCTATTTGTCACCCTTATCTACGTATTTGTCACCTGTATCTACGTATTTGTCACCCTTAACGATCTATTTGTCACATTTTAAGTTCTATTTGATATAGTTCTTAAAATTTTAAATATGTAATAAAATTTATATAATATATTAATTAAAATAATATAAAATCATAATATTAATGTTAAATAAAATAATATATTAATTAAAATAATATTAATAAATAAAAAAGAAAGTATTTAAAATATTTAAAATTAATATAATATAAAATCAAAAAAATGATAATAATAAACATAATTAATTAATTAAAGTAATATTAATAAGAATTATTATCTATATAAAATCATATTAATTAATATATCAATTAAAATAATATATTAATTAATATATCAATTAAAATAGATTTATATAATATATTAATTTAAGATTATATAATATATTAATTAAAATATAATAAAATCATAAATTTAAAGTTAAATAAAATAATATATTAATTAAAATAATATAAATAAATTAAAAATAAAGTTATAAAAATAATTATAAATTTTAAAATTAATATAATATAAAATCATTAAAATGATATCAATTAAAATAAATAAATAATTATAGTAATGTGAATGAAAAGTATTAATTAGATAAATTAATAGTAATTAATATATATGAAAATTTAAATACTATATTAATTAAATTAGATTGAATTAAATTTAATTAAAAAATAGTAATAAAAAATAAAATAATAAATAAATTAATAAATAAGGGGACAATAGTACTATTGTAAATTTTGTCACCATTTAGCATTGTTAGCCTGTCCTTTTATGTTACGCCCCAAGCGCGGAAGGAACCCGAGAGTGCGCGACGAGTTTATATCAATCATGTCAATCAGAGCACGAGATAATTCGACACATAAGACAGAGTGCGTTAAATAAGATAATACCAAGTCCAATTTATTCATTAATAACTCCAACACTTTAGTACATAATTCTTTATAAGAAAGTGTACTTTAATGACACTCTAGACTCAATAAAGAGAAAATTACAATAATAGACTCGAGAAAATGTAAAAGACTAGATGTAGATATCTTGGACATCCGGGTATAGCTCTACGCTCAGCCCTCGTGGTCATCCCCGTCCGATTGAGTCTCGCTATCAGAATTACCTTAAAAATAGGGGAAAACACTAGGTGGGCGAACGCTCAGTAGGGATTACATCTCAAGAACAAGCTTGCTTTAAGTAAATTACATGTTACATGAAATGCAAGTATATCTAACCATGAATGTAAAATAATGTTGAGAGTGAATAACAAGAACTTTCAAGGACGAACTAGTATGTTTCAAGCTAAATCATGTAAAGTTATCAAGGATTTCAAGCATGTAATATTAAGTCATGTCATGAGAATTGGCTATTCAAGCAAGTAAATACCCATTCTGGGCCACGCAAGTCACGTCATGTAAATATCATGTCAAGTCAAGCACGAGATTGTGGGATGTCATAATCTAGAAAGTCATGCACTCCGATGTAATGCCACACTGTGGTCAATATAGCTCCCATGGGTACAAGTACTTTCGGGTGCTCCTCCTAGGACCTGACCGAGCCCCATTAATGCCAGGCATTGAGTCATGTAAATATCTCGACATCCACTATAGTTTATAGCCAATAAATTTCAAAGGAATAAGCCCTTGTTGGATTAATAAGGTAGACTTGTGGAACAGAGAGTTCAAGGGCAGAACTTTGATTAAAGATGACATGGTAATAAAGCACATAAAAACCAACACATTCATGAAACTGGGTAATTGGTGTCCACTCAGACCGCCGTCAATTACAAAATATGCGTCCACTGCGGTGGTCGCCAATTCTATGAACAGTATAGGCACGAAGAAATAGCGTCCACTAGGACAGTCGCTATTTCAGTTTTGGCGTCCACTGGCCTGGCCGCCAATTCCAGGCAGTGACAGACTCCCACATAACACCACAAACATCGCTCCGTGATGGCTAGTGTGTCATGTTTCTTCAGAGTGACATGACAATCAGAGGTTCCAGGGTTTTGAGGGTACAACCTGCTCGGCTACCTTGAGAGAATTCAAGGCTAGCTAGGGAGGCTTACAGAGGCCTTAGAGAAAGAAATTTCAGTTCGGCGGAAGGAATATCCGGTGGAGGGTTTTTCAATCTCCAAGAAATAGGGTGTCAACGTGAAACAGCCTAAAACATGGACTCTATCTTTGGACTTGAGATAGAAGTGCCATAAGACCCGCGGTATGGGCCAAAAACTCGATAAAACTGTGAGATGTAAGAAATCGCGTCCATTCAAACAGAAGCTATATCATGAATTAGCATCTGCTTAGAAAGTCGCCAATCAATATTTTACTATGTTTTAATAACATTACAATAAATTGGCATCTATCTGAAGAGGCGCGAAATCAATAATTTATAGAATTTTAATAATTTTTACAACAATTACCGTCCCTGTGAGAGGGCGTCATATCTTTAAATAGCCTCCATATGATGGATGCCAATTAATAATTTTCTAGATTGTTTCAATTTTTAACAAATTAACAGGAATCCGCGTCTCTGTATAGAGGCGCTATTTCAAGAATGAACGTATGTTCACACAGACGCCAAATCTTCGATGTATACATGTTACAAAGCATCAGGCAGATACGTAGCTAGACACAAAACACTGTTCATTTCTTTTAATTTAACCTGAACAGTAGCATAATGATGTTTATGAGGACTTTCAAGAAACTAGAGACATGGTAATGTAGAGAAAAATATGAACGGTAGCATAATGATGTTTATGAGGACTTTCAGGAAACTAGAGACATGGTAATGTTTATGAGGACTTTCAGAAGACGTTGATGCAGCAGCCTAAAGGATGATTCTGCATCGAACGGGCTTGTATTTGTAGAGTTTAGTACTCCTGCTTCCTAATCGGAATTGAATTTCCTACGTAGAATCCTAGTGGATTTAAAACTTCCCATGCTAATCCTTCCCTTGCCATATCCACAGCCGCTTCCTTGTTAGACTTAAACCCTAATATGCATGCTTCATCGAATCGTGATAAGGGTTAATAACCCCTTTTCATAATGGTAATTATTTATATACGCTTAAGGCCTTTTCTTATAAGGCCCATTAACTATTGGGCTATTAACGTGGGGTTTCTACCTATAGTATTGGCTAAGGTCCTTTTGAGTTGGGCTATGTAACACCCCAGTTAATTAATAAGGATAAAAAAAATTAAAAATATGAAATATGTATTGAAATAAAATATGGGAAAAAGAAATATATGAAAAACGTGTCGTGAATTAAGTTTTACATTTAATCTTAAAAGAATAATTAAAAATGAATAAAAAGAAAAGGAAAATAAGTTTTTCAAAAATGAATGAATAATTGAATTTCAACCCGACGAAGAGTGAGGCAGATATATTAAAATAAAGGACATTATTTATTTTATAAATGGCCAGATTATATAAAAAGGTATAATTATTTTTCCTACCATGACCATAAAAGAAATTTTATATTCCAAGATGCAATCAAATTTTTTTATGATAATCTGAATTTAATATATAAACTAAATTAATTGAATTTCGTCGTACGATAAAGTTTCGATCAATTTATAAAAATATAGAAAAATTATATTCTTATAGGGAACGAAATGTTTAACAATATTGTCAACTGGACTGACTTCTAATAAAAATTTAATTAGGCCAAATTAAAGAAGTTTTAGCAAAATTCGTTGTTCTTAATGGTTCAACCTAATTCGATCCAATTCGAGCTCAAATCTAGACCAATCAAGCCCAAACCAACCCCAATCGCTAGGCCCATCCTTGAAGCCCATTTCCCCTCTTGAATCCAACGAAAACCCTAACCCTAGCCGCCAAATTTCGAAGGATAACCCATGGACTCGGTCAATCGCGAGTTCCGCGCAGCAGACTCTTCTAGTCGATCTCCTTGATCCTTCACGCCTCTTCCTTCGACCCCACCTCTATAAATCAATGCCTAATACTCCCACAAACCCTATTTGGCTACTGCAGCTGCCAAGGTGAGCGATCGAGGGCGTGGGACGGCGAAGAACATCGAGGGTTCGCGTTAGGGTTTGGCTCGTCGTCTTCCTTTCGATCCAATTAAGGTAGGTTTCTCTCATGACAAACTTTAATTAAAGCATGCTAGCTTGATCATCTTCGTGTCCCCTTCATTTTGATGTCAAAAGCCCCAATTTTAGTTTAGTATAGCGATCGTATTTCAGTTTTGAACCGAGGCATGTCAAGTTAGGGCACCGCCCATGTTAGTTACACTTACATCGATATGATGTTAGGATTGGCAGGTTAAAATTCTAATTAAACATGGCTATCATGTTCAAATTTTGTTATCTTTCTATTGACACCGATTTGCCCAATTTTGGTTCACTATACTGCACGAATTTTGAGATACAAGTAAGGTATGTCGGGACTCGCCGGAGACCAGGGCGGGGACCTGGTAGCGGCCCTTCCAGTGACCGCCACTTGGCTTAGCGGTCGCCCGACAGACTGTTTGGGTTCTGTTAAGGGCTACGCTGGGCTTAGCGGCCGCCCGACAGACCGCCGCTGGTCCTAGCGGCCGCCCGATAGACCGCAAGGCTCCTGTTTTACATTTTGCTCTAGCGGGCGTAAGTTGAGCGCTAACCAAGGTAGAGCGGCCTTCCCCTTGACCGTCTTATGCTTTTGGCGGTCCTCTTAGCGACCGTTTCTATTCCTGTTTTAGTGAAAATGTTGATCATTTTTGGCGTGTTATGTTCTGTCATTCCTTGTTTAACAGCATGATATTAGGGTTAATTACGTTGTATAAACGCACGAATAACTAGGGCTCATGGAACATTTGATCTAAGTCTAATTCTCTTCCTTATATTTATTCTTTCATGATTATCATTCAATTGTTATAAAAGGATTGGAAAGAGAGTAGAATAACATGATTGGTTAATTAAATAGTTCACAAATTTTATTTCTACTATGTATGGTTTAGAGCTTGCTGGAAGGTCGTGCCACTCCGGTGGTGTTGACTGGACCGATTACTCTTGTTTTTCGCATTTCACACCTTAATTCTTGTGGTAGTCGGAACTCTCCGCTGGATATTCCTTCCGTCGGACTAGGACCGATATCACGAGGCCTCCGTAAGCCCCCGTGAGCCTGGGATTCTCACTAGGACGCCGGGCAGGTTGTACCCTAAAGCCTGAACCCTACCGACTCGATCAAAAATTGTGATTTTGGGCAACCGGAGTTCTGCCCGACTCTGTCCAAGATGCGGCCATAGCTGGACCGCTACTACATGAAGTGGCCAAGCCCATGACCGCATTCCCCCTTCATGTCAGGTTTGTGAACCGGGTTTTGTCTAGTCACCTAGCCCGTTCTAGGTCGACTCAACTCTGTCTAGGTCGATCCTAAGTTACCCCAAGTGACATGGTCTGGTAGACTGAACTCTGTTTCAGTCAAAGTTGGACCTAGGTCTACTAGGAGATCTTAGAAGTCAACTGAATCTCGTCCAGACCTGTGACCGTGTGGCAGTTTCACCTGGACTATTTTCATTCAATTGCGGTCTCCCATGGACCGTTTTCCTCCTGTTGCGGTCTCAGTCTGACCGTATACTCGCCAGTTTTTCAGCATCGCTATTTTTCATAGTTTTCTTGCGTGTTTAACCCTTATAGCCTCTCTAGGCTATTATACCTTGAGATTGTGACCTTTAATGGATCTACATCGTAATTCGTTTCCTTGAAAGTCATTCCCTATAATGACTTATACGTATATTCTTTCTCGCTAAGAGCTTATTCTTTGAAATCCTTCAAGAAATCCAATTTCCGGCATGTATCGCTTGCTACATAGCTTGACCTTGGAACTCTTGGCCATTAAATATTGTGGATGTCTAGATTTTGTGGGATCTATGATCCAAGTAAATCAATGCCAAGGTAATCATTTTAAGGGCCCAGTCTAGTCCTGGGAGGAGCACCTGAAGTGTACTTGTGCTCCGGGGAGGTGTAATGACTAGGTGTGGCATTTGGCACCGAGTATTATCTAGCGTGTTGAGTCTAAGACATTCCACATCCTCGTGAAACTTGCTATACATGCCCGAAAGCGTGAAGTACTTGCTTGCGTGACTTGACTCGACTTGACTTGACTTGATATATGGCCATTCACATGAAGTTCTTGTTACTTGATCTTGATATCTTGACTTGAAATATCTTAACTCCTGTATCATGTCAGTTATCTTGTGATCATGCTATTTACTTAGTCTGTTTTATTTGTATTTTTATGCATATTCCTGAAATGGTTAATTACTTAAATTTTACCTGACGATAGAGTGTAATTCCTACTGAGCTTCTCGCTCTCTCCCTACTTTAACATTTTTCAGGTAACTCGGTAGATGGAACGCTCGAAATTGGGAACGGGCCAGCGTGATCGAGTGAACCTGGAGCCTTAGAGACCGGAGTCTTCTTTTTCCTATTTCTTGAGTCTAGTTAGTATCGCGAGTCGTGTATTTTTACCTTTTTATTGTTCCCTTTTATTAAAATCAATTATTGTAATTTGAGTCAAATTGTAATTTACATTCTCAAATATCAATAAAAATTATATTTTTGTCAAATTGTGGCCTTCATATGTCTTTGCTATTATTTTCATCTATTGTTTATTTACTCCGATTAACATGACTATTTCGCTGTCACGTTCCGAGCAACGCTTCCTCCTGCTATCGGTTCGGGGCGTGACAGGCTCTATTCTTTTGGAGGACTTATTGGGTAGTACTAGGCTTGTTATTGGGCCTTTAGTATAGTTTATAGTTTTGGGTGTTATTATTTTAAGTCTATTTCCATTCTTTTGTCTATTATACATACATATATATATATGTACTTTTATTTGGGGTGCTACACCCTCCCCCACTTAAAAGAATTTGGTCCTCAAATTCAATTGTATATAAACTTGGAAGGTCCAGAATACTTACAATTAGAATAACTCGGGGAATCTCCTTCGCATAGACTCTTCGGTTTCCCACATGGCTTCGTGTTTGAAGTTTTTGTTCCATTGAACCTTCACCATGAGAATAGTCTTGTTCTACAGTACACGAACTTTATGATCAAGGATCTTTAATGGCTTTTGTTCTTATGTGACATCCTTTTATAACACCAGGTTGTCGTGTTCTATGACATGGAACGGATCGTGAACATACTTCTTGAGCATGGAGACATGAAATACATTGTGGACTTCAGATAATTGTGGTGGCAAGGCGATCCAGTAGACAACCTCGCCAACTCTTTCTAGAATTTTAAAGGGACCGATATATCTCGGTGTAAGTTTACCTTTGACACCAAATCTTTGAATGCCTCGTCCCAGGGAAACCTTAAGGAATACATGGTCTCCTACTTAGAACTCGAGGTCTCTTCTTCTAGTATCGACATAGACCTTTTGTCTAGATTGAGCCGTCTGAAGTCTTTCTCTAATGATCCGAGCCTTCTCGGTTGTATCTCTTACCATCTCTAGGCCTAGAAGTTATCTTTCACCAACTTCATCCCTGCATAGCAGTGAGCGACAACTCCTTCCATATAGTGTCTCAAATGGTGCCATTTGAATGCTTGCATGATAGCTATTATTGTAGGCAAATTCCTCTAGAGGTTGATGATCATGCCAACTCCCACCAAATCAATAACGCAGGCCCTAAGCATATCTTCCACGACTTGATTTGTTCGTTCCGTCTGACCATCTGTCTGGGGATGAAATGCAGTGCTGAAGTTGAGTCTCGTTCCCAAGGAGTGTTGTAGACCCTTCCAGAAGTGTGATGTGAAGCGAGGGTCTCGGTCAGACACGATTGAGCCAAGAACTCCATGTAACCTGACAATATCTTTGATATACAAGGCTGCTAGCACATCAACCATCCATTTACTCTTGATGGGCAGAAAATGTGTAGACTTGGTCAACCGATCTATAATCACCCATATCCCGTCATGTCCACCCTTGGTTTTAGGCAAACCATGATGAAATCCATCCCTATGTTCTCCCACTTCCACTTAGGAATGTCTAGGGGATGCAATTTACCTGCGGGCTTTTGATGTTCTGCCTTGATCCTTTGACAAGTAAGGCAGCGAGAGACAAATTCCGCTACCTCCCTCTTCATGTTGGTCCACCAAAAATTTCTCTTCAAGTCTTTGTACATCTTGGTGGCACCAGGGTGAATAGTATGTGTTGATGGGTGTGCTTCTTCTACGATCTTATTCTTTAACTCTGGGCAATCCGGAGCACAAGTTGTAATATCCTGGATTCTTCGGATCTTTATCGGAGAGCTATCGGATCACTTTTGTGGGTCCTGATACGTGTTTTACGATCCACATGGATTTTTCTCTTGTATAACTTGCGGAACCCTGTGGAGAGTTGACCGTTGAGTTCTGCTACTCAAAGACGCTACAGGTGCATTGTGCTCGTTCCGAGGATCGCAAAGACTTTTTTTCATATTTTCTAAATTTATAGATTTTTGTGCCGGATATCAGATTTTACAGAAATTACAAAATTTCCTAATTTCTTTTATTCTTTTAACCCTCTCTCTCCTTCCTATATCCTCACCGCCATTCACTCTCTCCCTCTCCGTTCTCTCTCCCCTCTTCTCCTCTCTCCGCGGGGCGTGCGATTGTGGCGAGGTGGGTGAGGCAGGAGCGCCGTGGAATTGTTGTGGAGCGTGCTGGTGTGAGGAATGGAGCGTGGCGTTGGCGCGATCCCTCGGTGGATTCAAAGCCGACGTGACGTGGTTCGTGTGACGTTTTCGGTGTGGTTTAGTCGTTTCGACGCGCAAGAACTTCGGTGGAGGTAGGGAGACGGATACCCTACTTCTTTTCTGCGTTCCCTCACGATCTTGAGCCGAACCGTGTGTGAACGAGCGAGTTTTCCAGCTTTAGGGTGAAAGCATGCTTCGGGGGGGGGGGGTGAGACGAGTTCGCCTTTCCCGGCGACGGTTTCTTGCCTAGTTAGTTCCATTTGAACCCTGGGCATGTTATCATTTTGTTCCCGCTAGTTTGTTGCAATCGGTTGTCATTTGGGGCCGGTATGAGCTCGGGAACCCACGTGACTCATTTTGGGTCGATTCGTTAGAATCACCTATTTCTTGTTATTTTGACGTGGTTTGGATCCCTTCCGGACTATGGAAGGTTTATATTGCCATTAGGGTTGGTTCCCCTTCGTTTTAGGGCGATTGGGGCATGAAAATGATCGGTTTTGAGCTTCCCTACGATTTACTCACCGTATGGGAGTGGCGGTCCTAACAGGAACCGCTACTAGGGTGAAGCGGCCCAATGGGGACCGCTACCAAGCTCCATTAATAGTGTATAGGTCGGTTTGGCTAAACGGTCACGCGATTGACCGCAAAGCCTTTGCTGGCGGCCCTTAGAGGACTGCAAAGCTTGGCATAGCGGCCTGAGGAGGACCGCTAAGCTCTGTGCAGCGGCCCAGGTAGGACCGCTGGTTCTTGATGAGCGGCCCTTTGGTGACTGCTATTGGCTAAGTCAGTTCGTTGGGTAACGGCCCAACGACTGACCGTTTTATGAAGTTGGGCGGCCCATGTGAGACCCCCACTTATGATTTTATGTCAGTTTGGGCTAGCGGTCTAGCTCCGACCGCCTGGGTGTCCTTGGCGGCCTTAGGACGACCGCTAGGCTCTGTGAAATGGTTCTTGGTGGACCGTTTTTGTTGGTTTTGTTGAGTACGGACTGAATAGATCTAGAGGGGGGGTGAATAGATCTAGCCCCTTTTTTCAATTTATAAACCAAAGATCGACCAGACCTTAAGCAAACGATGGGTTGCAAAGATAAAACTGATAACTACAGCGACAGCAAGCAATACGAAGAGCACACACCACAAGCAAAACCACAAGACAGGATTTTTAGGTGGTTCAGTCTCTTCCCGAGACTTACATCCACCCCTCGCTCAACTTGAGCAAGGCTTCACTAAATGAGAAATCCTGATCTCAACCAATACACCGCTGATACACAGCTTCTTCCCGCTGACACACAGCTTGTACCCGCTGCCTCACAGCTTGACACTAGTTGTAAAGATGAGTAGAAGAAAATGTAACAAGGCTGAACATAGACTTTTGTAGCAGAGTAATTAAAGAGTTCAGCTTGGGACTCAATCACATAGATAACAAGGCAAGACTCCCTGTAGGACTTCCAGCAGGATGCCTTCAGCTGCCTTGCTGCTGGAACTTGCAACGCCTTGAGCCAGGTCTTCTTTCTGCAGCACCGAAGAGCACTTCTGTCTTCTGCAGCTTTTTGATTGTAGGAGAGCCACTCTTCCTTTTCTGGTTAGAGAAGCTTCTGATGCTTATCTTCCTTAGCTTCTTCTCTATATTCCCATATTCAGTTCTCTGTTCTCTTCTCCTTTTTGCACCAGTTCTTATCAAGCCCGGAGTTGTTTCCCGCGCCAGTGCAAACCTGTTCGATTACTCGCTAAAAAACAGGGAGAAGATTAAGTAAAATCTAAAAGAGGTTTGACCGGTTCTTAGCACGATTCTCTCCTTGAATCCCGTGAGGAATCTTATCCTCTGAACAGCCCAACAACCTGCAACAGCAACCTGCAAGTTTCAAGGAATCGAAACTGAATTCGGTTGGATTTCGGTTCTAGACGCTGAACCGCTTGTGGTCGACAACGACCCTGTCTCTGGTCGACAATGAGCGATGTCCAGACGGCTGGTTCTTCAGGCTGATGCTCGTATCCCTCATTGTTGACAATAGCCCTGTCGCTGGTCGACAAGGAGCAATGTCCAGATGACGGGCAGTTCTATCTGATGCTCAGTCTGTTCCGTGGTCGACAACGAGCAGGGCTCTGGTCGACAACCAGAGTGCGTACAGAGGAGAAATGACTTGAGCTGTGCTTGGTTGGATTCGTTGGTCGACAATGACCACTTCTCTGGTCGACAAGCAACCTTTGACATTTCTTCTGATTTGCTGATTTCACTTATACTTCATTAGACCTGAAATTACTTGAACTATCAGAAGTGACTTGAATTATCATTTTTACATTGAATTAGTCAAACATATCTTTTGTTCATCATCAACTTGCCATGAGTTCATTACTTTATATTGAAGGACCAATCAAATGACTTGCACGTGTTATGAAGATAGTAGATTGTTGATTAGTCAAACATATCCTTTGTCATCATCAAAACTAAGGGATGCACAACATTCTCCCCCTTTTTGATGATGACAACCATGAGTCATTGTGATAATCAGGAGATTATTTCAACCAGAAAATGCATTTGATATGCCATTCAGAAACTATCATAACATGTATCATTATCACAGATTTCAGCCAAAAAAATTCATTTGATATGCCTTTCAAAAGTATCATAACATGAGTTACATGAATGACTCAAAAACAAAGGCAAGGACACCTAGACACACACTGACACACAAAGACTCTCTCTCCCCCTTTGTCAACAGCAAAAAGAGGAGTATCCAGACATTCACTCCGAGGAGGACGAAGAAGTCTCGGGCTTCACATTCTCTGCCATCCGATCCAGCTTGTCAACTATGTGGGCATAAGAAAGCCTTAGCTCCTGGATCTCGGAGATAGTAGCATGGTGATTCTGTTTAATCTGCTGGTTGGTGAACTCAATGCGTGTACCCATCTCTGCTGACACTTCAGCTAATGTGGCAACCAGTCTGTTAAACTGAGAGCTAGCATGTTCTGAGTGTTCCTGTTGCTTGATAAATCTGGTCTCCATCTGCTGCTCTAGTCTTTGGACTTTCAGCTCCAAGCGCCCGGTTGCAGCATTCATACTTTCTTGAAAGGATTGGAATTGAGGTGTGAGTGCGGTCAGCTGAGATGCTATCTGGAGAAGCACTCCGTGGGACTCAGTGTTGAAGGTGGAAGGAGGTGGTGGAGCAGAAGTAGACGGAGCGAAGGTAAAGGGAACATGGGTAGGTGGAACAGACGTAGATGGAACATGAGGGGCTGCAGTGCCTGGTTGCCATGGCACAATAGCCAGTGAAGGTGGAGGATGGGTAGCAGTGGTGGTAAAAGTGGGAGTGTGAGTGGGAATCACCACAGGTGGAGGGGTTACAGCAGGGCTAACATGAATTGGTGTCTGTGGTGGAGAAGAGGGAGGCAATGGTGCTGTGGATTTACCCTTGGATGGTAGGGTGCGCTGGACTTGATCTCCTATCTTCTTATAGCCCAAAAATGTGGTCACGTAATGGAACGAATATACGTGCCGTTTGGGAATGACAACGCGCGGAGCGTGAGGAATGGGTATAGTTGCTGCTTCCAAAATGGCAGTGATGTGGGCAGCATATGGAAGAGAATTCAGGGGATAATGCAAGAGGGTTTTGAAAGTGTTCTGCATGAGCTTGGGAAGGCAGATTGGTTGGCGTGTGATGAGGCCATGGAGAAGAAATAGGTGAAGTCTACTGACATGTTCCCTGGCGCCTCCTCGTGGTTGGATGATGGTGGTTAGAAGGTGATGGAGCAATCGATGAAGAGGAGGAAAAGTGTTGGCATTGAGGGATTTTGGGAGGACCTCAGGGACTGGTTGGCCGGTGACCACGGCATAAGCTGCTTTGAAGTCAAAATCCTCAGGATTGAAGGCAGTACCATGCCGGGAAATGTGCAGCACCTTGTGGAGTAGCTTGAAGTCGAGGCTGACGACGACACCCTGAACTACTGTATAGACCTTGTCATCCACGACTTGTAGGTTGTGGTAGAACTCTTGCACAAGCTGTGGGGAATACATGGTATGTGCAGAGACAAACTCTGTCCAGCCTTGGGCGTCCAAAACTTCCAGCAGCTCCGGGAACATCTCCATCAGCTTCTGATCGGAGAAATCTACTATTCTTGGTGGCAGGATGGTCCGGGGCTTCAGTGAACCAGATACTGGATGGACGATGGGCATATCTGAAGTTGCTGTCGCATCCGTTGTCGACCGTCGAGTGGTCGATGGCTGACCCTGCGTGGTCTTCTGCTTGGAGTGCTTGGACGGCGGCAACGCTTCGGCAGGAGCCTGATCCCTTGCTCGCTTGGAGGACCTCTGAGCACGCGACGGATTCATGGTGGAAGGTAGCGAGAGAGTGTGTGGAGGCGAGAGAGAGGGATGCACAAGGGGTCGAAAGGGGACTGGAGGCGGAGGACGACCGTGAATGGTGAAAACGGCGAGGGTGAGAAGATTGGGGACCCAGTCGGTTCAATTTATAGGGCAGGATATCAGAGAGTAGGACCGGGGTCTTAAAACCTAGGGTAGTGGAACCAACGCGATGTGGAAAACGAGAGGACAGGAATAAATCAGCCGAAATAAAATTGGGGGTTTTATTAAAGTGTACACCCTTTCCTTAATAAAGCATTTATTTAACCCATCCACTCATAGCAAAGACCACCTTGTAAACAAGTAGAGTGGGCCTTGTGGTTCATTGAATTTGAAGGTATTGCACCAATAAACTTGCGCCCCATATCTAATTTTCCTCCATATGACTTCTCAAACTTATAATAGAATTCATGATGCTGTTTTACTAACTGTGCGAGCTGAATAGTGTTTTCAGTTTGTCTTTGCATGTCATGCCTTTGGTCAACCATGTTCCTCTGTCATTTTGGATAATTTTGAGTTTTGCCTTTTGAAGTATTTTGAAAGCTGTGGTCAGGTTTATCACATGCTTTTCTACACGAGGAGACACGCTTTTTACACGCCAGAAACCTCGGCTACTTAGCATGTCTAACCATTCCACTTTTAACTGGGACACACCTTTTATCCGTGAGGATATACGTTTATCAGACGCCAATATCCCCAGTTACTCAGTATGCCCAATCTCAATAAGTTTTGAGAGCAGCAGAGATAGATTGATTCTTCATGACACACATGCCTCTCACTTATTTTTCATCCAATTTTTCTCTAAAATGGGAGGCAGTAGTTTCTCAGAATCCAATCCATTGCTCTACCATGAAGACATAGTTATGGCGTATTCCACATGCATTCATGCTATATTATTGGATTTGTATTAACTGTTCAGTATTAGCACAGGTAGAGAAACCGACTCACTACTAAAAATCATAAGTCTTCAAAATCATGTGACAGAATCATAGTTATGGCTTGACTTTATTGAAGTAGTACAGTCCAAATCCTCATTACTACACTCAACCGCTACTCTTATTGATTACGTTGGTGATTTTATTGGAAGATATGGTTAGGTTATTCAATGTTTTATCAAGGAATGAGTTTACACTTTTTCTCCCCCTCAATTTGAGAATCCATGCTGAAATAAACAATTATGTTGGCCAGGAGAAGATAGAAAGACACAAGGAATGGAAAGTATGGATGATGATGATTGAGTGAAGACGGATCAGTGTCCAATTTAGTTTAATCAAATCAGAAGATTTCCTACCTTCCATTGTCGACCATGGAGCTGTCTCTGGTCGACATCTGCGCAGTCACAGAGCCTGCCTGATATTGACATCTGCTTGCTGACAAGTCTTTTGTCGACTATGGGACTGCCTATGGTCGACACCTGCAGAATCACAGAACCAAACAGTCTCTTGTCCTGATGTCTTGGTCGACCAATGCCTTGTCTTGGGTCGACCACCAGAGCTAACCAGTAGCAGTACCAGGAGCTTGCAGGCTTGCTTCAGTAATCAGTTGAACTCCCAACCATACCAGTAGCAGACACTTAACTGACACAACTACTTGCAGGAATGACAGAAAGCCATAAACAGAACATATCAATATTTCAAGAATTTTCAGATGATATTCTGCATAAACCCAACTCCCTTCTTAAAGTGGAAAATCTGTCATTGTTAAGGGGTTTAGTGAAGATATCTGCCAATTGTTTTTCAGTTTCTACAAATTGAAGCATGAAATTACCTTTGGATACCTCATCTCTTAGAAAATGATGGCGGATCTCAATGTGTTTTATCCTAGAGTGTTGAATGGGGTTTTTAGACAAGTTAATAGCACTAGTGTTGTCACATAAAATGGGTGCACAGCCAAGATCTACATTGTAGTCTTGGAGTTGATGTTTTATCCACATAACCTGTGTACCACAACTCCCTACTGCGACATACTCAGCCTCAGCAGTGGAGAGTGCCACAGAGTGTTGCTTCTTAGAAGCCCATGATATTAAACATCCACCTAAGAATTGACAATATCCACTAGTACTCTTCCTATCAATTTTGCAACCAGCATAATCAGCATCCGAATATGAGATCAGATCTAGTTTGCAATAGGTAGGATACCACAAACCCAATTCTTGGGTGCCGGCTAGGTACCGAAAGATGCGCTTGACAGCTCCTAAATGTGATTCTCTAGGACTAGACTGATATCTAGCACACATGCATACACTGAACTGAATATCTGGCCTTGATGCAGTTAAGTATAGTAGGGATCCGATCATACCTCTGTATTTCTTGGCATCTACCATGTTACCTTTTATATCTGCTTCCAAGGTTGCACTTGTACCCATGGGTGACTCGATTGGCTTGCAGCTTTCCATGCCAAATTTCTTCAACATTTCTTTTATGTACTTGGATTGATTTATAAAATATCCTTCTCTGCATTGTGAGATCTGCAATCCAAGAAAGAATTGTAACTCACCCATTAGGCTCATTTCAAACTCATTAGTCATTAAATTTGCAAATTCAGTACACAAAGAGGTTTCAGTAGATCCAAACACAATATCATCCACATAGATTTGTACAATCAGTATATGCTTACCTTGGGTCTTGGAAAATAATGTTTGATCAATTTTACCTCTTGAGTATCCCTTTTTAGTGAGGAAGGAGCTCAACCTTTCATACCAAGCCCGAGGAGCCTGCTTTAATCCATACAAGGCTTTGTGCAATTTGAAAACATGATTAGTAAGTTCATCATTTTCAAAACTAGGGGGTTGTTCCACATAGACCTCTTCTTTTATAATGCCATTTAGAAAAGCACTTTTTACATCCATTTGTTGTAATTTGATTCCATGAGATGCTGCAAAGGCTAACAATATCCTGATGGCTTCTAATCTAGCAACTGGAGCATATGATTCTTCAAAATCAACCCCAAATTCCTGGTTGTACCCTTTAGCCACAAGCCGAGCCTTGTTTCTCATTACAACCCCTTCTTCATTCAACTTGTTTTTATATACCCATTTGGTTCCAATTACAGGGTGAGATGTAGGTCTAGGGACAAGGCTCCACACCTGATTTCTTTCAAATTGATTTAGTTCTTCATGCATAGCATTTATCCATGATTCATCTTTTAAGGCTTCCTCTACAGATTTGGGCTCTATTTGGGACACAAGAGCAAGTTGATCCAGTTCATTTATGGCCTTAATTTGAGATCTAGTCTTCCTAGGATCATGTATTCCACCAATAATGTTATCTAAGGGATGATCTCTAAGAAGTCTCAAGTTTTCAAGATTGTTACCTGAGATGATCTCTCCTTCGGTCTGATCATTAGAATTACCTTGGTTTGTTTCTTGATCTTGTGCTTCTTCATTCTCCTTCGGTTCTTCTTTGTCTTTCAGAAATTCTCCATCTTCTTCCTCCTTGCTGACCTGTTCATTTTTAATAAGATCATTGACTTCATCAAATGAGATATGAGGGGATTCTTCAACAATTTGATCTTTGGTGTTAAAAACCCTATAGGCTCTTGATCGGTCAGAATAGCCCAAGAATATTCCTGAGTCACTCTTTGGTTCAAACTTGTCCAACACTCTTTTATCGTTGTTATGAATGAAACATCTTGCACCAAAGATTCTAAAATGAGCTAGAGATGGTTTCTTACCTTTGAGCATTTCATATGGAGTTTTTGCACTAAATGGTCTTACCATTGCCCGGTTTACAATGTAGCATGCTGTGTTGACAGCCTCAGCCCAAAACTTCCTTGGAAGATTAGCTTCAACCAACATGGTTCTAGCCATCTCGACAAGAGTGCGGTTCCTTCTCTCTACAACTCCATTTTGCTCCGGTGTCCTTGGTGAGGAGAATCTGTGGGTTATGCCCTTGTTTCTGCAGAATACATCAAAATCAGAATTTTCAAACTCCCCCCCATGGTCAGATATGATTGTACACACTTTGGACTTACCATCCTGCTTCATTCTTTTGTAAAATTCCTGAAATTCATGAAAGGCATCACTTTTATGTGATAAGAACATTACCCATGTAAATCTGGAAAAATCATCCACTAGAACATAACCATATTTCTTACCACTCAGACTGGCAATTCTGGTTGGGCCAAAGAGGTCCATGTGTACAAGTTCTAGGGGTCTAGATGACTGACTTTCAGTTCTACCTTTGAATGATTTTCTTGTTTGCTTTCCTTGGGTGCATGCTTTACATACTTTGACATTTTGAGCAAACGAAATTTCAGGCAAACCAAGAACCATTTTATTTTTCACAAGTTTGTGCAGCACCCTATAGCTAACATGCCCTAGCCTTCGGTGCCACAACCAGGTTAAGTCCTCCTTCTTGGCGGTTAGGCACAAGTTGGAGTGGGTTGGATCATCCAAGTCTATCATGTAGACATTGTTCACTCTCTTGCCCATAAACTTGGTTGCATCTGAATTTGGTTCAACAATCTTGCAGATCTTGGAGTCGAATATCACTTTATGGCCTTTGTCGCACAGTTGACTAATGCTCAATAAATTGTATTCCAGTCCATCCACCAGCAATACATTTTCAATACAGTTTGAAGGTTCCTTACCTATCTTACCTATCCCAATGATCTTTCCTTTGTTATTTCCCCCAAACGTCACATATCCTCCATCCTTTGAGCTCAGCTGGGAGAACTTGGTCTTATCTCCCGTCATGTGTCTTGAGCAACCACTATCTAAGTACCACTTGTTGTGCATGGCTGCCAGACATTCCTGCATGATAAATTACACATAAACTTTTGGACCCCAATGGTACCCGGGTCCAAGATAGCTTGTGAAATCATGAAAGTGCTGTAATAACATTTTGGGAACCCACATTTTGTTAGAACAATTTATTTTTTCATTTCTTAACTTGTTCAGGTTGTGTTCCTTTTGATTTAATGTTCCTCTATTTTGAGTCCATTTTCTTAAATTCCAATTGCCATTCTGTTTCAGCTGAGAGAAGTTGTGGTTTCTGTTTGTGTGTCTGGTCGACATCTGGTATGTCTGTGGTCGACCAGGGTTTCTCCAGAAGCCAGCACCTGTTCTGGCAGATCCTCTGGTCGACATAGGAGGAGTCTGTTGTCGACCAGTGGGTGAAGGTTTTTTACTAATGAATCTATATTCAAAATAATTCCATTCGGAATCTTTTGCTCTATCAAAGCGTCGGACTTCTTTTTCTTTTTTTTTCTATTTTAATTTAAAAAAAAGTTTATTTATATTTTATAAAAAAAGTTTATAATTTAGATAATTCCAATTTAGAATATATAAATTAATTAAATTCAAATTATTTCTTTGGCCCAATTATCGATGGAAGAAAAAAATCTGTTGATAAATGAATCCCAATTTGTTAACATTACTTATAAGTTCCTGTAAATTTTATTCCTAAATATTTGTTTCCAGACACCTTGTTTTACAGGTTTGGGTTTATTAACATGATTTAATGCTCTGTTTGTCTGGTTACTTCTGTGAATTTGAACTTCTCGTCTGATATGGCTGTTATTTTTAAGTTGATGTAGATTGACCATTTTCCCTTTAGAATTCCTCTCTTCCAAGGTGACATTAGTCTATTTAGAGGAACTTTCAGCTATGTCCTTTTGTTTGTTTTGATATAAGTTTATTAAGGGGCCTTTTCCTTTAGAGTCAGCTGTTTTATTTAAAGTTTTTACTTGGAATTCCTTTTTAGCCGTTGGGTTGTACCCTAACCCCTCTTTCTGAAAATTTACTTTTATTCCCAACACAGCGTTCAAGTTTTCTTCACCCTTAGTCATTTTTTTCCAATGTTTCCTGTTTGCTTTTCAGTTCACTTTGGATTCTTTCTATTTCTTTCAGAAGTTGACTGTTTTCTTCCTTGAGTGAGTTGTTTCTTTCTTGAGTTAGCTTAGTTTCCTGTTCATATTCTTGAGTCTTTAGTTTTAACTCATCAATTGTGTTTTTTAGTATCTCATTTTCTTCTAATAGCTCTTTGACATTTTCTTCATCTGTCTTGTGTTGATTCAGCTTATTTTGCAAGGTGGTGATTTCCAATTCTAGTTTAGTTCTGTTAGCAATTAAGTTGCTGTCATCATTGAGCTGATTAACTTTCTTCTTCAACCTTTTATTTTCCTTTCTTGTTGTTTCATATGTATCAAGTAAGTCTGAATAGGCTTCTTCCCAATCTGAGCTAGAAAAGTCTTGAAACTGGGAGGTTACCTCAAGGTCGTTGCTGTCTCCTTTGGCCATTAAACATGTGTTTCCTTCTTCTTCTTTGGAGGTTGTTTCCTCTTCGCTGCTTTCCTCCTCCTCGCTCCATGTGCTTATCATTGCCTTTGGTCTCTGGCCTTTCCACTTGAAGCTTGATTTCTTAGGAGCCTCTGGACATTCAGCCTTCATGTGTCCTGGTTTCCTGCAGTTGTAGCAAACAAGCTTGTTAGATGAAGCTTTGTTTTTGTCATATTTAAACTGGGATGATTTCCTTACCGTGCCCTTAGGATTTTTAAATCCTTTACCTTCCTTCCGCAGGAACCTTCTGAACTTTCTTGTTAGCATGGCTAGCTCGCCAGTTTCCTCACCTGTGCTAGATGAGTTATCAGTGTCAGATAATTCAGAGGTGCCTATTTTAGTCTTCAGGGCGAGCTGCTTCTTTTTCTTGCCCTCGTCTTCCTTTCCTTTTAGATTGACTTCATAGGCCATTAGGGAATCTACTAGTTCATCCACAGTCATAGTAGTGAGGTTCTTTGAGTCCTCAATGGCTGTGGCCTTGGTATGCCACATAGGAGTGAGGGACCTTAATATTTTTCTCACTACCTCTTGCTCCTTGTAGGTTTTCCCTAGACTCTTTAAGCTATTTGTTAGTTGCACTAGTCTAGCATACATATCAGAAATGTTTTCATCAGTTTTCATTCTAAACATTTCATATTCTGAGACTAACATATTTGCTTTTGACTCCCTTACCTCTGACGTACCTTCATAGATGATTCCGAGTCGATCCCACATCTCCTTGGCTGTTGCACATTGTGAGACTCTTGAGAACTCCGTGGGATGAAGTGCGCATTGCATTACGTTCATAGCTCCCCAGTTGATGGTTGATTTTCTGACCTGTTCTCTGGTCCAGGTATCCTCGTCTTCGGGCAGCTCATAGGGTCCGCGGCTCACTACTCTCCACATCTCATGATCTTGTGCTCTCAAGAACACCTGCATACGATTTTTCCAGTATGAGTAATCATTTCCATCAAAGTATGGTGGTCTAGTCACTGAGTGTCCCTCAGCCATTAGACTTCTAGAGCTCAGTCCGCTAGGTCTCTCCTGGTTGTTAGACCACATTTTCGGAGAGTCTAGCTCTGATACCACGTGTTGGGTACGGACTGAATAGATCTAGAGGGGGGGTGAATAGATCTAGCCCCTTTTTAAAATTTATAAACCAAAGATCGACCAGACCTTAAGCAAACGATGGGTTGCAAAGATAAAACTGATAACTACAGCGACAGCAAGCAATACGAAGAGCACACACCACAAGCAAAACCACAAGACAGGATTTTTAGGTGGTTCAGTCTCTTCCCGAGACTTACATCCACCCCTCGCTCAACTTGAGCAAGGCTTCACTAAATGAGAAATCCTGATCTCAACCAATACACCGCTGATACACAGCTTCTTCCCGCTGACACACAGCTTGTACCCGCTGCCTCACAGCTTGACACTAGTTGTAAAGATGAGTAGAAGAAAATGTAACAAGGCTGAACATAGACTTTTGTAGCAGAGTAATTAAAGAGTTCAGCTTGGGACTCAATCACATAGATAACAAGGCAAGACTCCATGTAGGACTTCCAGCAGGATGCCTTCAGCTGCCTTGCTGCTGGAACTTGCAACGCCTTGAGCCAGGTCTTCTTTCTGCAGCACCGAAGAGCACTTCTGTCTTCTGTAGCTTTTTGATTGTAGGAGAGCCACTCTTCCTTTTCTGGTTAGAGAAGCTTCTGATGCTTATCTTCCTTAGCTTCTTCTCTATATTCCCATATTCAGTTCTCTGTTCTCTTCTCCTTTTTGCACCAGTTCTTATCAAGCCCGGAGTTGTTTCCCGCGCCAGTGCAAACCTGTTCGATTACTCGCTAAAAAACAGGGAGAAGATTAAGTAAAATCTAAAAGAGGTTTGACCGGTTCTTAGCATGATTCTCTCCTTGAATCCCGTGCGGAATCTTATCCTCTGAACAGCCCAACAACCTGCAACAGCAACCTGCAGGTTTCAAGGAACCGAAACTGAATTCGGTTGGATTTCGGTTCTGGACGCTGAACCGCTTGTGGTCGACAATGACCCTGTCTCTGGTCGACAATGAGCGATGTCCAGACGACTGGTTCTTCAGGCTGATGCTCGTATCCCTCATTGTTGACAATAGCCCTGTCGCTGGTCGACAAGGAGCAATGTCCAGATGACGGGCAGTTCTATCTGATGCTCAGTCTGTTCCGTGGTAGACAACGAGCAGGGCTCTGGTCGACAACCAGAGTGCGTACAGAGGAGAAATGACTTGAGCTGTGCTTGGTTGGATTCGTTGGTCGACAATGACCACTTCTCTGGTCGACAAGCAACCTTTGACATTTCTTCTGATTTGCTGATTTCACTTATACTTCATTAGACCTGAAATTACTTGAACTATCAGAAGTGACTTGAATTATCATTTTTACATTGAATTAGTCAAACATATCTTTTGTTCATCATCAACTTGCCATGAGTTCATTACTTTATATTGAAGGATCAATCAAATGACTTGCACGTGTTATGAAGATAGTAGATTGTTGATTAGTCAAACATATCCTTTGTCATCATCAAAACTAAGGGATGCACAACAGGTTTGACCGGTTGAGTCGGTTTAACTATTTTGGGGTGGACTGAGTGTAGCGGTCAGGCTATGACTGCCAAGCTCGTTCCTGCAGCCCTAAGGATACCGCCTTGTGTAAGAAACGGCCGCAGGTAGACCGCAAACCCTTAAGCTTCTCGAGGATTTCTTCTCTAGAGTCTTCTGAGTGTAGCGGCCATGCCCTGACAGCCACACTCAGGGGCGGCTATTGGTTGACCACCTTTGGCATGGTGCGGCCTTGGTGTGGCCGCCTTTGCTTGTGCTCTATCTTGAAGGTAGCGGCCCTTGGATGACCGCCAGGTTGGTTTAGCGGCCATGGTGAGACCGCCACCTACCTAGAGTGTGGTTTGATTTCCGATTGATGTGGCTTTGACCCCTTGGTTAGCCCACTGTTCCGTGGATGTCTTGGATGTCCTATGAGGGCTGTGACTGTGTTATAGGGTGTCTGAGAGGGCCATTGTACCGAGTAGCGTTTTGGATTATTCGAGGGTCATTATGATTTCTGGTCAACCCGGTGTGACCCAGTAGTTGACATGTGACCTCATGAATGTATCGTCTATCTTATGTGTATTGAGACTATGGTTTTGGACACCTTGAGGTATCCCGTTACCTCGGTTCACGTGTCCAGGTGTTTTGAGGGTCTTGGTGATCCCTCATGTCTTCGTGATTCGTGCCACGCGGATGTGTGGATCCGACTGTCTGGTGTCGTTTCCTGTATAAGTGTTTGACCGTGATTTGGCTTAAGGACTAGGCTGATTAGCGGCGTGTTATCACTTTTGTGCGATGATCTTGACCCCGAGTCGTGAGACTCAAGGATCGTTATGTCAGCAGGTCTAGTTGTCTGTCCTGAGTATGGTGATAGTCTTGTGTGCTACCTTGTGCTTGTGCTTCGTAGTACGTGCGACAGTGTGTGCTTAGCCTGTCTGTACTTCAGCACTGATGTCTTGGAGTCCTTGTGTTTAGTGAGCCTCCACTAGTCGTAGCCTGACGACACTTTCCTGTGTGTCGGCCCACCGAGGAGTGATGGCGGGGCAATTCCCGACAGATGATTTTTAGTCTAGTTTACGTGGGCCCCCTTACTTTGCGGTAGCGTCCTACTGGGGGGAAAATTGGCTAGAGGCCTGGCTCAAGGCATTGGACTTGTGTGTGTACACGTGGTTAGGGGCATTTGGATGAGCGCCGACGGGCGTGACCCTGACTAGTCACTCGTTACTGTTGCTCCTTGTACTTGGTTCTGTGAGTGTCTCAGCTACCGCCGTTCCAGGCGTGTGGGAGATACTTGTGGTGTAGTGTAAGACGTCAGTGGACGTATCTGGCTGTTCTTCTAGTGAGGAGGTACTTCTATCACATGACGCATGACTCTCATACTTCATGACTTTTCCATGTAGTCTGTTCTTGGCTTCACCCGAAGTCAGTGTAGCATGCACGATGATCTAGTTGTGTATGCGTTAGTGTTTCTTGACTGTGTAGGTCTTTTGTAGGGCTTTTGCCTGTTTTGGTAGGCCTTCGCTATGGAGCTAGTGCTTTGTCCATGGATCGGACACGCCCGACTTTGTGAGATCGGGGTTCGCCTTTCTGTTACTGTTTGGAGTAGCTTAGAGAGCCGAGGTTCGTTCGGCAGCTGTGTTTCTATTCGGTACTGCTTTACTCTTTCCTTTAGCTATTCTTACTCCTACTTTTACAGCTTTACTGATGTAGTTTAGCACTGCTGTCACTTCTGCTCCTGCTTTACTATTTAGCGCCGTTGTTTTACGTGTTACTGCGTTGTTTCTAGTGGGGATCTGCGAGACCCCTATTGAGCCAGTGACACGAGGCTCACCCCTACTTTTTAGGTGTGGTCATCCTTCTTCCTCGTGGTTCATGGCGCAGTACGTCTGTTCGTAGTTGCTAGCATTGCCTATGTCGGGCTTCCCCCGACTTGAGGGTACGTTTCCCTTTCTGTTGGACTGTACTTATCTTTCTTTGGACTAGACTCTGTTAGTTTAGTTTGTTGTAGAAAATGTAATTTTATTTCTGCTACTTTAGCAATCCTGATCATTGAAATTTAATTGTTTACTGTTATATCTGGAAGTTCAATGTACTCTCACACACCTTTCTATCCCTTCGGATTTTTTCCGCTCTTGGGAGGCCTCGTAGGTTCCAAGTGGTATCGGGTTTACCCGATATCCGGAGTCTGCGTCGCCACACAAGTTCTTTCATGAAATAATATCCTTCCATCTGATGATATCTTGAAGTCGGGTTGCTCATTCAGCTTGCCTTTTATTTCTACTAGCACCGGGTCATCATCTTGTAGCACCTTAATATCAGAGAGTAGATCCGGATGCAAACTCATGTGTGACATATTAATACACCCTTTTCCCCCATCTATATTTATGTTCAGCTTGGAAAATTGTTCTAACATTCTCCACTCTTGAATCATGCAGCTAACTAATAACGCTCTTGGCTTCCGACTAAGGGCATCAGCTATGAAATTACCCTTTCCTGGATGATATTATATGGTGAAGTCGAAATCCTTGAGATACTCTAGCCAGCGCATTTGTCTCATATTCAATTCTTTTTGAGAAAATAAATACTTATGACTTTTGTGATCGGAGTACACGGTGAATTGTTCTCCATAGAGATAGTGTCTCCAGATCTTCAAGACAAACACCACCGCGGCCAGCTCTAGGTCGTTAATCGGGTAGTTCTCCTCATGCTTCTTCAATTGCTGGGAAGAGTAGGCAATAACCTTCCCTTGTTGCATTAATACACATCCGAGGCCAAAACCAGATGCATCATTATATACCTCGGATTTCTCTCCTTCGATGGGCAATGCTAAGATAGGGGCAGTAGTTAGACGGTCCTTTAAGGTTTGAAAACTCTCTTCGTAATCTTCAGACCATACATACGGATTCTCCTTTCGCGTCAGCTTGGTAAGAGGATAGCAATATATCTTGGATAAGTCCTTTATAAAACACCGGTAATAACTAGCCAGCCCCAAGAAGCTACGGATCTTGGTAGCATTGGTAGGTCTTTCCCAGTTCTTTGCTGCCTCGACCTTTGATGGGTCGACAGAAATCCCTTCTTTTGAAATTACGTGACCCAAGAAAGATACCTCCTTGAGCCAGAAATCAGACTTGCTAAATTTGGCATAGAGATGATTATTTCTTAATATTTGTAATATAATTTTCAAGTGCTCTTCATGATCTTCCTCGGACTTTGAATATATCAATATATCATCAATGAAAACCACAACAAACTGATCTAGAGGAGGCCTAAATATGCTGTTCATTAACTGCATAAAGGCTGTAGGGGCATTTGTTAGTCCAAAAGACATAACAGTAAATTCACAATGCCCATACCTGCTCCAAAATGCGGTCTTATGAATATCCTCATCCTTGATACTCAGTTGGTGGTATCCCGATCTAAGATCAATCTTCAAGAAATATTTAGCTCCTGATATCTGATCAAATAACTCGTCGATCCTCGGCAGTGGGTATTTGTTCTTGATAGTAAGTTGATTCAACTGTCGATAATCAATACAAACTCTCATCGATCCATCCTTCTTCTTGACGAATAGCACGGGCGCTCCCCACGGGGAAGTACTTGGTCTAATAAATCTCTTTTTCAAAAGCTCCATCAATTGCTCTTTTAGTTCCTTTAACTCGGCGGGGGACATTGTATAGGGTGCCTTAGAGATAGGACCAGCACCAAGAATAAGGTCAATGGTGAATGACACCTCCCTCTCTGGGAGTAGACCAAGCAAATCCTTCGAAAAAACATCAGGAAAGTCCCGAACTATGCGGATATCTTCTAGCTTTGATTCCTTGACCTCCCTTACTGTAACAAGAGCAAGAAAGGCCATGCACCGTTTTCTTATAAGTTTACGGGCTCGAAGAGTCGAAATAAGAGGTGACTTGTTTCGACTCCAAGGACTAATGTAGACAAGTTCCGGGTAATCACTAAAAGTTACCTTTCCCTTTCGGCAATCTATAACTGCCTTGTGCGTGGATAGCCAATCGGCACCTAGTATGACATCATACCCATCCATATCTACACGTATTAGATCAGTAGGTAGATTATGCCCTTCAACTAGAACTTCACTATCTGGGTAATGGTGTGTAATTTTGGATCCGCTTCCAAGAGGAGTAGAGATAATTAGATCCGTTTCTAACCATATAGGTTCCTTAGATAGTGAAGTAGCAAATCGTTTGGAAACAAATGAATGAGTCGTGCCGATATCAAATAGAACATGAGCAGTCTTGGAACAAAATTTTAATGTACCTTCCACTATACCGCCTTCACTTGGTTTCACCTCTTGCAGTGCTTGGAGATGGCCTTGCTTCTTGACCGGGCGCTTCTTGGCAGAGGACAGTCGGGAATCCTATGATCATGACTCCCGCATCGGAGACCTGCTCCCAATCTTCGCCAGCATTCCTCGGCCTTATGTCTGGCCTTATCACGATGCTTACAAACCTCCTTAGAGGGTGTGGTGGTAATGGAGTTGTTCTTCTTGAATTTCTTCTCTTTGGAGGAATCACCCCCATTATTGGACCTCTTCTTGTTAATGGAGGGTTTGAACGTTCCCGAACTAGTGACTTGTTCTTTCTTATCTCGCCCACGGATCTTGTCGGATAGTTCCGTGGCATCTTTTAACAATTGTGCCCTTCTCACCATCTCCGAATAGACTTGTATGTCCATCGGCGCCAGTTGTGTGATATATTGGGGTCAAAGCCCATTAAGAAATCTTCGGGCCTTCATCTTCTCCGTACACACCAGATGTGGTGCATACCTTGACAACCTGGAGAATTGGGCCTCATACTCGACCACTGATAAACTCCTTTGCTTTAACGCGGCAAATTCTGTGACCTTCTTCTCTTGTATTCTATCAGAAAAATATTTGCTATTGAAATATTCCACGAACTCGCCCCATGTGATGTGATCGTGTGGCAAGGTGGCTTCCACGGATTCTCACCAAAATCGAGCGTCCCGTTCTAGTTGGAAGGTGGCTAATAACACCTTTTCTTCATCCGTGCATTCCATTACTCAGAATATGCATTCTATCTCCTTCATCCAATTCTCGGCATCGTCAGGATCAGACGAGCCGACAACCTTAGGCGGGTTCATGTTCCTCAAGCTTCGGTGGAGATCTCCGGCTCCACAGTTCATACCCCCTTGCGCCACTTGTAGAAGCACCTGGGTAAGACCTTGGACGGTCCTTTGCATGTCGCACCACTGGGCTCTTTCAGCGGCCATGATCCTACAAAGAATTTAAATTTAGTTAATATATGACTAAACTATAAGGTTTAACGTCCTATATTGACTTAACCCATGGTTCTACCCATCTCACCGGGTATAAGGGATAAAACTAATCCTTGGACTTTGGTAACCTAGGAATTTGAAAACCTAGGCTCTGATACAACAAAAACTGTCACGCCCCAAGGGCAGAAGGAACCCGGGAGTACGCGACGAGTTTATATCAATCATGTCAATCAGAGCACGAGGTAATTCGACACATAAGACAGAGTGCGCTAAATAAGACAATACCAAGTCTAATTTATTCATTAATAGCTCCAACATTTTAGTACATAATTCTTTAAAAGAAAGAGTACTTTTATGACACTCTAGACTCAACAAAGAGAAAATTACAATAATAGACTCGAGAAAATGTAAAAGACTCGATGTAGATATCTCAGACATCTGGGTATAGCTCTACGCTCAGCCCTCATGGTCATCCCGTCCGATTGAGTCTCTCTATCGGAATAACCTAAAAAATAGGAGAAAATAATAGGTGAGCGAACACTCAGTAGGGATTACATCACAAGAACAAACTTGCTTTAAGTAAATTACATGTTACATGAAATGCAAGTATAGCTAACCATGAACGTAAAATAATGTCGAGAGTGAATAACAAGAATTTTCAAGGAAGAACTAGTATGTTTCAAGATGTATCATGTAAAGTTATCAAGGATTTCAAGCATGTAATATCAAGTCATTATTGACACCCATTTTTTGCCTATGAGTTGAGTCATTCTTCTTACCATCATTTGTTGATGTCTCGAGTTGTCCATTACTCATTGGGCTATGTCCAGGCATATCTTTGGGCTTATTTTATAGGTACCTCCCTCCTTGGCTAGGTCTGCTCTCAGATTCGGGTTTATTGGGCCTTGATTTCGCCTGATTTTTGGGTAAAAATGGGCGCACTTATCCCATTTTGTAAATTTCAAAAGTCCAGGATGTACAGGGTCTAGAGATGGGCCGTTCAGTGATTGAGCGGTTTGTTTTGAACCATTTACGATTTATTGGATATTTATTTTAGTTTTCTGAATTTCCACCGACAACCCTTTGCGCGGTCTTAGTGTAGCCGTTTACTTCAATTGAACGGCGTGTCTTTGGACCGTTCAGATCCCAGAGTCCTCAGTTGGTTCATTTTTTGGATATCTATCTATTTATCCTATTTAATTGGATTTATCACCGACAAGGTTTACACGGTCTAGTATTGGGCTGTTCCATTCATTGAGTGGTCTAGCGATAGACCGTTCTATCCTACAGAGTATTGCGCCATGATAGCCGGTCTGTTCTATGGGATAATTGGATAAATTATTATTTTATTTATTTACCACCGACAGCGGTAGACGGTCAAGCAATGGACAGCCTACATGACTGGGCGGGCCTATCGAGCGACAGCGTACATGCTCGAGAACTATGGATTATTTGGATTTTCTCTCTTTATCCGTTGTGAAACCCCTAACTTCTCCCACCCATTTCTCCGCGGTTTCTAAACCAAATGGGGTGCCGTTTGATTTGGGCGAGAGATTAGAGTATTGTTTACGTATTTTATTTAGTAATCTCGGATTAATATCCACTAAAAACCCCTAATTTGAGATTAGACTTTCGGGGTCTATAAATAGCACCCCTAGTCCAAGCTTGAAGAAGGGGGGGATCCAACGTCGACAGCGAAGCTCTGCCGAATTCTTGAGCAAGCTGTAGCCAGGGAGGGAGGCTTTCTACATCCTTTTAAGCCTCCGGTTCAAGGGAGTAGCCATTTGGTTTTGTGTTTGGTCTAGATTTTTTTGGTCATTTCTTCACTCATTGCATGCTCATTTTCATCGCACTTCTTTCCACGTTTTCACTGTTTCATCTCATTTCTACACCTTCCTATCGTTCTAGCGCCCTATAGGGGTTAAAAAACCACCCCAGGTATCGCCCATTCCATGTCATTATGTTAATTTTCCATTCTATTTCATAGCTACTACACGTTCAAGGGCTAAGTTGGGTGTTATTTTCTTGTCCTCTACACTGTTTTGCAGGTCATCATCAGCACAACACAAGGCCCATCCCCTCGGCCGGCCGGAAGGGGTGGAGAATCAAGTCCTACAACTTTGAGTCTGGCGATTTTGAACGGTTTTATTTTGTCCGTCTACAGATCAGAGCGGTTGTCCACGAACCGTCCAGATCCTGTGAGCGGCCGCCTGAGAACAGTTCTGTCACCAGACTAGCCTTTGTCCCGCTTCTCTTTCCAGCGTTGGAGAGGCCTATCGAGCGACCGCGTCGTCAGTTGGGTGGATCTTCCTAGACCGTCTACTACCTGCAGCGCTGCACTTTGGGCGAGTGTCTTCTCCCTTTCCAAGCTACGGGTGCATTCCCTTTGCATTCTGGATCTTGGTGGCGATCACGATCACACACACACATTTCTCCACTTTTCTTTCCTTTAATTTTGCTTGCCTTCATGTCTTGACTTAGAAAGGTAAGGGGAAGAAAGAAAGAAAGAAGGGGGGGGGAACATGTCAACACCCCATTTTTTGGCGATCACGGTGGGACGCCTAGTGCCCATCGTGCTGTTGTTTTACTGACCTGTGTTCTGTGCGTGGTAAGGTTTTCTAAGTTGTTTAAGGTTGCCATTTCGCCCACCCCGGGTTTCTATCGTCGAAAGTGTATGCGGTTCCTTCAGAGCCGCTCAATCATTCCCGCAGTTAGACGATAGACCGTGCAGTCTCAATCTCAGTTCCAGCGGTCTTCTTCGGGCCGTTCACTCATTCCCACGGTCGGTGGGAAGGCCATTCACATCTGCTGGCTCAGGTGCGTTACTGTCCTTCATACACTTTTGGGTTTACTGATTCTTTGCGGTCTTTTTAGGGCCGTTCCACAGCCTGCACGGTCGGTCGATAGACCATCCAGTATTCTCAGGTACGCATTAATTTCAGTTCACCTTAGTTCTGTGTTTTCATTGATCTGTTACTACTCCTTGCTGTTGAGCGGTCCTTCCCAGGCCATCTACCCCCCTGAGCGGTCACCCCACACCATTTTTCTATGCTACAGTGCACCCGGAATTACCGTTTTGAGGATCATTTCACATTATTCCATATTATTTCGTATTGGTTTGGTGTTATGTTGATCTCCCCTGATAGTCATTTTAGTTTGCATGATTATTGTTGTATTTGTTATAGTTGATCGATCATTGTTTGTTAGACTTAGGTTAGATTTTGCATGCACTCCGATGCGTATAGGATTCATTCATATTTTAAATACTAGTTACATTCCTACCTTGGTAGGGGATCTTCTCGTCTCCATATTCCTTGGAGCCGACTAGGTGACCTTACTCGGGACCTCCGTAAGCCCCCGTGAGCCATGGATTCCCACACGGACGCCGGGCAGATTGTACCTTACCACACCCGTCTAGGATTGCATTCGTGAGAGAGAGTCCCCTTTAAGTCAACCAAGTTTCCGATTCCACCCTGGTTAGGCACCTTTGTGGTTGTGAAAATTTTCATTTTAATAAATCCACTAAGGTTCTAAAAGGGAGAAGTTCTAAAACTTGTCGCGCATCATTCAACTTGGTTGATCATTTGATTGCCTATCCTCTCCTCTCTTTCGATGTGCATGTGATTGATAGTTTGATTATTTAGAAGTTCATTAGGGTGGTTCTTTTGTGTCAGTGAGTGTTGCATGTGGAGTTGCTTCACACCCTCAGGATCTTCTCCTAGGGGTAGCTCTCATTTCTTTTCCTACTTCAATCCATTGTTCGATTCCTCACCCACTATGTCTTCCTACAATTTCTCCCACGAGGACTCTCTTCCTCAGGGGCTTCTAGAGGACCCACCTAGGGCCACCATTGTGCAGGGGAGAGAAGGGTCCGCCCCTCCTCTTCTGACCGTTGTTGTTGAGGGTGGTCAACCCTCCCATTTCGATTCCTCTACCCACAATTCGGCCAGTCTTGTTCTCCACATGATGGCTTAGTTAGATCCAACTCAGCTTCACCTTCTTCGACAGGCTTTGCAGGGGCAGGATGCCCCGTCTTCCGTTTCTCCTAATGGCGTGTCTGCTGCCGCCACTTCATCTCCTGTTATTGGGTTAGGGGCCACCTCTGCTACACCCATTGATCTTACTCTGGTCCATTCCCGGACTCTCCGATTTCCTACCATGGAAGTGGGCCAAGTTTCTAGCTCGGCCCATCAGGCTTTTGATAAGGGGAAGACCCAGATCCCCTCATCTTCCTATCCAGATCCTTATATCACTGCTTCTCCGACGCCTCAGGCCCTTGTGGCCCCGACTGATTTTGTTCATCTTCAAGCAGGGGCTGCTTAGCTTGCTCATGCAGATATGGGTCCTTCCCTGGCCCATTATCCATCTTATGAGCTTCCCCCTCCATCATCCTACCCATCAGCTCCGTATACTGGTTCGATTCTTCCGGCTTTGTCTCCTCCTTCCCGGGAATGGGAACTCCTTGATAAGTGGTCTGCCATGCATGCAACAACAGATTGACATCCTTCACAAGAGGGTCGGCCCACAGTCTCTCACCGATGTCCCCGTTCCTAATTTCTGGGACATTCGCTTCCCACCTCAGTCGGAGCTCCCTACATACCGTAAGTACGACGAGAATGGCAACCCGTTCATTCACATAAGGGAGTTATTATATGAATCGGTGCAGTTCCAGCATGACGACCGCCTTATGGCGTATCTCTTTCGCCGGTCGTTGGATGGGATCGCATTAGAATGGTTCTACACTTTGCCGTTGGAGGAGGCAGAAAGTTTCAAGGTGGTCAAGGAGAAGTTCATACAAAGATTTCAAGACCGGGTGGGCCCGGAATATTCATTCACAGATCTAGTAGCTGAGAAGATGAAGACAGATGAAGATTTTGCCACTTATGCAGATAGATGGAGGCAGATGGCCTCACGTGTGCCCGGGTAGATCCCAGAGGAAGAGAAAGTGAAATTATTGATTTCAAATGCTACCCCTACGTTCCGGAATATTCTGGCAATGAATGACATATCAAATATGCACCAGTTGTACAGTCGAGCCCGGTTCATACAAACCCAATTTAAGGACTCCCCTATCCATTCCCTATTCGAGGCCCAGAAGTCCAAAACCATAAGAAAATCCTAGGGCCTTGTTACTGAAGGAGTCTAAACCAACGAGCCGGTGCAGGCTGTTAACCAGTCCGCTCCACCCCGTTTCCAGCAACCTCCATGCAACCCCCAGTGGGCCACACCACCAGCTCCCCGACCTGCTTTTCCAGCTCCTCAACAGCCACAACAACCACCACCGCCACCATAATAGCCTCAGCAGCCACCCCAATACCACAATGTCCCTCCTCTTGCTGGTTATGCACCTGCTCGACCAGGTCCAAATAGAACCCAATATCCTCCACTTCCTGAAACCCTGCCAGATATTCTCGGCCTTAATGTACACTGGTGACAAACAGCTCCCTACGGAACGTCAGAATTGGAATCCGACCGCCGATCAGTCCAGATATTGCATATATCATCGGCAGCCCGGACACTCGATTGAAAGATGCTATCAGTTCCGAGACTTAGTGTATGACTTGCATGAGGGGCAAAGGATTCACTGGGCCCAGATGCATAAGTTAATTGAAGACATCAAAGAAAGGAGAAGACAGGCGAAGCCGCAGCAGGCGGCGCCACAGCAGCAACAACCCCAACCTCAACCTCAGCAGCAGCAGTAGCAGTAGCAACCTGAACTCGGGATTCATCAAAATCCCATGCCAGATTATCCACCCGCTCCACAATAGCAACCACAGGCGCCGTCACAAGTCAATGTTGTTCACCACCCAGCCCCTAATGCTGGATGGTCCTATGACGATGAGACTCACGCTCATCTCCTGACCTTCCACCACGCATACACCCACTCCCCCGCACCTTTCGTTCCTTCCATCCTTTGGCCCACCACCTTGACCACTGCACCACCCTTCATTCCCTCCAGTCCTCTCGTTACACCCGCCACATTACTCACCATTCCGCCAATCCTTGCACCATCACCTGCCACACCCTCCATCGTTACCCCGCCACTCAACCTTTCACCAACCACCACTCTGCCAGGGCCCGTCAGACTGGCCTCTGTGATGGGGACATCAAAGCAAGATCGCTCATATTTTGTTTGCATTTATGTCCTTTTATATTTGTATACATACCCTTGTGTTATATGGGTACACAATTGTAAGTCTTAGTGGGTTTATGTGTAAAATGTCAGTAGGTCCAGCAAGGGGGCCCCCAGTCCTCCCCCATTGGTCCACCTAGGCCATGTGGGGCTGGTCAAACCATCCTAGGTGGCTTCTAGAAGGGTTGAATGTCAAATAAACACATGGGAGACAAGTGGTGTAAAATGTCAAAAGTTGGCCACCTACCTTACCCCTTGGTCAAGGGGGCGCCCCCCATTAGAATTAATTAGAAATTTTATTTTTTTTGTTTGATCACATTTCAATGTGAAGTCCCTTAAGTACCCCTCCTTACCCTAGATCTAAGGGTAGATTAGGTCACTTGTTATTTATTATAAGTACCTTGTATTTCCATTTTTGAAGAATTAATGAAAATAATTTATGAAAATTGGCTTGAGCCATTGAAGGGTGTGCCCTTGTTCCTCTCTCCCTCCCCCTCTTGCAGATGGATTTCTGCTGAATCTTGGGTGTGAAGCCCTTCTATCTTCTCCTTAGTCCCTCTGAATTCTATTTCTGCCGCCGTCGTCGCTGCCATCGAACCGTCGTCGTGCCGCCGCCACCGTCATCGGAGTTCTGTCTCCATCGGGATAGAACCTCACCTCCGGATTTTTTATCTATTCTTCTTATAGTCTGTTCGAGCCCCAATTTTGAGGGTTTGTTTTGTCCATCCCCCCTAATCTCCAGTTCAAATTTCGTGTCATTTGGAAGTCATTAGGTATTTTTCCCATATTTTTGTTTGTCCTCTTAGTAATCTGCCCTTTTGCAGATCTACGGGATAGAGTCACCTTGTCGCATTTTCCTCACCCCCTTACAAATTTTCAAAAAATCCCAAAACATTACTCAGTGTTCCACACGTATATCCCCTTCCACCATAATTTTCGTGGACTCTACAAAATTCATTTGACCCTCGGTCAAAGGTCAGTTTCAGGCAGATCCCTTGCTGCCCTGTGTGTCTGTCAGTCTGAGTCAGAAATAAAAACAGTGTTACAGTCATATTCATTTTCAATCCGTTTGGTGGATGGAGCTGTAAAAATTATATGTTGTATATCTATGAGTGCTCTTTCCAACGGTACCAGCCACGCCTCGATCGACCTCCGGATCTGAGCGTCGTAATTCGTGTCGCTGAGGCTTGCAGATCTATTCCCCGTGCAGGTCCGAAATTACAGTCCAGAAGATATTCAGAAATAAATATCAAAAATCAACTTCAGGAGCCGCCCCTTCAGGGAGTCGTTTAGGGATGCCCTGCCATCGTCCCAGCCAAGCGGCGCCTCCGGAAGATCTGAGGAAGGTGACGTTCCTATGGAAACCGTTGCTTGCTGTCCAATGAGTCAGCAACCGAGTTGGCGCAGCACCGAGTTGGAATAGTGCCGAGTCAGACCAGCAGGCCGAGTTCATGTCGTACGCACCTCCAGATTGCTGCCCGTCAACCCAGGGTCGGTCTTCCAGGACCCCACTTGTAGCCCTTTACCTCCCTGCGTGGAGTGGGCAATAAAATTCACTGTTGTATTTAAAATTTTACCATTGTACCGGGAGTTACCGTAACTGGCCGGGGTCGTCTTCCCCACGCCCGGAGCGTGGAGGTATCGTGTTCGCTCTCTTACTCGGCTTTGCTTTACTCATATTTATTCGTATATGCCGCTGCATTTGATAGGTTATTAGCCTGTTATATCATTTTTATCACCGCTGCGAGAGAGTGAGTGCGAGCCGTCCCGTGACTCAATCCGAGTTAACGCGAAAAAGCCGATACCCGAGACTCACTACCGGTTTCTCAACCGCGCACGGTCCCATTTCTTCCCTCGCTAGAGACGCCCGGGAGCTAGAGTCCCAGGTCGCGTGTCCGTCCCGCATCAATTTGGTATCAAAGCGCCAGTTGAGTCTAAAGTAGTCATTGTGTCTAAGTCCGAAACAAAACACACAAAAAAGAGTCATTTACGTCGAGTCTAAGTGTTAGTCGGTCTAAGGTTGCATCGCATACCATTAATCAGTATATCAAAAGGTGTTGTCCGAACGTTAGGCTACGCCTATCGAAAATGCCGCACACTTGCGCGAGTGATCCTCGGATCGATTATCTCCGCCACGTACCGAGTCTTGGTTGTGTCTAGGTTGTAGTCGAGTCTCATTTTAACTTTGCATGTGCATCTCATTCTAAGTCGTGTCTAGGTGTTTGCACTAAAAAAAATAAAAAAAATGGCCTTGCATATCCATTCCTAAGGGATCCAACCCCATCTTTGTAACCATGGCCGCACCCCGAGTCCATAGTCCCGAGGAAGTGGCCGAAATGTTCCGAGCCCTTATGGGAGCAATGAAGGGGTTGAGTACAAGCTTGGATCGGTTGACTACTGGGGTAGATCGGATGGAAGGGTACTTCCTGGTGCCACCCCAGTCGGGGAATCCTTCCCCACCCATGAGAGCTCCATTATCATCACCCTCATCTTCCGATCTTATTTCGGAGCCCTCTCATTTGGAGCCACCAAAGCCCGAGCCACCCGTGTTTCTAACGGGTATGCTTTTATAGCCGAGCCACTTCTTAATTGGCTCAAAGATGGCTTGGTCCCACCTCCCTACCCATCCATGGACCCCACCCTACCACTAGTTCACGTTAACTCCTTCCATACCACATTCCGGTCTAGTCACCATGTTGACACTTTGGATGACTTTATTGTGGGATTAGACGCACAATGGAAGTTGACGGACTTATTAGCCCGAGGCTTCGACCAACCCACTAGTCGTAGCTTCACCCATCCGGCCATAGGGTCCATTACCTCCGTGTGCACCGTGGGTTGTGTCACCACGGAGATTCTTCTATTCCTCCCTATGCCGGTCGAGTCCGACTTCGTTCCGTTTTGCCCAAGGGAGGAATCCTATTTTCTAGACATGACCGTCATCCCACCGACCACAATGTATGACGGTGATTATGAATTCTTAAATTGGGACCGAGTCATGGGGGAACCCACTTCATGGGGTCATACCTTCTTCGACCCCTTTGACCCCTTCACTAATGAACCTCCCGAGCTTTCATACTCACTCCACTTCTTCCGCGGAGTTCACTATCCCACCTTTTCCACTCGGGCCAAGCAACCTCCATATAGCAATAGGTCCGAACCATCATTTGGGGGTAATGAAGACTTTGGTTTCCCCGGCCCACCTAAGCCCATCCTCGATACACCCACACCCGGCTCTCCTAGCCCTCTCAAGTCTCCCAAATCCAAAGGGCCGTCCATGCATGACTGGGTCATACTTGGACGTTTAGGTGTTCCCCATGCCACCCATCTCCGGTTACATAACATGCATGCATGGCACACATTCGGGTGTCCTGGTCCGCCGTCACCCATGTACAGGTCGGACTAACAATAGGGTTGTCTAGAGTCATGCATGAGTCAGTTTCTTGTTTGTGTGGTTTGTGATTTTTTAGGAGTCTGCATGTGTCTTGTGCAAGCTCGTTGGTGTCAGTCCCTTAAGAGGCGAGTAGACTTGCTAGAAGAGTATGGGAGCAGTTCTACAACTATACCTGGATCTAGTCACCTACAGGGACCCAGCGGTGATTCCTAGTGAGTCTTCGAGCCGCCTCCTCCCATTAGAGAGTGCCCAACCCGGAGTGTCCACCTCTAGCCTTGTTCCCACATCAGCTTGTGCATATCGAGTATATATGGAATGAGCAGGTGACGATCACTTGGGGTGGAGCGTACCCGCGCTACTTGGTACGGTGACGGATCCGCCAGAGCTATTCGAGCAGTCACCCCCTTTACTCGACGGGGTCGAGTTCTTCCCACCCAGAGAGAATTGATGGGGACATCGAAGCAAGACCGCTCATATTTTATTTATATTTATGTCCTTTTATATTTGTATATATACCCATGTGTTATATGGGTACACAATTGTAAGTCTTAGTGGGTTTATGTGCAAAATATCAGTAGGTCCAGCAAGGGGGCCCCCTGTCCTCCCCCATTGGTCCACCTAGGCCATGTGGGGCTGGTCAAACCATCCTAGGTGGCTTCTAGAAGGGTTGAATGTCAAATAAACACATGGGAGACAAGTGGTGTAAAATGTCAAAAGTTGGCCACCTACCTTACCCCTTGGTCAAGGGGGCGCCCCCCCATTAGAATTAATTAGAAATTTTATTTTTTTTATTTGATCACATTTAAATGTGAAGTCCCTTAAGTACCCCTCCTTACCCTAGATCTAAGGGTAGATTAGGTCATTTGTCATTTATTATAAGTACCTTGTATTTCCATTTTTGAAGAATTAATGAAGAAAATTTATGAAAATTGGCTTGAGCCATTGAAGGGTGTGCCCTTGTTCCTCTCTCCCTCCCCCTCTTGCAGATGGATTTCTGCTGAATCTTGGGTGTGAAGCCCTTCTATCTTCTCCTTAGCCCCTCTGAATTCTATTTCTGCCGCCGCCATCGCACCGCCGTCGCGCCGCCGCCACCGTCATCGGAGTTCTGTCTCCATCAGGATAGAACCTCACCTCCGGATTTTTATCTTTTCTTCTTGTAGTCTGTTCGAGCCCCAATTTTGAGGGTTTGTTCTGTCCATCCCCCCTAATCTCCAGTTCAAATTTCGTGTCATTTGGAAGTCATTAGGTATTTTTCCCATATTTCTGTTTGTCCTCTCAGTAATCTGCCCTTTTGCAGATCTACGAGATAGAGTCACCTTGTCGCATTTTCCTCACCCCCTTACAAATTTTTAAAAAATCCCAAAACATTATTCAGTGTTCCACACGTATATCCCCTTCCACCATAATTTTCGTGGAGTCTAGAAAATTCATTTGACCGTCGGTCAAAGGTCAGTTTCAGGTAGATCCCTTGCTGCCCTGTGTGTCTGTCAGTCCGAGTCAGAAACAAAAATAGTGTTACAGTCATATTCATTTTCAATCCGTTTGGTGGATGGAGCTGTAAAAATTATATGTTGTATATCTATGAGTGCTCTTTCCAACGGTACAAGTCACGCCTCGATCGACCTCCGGATCTGAGCGTCGTAATTCGTGTCGCCGAGGCCTACAGATCTCTTCCCCGTGCAGGTCCAAAATTTCAGTCCAGAAGATATTCAGAAATAAATATCAAAAATCAACTTCAGGAGCCGCCCCTTTAGGGAGTCGTTTAGGGACGCCCTGCCATCGTCCCAGCCAAGTGGCACCTCCGGAAGATCTCAGGAAGGCGACGTTCCTTTGGAAATCGTTGCTTGCTGTCCAGTGAGTCAGCAACCGAGTTGGCGCAGCACCGAGTTGGAATAGTGCCGAGTCGGACCAGCAGGCCGAGTTCGTGCCGTACGCACCTTCAGATTACTACCCGTCAACCCAGGGTCGGTCTTCCCGGACCCCACTGTAGCCCTTTACCTCCCTGCGTGGAGTGGGCAATAAAATTCACTGTTGTAATTAAATTTTTACCATTGTACCGGGAGTTACCGTAACTGGCCGGGGTCGTCTTCCCCACGCCCGAGCGTGGAGGTATCGTGTTCGCTCTCTTACTCGGCTTTGCTTTACTCGTATTTATTCGTATATGCGACTGCATGTGATAGGTTATTAGCCCGTTATATCATTTTTATCACCGCTGCGAGAGAGTGAGTGCGACCCGTCCCGTGACTCAATCGGAGTTAACGCAGGAAAAGCCGATACCCGAGACTCACGGCCGATTTCTCAACCGCGCACGGTTCCACGTCTTCCCTCGCTAGGGACGCCCGCGAGCTAGAGTCCCATGTCGCGTGTCCGTCCCGCATCAATTTGGTATCAGAGCGCCAGTTGAGTCTAAAGTAGTCATTGTGTCTAAGTCCGAAACAAAACACACACAAAAAGAGTCATTTACGTCGAGTCTAAGTGTTAGTCGGTCTAAGGTTGCATCGCATACCATTAATCGGTATATCAAAAGGTGTTGTCCGAACGTTAGGCTACGCCTATCGGGAAGTTCGCACACTTGCGCGAGTGATCCTCGGATCGATTATCTCCGCCACGTACCGAGTCTTGGTTGTGTCTAGGTTGTAGTCGAGTCTCATTTTAACTTTGCATGTGCATCTCATTCCAAGTCGTGTCTAGGTGTTTGCATTAACAAAAAAAAAAATGGCCTTGCATATCCATTCCTAGGGGATCCAACCCCATCTTTGCAACCATGGTCGCACCCCGAGTCCATAGTCTCGAGGAAGTGGCCGAAATGTTCCGAGCCCTTATGGGAGCAATGAAGGGGTTGAGTACAAGCCTGGATCGGTTGACTACAGGGGTAGATCGAATGGAAGGGTACTTCCAGGTGCCACCCCAGTCGGGGAATCCTTCCCCACCTATGAGAGCTCCATTATCATCACCCTCATCTTCCGATCTTATTTCGGAGGCCTCTCATTTGGAGCCACCAAAGCCCGAGCCACCCGTGTTTCTAACGGGTACGCTTTTTATAGCTGAGCCACTTCTTAATTGGCTCAAAGATGGCTTGGTCCCACCTCCTTACCCATCCATGGACCCCACCCTACCACTAGTTCCCGTCAACTCCTTCCATACCACATTCTGGTCTAGTCACCATGTTGACACTTTGGATGACTTTATTGTGGGATTAGACGCACAATGGAAGTTGACGCACTTATTAGCCCGAGGCTTCGACCAACCCACTAGTCGTAGCTTCACCCATCCGGCCATAGGGTCCATTACCTCCGTGTGCACCGCGGGTTGTGTCACCACGGAGATTCTTCTATTCCTCCCTATGCCGGCCGAGTCCGACTTCGTTCCGTTTTGCCCAAGGGAGGAATCCTATTTTCTAGACATGACCGCCATCCCACCGACCACAATGTATGGCGGTGATTATGAATTCTTAAATTGGGACCGAGTCATGGGGGAACCCACTTCATGGGGTCATACCTTCTTCGACCCTTTTGACCCCTCCACTAGTGAACCTCCCGAGCTTTCATACTCACTCCACTTCTTCCGCGGAGTTCACTATCCCACCTTTTCCACTCGGGCCAAGCAACCTCCATATAGCAATAGGTCCGAACCATCATTTGGGGGTAATGAAGACTTTGGTTTCCCCGGCCCACCTAAGCCCATCCTCGATACACCCACACCCGGCTCTCCTAGCCCTCTCAAGTCTCCTAAATCCAAAGGTCCGTCCATGCATGACTGGGTCATACTTGGACGTTTAGGTGTTCCCCATGCCACCCATCTCCGGTTACATAACATGCATGCATGGCACACATTCGGGTGTCCTGGTCCGCCGTCACCCATGTACAGGTCGAACTAACAATAGGGTTGTCTAGAGTCATGCATGAGTCAGTTTCTTGTTTGTGTGATTTGTGGTTTGTTAGGAGTCTGCATGTGTCTTGTGCAAGCTCATTGGTGTCAGTCCCTTAAGAGGCGAGTGGACTTGCTAGAAGAGTATGGGATCAATTCTTCAACTATACCCGGATCTAGTCACCCATAGGGACCCAGCGGTGATTCCTAGTGAGTCTTCGAGCCGCCTCCTCCCATTTGAGAGTGCCCCACCCGGAGCGTCCACCTCTAGCCTCGTTCCCACAGCAGCTTGTGCATATTGAGTATATACGGAATGAGCAGGTGACGATCCCTTGGGGTGGAGCGTACCCGCGCTACTTGATACGGTGACGGATCCGCCGGAGCTATACGAGCAGTCACCCCCTTTACTCGACGGGGTCGAGTTCTTCTCACCTAGGGAGAATTGATGAGGACATCGAAGTAAGACCGCTCATATTTTATTTACATTTATGTCCTTTTATATTTGTATATATACCCTTGTGTTATATGGGTACATAATTGTAAGTCTTAGTGGGTTTATGTGCAAAATGTCAGTAGGTCCAGCAAGGGGGCCCCCAGTCCACCCCCATTGGTCCACCTAGGCCATGTGGGGCTGGTCGAACCATCCTAGGTGGCTTCTAGAAGGGTTGAATATCAAATAAACACATGGGAGACAAGTGGTGTAAAATGTCAAAAGTTGGCCACCTACCTTACCCCTTGGTCAAGGGGGTGCCCCCCATTAGAATTAATTAGAAATTTTATTTTTTTTGTTTGATCACATTTAAATGTGAAGTCCCTTAAGTACCCCTCCTTACCCTAGATCTAAGGGTAGATTAGGCCATTTGTCATTTATTATAAGTACCTTGTATTTCCATTTTTGAAGAATTAATGAGGAAAATTTATGAAAATTGGCTTGAGCCATTGAAGGGTGTGCCCTTGTTCCTCTCTCCCTCCCCCTCTTGCAGATGGATTTCTACTGAATCTCTGGTGTGAAGCCCTTCTATCTTCTCCTTAGCCCCTCTCAATTCTATTTCTGCCGCCACCGTCGCCGCCATCCCACCGCCGTCGCGCCGCCGCCACCGTCATCGGAGTTCTATCTCCATCAAGACAAAACCTCACCTCCGAATTTTTATCTTTTCTTCTTGTAGTCTGTTCGAGCCCTAATTTTGAGGGTTTGTTCTGTCCATCCCCCCTAATCTCCAGTTCAAATTTCGTGTCATTTGGAAGTCATTAGGTATTTTTACCATATTTTTATTTGTCCTCTCAGTAATCTGCTCTTTTGCAGATCTACGAGATAGAGTCACCTTGTCGCATTTTCCTTACCCCCTTAAAAATTTTCAAAAAATCCCAAAACATTACTCAGTGTTCCACACGTATATCCCCTTCCACCATAATTTTCGTGGAGTCTAGAAAATTCATTTGACCCTCGGTCAAAGGTCAGTTTCAGGCAGATCCCTTGCTGCCCTGTGTGTCTGTCAGTCCGAGTTTGAAACAAAAATAGTGTTACAGTCATATTCATTTTCAATCTGTTCGGTGGATGGAGCTGTCAAAACTATATGTTGTATATCTATGAGTGCTCTTTCCAACGGTACTAGCCATGCCTCGATCAACCTCCGGATCTGAGCGTCGTAATTCGTGTCGTTGAGGCCTACAGATCTGTTCCTCTTGCAGGTCTGAAATTACAGTCCAGAAGATATTCAGAAATAAATATCAAAAATCAACTTCAGGAGCCGCCCCTTTAGGGAGTCGTTTAGGGACGCCCTGCCATCGTCCCAGCCAAGTGGCACCTCCGGAAGATCTCAGGAAGGCGACGTTCCTTTGGAAATCGTTGCTTGCTGTCCAGTGAGTCAGCAACCGAGTTGGCGCAGCACCGAGTTGGAATAGTGCCGAGTCGGACCAGCAGGCCGAGTTCGTGCCGTACGCACCTTCAGATTACTACCCGTCAACCCAGGGTCGGTCTTCCCGGACCCCACTGTAGCCCTTTACCTCCCTGCGTGGAGTGGGCAATAAAATTCACTGTTGTAATTAAATTTTTACCATTGTACCGGGAGTTACCGTAACTGGCCGGGGTCGTCTTCCCCACGCCCGAGCGTGGAGGTATCGTGTTCGCTCTCTTACTCGGCTTTGCTTTACTCGTATTTATTCGTATATGCGACTGCATGTGATAGGTTATTAGCCCGTTATATCATTTTTATCACCGCTGCGAGAGAGTGAGTGCGACCCGTCCCGTGACTCAATCGGAGTTAACGCAGAAAAGCCGATACCCGAGACTCACTTCCTGTTTCTCAACCGCGCACGGTCCCACGTCTTCCCTCGCTTGGGACGCCCGCGAGCTAGAGTCCCAGGTCGCGTGTCTGTCCCGCATCACTCCTCCATCATCACCCCCACTTCTATCCCTTTCACCCACCCTACCGGGCCAATCGGGAGTCCATCCGTCACCGTGCCGGCGCAGAACCTTGCCCTCAGGAGCGAGCGCTTATTTCAGAGAAACTACCCTTCTACTGGTGCACCAGCACCCAACCCCCCAATTCCTCCCTCAGCAATACAAACAGAAGAAACTGACCCCTTGCCTGGCACTAAATATGATTTGTTACAGCACTTGGATCGGATGCCGGCCAAGATCTCAGCCCTGGAGTTAATTAAGAGGTCCACGCTACACCAAGATGCCCTAAGGGCTTTTCTACAGAAAGTCATGGTTAGCGAGGACGTGGCGGTAGACAGATTGCCGTCGGTGTTGGCCACTATCACAAAGGGGCCGTCTATTTCATTTCCTGAGTCAGAGTTAGCACCCCCAGAGGCATGTCAGATGCCACTATGTATTTCGATCTCATTGAATAAGGTGGCCGTTGATTCAGCTCTAGTGGACACGGGAGCTTCAATCAATGTTTGTCCCTTCAACACGTTGTGTGCCTGCAACATCTCTGAAGACATGCTAAGGCCGACACCAACAACTATTGCAGCATATGATAACTATAGGAGAGCTTGCCACGGGGTCATGATAGTTCAGGCCGAGCTAGGGCCTTTGAAAATGGACGTGGAATTTTATGTGTTAGACATAGACCCAATGTTCAAGGCTATTCTGGGTCATCCATGGATTGATAGCTTGCATGTAGTGCCCTCGACCGCCCACCAGTGCCTCAAATTCCCGTTTCAGGGATGGGTGGTCAAGGTAAAGAGTGTTTCCACGGTCCAGACAGTCGATGCTATTGCTGACAAGATTCTGCCTACACTATGACCGAGCAACAGGCCGGTTCTATCTGTAATGGACTTGAACTATCCATGGGCATATGCGTCACGCAAGCCCGCCACTACATCAACTGATATCAAAATCAAGCCCAAGATTAGAGATTCTAAGGGCTGGAACATGATTCTAAAATTAGGCTATCAGTCGGGCATGGGCCTCGGTGCACAGTTACAGGGGGGAACTAAACCTGTCCCTAAGGGCAAAAAGATGAGCAGAAGAGGTCTCGGCTATAGAGAGTCAGGATTGTCAATTCTGGGAGACTCTGGGCCACTAACGTGGGATTACCGTCAGCATTTTGTGAAGGGCCCGTTGCAGCCTGGCACTTTGAAGACGTCGATGCCGCCTTGTTATGGTATGGTGAGTGATGCCGCTTGTGCTTTTGCTGACCCGCCGCCGCCACTGAAGGGGCTGGTGGGTGATATGGAAGATTTTTGCAGTTGTTTTGAAAGATTATTTTATGAAGAAGAGGTTTGTCGGGAGAAACCAGAGATGCAGCTCGTAAGGTATGCCCCAGCAGAGCCAGTTTACCCGAGTCTACGGGAAGAGGGGAGCTCCCTTGTCACCTTCTCTTGGTCTCCTTTCTGCATTATCTTCTTTTTCCAAGAGCTGGAGTCCATACCCCACTCGCCTCCTATCATGGTCAATCCATTTTTCACGAAAAGACCCTTAGAAGTTCTGTTTATGCCATGTGTATGTGGGCGCTGCCCACCTATTGATCTCTCCACTCTGTTTACTCCCCCCTCCCCCACTGCCGATCTCTATGAAATGTGGTTTTCATCATCCGATCCATTCTTTGATGTTCTTTTCCCATCTCTCTTTCCCTGCCAGCTTCCTCCTCCTCCTTCCTCATCTAGTTCCTCTTGCTGCATGATTTCCTCCAATCTCCAAAAAAAATGCCACTTTTAAAACGGAGATTTCAATGGAGGATTATGCTGTGTTTTGTCCGCATCCTGCCCAGGGGCACGAGGCCCCTGTTTCCATTCCCGTAGATTTTCTACCCCCCAGATTAGGTGTAGGACTTGTTGAGATTAGAGAAGTAGAGTCAGCTGAGTCTAGTGAGTTAGGTTCATGTTCTAATGTCTCCGACCCTTCCACACTTGCTACGCGCCCGATGACACGTCATGCTAAAACCATTCTTGATGGGTTCCTCCAGGGCCTTGCTCAACGGTGTCACTCCCTCCTTAAGTGCCCTGAGTTTGTAGAGACAGCCATAGTCTTGGAGGATGATGAAGAGCTAGACGGGGTGTGGAGCGATGATGGATTAGGGGTTTATGAAATCATAGATGAGAAGGACCCTATCGATGATGAGGATGGCGACATGGATGACACTGCCGATTTATACGTGCAGGGTTTGAAGAGATTTGACAAACCGTCATTGGCAGTGGATGAACCCACGAAAGCAATTAACCTTGGAACTGAAGAGGATCCCAGGCTCATAATTATCTCTGCTAATCTCTCTCCTCAGGTTCAAGAGGAGCTGATCAAGGTTTTGAGGGAGTATAGCGATTCATTCGCCTGGTCCTACGAGGACATGCCGGGCCTTGACCCCACGCTGGTAGAACATAGATTAGTACTTAAACCAGGGGCAACGCCCGTTAAGCAAAAATCGAGAAGGTTCCACCCCCAAATGGGCTTAAAGATAAAGGAAGAAGTTGATAAATTACATAAGGACAAGTTCATTAGAGTTGTGTTATATCCTCAATGGGTGGCGAACATAGTCCCAGTGATGAAAAAGGATGAAAAAATTCGAATTTGTATTGATTTTAGGGACTTAAATAAGGCATGTCTGAAGGATGATTTTCCGCTTCCTCACATCGACGTGTTGGTGGACAACACGGTCGGGTATGAAGTCCTCTCGTTTATGGATGGATATTCTGGCTACAACCAAATCCGTCTCGCTCCCGAGGATCAAGAGAAAACCTCATTCACCACGCCCCGGGGCACATACTGCTATGTCGTCATGCCATTTGGATTAAAGAATGCATGTGCCACATATCAACGGGCAATGATGGATATCTTCCACGACATGATGCACGTGTATATGGAAGCCTACGTGAATGATATTCTGGTGAAATCGAGGTCAAAAGAGCAGCATCCTGCTATCTTAGCCAAGGTGTTGCAAAGGGCTAGGGAGTATAAGCTGAAGATGAATCCGAAGAAATGTGTGTTTGGGGTAGCGTTAGGGAAGTTGCTAGGTTTTATAGTTAGTAAGCGGGGAATACAAATTGATCCGAACAAAGCAAAGCCCGTCATGGAAATGCCACCGCCTAAGAACATCACTGAGCTTAGAGGATTGATTGGGCGTTTGCAATTTATTCGGAGGTTTATATCTCAACATTCACAAAGATATCGCCCATTTTATGAATTATTGAAGGCGGGGGCCAAGTTTGAATGGAACGAACAATGCCAGAAGGCCTATGAGGATCTTAAGGTTTATCTATCCAATCCCCATGTTTTGCAACCACCTATCCCTGGAAGACCCCTAATTTTATACATTTCAGTTATTGATGACTCCCTAGGAGTTGTCCTGGCGCAAGTGGACGACGAAGGGAAGGAAAGGGCAGCCTACTACCTCTCTAGGTTGTTCAATCCTGTTGAATCTAAGTATACTGCCATGGAGAAGACCTACGCAGCATTAGTATGGGTAGCTTAGAAACTCAAACATTATTTTCTCGCCCATGAAGTTAAGTTGATCTCTAGAATGGACCCAATCTGTTACCTCTTAGAAAAACCCATCCTTTCTAGCAGATTAGCTCGCTGGCAGAGCTTCCTCTCTCAATTTGATATCACCTTTATCGTTCAGAAAGTGATCAAGGGATACGCGATTGCTGAACATCTTGCTCATTCACCTATCCCTTGTACCGATTCTATCCAGGATGAGTTTCCTGATAAACACCTGGCTGTACTCACTCATCTCCCATTCTGGTCATTGCACTTTGATGGTGCACTTAATTCCCAGGGCCGAGGGATCGGCGTTGTTCTTCTCACTCCAGAGGGAGTGACCATTCCCATCGCATACTAGCTTTCCTTTCCTGCTACCAATAATATAGCCGAATATGAGGCTCTCCTTTCCGGATTGAAGCACGCCTACATCATGGGCGCGCGATACTTGAACATCATAGGAGATTCTCAGTTGATGCTGCGTCAAGTTCTTTCTACCTATCGCACTCGTGACCCTAAACTCAAGCCTTATCAAGATTTGGTCATGTTATTGGCTAAGCAATTCCGCAAGCAGATCTACATTCACACTCCCCGGTCTCAGAATATTCTTGCCGATGCTCTTGCATCACTTGCTTCTTCTCTTTCTCTCGCCCTCAGTCGCTCCACTGAGACCATTGTGATCCAGCGGTTAGAGGCTCCTTCCCTTCAGGATCCCTGGTTTGACAACCTTAGCAAAACTATAGAGAAGAAAGTTGAAAAGGAGGATTTGAAAGAAGTATCTTTAATTGAGCTCGAGAAAATTTTAGGAGAGGAGGAATTGCCTTGGTACCATGAAATCGAGCAGTATTGCAGGGATGGGTCATTCCCAGAATCAGCCAACGCCGCGCAGCGCAAGGCCATAAGAAGAATCGCCTCTCGGTACACCATCATTGCAGGAGAGTTGTATAAGCGAGCTCTTAATGGAGTTCTCATGAGATGCTTAGACGATAGTGAGGCCTGGAAAGTTGTTGAAGCAGCTCACTCAAGTGAGTGTGGAGGGCATGTCAATGGTCAGGCCTTGGCAAAGAAGGTTCTTAGGCAGGGCTATTACTGGCCAACCTTAGAAGAAGATTGTTCCACCTATGTCCGTAGGTGCGTCCAATGCCAACTCCACGCTGACAAAATCAACGATCATGCTTCATCACTCCATCCTCTTTCAGCTCCTTGGCCATTCTTCATGCGGGCCTTTGATATTATAGGCTCGCTAGGTGATCCCAACTCCCAAATCAAGCAGAAGTCTTTCATCTTGACAGCTACGGAGTACTTCACCAAGTGGGCAGAAGTTGAAGCATATGCAGAAATCAAAGCCACCACAGTATGCCACTTCATCTTAAAGAATATTATTTCACGGTTTCGAGTGCCAAGCGATATCGTCACCGACAACGGGCCGCAGTTCGTGTCTCAAGAACTCCAGGACCTCTGTAAGAGATTCAATATTACATTGCATCATTCATCACCTTACTACCCTCAAGGCAACGGCCAGGCCGAGGCCACTAACAAGACACTTTTGAAAATTATTAAGAAATCTTGCGAGTCACACAAATTTGTTAATTGGCATGAAAGACTTGTTGAAGCTCTATGGGCTTATCGCACCTCCGTCCGCACTCCCACGGGGCAGACTCCTTTTCCCCTGACTTATGGGATGGAGGCGATACTTCCATACGAGATTTTGATCCCTTCCCTAAGGGTGCAGCTGGATAAGGAACTTAATCTCGACGAACGTCGAGAGGCATTGCTGGTACAGCTGGAACTCTTAGACAAGAAGAGGCTTAATGCAGCCAATCACGTCTCCGTTTATCAAAAACGTGTCTCGCGCCATTTTCAAAAGAAAGTCATAGAACGTAAATTTCAGGTGGGTAACATGGTGTTGAAACGTAAATTTATTAAAACTGGAGGTCCTAGGTCTAAGTTGCAACCCAATTGGGAAGGTCCTTTCGTTGTCAAGGAGGTTTATCCTGGGAACGCGTACCATCTCGTTAATGCCGAGGGCGAAGAATTATCTAATCCATGGAACGGGTTGTATCTCAAACATTTTTTTCCTTAGAGTCAAGCCGATGAAGGACTGACAGTGAGATGACCCGTGCCGCGATCACAAAAGAGGATCCGGTGTCCGGCATTCATACACCTCACGTCATCCCTGGTCAGGTACCCTAGCCCTATGTAACACTGTTTCTCCATGGCCATGCTTGGGGGAAGTAAAGACCCTTGTACGTTTCTCCCTTCGGCTGAATCTAGGGGCAAGCGATGAGTAAGGGGGGGGACAACTGATCTAGGCACCCTGATGGGGAAAAGTCTCAAATAGGGGCAGCCCGTTATGACCTCATTCTACAATAGAGAAAAGAAAAGAAAAGAAAAGAAAGAAAATGGAGCAAAACCAAAGACAAGAACTGAAAAGTTTGTCTATAGACTTAAAATTCCAAAAATCCTGATGCTCCAGCAAAATAAAACTAGGCATGGCAAGAGTGGCAGTACAGTTTCCCCGCTGGACGTTATGAGCCTAGTCGTATGCGTGCCTAGCGTGGATAAAGGTTCGATGATGGACACAAAGCCCCATCGCAACAGACTGGATCTCTGAAAGGGTAGCCGCGAGAAGGACTCAAAACCTTGAAAGCTCTTACACCTGGCCTAGGCTTATCTCTTTAATTCTCTTTTATTTTCAGGGACCGACGCTGTACCCCATGACCTCGGTAGAAGCACCGTTGTGAGGAACGGCCCTCGGCCAGGGATTGTCACCTTTTGAGCACGACAGGCGCGGGTGATTCCTAGTGGGACCGGCACAGCTCTTGTTGCTAGGACGGAATGGGCTACCAAAATAAAAAAAACAAAAAAATCAAAATCAAATATTTTTAAAATAAAAAAAATCAAATACTTTCAAAATCCAAAAAAATCAAATATTTTCAAAATCCAAAAAAATCAAATAAAAAAATCAAATATTTTTAAAATCCAAAAAATTTTCAAAATCCAAAAAAATCAAATATTTTCAAAATCTAAAAAAATCAAATATTTTCAAAATCCAAACAAAAGTTAAATATTCTCAAAATCCTAATAAAAATCAAATATTTTAAAATCCAAAAAATTAAATATCTTCAAAATCACAAAAATATTTTCGAAGTCATCACTTGCATCTCATGACATGCGTTGCATCCTTTCCCTTTTTGTCATTTGCCTATTTGAGAAGACTTACCCCCTTGACCAAAAATCAAGAACTGGTCATTTCCTAACTTGCTATAGGCAAGGGGTTAAGCCTAAAACAGATTTAATCTATTTTTCTTGTTTATATGTGTGCAGGGGCAGGTTGGAGACAAGATTCAGCATTTCCATCTCTGCACGGTTCTCCGGTGACCATTTTAATCTCTCCAACGGTCAATATCAGACCATGCTAGCCTCCACACAGCCTCATTCAGACCGCTTCCAATTCTAGAACCTTCAAAGAATAAACGGTCTTCACTAGACCGTTTACTAGCCAGAACGGTGCAGTCTTGGCTGTTCTACTCTATCCACGGTTCATCGATAGACTGTTCAACTCTCCAAAGGCCCTTGCTCTTGATCCTGCGGTTGATCCTCTACACGGCCCTGGTCTGGCCGTTCCATCCTATGGAGCGGTTATATTCTAACCGTTTATCTAACTGAGCGGTCTGGGTATGGGCCGTGTTAATCTCGAGATCCTATCTCGAACTCACTCAATTACGTGTAAAATGGCCAAACTCAAATCAATCCAATCATCAATTTTATTCATTCAAATATAAACATTTCTAAACATGAGTCTCTATATCAACATCATGAAAACAAGAAAATCAATCAATCCTCAGCCGGGCATCCCCGCGAGGCCTAAACTCTCGTAGCTCTCTCACGTATGCCTGGTATGCCTCCTGGAGCTCTGCCACCTCCGCGGGTAGGACGCGTGTCTTGCTGATCTCCCACATGATCAGCATGCTCCTGACCGCCTGCTCATCCTCCTTCGTCCCGAGCCTCCTCGCCTGTAGTGCGGGAAGGTGGGGCAGTGCTGGAACTGTCATCCTGGGAAGTCCAACCTGTAGGAAACACCGGTGCGGGCTGTACATTGCTAAAGCAGTGTCGCCCATGAGCCGCAAGTCGAGCCCAAGCCTCCTAGGAAGCCTGAGCTTTGTGCCGTGGAGGAAGAACGGGCGCATCACGAACTGGTCCAGGGCAAGGTGTTGACGTAGAGGCGCCACTCGTCCCTGCTCTTCTTATCTGCCATCCTACACTCCACCTCCTGAGGGAACCTGAAAGAACCCCCGATGAAGAACAGTGGATGACTCCCGAAGATCTGGCTAACTGAGGTGACATCCTCCCTAGGCATGAACTTCATCCTAACACCCATCCAACACTCCAAAAGAATCATAGAGCCAAAGAGTGGACCCCCTAGGGCAGCTGAGCTAAGACCCTCATATAGGTAAGTAAGGACGGCATGGGAGATGGATAGACCTTGCCACAGACCACTGATGGTACTAAGAATAAGGGTATCTAAGACATGGTCGGCAGTGGGGAAGAGTATGGCCCCATACAAGCAAATGGACGCAGCCTTAGCTATGGCCTCATCCCACCCACACTTATTCTTACAGTGTGCTATCACCCACTGGTTGAGAGGTAGTAAATGGATATGGTGTGGGCCCACTATAGTACGGATGTCCTTCATACTAGGTATGAACTCTCCTAAGATGAGGGCATGATCCACAGGGGCAACAGTATGGCAGACTAAATCCTCCTCACCCACCTTGGACCTAGGGAAGGACAAGTAGGTCTCTACCTCCTCTAGAAGGATGGTGGCCTCAAAGGATGGGAAGAAGAAAGTGTGGGTCTGAGGGTGCCATATCTCCACTAAAGCTGTGATGCTATGCCAATCTAAAGAAAGCTTGGAGTAGTTCTTGGCTAACACTAGAAGAGGGTGTAGGTGCCAAGACCTAAGGATAGATGTCACGAATATGGGTAGCTCACGGACCATGGGAGCCATCCACTTCAAAGTGGAGTATCGTCTCGGGCCGGGGAGAAGCTAGAGGAAAGGAAGAAAAAGAAAGGAGAAGAGAGGAAGAGCATATAAGCTTTTTGAATGAAGATCAATGAAATTGAATGAAGTAGCATTAGTTTACCTCTCTCATAGGACTGGAGCTCAAATGTCCCGGGATGGTGGTCAGCCTTTGTAGCAGCCCGTGCTCCTTTCTAGCTGGCTTTGGACCTTGGTAATCCACCTCACCCATTGAGCTCCCTTCCAAGGCCTTCTTCATGATGTTTTGAAGAAGTTTGAGAAGGATTGCAAGGTTTGAAAGAGGGTTGATGTGTGAAGAACGAATTAGGAGTCCCCTCTTATTTATAGGACTTGGCTATAGGCCTAAACCCACTTTAATTGAGATAGGATAGGTCTAGATCGGGTTAAGATAGAGTTTGGGTTGATTTGAAATGCCTACTCTCCGGTTAGGACTCTCCAAGAGAGTCCTATTCGGACTCTCAGGGCGCCTGTGTATGCGGTCTATCGATAGACCGCTCTGTTTAAGGGATGGTCTAATGGAGACCGTTAAGTAATCTTCTACACACTTCAAATCCGGGTATCGACACGATCGTCTAGAGACAGCTCGGAGAGACATATGGCCAAAGTGGAACCGTTCTATTCTTTGCACGGATAATGATAGACCGTTTATCTGCATCTATGGGTTCTAGCCGAGTGACCTTCAACGGTATGAAGGTAGGCCGTTTGGATCTTTAAGCGGTCACATGGATGATTGTTTAGAAACCTGAAGCCTCTTTTTATCCTCCTTGCACCAATGCTACTCAACTCGTGGTCGTCTCTCTCTCCCTCACTCGTGGTCGTCTCTCTCTCCCACTCACTCGTGGTCATCTCTCTCTCCCACTCACTCGTGTCGGGTTAGGGGTCATTGTTAGTTAGTTGGGGTCAAGCATTTGCATTCATTCACACATTTCATTCACAAAACCAAATCAAAAAGATATCATATCACTATCATATCCACATGTAGAAAAGTCATAAATACATCAAGCATGTCCCTCTCCCTGGCCCCCGCTGTTGTCGCATGAGCCCTCATGCCTCTTCGATGGTGGAGGCATCACCGAAGTCGCCTCCTCACAGTGTCATTGGCGCCGCTCCTCCTCCTCGTTCCTCCGGAGATCGGAGGAACCCGTGAAGTAACTCCTCACGGAGCCGTGCATACCGTGAGTGCTGTCGCTCTGAGTCCCACTGCGCTCGGATCTCCGGCTCATTCCCTCCACAACACCCTCCAGCCTCCCTGCCTGAAGCCGGGCTCGCTCTACCTCAACTCGGTAGCGCTCCGCCTCCGCTCAGTAGCGCTCCACCTCTCCAGCCCTGGCCCGGAGACGCTCTAACTCTGCGCAGAGGAGCACCGTCTCAACCGTGTCTGCCGGTCGGCTCCGCGCCATCTCCTCCCGGAGGCGGGCAGCCTCCTCCCATGCTGTTGCACGGCTCTGCTCCAGCTCTGCCCTCGATTGGGTCAGCTCGGTCATCTGCATACACACATCAGGGTTAGTCAATTGCATTTCATAACCATAATCAACTGGGAAAGCGTAGTGGTTACTTACCCTCTTGGAGAGCGCTGCCTCGGCGGCCTCAGCCCGCGTCACCATCCGTGCAAACTCTGCCTCCCGCTCAGCATGGTCCGTAGGAGTCTGGGAAGAGGAAGAGGGTGCGTCAGCCCCCTGACACTGGGCTCCCTCGGCTCGCTTCATTTTAGAAGTCCAAGGTTAGTCATTCATAGACATGTGCATAATTAAGTTTAAGGGATCAGTGAAACTCACCAGAAGGGTCAAGGCCTGTCGGAGCTCGTCTCGCTCCTGGATGGTCGAGTGGAGGAGTCCCTGCAACTCCGCGATCCTCCCCTCGGGGTCAATCTGCATTTAGGAAGTCCAAGTGTTAGTGCATAATCATATAGAAAGCATAATAAGAAGCATTAGAGTTAGAAGTCGTACCGGTCGGCGGACACCATGGAACACCTGGTCCTTGTAGTGCCGGGCGTAGGCCATGTAGTAGGCCTCCTCGCTCTCCGCACCGGCGGCCACCACCCGCCCTCGTGCTGCCCAGTGGGCGATCTGCTCTACCGCCCGCACTGCCCAGTCCAGCTCCGTGGCTAGTCCTTGGGGGTGTCGCCCGACTCGCTCCTCCGGCTTCTCTGGTGCCGGAAACTCAACCGTAGGCTGATGGACGCCGATCATCCTCATCACCAAGCGGAAGTGGAGCGGCTCCACCACGTTCATGCAATGGAGCCAAACGTCTCGGCCTGAGTAGGCGAGGGCCGCCATGACCCAGGGCTGACCCTCGTGTCCCTCGCTCACGTACGGTGTCCACCGAACCTGTCGAATAGGAAAATTGCATTAGTATCATAAGCATGTAAATTGCATTTAGTGAAAGAGTCTGAGTTTAGATTCGTACCGAGGCGTAGGGCAGTGTGTCTAAGTCACCCTGGATCCCCCGGACCTGTCTCCGCAGGGACCCTGTCTCCCGTGAAGCCATCCACATTCTCGCGATGGGCAGCCGGTCTGGGTGAGTCTCCTCCCCTCTCCCTAGCACACGTAGGCGTACGTAGGCCCACACTTGCATTGCATTTTCACCAAATGTCAGCATATAGCATTCATAAGAATCATTGCATAATAGTTTAGAGGTTGAGTCGTACCTGGAGTAAGGGAGAGAAGCCCCCAAGCATCGTCCGCCGACTGGTGGAGCTGAGAGTGTCGAACAGAAACGCCAGGACCACCGCGCCCCAAGCGTAGTCACCGACGTGCCCCAAGTCCTCGAGCAGTGGAAGGAACCGACAGCTGATGATGTCGGCCCTCGTCGCGAACAGCAGGCACCCGAAGAACAGCATCAGGAACCTCCTCAGCACTAGGTCCGCCTCAGGTCCCGCCGCAGCTGCTACTCTGGGTCAGGCTTGGTCCAATAACCTCTGCAAGTGCTCCTCGGGCAGCTCCCCGGTCATTATCCCTGCACCCCTCAGTCCGAAGCTCTCCTGTAGCCTTGCCCGTGTTAGCGTCATCGACTGACGCTCTGGTCGGAGTAACTCAAAGCCCAGCAGCTCCTGGGCTAGCTCCCGGTAGTCGGGGTACGTCCTCCCCCTAACCGGAGTCCCGTGCACGTGCAATCCAGTAATGCACGCAACGTCCTCTAGCGTGGGGACCATGTGGCCCCACGGGAAAAGGAACGTCCGGCTCACTGGATCCCAGCGATCGTGCAGAGCATAGAGGAGCGGCGTGTCTAGCCTGGTCACCTCTATGCTCAGGAACTCAGCAAAGCCCATCGCTGTGAGCCTCTCCCGCTGGAAATCTGGCAGTGCAAAGTACACTGCTCGGACTTGTAGCTAGGAGATCCGAGTTCTGCGCTTTCCCTGCATACATTTTGGATAATTGCATTTCATTTTAGGATCTGCATTTCACTTAATTGAATAAATCACTTTGCTCACTAAACGATCGACTATGGGCCGTCTACCCCTTTCAACGGTTGGGTTCCAACCGCCCCAATAATCCCTCTCAAAGGTCCACGGCCAACCATGGACCGTCCTGCCTTATGCACGGCCCTATAAGGACCGTGCTATTGTCTGCTATCTACCCTGGAACGGCCCATCTTTGGCCGTCTAATAAATTCACGGTCCCCATCTGACCGTGTCATTCCCCTCTCAAACCCCTGGTCATTTGGATTGGCATGCTCCATTCTCCCACCATGTGATTAATGATGGTCCGGTGGAGACCATTCTGTTCTCTAGCGTCTCATATTCTAAACGGACCAATGCGGGCCATCCTAGGTGACCACGGTCTGGTGGAGACCGTTCTGTTCTCTAGCGTATCATATTCTAAACAGACCAATTTGGGTCGTCCTAGGTGTCCACGGTTTTATTTAGACCGTTTTACTCCGTCGGTTCAACTCCTTTGGAACGGTCACCCATGGGCCGTGTTTTCGTTGAACGGTTCTATTGTAACCGTGTAGTTTTGGTGAGCGGTTACTGTTGAACCGCGCTGTGACCGCCGTGCCCAACGGCGACCGAGCTTCTCCCCCACCTTTGTTGACGGCCTAAATGGCCTTATATGGAATCCTAAGGGGACGTACACCCCTCTCCTACCCTCTAGACCCACATGCATACTCTCAAAAACTTGGAAATGGGTTAGGGGCCTACCTCGGAGGATCGCAGTGGTTTCTCCACCGTCGCCGTGGCCGCCTCCGACGGCGCGTCTGTGTCCTCCTCCCTGGTAATGGTCGCTGTGGCACCTTCCTTGGCCATGGGCAGTGGCGGTGGTGCTCCTTCCTCGATCGTGGACGGTGGTGCTACCTCTGCCGGCGCCGGAGCCCCCTCCGTGACGGCCGTGGGCGGTGGCGGTGCAGTGGTGCCTTCCCGAGCCATTCTACGCTCCAATGCCTGGCGTTTGAAGCGCATAAGGCTGGGAGAGAATAAGAGAGGATGAGGGATTGCGAGAGAGAGAGTGGGGGTGTTCCTCCTCCATCGGTTACGATGGAGAGGGAGGAGGAAGAAGGAGAGTCTTATTTTTTTTTCAAACCGCCAGAGATTACACGGTCTCTCAATAGACCACGTACCTACTGGACGGTCTGAGATATAACCGTTTAATCTCCAACGGTGCAATTCCTTTGAACGGCTGGAGTAGGGTCGTTCTGTTCGTGGGACGTCCACATAAAGGGCCATGCATTTTCACGATCATATTTAAACTAGCAACTGCTTAACGGCCCAGTCTGGACCGTGTATTTTATTGGGCGGTCTGTTCTTAGGCCGTTTATATGCTGAACGATAAACATGTTTTGGGGCTTTATCCTTGTTGCATTATGTGATTAACTGAGGATATATTTTTTGGCTTGAATGATTATTTCATGTGGTAATATTACAAAACCATGTTCATGAATCTTTTGCAGCTTCACTCCAAACTTGCCTTCCTTTGCCGTCAGGTAAGTCAGGTAAGTATTTTGATCCCTATATCCCTTATTGCATTACTATATGGTATCTATGCTATATTGTCTCGAGAACCAGTTGGTTGCTCACGTGTTCCAGGATTCGTTGTTCCCCTATAACAAAAATAATGATGATCTAGGTGCACGTGTTTAATCATCGGATAGGCCGTTAGATTGGGAAAATTAGGGGACGATGGTTCTATCATCGCACGCCATGGTTGCGGATAGTGTCCTAACCCTGATTGCCCTGGTCTAGCAATACTATTCTCGAGTATTTTGTATTTTATCTTTCTTTGCATTCGTTTTAATGATTTCTTTTATTTTAGCCCATCATGCATCATACGCATCTTTTGAGCATTCATGACCCATGGTCTGTCTGAAAGTGCCTCGTTAGTGATGGATGATTGTGCCGTTCATGGTTTTGGTAAGAGAGGAACTATTCCATTCTGAGTTGGAAGCTCTTTTCTGGTCTATTCACCTGGTTTGGTTGACTAAGAGTCCCTGTCTGAAGTTTTAGTTTACCCTTTTACTTTTCTTCACTGCTTGCTTCGATCTCCTCATTGGTCCGAGGGATTGTGTCCCCCATGAGGTTGGTCGTGTATTTTTCTTTTTTTTTCATTTAGATAGTTTCTCCATACTCGTGTCGTTTTGGTCTGATCATTCCTTGTGTTTGGTTCTGAGTTTTTCGGAAGATTCCTATCGCTCGTTGGCGAGGAAACGGGTGTCTTTTACCTTAACGCCCTCTTTTCAGTCCACTCCGCTTCACCTCCGCTTCATCTCCATGTTCCATTACGCTTTCGCTTCACCTCCGCTCACTCCCCTGCAAAGAGGACGTTAAGGAGGGGCATCTGTTGACACCCATTTTTTGCCTATGAGTTTAGTCATTCTTTTTACCATCATTTGTTGATGTCTCGAGTTGTCCATTACTCATTGGGCTATTTTCAGACATATCTTTGGGCTTAGTTTATAGGTACCTCCCTCCTTGGCTAGGTCTGCTCTCAGATTAGGGCTTATTGGGCCTTGATTTCGCCTGATTTTGGGGTAAAAATGGGCGCACTTATCCCATTTTGTTAATTTCAAACGTCCAGGATGTACGCGGTCTAGAGATGGGCGGTTCAGTGATTGAGCGGTCTGTTTTGAATCGTTTACTATTTATTGGATATTTATTTTGGTTTTCTGAATTTCCATCAACAACCCTTTGCACGGTCTTAGTGTAGCCGTTTACTTCAATTGAACGGCGTGTCTTTGGACCGTTCAGATCCCAGAGTCCTCAGTTGGTTCATTTTTTGGATAATTATCTATTTATCCTATTTAATTGGATTTATCACCGACAGGGTTTACACGGTCTAGTATTGGGTCGTTCCATTCATTGAGTGGTCTAGCGATAGACCGTTCTATCCAACAGAGTCCTGCGCCGTGATAGCCGGTCTGTTCGATGGGATAATTGGATAAATTATTGTTTTATTTATTTACCATCGACAGCGGTAGACGGTCAAGCAATGGACAGCCTACATGACTTGGCGGGCCTATCGAGCGACCGCGTACATGCTCGAGAACTATGGATTATTTGGATTTTCTCTCTTTATCCGTTGTGAAACCCCTAACTTCTCCCACCCATTTCTCCGCGGTTTCTCAACCAAATGGGGTGCCGTTTGATTTGGGCTAGAGATTAGAGTATTGTTTACGTATTTTATTTAGTAATCTCGGATTAATATCCACTAAAAACCCCTAATTTGATATTAGACTTTCGGGGTCTATAAATAGCACCCCTAGTCCAAGCTTGAAGAAGGGGGGGATCCAACGTCGACAGCGAAGCTCTGCCGAATTCTTGAGCAAGCTATAGCCAGGGAGGGAGGCTTTCTACATCCTTTTAAGCCTCCGGTTCAAGGGAGTAGTCATTTGATTTTGTGTTTGGTCTAGATTTTTTTGGTCATTTTTTCACTCATTGCATGCTCATTTTCATCGCACTTCTTTCCATGTTTTCACTGTTTCATCTCATTTCTACACCTTCCTATCGTTTTAGCGCCCTATAGAGGTTTAAAAACCACCCCAGGTATCACCCATTCCATGTCATTATGTTGATTTTCCATTCTATTTCATAGCTACTACACGTTCAAGGGCTAAGTTGGGTGTTATTTTCTTGTCCTCTACACTGTTTTGCAGGTCAGCATCAGCACAGCACGAGGCCCATCCCCTCTGGCCGGCCGGAAGAGGTGGAGGATCAAGCCCTACAACTTGGAGTCTGGCGATTTTGAACAGTTTTATTTCGTCCGTCTACAGATCAGAGCGGTTGTCCACGAACCGTCCAGATCCTGTGAGCGGCCGCTTGAGAATTGTTCTGTCACCAGACTAGCCTTCGTCCCGCTTCTCTTTCCAGCGCTAGAGCGGCCTATCGAGCGACCGCGTCGTCAGTTGGGCGGATCTTTCTAGACCGTCTACTACCTGTAGCGCTACACTTTGGGCGAGTGTCTTCTCCCTTTCCAATGTACGGGTGCATTCCCTTTGCATTCTGGATCTTGGTGGTGATCACGATCACACACACACATTTCTCCACTTTTCTTTCCTTTAATTTTGCTTGCCTTCATGTCTTGACTTAGAAAGGTAAGGGGAAGAAAGAAAGAAAGAAGGGGGGGAAAATATGTCAACAGTCATGTCATGAGAATTAGTTATTCAAGCAAGTAAATACCCATTCCGGGCCACACAAGTCACGTCATGTAAATATCATGTCAAGTCAAGCACGAGATCGTGGAATGTCATAATCTAGAAAGGCATGCACTCCAGTGCAATGCCACACCGTGGTCAATATAGTTCCCATGGGCACAAGTACCTTCCCGTGCTCCTCTCAAGACCAGACCGGGCCCCATTAACGCCAGGCATTAAGTCATGTAAATATCTTGACATCCACTATAGTTTATAGCCAACATAATTTCAAAGGAATAAGCCATTGTAGGATTAATAAGATAGACTTGTAGAACATAGAGTTCAGGGACAAAACTTTGAGTAAAGATGACATGACAATAAAGCACATAAAACCAAGACATTCATGAAAGTGAGTAATTGACATCCACTCAGACCGCCGTCAATTACAGAATCTGTGTCCACTGCGGTGGTCGCCAATTCTGTGAACAGTACATGCACGAAGAAATAGCGTCCACTAGGACAACTGCTATTTCAGTTTTGGCATCCACTGGCCTGACCGCCAATTTCAGGCAGTGACAGACTCTCACATAACACCACAAACAGCACTCTGTGATGGCAAGGGTGTCATGTTTCTTCAGAGTGACATGACAATCAGAGGTTCCAGGGTTTTGAGGGTACAACCTACTCGGATGCCTTGAGGGAATCCAAGGCTAGCGGAGGCTTACAGAGGTCTTAGAGAAAGAAATTTTAATCTAGCGGAAGGAATATCCGACGAAGGGTCTTTCAATCTCCAAGAAATAGGGTGTCAACGTGAAACAGCGTGAAACATGGACTCTATCTTCGGACTTGAGATAGAAGTGCCATAAGACCCGTGATATGGGTCAGAAACCCGATAAAACTCTGAGATGCAAGAAATCGCATCCATTCAGACAGGCGCTATATCATGAATTAGCGTCTGCTTAGAAAGTCGCCAATCAATATTTTACTGAGTTTTAATAATATTACAATAAATTGGCGTCTATCTGAAGAGGCACCAAATCAATAATTTACAGAATTTTAATAATTTTTACAACAATTAGCCTCCTTGTGAGAGGGTGCCATATCTTTAAATAGCGGACATATGATGGACGTCAATTAATAATTTTCTGGATTATTTGAAAATTTAACAAATTAACAAGAATCTGCGTCTCTATACAGAGGCGCTATTTCAAGAATGAACATATGTTCACACAGACGCCAAATCTTTGATGTATACATGTTACAAAGCATCAGGCAGATACGTAGCTAGACACAAAACACTGTTCATTTCTTTCAATTTAGCATGAACCGTAGCATAATGATGTTTATGAGGACTTTCAGGAAACTAGAGACATGGTAATGTAGAGAAAAATATGGAGATTCTGAAAACGTATTCATGCAAAATTAATAGAATCAGGTTCCATAGTTATTAAATTTTAAACATGGGTTAATTATTAAATGCTCTACAAGAAATAGCGTCAGGGTAATGGTCACTCATTAATTAGCGTCCAGGAGACTGACGCCAATTCATGAATTAGCGCCCTTCTACACGGACGTTCATTAATCAGCGACCACTGTTCTAGTCACTATTTTCATATGAAACAGAAAAGCACAAAACTACGTAAAAATTGATGACATAGGTCATGGAGACAGGATATAAAGATGATAATATAGATCTTAAGCATGTAGTACTCTTTTACTATAATCTTAGGCTTCGAGTCTTGAGATAAACTACCTTATTGGGTGTTAAATGAAGACGAACAGAGAGAGGAAGATCTCTTCTTCTCGTCCATCAGAGCAACTATAGTAGGAATAACGAAGGAAGAAGCGCCTTTCTTCACGTTCGCAGTCGATGGAAGACGAAGAGGAAGACGTCTGCTCCAATCAGTCGTAGCAGAAACAGGAAGAAGAGGAAGCAAAGGTCTTCTTCTCGTACGGCAGTAGGAGGAAGACATTGATGCAGCATCCTAAAAGATGCTTCTGCATCGAACGGGCTTGTATTTATAGAGTTTAGAACTCTAGCTTCCTAATGGGAATTGAATTTCCTACGTAGAATCCTAGTGGGTTTAAACATTCCCATACTAATCCTTCCCTTGCCATATCCACAGTTGCTTCCCTGTTAGACTTAAACACTAATATGCATGCTTCATCGAACGTGATAAGGGTTAATAACCCCTTTTCATAATGGTAATTATTTATATACTCTTAAGGCCTTTTCTTATAAGGCCCATTAGCTATTGGGCTATTAACGTGGGGTCTCTACCTACAGTATTGGCTAAGGTCCTTTTGAGTTGGGCTCTCTTCTTTTGAAGGACTTATTGGGTAGTATTAGGCTTGTTATTGGGCCTTTAGTATAGTTTATAGTTTTGGGTTTTATTATTTTAAGTCTATTTCCATTCTTTTATCTATTATACACACATATATATATGTACTTTTTTTTGGGGTGCTACACTTTATTTGTCACCCTTGTACTATCTTCCTATTTGTCACTCTTATCTCCCTATTTGTCAACATTAAACACCTACTTGGCACTCTTCTTCATAGATTTGTCACCTCTATCACCCTATCACATAATTTGTCACCCTTATCTATCTATTTGTCACTCTTAAAGGCCTATATGTCACCCATGTTCATACATTTGCCACACTTAAACATCTATTTGCCACACTTAAACACCCTTATTTATACATTTGTCATCCTTATCTTAATCTTAATATTTTTTATATTTCTTGATCAGTCAATTAACTGAATTTCTTGTTTACACCTTTTTTTGAATGTACTGAATACAAATGTCATCTCTGCTCGGTGTTCTATGGAGATTTATATGAAGAATAGGGATCGGATGACATTTCGGGAATGCCACAAGTCATTGATGAGGACGACACCCTTTGATCCTTATGTTGACAATGCTTCTCTTGTCACTTTCAACATGACAATATTGGAGGAGATAATTTGCGCCTATAGTGGAGGCAATCACTTCAGTATGGGTAGTAAGGAGGTCACATTCACTATGGAAGATGTGGCCATAATAATAGGATTACCTTGCTCCGATCAGCCGGGCAACATTATGGATCCTTAAAACAGAAGTCCAAGTTGCACCATCGATTTGGGTTTACAACGACATTTGATCGGAAGAAAGTGTGCTCTCCCATCCAGCAAATTGTTCAGTCCGATGAAGAGCAGGATGTGGCTGACACTGTTCGACTGTGGATTGTACTTTTATTGTCCACTTTCTTTTACACATGATCGACGCATTCTTGTCCACAACAGATGCTGTCAAGCTTAGATGACATTAAGAGAGTTTAATATTACAATTGGGCAGCCGCCGAGCAATAGGTAACAATGCACAATTTTGAGCAATTAGTGTTAGCGGTCCCGAAACGAAGGTCAGGTACAATTGGCCGTGCTAAGAGAAGAGTTGGGAATGCATCCCAGGCCCATACATTTGTATTTGGTTGTTCTGCCGTACTTGCTGTAAGTTTTTTTATTTTTGTTATGTACTAATGTGTCAATCATGCATTGTAAAATAGCTTGATGTATTTCATATTACATGTCTGATTTTTTGAGCACACGCGGGTGCGGCAGCCACTATGGTAGGTGGCATTTCCCCGACTATTTATGTGCGGTCCATTTGCAGATAGGAAATTAAAATTTTCCATTGGATCCCTACGAGGCCAACAGGTATTATGAGCATTAAAAACTTCTTCTTTGTCATTCAACATTAATGAATAACTGAAGTGATGTGGTTTTAAATACAGGTGATCGAAGAGCTCCTTATTGAGCCAAGTGAAAGGGACATGGTGTACGGTGGTCAGATGATGACCCAACCCCGTGATGAGGTGACGTCCTCATCGGCTCCCTCTACGTCTTTGCTGCAGGATATTGCAGCTACATTGAAGATCCACCATAGACTACTTGAGGAAATAAGGGCCTTCTTTCCGACTAGGGTGGAATGGGCTCACAATGTTGAGGAACATACACATGCTAGTTTGGAAAATATTATCCCTGATGTAGCCCCCGAAGAGGAAGTGGAAGGGGCTCAAAATATTAAGGAAAAATTGCCACCTACTTTCGAACGGATGGCGGATGATCTGGAGCCACGTTAGGCAGCCCCTGAAAAGGAAGTACAAGGGGCTAAAAATGTTGATGAAATTATGCCCGATGTCCCACCTGCAATGCCCGTCGAACAGTTGGCGGATGATACTGTGCCACCTCAAGCAGCACCTGCAGAGGAAGTGCAAGGGGCTGAAAATGTTGACAAAATTATCCGTCACATTTTGGCGGACATTGCCGCCGATGTCCCACCTCCAAGGCCCTTGGAGAGGAAGTGTAAGGGGCCGAAGCCCGTGAGGAAACCAAGGGCACCTGCAAAGAAAATAGTACGAGGGAAGAAGAAGGTGAGTCTACATTGAACATACTTCTTACAGTATTGAATCTAAGATTGGTATATTGGCATAAATGTAGAAGGGAGATGAAGTCAACCCGATGAAAAAGCTTCTAAAGAGTGATTGGATTTGCAAAGGCCGGTTGAATCTGAGAGATAACAATATTGTGAATAAATTCATTGCTAATTGTGCCTCAGGGGATATTTAGTAAGTTGTCCTCTTTTAGTTTTTGTAATTATCCTGATTCACTTTACTCTGACTATTATGAAAATTTTTGTCCAATATAGTGCCCCCATATTTGAATCGACAAACGAGATTGTTTTGAGAAGACATCATGTCATTCATTTGTTATACGACCAAATGACAGATGCTATGGTACTTTCTTTCATTAACTGTGCAATTTTATGCTTCGCCCTACCCTAAACTTATGTTTCTATTGATAAGAGAATCATGATTGTTGATAGGTGATCGATACCATGATATACCTCCTCCACTCAAGATGCAATGAATCTGGCATCTTTCATTGGTGGGTTTATTTTCCCACCATTGTAGTGAATCACATCAACAATCAGACAGTGGCCAATGACGAAAAAGCCAGGGAATTATTGCAGTGCTGCTACGGGAATGGTGAATTATCAGAAATGCATGAGAACACGTATTTATTCTTCATGTTACACTCAAGTAATCACTGGCATCTATTTGTTATTGACACGGAGAATCGCTGCTTTGCCTCATACAATTCCATGAGAGGCATTGCCATCCATGATGTCACTACAAAAAAATGGATACCTTTTCTTATCCATGTATCTATATTAAAGATATTTATAATGTGTCTAGCAAATTTTTCCTTAATAATGTCAAATATTTCATTTGCAGGTTGTAGTTGTTCGGGGCTTACTGAAGGAATATGGGACATTCGAGGGAGTTTGAATGGGACCTTGTGTTCGACAACGAATGTCCCCACAGTCAGATAGAAGCCTTAACTGTGTAATTTATGTACTGCAATATGTTGATATATTGTCAAGGAAGAGGGAGTTATCATGGACATTTAGTGAGGATGATTGTAATATGTTTAGAGCCCGGATTGAGGATAAACTCATTACTTTTGGAAATGCAAGATCTTAAACAATTTAACGTCTTTCTCCTCCAGATTATGGCATACCTGTCTTGAAAAATATTTTTTTATTAAGCAAATGGGTGTTTAAAGGTGACAAATAGGTAGACAAGGGCAAAAACAACAAAACTGTGTAAGGGTGACAAATAGCTATACAAAATGAATAAATATTTATTTAAGGGTAACAAATAGATGTTTAAGGGTGACAAATAAGTAGACAAGGGCAAAAAATAGAAAAACTATTTAAGGGTGATAAATAGCAATACAAGGCGGACAAATATCTATGTAAGGATAACAAATAGATGCTTAAGGGTGACAAATAGCTAGACAAGGGTGAAAAATAGCAAAACTCTGTACGGGTGACAAATAGCTATACAAAGCAGATAAATATCTATTTAAGGGTAACAAATACGTGCTTAAATGTGATAGATAACTATATAAGGACAAAAAATAACCAAACTGTGTAAGGGTGACCAATGGCTATACAAGACGGACAAATATTTATTTATGGGTAATAAATAGGTGCTTAAGGGTGACAAATAGCTATATAAGGGTGAAAAATAACAAAACTGTGTAAAGGTGACAAATAGTTCTGCAAGGCGGACAAATATCTATTTAAGGGTAACAAATAGGTATTTAAGAGTGACAAATAGGTAGACAATGACGAAAAAAAGTAAAATTGGGTAAAGATGACAAATAGCTATACAAGGCTGACAAATATGTATGTAAAAGTAACAAATAGGTGCTTAAAGCTTATTAAAACTTATTAACATCACATGTTCTCATTTATATTGTCTTCATTGATTTAACCTGGTTACTGAGTGGTATTGTAGAAAATTGATGTCATATGTAAAGGAATTCGATCTACAATGTTAGAGGTAAGATCAAATTCAATGCTTTATGTTAACTAGGTGCGATTGATAAACACTGATCCAGAGGGGGGGTGAATGGATCTATCAAGGAATTCTACCCAATTTAAAATTTGCATGAGATGATAACAACTAGATCAGTGGACAATTGATCAAACAAGATATACAAACTCAATTAAACTCTAGGATGTAGATAATCAATTAAATCACGGTCCTAGCATGCATCTAGCGGAAGCAGGCAATCTAACAAACCACTGCACAATGATTTTTTAGGTGGTTCGGTCAACCGACCTACGTCCACCCCTCACTCCAAACCGGAGTGAGGCTTCCACTAGTAACACTAGCACAGCAGACTCAGTCTGCAACAAAATGCTGCCAAACAGCTTGACCAGGGGAACAACTTCCCCTCTTCCTCCCAACCGGAGGGAACCACTAGTGACACCAGTCACTAGCAAACCAGAGACGCAAGTCTCTCTTCCTCCAGACCGGAGGGAACACCTAGTCTTGCAACCCACAAGACTAGAACCGGAGGACCAATCCTCCCTTCCTCCAAACCGGAGGGGAACCTAGAGACCCAAGTCTCTCTTCCTCTGAACTCCAGAGGGAAACACAAGTGACACTAAGTCACCTGCAAACCAGAGGTCTCGGACCTCTCTTCTCCCAACTGGAGGGACCCCTGGACTTGAATCCTACAAGCCCAGAACCGGAGGACGAGCCTCCCTTCCTCTAACCAGAGGGAACCCACAAGTAGCACCCAGCTACTTGCAACTGGAGATAGCAATCTCCCTTCTCCTGAACCAACAGGAGGGACCCCGACCTCTCTACAGAGAATCGGAAAAACAGCAAGTAAATAGATCAAAAGAAAAACGAAACCAGCAACAGAAAGCTGAAAAGATAAAAACAAATGTGGCTCTCGCAGGAGCTGGCTGGCCTGGATTTGATCCACGGTCCAGCAGGAACAGATCTTTTGTTGAAGCTTCTATCACTCTAGCTCTCTCTTCTTCTCTATTCTTCTTCCTCTTCTTCTCTTCACACGAGCACTATCTCTCTCTCTTCTTCTCCTTCTGCTCTTCTTCTTTCTCTTTTCTTTTTCTCTGGATCGTGGCTCTCTATGTGGACATTTCTACTCACCAACTCGATCAGCCTTCTTCTGTGGAAGAAGGCTCATATATATAGCAGCAGCAGCATCATCAGCCCCGACGTGTGACCTCCACATTTCCAGCCCTAAGAATTCGGATCACGTGGCAGTCTCTCAGTAGGCTTCATTCCAGCCTCGGATCACGTGCTACCCAGTCACTTGGGAATATTTCTTCCTCGGACCTGCAAGGAGATGAAAAGCCATTAAAACTGAGGGCCACAATAACTAGATCTGCACGAAGTATGTAGTAGCAATACTAGATGCACTGAGAACGACACGAGATACACAAGGTGAATACAGCACGAAGTAAGGAAAGAATGACACGAGATACACTGTGACAGAACAGACACAACAAAGAGAACGACACGAAGTGAGGTTATAAAACAACACGAGGTAAAAGGAAGAACGACACGAAGAACAACATGGTGACTGTAGCACGAAGTAAAAATGACATGATATAATAACCAGTAATGAGAACGGCACGAGGACAACATGGAGGTAAAACAGAAACCAACAGTAAGTGTGGTTTCAACACATGAAAGACACGATGTCTAGGAAGAACAACACGAAGAGATAATTCGGAAACGACACTAAGTGAAACAGAAACGACACGAAGTGCAACAGGAACGACACGAAGTGTAGTAGTGACAGAACACACACTACACAGAGAATGATACGAAGTTGCACAGAAAACAACACGGAGTGCTGCGATGTCCTGCACGCAATGGAACAAAAACGACACGAAGACGATGAAAACGACACGAGGTGAAGTCACAAGGAGACAACGACACGAGGTGTAGAAAGTAACACGAAGATGAAACAGTAACCGACACGAGTTGAAAACAGCATGAAGACGAAAACTGTATTCGACACAGAGTGTGGTCAAAGCGAGAAAGACACGAAGTCTAAAACGAAAGACCAACACGAAGACGAATACAAAGAAACGACTCGAAGTAAGAACGACACAGAGACAGAACGAAGATCAACACAGAAACCGACACGAAGTGTGGTTTCAAAAACAAACGAAATCGACACGAGATGAACAACTAAAAACAAAGGAGACGACACGAAATATAGTGGAAGCAACACGGACACACGACCTGAAGGACAGTAAACATAAACAACACGAAGTATGATAGTAAGTGACATGAAGACACAATAAAGGGAATGACACGAACACGAGAGGAACAGTGCAACGTATAGACTTGAAGTTCAAAGCAAACGGCTGTACAGACTTGAAGATGTGAAGCCACTGTGCAGACTTTGAAGAACAGTCCAATGTATGGACTTTGTCATTGAAGACCAATTATGCAGACTTGGCAGTGAATGACACGGCTGTACAGACTTCATGAACAGTGCATGATTGTACTTGACGATGTATACACTTAGCCTATGCAGACCAGTCCGATGTATAGACTTTAAGGAAATGCATGCTACAGTGCAATGTCTAGACTTGCTATATGCACAAAACGATGTCCACTGTCTAGACTTGCGATGCCTTCGCCAAATGCACACATCAGTCCAATGTATGGACTTAGACGAAACATGCTATGCAAAGTACACACTTGACCGTGATCTCTGCAGCGAATGTATAGACTTTCAGTGAAGGGCGTTGTGTAGACTTTGGCTTGGAACGAAGGTAGAAATGAGGCTGTATAGACTTGGCCAGAACGTAGGGAAAAACACCAATGTGCAGACATGAACATCCAGCAGTGTATAGACTTCGTGAACAAAATGCAATGCTGACTGATGTATACACTTGGCAAATAGAGTAATGCATGAACAAACAATTAGCCACTACGTTAACCCAATCTAGCCATATTCATGAATTAGCTATTCAAGTAAACAGTCAGATATTCAGGCAGTCAAACAGTCATCTATAAGAATCTAGCACACCTCAGTGTGACTCATGGTGTGTCAGCCATCATCAAAACCACACAGGGGCACAACAATCTCCCCCTTTTTGATGATGGCAACACTATGAGTTACACTGACTCAGATTAGATTCTTCTCCCCCTTTGCCTTCAGTAAAAAAAGACATGAGTTGAAGAGTGAATTAAAAGCTCCCCCTTATGACTAAGCTGCCCCTTTTACTTTAGCAAGACGAATAATTCAGAGATGTCATATGAGATGAGGACATCTCAATATCAGAAGCAATTAAATCAATTCTCCCCCTTTGTCAAACAACTCATGCAGTGATGTGTATGCAACAAATACTCCCCCTTTGACATGGCAAAAGACCCCCCTTTGACATGAGAATGAGTCATGGTTCTTAAAAAATGAAGAGCACCCATATGACTATGAAACAGCTCTCCCCCTATCAACATGCATGATTGACTACTCTCCACTTGAAACATAGGAATGGACTCTGGTTATCCAATAAATCAATCTGAAATCAGCCATTACAAAGAATCTGAATTCTGGTGATAATACCACAGAATCAGAACTTATGGCAGAACAAGATGGAAGATTCCAACAGTGTGGAGAGAAATACATCTCAGGAATCAATCTGAAATCCACCACCATAAGGAATCTGAAGTTCAGAGGGCTGCAAGTGAACAAGGTAATAATGGGAGTGGCACCTCACATTTGTATGGTCAGAAAAAAATGCAGAAGGAATCAGTCAACTGATAAGAGAGGAGTTGACTAAACAGTTTTTGTTGATCATGCATGAATCTGATCATGAGGGTTTTGAATGCATACATCACTTCAATAAGTCTTAAAAAATGTAGACTCTTCTATCATAAAGAGTTATGAAATAGCAACATTATCAATCTGATTTAATTTTGATGTATACCAGCTTTGCCAAATTAAACTCAATACTCATATCTGAATCCAAGTTTTAATAAAAGTGAACCAAATCGTCAGAAAACACTCAAAAACAATCATCTTTTATCTTGCAAATGTGATCTCAAAAGCACCTTTGAAAAAATACACAGGTTAGTACTGAAATTAAACACTTTTTCAAGAACATGAGTTGACAGATTTTTTCAAGATAATTTTATTTGAAGCACATTATATTTTTCCTGTGCAATTTAAGTTGATCAACACCTTTTTACATGAGGCACAACAAGTCTTAGTTGAAGTGACCCAGTTACTCAGTGTGATAACTGGCATTGCCTCTCACTTTGAGAACAGAGTTAGCAATATGAGTGTCTTTTTACATAAGAAGACACCTTTATCAGAGGCCAGACTCCCCAGCTACTCAACACAAATAAGCTATTGCTCTGTCAGGTCTTGTTTCACTAAAATTTTTATCAGAGATAACTGTGGTACCTCATGACATGAGTTACTTTATTTCATTGATAAAGAACTCAGTTTCTCAGTGACTGAGTCATTGCTCTGAATTCACAATTTTCATTTAGTCAACTTTTTCAAGTTAAAGAATAACTACAACACTCACTCTATGTATCTCTACCAAAGTAGCCTAGATTTCAAATTTTCAGATATCAGATGAGAGACTTTACGGATTACATGACACAAGAGGTTAAAGTTTATTAAGCCTTATCAACAGATATTTTCAATTCATTTAATTACAAAGCTGAGAATACATTAATCTTATATCAGACTGATTCAGTGATAATTCTTAAACCCATATGATAGGAGTTTCTACTACAATCTCAGACTGAATTGCATGACATGCAGTTTAAGTTCCTCAGATCAGAACAATAAATTTAGCTGACCAACAACTCAATAATGGATCCAAAATAGTCACACCAGCTAAGAGGTATATGAAGGAAGAGTACAAGCTGGTGGAAGAGTCAATCAGGAAGAGAGAATAAGGTTTAAGCCACTAGCAGAGTCAATCACTCAATGAAACACTCCTTCTTCAACAGATTGAGGATTAGCAACCAAATTTTTGGATTCAAGAAGGTATGAACTCAAAATAGTGACAACAATATAATAAAGCTCCCCCTGACTATATGCATGAAAAGTATCGAAATCACATCACATGATACCAAATTCAGCATTCAGATATGATTCATGCAAATTAGACAGAAGAGAATTACTGGAAGCATGATTGTTCAATTCATATTTTAGAAAAACTTCAGTTTAGTACCAACAGATCAACATGATATGCAATACACTGCTCTATATGACTTGACCCAAGATACTGGGCGGAGGACTTGGTCCAAGGACCACCTCACACAAGGCAGTAGCATCCAGACATACTCCATCTGCCCTCCAGCACTATTCCATTTCATATACCATGATGGTCATACAAATGACATATGCAGTGCAAGGCAATCTTATTTATTTAATGCAAACAACAGCATGAGAAGAGCATCAAAAATCAACCAAGCAAAACAACAATTTCAGATAGTGAAATTGAAACAAATTTCAGAACTGACCTGAATTGAGTCCTGGGGTTTTCTTTTTGAGTGCCTTGGTTAACCCCTTTTCATTCTTCAGCTTCCAAGGCACACTTGCAAAATATTGATCATTTTGATCCTGCAGGGACCCAAGCAGCTTTGGGTCCTGCATTAGCTCTAACAGGTATTCTAAACATTTTCATAGCAAGATTATCATCCAATTTCATCAGTGAACAGTCATCCATAGAATGTCCAACTTTTCCACAGTATCTACATGAAATGGCTGGTTTTTGGTTCTTATGATACATGTTAACATCAGGGTGATGTTTATAAGCATGTTCATAAGATTTTCTGTTATATGCATGAGCAGTTTGATGCTTGTTCTTAACCATCCAACATTCAGCAGATTTATGGCCTGGCTTCCCACAGTTATAGCATGAAATTTTCACAAAAGGTTTTACAGGGAATTTGACAAAATGGGGTTTAACATAGTTCTTTTGAACATACCAACAGTCCTTGACTGTATGCCCATTTTTCCCACAGTGGGAGCATGCAAAAGAATTTCTTTTATGAAAACCATTTTTACCCCAAGTAGATCTAAACCAGCACTCAGCAGCCTTGTGCCCAGGCTTATTACAGTTGAAGCACACAATGTGCTGACTAGAATTGTGTTTAGATCCATATGGATCATAAAAGTGCATGGAAGACCTGGCATGTAGTTTATTGTCTTCTTTCATGATAAAACATTCATTCATGAGATGACCATGCTTCCCACAATAATAACATGAGGCATCAGGCTTCCTAGCAACATGGTTTCTATCAAAAGAATTTCTAGAATGTAAAGTTCCACTAGCATGCTCATCCTTTAACATCAATCCACAATCCTCCATTATGTGACCTCCTTTCCCACAATAATAACATGAACCCTTTTAATGTGAGTGTGTGAGAGATCATGTGAATTGTGTGCAGTCTTCTATACAGCAACAGGAGTGCCTTTTTCCTTTTTCTGTGAATTTTCACCCTTTTTCTGTTTTGGAGTTTGTTCCACAGTTTTGGGTTTCACAGTTGATTTTTGTGCAGTGAATTTGAAGACAGAAGGAGCAGAGGTTATGTTCTGATTGGTGGCTTTGACAAAAACCGTAGATGTTTCATTCCCATTACTCCTTTTATTTGTCGGACTATAGCCCAGTCCCTTTCTCTCAAAGTTATCACTCTTTCCAAGAAGCTTATTCAGATTGTCCTTACCTTTGACAAATTTTGATAGAGAATTTTTCACGTCTTTAATTTCAAAATTCAAATCAGGAATTTTAGCTTCATATTTGGACAGATCTGTTTCACAGGAAATGACTTGTTGATGCAAGGCATCATTTAGACTCTTGAGTTTTTCAACTTCCTGTTTTAATTCTATTTCCTTGTCAGTTTTAGATAAGGACTTGTAAAGATCATCAACTTCTTGTTGAAGGGATGTGATAGTAAGCTCATATCCAGCTATTTTCTGTTCACTGCAACTGACATTTCCATTTAACATTAAGTTGATGGTTTTTAGGCTCTCAATTTCTTGTTCAGCATTCATCAACCTATCAGAATTATCCACACTCACACACTTGCCTTTTTCCATTGTCATTAGCCTATCTGTCAACTGTGTGTTTAGGTGTTTCAACTCATTGATTTCCTCTTTCAATTTACTATTCTGCTCTAGGAGTTCATCATCAAACACCCATTTATCTGTTGAAGACTGACATTCATAAAACATTTCTTGTTGTTTTTCAGATTGAAATTTGTCAAGATTTTTCTGAATCTCTGAATTCATTGTTCTTTCAGCCTTCAATTTCTCAGTGATCAAACCATTTTCTTTTTCAAGGTTCATTGATTTATGTTCAAATTCTTTGGATTGGTTTTTGAGTTTTTCATTCTCAGATTTCAATTCTTTCAATTCAGAATTGATACACTCTGAATCTCTCACCAATCTTTCATTTTGAACAACATCATTGTTATGAGTCTGATCAACGAAGCTAAGCCTTTCCTATAGTTCAACAATTTCACAAACAAGCTTTTGACTCTCCCTTTTGTGTAGACCAATTTGTTTCATAAGAGTTTGTTTTTCAGATTTCAAATGATCTAGATCTGTAGTAATAGAGTCAAAGTCTTGTAGTTGTCTTCTTAAAATTTCATTTTCAGTTTTCAGAGTTTCGAGATTTTCACCTCCTAGATTTTCCAGCTTCTTTTTCAGATTTTTATATTTCTTCCCTAGTTTCTTATGGGATCTTAACAGATTATCATAGGCATCTTCCCAATCGTCTAATGAAAAATTCTCGAAAGGGTTTACCTCCTCATCATCACGTTCTTCGGATTCATCTTGATCACTACCATGGTTGCTCTTGTCAGCCATCAGACAGTTGTCCACATTTCTCTTCTGAGCAAGCTTCAGCTCATCCATAATGTCCTTTGCGGACCTGCAGTCATAAAAACAAGAGTGTAGAGCCTTGTCAGTAGCTTCTTTCATTAATCTCAAAACTTTCTGATTCTCTTCATTTCTTGATCTATCACTTTTAGTCCATTTGGACTCTTCCTTTGGCAGTCTATGAGGACCATGTGAAATTAATTTCCACAGTTCCGGATCCATCAATTCCACATAATTGTGTAGACTGCTAACCCATGAATTAAAGTTAGAACCATTGTAAACCGGTGGAGAACCCATGGATTAGATTGGCAAGAAGATTTATGCTGCAAAGAGTAAAGTCAGAAAAGCACCAAGGGACAATAGGATCCTCTGCAGATCGTTGGATCTGATCAATCAGAGAACTGCTCTGATACCAATTGTTAACTAGGTGCGATTGATAAACACTGATCCAGAGGGGGGGTGAATGGATCTATCAAGGAATTCTACCCAATTTAAAATTTGCATGAGATGATAACAACTAGATCAGTGGACAATTGATCAAACAAGATATACAAACTCAATTAAACTCTAGGATGTAGATAATCAATTAAATCACGGTCCTAGCATGCATCTAGCGGAAGCAGGCAATCTAACAAACCACTGCACAATGATTTTTTAGGTGGTTCGGTCAACCGACCTACGTCCACCCCTCACTCCAAACCGGAGTGAGGCTTCCACTAGTAACACTAGCACAGCAGACTCAGTCTGCAACAAAATGCTGCCAAACAGCTTGACCAGGGGAACAACTTCCCCTCTTCCTCCCAACCGGAGGGAACCACTAGTGACACCAGTCACTAGCAAACCCAAGACGCAAGTCTCTCTTCCTCCAGACCGGAGGGAACACCTAGTCTTGCAACCCACAAGACTAGAACCGGAGGACCAATCCTCCCTTCCTCCAAACCGGAGGGGAACCTAGAGACCCAAGTCTCTCTTCCTCTGAACTCCAGAGGGAAACACAAGTGACACTAAGTCACCTGCAAACCAGAGGTCTCGGACCTCTCTTCCTCCCAACCGGAGGGACCCCTGGACTTGAATCCTACAAGCCCAGAACCGGAGGACGAGCCTCCCTTCCTCTAACCAGAGGGAACCCACAAGTAGCACCCAGCTACTTGCAACTGGAGATAGCAATCTCCCTTCTCCTGAACCAACAGGAGGGACCCCGACCTCTCTATAGAGAGTCGGAAAAACAGCAAGTAAATAGATCAAAAGAAAAACGAAACCAGCAACAGAAAGCTGAAAAGATAAAAACAAATGTGGCTCTCGCAGGAGCTGGCTGGCCTGGATTTGATCCACGGTCCAGCAGGAACAGATCTTCTGTTGAAGCTTCTATCACTCTAGCTCTCTCTTCTTCTCTATTCTTCTTCCTCTTCTTCTCTTCACACGAGCACTATCTCTCTCTCTTCTTCTCCTTCTGCTCTTCTTCTTTCTCTTTTCTTTTTCTCTGGATCGTGGCTCTCTATGTGGACATTTCTACTCACCAACTCGATCAGCCTTCTTCTGTGGAAGAAGGCTCATATATATAGCAGCAGCATCATCATCAGCCCCGACGTGTGACCTCCACATTTCCAGCCCTAAGAATTCGGACCACGTGGCAGTCTCTCAGCAGGCTTCATTCCAGCCTCGGATCACGTGCTGCCCAGTCACTTGGGAATATTTCTTCCTCGGACCTGCAAGGAGATGAAAAGTCATTAAAACTGAGGGCCACAATAACTAGATCTGCACGAAGTATGTAGTAGCAATACTAGATGCACTGAGAACGACACGAGATACACAAGGTGAATACAGCACGAAGTAAGGAAAGAATGACACGAGATACACTGTGACAGAACAGACACAACAAAGAGAACGACACGAAGTGAGGTTATAAAACAACACGAGGTAAAAGGAAGAACGACACGAAGAACAACATGGTGACTGTAGCACGAAGTAAAAACGACATGATAAAATAACCAGTAATGAGAACGGCACGAGGACAACATGGAGGTAAAACAGAAACCAACAGTAAGTGTGGTTTCAACACATGAAAGACACGATGTCTAGGAAGAACAACACGAAGAGATAATTCAGAAACGACACTAAGTGAAACAGAAACGACACGAAGTGCAACAGGAACGACACGAAGTGTAGTAGTGACAGAACACACACTACACAGAGAATGATACGAAGTTGCACAGAAAACAACACGGAGTGCTGCGATGTCCTGCACGCAATGGAACAAAAACGACACGAAGACGATGAAAATGACACGAGGTGAAGTCACAAGGAGACAACGACACGAGGTGTAGAAAGCAACACGAAGACGAAACAGTAACCGACACGAGTTGAAAACAGCATGAAGACGAAAACTGTATTCGACACGGAGTGTGGTCAAAGCGAGAAAGACACGAAGTCTAAAACGAAAGACCAACACGAAGACGAATACAAAGAAACGACTCGAAGTAAGAACGACACGGAGACAGAACGAAGATCAACACAGAAACCGACACGAAGTGTGGTTTCAAAAATAAACGAAATCGACACGAGATGAACAACTAAAAACAAAGGAGACGACACGAAATATAGTGGAAGCAACACGGACACACGACCTAAAGGACAGTAAACATAAACAACACGAAGTATGATAGTAAGTGACATGAAGACACAATAAAGGGAATGACACGAACACGAGAGGAACAGTGCAACGTATAGACTTGAAGTTCAAAGCAAACGGCTGTACAGACTTGAAGATGTGAAGCCACTGTGCAGACTTTGAAGAACAGTCCAATGTATGGACTTTGTCATTGAAGACCAATTATGCAGACTTGGCAGTGAATGACACGGCTGTACAGACTTCATGAACAGTGCATGATTGTACTTGACGATGTATACACTTAATCTATGCAGACCAGTCCGATGTATAGACTTTAAGGAAATGCATGCTACAGTGCAATGTCTAGACTTGCTATATGCACAAAACGTTGTCCACTGTCTAGACTTGCGATGCCTTCGCCAAATGCACACATCAGTCCAATGTATGGACTTAGACGAAACATGCTATGCAATGTACACACTTGACCGTGATCTCTGCAGCGAATGTATAGACTTTCAGTGAAGGGCGTTGTGTAGACTTTGGCTTGGAACGAAGGTAGAAATGAGGCTGTATAGACTTGGCCAGAACGTAGGGAAAAACACCAATGTGCAGACATGAACATCCAGCAGTGTATAGACTTCGTGAACAAAATGCAATGCTGACTGATGTATACACTTGGCAAATAGAGTAATGCATGAACAAACAATTAGCCACTACGTTAACCCAATCTAGCCATATTCATGAATTAGCTATTCAAGTAAACAGTCAGATATTCAGGCAGTCAAACAGTCATCTATAAGAATCTAGCACACCTCAGTGTGACTCATGGTGTGTCAGCCATCATCAAAACCACACAGGGGCACAACACTTTAGAAAGAGGACCAAAGTACACTGTCTGCCTCTTTGCTGTAGGGTATATGTCGACCAATGATTCTTCAAAGGTCGACCTATTGAAGGCTAGGTTTCCGGAAGTCTTTAGAAGTGAATAGAGGTCGACCGATTCAGTCGAAATGGTCGACCAATACAAAGCAAGCATTCTGGAAGTCTTCAGAAGTGAACAATGGTCGACCGATTCAGTCGAACTGGTCGGCCAATTACGGTTAGGCATCTGGGAACGAAGTCAGATCAGCATGTCTCCATCACGTGTAGATGATAGAAAGACATCTTTTTTTGAGTATTCCCTGCTGCCACATGTGAGGGTCGAAGACAACTTCTACAAGGCCCCATATAAGCATTTAGGGCATCCAAAAGGAAAGAAATGAGCAGAAGAACTGTAGACACAGACCGGATCAAGGAGCCTGTCGACCGAATCAAGGAGCTTGTCGACCAGAACTTCACATTTTGCCCCTTTGCAGCGGGTTCTGGATGAAGCGTCTGTCGACCGGATCAAAGAGGCTGTCGACCTGAACTTTAGACTTAGCCCTTTACAGGGGGTTCTGGATAGCAAGTCCTGTCGACTGGGCTTTAACAGACTCTGGGAGTCTATCGACATGATCAGGAAGCCCTTCTGGATGAAGGCCTGGGCCTTTGAGTCTGTCGACCTGGACTTCTTCTCCTGTCGATCGGATGATTACATGGTTCTGTTTCCAGTTATTCTGGGAACTTGCCCATTAGTTATCCTATCGATCTTGGCTTGATCCTATCGACTTGCAAACTTGACACTTAGTCAAAATTTCATGGAAAATCATTCAATCTTAATTTCCTTAGAGAATCTAAATTAATTACACATATTTTATGATTGAGAAACTGAATAATGAGTCATAGTTAGACATCATCAAAATCACATTCACAACATATTCGGGCCCTTTGTTGGGAACCTGCGAGGGTTCTTCACGTAGTGGGGGGTATGGCTATTTCCCATTTTTACCCCTCCTTTTTTCACCCCGTTTCTATAAAAATAAAATGTGCATGGGGGGTGGTTAGCGATGGGGAAGGAACGGGGAACGACAGACCTTGACGAGCCCGAGAAGGAAACCATAGACCAACTCCAACAACAAACTAACCTCACTTGCAGTCCTCGACTGACCTTTCCTCCTCTTCATTTTCCACTTCCTAGCTACCTCCCTCATCATCACTTGACGAAGACTCCCCCACCTCCTCGTTACCCCTCCCTCGACCACGTCCTATGTTTTTCGGAGACATGAAGAAGGTCAACTTCGTCATGCAAATTTGGGATGCATTTTCAACAGAGTTAATTCTATCGCAAATCTGTCCCTAATTTAGGACGGATTTGGAACGGAAGGATTTTTCGTCTAAAAAAATAACAATATTTTTGACCGAAAATACTTCTGTCTCAAATCCGTCCTAAATTAGGGACAAATTTGGGATAGAACCATTATCCGTCGGAAATAATAGGAATATATATATTTTAAATATGATTCTTATTATTTTCGACGGCTCATAGTTCTGTCCCAAATCCGTCCCTACTTTGGGATAGATTTGGGACAGAAATAGTTTCGGTCGAAAATATTCTTATTTTTTCCGACGAAAAATCCTTCCGTTCTAAATCCGTCCCAAATTAAGGACAGATTTTAAACGGATGTACTTCCATCCTAAATCTCCCTCCTCTTCCTCCCCTCTCCCCACCTCCGCTCCCACTTCTGGAACCATACCCCCCGACACTCCCCTCACCTTCTCCGCCTCCCCTCTCACGGCTTCCCCTGCTATCCCGCCCCCCTCCCCTCCCTCCTGATCCCTGCCCATCCCCTCCGGGCCTTCCCTGCACCCACCCCCGCCACCGCCGCTCTAGATGGCATGCCTCTGACTATACTAACAACTCCCATAGTAGACGACGATGACTTATACAGCCCCCAACCTCTCTCTCTCTCTCTCTCTCTCTCTCTCTCTCACGACGACAAATACTTCTACAGTGCCCTCCCAACCCCTCTCTATCTGGCTCTATCCGGGCCCTTTACTGGGAACCTATGAGGGTTCTTCGCGTAGTGGGGGTTGGGAGGGGGTGGCTATTTCCCACTTTTACCTCCTTTTTCACCCCATTTCTATAAAAATAAAATGCGCGTGGGGGGAGGAACGGGGAACGGCGGACCTTGGCGAGCCCGAGAAGGAAAACATAGACCAACTCCAACAACAAACTAATCTCGCTTGTAGTCCTCGACTGAGCTTTCCTCCTCTTCATTTTCGGCTTCCTAGCTACCTCCCTCATCGTCACTTTATGAAGACTCCCCCACCTCCTCGTTACCCCTCCCTTGACCACATCTTATGTCCTTCGGGGACATGAAGAAGGTCAACTTCATCAAGTAAATTTAGGATGGATTTTCGACGGAGGTAATTTTGTCCCAAATCCGTCCCTAATTTGAGACTGATTTGGAACGGAAGGATTTTTCGTCTGAAAAAAAATAATATTTCCGACCGAAATTACTTCCATCCCAAATCCATCAGAAATTAGGGACAGATTTGGGACGGAAAAATGATTCGTCGGAAATAATAGGAATATATATTTTAAATATGATTCTTATTATTTCTAACGGCTCATAGTTCCGTCAAAAATTCTATCATGTCGAAAAAATTGGAGAGATCTACCAAACATGATTAAGTAAGTTGTCTATTTCTAATTTTTATTTTGAGAGAAAAAAGAGGTGAAAAATTACAACCAAACACCCTATTAATACATGTCCAAACCTATATATTAAAAGTGTTATAATGCTGATTGTGATAGACCAAAAGTAGCATCTTCTACCCTTCCTCCAGGTTTAGTTTTATTGCTTCCCTTCAATTACAATACTCAATACTCTTTCTATACTAGAAATTCTATGCTCCAAAAGAATTAATTTCAAAACTAATACTCTATCAAAATTAATACTCCCCCACTATACAATGCATTAGATCTGAGATTGTTTGATATGGAAACGACGAAGCTTACAATTGATACTTCACGCTAGCCTAGTTTACTGCTTTAAATGATAAGGCAAGGGTTTCATTTAATTAAAGTGCTAAACTTCAGATATACATACTCAACAGCCTAATATTCTAGGCCTCCGACTGCTTTCGGCAGAAGTGACATTTAAATGTAATGGAACCTTATTTATGCGCTCTTACCTCTAGTTCACTCCCTTAGTATGCTTCCGGCAGAAGTGGCCATTTTGGTTTGCTCTACACTTTTCCCCCCTAGATTCATGTTACTATATACATTGGACATGTTTTTGCAATATTAGATTACAATCTGGCTATATCTCGGAAAACATTGTGTGCATGCCTGAATTTGGATGAATTGGTAAGGGAACTAAATAATATCAGAAGTATTTTCACATAAAATACTTTATAATTTTGACATGAACAACCGTCTTGTTGGGTTTGTGAGTTTGGACTACTTGCTAAAATTATAAAGACGTTTTTAAAAAATATAAAAATTACTTTGGAAATGAAAGAATTGACCCGATTTCTATTTTTTTAATTCTCATAAATCTCACATCTCCTTAGATGTGGACGTGGACTCATAGTTTATGGAGAGATATGAATATCCACGGGTATATCCATACATGTGACGGATATATCCGTATCCACACCTGTGACGGATATACCCGTATCCATACCCGCGAAAATAATAAGGTATTATCCAAGTATGATATTTGTAAAATTTTCACGAATAGGATATAATATTGGTCTATCCGAGTTGAACCTGATCCATTTACATCCTTAACGATAATTACTATATTTCAAGAAGCCGATACATTTTGCTTCGGGGTTGGAGCTTAATTGGCCGATTCTTAATTGGCCGTTTAACTCTCTGTGATGGAACTGAGGTTTAGGTGGACCTTATTTTACTTCTTTCTCGTGGATGCTTATTTGAACAATGGTGGACTCTTTTTATCAGTTAAATTGCAGGTATTATCGTTCCATTGCAAAGGGTACATACTAGGTTTACGACAAAATTAGGGGTGCAGATTGGTTATCGCGCGTGGCATTTAAAGCTTTGCAAGAACAATCATGTCGGGACTTGATGCAGACCAGGTGACACTGCAGTGGCTGGAGCTCGAAGGTAAGGGGGCAGTCTACGTGATTTTGATATCAGCTTTAGTAAATCGGGCATAACTTTTCACATAGTTATCGGAATCGCTTATAAGACCCCAATTCGGAGTCGTCACTTCGACGTGATCATCATGGGTTACCGTCAATGGCTGTAAGACTGCACTAAATTCACTAATTAATAAACAAGACTGCACTAATTAATAAAATGTATATATCTTACACTGCATGTGGTAAAAGTTGAATAAGTCGCGTTTAAGTCCATATGACGTCTATATATCCAGAGGAGAGGTAATGAGTTAATGATTATATATATAAATATATGTATATGTAAACTAATATATACCTGCATCCCACGCACGCCTTTGCCAACTAGTTAGATGACAAGCAACAGCTCCTATATGTGTAAACTAAATAATTAATACATCCAACGCAGGTACGTACGCCCTTGCCAACCGCGTGATCCAGGAGCAGCAGATAGCCTTCACATGCATGCATGACTCCACTCTCATCTCAATTACCATGCATCCCCACCTCCGTGATTACTCACTGCTGGTACCGATTAATTGTTAAGAGCAAACCAAAATGGTCGCTTGGCAGAACAGGGAGTATGGCTTCCTCGGAAACCACTGTCTTCCCCACCTTCTTCTCCTTGCAGTAATAAAGCCCGGGTATTGCCTCCGTACCTATTATCTCGATGCTGCGGAGGCTGAAGCTCTCCAAGCAGCAGAGGAACCTGTCCAGTCTCTTCTGCAGCGGCTGGCTACATGACAGCATCGGGTTGACCATGGTGTCAAAGGTCCATCCATCTTCCCCTGGCCTTGCCTTCTCCCATGCGTCAACCCAGCCGGGAGGCAGCGGAATAGGGCCGTCTACTTCCTCGTCCCAATTCATGTCGCCGCCGAAGACGACGTTGCGGTAGTTCTTGAGAAGAGTGAGGGCTTCCTTTGCCTGCGCCATTCGTTCTACGGTGTACATCCGGCGCGGGTGACGGGGATGAGGGTGGGGGCTCACGAGGTGGCAGGTAGCAAAGGCCAGCTGCCTCCCTGCCATTCCAACGTCGACCTCGGCTATGCACAACTCCCTTTCGTTGCTGGGAAGACCAATCGGCTTTTGGAAGAAATTTGCAGGGAATTTACTCAGCTGTGAACATTTGAAGATTCAGACAGAATTATCTTTCTTGAATGCATGATTCTTCCTGATCAAGATGAATTTGTAAGTGAATTTGTAAAAGAAGAAGAGGCTTCATGTGTATTTGTGTGTGTGTATATAAATATGTGGTGTAGTGTTGATTGTTGACTTGTTATCGGTGTCATGAGCAGGACAAATCTTACTTATATGAGTTTCCCCTGTGATTGAATGAGATGAAAACCTCTGCTTATATGATCAGTATTCTTCTACAAGGTTTTGGAGATGTAAAATGGAGGAAACTGTATGTAAGCATTGTCGACGAACATGGCTGAGGGAGACAGAATAAATATCTGAGATAAAAATTCTGCACAGCCACCAGTATTTTAACTCAAAGGAAATCCACAGAACATAGAAACCAAGATAAGCGTCAGACCTGCATGCAAAAATATTTTCTCTTGTATGCCCTTTCCGGTGACACTGAATGGCAGTAGGCTTTCCACCATTTAGAGTTTCTAAATGTTTCATATATTTCTGGGGTGAGCTCCTGCAAGACCAGAGACTCAACGATTACTGTTAGTCGATCGATCGGCCTGTTGAAGTCCGCCGTTTCTCTTGGCAACGGAAATTAAAGCATTGATCTGAAATGTTAGAAAGGTGAAACTGACCTGGAAGCAAATGAGGTCTGGAGAGTGTTCCTGAATTAGGTCACCAATTGCCTTCATTCTCTCCGGCAACATAAGATCTTCAGACCAGACGTTGTAACTCAGAATTTTTAGAACACTTTGGTCAGTTCCTGGATTAGGGACACTACTATTTTAAGAGGTTCTTCATTACAAAGGGGAAGATAAAGTAATTTTGCAAACATCTGTCTTTATAGAGTATCAGCGAAGTTACAAGGAAGGCTTATAATTATCATAAAAACATCAAAAAAATCATTAAAATATGTCACAGACGCAACCAAAGCAAAATAGTTCAAGATACTTTTGTAATTTTTACGGTTGCATTATGGTTTTGTTATCCATTAGGAAAATGTTGTCTCCAGGTACCCCTACCAGTTAGAATCTCTTTAAAATTACAGTGAAGAATTAATCATGTATGTGCAATCATGGTTTGCTGACTCGGTCTGACTCGGGTTGACTCGGGCGTGCCGTACCGTATTTGAAAAAACCCGATACGGTGTGAATCATCCCGAGTCAGGCCGAGTCACAGTGAGAGAGAGAGGGAAAGAGAGAGGGAGGAGATGATACACACCAAGTCAAACCGAGTTGATTGTGACTCGGGTGTATCATACCAGATCAGGGAAGATCCGAACCGGTACGGATCACCAAATCGACGAACTTTGTGTGCAATATGAGATCTCACCATCTATAAAGAAAAAGAACATCTTCAAGTTTTCTTGTTGTCCCTGCTGCTGCTGCTATTAATTCTTTATAAATAACCCTATATTTCGACCTTTATTTAGTCTACCTGTATATGCCTAGGATTGTTAAGAATAATGGTTATATACCCGTAAATCTTGCACCCAAGCTTTAGAACAATTCTGATATATTAGAAAATTGTGGGAGTACTACAGTAGTTTAGATAAAGATAGAGAGACAGAGATAGTGGTTATTTATAAAGATTTTAAGGGTATGGAATCAAGTTAACCTAACCCCTGTCATGACGACTACTTCTTGAGCAGTTGTAAAGAAGATCCGCAGATTCTTTTCTTGGGACTGTGAGTCCAGCGGAGATGGAAAGGTCACAATTAAGAACAGGAGTGAATAATTAAGGACGATAAAAACAGCACATCATATTGGCTTAAGTTATGCCTTCCATATGAATTTCCTTCGGTGCTATATATGGATGCAAGTTTACTCACCCAAGCAAGGAGAGAAGCACCGTTTGCCCGGACCACGGGTGGAACTCCTCCGGAAGCCCTCCAACTGGAAGCTGCGGCCACTGGCACCGGTGTTAGGTTTTGCGTCGACCTCACCCATCAGCACCCTCTTCCTCGCATCTTCATCATCAGTACCGTCTGCTGCATCTCCAGATGCAAACTGCAAGAACAGCTGCCAAGTCCCCCAGGCCAGAAGCGCCATTCCGGCCACCGCAGCGGCGGCCTTGAGCATGCCGAGGTCGGAGCCAGAGCCAGAAGCAGCAGTCCCCCTCTGCCTCTCGCCGCCAATGGCTGGAGCTTGGGAAGGAGAATTGCCCATTGATCCCTCTGGTGTGTGGGATACAAAAGTGATCCTGAGCCAAAGAGGAGGGACCAGCTCCTCTCCTTTCTCCAACTCGTGTGTGTGTGTGTGTGCGCGCGCCAAATGAATCGGTTGGAGACACGCAGAGTTGTTCATATCAGATGTTAGAGGACACTGAATAAGAAGGTAGAAAGAGATGCGCTAGGATATGGATGGGGTTGGGTCCCATGCATGCAGATCGATATGCTTCTCTTTAGGGAAAGATGTGCGCAGAGGAGGTTACTGAGAAGGGGAAAGAGAATTGGGAGTGGCGTGATGGGATGGGGATCCTTTTGCCTTTTAAAGCAACCGGTAGAGGGTGGGGGGAACGGATATACGTACAGTTGGCTGTGACCGTGCCCCTCTACGGTGAATAGGCATTTAAATAACGTAAGCTGATGTCACTCGCGTGACTTTCCGCGAATCAGCCTTGAAGAACTTCGAATCTTTTATTTTTTTGTAAATTTCCTGGGAAAGAGTATTATTTAAGATCAGTGACCGTTCATTATTAATTATGATGGATAAGAAATGTTGCAATGTCACATTTTTCTTCTTTATAAATTTTGGATTTGTGGAAAATTAAATTAAAGATGAAAAATTACCCCTATACCCTTGAAACATTTCAAAATTAACTATATACCCTCACATTTATCACATTTATCATAATTCTCCTCAAATCTTTAAGACAGAGTCATTGGCCCCTACCGTGACCAAACTGTGAGGTGCAGAAAATCTCTAACATACGCCTAGTTAAAACACACACACACACTATCTCCCCCCTCTCTCTTTCTCCCGCTCTCTCATGAGTGTACTAGGGCAGAGGGCAGGGGGTTGAGGGGGGTGTTGTAGGGAATGGCCGAAGGTCAGGGGTGCTGCAAGCGTTGGCCAGAGGTCAGGCAGGTGCACCCAATTCTCTCTCTTCCCCTACACCTCTCTCTCTCTCTCTCTCTCTGTGTGTGTGTGTGTGTTTCTCTCTATATCTTTGCACCCACCAGGGTGCCAATGCTGGGGGAGATCCCCTTCGGCGCTCCCCCCCTCCTCCATCCTCTCTCTCTCCCCCCCTCTCTCTGACATACTCCATCACCTCTCAGTCCCCCCCTTTGAAGCCTGTAGGATGAAGAACAAAGGTCACAATAGAGGCATGCCGAGCTTCTATACTAGGGAGGGCACCCTCAAGCAACTTTTGTCCATTGGCAGAAGGTGCCGGGAGTTATATAGCACCTACGATAGCCATTCAACCCCTTCTCCATCCCAGCACATAGAGGTGTTTCTCCTATAAATAAATCCACCAGGTGATGGCATGTTTCGACCAAGGTCTACTCAGTGCTTACCCTGTCTCCATGGTGGGTTCCCCTTTGCTACCAGCCTTGATTTCTCTTACCGGTGTTGAGCTTTGGTGATGCACATAATTAACTTGGTTGGGAGAGGTGGGTACGCGGACATGTACGGGGAAGTTCTAGAGGATGGTCAAGTGATCGCCATGAAGAGGATGGTGGGGCCAATGTCATGGGGGCAATGTTGGCATTAAAAAAAAATTGTGTCCATCTTGAAGACACCAATTCTTTAATTGGCGCCTTCTCAGATGGACGCTAATTCTCTTAGGTTGACTAAGACTTCCTTTGGGTTGACCCATGATAAAAATTGGCGTCCCTTCAGGCAGACGCCAATTCTTCAACTGGCACCTTCGTGAAGTGACGTGAATTCCTTACCTTAGGCCGACTCAGTCTTCCGTTGTGTCGACCCATAAGAATTGGCGTCCTTTTGAACAGACGATAATTCCAGCTTTCCTATTTTTAATTGGATTTATAATTTGATGAAGTGACGCCTCTTCTGGAAGATGCGAATTAATTAACGACAGGGTCATGGACGCCAATTTTGTACTCGGTCTAAGAATCCACACCCATCCCTCTGAATGCCAATTTCACGATCGTGAAATTCACGCCCACCCTTCTGGACGCCAATTTCACGTGCTCAAATGGAAGCTGCTCCTCTCCCTGCAAGCATTGAATGCTTGCATGCTCTTCCCACGACGTCGACAGCGTGGCCATCCCCATGCGTGCACGATCGAAGCAGCACATGTAGCGCGGGAGTGGCCCGGCCATGCCGCTCCTCTCCCCTGCTCCGCCGTAGCGGCAACGATAGCAACTTCAATGGCAGCAGCAACAGTGGCGATAGCAACGTCAATAGTAGTAGTAGCTGCCACAACAGCAACAGTAGCGGCGTAGCAACGATAGCAGTAGAAGCAGTAGCGGAAGAACAAAAAAATTTTACACAGAGGTCTCCCTTCGAAGGGGACCCCTGCGTCCCTATAAATACAAGCCCCATGGCTGAAGAAGAAGAGGGGGATGCTGAATAATCGCTGGGAAAACTCTGCTCCAAAAGCTGAAGAGAGATAAAGAGAGTGACAGAGAAGAGAGAGGTGAGGGATGAGAGTAAGGAGCTCTGGCCCCTATCTCTCCCTTTCTTTTGTAATTCTTTCTCTGCTTTGATATCCCGATGTATTTTCTTTTCTTGATATACAACAAAAAAGCACTCCCCTTTGGGAGATTTTCTACGCTGCAAGTCCTACGATCTCCAACCTTTGATGCTCATGTTTCCCTCCTCATTCCCCTGCGTGCTATATTCTTTTACTGGCTGGTTTTACCGTGGTCAGATTTTTATAGGGAGATCTTCTTCTCTCAAAACCCCACCTTGGGATTTGACTAATTCATAGTCACGATGCCAAAGGGGTGTGATATATGGAGATTAACCCCTGAATAAACTACCCCGAAGCCTTTGTTTTTACAGATCTCACGGGAAGAAGCATGTTGTGCTCCGCAGGGAAGGCCCCGAGTTTATCCATCCTCATGGATATGATTCGGGGTTTATGCTCATTTGAGCCCTTGTGGACTGTTTTCCGATTTTCTTTAACTCTCTCCAGCTTTCTTCCGAAGCTTTCCAATCACTCTTGGATCTCCGGGGACTCGCTTCCTCATAGCGTGGTCCCCGGATGATCTCTTTTGAAAGGGAGAACATTAACGGCCATATAGCTTGGCAATAGCTCAAAGTCGGATGTTGCCGCTTCCGTGCGCATCCTTCTTATTAGAGTCATTGGAGTCCCTTATAGGCTAGTCCTCGAGATTTCTATGCCCAATTCGGACATCGAATGTTGCTGCTTCCGTGTGCATCCTTCTTATTTTAGGGCCGTCTCAGAGTTTCTCCGTGGACGTGTACCTAATTAACACCCCCCAAAACTCCGGGTCTAGGGGAGGTGCTGCTGGATTTTTGTCAAAAAATTTGAAGACTGATGACATGAAAGAACGATGACAAATGGACAGATAACTGAACCAAAAATGCTCAATGAACTAATGTGCAGTAAGCATGAACAGATAACAAGACGCTATGGTGGACTGAATTTCAGAGAATTGTTTAAGCAATGACAAACAAGATAAAAGAAAAAGGAAGAAACTAGAAACCAAAGCTCTCAGATCAAACATGAATTTCTGAATGGATGATTACATTTGCATAGCATTTCCTGCATGAGAATTCATGAAAGATTTCATGTTTCAAAGCTGAACATACCATTTGCGCCCTCATGCTTGCTTTGATTCATGTGTGCCTTGATTCACAAAAATCAGAAAAGGTTTCATGACTATTTCATTCTTGAGTGCTTGTATGCCATGACCCTTTGGGTAGATTAAACGGTGAATGGTGGAAGTCCGGATTATGTCCAAACGAAAACCCTCACTATGCGTGAGTTTGATACTCCGCCATGTACTGGGGGTCGCTCTTCGCGAAAAACAATTGAATTCTGGCATGACATGTGCACATAGTTCGCAAAGTCACTCTTACATCTCATAGGGTTGCATGCTCCCTTCATAGCACACCCCAATGCATGTTTGAAGCGTTTCGAACCCTTTTCTTAAGGAAGGCTGAGTTTTCAGTTGTTGTTAGGAGAAGAGTCGACTCAGGGAGTCGACTCCCTCTCACCCAGCTGCTGTCTGGGCACCTGTGTCGACCCAACCCGTGCACTTGGTCAACGCATGGAATTAGCGTCCACTCAGGAAGACGCTAATTAATTAGCGCCTTCCCGAAGAGGTGCTAATTCCTCGATTTAAAATTCAATTTAAGAAAATCAAAAGCAAGAATTAGCATCCACACAGAGAGGCACTAATTAATTAACGCCTTCCTGAAGAGGTGCGAATTCATTGATTTAAAATTCAACCAAAAATCAGAGAAACTTGAATTAGTGTCCGCATAGAGTGACGCCAATTCTTGTGAATTAAAGAATTGGCGTCCGTCTGTACGGACGCAAATTCCTAAAAAGCTAAAAAATAAGAAAGAAGAAAAAAGAAAAAAGAAGGTAAATAATGAATTGTGACGATAAGACACTAATGTGATAATGATATTATTATTAATAATAAAAAATATGATAATTCAATAGTGTATTGTCTGGGATACTTCCCCATTGACCCTTGGTGCCGGGAATATCGATAATGCCTATGCAAGTCACGCTTTGCCCTAGGGGGCCACTGGTGGGGACACCGGACCCACTACCGGACCCACTACTCGGAGCCGACGTCGCACCGTCCCGACCGCACCGAGCTTGTGACTCGGAGACTCATTTGAAGACTCGACGTCCTGAGTATGTATTTGTACATATTTGTGTATTTGTGTGTATTTTATGGTGGTATTTGTATTATTAAACCACCAAAGTCAACATATCTTATTTTATTTTTACCAAAGTCCAACTATTTTATTTTATTGTGTCAAAGTCAAAAGAAGTTTATTGAGTTTTGTTTTATTAGGTTAGGACATAGATGATATTAAGAAAGTTTAAGGGTATGATTGTTATAGCCTTTCCTATATAAAGGGGGCTAAGGTGTTGTGTTTTCACATGAATGAATGAAAGATTTGAAATCACGTAAGGTGCATAGCCCCTTTGTGCTTCCCCTTCCCTCCTTCTCATATTGTGAGATTTGAGTGTCGCCCGGTGTGAGACCATCCGGTGTGAGGTCGAGCTGCGCGAGGTAGTAGTTATCCAGTCCTGTTCACGTCCCGGAACTGTCGTCGATCCCTCCTCCGACGCCGACCGCGTCAAATTTGGTATCAGAGCCCGACAACGGCGTCTCCATCAATCCCGACGTCCCCGTCATCTCTCCTTTCTTTCGGTTGTCAGAAGTGAAAAAAAAGGAAAAGAGAGAGAAGAAGAGAGAAGAACATAAGGTTCTTCATCTCTCGGTAGAAAGAAAGAAAAAAAAATACAACACAAGTGTTACTTCTCTCGGGAGAGAGAAAAGAAAGCAGAGAAAAAAAAGAAAAAGAGATTCGCAGGGGGGCCTCGTCGCCCGTGCCCCCCCTTTAAACCTCCCACGGCCGCAACAGCCTCTCCCCACCACCGCCTGCCTCCACGACCACTGCCGCCCACGATCGTCGCCGCCTGGTCGCCGAGCCCTCCCGCACCCGCCGCCCAAGCCAGCAGGCCCACCTTGCCCGAGCCCTTCCGCTCCCGGCGCCCGCGCCAGCAGGCGCGCGCCCGCGCCCACCCGGCCCGCCTGTGCCCCCTGCCGCATGCCACCTCCAAGCCCACGTGCGCCCGCCCTGCCTACGCATACGCCCGCCCTGCTTACGCGTTCGCCCTCCCTGCCGCGCCTGCGCCCGGTCATGCCCACGCCAGCGGCCACCGCCGCTGACCGCCGCGTGGCCGCCCTCGTGGTCTCCCGCGCCTACGCATGTTGACCGACTGCCAGCCATGTGAAACGCGGAGAGAGAAAAAAAAAGAAAAAAAACAAAGAGTTGTTGGAAGAATTAAATATATATATATTATATATCAAGGATATATATAAATATAATATTATATATATCGATATATATATATATATATATATATATTGATTAAATTAGTAATCGTGGCACCCCAAGTCCACAACGACGGCTCGACCGGTGCCCGAGTCGCCCGGTAGCCGACAGACGGCCCTTAAATTACGGAACATGAGTACCCCTGAGTCTCCCTACGCGGAGAAAGTTTGAATTAATTTGTTCCCCTGCGCGAGAAATTTTAAATTAAGCGATTTTGTAATAATTACACCCTCCCTACGTGGAGTGAATTTGTTGTAACCACCCAAGCTTCGTCGACGCCGTGTGGGCACGCACGTCCCCGCTCGCCTTCATCTCCAGTCGGAGCTAGACTTTTCAGTCTAGCTAGGTATGTGCTCCCCTCACTTACTTATTTAGTATCCTTATCAATTGCTGCGCGACGAAGAAAGAGAGAGCTCTACCCATGCAGCCTGTCTCCTGAGTGCATCGCTGTGGACGGAGAGAGAGAGCTTGTATGCGCCCATACTTGGGCCCTAGAACTGCCGCATTATGGCACCCTAATTGTCAGGAGGTAGTTTCACAACTACTTCACCTACGGGCGAGTAACTCTCCCTGACCTGTCCCTTCGAATTGACCCTTTACATGTTAGCCAACAAATCGAGTCTATAGCTTGCTAATTTTTGGTCCCAGGATTGCATCATTTAGGTCCAAGCCCGTGCATGCCACGTTGGTCTAGGAATTCATCAGGCCGTCTAGAGTGCCCTTCAACACTACAAACACCGATGGATCAGAAGAGTGTGAGTGCTATGTTAGTCCAGCTCGAGCATAACCTTATGGCCCACTTTGAAGAATTCATAGGCCAATTACGAGCGGAGCTAGATGAGAGGATCCAGGCCTTAGAGGATCGAATGAAGAGAGAGGAAGGAAGAGTGAATGGCCGCGGTGATCCTGTAGCCAACCCTAGGGAAGAGAGAGACCAAGCCCGCCAGAATCAGGCTCCTCAAGGTAGAGGGCAAGAGGATCGTGCGCCTCGAGGGAGAGACCACGACGATGAGGATATCATCCTACGGAACGTCAAGATCGACGCTCCGGGTTTTGATAGGTCCCTAAACCCCGCTACATACCTTGATTGGGAGATTGGGATGGATCAATACTTTGACTAGCATCACCGCATGACCCATGCCACAAGGGTGAGGTTTTCCAAAATGAAGCTCCTAGGTCAAGCCCAGACCTATTGGTGTAACATTGAAAATCTCCTAGCAAGGAGACGTGAGGAGCCCATAAACACGTGGGAAGAAATAAAGGAGAAACTAAGGGAGAAGTATCTGCCACCCTCCTACCATCAGCGTCTTTTAGACCAATGGCAGAAACTCACCCAAGATTGAAAGTCTATGGACGAGTACATCGCCAAATTTGATGAATTCTTCCTTCGAAGTCAAGTCATGGAGGATGCCTCCGTCACCCTCTCATGATTTAGGGCTGGCCTACACGAGAGCATACAGCGGGAGCTGTTCCTACGAGAGGTTAACACCCTCGAGCATGCCTACCAGGTTGCTCGAGATGTCGAGCGATTTCAAAGGGTGGTCCCACCTCGGGTCCCCACCTACGCCAACTTGAACCACGAAACTCCATGGTCTACTACTCTGAGAGGCTTGGCCCCTCCACTTCCTATGTCCATACTGCTACCCGACTCCGGGCCGTTGCCCCTACTGTTCCTTTCACAAGAAACCCCTTACCTGCACCCGTTGTTGTGCCCAGACTGGAGTACACTCCGCCAACTGATAGGAAGGATGACAAGGGAAAGGGAGTCATCCCTAGCACTTCCCAACCAGTCCCTATCTCGGGAATTCGTTGTTTTAGGTGCCATAACCTAGGTCATGTTACCACCAATTGCCCCACCCGAGCCTTAGTCATCACCGACCACCAGCCTGTGGAGCTTCCACCTCAGGAAGGAGAAGCCATTGAGAGGTATGAAGCCGATCCTGACCTCATCGCCCAGTTTGAGGAAATAGATGTCGGGTATGATGGAACGTATGTCGAGTACATGCAAGTGGGAGATATTGCCGAGAGCTCTAACCAAGGAAGATTGGGTGTAGTTCGCTGTATCTTAACGCACCCCCAAGAGGACGAGTGACGTCGAACCTCCATCTTCCAAACATACATCATGGTGAAATCCCAACCCTGCAAGGTGATCTTTGACAACGGGACCTATATCAATGCAGTCTCTTCAGACTTTATCTCCCGTCTAGGTCTACCTACCCACCCTCATCCTAGGCCATACAATGTGGCTTGGGTTGATGACACTTCTATCCCAGTCACCACTACATGTGTCATTCCCATCCAATTCCAGTCCTAACAAGGATAGATCTTATGCGATGTAGTGACTATGAAGGTCGGTAGCATCATCCTAGGACGACCGTGGATCTATGATGTAGATCTTACTACATTCGGTCGATCCAACCAATGTTCCTTCTCCCACAATGGGAAGAAGATTCATTTGTACCCGACACCTCCAAAGGTGGCCTCGGGAAAGAGCTCCACCTCCACCCCCACTGGAACCCCCAAGGTTCAGGAGAGTCCTCGAACTCCCACTGAAAGGAAACTTCTCATTCCCTCTTCTCATGCATCTATCACACCCATTCCCAAGGACCCTAAGGTTGGTCACGACCTAGTTAGGCGCCTTAAGTTCATCAGTGTCCAAAAGCTAAACAGAGAGGTTGCTGAGGGTGCCCCTGTTTGGGCTGTTGTCGTCACTATCACACCCGATGAGTCCCAAGTCTCAATCACATCTGAAGTCCAGGCAATCCTACATGACTTCCAAGACATCTTCCCTAAGGACTTAACCTCTATACTCCCTCCCATGCGTGATGTACAACACGCCATTGACCTTGTCCCCGGGTCCACCCTACCTAACCTTCCCCATTATCGATTGAACCCCAAGGAGCATGCTGAGCTCCAAAGAATTGTCGAGGACCTTATTCAAAAAGGTTTCCTCCGGGTGAGCAAGAGCCCATGTGTTGTTCCTACCTTGCTCACACCAAAGAAAGATGGCACCTGACGGATGTGTATTGACAGTCGCGCCATCAATAAAATCACTGTCAAGTATAGATTTCTCATTCCCCTCTTGATGACATGCTTGACATGGTGAGTGGAGCCACCATCTTTTCCAAAATTGACTTGAAAAGTGGCTACCACCAGGTCCAAATCCGACCAGAGGATGAGTGGAAGACATCCTTCAAAATAAAAGAAGGACTGTATGAATAGCTCGTCATGCCATTTGGGCTATCCAATGCCCCCAGCACTTTCATGAGGCTTATGACGGAAGTCCTTCGCCCTCTCATTGGTCGATTTATTGTCATCTACTTTGACGAAATTCTGATCTATAGCCATAACCCTCAGGACCACATCCAACATTTGAGGGAAGTCTGCGAGACTTTGAGGAGAGAAACACTGTATGCCAACCTTAAGAAATGTGAATTCATGACAGACCGGGTCACTTTCCTCGGATTTGTGGTTTCGAGTCATGGAGTGTCTGTGGATCAATCCAAGGTCCATGCCTTGATAGACTGGCCAGAGCCCCAGAACGTCCATGATGTTCGAAGTTTCCATGGGCTAGCCACTTTCTACAGACGTTTCATTCAGGGATTTAGCACCATTATGGCACCCATTACAGATTACATATGTAGAGGAAATTTTGAGTGGACTAAAGCCGCCTCCCAGACTTTTCTTATCATAAAGGAGCTTATGACCAAAGTCCATGTCCTCCGACTGCTAGACTTCTCCAAAGTCTTTGAAATTTCTTGTGATGTATCTGGCGTAGGAATAGGAGGAGTGCTTAGTCAGGAAAGCCACCATGTGGCTTATTTCAGCGAGAAGCTTTCTGATGCAAAGCTTTGTTACTCCACCTATGATAAGGAGTTCTATGTCGTGGTCCAAGCCCTCAAACACTGGAGACACTATCTCTTACCACAAGAGTTTATCTTATACTCGGACCACGAGGCTTTAAAATTCCTTAGTTCTCAGAAGGGCTTAAACCCAAAGCATGGTCAGTGGGTAGAATTCCACCAGTCTTTCACATTTGTCCTTAAACATAAGCTGGAAAAGAAAATAATAAGGTGGCTGACGCCTTGTGTCGAAGGGTCTCCCTTCTTTCTACTGTTCGGGTAGAGGTCACCGGATTTGACCGCATGAAGGAACTCTATGGAGAGTGTCCAGACTTTGGCCTTGCCTACTCTGCCTTGTCCGTTGGATCCTCGACCACATTTGCTAACTATCTAATCCAGGATGGTTTTCTTTTTCGAGGACAGCAACTCTGTGTCCCGAAGACTTCTGTACGGGACTTTTTGATTTGGGAAATACATGCTGGAGGTCTTGCTGGTCACTTTGGACGCAACAAGACCATCCATTCTGTGGAAGAGTATTTTTACTGGCCTGGCCTGAAGAAAGATGTGACCAAGATTGTAGCCTAGTGTAGGACGTGCACAATGGCCAAACAGGTCAAACAGAACACTGGTCTCTACACTCCTCTCCCTATTCCTGATAGATCGTGGGTTGATGTGAGCGTGGATTTCATCCTTGGATTACCTCGTACTACTCACAAACACGACTCCATCTTCGTGGTCGTTGATAGGTTCTCTAAGATGGCCCACTTCATTGCATGTTCCAAAACATCTGATGCATCTAGAGTAGCCCGCCTGTTCTTTGACGAAGTCGTGCGTCTGCATGGTCTCCCCCAAACCATAGTGTCTGACCGAGACGTCCGGTTCACTAGTTATTTCTGGAAGACACTTTGGCATCTAGTTTGCACTAAGTTTAAATTTTCCACTGTCTATCACCCCCAAACCGATGGGTAAACCGAGGTCATCAATAGGAGTTTAGGAATCTGTTGAGGTGTCTTATAGGGGATCATTCTGGCACTTGGAATCTTCTTTTGCCTAGAGCCGAATTTGCATATAACAGCTCTGTCAATAGGTCCATTGGTATGAGTCCATTTGAGGTCGTGCATGGATACAAACCTAGGAAACATGTGGATCTCATTCCCCTTCCCCTCGAGTCTAGAACATCTAAGTCAGCTGAGGAATTTGCACATCATGTCAAAAGTCTACATGAGTCAATTAGCAAGCAAATAAATCTCAGTAATGAGACCTATAAACGATTGGCTGATTAGCATAGGCGTCATCATGAATTTCAAGAATGTGACATGGTTATGGTACGGGTTCGACCCGAACGACTCCCCTCGAGAGCCGTTAAAAAGTTGCAAGCCTGTAGTGATGGTCCCTTCCCAATTCTGCAGAAGATTGGCTCCAATGCTTATGTTGTGGGCTTACCTCCCGAATATGGGATTAGCTCTACTTTTAATGTGACAGATCTAGTGGCCTACAAGGAATTCATAGCGATTCCAAGTGACCCTTTTGAGGCTTCTTCTCCCATTGAGAGTGAGCCCACCCATGTGCGTCCCACAACCTCGAGAGCCCCGCGCGAGCAAATTGAGAGGATACTGGATGAGCAGGTGACAGCTATACGGAGCCGGGTGTACCAGTGTTATCTTGTCCGCTGACGGGACCGTCCACCTTCTGATGATTCCTACATCAGCCGAGAAGATCTCCAGCGTCTCGATCCAGATCTGCTGGAGCACTACCACATCAGTGTCCCCCCTTACTCGACGGAGTCGAGTTCCGGCCGCCCCGGGAGGGTTGGTGGGGACATCGGGTCCACTACCGGACCCACTACTCGGAGCCGACGCCACACCGCCCCGACCGCACCGAGCTTGTGGCTCGGAGACTCATTTAAAGACTCGACGTCCTGAGTATATATTTGTACGTATGTGTGTATTTGTGTGTATTTTATGGTGGTATTTGTATTATTAAACCACCAAAGTCAACATATCTTATTTTATTTTTACCAAAGTCCAACTATTTTATTTTATTGTGTCAAAGTCAAAAGAAGGTTGTTGAGTTTTATTTTATTAGGCTTGGACATAGATGATATTAAGAAAGTTCAAGGGTATGGTTGTTATAGCCTTTCCTATATAAAGGGGGCTAAGGTATTGTGTTTTCGCATGAATGAATGAAAGATTTGAAATCACGTAAGGTGCATAGCCCCTTTGTGCTTCCCCTTCCCTCCTTCTCATTTTGTGAGATTTGAGTGTCGCCCGGTGTGAGACCGTCCGGTGTGAGGCCGAGCTGCGCGAGATAATAGTTATTTAGTCCTGTTCGCCCTGTTCGCGTCCTAGAGCTACCATCGATCCCTCCTCCGACGCCGACCACGTCAGCCACCCCCATTATGGTCATATCCTGACTTTGCATCGTGTCAATAACCTAATGAATTCGAACCATTTTGACCGAGATTTGACCGAATTCCTCCATTTCTCTAAATATTAAACTTGCCGTGCCTCGGTAGACATTGGGGTCTACCCCGATTTTCTTTGTCGCCTAAATATCAAATTTGGCGTGCCCTACCATACACGTGTCTTGATGTTACATATAGCTTCACAATGTTTTCAATCCGGACGTGCGTCCGAGCATGAAATGGTCAATATATGACCGACATGATTTTTATACCCCTTTGCACCCTAATATGGGGGATTTTTAATGCTCTTCAATATATTTTTAGTCATTTAACGAAATTTGATTTTTAGGCCATGAGGCCCCCTTATCTTGGCGATTGATCAAAAGTTTTCCCCTCTCCGAGAGGATGTAATTAACGTCGTGACCTTTATGGCGCGGCGGCTTCCAGTCCCGACCCGATACCCACTTTCATCTGATTAGTCAGACGGATCGCACCACTGGCTCCGGACCACTCCAGTCTCGGAGCCTGAACATATTGTCACCTAGGTGACTGGCACGCCCTCGCACTTAATAAACTGATACAAAAGATAAATGATACAAAGATACCATAATTTTAATAACGATAAAAAGTGCATCCATGGGCGAGCAGAGGGAGGAGGAGTTCTTGACGAAGCTGGGGACGGTGGGCCACAATTGTCACCCTAACGTGTCTGCACTGCTCAGTTGCTACGTCGACTTCTACCTCCACCTCATCTTCAAGCACTCCTCCCTTGGTTCCCTCTTTTCTCTTCTCCGCAATAAGAATAAAGCAATGCAACCCCTACAAGAAGGAATATGTGTTCTTCATATTTCTCCATCCTACCTCCATGCTCATGTTCTCTCTCTTCTACAAATGAGAACTTGCCGCCCATGGCGTGGAAGCACTGTGGGAACTGCCAGGTGGCTCCACTACCTGCACGAGGGCTGCCAGAGGAGGATAATCCATAGGGACATCAAGGAATGGAACATGTTGATTGTAAGGGTCTAAGCCAAAATCAGGAAGAACACAATGGAAACAAGAAATTAAACTTTTATCATGACATTGCTGATTGTTCGGGCATGATTCCCATTAACTATCTATATAGGAAAGATTCGATCTTTACCTTTGTGATGTGAGGATCACAGTGAAGCGGAATAGTATCCTCGTGGTGGTAAATAGCCACACAAGTGCTCGATCTCTAATGGTATCCATATGGACACAGACGGTGAAGTCCTCTCCATAGAATGCTCCTCGAACGATCTCCAAGATTCTCCTTCCAATATAATCTCAACACTTAGAGAGGATGGAGAGAAGAGGAGACACAAGAGAGGAGTGAGCAAGGTTTGCTTCCCAAAGGAAGGGGGTGCCCTTGATCTCGGTGGAGAGTGGGGGTAGCCCAATCAGAGGAAGCCCTAGATGTCTGGCCCAGGGTTCCCCCATGTAACTATTTATAGACTCCTTAATTTTTAACAAAAACTCTTATAAGTCCATAATTGCAGAAATACTTCTGTCATCCATTATCCTAATGTATGTGACTCTCTAGGTCCAATGCCAGTCTCGCTTTAGGCCCATTAAGTTTAAGAGCTCTTTCTTAACATTTTCACGTTAATGTCTAACATACAATTAATTATTTAATCATTTCATGACTCAAATAATTAATTTATCATCTCATCATTAATCATTCATTTAATTTTTAGGTTACGATAAGCACCAAGTAGCACTCTGTGATCTCAGAAGACAAAGAGGTGTATTAAACCACTCTAGTAAGAATGTTGGAAAATTATTTTTTTCATAACATTAGTATTTTTTTAATAAAGCCCACCTAAGAGTAGATAGGAGACTACACCCTCTTCCAGGGGAAGAGAATGTTCTCACTCTACCATGACACACATAGAGGGTAAATTTATTAATTTCATAAGAGAGTCTAAGAGGATTAAAAAAGACCAAGAAACACCAAAATACCAAGATACAGAAGCCCACAAGAAATCAAGAGCATCGTCGCCCATGCTTAATGGCGGGTATACCCAATCTATCTCAGGATGCGTTTGAGAACGCACTCGACTGTGGCTTTCATGCGCGAATCTCCCGACAATATTTAATTTTTATCAAATGATCTTTTATCGTCTCGATGTTTGAGCGCTCACCAAAAGTAGGAGGAAAAAGAGACAGATATAAAACTGTGCTTCAACGGGAATCCTTATAAGCCGGTGTAAAAAGGATTTTAAAGATTTTTAATCATTACAAATCCTGTCTGTGTTATAGTTTTGTACGATCGGAAGATTTTCGTGAGAATATAAAAGTTGAGTGTGTTCCCAAATGCGCCCTAAGCAAATGCAGCCTACGATAGGGACTAGGATAGCCGCCTCCCGGAGGAAAAACATGCTGCGGCCCTGATCACAACCAAGATTTGCCAAGGCATCTGCACATTGGTTCCCCTCTCGGAAGATATGGACAACCTTAGCCCCCATCCGAACAATCCCTTCTTTCAGAATTTTTACATACTCCCTCACCCGCCAGGGACATCGATAATCACCATTAAGAGTGCTGCCAACAAGAACTTTGGAATCACTTTCGAATATGTCAATGCGCAGGCCCAAGACTGAGGCGTAATGCAAACCATCAACCATGGCCCTGCATTCAGCCACCAAACTGTGTAGGAAGCGCCAAAAAAATGGCTGAAAGCAAACAGACAGCGACCGTTATCATCTCTAATTAGACCTCCTCCACTGCTGGTACTTGGCGTTGAGTTTCAACGACAGGGGGGGCGGGGGGGGCGTGAAGCCAAGTGACGATGGTCGAAAGAGGAGTATAAGTGCAGAACTGGTATGTGATGTTGCTGTAAGAAGTTGATGATGCTTTTGCTACGCAAGGTCTTTATAGCCGGAAATTTTACATGATGAACAGTCGTGCGAACCTGATGGAATATCTGATTTGCAGAGCGAAATCCCCCCCCCCTCCCCCGCCTATGTTTGTTCCGCTTGCACTAGGTTTCCCAGAGCCAAAGGCCATAAAAAAGATACCAATCATCCCTGTGAAAGAACCATAAGAACTGCCGTTATAAAAGTCATGCAACCAATCTCTGACAGAGCTATAGGAGACCGGGGAAACACGGGTAATAAAACTTATGTGTCTCCAAGTGGATTTTAAAAGGTTATTGCGCAGGAACAGATGCACCTCAGATTCCAACTAAAGGGGGCGGCAGTAGCTACACCTTGAGCAAGGTTATATCCCACATTTGCTAATACGGTCATCAGTAGGAATGTCACCTTGAAGTGGTTGCCATAAGAAAACAAAAATTTTAGGAGGTAAAAAGGAGGCCCACATCTTGGAGAATAAAACGAACCGCGCTATCCGGGGAAAGATGCTTTTATTGACAGATGCCACGGAGAAATGCCCATTGCTGTTTAAGCACCAAACTCTTTGGTCAGAGTAATTATCTTGATCCTCCGGTGATTGAGGAATCTTCCGAGAAAGAGTATAGATGAGATAATATTCTTAATATATGTCCAGGCCAGGTTGTTGCTGTAACGATCCAAGATCTAAATATCGGGGATTATCTGATACCATTCGAATCTTGTCCCGTCACCCACGAACTGAAAAGCTTGGAAGGGTTCTTTAGGTGTGTGGAGGTATATTGAAATTTAAAATAACGCAGGAAACAGCTACAAAATTAACTGTTTAAATAATATGAAATAGAATTATATTTTTAATTAATAATATAACTATAGAGTCTAATCTAACAAAGTACAATCTCTAGGGAAAGAAACATACTCTATCGCCGGATACACCCCCGGCCCTAGCAAGCTGGCACCACGAACCTCTGCACTGCACCTCCGAATATCGAGGAGGAACCACTGCACCTGAAAAAAAAGGGGTGAGTCTCATCTTGTTGGTTCAGTAGGGATCCCGTGGATCCCTACCACGAAACAACGGCAGTAAATAGCAACGATAACAACAACAATAATAACAACAGTAACAATAGTGAGCATAACAACAACGAAAACAGAAGGAGGCGGTGGAAACATAACTCTCTAAGCTACTCCTAATGACATGGAAAGAAAACCTCGATCTCGCAGTGGGAACCACCGAACCATCGGTAAAACTACGGCTACGCTACTGAAGAAAACCACGACATCCCTGTTGTGAGGGCCCATCGTCGCAGATAGAGGCCTAACCAAGACCACGCGGTTCAAGGGTACAGTTATGACCCCGCCATCATGCACCCTACATTGTCTATGGGTGAGACCTCGATAACCCTACCGGGAGACCTCTACGTCAGGAAAGCACGCAGAAGCTATCCGAAAAGTCACGTCTTGTAGACGGGAAACCAAATCACGAGTCAAGAGAGCCACGTGTCGAGTGACGGGAGAACTTGATCAGTAGAAGAGATGGATGCGTCCACTGACGACTTAGTCCGCGCCCCGAGTGTCTCCCTACTCGCCCTAGGTAGAAACTGAGACATCATATAAAGTAACCGAAGATAAGGGTCTAGTCGGGGTCAGGGTCGTGCTCGTTAGCATGCGCCCAAAGGACCCGATCACGTGTGCACACACTGATAACTACGCTACGTTAGGGCCTTTAGCTGGTTTTCCTCCCGACCAGGACTCGAGCCGCCACAATGGGAAGCCCTATGGTAACCAGCCCAAACTATCTCTCCCGGGTCTAGCTCTCCACCACTCCCTCATGGGTCAGCACCGCGTATGTGACGACCCGAGAATCCGGTTACCGGGAAGGCCCGATAACCCGAGACTCGAACCGTCACCCACGAGCCTGGAGGGCTCGGAAGGGCTAAAAAGGAGTGTTGAGGTACAAAGAAATAGGAAATAAGGCAGGACAATTCAACAATTAACAGAAATAAATAAACAACTATAACAGAGTCCAGTCCAATAGAAAGTACAGTCCAAAGCAGTAAAACGTACCACATGCCAAGTGAACACTCAGCCCGACAAGCTGGCAACTAAGAACCTCCGCACAGCACCCTCGAACCTCGAGACAGAACCGCCGCACCTGAAAAGCAGGGGTGAGCCTCTTGTCACTGGCCCAGTAGGGATCCCGCGGAATCCCAACTGAGAACAACGGCGGCACGGAAGCAGTAACTACGAAAGCAGGAAAGTAACTACGGTGGCCGGCAAAACCTCGGCTCTACAGCTACTCCTACTGTACCAGAAAACACGACCTAGTCTCCCGTCGGGGGACAACCAAGCCACGCACCCGACCACCCGATTCCATGATCCGGGACCACCAGACACGAACCGCCCTAGCCACGCTACTAGGAAAACGCCACGATACCTCCGTAGCGGAGGCCTGCCCTCACGAAAAGGGCCCAAGCCAAAACCACACGGTCAGGGAACACAGTCACGACCTCACCGTCGTGAACCCAACGCTGTCTGGGGGAAAGGCCCTCGGTGACGCTCACCGGCAACCCCAGACCTCCACTCCGGGAACGCTCCCGAAACCACTCACGAAGTCCCGTCTCGCGGACGGAAATGGAACCCGGTACACGAAAACACACGTCACGTGACAGGAGCACCACCCACTAGAAGAACGACCGGATGCGTCCCCTGACATCTTACACCGCGTCACAAGTGTCTAGCTACCACGCCCCAGACGGAGACTCAGACACACACAGTAACCAGTACCACAGAACAAGAACTAGTTGGGGTCGCGCCTGCCGGCTCCGTCCGACGCCCCCAACCTCGTGTGCACACTCAGACCATACGCCCTAGGCCTGTCCTCTAGCTGGTAATTCCCCCTAAGCCCGAACTCGGCTGTACGTGGGGGCCCTACAGTAACCAACCTATTCACCGTCTCCCTCGGGTCAGCCGCTCCACCACTCCCAGGTGGGTCAGCACACGCGTGCCGTAAGAAGGCTACGACTAGTGGACGTGTCACAGAACGTGGACACAGGAAACCACATGTGCACCCATTGTGAGTAACACGGAGTAACAGGTGGCACGACGCCACCAGACTCTAGATGGTCCACTAGACCCACTAACTCAACGGTCTTTGAGTCACAAGACTCGGGATCAAGACCGTTGCACATGACAGCACTGAGCCGTCAATCTGGCCTAATCCTAGGTTCAAAACCACAATGCGATAACTCACAAGGCAGTTCACAACCGCCAAGACCCATCCCTCGTAGAGGGAACTTAAGAAACCTCCAGCCCCAGGCTGGGAGACTGGACTCACCGTCCAAGGCCACACGCTTGGCCCACTCAGAAGCCACCTTCCAGAGAAGCAACGACCTGCGGGGAAACCTCACCGCACTCACACCGATACACAGTGACTTGATCTAGCAAGAACACTGAAGCCCAGAACACCTGGGGTCCCCCAGACCCACCAAGCCCACGGACACGCTTATCGAGGTAACACGATATCTCCAGACACCCCAAAACACAGTAACCAAAATCCACGGGGTGCCCGGGACACTCACAAGGCTAAAGGTCGACCACTGGGTCACAACCGGGTCGACCTGAGACCAACACAACACAATCGGAACGCTATAAGGTCACACGGACCCTTAAACTCACGAGCACACAAATCAAAGTAAACGGAACCTCCGGACACCCAAAGACACGGTCACGGAACTCCACGGGGTGTCCAGGGCACACACGGCCCAAGGGGAGCACGATCAGCCGCAGACCGCCCGCCCCGGGCAGCCCGGCTGTTCACCTCCAAGAACGCGCTATAGATCCATAGCGTGTTCAAACAGAACGCGCTACAGGACCATAGCGTGTTCGACATGAACGCGCTACAGGTCCATAGCACGACCAGACCAGGTCGCGCTATGATCCTATAGCGCGACAACCCTAAACGCGCTGGGGCCTTATAGCGTGACAGGAACCGCCAAATTGTTCATCTTCTCCGATGAACGCACCCTATCGGGGCAGCGCGACCCTCAAGAACGCACTAGCCGAGACTAGCGCGTTCTCAGTCCGCGCCCGAAAATGGTGGAAACCGCGGGAAAACCCATTCCACGCCCCGTTCACCCCCAGGTGAAGGGGAAACAAAAGGGACAACATTCCCCAAGCCCCTAGGCATGCATCTAAACCCCTGGATCGGCCAAAAACACCGTAAAACGGGAGATCCGGCTCACACCCCAAAAATATACATTTTCCCCAAAACGCCCAAACAAGCCCGCTCGGCTCACCACGACCTATGAAACTCGCGGGAAATGAAGTATGTGGGTTGAGGGTCCATCTCCCTACCTCCACCAAAGATTCGACACACCGTGGACGCCGATCCACGAAGAAAACGTTGTTTAAACCTTCACCGGTTCACGAACCCACGGGCGAGCTTCACCGCGCCTCCACCGCCTCGATCCTCACCCATCCTCACCCGTGCCTCGCCCGCGCCGTCCCCACCTCGCCCACGCTCCACCCCGTCGGCCGCCGGAGAGAGGGGGAGAGAAGAGAGAGCGTGAGAAGAGAGAGGGAGAGAAGAGAGAAATGAGAGGGGAGAGAGAGAAAATGTTATATATATAAGAAAATCCGGAAATTCTTAAAAATACCGAAAAATATAAAACCACGTTTCCGCGATCCTCGGAACGTACCGATCGCAACGGTACCACTCGCGCCCTGGTGAACGGCCCGGTTCACCCGCAACGAGGTTCCGAAGGAATTACCGAAACACACACCGGGAATCGGAAAACATACACGGAAAAGTCACGGAACGCCTCCGGGCCTCCGAAACAACTCCGGATCGTGCCGATCCGAACACGAAAGATGTCCGAAATAAAATTTCAGACACAACGGAGTCAGACACTCCGAGAAACCAGATCCGAGACCCACGAATAAGGATCCGAAAAATCCAGGGCATTACAGCGTACCTAGGCAAGCTACGACTAGTGGGGGGGTCACTGAACGTGGATACTCTCTGTAGAGAGGAAAAACCCAAAGCATCAAGGCTATGCACACACCCATCGCAATAATCACGAAGTACCGGGTGTCTCAGTGTCACCAGACTCTAGACAGTCAACTAGACATACTAATCCAACGGTCCTTGAGTCACGCGACTCAGGCCATGACCGTTGTACAATACGGCACTATGCCGTCAAATCATCCTAATCCAAGGGTCGGAAATCACGGTCAAAAGAATCCTTAAGGCGGCTCATAACCGCCGAGTCCATTCCATTTCCAAGGGAGATTAAGAAGCTCCCAAACTGAGGCTGGGTCATGAGACTCACGGTCATTGGCCATGCGCATGGCCCACACGGAAAACGCTTTATTAAGAAGCTAACGTTGTGCGGGGATAGCCCTCTATAGTTATATTGGTACATGATGATTCGGTCTAGGATAACGAAGAAGCCTGGAACACGCGGGGTCTCCGGAGTCTTCTAAATCACACGGGCATGCTAATTGAGATATAATAATTCCTTCAGACACCCAAAAATATGAATCCGGTACCTACGAGGTGTCTGGGATATCCATGGGGCCAAAGGTCTACCAATGGGTCGACCATAGGCTAAAATGGGAGAAAGAACCACATTTTGGTAGACCAAACCCCTCGAGTCGGTCGCCAAAGTGGGCCGGTCAACCAAATCCGCAAGGTTGGTCGATCTCGCCTATAGCCTAGCTGCAGGCAGTCCTGGTCGGTTGACCAAACTGGCTGGGTAGGTAGACCGAACCAAGGTAGCTGGCCCTTCCGTGGCGAATGCCCAACCGGTCGACCGATTCCGGCGACAGCTCGACGAAAACCCCATCTGAAGGCCCTGAAGGTTCGGAGCTATGGAACACACCCAAGAGGGGGGTGAATTGAGTGTCAACAACTTTTTTTTTAGTTAATACAAAATATTTAAAGCAAGCCACATAACAACCAATCGCAGAAAAGGGAGAGAGAAGAAAAGGAGCCTATCACACAAGTAGACACAGTGATTTTTATAGAGGTTCAGTACAGTAGAGTGTCGACCTACGTCCTCTCCACAAGGTCACTTAGGTATCTACTACTAGAAGCACTAGCAAGACACACACATGCCAGACATCAAGATGCTGACACACCTTTCAACCACACACACGTGCACAAGCACAAACCGCACCCTTAGAGTAGGGCGCACAAGAACACATCCACACTTTTTCCACACAATAAAAGTCACGAAACATAGATTTAGAACAAGGAGAGAAAGCAAATCTGATGAAGAATCGTTGATGCAGTCCCTCTCAAGTTGTTCTTCACGTTTTTTCTCACGGGAGGGCATCACGGCTTGAAAAACTTTGAAGCAGAGCACTCAAGTCGCAGTAGCCGCCTTGCATACATTTTTCTGCTACCTCCTTTTTGATTTCCCTCAAAAGCGGTTTATATATCAACTATTTCCGACGATAATTACCCACCGCTATTTTCGACGAATGATAATCGGTTGAACATTCGTCAGTACTTTTCGACCAATTTTTGACCGAAGTTTTTCGTCGAAAATAATTATAATTATTAATTTTTAAATATAAATAGTTTCCGACAGAATCGGTTGAAAAATGATCAGAAAATATCGACGAATTTTTGACAGAATACAATCGGTCGAAAAATGGTCAGCAATGATCGGCAATGCTTTTAATTATTAATTATAGATTAAAAATATTTTTTGACGTAATAAATTCTATCAGAAAAATAATCGGTAATTTACGACCTCTTTTCGACCTATTTATTTCATCGGAAATGATTATAATTATTAATTTCAAAATATTAATAGTTTCCAACAGACGACAGAATGTGTTCTGCTGGAAACAGGTCGGTAGTTTCTGACCGATTATATTCCATCGAAAATAATTATAATTATTAATTTTATAGTATAGAAATAGAAATATATCAGTTGTTTTCGACGGAATCTAATTCGGTCGGAAATACATCGAAAAGTTCTCACGTCTTTCCGATCGAAAAGAATTCCGTCGAAACTTTCTGATGTAGTTTCGACCGATTTTGATTCCATCGGAAACCCCTGAAATATTTTTCTACAATTAATTATGTTTAATCGTAATACGAGGTTCGTCGATCTAGGTGATCCGTACTGGATCGGCCCTTCTCTGGTCCAGTCCGGTACGCCCGAGTCGACATCGACTCGGAGTGCATCGATTATATCTTCTCCTTCTTCTCTCTCTCTCTCTCTCTCTCTCTCTCTCTCTCTCTCTCTCTCTCTCTCTCTCACACACACACACACACACACACACACACACAATAACATTGCCCGACTGAGGCGATACCAGGATGAGCAGCACCGTATCGGGCTTTGTCAGATACGATACAGTTAGCACGAGTTGAACCGAGTCGACGAAGCACGATACAATATATAAATATATGTAATAAATAATAGAAATAGATAAAGCATCATTTTTTGTTTAAACTGAATAGTGAACCACCCTCGTCCTAATAAACTCAGAAGTGAGAGACTTATTTTTGTGTCTGATCAAACCGACTCATTTACGGTTCTAGCCAAGAGCAGCCATATATCTTCAGCTCTTGAGCATGTTTGATGACGCTTTTAATTGAAGAATCAGTCTTGATTTCTACTTTTAATGTAGAAAATATGAACTAAGTATAGTTATAATTGATTTTGAATGATTACAAGTTTAATTTGTCCATTTTACCCCTACTGGCTCGGTTTGATAACTGAGTGGGTTAAGGTTGGGGCAGGGCATCCTTCGGTTGGCTTATTCGACCTCGTGAGGTCGAGTCAGAAAATTGGGTTTTCCTCTGTTAAACGGTTAGAATGAGTTGTTCTAGCCTTTGTCAAATTGAGAACGTCGTGAGATCGACAGAACCGGCGTGAGACCGGCGGATGTGCCACCTGTGGATGGCGTATCCGGTTATCAAATCGGGCCACAATGATTCTAGTAAATTACAATTTAAAACTTCAGTTGGAAGCAAAAAAAAAATCACAAAGAAAACATTTACCATTCTCCCCTTAGAATAATTGAAACAAAGTTTATAGAAGCTCAAAAGTGTTTTTTAATTCGTAGTTAAATACTTTTGCAAATATGCATCCATATTTTTATTTATAACCCTGAACTTTTAACAATTGATAGGGATACTCCATAATACATCCAAATGGTACCGTGATTATGCACTTTCTATCAGGGTTTGCCGACCCGCCCGACCCGCCCGACCCGGTCTCGGCGCGGGTCGGGTCGGGTCGTGCGGGTCGCACAGCGACCCGGTCCTCCCCATTGGGCTCTCGACGGATATTTTTTTGATTTTTTTTAAATTTTTAATAAATTTATTTTGAAAGATTAAATGTTATATATATTTAAAAATATTAGAATGTAGAATTTATTTATAATAATAGATCCATACTAAATTATACATAATTAATTATATAAAAATTACATATTATACTGTTTAATTAAACATCCTATTATATATAATACATACAAATATATTTCAATTACTAAATATGTAAAAGTAAACATTGACATAATAATGACATTCATACATGAAGTATAAAATACAAAAACTCACTAATCCTCGTCATCTGTGAAGCCCGAATCCCAAAACTCACTCATCCTCCTCATCTGTGTAGCCCGAATCCCAAAACTCATTAATCCTCATCATCAGTGAAGCCCGAATCCATAGTAATCACTAATCCTCGTCATCAGTGAAGTCTGAATTCCAAAACTCATCATCAGATATATGAGACTGATCACCCGTATAATCTAACTCTATCCTAGTGGGTGGAGGTACATGTGGGTGGGACTGAAAATATGTAACCATCTGCACAAATGATGGGTCGTGTGCTGTGGTGGAGGGTACATGAAAATCTGTAAAAAAAATCCTCACTACATCTATAGCTTCAATTCTATCATGTGCGACTGGTGCTGGTGCTGCTCGAACTCTGGACGTGGAGGAAGATCCTGCTCCGCCCTGTGCTCGTGAAAACCAAAAAGAATTAAACAACCCCCCCCCCCCACCCTCCCCCCCCCCACCGGAGCTGGCGGCGGCGATGCAGACGCCCCCCCCTCCCCATCTCACCCTCCCCCCTCACGGGGCAGACGGCCCCCCCTCCCCCCTCTCACGGTGCCCGGCCCGCGACGCCGGCAGACACCCCCCCTCCCCCTCCCCATCCTCGACGCCCGGAGACGCCCCCCTCCCCCCTCCGACGGTGCCGCTCGCAGATGCCCGCCGCACCCCCCCTCCCCCCTCCGTGCCCGCGACACCCGCCGCCCGCAGACGTCCCCCCTCCCCAACGCCCGCAGACGCCCCCCTCCATGCCCGCGACGCCCGCCGCCCGCAGACGTCCCCCCTCCCCAACGCCCGCAGACGCCCCCCTCCCCCCTCCGACGGTGCCACCCGCAGACGTCCCCCCTCCCCAACGCCCGCAGACGCCCCCCTCCCCCCTCCGACGGTGCCTCCCGCAGACGCCCGCCGCACGCCCCCCTCCCCAACGCCCGCCGCACGCCCCCCGCCGCCCACAGACGTCCCCCCTCCGACGCCCGCAGACGCCCCCTCCCCCTCTCACGGTGCCCGCGACGGCCGCAGACGTCCACCCTCACCCTCCCCCACCCCCGCGGTGGCAGATCTACACGATCCTCAACCTCCCCCACCCCCCTCCTCACCCTAAAACACAAATTTAGGGCACCTACCTCTGATCGCCGGTCGTCGCTGCCGTCCGGTGCCGTCCGCCGCCGTCCGCCGCCGCTCTGCACCGCCCACACCCGCCGGCCACCGCCTTCAAGCCGCTGCGGATGCCAGACCCGCCCGCACCCCGGCCCGCTAAATGGGCGACCCGGCACGTACGGCCGTCCCGCACGAATCACACCGGGCCCGCCTCAACCCGCTCCGGTACGCGGCGGGACGCACGGGACCATGCGGTCCAGTGCGTCCCGGCCACGACCCACACCCCGTGCGACCCAGCGCCCGCCTGGGTCGGGTCGGGTCGTGCGGGTCAGGACGGGACGGCAAACCGTGCTTTCTATTCCCCAAACCATCAATTCCAAATGAATATTCCTAAAAAGTGCAGTAACAACATTACTGAATTTGAAACAAAAATAATAAAAAAACATCTTTGTGATTCACTTGATCTCATCAAATCACAACATATCCCACATTCCCAGTTTCATCGTTTTCAATGCTTAAACCGTACCTATGTTAATTAATCAAAATAAAGTCATGATGACAAGGATATAACTGCAACTATCTGGGCATATATATAGTTACAGGTATTTTTTTGACAATTTTTGAAACTCAAGATAGAAATATGAGTATGGTACATTGTAGGAGTATATATATACAAAAGTCCCTAGCACCGACTTTAGAACCATTATTTTATTGCAACTTTTAAAAGTAAAAAGGATAGAGATTCTTACATATATATTTTCGTAAAGTTTAATTTTATCAAATATATCTTTCGTCGAAGTATATTATCATGAATATCTTTAAGATATAAGTAATGTCACGATTATGTCCTCTCCGTAACCTGCATATGATTAACCCGAGTTAAATACGAGTTAAAGAATAATATATATATATATATATATATAAAGTTTAATTTTATCAAATATATCTTAGATCTAACGATCGTAGATGACATATTTTATGAAATATTCTCTTCCGTCGATGATAATAAATTAAAAAAGTATAATCGTAATATTTCTAACTAAATAAAATATATTCGTAATAATATATTAAGATGAGAGGTATATTTGATAAAATTAAATTTTATGGGAGTATATATATATATATATATATATATATATATATATATATATATGTAAAAAACCCTTACTTAGGAGAGAAGTATATGATATGCGAAAAAGGTTGACGAGGAGACTGAACTTGTTGTCTGCAGTCTTCTGCCTTTTCTTTTTGCTCTTTTTGTGCGAGTGAAAGGAGACACCACGACCGAAAGAAGGCACGCCGAAGAACGGACGGGATGGAAGACAAAGGACAACCACAGCTAGAGTTATTAGGAGACTAACTAGGGATTACGTACGCAGGGATGACCCTCACGGGTGTCCAGTCATCTTCCAAATTCTAGTCCATGTCCATAGCTGTAGCCTGTTAGCTAGGGCAGTATGTATGATATAAATCCTGGTGGTGTGGATTGTGTGCGTGAGGTGTTCTTTACGTAGACTTTAGTGTCTATAGACTGATGCCCATCCACGCAAGGTTACCAGTTACCACCCATCCATCATCATCGCCTTCTTTCTACACATTCTGCCGTGTTGTTAGGGTCCACAGGCTTTCGGGCAGAATGCCCATGGCCTTCACAATCTAGGACTGAAGTGAACCTCCTGATTGAGACGGCTTGCTTAACCATCATGTTACAAGAGACGGGTGTAGCTAGTTCATTTTTAGTCTCACTTTGACGGGGGAGTTAGATTAAACTAGTTCGGAGTTAACTCATTTCTGATTTGATAGGCAGAGAGTTAACCGAAAAGTAAGGGGGCAGACGAACATATTTTTAATATGGTGTCATTTGATAGGTAATTAAGGGTTAGTCGTGTATTATATAATGATGGTTAAAATGTCGCATTTGCTCCTTCATATTTGAATATTTTATCCATGGGTATGTGTGTCAGGTTAAAATTTAGATTTTATTATAATTTTTAAAATATTTTTAATATATACTATAAATTAAATATAATGTAACAATAAAATTATTTTTGATAAATACCATAATTAATGTCAATAATTAATAATTAAAGGATAATTTTTTTATTAATTATGGGTTTAAGTTACTGTTCATCTAAATTTTTTTATTTCAAAATAGTTTTTTATTTTAAAAATATTCTATAAATTGAATATACTATGGAAATAATTTTTTAGATAAATAAAATCATTAATCTCACTAATTAAATTTTAAAAGTAAAGAATGTAATTAATTACATATTAGATTACTAGTTGAAAATTTTTATTTTAAAGTACTTTTAAAGTATTTTAAATATATTCTATAAATTGAATACACCATAGAAATATTTTTTTGATAAATAACCTCGTTAATCTCAATAATGAAAATTTAACCGTCAAAACGTCATTAATTATGGGTTAGATTACTATTTACTTAGATTAATATTTACTTTAAAAATTTATTTTAAAATATTTTTAATATATTATATAAATTGAATATGTCATGAAAATAAAATATCTTTTGATAAATATCATCGTTAATCTCACTGATTGAAATTTAAAAGTCAGAAATATCCTTAATTATAGGTTACATTAGTGTTCACTTTAAATTTTTTATTTAACTTTAATTTTTAAATATTTTAATATATTCTATAAAATGACTGCATCATGAAAATACTTTTTGACAAATAACATCATTAATCTCACTAATTAAAATTTAAAATTCAAAAACATCTTTAAAAGTTACTATTCATCTTAATGTTTTTCCTTTTTTAAAATTTTATAAATGTTTTTAATAGATTTTATATGATAAATATAGCATTATAATAATAAATCTTTTAAAAAACTATCATTAATATTACTAACTAAATTTTAAATATGATAAAATTTTTAATACTTCACTGTTAAATCTAAATAAATAGGGGAGAGGGAGAGAGAGAGAGAGAGAGGACAAAGGGTGCATTTATTACTGTGACTTAAGCCTAACCCATCTTTGGAGGTAGATTTCGAAATCTCGAGTTAACTCAGGATTAACCCAATATCTAATCCAATTAACTTAAATCCCATACCAAAGCACAAAAATGGTTAGCCTTGGGTTAGCTTTGGACTAACCTAGGGATAACTTGAAAGCAAAGAGGGGCTTAGGGTGCAGGCAGCACGGCGATTCTTTGTGATTGGTTTAGCTAATGTCAATGAGCTCGTCATCTATTGGCAAATCGAGGTGCTTCAAGGCTGACGCCACCTAGTCAAAATGTAAGGGAGGGTTTCCTCCCATGGTTCTCCAGGTCCCACCGGGACTTCTCACCACCATCATCGCCGCCCGTCTCCACCGCCATCGCTCCCAACATGAACGTCTTCACTACCATCTTCCACGGCACAGAGGCGAAGGGAGAACTCGGCTACGTCGTCCCTGAGATGGAGGCGGTCGAGCCCCTCTCCTCTCCTCTAAGCCACCCCACCCCCTCCTCTGTCCACGCTCACCACTGCCACCTCTCCTCTTCCCTCAAAATTGACACGTTTCCCCACCTACGGCCCCCTTTTGTCATCCCTACCTTATCCTACTAGTCTCCCCCACATCCTTACCATCTACCCCACCTCCACCATAGCTCATGAACCCTCTACAACACCCCACGGCAACCTTCGGACAAGAAAGTACTCAAAACAGAGCTCCGCCCCCACCATCCCCCTTAGCCCCATTTCTCCCTTCTCTAGCCTTAGTAGTTACCTAGACTTAGTCTTAATCCCTTCCACACTTTCCCGCACACCTTCCACACCCTTTAGAACCCCCAAAACCCCTTCAGAAGCCCCCTCGGATGCCCATGGAAAGGATTGGCAAAACAAAGTATCGTCTGGGACGCCCTCAAGTGTCTCAGAAAAACTCTGAGAATGCGGTGCCTCGACAAGCTGCGTTCATCTGAACGCGGCTTCCCTGAAGACCGCGACCAGCTCACCTGCCCCCGCTCTTCGGCTGAAGATTTCGACAATCCCCAACCTCGTGTCACATCATTCGTTCACCGAACGAAGGAGTAGACTGCTTATTCTTTGTCTTCTTCGGAGGATTAGTCGAACTGATCTCCCTGATGTTCTCGCTGGCAGGGGAGAATTCGACGATATTAATTTCCTTAGCGGCTGGCTGCTCTCGGACTTGCTTCCCCTTGGACTAGGCGTAGCCGGGGTTGTCGACGAAGAACATCTCGATCTCTGCTACTGCATAATTGGGTTGATCAAAACTTCTTATGTTGGTGCCGAGGAGCTTTTCACTGACTTCTGCTGCCAGGCCTTTACGACAGATAGTGATGGCATCTTCCTGCATTGGGAGACCGGCGTTGGCGACATACTGAGGTCGCGCCATCGTTTGATAAAGCCGAGGGCCGTCTCGCCCTTCTTTGTCGGATGGAGCAGAGCGCGGCCAGCCAGACCTTTCGCTCAGCCGTCTGGAAGCGGTCGAGAAACTTCTTCTGCAGGTCAACCCAATCTGCTATGGAGTTGGGCTTCAAGCGAGAATACCATTGGAAGGAGATTCTCACAAGAGAAGTGGCGAAGTATTGAAGGAGATAGGACTCATCCAACGATAGCTCACCCATGGCCGTTATATAGTAGGCCAGGTGTTCATGAGGGGGCCCTGCCCGTTGACCTTTTGCAATTTTAGGGATTTAGTATATTTTGGGGGGAGCTTCTTGAGTTGGTGGTGCAGTGGGTATGACACACTATAGAGGTCCACCGAGGCGACCCCTTCACTGTACTGAGCAAACTTGGCTTCAACAATTCGCTCGATCATTTGTCATTGCGCCACAAAGTTTTTCGGTGATAGCACATTGACCGTCGGAGGATTAGTTTTCACCGCAGATCCCGGTGTTGTTGGTGCTTGCGGGGCTGGTGCCTGTGCGCCTCAAGCTATGATGTTAGTGGGGCCATGCCCACTTGGAGGGACTTGCTTCTCGGTCGGGGACCGGACTATGGGATGCGGCTGGGACTCACGCTCTCGTAACAATTCTTGGAGGAGAGCAGTTAATTGTTGATTTTCTTTCAACAATGCTTCAATTGTAGCTGCCTACTCTACACCGGCGTTGGCGACATGCTCGTCGTGCACCCTATGACCCTCCACGAAAGCTTCTTCCGTCCGCACTTGGCCGGGTGGGTCAGAAGAGGACGCACCACCGTCTCCCACTGGTGCGGAGGTCTGTGCTTGCGGCCGCACTCATCGCCAGTGGGCGAGGGTTTCATTCAGGTTATCATTTTGACCTTCTCGCTGCTGACCAGTGGTGTAACAGGTAAACACCCGTACATCGTCATTAATGACCCTGACTAGTCTCTTTTTCTTGGGGGGATTTTCAAGATGAGCCGGTACTGGTGCCCCTAATCTGTCGAAGATAGAAATTCTTTGCGTTGGAGCATTAGGAGCTCGCCTGTGCATGTTTTGGGAGGAGTCCAAGACAGGTTGTTTGCCACGTCGGTGATGAAACTCCCTTTGCCCATTTCTATTGCCCCGGGGTATTTTCGCCACTTGGGCGACATGTGCTTGGCCAGGTACATGTTTTGTCGAACATGGAACCTGGCGTGGCTGGGGCGGCTAGGGCGATGTATCGGCGCACGCCCTTCGGATAGCCTGGGCTTCATCCTTGGTGACCCACATCTATTTCAGATAGGGCCGACGCACTTCCTTGTAGTCATCCCCTCTTTGGGGCTTGGAATTGTTGGGTGAGGCCTGATTAGGCCATTGTCACCACGGAGTTGGGGTGGCGACATTTTTCCATTTGGCTTTGTCCTCCCGCGCATGCCGCAAGAGGTTAAAGAGGTTGGAAGTCCTGACAATGGGGATGTGTCGATTTTGTGGGATGATTGGCTCTCCACCATCGAGCCGAATCCTGAGGTCTCCGACCAGCATAGTCCTGCCAGAGTTGGAAGTTACTGGAGAGGCGGTGGTCCTATGCCGACGAATGCCGCGACACTTCTTTTGCGGAGCCGAGGATGTCTCGACATCCACATGATGCACAACGAAAACTTTATATTTGATTTCCTGAGGTGTGACGCCTCTGGCAAAAGTGGAGGTGTTTGAGGCCCTGGGCAAGATACCCATCTTGGGCGTCGACCTCGTTTGAACTGGGACCCACGACTTTGAGGGTACACGGGCTGTCAGGGTGTTTGGAGTGCGAGATCTTAAATCCATGCAAGAAATTATCAGGGTGGCCTCTAATGCTTGCGATAAAAGGCCAGCAGCAGGGACTAGAAAGACTGGGACCCGCACCCTAGTGGTGGAGCAGGTTGTTGCTGGAGCGACAAGAGAGTGGTTGTGCTGGGATGAGCCTGGCTCGGTTGCTGCATTAGGTGAGTTGGTCGTCGCTGCGGTTACCACGCCCAAAAAGAAGGGTGACCCGACGACTGGCTTGAAGGTGCCAAATGCAATTGGCATTGCGAGGTAGCCGTGCTGGGCATGTACCGCGATCACTAATGGATCATAGATGACGGAAGCCAATAGTTGCTGAAGCATAGTGTAAATTGGTGAACTGCAAGGGTTCGGACCGCAAGAGCTCGGACTGGTGGAGCCGGAGCTGACGGAGCTTGAATTGGAAGAGCTTGGACTAGAGGAGCTTGGATTAGCTCCATGAGTGCTCAAGCAAGAACGTTGTGTGACCCTCCACTACCTCTCCTGTAAGAAAGGAGGAAGATATCACGAACTTAGAGCGTCATCATCACCTTTGCTGACGAATGAAGAAGGCGAGACTCGTCCCACCGGGCGTGCCACTTCTGTTTTAAACTTTTTTTCTTTTAGACCCCTTTTTTTTGTTTAACCCGTCTTTTTGTTTCCCGTAAGAAGATATATATATCTTTTGTTTCGAGAAAGATTTTTGGGGTTGGTGGTTTTTTCTAGGGTACTCTCTCTCTCTCTAAATCTTCCTTTTGCTCGGGGAGCCTTAACTAAGGAGAAAAGGGTAAGAGAGGGGCCTGCGTGTGAAAAGGTATCAAGTGATATGCGGGATCGGGTACTAGACGAGATCCCCACAGACCGCAAGCAATCGATATTTATTTACATCGAAACAAATCCGAACACCTTGTTTCTTTCGTCAGCAAAGGGAGATGACACATTGTAGTGATCATGACAGAGGAGGGGCCATGTGCGCGCTGCTCATATAACATCGACATCATGAAAGTGGGAATAAAAGTGTATAATCATCCACATTTCATTGATAACAAGCCATGAAAGGTATTTTACAGAGGTACAGGAGCTCTTCCTTATATCATATGCAAGCCACGGGAGAAGTCCATCGGAGTGATGATCCCCGGGTCATTGCTCCAGAAGGGAACTCGACTGCGCTATCGCAACACCCCGGGTGAGATGATAAACTGGGAAATGTCGGCTCTAGATGCAGCACTACTGGTGTTCAATTGACCGCATAAGTCTCCGAGTCGGGCATTGGAACATCGACGTGCCGACATGAGCGTGCTCGGGGACAGCATGCTTGAACTACACGTCTCCCAAGTAGAAATACATCCCAGGGGTGCCACCCCCTCTCTGCAGCACATCTGGGGTTGAATGGGTTTGTAGGAAACCCTAGGGTGTGTGCTCATGCAGAAATGATTGTAAGTCTCGAAGTGTTGTGTGCTGGAATAGCAGATATGCCACTCTAGGAGGAGCACGGCACTGTACCATTGCCAAGGCTTGCATATAGAAGCTGGCACGACCGTACCTGTAAGAGGAACGATCGGGATGTAACTGATCCAGAGCAAAACTAGGGTCTGGGAGTTGAAAGACATCCGAATCATAACTGACCTAGGGCAAAACTAGATTTAGGTCAGCAATGGGGTATGACTGGGATGAAATAAACGTCAGGAGGAATCATGGCCGAAGCCAGAGTTTGACGTAAGGTTTCAACAAGATGGTTGGTTTTTGCTGAGATGGCTATCCAATTAGAATAATCCATTGATGGGCAAAGAGTGTAATTAGACAAACTAGAACAGGTAATGTATATGAAAATAACTATATAAACTAGGACAGTTGTATAAGCTGAGACTGGGTAAACTGGGACAGTCGAGAAGCTATATAAACTGGAGCAGTTGGTTGACCGTACGAACTATAAGCTTAGGGGTGAAAACAACTGTATTAACTAGGGCAGTTGTGTAAACTGGCGGGCTAGGTGAACCGGGCAAAGAAACTGGAGAGTAGTTATCTGGGGGAGCTGGGTCCACTGGAACAACTACAACTATATCAACTGGGGGCAGTTGTATAACTGAGGTCCAAGAGACTGGAGTTACTAGAAGACAGTGAATTAATTGGAAGATTGGAGTTGCCGGGGACTGGAATTGCCAGGAAACTGGAATTACTCGGAGACTGAGTTAACTGGGAGACTAGAGTGGCCTACATCGATTAAGGGTGCAGACTAGGGAGACTAAAAATGCAGACAGACTGAGTTAACTAGGAGAATGGGGTGGCCTACTTCAATTAAGGGTGCAGACCAGGCTAGACTGAGTAACCCGAGGAGCTTGACCATGTGACCATGTGAGTTGGACTCAAAAGAAGAATGTTTTGTGAACTGGACAGGGCAACGCCCAGGGTAGAGTCTTCTTTCATCAGTCTTCTTTCATCATCAAAAAAATATATAAATATGTTCTTCTCAAAAGATAATATCAATCTTGGCAGCAGCAAAGCATCATTATTACCCCCAAAGCGTAGAGAGAACAAACAAAGAAAATCAGAATTGCTTCAATTTCGTTTCCTTCAGCGTTCTTCGTGTCTATTATTTGTTCCTTCTTTTTTCCCTTCCCCCACCCCGATATTTATAGGTGTGGGGAAATAGTGTTGTGTGCACTAAAAGGGGCCACCTGTACCAACTGGGGTCGTTGGGTGACGCAGGAGGTCGACCTAACCTTCATCACGGCGCCCAGTCCGTCAGGGTAGGGGCACTCAGCGCCCTCAGTTGCTCAAACTGCCCCATGGAGCAGAGTCGCTCGATTTGGCAGTTGGTCGGGTGGTAGTCGCTGGAGTTTGAATTTAGTCAGGTTGGAGAGGGCGCTCGATTTTGAGGGCCATTGGAATTTAGATTTGGTCAGGGTGAGGGGCGATGGATTCTAGATTTGGTCAAGGTGGAGAGGGCGCTCGATTTCAGAATTGGTCAGAGTGGAGAGGGCGCTTGATTTCAGAATGGGTCAGGGTGAGGGGCGTTCGTTGAAGCTTTTGTCACAGTGGGGGCGTTGACTGCCCCACTTGGACCACTTGGGGGCGGGGAGCACCCCCACTCTCTCCAAGTGGGGCCTTTCCCCCTATAAGAGGGCCCCTCTCTTCTTCCCTCTTCATACTTCTTCACAGCTTGGGATTTTTATGATATTTAATCTTTAAACTGAACTGTGATGAAACATTGACCCTTTGACCACTTTTCATCAATTTTTCATGTAAGTATTTAAAAAAAATACCTATAAATTTCATATGGTCAACAAACGCATACTGACCCATATTTAATTGAAAATCTAATTTTTAAACAGGATGATTAACTTGTAATTATTGTCTCAAAATCATGTTTTCTTTAAGCATGTTGTTTGAACTGATAATTGGTTAGGTAAATTATATCGAAATCATGATTAATTATTTAAAGTCTTCTTTTGATCTCCATGAACCCTTCTCATGATTTGTTCTATCTTCTTGTCCTATCCTTACTTCATGTCTTGTTCTTTTCCCTAATTGATTCCAGCATGTCTAAAAGACTTAGAGAATTAACATGTGATTTAAAGTGTACTCCATGATAGCCTCCAATTTTTATTAGTTAATTGTTGTATAATCGGTGTTTTGATATATTACTTGTTTTGATTGTTGTTTAGTCTTGAAGATCAAGTCAATCCGGTGGTGTGTATCTACCAATTATTATGTTTTGATTTCTCGCATAGCCTTTTTCTTGGTGAAGTTAGGACCCTCCACCGAGTATTCCTCTTTTTGGACTAGAACTTCATCACTAAGGCCTCCGTGAGACTCCGTGAGCCATGGATTCTCACATGGACGCCGAGCTGGTTATACATGCAAAAAGCTATACACATCAGCACTCCATCCAAAGTACAAGCGCTATAGAAAGTGGAGATGAACTTCATGTATCTTTTATGATTTTTCTCCACTTGTACAATTTGAATCTTATTAATGAAAGCATCCATCTTGTTGCATCCCCTAGTCCGTGTTTGGTTTCAATAATATCAAAACGATTGTGTTTGTGTGTGTATGTGTTTCATTGAGCAACATGTTTTATATCTTAATTTGATGAGTTGAAAGATGGATTCAATGTTTACTCTTGAAAGTCATATGAACCCTTGGTGTTTAAGGAACTAATGCTATATTTATGTTGGTTTGTAGGAACACAAATCCATGGCTCATACTTGGAATCTAAAGGAGTCCATCAATGAAGCTCTTCTTCTAAAAGGGAGTTAACTATGTTCATATTTGAAAGTCATATGAATGATTTGTATTTAAGGATCTCATGCTTTGAATATTTTGATTTGCAGGATAAAAATCCATGATTCATGTTTGGAACTAAAAGGAGTGCATCAATGAAGATCTTATTGAAAAAGGGAGTTGACTCACTCATCGCATTGCGTTGACTCTTCTATGTTTCATACATTTCATCAAATAGGTTTTCGAAGTATTGGTTGAGTATTTTCATGCATTCTTCCTCATGAGATTTTTGGACTTGAAATATCCTCAACCTATTAACTTGAAATTTGATGAATGTGATTTTAATGATGCTCTCTGGTTTTATGAATTCATGCTCATTTGGTTTTTGCCAAACAAGTCACCGTGCATTGTGTGCTTTAATTGCCAATATGACAATTGTGGTTTTAGGCGTGATTCATTTCTAGCTTGAACCACATGATTGAATGGTGTTGATTTGTAAGTCAAATTCATGATGTGCTTAAACCTTCTTGCATTAATCATGGTGAAAGTTGGCTAAGTGATATGCTCACATATTGCACAAATGTATGGAATTTGATATTAACTTTTGAGTGTGCGTATTCATCCTCCTCATGAATTGCTAAAGCTTTGAATATGGTTTATGCATGTTGTTCATGTGGTTCTTTTGTGCAAATAAAATGCCTAAGTTAATTCATGAAAGTCATGATGAAAATGGTTTTATTGATGGTATGATAATGCTCAAACACTGCATAAATGAATAACAATTGATTCAGTTTATATGATGTGGAAATTGGGTTCTCAAATGTGTTTTCCTGCATTTTTCCATGGAAAAAGTAGAACCCCAGAATGGCCGGTCGACCACCCAGTCTAGGCCGGTCGACCCCATATTTTTCTGTCCTGTCCAAACAGAATCTTAGCAGGACCGGTCGACCGGACTTTGTGAACCGGTCGACCTGTGTCCACCGGTCGACCTAACTTTCTGACCGATCGACCGGAAGTTCTCTGCTACGCCCAAAATAGAATGGGTGTTGGCCCAGTCGACTGCCCCAATGAATCCGGTCGACCGGCAATTCTCTGCTACGCGAACGGGCCTTCGTTCTCACTCTGGAACCCACTCAAATGAGGCCTAAATGGGGTGTTCTTTTACCCACTTACCCCTGGACATTTGACTTACATGTTAGGGTGCTTTTGGAAGGGTCTAGAAGGGTTTTAGTTGTCTTTTGGCTTCTCTAATATATAAGGTCATGTAAACTCCGAATTTGCAATATGAGAACCCTAATGTTGTTGTGTTCTTCCTTATAGGAGAAGAAAAGAGGGAAACTGTGACGACCCGAGATCCGGATACCGGGAGGAGCCCGATACCATTCGAATCCCGAACCTCCGCCCACGAGCCGGGAGGGCTCGGAAGGGCTAAAAAGGAGTGTGGAGGTACAAAGAAATAGGAAATAAGGCAGGACAATTCAACAATTAACAGAAATGAATAAACAACTACGACAGAGTCCAGTCCAACAGAAAGTACAGTCTAAAGCAGTAAAATGTACCACATGCCAAGTGAACACTCAGCCCGACAAGCTGGCAACTAAGAACCTCCGCACAGCACCCTCGAACCTCGAGGCAGAACCATCGCACCTGAAACGCAGGGGTGAGCCTCCTGTCACTGGCCCAGTAGGGATCCCGCGGAACCCCAATTGAGAAACAACGGCAGAAGGAAAGCTACGCTAGCAAGACGGCAACGGAAAGAAGTAACCAGGAAGGCAGGAAAGTAACTACGGTGGCCGACAAAACCTCGGCTCTACAGCTACTCCGACTGTACCAGGAAACACCACCTAGTCTCCCGTCGGGGGACAACCAAGCCACACACCCGACCACCCGATCCCACGATCGGGGACCACCAGACACGAACCGCCCTAGCCACGCTACTAGGAAAACGCCACGATACCTCCGTAGCGGAGGCCTGCCCTCACCAAAAGGGCCCAAGCCAAAACCACACGGTCAGGGAACACGGTCACGACTTCACCGTCGTGAACACAACACTATCTGGGGAAAGGCCCTCGGTGAAGCTCACCGGAAACCTCAGACCTCGACTCCGGGAACACTCCCGAAACCACTCACGAAGTCCCGTCTCGCGGACGGACACAGAACCCGGTACACCACAACTCACGTCACGTGACAGGAGCACCACCCACTAGAAGAACGACCGGATGCGTCCCCTGACGTCTTACACTGCGTCACAAGTGTCTAGCTACGACGCCCCAGGCGTGAGACTCAGACACACTCAGTAACCAGTACCACAAAACAAGGACTAGTTGGGGTCGCGCCTGCCGGCGCCGTCCGATGCCCCCAACCTCGTGTGCACACTCAGACCATACGCCCTAGGCCTGTCCTCTAGCTGGTATTTCCCCCTAAACCCGGACTCGGAAGTACGCGGGGGCCCTGCGGTAACCAGCCTACTCACCGCCTCTCTCGGGTACGCCGCTCAGCCACTCCCAGGTGAGCCAGCACACGCGTGCCGTGGGAAAGCTACGACTAGTGGTAGGGTTACTGAACGTGGACACAGAAAACCACGCACGCACCCATTGCGAGTAACATGGAGTAACAGGTGGCACGACACCACCAGACTACAGATGATCCACTAGACCTACGAAACCCAATGGCCTTTGAGTCACAAGACTCGGGGTCAAGACCGTTGCACACGATAGCACTGAGCTGTCAATCTAGCCTAATCCCTAGGTCCAAAACCACAATGCGATGACTCACGAGGCGAATCGCAATCGCCGAGACCATTCCCCCACCTGGGAACTCAGGAGACCTCCAGTCCCAAGTTAGGACATGGACTCACGGTTCACAGGCCATAGGCACGGCCTACGCGGAAACCACAGAAGAACGATTCCCAAGGCAGCCCGCAAGCTGCCACACCGATTTCCCAACCCTGGGAAAAGCGAGAACCCTCCAGCACCAGGCTGGGCAACTGGACTCGCAGACCAAGGCCACACATATGGCCCACTCAAAACCAAATCCCGGAGAAACCACGACGTGCGGGGAAACCTCGCCGCACTCACACCGATACACGGTGACTCGATCTAGCAAGAACCCGGAAGCCCGGAACACCTGGGGTCACTCGGACCCGCCAAGCCCACAGGCATGCTTATCGAGGTAACACGGTACTTCCAGACACCCAAAAATACGGTAACGAAACCCACGGGGTGTCCGGGACACTCACGAGGCCAAAGATCGACCACTGGGTCACAACCGGGTCGACCGGAGACCAACACAACACAATCGGAACGCTAGAAGGTCACCCAGACCCTTAAACTCACGGGGACACTAATCAAAGTAAACGGACCTCCGGACGCCCAAAGACACGGTCATGGAACTCCACGAGGCGTCCGAGACACACACGGCCCAAGGGGAGCACAATCAGCCGCAGACCGCCCGCCCCGGGCAGCCCGGCTGTCACCTCCAAGAACGCGCTACATGTGCATAGCGCGTTCAACAAGAACGCGCTACAGGTCCATAGCGCGACCAGACCAGGTCGCGCTATGATCCTATAGCGCGACAACCCTGAATGCGCTGGGGCCCTATAGCGCGACAGGAACCGCCAAACTGTTCATCTTCCCCGATGAACGCGCCCCATCGGGGCAGCGCGACCATCAAGAACGCGCTACTGGAGCATAGCGCGTTCTCAGTCCGCGCCCGAAACACGGTGAGAACCACGAAGAAATCCATTCCACGCCCCGATCACCCCCGGGTGATAGGGAAACAAAGGGGGAAACATTCCCCAACCTCCCTAGCACTGAGGGGACCCATTTAAACCCCAAAAACACGATCGAAACACAAGATTCGGCTCACTCCCCAAAAACATGCATTTTTCCCCAATCACCCCGTTTAGCCCGCTCTGCTCACCACGGCCTACGAAACTCGCGGGAAATGAGGTACGCGGGTTGAGGGTCCATCTCCCTACCTTCATCGAAGAAACGACGCGCCGTGGACGCCGGTCCACGAAGAAAATGCCGTTGAAGCCCTCGCCGGTTCACGATCCCACGAACCGCTTCCACCACGCCTCCACCGCTCGATCCTCGTCCCGTCCCCGCCCGCATCCTCGCCCGCGCCGCCACTAGCTCGCCCCCGTCCCGCTCCGTCGGCCGCCGGAGAAGAGAGGGGAGAAAGGGAGCGTGAGAGAAGAGAGAGGGAGGGAAGAGAGAAATGAGAGGGGAGAGAGAAAAAGGAGGGTATTATAGAAAATTCAGAAATTCCCAAAAATACCGAAAAATAGAATATCACATTTCCACGATCCTCGGAACGCACCGATCGCAACGGTACCACTCGCGCCCTGGTGAACGGCCCGGTTCACCCGCAATGAGGTTCCGAAGGAATTACCGAAACACACACCGGGAATCGGAAAACACACGGGGAAAAGCCGCGGAACGCTTCCGGGCCTCCGAAACAACTCCGAATTACGCCGATCCAAACACGAAAGATGTCCGAAATAAAATTTCGGACACAACAGAGTCAGACACTCCGAAAAACCAGATCCGGGACCCACGAACAAGGATCCGAAAAATCCGGGGCATTACAGCCCTCCCCCCTTAAAGAAATTTCATCCTCGAAATTCAGGACAAGCACAGGAACAGGGGAAGAACGCCGTAACCCACTGACAACGTCGTCAGAACTCCAGCACAGAAAAACCTCAATTCTCGCAGAAGCACTGATCATGAGGGATACAGCCAGACCATAATCACGAACAATGCCATGCTCCGCACACCGCGCACACACCGGCCACCAGAGCAGGCATAACACAAGGGCACAAGTCTGGTATCACCTCAGACATAACGGAAATCACTCACGGCAACGCTGCCACCCTCTCGCTCACCGAGGGAACGCAACCCTCGCCACAAAACCAATCCACCGGTCAACGCCCATGCTCGGCGGACCAACCAAACGCCAGCTTCACAACCCGCTGACCGGTCTCACACCCTGCACCTGGGGCAACCAATCACTGAGCTTCCACCAGCTCCCACCTCAGAAACAGCCACAAGAAGGCCTCGCTTGCACGCCGCTCTCTCCATCCTCGAGCCCTTACAACCACCATCTTCAGTCTCTGAAAAGACCATCCACTGGCCGCCAGACATTCGCCATCGGAAAACCTCCACCGGCCCAGCAAGCACGATCCAACACATGACAGGCCATCTGCTGACTCACGCACAGACCAACACCACCTCCAATCTCGAACCTCACGCCAACTCGACCCTCTCAGGGGAGTACGGCGAAACCACATGACCCCATCTCCACACGGTCCTCACGTCACTCGACTCAGACTTACGGGGAATCCTCCCTTGCTGGCCACAGACTGAGGATAAATATCCCACGTCAACGTCTCATCAGAGACCACTCTCTGACGCCGATCTCACGAAAAAGACCTCCGCCCATAGGCGTCGCTCTTCCATCTGGTCTCATCAAATCCTTCGATCAATCCAAATGGACACCTGCCAATGCCATAAACCACCATATCTCAAGCAAAGGCACGGCAACAACACGTCTCACGCCGCCGGAGACAACACACACCGATGAACCAATCCTCCGCTGCTCTACACTTCCTCAGAAATCCACCCACAACAACCAACGCTACGATCCGCGCACTCTGATCCACATACACAGCCACCACAACGCCAACTCGGGATCCACCATCCCGAAAACCATCAGCAACCCCGCAGACTCCGATCCTCCGCACATCGGGAACCACAACACCAACCGCAATTCTCGTGAACACCGCCCAACCGGCACTCGTCCTTCCAGAATAGCGCCAACACCGTTACACATCAGGGGACGGGCAACACTTCTCACAGGCAACCACCTTGCCAAAACACGGAACACGTCTCGCACGGACTTCATGGCACACCGAGGCCAACCCATCTGGACACGCAATGCAAGACGACGAACCTTAGCCAAACACGATTCTCTCCAACCAAAGGAGAACCCAATCACACCTCCGACCAACGGAATGAAAACTCCATATTCGACCTGACCTCGAGCCTCGCACATGCTGGGAACATCACCTTCCAGCACCAAGGAAACCATCACCACGTCAGGTCAGCTCCTCCGACAACACTTACCAAGTGTCCTGTCGGACCATGATCACAACATCTCTCGATGCACCACCGCTACAATTCCTCGAATTGCAACACGGCATGCCAAGAGCCGCAACACGAGCCATAACAACAACTACCGACGCTCATCCTCGAGTCCCGAACGCACCGCGGAGCCTTTACATCTCAAGCCAACTCCAGGGCGAACACAACCCATTCGCACACAAGAGCGCAGGAGTAAGACTTACTGGGACACCACAACCCAATCCTGCCTCGAAATCCGCAAAACAACCGGGACCGACACGTCATTTCTGACGCCACAGAGCACGATAAGGACATCAGGCTCGACAAATCAGCAGCTCACCGAGAAGACATTCCGCTCACCGGAGCACACTTCTCGATCAGAACACCCACTCTGCCACCTTAAACCACGACCTGAAAACCTCAGGGGCTGGACAAACCTCAAGCTGGAGTGGCCAAAATCGACAGCAGCTCCCTCAGAGCACGCTCACGGCCTCTTAACCACGAAAAATCCTCTCCAGCCACCTGACCATGCTGCAGGTTCCTCGAACGCAGCACCGCGAACTCACGCCTGCCAGCAACCTCTGCCCAACGCAGCACAACCAGGGCCACCACCGATGAGGGAGAAGGCTCTCGACCTCGATCCTTAGACCCCATGCTGGCACGAAAGCCGCGGACAGCAACCACTGTTGTGCCCCTTAGGCACAAGCATGTGCTATGTTGCTTTGATGATAGCAATGCTATTTGGTTTTGATGATAGTAAGACAGTGAGTGCATTTGAGTGCATTTGATATTATATTTTGATGTTGTCTAGCATTGATGACATTGTGCTTTGATGATAGCTTCATGATTGTGATTTGTATATCATCTGGAGAATGCACGTGTATGATTGATATATTGTTTGTGTTAGACTTCTGGTATGTGCATAGTCTATACATTGCATCGTGGGGTTTATGCTCTAAGTCTATACACTGCATAGCAAGCTCAAAGTCGATACATTGAGCGTCTCATGCATCATTCGTCTAAGTCCATACATTGGACTATAGTATGCATTTGGCGAAGACATCGCAAGTCTAGACAGTGGACAGCGTCTCGTGCATATAGCAAGTCTAGACATTGCACTGTAGCATGCATTTCTTCATAGTCTATACATTGTGCATTTCGTTGACAAGTTTGCACACTCATGAAGTCTGCACATTGGACTCTTGATCAAGTCTACACATTCATTGTTAAGACAAAGTCTATACAACGTCAGTTCATGCATTGTCTCAGGCTAAGTGTGTACAGCGTCTTAGGCGAAGTCTGTACAACCGTGTCATATGCTCCTAAGTCTATACATTGGTGTTGGGCATCAAAGTCTATACATCGCCTTCAACCTTCAAGTCTACACATTGGTCTTTACTTGAAGTATATACATTGTTTCACTGTTCATCGCCTTTGGGCATCAAAGTCTATACAATGGCTTTGGGTCTCCAAGTCTATACAGCCTTCTGATTCGTCAAAGTCTGTACAGCGCACTTCATATACAAAGTCCAAGTCTGTACAGCGTGAAGTCTCACCTCGTGTTGCTTTCAGTGCCACTTGAGTCACACTTCGTGCTGTTTCCCCTCACTAACACGAAAAGATTTCGTGTCGTCTGAGCTTACGACACTTCGTGTTGATTTCAATGTTTGACAGGAAAAACTTGTATGAGGTTATACTTCGTGTCGTTTCTATTTTTATGACTTCGTGTTGTATCCTTGTTGTGGTCAGCCCGTGTCATTTTCACCTCGTGCTGTTCTCATGAATTCGTGTCATTTTTCCTCTCATGACTTCGGGTCGTTTTCCCTCTCATAACTTCGTGTCGTGTTTCTGAGGCAGCTCGAATAATTCTGATGAACTTCGAGTCGTTTCCCTGTAGACCACGTGTCGTTCCTGTTTAGTAACCACACTTCGTGTCGGTTACTGTTGTTTCTTTGACTTCGTGTCGTTTTCCTTGTCTTTCGTCTTCGTGTTGTTTTCAACCCGTGTCAACTTCTGTTTTCGACTTGGTGTTGTTTTCAAATCGTGTCGGTTACTGTTTCGTCTCCGTGTTGTTTCATGTCTTCGTGTCGTGTTTCCTACACCTCGTGTCTTTGTCGCTTTGTGACTTCACCTCGTGTCGTTTTCATCGTCTTCGTGTCGTTCTCTGTGTAGTGTGTGTTTCTGTCACTACTACACTTCGTGTCGTTCTTATTGCACCTCGTGTCGTTCTCGTTTCACTTCGTGTTGTCTCTGCGTCTGAGTCTTCTTTGTTATTTCTGTCTTCGTGTTGTTTCGTTCTAACCTCGTCTAGGTTTCTTCTAAAACGTTGTTCTTCTGATAAGTCTATACAGAGTTGTTCTTTAAACTGATGACTTATCCGATACTCTGTTTAACAGGTGCTTTGATCGTGAAGCTTAAGGAGAGCACGTGATCCGAGGAAGAACATTCCCCGGTCACTGGCAGCACGTGATCCGAGGTTGGAATGAAGCCTGCTAAGAGACTGCCACGTGGCCCGAATATCTGGGCGGGAAATGTGGAGGTCACACGTTGGGGCTGATCCTGCTGGCTGCTGCTATATATATGAGCCTCCTTCCACAGAAGAAGATAGATCGAGTTGGCGAGAAGAAAAGCTCATACAGAGAGCCACGATGCAGATAGAAAAAGAAAAGAGAAAGAAGAAGAGCAGAAGGAGAAGAAGAGAGGCAGAGAGCTCGAGAAGAGTGTGAAGAGAAGAAGAAGAGAAAGAAAGAGAGACAGTGAGATTGAGAGAAGAAGAGTGAAGTCTGAAGATTTGTTTACTGGACCGTGGATCAAATCTAGGCCAGTCTGCTCTGTTGAGAGCTATATTGTGTTCTTCATTTATAGCTTTCCGATTGCTGTTTCATTCTATTTTCATTTTCCTTTATACATTTCTTCAAGCTATTTGTCAGCGGTTTGCAGAGGTGCTGCCTCTGGACAGCAAGCCGTGTAGCTCAGCGGGCAGTGGAGGTTTCCACTGGACAGGTAAAGCTGTAATCCTCAGCTGACGAGACTTGGTCTCGGACGGGTTAAGCTGTATTCCCCAGCGGGTTCAAGCTGTGAGTCAGTGATGGCTAAGCTGTATTGCCCAGCGGAAGCAAGCTGTGATGCTCAGCAGTTGGCAAGCTGTGAGGCCCAGCTGATTGTTGGCAAGCTGTGTTGCCCAGCGGTTAGTGAAGCCACACTCGGGTTGAGTGTGGGGTGGATGTAGGTCTGCTGGACCGAACCACCTAAAAACCCTTGTGCATTGTGGTTTGATTTGTTCATTTGTGCTTCCGCTAGATGAATGCATAGGGGCGCTCCATGTGTTTGCTAACTGGTAGAACAGAATAGTTGATCAACTTTCAGATTTGGTAAATCTGTCTAGTTAGCATCATAGTTCCTTTTTGAGCGAAATTTTATATTGGGTGAAAGTTTTTATAGGCCATATTCATTCACCCCCCCCTCTGAATACTAGCACCGAACCCAACAATTGGTATCAGAGCGGGTCTCTGGTCTAACAGATCTAACAATCTGCAGAGGATCCTGCTAACTGTTTAGTGCATTTTCAGAGTGGATGCATTGTGCTCGTTGTCTTGTTTCACCGGTTTAGTGCTTTACCTTACCCATTTGGTTTTGCTGCATTTCCTGTCGGTTGTTTTAGTAAGTTGATTCTGTTTGCCATCTGTCCAAATGGATCGTCCTCCAATTTATGATGGTTCTAACTTTGAAAATTGGCTAGGAGGCCTAGTTGTGTATGTAGATTCCATTGATCCCAAACTATGAAGTTTACTATCCAAAGGCCCACATCGACTACCCAAAGACCAGACCAGGTGGTCTAGTGAGGACACGTTTAAGAACCGTGATAATGTCATAATTCTTAATATCTTGAGAGCTGCTGTTAATACTGATGTATATTCTTTTGCTCTGAGGTGCACATCTGGAAAGGAGATATATGACAGAGTCGTCTCTGCGCATAATCAGCAAGGTGATAGCTGCTTGATGGCCAACCGGGATGATGAAGATGAGATCTCATCTCAGGTAAGTTCTGAATCAGAAGGATACTCTTTCGATGAATTAATAGAGATGTATGAAAATTTGTTAGAAGTATCCAAGAAATTGAAATCTGAGAACAAAAGTTGAAAAAGAAATGTAATAGAATAAATCTGAAAGATTCCTGTGAAAACTGTCCAAATATGAAAAAGTCTTATGATGCATGCATGCTAGATGTTCAGAATCTTAAGAAACAAAATGATTCTCTAAAAATTGAAAAACAAACATGCTTAGATAAAATGTCTGAACTTCAGAATCAACTGAATGATAAGAAAAATGAGCATCTAAAAGGCATGCAAGAACTAACTGAAGTTAATTCTGAATTGGACAAAATGAAATTGGAGAATGAGGATCTTCAAAAGAAGAATAAAACTCTTATTATCAGAATGAATGAAATCAATGAGGTTTCACAGTCCTCTTCTACTAAATCAGATTGTAAAATATGCTCTGCTTTAAGAGAACGAAATGAAGATCTCTTTAGTGAGAATGAACGGCTAAATAAACAAATTGCCTCACTTAAAGATGATCACAAAAATCTACTCGCTAAGAAAATTAAAGTGGAGGAAAGAGAAGAGGAATTAATTGAAAAACTGGAGCTAATGTCTGGAAGAGAGAGATGTGAGGGTAATGAATTTCAGACTAGAGATCTTGAGGAAGAAAACACTGAATTAAAAGCTGAAGTTGAAAAACTGAAGTGGTTAAACACTGGCTTGTCTGAAAGACTTCTCACCACAGAAAAAGGAAAAGCTGTTTATGATGAAAATTCAAAAAGTTTGAACAGTCTAGAACAAGAAATTGAGAAGTATAAAACTGCAAACCAAGTTCTAAACGAATGTGTTAATTGCAGTGAACAGGAAATAGCCAGTTATGAACTTCACATAACATCCTTGGAGAATAAGATTCAGGATCTAGAAAAATTAGCATCCAAATCTGCTAAGAATGAAAGAAAAGTAAAAACTGTTGTGAAAATGAAGGATGGCAATCCAAGAAAGGGGACGAGCTGTAGTCCTGATGTTAAGGAAACTACCAGAAACCAGTTATATACTACTGGAGAGGGGGATTTCCGCAACCCACCACAAAGGCAGCCCAACAAGACCTACAAGGTCCAACCAGGTGAGCCCACCCAAGTGATAGCCCACAGGGCCCACTTCGGGAGAAAAGCCCAATAAATAAGACTCGAGGAACCAACTCTCCCCGGCGGCCTTCTCGGCTCGGAGGGCCCGAGACAACGGTTAGGTCCCAAGGAAGGTCCGGTCTAAAGCCCTCTCCCCATCCGAGAGAGATAGGCTCCGGCCGATCTATCCGACCCCACCCTCGCCGAGCCATGCCTATCGCTCGGACGTGAGCTAGCATCCCCGAGGCTCGGTAAGACCGGTTGATTATCTGCAGGTGCGGCCGTTCAGAGTCCTCCGCCAGCGGGAGAGTCATGGGAGCTGCCGGACTCCAAGGGGATAACATCCCCACGATCAGGCCATGAAAGCCCCCGTTAAAGACGTAACTCCCGCCGGGAACCCTCAGCTTACAGGACTCCTGAAGGCGGCGCACTATTTAAGCAAGGGATACCCTCCGGAAGATGGTAAGATGAACTAGGCATTCACATACCCTAAGCTCCTGAGCACGATTCGCTTCACCCTTTGGTGGAGAGGATTCTCGCGCATCAGCTCTCTCCTCCCCCATATTCGCTTCCACCATCGCTCTACTGACTTAGCCATCGGAGGGTTTGCCCCAGGGAGATCCCATGGGCCCTCTGACACGTTTCCCTCTCTTGCAGATTCATCTTCTGGTGATCCACAGCCCGCTGAGGACCCAGCGCGAGATTCCGCCTCTTCATCTGGTGCCGTCTGTGGGAAACGCACGAAGAGTCAAGATGGTAAGAAAAAGCTCAGGGAGGAGATCCGCCGGCGGGGCAGGTAAGGCTGTGGCGGCGGCGGGAGGCGCCCCCTCTAGGGTCTCAAGGAGCCCCCCCTCCAACGCCAGCGTCCCCACCAACAGGCCACCACCCCCCCCCGGCGGAGACAGGGGCACCCCTCGACGGTGGCGCCAACGCCTTCCAGGCCCTCAACGAAAAGATGGACGTCCTCGTGGAGCTCATGAGGGCCCAGGCGGCCCGGGACGCGAGGTCCTGCGCCCCGTCAGGAAGTCCCCCTCGAAGGAGTGCAACGCAGCACACCGCCGGAGGCCGCTTCACCCTCCGCGGCCGACAGCTCCTCCGCAACGACGTCGGAGGACCCTCGCAAGCTCCGCCTGCGGAGCAAGAGGCTTCCTCCACGTCGAGGAGAGGGAAGCAAGGAGCGAGACCGCCGCGCACGGGCACCAGTGCTCCGGGAGATCGCCACGACGCCCCCCCCAGCCCCACGGCGCGGCCACAGCCGGAACTGTCTCTCCGGCTACGAGATTTTGAAAGACGGTTCACAGAGCAAGAGCGCGCCCTCCGCGCCCTGCAGAAGACCTCTTTCCCGGAGGACGAGGAGAAATCCCCTTTCTCCGAGTACATCTCAAAGGCAGAGGTCTCTCCTAGAGCCTCCATCCCAACATTCAAGCTCTACGACGGCCAGGGTGACCCAGCCGACCACTACGATAGCTTCGACGCCCTGGTGACCCTGCATGGAACGCCGGATCCCATCAAATGCCGAGCCTTTGCGGCCACCCTGGTCCAAGGCGCTCAGGCATGGTTCCGGGCCCTCGCCCCGGGGTCCATTCGAGACTTCAGGCAATTCGGGCGAATTTTCAAGGAGAGCTTCGCCAGTAGCGCCCCCCCAAGGTCAGTAGCGGGGCTCCTGGCTCTCAAACAGGCGCAAGGGGAGAGGCTCCGGACTTACGTCCACCGATTTAAATCGGAAGCCCTTAGGATCCCCCGCCTGGATGTGGCCTCAGCCACAACCGCACTGACCGGGGGCACCCGGGACGAGAATCTCCGCCGCGAGCTTGTCCTCCACCCTCCCTCGACCCTTGCCGAGCTAGTGACTCTGGCACTGCGCCACGCCAAGTGCGAAGAAGTACTCAGCGCCTGCCGAGACGCAACCGGCTCGGGTCGGGAGGGGGACAAGAAGCGGACCTCCGAGCCAAACCCCGGCTCGAGTAAGAAGCGCGATCGAGAATGAGAGCGCAAGAGAAAGTACGAGCGGTATACCCCCTTGACCGCACCAGTCTACGAGATCTATGAAGACATCAAAGACTCGGGACTTCTCCGCCAGCCCGAACCAATGAGGTCGAAGAACCGCAAGCGGGACAGACATTGCCTGTTCCACGGCGACCACGGGCACCACACCGGAGATTGCCATCAGCTCCAGGACGAGATCGAGCGCCTCATCCGTCTGGGGCATCTAGCCCGGTTCACGACCGGGCACAAAGAAGACCGAGACGCCGCAGAGGAGATCGACAACGCTCCCCGAGGAGTCCACATCAACGTCATCTCCGGAGGGGCGGCATCGGGCGGCGACACCAGCCGAGGAAGGAAACGTCATGCCGAGCGGGCCAGCCAAGCCTTGGAGCCTCCCAGAGGTCTGCCGATGGAGCCCCAGGTCATAGTCTTCTCCGACCAAGACCTGGAAGGGCTGAGCACCCCGCATGATGATGCCCTCGTTATCTCGGCCACGATAAATCACTGTAATGTAGACAGGATTTTGGTTGATAATGGGAGCACCCCCGATGTATTATCTTATGACTGTTTTCTCAAGATGGGGGAAGACCCATCCAAGCTCCGCCCGATCCGAACACCCCTTAGCGGGTTTAATGGCCTGGCCACCTACCCCGAGGGAGCCCTAAGCCTGCCGGTCACTATCGGCACCCCACCCAAAACCGTTACGGTCATAGTGGACTTCATAGTGATTAAAGGTATGATAGCGTACAACGCCATTTTCGGCCAAAAATTTCTCAGCCGAATAAAGGCCGTACCATCTACCTATCACCAAAAAATGAAGTTTCCCACCAAAAACGGGTTGGGGGAAGTCCGAGGTAACCAGGCCACGGCTAGAAGGTGCTACAATATCTCGGTGGAAGCCTCAAGGCCGGACGGGAAGGATAAGGGCCCCAGGGGAGTCGAAGGAAAAGCCGTGACCACCGAGCCCGGTGGCGAATTATTAACGGTATTCCTGAACGACGACCCGGCCCTTGGAGTAAGGATCGGTGCCGACCTGCCACCGAAGGAACAACAGCAATACAAGGAGTTTCTTTCTGGGTACGTCCGGGTCTTCGCTTGGTCCGATGATCAACTCCCTGGTATACCAGAGGAAACTGTGATGCACAAGCTTAACCTCGATGCCACCGTGAGACCCGTACAGCATCGGAGGAGGAAGCATGCGCCCGAGAAACAGGCGATCATCAAGGCGCAGGTCACCAAGGGACAAGAGACCGGTCTTTTTAGACCAGTCCTGTACCCAACGTGGCTAGCCAACGCCGTCCTGGTGCCGAAGACCACCGGCAAGTGGCGAATGTGCGTAGACTTCACCGATCTGAACAAGGCCACCCCCAAGGACTGCTATCCGCTACCGAGCATCGACCAACTGGTTGACTCAACCTCGGGCAACGAGATACTCAGTTTCTTGGATGTCTATTCGGGTTATCATCAGATCCGAATGAACCCTGAAGATGTCGAGAAGACCGCCTTCATCACCGACTACGGCGTGTACTGCTACACCCGGATGCCCTTTGGATTGAAGAATGCTGGAGCCACATACCAGCGACTGGTCAACCATATGTTCGAGGGACAGTTAGGTCGGAACATCGAGGCCTACATCGACGACATGCTCGTCAAGACCCCGAGGGCCCAAGACCACTTCACCGACCTCGCCGAGACTTTCGGCACCCTCTTGAAGTACTGCATGAAGCTCAACCTCGCCAAGTGCGCCTTTGGAGTAAGATCCGGGAAGTTCCTGGGTTTCCTGGTCACTCAGCGAGGGATCGAAGCCAACCCCGATAAGGTCCAGGCCATCCTGGACATGCGCCCGCCCGCGTGTATTAAAGACGTCCAGCGTCTAACGGGGCGTGTCGCTGCTCTCAGTCGTTTCCTGTCCTGTGCGACCGAACGATGCTTGCCCTTCTTCAAGCTGATGAGGGGGCCCAAGGTAGCATCTGCCACGTTCGCATGGGATGGGGAATGCCAGACAGCGTTCGCCGAGCTCAAAGAGTTCCTGGCTTCGCCCCCGGTGCTTTCCAAGCCTATCCCGGGCGAGGTCTTGTTGCTCTATCTCTCGGCGACGCCATCAACGGTCAGCTCGGTCCTAGTCAGAAATGACTCGGGAGTCAAGAGGCCGGTCTACTACACCAGCAAGGTGCTCAGCGAGGCCGAGCGGAGGTACCCCGCAACCGAGAAACTCGTGCTAGCGTTGGTTACCTCCGCAAGGCGCCTCCGACCCTACTTCCAGGGGCATCCCATCACAGTGCTAACCGGCGAGCCACTGAAGAAGATTCTGGCCCACCCCGAAGCCTCGGGGCGACTTGTCAAATGGGCCATCATGCTCAGGGCATACGACATCTCGTATCGGCCACGATCAGCTATCAAAGGGCAAGCGCTCGCCGACTTCATCGCCGAGAGCACCATTCGTCGAGGACAGGCCTCCGACAGCAACCGGGCCAACCTGGGAGCTGTTCGTCGATGGATCGTCCAACTCGGTCGGCAGCGGCGCAGGGATCCTCCTAAGATCCCTCGAAGGAATAGAGTTGCAATACGCCCTAAAGTTCAACTTCTTGGCATCCAACAATGCTTCCGAGTACGAGGCCCTTATCTCGGGGGCCCGCATGGCCCGACGGTTGGGGGCTGAGCGAGTCAGGATCCACACCGACTCCCACCTAGTTGCAAGCCAGGTCAGTGGCGAGTACGAAGCTCGGGAGGCACCTATGATCAAATACCTCCAGTTGGTCCGGAGCCTGGCCCAGCAGTTTGAGGAGTTCGAGGTAGTCCGAATAGCTCGGGAGCAAAACTCTCGGGCGGACGCCCTCTCCCGACTGGCCTCCTCCCTAGACCCAGAAGGTACACGATCGGTCCTCCTAGAAGAGCTAGAGCGCCCGAGCATAGACTCGGAGCTCCTCGCCATTGACTCGGCCACTCCCGACGACTGGCGCTCCCCCTACATATCCTGGCTACGAGACTCCCAGGAACCCTCCGACCCTCGAGAAGCCCGCCGGATGAAGTACCAAGCTCGGCGCTTCGTCATCCTCGACAACGCTCTCTACCGAAGATCGTTCTCCGGGCCACTTCTGAAGTGTCTCGGCCCCGACGAAGCAAGCCAAGCTATTGAAGAGATTCATCGAGGCCTGTGCGGAGCACATTCAGGCGGTCGGTCGCTGGCCAGAATCCTGCTAAGGCAAGGATACTGGTGGCCGACCCTACAGCGCGACTGCACGGCTTACGTACAACATTGCGACCGTTGCCAACGGTTCGACCATTTGGTCCACCAGCTGGCCACGGAACTTGTCACCCTTACCGAGCCCTACCCTTTCGCTCGGTGGGGGATCGACATCCTTGGGCCATTCCCAACGGCTCAATCCCAGAAGAAGTTCATCATCGTCGCCATCGACTACTTCACCAAGTGGATCGAGGCTGAAGCAACAGCGAGGATCACCGAGACAGTCGTCTGGGGTTTCGTATGGAAATCGATCATTTGTCGCTTCGGCGTCCCCCGAGCGATAGTGAGCGATAACGGGCGGCAATTCGACTCTCGATACTTCCGAGACAGATGTGCCGACCTAAATATCCGTAACCACTTCACCTCGGTCGCCCACCCTCAGGCCAACGGGCTGGTTGAAAATGCCAACAAGACCATCTTGAAGGGCATAAAAACCAGACTCGGCAAGGCTAAGGGTAGCTGGCTCGAGGAACTGCCTAGCGTACTATGGTCGCACCGAACGACCCCCAGAACGGCAACCGGTGAGACCCCTTTTCAACTGGTATATGCCACCGAAGCCGTCGTTCCGTTAGAAATCGCCAATCCGTCTCTCCGAGTGATCAGCTTTTTGCCCGAGGCAAACGAGCAGAAGCTGCTCGAGAACCTCGACCTGGCAGATGAACTCCGAGAGATCGCGAACGTCCGAGCTACGGAATACCAGCGCCGCCTCACTCGGTACTACAACGCCAAGGTCCGAGGCAGACAATTCGACCAGGGGACTTCGTTCTCAGGAAGACCGAAGCATCTCGACCACTGGAGGCGGCGGGCAAGCTATCCCCCAACTGGGAAGGCCCCTACCGAGTGATCGAGACGCTCGGGAAAGGTGCGTACAGGTTAGCCACAATGGAAGGGGAACCCATTCCCCGGACATGGAATGCAACCACACTACGCAGATTTTATTTCTGAATACTGTATCAACAAATCGGGTAAAATAAACCCCCTTATCTTTCGCATTCATTCAAGATAACTGTTGGTACATCAGAAAGGCAACTGCCAATACATTACATAGTGAAAAGCAAAAATCCATCTAGCACCGCGGCAAACGGCCATCGCCCGACCGACCCGGTCTTGACCTTCTCGCATCCAGCCACTGACTCTGCCTCGCGTAGAAACTGGCTCGGACAAGAGATGGTCGACCCAGTTGGCTCGGGTGGACCGTGACAAAGGTGACAGAGGGACAGCAAGGAGAAGGCCACCCTTCACGCGAGGAAGGCTACCTTCCAAGTTGGCAACAACCTGGAAAAAGGAGCGCCGTGAAGGTCCCCTCTCCGCCAAACTACCAACTCTTTGGAGGCGAACAGAAAGCAAGCAGCCCCCGAAGTGTGAAAGAAATGAAGAACAAAAGAGAGAGAAAGAGGCTGCGGACAGGGGTGAGGAAGGGGCTGGAGCCGCCTCCTCCCCTCCCACGGAGGGGAATGGCGGCCGGCATCCCTAACTCCCCCATCCGCCCTCCATCTCGGCGTCCGCCCGGAAGCCTCGCCGGAGCCAAGAGGAGGCAAACGGCGTGCCCCCGCACGTCGAAGCCCTCCCCAGATCCGCGCGGCGACCGTCGGACCCGTCTCATGCACGCGCGGCGACCGTGGGACCCGACCGATATTCCAGGACAGCTGGAACCGGCCGCTCCCCGTCGTCTGCAGCGTCACCTTCTGAAGGGTCCTCCATGCTCCGATCGCGGCGGCGCAACGCAGAGCGAAGACGAGGGAATAAGAGCAGACCGCCGACGAGAGTCCTAAGTGTTAAGAGGGAAGGAGCACCCTTCGGTCCTTTTTATAGGCCAAGGGAGGCCACGCGCCTTAAATGACTCCCCCCTCGAAAACACGCTATAGGACCTCCCCTGAAAGATCACCTCAAATTCCTCGATCCCCCCTCTAGCGGGATTCGCGAAGCACCTCGACTTTCAAAGCATGGTAATACGGAAGGACGCCCGCAAGAAGTCTCCCGAATCGACGTGCGAAAACGGCGCAAAAAATATCGGCACTTTCCAACTGCCCCGATACGCCAACCAAATCACAGCGAAGATAGCGATCAAATAAAGTAAGTCATTTATTGCCTCCCATAAAAACCTCTTACAAAAGGAAAGACAGACAAAAGGGGGAAGGGGCAAAATAAAGTTACATCAGGCCTCGGGCCCACTTTGAAGCTCGGGAACAGCCGCAGGGGACGCGTCACCCCCGGTACCCTCGGCGACGGCCGGCCCGGACACTGACCTCGCCTGTGCGAGAACTGTCCCAGTCGTGAGCCCTCCCGAGGCCTCCGGAGCTGGTGACCCCGCTGGAGGCGATTCCTCCGGTTCTTCCCCGGCCGAAGATGAGGAGCTGGAATCTGACTCGTCCGAGTCATAACTCTGGCCATAGGGAAAATCACCCCCGGCAAGGTGCTCATTGGCATAGTTCATCGCCCGGCGATAGCCTTGCCTAAACCCCTTTCGAGTACCCCGGCGGAGCGCTACTTCGTAGTAGGGTAGGGCAGCTGCAATCAGGTCGGCCGAGTAAGCTTCCGAGCCTTTATAGCGCTCGATCGCCTCCGCCTCGACCTGCCCGTCCCGAGCCCGCTCCGCCTCGGCCGCACGCTCTTCCGCCCTCGCCAGACGCTCCTCCAGCTCGATCATCCTCCGCTCGGCTTCGATCATCCGACCCTCAGCCCGGGCTCGGTCCGCCTCAGCCTCAGCGCGAAGGCGCTCCGCATCCTCCGCCCGATCCTGCAGCTCGCCGCGCTCAAGCTCCCAGAGGCTATCCAGCTCGATGTGACGTTGACGCTCATCTTCTAGACGTTTGCTCTTCCTCTCGAGCGATTCTTGGGCCCTTGTCAGCTGCTCGGCCAGCACCTCGGCTTCCCGTCGGCTCGATCGCGCCAACTCCCTGAATGCGAGGAACTCCCGTCGGAGCCCCTCGTGCTCCCCCTCGAGCCGGGCCAGTTTCCCCTCGCATCAACCAAGGGTCCAGGCGAGCTTCGACCGCTCCGCCTCCGTCCGGGCGTGCGCCTCTGCCATCACGGCCGCTGTCCGAGCTATGACCAGGCCGCCCTCCATCAGGATGTCAAGGACCCCGGCAGGAGTGCTGCGCTTTTCTCCCCCCCTCGTCCTATCGGCGATCGACCGATAGAGCCGGTACAGGTCACCCGAGACACCGAGCCTGACCAGAGGTTCCGGCAAAGGGGACTGCTCCACCCTGGGCACCCCTCCATAAGGCCCTGTTGTGGCGGCGGAACCAACCGCCCCGCGCGCCATGGTCGGTTGGGGTTGCAAAGCCTCCCCGGGCGAACCCCCACCCTCGACCGGCGCCGCGGGATCCACCGCACCAGAAGCTGCCGGCACTTAGGGTTGCGACGCCCTCGCGGGCGCACCCCCATCCGCACCGACCGAACCCTCGGTCCCAGCGCCGGCCACGCCGGCATCGGCCCCTTCTGTCCCTACAGAGGGGAGAGCCGACCCATCACCTCCCTCTGCGGGGCCCCTGGTCTCCTCGGCCCCCTCTCGCTCGGCAGATGGGAGAGCCAGCCCGGAAGGGTTGGCCCCATCCTGCCCCTGAGAGGGGAGTGCCGCCGAGCCAAATCGCCCCCGACGGCGGTAGGAAGACCGGCTTTCCTGGCCCTCTTCCTGGCCTTCGCGGCCTCCCGCAGCTTCCCCACCAGGGGATCCTTGCGCTTCAGACCAGTCGATCGAGAAGACCCCTCGGAGGCCGCCCCCTTGCCCTTATCTCGGGCATTGACGCGACCCACCGAGGCATCAGGCTCATCGGCTACCGAGTCATCTCCCAGATCGATGACCTCGGCCGCCTCCTCCAGAGGCTCCCGCCTCACGTCTGCAGCAAGAAGAAGCCCCGGTCAGGAGGAGAAAAAAGAGCTACCACCCCAGAAAAAGAGCCTCAAGAGCCATACCTGACGACGTCAACCGCGAGAGAAGACACCGTTCAATGTTCTCCGGCGTCACCAGCTCCTCGGTCGATTGGCGATTCTCCAGCAGACGGGCAGCCTGCTGCTCCACGTGGGGAGGGAACTCCTCCTGGCGAGGGGGCAGATTCGGGTGAAAGTTGGGCGAGGTCCGGCATCTCCAGATCTCGTCCGTCGCCACCGCCTTCACCCAGAAGAATTGGGTCTTCCACCCCTTGTGCGAGGAGTCCTTCGCCGCAAGCGAGATGCAGCTCCTGTTCCTCCGCGCCTGGATGAAGTAGAAGCCTTTCCCCACCTGCGGGTGCGCTTTCAACTCAAAGAAGAAGTGGAAGAGGTCCGGAGAAGGGTAGATGTCGCGCTGGCGACACGGAATCCCGAAGGCCGAAAGAAGAAGATAGGAGTTGGCCACCAACTGAATAGGTGCCAATCGAAAAAAATTGAGAAGCTGCAGCACGTAAGGATCGAAAGGAAGCCGAAATCCGCTCTTCCAAGCCAGAAGGAAGGTGCAAATAAGCCCAGCACGATCATCCAAACTCGTCCCGTACGGAGTGGCGGCAACAAAGCTATAGCGGAGAGGCAGACGGAAACGGTGCTCTAACCTCCTCACCTCCGTCTCCCCCAACTCGCTACAGTTGGGGACGGGTTCCCGCCTCACCGGCACAGGCTCCGGGCTCCGGTCCGCCATCGATTCGAGAGAAGATCCCTCGCACGAGCTTGAAGACTCCGGGGAGAAGGAAGCTGTCAGATCGCCTCCGCGGTTATCCTCGTCAACTCTTCGAACGCCGCCGCAAGGCTCCGCGTCTCCGCTGTGCTCTCACGCCGCATCAAGAAGCAAGGAAAGCCTAAAACCCTGGAAGCCTAGAACGATGAACAGCGCCCCCTATAAACCCCTGAGGGTGGCGGCGCGCCGTTCCGTGCTCCGAGAAAAAGGGGGGCCCCTTCGTTTCAAATCCGTCAGGATCATCATTACGGGCCTCGGCGACCGCTATAAGCGGCTCCACAACGCCAACGGAATTCCACCCACCTGAGCCACGCCGGTCCAAAGCCTCGAAAAACTACTCATCCGAGCCTCCTTGGCTCGGGAGTAGGAGGGGGACAAGTGGAGAGGGGGATTTCCGTAGCCCACCACAAAGGTAGCCCAACAAGACCTACAAGGTCCAACCAGGCGAGCCCACCCAAGTGATAGCCCACAGGGCCCACTTCGGGAGAAAAGCCCAATAAATAAGACTCGAGGAACCAACTCTCCCCGGCGGCCTTCTAGGCTCGGAGGGCCCGAGACAACGGTTAGGTCCCAAGGAAGGTCTGGCCTAAAGCCCTCTCCCCATCCGAGAGAGATAGGCTCCGGCCGATCTATCCGACCCCACCCTCGTCGGGCCATGCCTATCGCTCGGACGTGAGCTAGCATCCCCGAGGCTCGGTAAGACCGGTTGATTATCTGTAGGTGCGGCCGTTCAGAGTCCTCCGCTAGCGGGAGAGTCATGGGAGCTACCGGACTCCAAGGGGATAACGTCCCCACGATCAGGCCATGAAAGCCCCCGTTAAAGACGTAACTCCCGCCGGGAACCCCTCAGCTTACAGGACTCCTGAAGGCGACGCACTATTTAAGCAAGGGATACCCTCCGGAAGATGGTAAGATGAACTAGACATTCACATACCCTAAGCTCCTGAGCACGATTCGCTTCACCCTTTGGTGGAGAGGATTCTCGTGCATCAGCTCTCTCCTCCCCCATATTCGCTTCCACCATCGCTCTACTGACTTAGCCATCGGAGGGTTTGTCCCAGGGAGATCCCCTGGGCCCTCTGACACGTTTCCCTCTCTTGCAGATTCATCTTCTGGTGATCCACAGCCCGCTCAGGACCCAGCGCGAGATTCCGCCTCTTCAACTACCTTTGTGCATAGTTCTAATGTAGCTGGTACCTCAAGGCAATCCCCAAAACAAAATGAAAATCATAAGTCACCTTCAAAACCTGTTTTCCAGTTCAGAGCCCAGAAAATAGAAAAACAAACAGAACCTGTTAAGGATAATCAGAAATTGAAAAGAAAGAGTCAAATAAAGAAGGTAAAGACTATTCCTGCTCACGAACAGAAAGCTGCTAGCTCGGTTGAGCCTGATGGTGTACACACTGTTCATGCTTCCTATACTCATTCACATACATCTAGGAACTCATATGATAGAAACCATGTTCCTAAGAAATCTGATGCCTCTTGTTACTACTGTGGTAGGCATGGTCATTATATGGATGACTGCAGAGTGATGATAAGTGATGATATGATGTATGATAAAACATTTCCAAATAATCATCACCACCCCAAAAGAAACATGTCTTCCTCAAACCAACATATCATTTGTTACAATTGTAACAGACGTGGTCATAAAGCTGTTGAGTGTTGGTTTGGGCCTTCATGGGGATTTACTGGCTCAAGAGGTAAGCACCCTAGGTGCATTGAATGTGGCAAGTATGGGCATGCAGTCAAGGACTGCTGGTTTGTTCAGGGAAATCATTTTGATTCCAAATTTGTAAGATTCCCTCCAAACAAAAATTTCTTGGGCAGAAATAAAGTTGTTCTTAAAGAAAAGACTCTTGTTTGTTATGAATGTGGAAAACCTGGCCACCGAGCTTCTGAATGCTGGTGGGCAGGTAATGGTAAATCAAAAATTCATGCTTACAACAGAACAATTCATGCTCATTATCATAGGTCTCATGCTGCTGTTGATATGCATCATAGGACCAGAAAATCTGTTGTTTCATGTAGATATTGTGGTAAACTTGGTCACTCTATGGACAATTGTTTTCTGATGAAATTTGATGACCATGTTGCTAAGAAACTGTTTAGAACACCTGATAGGGGTAGTGCAGGACCCAAGACTGCTTGGGTCTCTGCAGGATCAACTTGATTGACTTGCTGCAGGTGTGCCTTGGAAGGAGAAATAAAAGGGGTCAACCAAGGCACTCAAAAAGAAAACCCCATGATTCAATTCAGGTCAGTTCTGAAATCTGTTTTAAATTTCATTATCTGAAATTGTGAGCATGAAAATTGTGAGTTTCATGTTGATTTGCTTGGTTGATTTTTTTAATGAACTCTTCATGTCTAGCTGATCAGTCTGCATTCCAGACTCAGCTATTGAATTCAATTCTGCATATCTGATGCTCTTCTCTTGCTATATGTTGACCTGAAATTGAATGCTTCTTTAGTGTATACAGTTGATGCACTATATAGACTCTGTGTCCATGCATGTGTTTTGTGGTAATGCATTGCATGCTTGTTATTGAATGCATACTTGGACTGATTGTGTATAGACTGATTGTCATTGCATGTGTCAATGATGCTGTTCAATGCATGAAGAACTGCTTTATGTTGCATTGTCCTTGTTAACCCTGGTATATCAAATGGTATGTTACTAAAAGGCAGGAAAATCTGCCCGGAGGTTCCTACCATGTGTGAGATGGTCTTTGAGACCAGGTCCTCCGCCTAGTACCATGGGTCTAGTTTTCATGCAGAACAGTGTACTGCATCATATGTTGAAAAAATCTAAAAATTTAAAAGGAAGATGATGCATTTGATAAATTCTCTCTCTGATTGAACAAAGCATGAATTCTTCTTGAGCATATTCTAAAATTATGAGCAGTTCATTAATTCTATTTCTGCTTTGTTGAGAGCTATATTGTGTTCTTCATTTACAGCTTTCCGATTGCTGTTTCATTCTATTTTCATTTTCCTTTATACATTTCTTCAAGCTGTTTGTCAGCGGTTTGCAGAGGTGCTGCCTCTGGACAGCAAGCTATGTAGCTCAGCGGGCAGTGGAGGTTTCCACTGGACACGTAAAGCTGTAATCCTCAGCTGGCGAGACTTGGTCTCGGACGGGTTAAGCTGTATTCCCCAGTGGGTTCAAGCTGTGAGTCAGCGATGGCTAAGCTGTATTGCCCAGCGGAAGCAAGCTGTGATGCTCAGCGGTTGGCAAGCTGTGAGGCCCAGCTGATTGTTGGCAAGCTGTGTTGCCCAGCGGTTAGTGAAGCCACACTCGGGTTGAGTGTGGGGTGGATGTAGGTCTGCTGGACCGAACCACCTAAAAACCCTTGTGCATTGTGGTTTGATTTGTTCATTTGTGCTTCCGCTAGATGAATGCATAGGGGCGCTCCATGTGTTTGCTAACTGGTAGAACAAAATAGTTGATTAACTTTCAGATTTGGTAAATCTATCTAGTTAGCATCATAGTTCCTTTTTGAGCGAAATTTTATATTGGGTGAAAGTTTTTATAGGCCATATTCATTCAACCCCCCTCTGAATACTAGCACCGAACCCAACAATTGGTATCAGAGCGGGTCTCTGATCTAACAGATCTAACAATCTGCAGAGGATCCTGCTAACTGTTTAGTGCATTTTCAGAGTGGATGCATTGTGCTCGTTGTCTTGTTTCACCGGTTTAGTGCTTTACCTTGCCCATTTGGTTTTGCTGCATTTCATGTCGGTTGTTTTAGTAAGTTGATTCTGTTTGCCATCTGTCCAAATGGATCGACCTCCAGTTTATGACGGTTCTAACTTTGATAGTTGGCTAGGAGGCCTATGTGTGTACGTAGATTCCATAGATCCCTAACTATGGAGCCTACTATCTAAAGGCCCACACAAACTGCCTCATGATGAGACCAAGTGGTCTAAAGAGGACAGTATAAAGAACCGTGACAATGTCATAATCCTTAACATCTTAAGAGCTGCAATCAATATTGATATGTACCCTTTTGCTCTCAGGTACACATCTGGAAAGGAGATATATGACGGAGTCATTTCTGCGCATAATCAACAAGGTGATAGCTGCTTGATGGCCAACCGGGATGATGAAGATGAGATCTCATCTCAGGTAAGTTCTGAATCAGAGGGATACTCTTTCGATGAATTAATAGAGATGTATGAAAATTTGTTAGAAGTATCCAAGAAATTGAAATCTGAGAACAAAAAGTTGAAAAAGAAATGTGATAGAATAAATCTGAAAGATTCCTGTGAAAACTGTTCAAATATGAAAAAGTCTTATGATGCATGCATGCTAGATGTTCAGAATCTTAAGAAACAAAATGATTCTCTAAAAATTGAAAAACAAACATGCTTAGATAAAATGTCTGAACTTCAGAATCAACTGAATGATAAGAAAAATGAGCATCTAAAAGGCATGCAAGAACTAACTGAAGTTAATTCTGAATTGGACAAAATGAAATTGGAGAATGAGGATCTTCAAAAGAAGAATAAAACTCTTATTATCAGAATGAATGAAATCAATGAGGTTTCACAGTCCTCTTCTGCTAAATCAGATTGTAAAATATGCTCTGCTTTAAGAGAACGAAATGAAGATCTCTTTAGTGAGAATGAACGGCTAAATAAACAAATTGTCTCACTTAAAGATGATCATAAAAATCTGCTCGCTGAGAAAATTAAAGTGGAGGAAAGAGAAGAGGAATTAATTGAAAAACTGGAGCTAATGTCTGGAAGAGAGAGATGTGAGGGTAATGAATTTCAGACTAGAGATCTTGAGGAAGAAAACACCGAATTAAAAGCTGAAGTTGAAAAACTAAAGTGGTTAAACACTGGCTTGTTTGAAAGACTTCTCACCACAGAAAAAGGAAAAGCTGTTTATGATGAAAATTCAAAAAGTTTGAACAGTCTAGAACAAGAAATTGAGAAGTATAAAACTGCAAACCAAGTTCTAAACGAATGTGTTAATTGCAGTGAACAGGAAATAGCCAGTTATGAACTTCACATAACATCTTTGGAGAATAAGATTCAGGATCTAGAAAAATTAGCATCCAATTCTGCTAAGAATGAAAGAAAAGTAAAAACTGTTGTGAAAATGAAGGATGGCAATCCAAGAAAGGGGACAAGCTGTAGTCCTGATGTTAAGGAAACTACCAGAAACCAGTTATATACTACCTTTGTGCATAGTTCTAATGTAGCTGGTACCTCAAGGCAATCCCCAAAACAAAATGAAAATCATAAGTCACCTTCAAAACCTGTTTTCCAGTTCAGAGCCCAGAAAATAGAAAAATAAATAGAACCTGTTAAGGATAATCAGAAATTGAAAAGAAAGAGTCAAATAAAGAAGGTAAAGACTATTCCTGCTCACGAACAGAAAGCTGCTAGCTCGGTTGAGCCTGATGGTGTACACACTGTTCATGCTTCCTATACTCATTCACATACATCTAGGAACTCATATGATAGAAACCATGTTCCTAGGAAATCTGATGCCTCTTGTTACTACTGTGGTAGGCATGGTCATTATATGGATGACTGCAGAGTGATGATAAGTGATGATATGATGCATGATAAAACATTTCCAAATAATCATCACCACCCCAAAAGAAACATGTCTTCCTCAAACCAACATATCATTTGTTACAATTGTAACAGACGTGGTCATAAAGCTGTTGAGTGTTGGTTTAGGCCTTCATGGGGATTTACTGGCTCAAGAGGTAAGCACCCTAGGTGCATTGAATGTGGCAAGTATGGGCATGCAGTCAAGGACTGCTGGTTTGTTCAGGGAAATCATTTTGATTCCAAATTTGTAAGATTCCCTCCAAACAAAAATTTCTTGGGCAGAAATAAAGCTGTTCTTAAAGAAAAGACTCTTGTTTGTTATGAATGTGGAAAACCTGGCCACCGAGCTTCTGAATGCTGGTGGGCAGGTAATGGTAAATCAAAAATTCATGCTTACAACAGAACAATTCATGCTCATTATCATAGGTCTCATGCTGCTGTTGATATGCATCATAGGACCAGAAAATCTGTTGTTTCATGTAGATATTGTGGTAAACTTGGTCACTCTATGGACAATTGTTTTCTGATGAAATTTGATGACCATGTTGCTAAGAAACTGTTTAGAACACCTGATAGGGGTAGTGCAGGACCCAAGACTGCTTGGGTCTCTGCAGGATCAACTTGATTGACTTGCTGCAGGTGTGCCTTGGAAGGAGAAATAAAAGGGGTCAACCAAGGCACTCAAAAAGAAAACCCCATGATTCAATTCAGGTCAGTTCTGAAATCTGTTTTAAATTTCATTATCTGAAATTGTGAGCATGAAAATTGTGAGTTTCATGTTGATTTGCTTGGTTGATTTTTTTAATGAACTCTTCATGTCTAGCTGATCAGTCTGCATTCCAGACTCAGCTATTGAATTCAATTCTGCATATCTGATGCTCTTCTCTTGCTATATGTTGAACTGAAATTGAATGCTTCTTTAGTGTATACAGTTGATGCACTATATAGACTCTGTGTCCATGCATGTGTTTTGTTGTAATGCATTGCATGCTTGTTATTGAATGCATACTTGGACTGATTGTGTATAGACTGATTGTCATTGCATGTGTCAATGATGCTGTTCAATGCATGAAGAACTGCTTTATGTTGCATTGTCCTTGTTAACCCTGGTATATCAAATGGTATGTTACTAAAAGACAGGGAAATCTGCCCGGAGGTTCCTACCATGTGTGAGATGGTCTTTGAGACCAGGTCCTCCGCCTAGTACCATGGGTCTAGTTTTCATGTAGAACAGTGTACTGCATCATATGTTGAAAAAAAATCTAAAAATTTAAAAGGAAGATGATGCATTTGATAAATTCTCTCTCTGATTGAACAAAGCATGAATTCTTCTTGAGCATATTCTAAAATTATGAGCAGTTCATTAATTCTATTTCATGCACTTTGTCAAGGGGAGTTTGACTAATGTTGCATAGTCTGCATGTAGAACAGTCTAATGCATAGCATATTTTTGCATCATGGTGTCAGGGGGAGCTGAGAGTTCTATTCAATTCATTGAATCCTTGGTACTTCTCATTGTCCCCTTTCAACTCATTCATATTCACTGTCATCAGATGCTATGGATCATAATGCTTATTGCTATCATTTCCCCATTTCTTCACTAAACAACAGCTTTGCATCTGGTTTAGTACATTGAATGGTGACTATTGCAACTGTTCACTTATAAGAATCACATTTACAAATTGAAAAGAACTAAAGGTTTAACCTTTATAAATTGGAGAGTTAAGTGTCTGCACTTCAGAATTTGAGATAAAAGAAAACTTTTATAGCTTTTAATCTTTGTCTCATAGCTAAAATAGAAAAAGTTTTTTGTAATGCCTAAATGTGTTGAACTGGATATGTCTAGAACAGGCTAATAAGAGTGTGTACTGATTTTTTAAACAATCACTCTAAAAGAATTAAGGGCAGCAGTAAATAAGATCATAAATGTAAAGAACTGAATATTGTGACAGAGCAATGGTTAATTACACTGAGAAACTGTGAACTCCTCCAATGAAGCAGGAAAATTCACATGTCATGAAGTGCCTCAAGCTAACTCTGTTCATAGGGTCAAATCTATAGGGGGAGTCCTCACCAAGTAACTGAGAGTACTGTCCTCTAATCAAGGTGTACCCTTAATGTTAAAAGTGAAGACTATTCCTTGTAGGTCTTGATCTGAAATAGATCTAGTAGTTTATGCCTAGTAACTGGGGGTACTTGCCTCTGATCAAGGTGTACACCTAATGTCAACAACATAAATGTCACAGGTCTATTCACTTAGTTCAGGTTCAGAAATTAAAAAATGAAAATCAAACTGCTGTAACCCTTTGAAAATCAAAAGTCTATGAGTGAAAATTATTTTTATTAATACATATTCAAGTTGCCTTTCTTGAACTTCCATGTTTAGACACAAAAGGGTATTATTTCAGACTTATCTATTAATACCATGTGCCCTAGATTCATTGCTATAAATGGAATCTAAAACTCTTTTTCAGGGGTCAAGTTCTTTACTCTAGATTTATCACTGTTAAACCTAAATTTTTAAAAATTGTATGTTGCTGATTCTTATACTTTAACAGTTGTTTATAATCATGCTTCCTTTCTGAACCAAGTGACCCTCCTACCTTTTCTACCTTGGTTATCTGTTCATATTCCTTCTCAAAGGGGGAGCTTTTATTTAGGGGGAGAAATAATTCAGGGGAGTCTTACATTCAGGGGGAGAATGATCTAGCAGTCACTTGCATGCATAATGCACTTTGCACTCTTGTTTTTACTGTTTTTCTCTTTTTGATCATGTCAAAGGGGGAGAAAATCTTGTGTGTGACACACTATCACATTGTGTTGCCATCATCAAAAAGGGGGAGAATGTTGTGCCCCTTAGGCACAAGCATGTGCTATGTTGCTTTGATGATAGCAATGCTATTTGGTTTTGATGATAGCAAGACAGTGAGTGCATTTGAGTGCATTTGATATTGTATTTTGATGTTGTCTAGCATTGATGACATTGTGCTTTGATGATAGCTTCATGATTGTGATTTGTATATCATCTGGAGAATGCACGTGTATGACTGATATATTGTTTGTGTTAGACTTCTGGTATGTGCATAGTCTATACATTGCATCGTGGGGTTTATGCTCTAAGTCTATACACTGCATAGCAAGCTCAAAGTCGATACATTGAGCGTCTCATGCATCATTCGTCTAAGTCCATACATTGGACTGTAGTATGCATTTGGCGAAGGCATCGCAAGTCTAGACAGTGGACAGCGTCTCGTGCATATAGCAAGTCTAGACATTGCACTGTAGCATGCATTTCTTCATAGTCTATACATTGTGCATTTCGTTGACAAGTTTGCACACTCATGAAGTCTGCACATTGGACTCTTGATCAAGTCTACACATTCATTGTTAAGACAAAGTCTATACAACGTCAGTTCATGCATTGTCTCAGGCTAAGTGTGTACAGCGTCTTAGGCGAAGTCTGTACAGCCGTGTCATATGCTCCTAAGTCTATACATTGGTGTTGGGCATCAAAGTCTGTACATCGCCTTCAATCTTCAAGTCTACACATTGGTCTTTACTTGAAGTATATACACTGTTTCACTGTTCATCGCCTTTGGGCATCAAAGTCTATACAATGGCTTTGGGTCTCCAAGTCTATACAGCCTTCTGATTCGTCAAAGTCTGTACAGCGCACTTCATATACAAAGTCCAAGTCTGTACAGCGTGAAGTCTCACCTCGTGTTGCTTTCAGTGCCACTTGAGTCACACTTCGTGCTGTTTCCCCTCACTAACACGAAAAGATTTCGTGTCGTCTGAGCTTACGACACTTCGTGTTGATTTCAATGATTGACAGGAAAAACTTGTATGAGGTTATACTTCGTGTCGTTTCTATTTTTATGACTTCGTGTTGTATCCTTGTTGTGGTCAGCCCGTGTCGTTTTCACCTCGTGCTATTCTCATGACTTCGTGTCATTTTTCCTCTCATGACTTCGTGTCGTTTTCCCTCTCATAACATCGTGTCGTGTTTCTGAGGCAGCTCGAATAGTTCTGATGAACTTCGAGTCGTTTCCCTGAAGACCTCGTGTCGTTCCTGTTTAGTAACCACACTTCGTGTCGGTTACTGTTGTTTCTTTGACTTCGTGTCGCTTTCCTTGTCTTTCGTCTTCGTGTTGTTTTCAACCCGTGTCGATTTCAATTTTCGTCTTCGTGTTGTTTTCAACTCGTGTCGGTTACTGTTTCGTCTCCGTGTTGTTTCATGTCTTCGTGTCGTGTTTCCTACACCTCGTGTCTTTGTCGCTTTGTGACTTCACCTCGTGTCGTTTTCATCGTCTTCGTGTCATTTTTGTTCTATTGTGTGCAGGATATCGCAGCACCTCGTGTTGCTTTCTGTGCCACTTCGTGTCGTTCTCTGTGTAGTGTGTGTTTCTGTCACTACTACACTTCGTGTCGTTTCCGTATTATGTCTTCGTGTTGTTCTTCCTAGACCTCGTGTCTTTCGTATGTTGAAACCACACTTCGTGTTGGTTTCTGTTTTGTCTTCGTGTTGTTCTCTGTGTAGTGTGTGTTTCTGTCACCTCTGCACCTCGTGTCGTTCTCGTTTCACTTCGTGCTGTCTCTGCGTCTGAGTCTTCTTTGTTATTTCTGTCTTTGTGTTGTTTCGTTCTAACCTCGTCCAGGTTTCTTCTAAAACGCTGTTCTTCTGATAAGTCTATACAGAGTTGTTCTTTAAACTGATGACTTATCCGATACTCTGTTTAACAGGTGCTTTGATCGTGAAGCTTAAGGAGAGCACGTGATCCGAGGAAGAACATTCCCCAGTGACTGGCAGCACGTGATCCGAGGCTGGAATGAAGCCTACTGAGAGACTGCCACGTGGCCCGAATATCTGGGCGGGAAATGTGGAGGTCACACGTTGGGGCTGATCCTGCTGGCTGCTGCTATATATATGAGCCTCCTTCCACATAAGAAGATAGATCGAGTTGGCGAGAAGAAAAGCTCATACAGAGAGCCACGATCCAGATAGAAAAAGAAAAGAGAAAGAAGAAGAGCAGAAGGAGAAGAAGAGAGGCAGAGAGCTCGAGAAGAGTGTGAAGAGAAAAAGAAGAGAAAGAAAGAGAGACAGTGAGATTGAGAGAAGAAGAGTGAAGTCTGAAGATTTGTTTACTGGACCGTGGATCAAATCCAGGCCAGTCTGCTCTATTGAGAGCTATATTGTGTTCTTCATTTACAGCTTTCCGATTGCTGTTTCATTCTATTTTCATTTGCCTTTATACATTTCTTCAAGCTGTTTGTCAGCGGTTTGCAGAGGTGCTGCCTCTGGACAGCAAGCTGTGTAGCTCAGCGGGCAGTGGAGGTTTCCATTGGACAGGTAAAGCTGTAATCCTCAGCTGGCGAGACTTAGTCTCGGACGGGTTAAGCTGTATTCCCCAGCGGGTTCAAGCTGTGAGTCAGCGATGGCTAAGCTGTATTGCCCAGCAGAAGTAAGCTGTGATGCTTAGCGGTTGGCAAGCTGTGAGGCCCAGCTGATTGTTGGCAAGCTGTGTTGCCCAGCGGTTAGTGAAGTCACACTCAGGTTGAGTGTGGGGTGGATGTAGGTCTGCTGGACCGAATCACCTAAAAACCCTTGTGCATTGTGGTTTGATTTGTTCATTTGTGCTTCCGCTAGATGAATGCATAGGAGCGCTCCATGTGTTTGCTAACTGGTAGAACAGAATAGTTGATTAGCTTTCAGATTTGGTAAATCTGTCTAGTTAGCATCATAGTTCCTTTTTGAGCGGAATTTTATATTGGGTGAAAGTTTTTATAGGCCATATTCATTCACCCCCCCTCTGAATACTAGCACCGAACCCAACAACCACCTTCACCGCTCCGCACAGCGCACTCAAACTCTCAAGCGAGAAATAAAGCGGAAAACACGCACGAAATCCTAAGCCAGCTGCCGACTGTACTGGACCTTATGGACTCTGATCACTGCAACATTTCGAATTCCTATGTACATCCACAACTTGGCTCTGATACCAGCTGTGACGACCCGAGATCCGGATACCGGGAGGAGCCCGATACCATTCGAATCCCGAACCGCCGCCCACGAGCCGGGAGGGCTCGGAAGGGCTAAAAAGGAGTGTGGAGGTACAAAGAAATAGGAAATAAGGCAGGACAATTCAACAATTAACAGAAATGAATAAACAACTACGACAGAGTCCAGTCCAATAGAAAGTACAGTCTAAAGTAGTAAAATCTACCACATGCCAAGTGAACACTCAGCCCGACAAGCTGGCAACTAAGAACCTCCGCACAGCACCCTCGAACCTCGAGGCAGAACCGCCGCACCTGAAACGTAGGGGTGAGCCTCCTGTCACTGGCCCAGTAGGGATCCCGCGGAACCCCAACTGAGAAACAACGGCAGAAGGAAAGCTACGCTAGCAAGACGGCAACGGAAAGAAGTAACCACGAAGGCAGGAAAGTAACTACGGTGGCCGACAAAACCTCGGCTCTACAGCTACTCCTACTGTACCAGGAAACACCACCTAGTCTCCCGTCGGGGGACAACCAAGCCACGCACCCGACCACCCGATCCCACGATCGGGGACCACCAGACACGAACCGCCCTAGCCACGCTACTAGGAAAACGCCACGATACCTCCGTAGCGGAGGCCTGCCCTCACCAAAAGGGCCCAAGCCAAAACCACACGGTCAGGGAACACGGTCACGACTTCACCGTCGTGAACACAACACTGTCTGGGGAAAGGCCCTCGGTGAAGCTCACCGGAAACCCCAGACCTCGACTCCGGGAACACTCCCGAAACCACTCACAAAGTCCCGTCTCGCGGACGGACACAGAACCCGGTACACCACAACTCATGTCACGTGACAGGAGCACCACCCACTAGAAGAACGACCGGATGCGTCCCCTGACGTCTTACACCGCATCACAAGTGTCTAGCTACGACGCCGCAGGCGTGAGACTCAGACACACTCAGTAACCAGTACCACAAAACATGGACTAGTTGGGGTCGCGCCTGCCGGCGCCGTCCGACGCCCCCAACCTCGTGTGCACACTCAGACCATACGCCCTAGGCCTGTCCTCTAGCTGGTATTTCCCCCTAAACCCGGACTCGGAAGTACGCGGGGGCCCTACGGTAACCAGCCTACTCACCGCCTCTCTCGGGTACGCCGCTCAGCCACTCCCAGGCGAGCCAGCACACGCGTGCCGTGGGAAAGCTACTACTAGTGGTAGGGTCACTGAACGTGGACACAGAAAACCACGCACGCACCCATTGCGAGTAACATGGAGTAACACGTGGCACGACGCCACCAGACTACAGATGGTCCACTAGACCTATGAAACCCAACGGCCTTTAAGTCACAAGACTCGGGGTCAAGACCGTTGCACACGACAGCACTGAGCTGTCAATCTAGCCTAATCCCTAGGTCCAAAACCACAATGCGATGACTCACGAGGCGAATCGCAATCGCCGAGACCATTCCCCCACCTGGGAACTCAGGAGACCTCCAGTCCCAAGTTAGGACATGGACTCACGGTTCACAGGCCATAGGCACGGCCTACGCAGAAACCACAGAAGCATGATTCCCAAGGCAGCCCGCAAGCTACCACACCGATTTCCCAACCCTGGGAAAAGCGAGAACCCTCCAGCACCAGGCTGGGAACTGGACTCGCAGACCAAGGCCACACACATGGCCCACTCAAAACCAACTTCCGGAGAAACCACGCCGTGCGGGGAAACCTCGCCGCACTCACACCGATACACGGTGACTCGATCTAGCAAGAACTCGGAAGCCCGGAACACCTGGGGTCACTCGGACCCGCCAAGCCCACAGGCACACTTATCGAGGTAACACAGTACTTCCAGACACCCAAAAATACGATAACGAAACCCACGGGGTGTCCGGGACACTCACGAGGCCAAAGATCGACCACTGGGTCACAACCGGGTCGACCGGAGACCAACACAACACAATCGGAACACTAGAAGGTCACCCAGACCCTTAAACTCACGGGGACACTAATCAAAGTAAACGGACCTCCGGATGCCCAAAGACACGGTCACGGAACTCCACGAGGCGTCCGGGACACACACGGCCCAAGGGGAGCACAATCAGCCGCAGACCGCCCGCCCCGGGCAGCCCGGCTGTCACCTCCAAGAACGCGCTACATGTGCATAGCGCGTTCAACAAGAACGCGCTACAGGTCCATAGCGCGACCAGACCAGGTCGCGCTATGATCCTATAGCACGACAACCCTGAACGCGCTGGGGCCCTATAGCGCGACGGGAACCGCCAAACTGTTCATCTTCCCCGATGAACGCGCCCCATCGGGCAGCGCGACCATCAAGAACGCGCTACTGGAGCATAGCGCGTTCTCAGTCCGCGCCCGAAACACGGTGAGAACCACGAAGAAATCCATTCCACGCCCCGATCACCCCCGGGTGATAGGGAAACAAAGGGGGAAACATTCCCCAACCTCCCTAGCACTGAGGGGACCCATTTAAACCCCAAAAACACGATCGAAACATAAGATTCGGCTCACTCCCCAAAAACATGCATTTTTCCCCAATCACCCCGTTTAGCCTGCTCGGCTCACCACGGCCTACGAAACTCGCGGAAATGAGGTACGCGGGTTGAGGGTCCATCTCCCTACCTCCATCAAAGAAACGACGCGCCGTGGACGCCGGTCCACGAAGAAAACGCCGTTGAAGCCCTCGCCGGTTCACGATCCCACGAACCGCCTCCACCACGCCTCCACCGCTCGATCCTCGTCCCGTCCCCGCCCGCATCCTCGCCCGCGCCGCCACTAGCTCGCCCCCGTCCCGCTCCGTCGGCCGCCGGAGAAGAGAGGGGAGAAAGGGAGCGTGAGAGAAGAGAGAGGGAGGGAAGAGAGAAATGAGAGGGGAGAGAGAAAAAGGAGGTTATTACAGAAAATCCGGAAATTCCCGAAAATACCGAAAAATAGAAAATCACATTTCCACGATCCTCGAAACGCACCGATCGCAACGGTACCACTCACGCCCTGGTGAACGGCCCGGTTCACCCGCAATGAGGTTCCGAAGGAATTACCGAAACACACACCGAGAATCGGAAAACACACGCGGAAAAGACGCGGAACGCTTCCGGACCTCCGAAACAACTCCGAATCGCGCCGATCCGAACACGAAAGATGTCCGAAATAAAATTTCGGACACAACAGAGTCGGACACTCCGAAAAACCAGATCCGGGACCCACGAACAAGGAATCGAAAAATCCGGGGCATTACAGAAACAGTGGAGGAGCTCTTGCGAGGAGGATATCATCTACATCCGTGAAGATCTGGAGCTCGTGGAGGAAGAAGAAAAGGAGCAGATCGACGAGAGGATCAAGAAGACACAAGAATCATCTTCATCCGGCTTCCCTCCAACTCGTGGTTCAAGGAACATCATCAACCGGGCTTTGGAAACCAAAGGGGGGTATTTCCTATATCCTTTCTACGTTGTTCTTGATGTGCTTCATGATCTATTTCTTGGGTTAAGCATGATTTAAATATTTGTGTTTATTTTCTAAACCTGAAGATACTCGTGTGTGTGGATCGTCTGTATACGGTCGTGTTTGATCACCTGCGTGCGGTCGTGTATGTGTCATTGTGTTGAGGTTGTTGCAGCGTGTGTGTGTGTGTTGTGATCCGGTCATCGGATCGTGTGGGAGACTTCATCTCCGTCTGTGTGTGTGTGTTGGGGCGTGTCCCCGTGTGTGTGCGGGCGTCATCCCATGTGTGTTTGGAGCGTCGTCTCTGTTTGGGGATTTATCCTCTAGTGAAGCCTCACCGGGTTTGGTGAGGGGTGGACGTAGGGAGCCCATCGTGGTCCCGAACCACCTTAAAAATTCTGTATCTTGTGGTTTGCTTTTGTGGATGCGTTCTTAAGTGTTTATATTGGTTGAAGAACCTAGTTATCGTGTTTAGCTAATATCTTCAATCTTGTCAATATTGTAACTTCTGTTGCATAAGTATTTAAATTTACCATCATTCGTAGGGGACAATTCAACCCCCCCCCCCTCTTGTCCACTTGCCTACCCAGGGATCCAACAATTGGTATCAGAGCCACGGCTCTATCTTATTGGGTCTAACGGCCTTTAGAGTGATCCCTCGGCGAGTTTCATTGAGCATCATGTCTGATAGTCATATGTCTTCTCTTCCTCCTCATCTTAATGGTTCTAATTTCAATGATTGGCTTTGGCACATGAGTCAATATGTAAAAACCATTGATCCCAACCTTTTGGACTTGATTAAACATGATTCATATGAAATGCCTTCTAATGAGTCCAAGTGGACAGTTGAGCATGTGAAGAGATATAAAGACAATTCTATGCTTTTACATATTTTTAGAAGTTCAATTGATCTTCACAAATTTCCACTTGTTTCTTCATGCAGAACGGCAAGGGAGATACTGAAATGCTTGTTTGAGAACTATAAAGGAAATAAAAAGACCTCACAAGTTGGTTCAAGCTTGATGGCCAATGAAGAAAAAAGCAAAGAAAGCTCGGACATAGAATCCAAAGGTGAGGAAGTTTCTTTTGAAGAGCTAATGGAGCTTTATGAGGAATTGTTAGGTAAATACAAAAAGGTCAAATCTGAAAATAAGAAATTGACAAAGAAAATTGAAGATGTTGTAAATTCCTCTTCTTAATGTGAAAATGTGCATGCTAACTCTTCATGTGAAAACTGTGAAACTTTGGAATCAAAAGTTGAAAATCTAAAAGAGCAAAATGAATATCTAGAATCCAAAGTTGAATTGTTCTCCGACGAAGTTTCTTGTTTGAATGAAGAGATTGAGAATGTTAGAAGATCTCATGCTTCTCCTGCATGTGAAAATGATTGTCATGAATTGAGTGAGCATAACAAAACTTTGTTATCTAAAATTTTCATGCTTGAGAAAAATGAAGAATCTCTTAAGAGCAAGCTAGCTTGTTTATCTGATGATGATAAAATGTTTGATAAACTGCTTGATAGTGAGATTGATAGTAAGAGCATCATGAATGAGAATGAGGAACTTAAAAGGAAAAATGGTGTCATGCAAATTCAAATTTCTCTGCTTGAAGGTAGCTTGAAAAGTCTTGATAAATTTGAAAAAGGAAACATGTTGTTAAAATCTGAAAATGAACAAATGATTTCAAAATTTGTTGAAACTGAGAAAGTCCTTGAGAAATTGACTTGAAAATTACATTATATAAATGTTGAAAACAAAGAACTCAAGGAAGAAAATGAAAATTTCAAATCTGTGAATTATTTGTTGAATGATAAAGTTTGTGCATGTGAAGAAGAAATCACGAGTGCCGAATTGCATGTTTCTGCTCTTGAAGAAGAAGTGCGAAGCTTAAAAGATGTTTTGTCTAGATTTGTCAAAGGGAAGGAAAATTTGGATAAAATGTTGGGTGTTAAGGTGACCTTTCAAAATGAGGGCCTTGGATACACCCCGGTCAACAAAAAGTCTTTTGAATCTAAATTGAAAACTTCATTTGCTCATACATCCGATATTCTGAGCACTTCTAAAGCACCACCTCCAATTGTACAAACGAAAATTTCTGAAATGATTTTACGAAAAGGAAAAATGTCAAACCAACCATGCCAAATAGATTTCAAAAATTGAAGTCTAATGTTGAATGTTTCTATTGTGGTGGGTTTGGACATATAATGGATGATTGTGCTCTCATGAAAGAGGATGACAAATTTGCATGCAAAGAGAAAAATATTTTCAAATCACAAAGAAGTGTTTCTTGCCTTCTGTGGACACCAAAAATTACACACACAGATATCCTGCTCGGCCCAGCATCAACAACGGCACCGAGTGAAGAAGTCCCGGAAAGACTGGTCATCCGGACTCCCCAAATATGCACACTATCGTAAAGCCGCCTCCGGAGTCACGACAGTGAAGAGAAATCAACCACCAAGAGCCCCATAATCTATGGGCCTCGAAGAAAATCAAATGAGCCACAACTCGTGCTCGCAATGGGCTCAAAACTGCCCATTTGGCCCTTCAGCGGCACGCCCCTGGAGCCCTTCAGCGGCACGGCCATCCAGCCCTTCTGCGGCACGCTTTATCGCACCAAGTCTATACAGCCATCAGCCCAAGTCTGTACATTGGCTGAATGCACAAACAAAGTCTATATGTCCAAGCTCCAAGTCTGTACATTGGCTGGCTGTTTTCAACGCGAAGTCTATACACTGGTGAAGTCTGTACATCCACCAGTTCAACGCGAAGTCTATACATTGGTGAAGTCTGTACATCCACCAGTTCAACGCGAAGTCTATACATTGGTGAAGTCTGTACATCCACCAGTTCAACGCGAAGTCTATACACTCACTTGCCCTGGCAACCGTCCAGCGGCACACCCCAGGCCGCTCAGCGGCACACACCCCAGGCCGCTCAGCGGCACACCCTCAACGCCTTCAGCGGCACACTCTTTGGTGCCCTCCAGCAGCACACTATGAAGTGCCCTCCACGGCACACTTTTTATGCCCCCAGTGGCACACTATGAAGGGCCCCCAGCGGCACACTATGAAAGCCCCCCCCACGGCACGCTCTTTGTGTCCTTTAACAGCACACTTCTCTGGGCCTTCAGTGGCACGCCTTTTGCCCTCTTCAACGACACGCCTACAGTGTCTTACAGCGACACACTTCTTCAGCCTGCCAGCGGCACAGCGTGAAGGTTTTTCAACGGCCAAACGACGTGAAGCCCATGCCCTACATATCCTTGGCGCGCAATGAGCTGTCCGAGGTGTCAACCAACGGTTGGGCCACACAGGATACTCCCCTGACAGCCAGGACGGGAAAGGTCAAACCCCATGATGGAGCTGCTCCCCGCCTCCGACGGCCGTGTTCGAAGGCTCCCGTTGCTGGGAGTATAAAACCACTCCCATTCCAAGCAAAAGAAGGAGAGAGACAACAGAGAAGAGGGAGCTGCCAGAAAAGAAAAGGGAAGAAAAGAGAAGAGGAAAGGGGAGAGGGCGAGGAAGAGACAGAGACACGCAGAAGAGAAGAAGAGAAGAAGAGGAAGAGAAGAAGCGAAGAAAGAAGAGGAGGGGGAGGCGGAGCCTCCCCCTTTCTGCTGCTCCGTCCACCTGCCACCGCCGTCCGCGCGAAGAGAAGAAGGATAAGAAGAGAAGAAGAGAAGAAGAGGAGCTCGTCGCTCCACCTACCACCACCGTCTGTGTGAAGAGAAGAAGAGAAGAAGAGTGGGTGGAGAGAGGGATTGAGGTCCGGGAGGGGAGGAGTCCACGCTCCATCCCCCCCCCCACTGTATTTTCTTTTCCTCTTTCCTTTCATTCCTTGTTTTGCTGTCGTTGCGATGTATTAGCCCCCTTGGGGCACTCCTCTTATGAGAATAGAAGTAGAAGTCTTGCAAATATTTTTTTGGACGTCTTCCTCAAACATTTCTCCCGTGTTTGCATCCTTCGGTGTTTTACGCCCCCTTTCCCTTTCTCCTTTTGTTAGGGCTTGCTTCCTCTTTGGCATTTTTGCCTTCGCTCACCCCTGCATGCCCTCAGCGGCACACCCCAGCCGTGCCTTCAACGGCACGCCCTTGGACACCTTCCCCGGCACGGTCCTTTGGACCCTTGCCCGGCACGCCCTGGCCAAGCCTTTAGAGGCACACCCTCCTGTGCCCTTCCCCGGCACGGTCCTTTGGACCTTTACCCGGCACACCCTGGCTAAGCCTTCAACGGCACGCCCTTTCGTGCCTTCCTTGCCCGGCACACTCGCCCCTCCTTCTTGCCCGTTGCACTCCCTCTTTGGCCAGTCCTAGGAGTAGTCTTCCACTCGCCGTTCCCTCCGAGTTTTCCGAGGTTTATAAAGGTGTTGCCGCTCTCGAGCGCCCACCTCCAGTTGTCGGGTTCCGCCACTCCATGTGGGTGCGTTCCCTGTATCTCCCTTACGCTCGGGTCAAGGGGAGATGCTGCCGAATTTTTGTTAAGAATGATAACACATTAAAAAGGCAAAAGGAGGCAACAAACGAACGAAAAGAACAACGGTAAAACACGTTAACCGAGACAAGGGAGCCGTAATCAACTCAAAGAGAACCAAACCGAACGGCAACTAGACAACTCGAACATCCGTCCCCACAAGAGAAAGAATGAAAGATAATCAAGAGAAAGAGAGAGAGAAACCCATGCAAACTTAATAAAATCAGGAAAGAAGAAAAGAAAAGCCTTAAAAGAAACGGAGGAGAAGTGGGCTCCCCATGCCTTTCGCCGGTATGCCCCTCAGCTACCTTCATCGGTACACCCTCTAGCTACCCTTGGCCGGCACACCCTTCGCCGGCACACCCACTCGCGCCCTTCGCCGGTACACCCTCCATGGCCCTCAGCGGCACACCCTTTTGACCCTCCAGCGGTACACCCCCTGACCCTTAGCGGCACACTCCAATAGCCCTTCAACGGCATACTCATCCACCCCCCCAGCGGCGGACCCCATTGCAGCCTCCACCGGTACACCCCAGTTTAGCCTCCACCGGTACACCCCTCCTAAACCCCAGCGGTACGCCCCCCTTCTTGGCCTCCAGCGGTACACCCTCACTCCCCCTAGCGGTACACCCCTTTCAGCCTTCATCGGTACACTCCACCCCCCGCTCCAACAACCTTCGACGGTACACTCACCCCAGGCCCTTCGCCGGCACACTTGGCCGGCCCCTCGCCGGCACACTCCCTTCACCGGTACACTCATCCCAGGCCCTTCGCCGGCACACTTGACCGGCCCCTCACCGGCACACTCCCCTCACCGGCACACTCCCCTCACCGGTACACCCCATCTCCCTTCACCGGTACACTATATACGTGTATAAATATATATATATATATACGCATGGCAGGGTAATAACAGCATCAAGAACAAATGAATTAATGAAAATTACGCCAACTAAAGAGCTCCAAGTGTGCAACGGTGATAAGGGTGGTAAAAGGTGGGGGTAAGAAAATATCAGTAATAATAATGAATGAAAGAAGAGAAATCATTCGGGACAAAGGCACAGATAAGTAATAAACATCAAAGCAGAGATCAGAGCTTGGAACTAAGAAAATCCCAGATAAAAGATGCTAGGGCATATTTTGTAGCCTCCCTGCTCCTCATGACCCGATGCAGAAGGGATAGTAATGCCGCCCTCTCAGGTTGGACCCGAGTCTTGGGAATTATCCCGACATGGCCAGGTTTCGACCTAATTTCGGGCTGACACTCCAGTTAAACCGGACCCATTTCTCCGGCCGGATCCTTTCCGAGCCGCTACTAAAATTACCGCACGTCCGGCAGATATTTGAACGGGTTCACCTCGATTTTCGCCGCGTTTCTATTACGGACCTGCGTCCGAACGTGAAAAGGCCCGTGAGCGACCAACATGGCCGACGACTCTCGCCCCGATATGGTCATGAGCCGACATTGTCCCGGGCCGATAGCTCGTTAAATCGGATTCATTCTAACGGGATTCGCTCCCGCTCTTTCATTGAAATTGCCGTGAACTCGGCATACATTTGTACGGGGTCGTTTCCACCCATGTCGCACTTTCAATATGGGCCCTTGCCCGAACGTGAAAAGGTCCGCAAGTGGCCGACGGAATCGGAATAGAACGAGACGGCTCTCGCCACCCCTGGACTCCTTCCATGGGAATATCAATAAGACCTCCGTGGGCCACACTTAGACCTCGGGCCTGTCCCGATCACGGTCATCGTCTGGCTCATATCCTCGGTCTACAGCCCGCTCCTTTCGAACACGTGTCCGGTTCTGGAGTCTAGTCCCGGGACTCTCCCCCGTTGCCCTCCGGCACCGGGAATATTAATGATGCCTGCGCAAGCCTCGTTCGGACCACGGGAGGCGCCCCCGGTATGGTCCTGACTCGATCTCGCGCCGGGCCAATAGATTCACTGGTTTCATGTTACAATAACCGAGATTCAACCGAATATTTTCAGTGTCAGGGAATAATGTATTTACCATATCATGGCATACATATGTTCCAGCTCCTCCCGCGACGATTACAATATTCTCAAGCCGGGCACCCGTCTTAATATTAAACGTCTCCCGAATGACCGACACGTTTCGAATGTCCACTTCTCCAGACACAGGGCTTTTCAGCCGATTCAAGGGATATTCCCTCATTGCCCTTCGGCACCGGAAATATTAATGACGCTCACGCAAGTCTTGTTTCGACCGCGGGGGGCCCACCGTAGTATGGTCGCAGCTTGCTCTTGCACCGTGCCAACAGATTTACTGGTTTCTGACCGCTCTGACTGAGATTTAGCCGAACGTTCTCCGCTCTTCCGAACAATAGATTTGCCGTATCTCGGCATACATGCTTTCCGGTTTTCCCGCGACAACCGTGATTTTCTCGAGCCAGACATTCCTCCGAACATTAAATGGTCAGTACACGACTGACATGACCGCGAGTGGTTTTCTTCTCGCCCCCGCGCGAGGATTTCAATACCTCGTAATAGACCTTTCATGCAATTAATCTCTTGGCCATGAGGCCCTGAATCCCGGCGATTAATCAAGGGTGTTCCCTCGTATGGGGGATGTAAATGACGTCCTGACCTTTATGGCGCGGCGGGTTTTGGTCCTATCACGAACCACACAACCGTCTGACGAAGTCAGATCGAGCGCACCATGGGCTCTTCGGAGCCCGAATAAATTGTCACTCCGGTGACTGGCACGCCCACGCACGCAATAAACGAATAAACCAACAAGAGAATAATAAGTGGAAAAAAAGTGCGTCCACAAGTCTGGCACGCCCGATGGGACCGAAACCACCCTTCATCTCTTCGCCGGGATTCAGGGCCTCATGCCCCCCCCCTAATAAACGATGTTTGCATGCTTCGATGAATTGCAGGTGCTGTGTTCGCCAGCCCTATGGGGAGAAAATCCAGACTCGGCGCAGCTGCCTTCGCGGCCTCGAGGACGCTACTTTGAAGCATATGCAGCTTCCAGGAATCATGGGGGCTGTTATAAAAAAGGGGGAGAAGAGAAAGAGAAGAGAAGGGAGGGGAAATCCAGCCCCCCCGTTTCCCTGAAGAAGAAAGAGAAGAAAAGAAGAAAAGAAGAAAAGGAGAAGAGAAGAAAAAAAAGAGTGAGAAAACAAAGAAGCAAAAAAAAAGAAGAGAAAGAATTGGCAAGAGAGGGTTGTACGGCCACGTCCGTCGAGACCCGTGATGAACAAAGATTACCACTGTGGGATTGATGCGGTGGAGCGAACCACTCATCCCCTCCCTGAGGGGGTGAGCGCTCTCCTGCACCTCCACCCTGGTCAATCATACAAAAAAAGAAGAGAAGAAAAAAAAAGAGAAAGAAGAAAAGAAGAAAAGTCGGCCAGCATCGCCGACCAAAAGAGCAACAAGAAACCCGGTATCCCGCCCGACTCTAGGAGGCCCTCAGTATAATGCCCCGGGTTTTTTGGATCCTTCTTATCGGGTTTCGGATCTGATTTTTCGGAGTGTCCGACTCCGTTGTGTCCGAAATTTCATTTCGGACATCTTTTGTGTTCGGATCGGCGCGATCCGGAGTCGGTTCGGAGGCCCGGAGGCGTTCCGCGGCTTTTTCCTCGTGTGTTTTCCGATTCCCGACGTGGGTTTCGGCTTTCCCTTCGGAACCTCGTTGCGGGTGAACCGGGCCGTTCACCTGGGCGCGAGTGGTACCGTTGCGATCGGTGCGCTCCGAGGATCGTGAGGGTGTGATTTTCTTTTTTTCTAGATTTTTCCAAATTTTTGGGTTTTCCCTATATATAAGCCTTTTCTCTCTCCCCCTCTCATTTCTCATTTCTCTCCCTCTCTCTTCCCACGCTCTATCCTCTCTCCCTCTCTCTCCGGCGGCCGACGGGGCAGAGTACGGGCGAGGCGGGGACGGTGCGGGCGAGGCACGGGCGAGGATAGATGATGATCGAGGCGGTGGAGGCGCGTGGAAGCTCAGCCGTGAGTTCGTGGAACGGCGAGGCTTCAACGGCGTTTTCTTCGTGGATCGGCGTCCACGGTGCGCGTAATCTTCGGTGGAGGTAGGGTGATGGACCCTCAGCCCGTGTACTCCCTTTCCCGCGAGTTTCGTAGGCCGTGGTGAGCCGAGCGGGCTAAACGGGGCGTTTCGGGCAAAATGTGTGTTTTCGGGGTGTGAGCCGGATCTCCCGTTCTCTGGTGTTTTTGGGCGATCCAGGGGTTTAGATGCATGCCTAGGGGCTTGGGGAAGGTTTCCCCTTTTGTTTCCCCTTCACCTGGGGGTGAACGGGGCGTGGCATTGCTTTTCCCACGGTTTCTACCGTTTTCGGGCGCGGACTGAGAACGCGCTATACTCCAGTAGCGCGTTCTTGTTCGTCGCGCTGCCCCGTCCGAGCGCGTTCATCGGAGAAGATGAACAGTGAGGCGGTTCCCGTCGCGCTATGGTGTCCTAGCGCGTTTTGCGTTGTCGCGCTAGGGATACCTAGCGCGATCTGCGTTGTCGCGCTAGGGATACCTAGCGCGATGCTCCCTGTCGCGCTAGGGTTCCCTAGCGCGTTCCGGCTTGTCGCGCTAGGTGATCCTAGCGTGATCTTACCTGTTGTCTTGTGCTCCCCTTGGGCCGTGTGTGCCTTGGACACCCAGTGGAGTTCCGTGACCGTGTTTTGGGGTGTCTGGAGGTTCCGTTTACCTCGTTTTACGTGCTCGTGCGCTTAAGGGTCCGGGTGACCTTTTAGCGTCCGTTCGCATTGTGTTGGTCTCCGGTCGACCCGGTTGGGATCCAATGGTCGACCTCCGGCCTTGTGAGTGTCCTGGACACCCCATGGGTTATGTGTCCATGTTTTTGGGGTGTCGGGAGGGACCGTGTTACCTCGATTAGCGTGCCCATAGGTGTGGTGGGTCCGGGTGACCCCATGTGTTCCGGGCTTTCGTGTTACGCTCGATCGAGTCACCGTGTATCGGTGTGCGTGCGGTGGGGTCTCCCCCGCATGTCGTGCATTTCTTTGGAAGGCGATTCCCATGTGGGCCATGTGTTTGGCCTTGGACTGCGAGTCCAGTTATCCGGCCTGGGGCTGGAGGTTTCCCGCTTCCTTCAAGATGGGAAATCGTCGTGGCGGCTTGTGTGCTGCCTTGGGAATCATGCTTCTATGCTTTCCGGGTGACCCGTGTGGGTGGCCTTAGTCCTTTGCGTTCCCTTCCCAAGGGAATGGTCTTGGCAACTCGTGTGTTGTCTCGGTATTCGTGATATCATGGTTTTGGACCTAGAGATTGGACTAGATTGACGGCCTTGTGCTGTTGCGTACAACGGTCTTGACCCCGAGTCCTGTGACTCAAATGCCGTTGAGTTGTAGGTCTAGTGGGCTGTCCAGAGTCTGGTGGCGTCGTGCCACCTGTTACTCCGTGTTACTCGTAATGAGTGCGTGCGTGGTTTCTGTGTCCACGTTCTGTGATCCTCCACTAGTCGTAGCTTCCTGCGCACGCGTGTGCGGACCCACCTGGGAGTGGTGGAGAGCGCGACCCGGTGAGACGTGGTTTTTAGGCTGGTTTCCGTCGGCCCCTTGCCTTTGCCACCAGAGTCCGGTGGGGGGGAAAACCAGCTAGAGGACCCGACCTAGAGCAGATGGTCTGTGTGTGTACACGTAGTTGGGGGCTTAGGACACGTGCTGACGAGCGTGACCCCAGCTAGTCCTTGTTGTGGTACTTGTTGCGTGTCTGAGTCTCACGCCCGGGGCGTTGTAGCTAGACACTTGTGACGCGGTGTAAGACATCAGGGGACGCATCCTATCGTTCTTCTAGAGGGTGGTACTCCTGTCGAGTACGGAGTGTCAGACTGTCAGTCTCTGTGTCTTTGACCTTCGGGTTTTTGGTCGTGTTGACCGGTGAGTTCGGTTGTTTCACCTTGGCGCGTGTGTCGGTTCTTGCGTCGTGAGATTAGTGCTAGTGGCTTTACCGAGGTTGGGTCTTGTTGTGCGGTACCCACGATCGGATGGTCGGGGTTGCACCTTGGACAGCATGTCCAGGTCGGCTGTGTCCGGGGGACAGGCCTCTACGGCGTGGTTGCCGTGTGTTCTTACTTCGGTAGGTGGTGCTAGCGTGGTTCGGTAGCTTTGACTGCGTGGTCGAGGTCTACCTTCTGGCAGTAGGAGTAGCTGTAGTGCCGAGTTTTGACCGGCCACCGGTTTGCTGTTCCTGCTGTAGTCGTAGCTCTCCTTTCCGCTACCGCCGTTGTTTCCGGTTGGGGTTCCGCGGGATCCCTGCTGAGTCTCTGTTTTGGAGACTCATTCCCTGCTTTTCAGGTGTGGCGGTTCTTCCTCGAGGTTCGAGGGTGCGGAGCGGAGGTTCTCAGTTGCCAGCTTGCTGGGCCGGGTGTCCACTTGGCATGTGGTACGTTTTACTGCTTTAGACTGTACTTTCTGTTGGACTGGACTCTGTTGTAGCTGTAGTTGTTCTTTCTTTCAGCTTGTTGTTGTTGGTTGTCCTGCTTTATTTCCTATTTCTTTGTGCCTCCACACTCATTTTAGCCCTTCCGAGCCCTCCCGGCTCGTGGGCGGCGGTGCGAGTCTCGGGTCATCGGGCCTTCCTGGTAATCGGATTCTCGGGCCGTCACAGCTGGTATCAGAGCCAGGTTGTGGGCGTACATAGGAATTCGAAACATTGCAGTGATCAGAGTCCGTAAGGTCCAGTACAGTCGGCAGCTGGCTAAGGGTTTTGTGTTCGCTTTCCGCCTTGTTTCTCGCTTGAGAGCTTGAGTGCGCTGTGCGGCGCTGTGAAGGTGGTTGTTGTCCGCGGCTTTCATGCCAGCATGGAGTCTAAGGATTAAGGTCGAGAGCCTTCTCCCTCATCGGTGGTGGCCCTGGTTGTGCTGCGTTGGGCAGAGGTTGTTGGCAGGCGTGAGCTCGCGGTGCTGCGTTCGAGGAACCTGCAGTGTGGTCAGGTGGCTGGAGAGGGTTTTTCTTGGTTAAGTGGCCGTGAGCGTGCTTCGAGGGACCTGCTGTCGGTTTTGGCCACTCCAGCTTGAGGTTTGTCCAGCCCCTGAGGTGTTCTGATCGAGAAGTGTGCTCGGGTGAGCGGAATATCTTCTCGGTGGGCTGCTGTTTCGTCGAGCCTGATGCTCTTGTCGTGCTCTGTGGCGTCAGAAACGACGTGTCGGTCCCGATTGTTCTGCTGATTTCGAGGCAGGATTTGGCAGAGATGTCCCGTTAAGTCTTTGCTCCTGCGTTTCTGTCAGTGGATGGGTTGTGTTCGCTCTGGAGTTGGCTTGAGATGTGAAGGCTCCATGGTGAGTTCGGGACTCGAGGATGAGCATTGGCGGTTGTTGTTATGGCTCGTGTTGCGGCTCTTGGCATGCCGTGTTGCAGTTCGAGGAATTGCAGCGGTGATGCATCGAGAGATGTTGTGATTGTGGTCCGACGTGACACTCGTCGAGTGTGTCGGAGGCGCTGACCTGATGGAAGTGATGGTTTTCCTTGGTGCTGGATGGTGCTGTTTCCAGCGTGCGAGAGGTTTGAGGTCATGTCGAGCATGGAGTCCTTCCGTTGGTCGGAAGTGCGTTTGGTCTCCCCTTTGGTTGGAGAGATTGTGTTGGGCTAAGGTTCGTCGTCTTGCATTGTGTGTTCGGATTGGTTGGCCTTGTGTGCCATGAAGTCCGTGCGAGACGTGCTCCTTGTCTTGGCAGGGTGGTTGCCTGTGAGAAGTTGTGCCCATTCCCTTGTCGTGTGAGGGTGCTGGCGCTGTTCCGGAAGGACGAGTGCTAGGTGGGCGATGTTTGCTTTCTCGGCTGTGCGCACGGATTTGAGTGCGCAGCGGAAGCGTGGTGGGCCCATAACCCACTGGTTCAGGATCGTAGCGTTGGTTGCTACGGGAGGATTCCTGAGTTCACGTTGAGCATCGGAGGATTGGTTCCTCGGTGTGAAACGTGTTGTTGCCATGCCGTTGCCCGAGATATCGTGATTCTTGGCACTGGCAGGATGGAGTGTTGGGGAAAAGTGCTGACTAGTGCGTCGCATGAGTGCCATGTTCCTGTGTTGGAAGCCGTGTCAGGCGTCGATGTTGGACCTGGATGAGGTTGTTGAGGATGTCGCCTGACGGAGGTCGAGGAGGTGTTGGTCAGAGTCGGTGGCTTGGCGCCCGACTTGTGTTCCCAATCGTGTCCTCGGTTGAGATCGTGCTTTGAGGAAGTGGTCTCTGGCAGGCCGTGGGTTCCTGTTGGTTCTACGATCTTGTCGGATTGTGGCGGTGAGATGTTTGTTGCTTTGGTGGTCCTTGATAGGACGTTGGTGTCGTAATGGTTATCCCTGGTTGGTGACCAGCATGGGATGGTTTCCCTGTGAGTCTGAGTCCAGTGAGGTGATGACTGAAGACAGCAAGATCCGTCATTTGGCTTCGTCGTGCTGCTCGAGATGTGGCATCGGTCTGTGTGGGAGTCGACGGATGGCTTGCTGAGGTTTGGAATGTTTCCTTTGGACCCGGTCGAGGACCAGGAAAGAAGGAAGAAGCTGAGCAAGCGGAGGTTTTCCGTTGACGAGCATTTGGTGACTAGTATATGGTCTTTTCAGAGACAGAAGATGCTGGTTGTTGGGGCTCGAGCGTGGCGAGAGCCGTGTGCCAGCGAGACCTTTGGTGGTCGTTTCTGTGATGTGCCTTTCCGGATGGGATCTGGACTTTGTCGAAGTTTGTCTTCTGACGAGAGTTGGCACAGTGTTATGTCCGGCTTTCGGCTTGCCATGTGTGAGGTGTTTCTTGGTGTTGAGCCGATGAGCTGGTTGCGGTCTGCCGAGATGACTGCTTGAGCTGGTAGAGGCTCTGTTTTGATTGCTCCCTTGAGGAGGGTATGCGATCTGTCAGCTGGCTACGAAGCTGTTGTGCAATTTGTCTGCCGACCATAGGTTGAATCGGTAGCTGTTGCTCGTGTCGAGGGTTGTGTTTCCTCGGTGAGCGAGATTGTGGCTGCGGTGCCATGGTGGATTCTCGCGTTGGCTGAGGTGATGCCGGACTGTGTCCTTTGGTATATGCCTGCTCTGTGGTCGGTGCGCTCGGCGCGAGGAGCGAGGTGTTGTGTGTGATTGTGAGTCTGGCTGTGTTCCTCAGGATCCGTGTTTTCATGAGAATCGAGGTTTCTGTGCTGGGGCTCTGTCAGTGTGTCGGTTGGTTCAGTGTTCTTCCCCTGGGACTTTGTGCTTGGTCCTGAATTTCGAGGACGAAATTCCTTTAAGGGGGGAGGGCTGTAATGCCCCGGGTTTTTCGGATCCTTCTTATCGGGTTTCGGATCTGGTTTTTCGGAGTGTCCGACTCCGTTGTGTCCGAAATTTCGTTTCGGACATCTTTCGTGTTCGGATCAGCACGATCCGGAGTCGGTTCGGAGACCCGGAGGCGTTCCGCGGCTTTTTCCTCGTGTGTTTTCTGATTCCCGGCGTGGGTTTCGGCTTTCCCTTCGGAACCTCGTTGCGGGTGAACCGGGCCGTTCACCTGGGCGCGAGTGGTACCGTTGCGATCGGTGCGCTCCGAGGATCGCGAGGGTGTGATTTTATTTTTTCTGGATTTTTCCAAATTTCTGGGTTTTCCCTATATATAAGCCTTTTCTCTCTCCCCCTCTCATTTCTCATTTCTCTCCCTCTCTCTTCTCACGCTCTCTCCTCTCTCCCTCTCTCTCCGGCGGCCGACGGGGCGGAGTACGGGCGAGGCGGGGACGGCGCGGGTGAGGCACGGGCGAGGATAGATGAGGATCGATGCGGTGGAAGCGCGTGGAAGCTCGGCCGTGAGTTCGTGGAACGGCGAGGCTTCAACGGCATTTTCTTCGTGGATCGGTGTCCACGGTGCGCGTAATCTTCGGTGGAGGTAGGGTGATGGACCCTCAGCCCGTGTACTCCCTTTCCCGTGAGTTTCGTAGGCCGTGGTGAGCCGAGCGGGCTAAACGGGGCGTTTCGGGCAAAATGTGTGTTTTCGGGGTGTGAGCCGGATCTCCCGTTCTCTGGTGTTTTTGGGCGATCTAGGGGTTTAGATGCATGCCTAGGGGCTTGGGGAAGGTTTCCCCTTTTGTTTCCCCTTCACCTGGGGGTGAACGGGGCGTGGCATTGCTTTTCCCGCGGTTTCTACCATTTTCGGGCACGGACTGAGAACGCGCTATACTCCAGTAGCGCGTTCTTGTTCGTCGTGTTGCCCTGTCCGAGCGCGTTCATCGGAGAAGATGAACAGTGAGGCGGTTCCCGTCGCGCTATGGTGTCCTAGCGCGTTTTGCGTTGTCGCGCTAGGGATACCTAGCGCGATCTGCGTTGTCGCGCTAGGGATACCTAGCGCGATGCTCCCTGTCGCGCTTGGGTTCCCTAGCGCGTTCCGGCTTGTCGCGCTAGGTGATCCTAGCGCGATCTTACCTGTTGTCTTGTGCTCCCCTTGGGCCGTGTGTGCCTTGGACACCCAGTGGAGTTCCGTGACTGTGTTTTGGGATGTCTGGAGGTTCCGTTTACCTCGTTTTACGTGCTCGTGCGCTTAAGGGTCCGGGTGACCTTTTAGCGTCCGTTCGCATTGTGTTGGTCTCCGGTCGACCCGGTTGGGACCCAATGGTCGACCTCCGGCCTTGTGAGTGTCCTGGACACCCCATGGGTTCTGTGTCCATGTTTTTGGGGTGTCGGGAGGGACCGTGTTGCCTCGATTAGCTTGCCCATAGGTGTGGTGGGTCCGGGTGACCCCATGTGTTCCGGGCTTTCGTGTTACGCTTGATCGAGTCACCGTGTATCGGTGTGCGTGCGGTGGGGTCTCCCCCGCATGTCGTGCGTTTCTTTGGAAGGCGATTCCCATGTGGGCCATGTGTTTGGCCTTGGACTGCGAGTCCAGTTATCCGGTCTGGGGCTGGAAGTTTCCCGCTTGCTTCAAGATGGGAAATCGTCGTGGCGGCTTGTGTGCTGCCTTGGGAATCGTGCTTCTATACTTTTCGGGTGGCCCGTGTGGGTGGCCTTAGTCCTTTGCGTTCCCTTCCCAAGGGAATGGTCTTGGCAACTCGTGTGTTCTCTCGGTATTCGTGATATCGTGGTTTTGGACCTAGAGATTGGACTAGATTGACGGCCTTGTGCTGTTGCGTACAACGGTCTTGACCCCGAGTCCTGTGACTCAAATGCCGTTGAGTTGTAGGTCTAGTGGGCTGTCCAGAGTCTGGTGGCGTCGTGCCACCTGTTACTCCGTGTTACTCGTAATGAGTGCGTGCATGGTTTCTGTGTCCACGTTCTGTGATCCTCCACTAGTCGTAGCTTCCTGCGCACGCGTGTGCGGACCCACCTGGGAGTGGTGGAGAGTGCGACCCGGTGAGACGCGGTTTTTAGGCTGGTTTCCGTCGGCCCCTTGCCTTTGCCACCAGAGTCCGGTGGGGGGGGAAACCAGCTAGAGGACCCGACCTAGAGCAGATGGTCTGTGTGTGCACACGTAGTTGGGGGCTTAGGACACGTGCTGACGAGCGCGACCCCAGCTAGTCCTTGTTGTGGTACTTGTTGCGTGTCTGAGTCTCACGCCCGGGGCGTTGTAGCTAGACACTTGTGACGCGGTGTAAGACGTCAGGGGACGCATCCGATCGTTCTTCTAGAGGGTGGTACTCCTGTCGAGTACGGAGTGTCAGACTATCAGTCTCTGTGTCTTTGACCTTCAGGTTTTTGGTCGTTTTGACCGGTGAGTTCGGTTGTTTCACCTTGGCGCGTGTGTCGGTTCTTGCGTCGTGAGATTAGTGCTAGTGGCTTTACCGAGGTTGGGTCTTGTTGTGCGGTACCCGCGATCGGATGGTCGGGGTTGCACCTTGGACAGCGTGTCCAGGTCGGCTGTGTCCGGGGGACAGGCCTCTACGGCGTGGTTGCCGTGTGTTCTTACTTCGGTAGGTGGTGCTAGCGTGGTTCGGTAGCTTTGACTGCGTGGTCGAGGTCTACCTTCTGGCAGTAGGAGTAGCTGTAGTGCCGAGTTTTGACCGGCCACCGGTTTGCTGTTCCTGCTGTAGTCGTAGCTCTCCTTTCCGCTACCGCCGTTGTTTCCGGTTGGGGTTCCGCGGGATCCCTGCTGAGTCTCTGTTTTGGAGACTCATTCCCTGCTTTTCAGGTGTGGCGGTTCTTCCTCGAGGTTCGAGGGTGCGGAGCGGAGGTTCTCAGTTGTCAGCTTGCCGGGCCGGGTGTCCACTTGGCATGTGGTACGTTTTACTGCTTTAGACTGTACTTTCTGTTGGACTGGACTCTGTTGTAGCTGTAGTTGTTCTTTCTTTCAGCTTGTTGTTGTTGGTTGTCCTGCTTTATTTCCTATTTCTTTGTGCCTCCACACTCCTTTTAGCCCTTCCGAGCCCTCCCGGCTCGTGGGTGGCGGTGCGAGTCTCGGGTCATCGGGCCTTCCCGGTAATCGGATTCTCGGGCCGTCACACTGAGTCCGTGGTGTAATGACCCGGCCCGTTCCTCCTTCCTGCTGCCTCTGTCCGGCACAAAACGCCCCCCCCCCCCCCCCCCCCCCCGAGTGGTTGTTAAAAGACCCAGCGAGCAACGATTGCAGCTTGGTGAATGGCTACCCGCTGTGGGGAATGCTTTATAGCAATGGGGCCAAGCACGGCCACCACTCCCGAAGAGAGCATGCACATACCCCGCCATGGGGGGGATAAGAAGAAGAGATTCTACGCCGTCCGGGGGCATAACAGACAACAAAGCTACACCCCGGCTCAGGGGCCTTTGAAGAAGAGAACATACCCCGGTCCAGGGGCATAGAAGCAAAAGACATACCCCGACTGTGGGGCACATGAAGAGAAGCACACCCTGCCTTGGGGGCATAAGAAGCAACATAGTTTCACCCCGATCTAGGGGCATAAAGAGCAAAAGAATACACTCCGACTTAGGGGCGTATGAAGAGAAGCATACCCCGCTCTGGGGCATAAGAAGCAGAGCCCACACCCCAGCCTAGGGGTATTTGAAGAAGAAATATACCCCGCCAGGGGACATAGAAGCCATAAAGAATCCACTCATGTTTAGGGGTACTTGAAGAAGCTACATCCCGCCTTGGGAGCGTGAGAAGAAAAGAGAATCCACCCCGGCTTAGGGACCTTTGAAGGAGCATACCCCTGGCTCGGAGTCCATGAAGCAACATTAACCCCCCCTCGGGGGGGACATTTGAAGCAGAATAAACAACATCCCCCGGCTTTGGGAAGCATATGAAGAGAGGAATACACCCCGATATGGGGGCACGTAAACAAAGAAGAAGAATTCACCCCGCCTTGGGTGCATAAAAAGCAAGAACTACACCCCGCATCAAAAGCGGCAATACACCCCACTCTGGGGGCACTAGAAGCGGAATACACCCCGTGCCGGGGGCATATAAAAAAAAGGGATACCTCGCTCTGGGGCATCAGAAGCAGCAATGCGCCCCACCTTGGGGGCATCAAAAGCAACAATACACCCCACCTTGGGAGCACAAGAAGCAAACATCCCCCCCGGTGTGTCTGGGAAGAAGAAAAGAATTCACCCCAGCCTGGGGACACTTGAAGAAAGAAGCACATCCCGCCACGGGGGCACATGAAGAGAACCCCTCCCGTCTCGGGAGTATAAGAAAGAGAAGAATACACCCTGGTCTGGGGGCTTTTGAAGAAACAACACACCCCCTCCATGGGAGACAAAGCTGCATCCCGACCCGGGGACACATGCAGAGCGTCCACCCCGCTCAGGGGGCATAAAAAATACACTCCGGCCTTGGCGCATAAGAAGCAGAAGCACCTACCCCAGCCTGGGGGCAAAAAAATTACACTCCGCCCTTGGCGCATAAGAAACAGAAGCATCTACCCTGACCCGAGGCACAAAAACGAAGAGACATGCGTCCCGATCTGGGAGCATAAGAAGAAAGATATACTCCGCCCAAGCGGCATTTGAAGAAACAACATACCCCGCCTGGGGGCATAGAAGCTGTAAAGAGATGCACCCCGGCCTCAAGGGGGCATAAGAAGCAAGAGATACACCCCCGTGCCGGGGACATATGAAGAGAAGCACTCCTCCGCCTTCAGGGGTAGAAAGAAAGCAGAATTTGCCCCGCTATGGGGGGTATAAGAAACAAAAGACATGCCCCGTACCAGGGGCATATGAAGAAGAAACATACCCCGCCTGGGGGCATAGAAGCCGTGAAGAGTATACCCCGGCCTAGGGGGTCATTTGAAGAGAGCTACACCCCATACCAGGGGCATATGAAGAAGAAGCATACCTCGCCTCGAGGGCCTAGAAGCTATAAAGAACAGGCCCTGACTCAGGGGCATATGAAGAGAAGTCCACCCGGGCTTAGGGGCATATGAAGAAGAAACATACCCCACCTAGGGGCATAGAAGCCGTGAAGAGTATACCTCACCATGGGGGCATTTGAAGAGAGCTACACCCCGCCTCGGGGGCATTAAAAAACACACCCTGGTCTAGGGACATAGAAGCCAAAAAAATACACCCCGCCTGGGGGCACAGAAGCAAAGAGGCAAAACACACCCCTCAGGGGGGATGCACACCAAATGAAGCTACACCCCAACCTGGGGGCACATTAAGAGAAATACACTTCAGCACGAAAGCGTTAATGAGAAAAGAAGAGCAGAAAAGAAAGAAAAAAAGGGCACACGAGACAGACGTGGTCTTCGAGCCCGCCTCATCCCATAAAAGAAGAGAAGAAAAGAAAAAAAAGAGTCACGAGGCAGACGTGGTCTTCGAGCCCGTCTCATCATACAAAAGAAGAGAAGAAGAGAAGGAAAAGACACATGAGGCAGACGTGGTCTTTGAGCCCGCCTCATCACACAAAAGAAGAGAAGAAGAGGAAGAAAAGACACATGAGGCAGCCGTGGTCCCTAGGCCCGCCTCATCACACAAAAGAAGAGAAGGAAAGAAAGAATGCACATGAGGCGAACATGGTCCTTGCACCTGCCTCTCTACAAGAGAAGAATAAAAAAGAAAAAAAGAGACATGAGGCGAACATGGTCCCTGCACCTACCTCTCCATAAAAGAAGAAGAGAAAAAGAGAAGAAGAGATAGAAGAGTCACGAGGCAGACGCGGTCTTTGCACCCGCCTCTCCACATAAAAGAAGAAGAGAAGAAGAGAAAGGGCAGTCAGGAGGCGAACACGGTCTTTGCACCTGCCTCTCCATAAAAGAGGAAGAAAAAAAAAGAGAACAGTCACGAGGCGAACATGGTCCTTGCACCTGCCTCTCCATAAAATAAGAAGAGAAGAAGAGAAAGAACAGTCACGGGGTGAACACGGTCCTTGAACCCGCCTCTTCACACAAAAGAAGAAGAGAAGAAAAGAAGGAAATGATCACGAGGAAAACATGGTCTTTGCACCCGCCTCTCCTCACAAAAGAGGAGGAAAAGAAGAGAAAGAAGAATCACGAGATGAACTTTTACCTCCGACCTCCAGCCACCCAACAAACAGAAACCGACTAAACCTTCCGCCGACGGGGCGTTAAACCGACTAGATCTTCCGTCGACGGGGCGTTAAACTGACTAAACCTTCCGCCAATGGGGCGTTAAACCGACTAAACCTTCCGCCGATGGGGCGTTAAACCGGCTAGACCTTCCGCCGACGGGGCGTTAAATCGACTAGACCTTCCGCCGACGGGGCGCTAAACCGACCAACTTTCAGCCACCGGGGCTTCAAGCCGACAACTACCCGTTCATCGGCCCTCGGGTCGACAGCTACCTCATATCGGCCTTCGGGTTGACAGCTATATAATCATCGGCTCCTAGCTGACAGCTACCTCATCATCGGATCCTAGCCGACAGCTGTCTCATCATCGGCTCCTAGCCGACAGCTATCTAATCATCGGCCCCTAGCCGACAGCTACCTCACCATCGGCTCCTAGCCGACAGCTATATAATCATCGGCTCCTAGCCGACAACTACCTCATCATCGGCTCCTAGCCGACATCTATCTTATCATTGGCACCCCAGCCGACAGCTTCTCAGTTAAAAAAAATAGACCTCTCGCTTTGGTTCGGATCCTTCCCCGGCCAGAGAACAAAAGAATAAACCTTCCATTTTGGTCCAGACCCTTCCCTGGCCAGAGAACAAAAGCGACCCTTCTCTTCGACTCTCACGTCCCGCTACACAACGCCCCTCTGCAGGGCCATTTCGGCCGGGGCCCACTGCCAGGATTAATCCATCCGTCCCACCGCGCTCTCCGATATCTTTTCGGCTTTACAGCCTACTCCTAACATCTCTCGGCTTGTCAGCCTGCTCCCAATATCCCTTGGCTTTTTAGCCTACTTCCCAATACCTTCGGCTCTTGTAGCCCGCTTCCCAATATCTTCGGCTCTTGAAGCATGCTTCCCAGAATTCGGCCTTCACGGCCTGCTTCCCAGAATTCGGCCTTCACGGCCCGCTTCCCTAATGTCCTTTCAGCCATTCATGGTCTGCTTCCCTAATACCTTTACTACCACTACACTTATACGTAACAACAATATTTTCTTATGCAAAAAACAAACAAACAAACAAAAATAAACAAACAAAAACAAATAACAACACCCAAAAAAAAATAATAATAAAACAAACACACACACAAAAAGAAAACAGAAACAAAAGAAGAGAATGCTTGATTGCCCTGTTTGCATGCTTACTTAATATAGAATAATACACCTCCTTGAAATTTTCTAGGACCGTGTTTCCTTGCTAAATAATGATATTGCCCCGATTCCAGATGCACGAGTGTCACGGCGTACGCTCGAAGGGAGCCCGATTATGGCGAGTGCACACGTCAAGGGGAAGAGTCATGGCTGAATCGCTAAGCCCAACTCACAAAATAAACCTGAGGCAACGCTCCCACACTTAGCACTTAATGTGTTCAATGGCCTTCGGCTATAGGGATTGCCTGAATTTCTTCATAGCACTCTACGGAGACTTGAATTCCTGCACTCGCGTGAAAGGTAATCGTGAGGAAAAAGCTGCCTACCCCCACTGTAAAAAAAAAAGGGAGAGAGAAAAAAAAGAGAAAAAGAAAAGAAAAGAGAGAGACACGTGAATCCGAGTAGTCGAAAATCCCAATTGAGACACATGAGGAGACTCGCGCGAAATGGTGAAGCAAATTATAATGAGGATGAATCCTAGTAGCCAGGAATCCCCATTGAGACACATGAGGAGACTCGCGCTGAACGGTGAAATCCGCTACCAAAATAAACATATGGGGGCTGTGTGAAGCTACCAAAAGTCGAAAGCCTGAAACATATGTGTAGGCGCTAGAGTGATCCTCGAGTGTCACCAGGAAAACCTGCATATCCCTGTGGTTAGGGCTCTTTGTTCACACATTTGCACTGCCACGCCACATAGAATTGCCTCGGGTGAAATGCGTGAATTTAGGCTATGCATGCAAGACGTGCGATATCCTCTTGACGGGTGCACCACCCCTCGATTGTACCTCGCGGCCCGCACCGCATCTACGAATTATGGGCGACGTCCCTATCCTATCCCCTATAGAGGGAGCCGCCTTACTTATATTTATGTTATGCCTGCTAATGAATGCTTGCATGCTTTAAAAAAATGATAAAAAAAACAAAACAAAACAAAACAACATAAAAATAATGCAAAAAAAGTATAATAACAATAAAATAACAAGAATGTGCGTATGCAATAAACTCAATTTCGGCCATCGAAGCCTATGTTCCCAGCTACGACTCGTAGAGCCTAACCTTAGCCCCCATGGCCTACCTCTTGCCCTCGCGGCTCGTTAATCTCCCAACTTCGGCTCCCGCAGCCCGCTTCCAGCCATGTCTATTCTGGCCTCCCTCATCGGCCCCTGAGCCGACAGCTTTCCAATTATTGGCTCCCATGCTGACAGCTTTCAATCATCGGCCTTCGGGTCGACAGCTTTTCAATTATTGGCTCCCATGCCAACAGCTTTTCAATTATCGGCCCCTGAGCCGACAGCTTTCAATCATCGGCCTTCGGGTCGACAGCTTTTCAATTATTGGCTCCCATGCCAACAGCTTTTCAATCATCGGCCTTCGGGTCGACAGCTTTCCAATTATTGGCTCCCATGCCGACAGCTTTCAATCTTGGCCCTTGAGCCGACAGCTTTTAATCATCGGCCTTCGGGTCGACAACTTTTCAATTATTGGCCCCCATGTCAACAGCTTCCAATTATCGGCCGCTGTGCCGACAGCTCTTATATTATTGGCATCCACGCCAACAACCACCTGGAGTTCTTCAAAAAAAAGAAGGGAAAAAAAAGAGAATGGAAGAAGAGAAGAAGAGAAGAAGAAGGAAAGAAAAAAGAAAACACACAACAAAAAGAGAGAAGAGAAAAAGAAGAAAAAAGAAAGATAGCAAAAAGGGAAGAGAAGAAGAAGAAGAGAACAAGAGAAAAGAGAGAAGAAGAGACAAAGAGACCAAGAGACAACAAACCAGGTCAGCTCCCGGCACCTTGTCGGCACTAACGAAGAGACAAAGAGACAAAGAGACCAACAAACCAGATCAGCTCCCGGCACCCTGTCGGCACTGATAAAGAGACAAAGAGATCCACATATCATGTCAGCTCCCGACACCCTGTCGGCACTGACGAAGAGACAAAGAGACCAACATATCATGTCAACGCCCGACGCCCTGTCGGCACTGACGAAGAGATAAATAGATCCAACAAACCAGGTCAGCTCCCGACACCCTGTCGGCACTGACGAAGAGACAAAGAGACCAACAAATCAGGTCAGCTCCCGGCACCCTGTCGGCACTGACGAAGAGACCAAGAGACCAACAAACCAGGTCAGCTCCCGGCACCCTGTCGGCACTGACGAAGAGACAAAGAGACCAACAAACCAGGTCAGCCCCCGGCACCTTGTCGGCACTGACGAAGAGACAAAGAGATCAACAAACCAGGTCAGCTCCTGACACCCTGTCGGCACTGACGAAGAGACAAAGAGACCAACAAACCAGGTCAGCTCCCGACACCCTGTCGGCACTGACGAAGAGACCAAGAGACCAACAAACCAGGTCAGCTCCCGACACCCTGTCAGCACTGACGAAGAGACCAAGAGACCAAAAAACCTGGTCAGCTCCCGGCGCCCTGTCGGCACTGACGAAGAGACAAAGAGACCAACAAACCAGGTCAGCTCCCGGCACCTTGTCGGCACTGACGAAGAGACAAAGAGATCAATAAGCCAGGTCAGCTCCCGGCACCCTGTCGGCACTGACGAAGAGACAAAGAGACCAACAAACCAGGTCAGCTCCTGGCACCCTGTCGGCACTGACGAAGAGACAAAGAGATCAACAAACCAGGTCGGCTCCTGACACCCCGTCGGCATTGACGAAGAGACAAAGAGATCAACAAACCAGGTCAGCTCCCGACACCCTGTCGGCACTGACGAAGAGACAAAGAGACCAACAAACCAGGTCAGCCCCCGGCACCCTGTCGGCACTAACGAAGAGACAAAGAGATCCACATATCATGTCAGCTCCCGACACCCTGTCGGCACTGACGAAGAGACAAAGAGACCAACAAACCAGGTCAGCGCCCGGCGCCCTGTCGGCACTGACGAAGAGACAAAGAGACCAACATATCATGTCAACGCCTGACACCCCGTCGGCACTGACGAAGAGAAGAAGAGACCAACATATTAGCTCCCGGCACCCCGTCGGCATCGACGAAGAGGAAAGAGACAAATACACCCACGGGCACCGCCCGGCTCATCCTTCGCCTGCGCTACTCGTGGGTGGGGGGCATTTGTGGACACCAAAAATTACACACACAGATATCCTGCTCGGCCCAGCATCAACAACGGCACCGAGTGAAGAAGCCCCGGAAAGACTGGTCATCCGGACTCCCCAAATATGCACACTGTCATAAAGCCGCCTCCGGAGTCACGACAGTGAAGAGAAATCAACCACCAAGAGCCCCACAATCTATAGGCCTCGAAGAAAATCAAATGGGCCACAACTCGTGCTCGCAATGGGCTCAAAACTGCCCATTTAGCCCTTCAGCGGCACGCCCCTGGAGCCCTTCAGCGGCACGGCCATCCAGCCCTTCTGCGGCACGCTTTATCGCACCAAGTCTATACAGCCATCAGCCCAAGTCTGTACATTGGCTGAATGCACAAACAAAGTCTATACGTCCAAGCTCCAAGTCTGTACATTGGCTGGCTATTTTCAACGTGAAGTCTATACACTGGTGAAGTCTGTACATCCACCAGTTCAACGCGAAGTCTATACATTGGTGAAGTCTGTACATCCACCAGTTCAACGCGAAGTCTATACATTGGTGAAGTCTGTACATCCACCAGTTCAACGCGAAGTCTATACACTCACTTGCCCTGGCAACCGTCCAGTGGCACACCCCAGGCCGCTCAGCGGCACACACCCGAGGCCGCTCAGCGGCACACCTCCCAGGCCGCTCAGTGACACACCCTCAACGCCTTCAGCGGCACACTCTTTGGTGCCCTCCAGCGGCACACTATGAAGTGCCCTCCACGGCACACTTTTTATGCCCCCACTTCTTGCCCGTTGCACTCCCTCTTTGGCCAGTCCTAGGAGTAGTCTTCCACTCGCCGTTCCCTCCGAGTTTTCCGAGGTTTATAAAGGTGTTGCCGCTCTCGAGCGCCCACCTCCAGTTGTCGGGTTCCGCCACTCCATGTGGGCGCGTTCCCTGTATCTCCCTTACGCTCGGGTCAAGGGGAGATGCTGCCGAATTTTTGTTAAGAACGATAACACATTAAAAAGGCAAAAGGAGGCAACAAACGAACGAAAAGAACAACGGTAAAACACATTAACCGAGGCAAGGGAGCCGTAATCAACTCAAAGAGAACCAAACCGAACGGCAACTAGACAACTCGAACATCCGTCCCCACAAGAGAAAGAATGAAAGATAATCAAGAGAAAGAGAGAGAGAAACCCATGCAAACTTAATAAAATCAGGAAAGAAGAAAAGAAAAGCTTTAAAAGAAACGGAGGAGGAGTGGGCTCCCCATGCCTTTCACCGGTACGCCCCTCAGCTACCTTCGCCGGTACACCCTCTAGCTACCCTTGGCTGGCACACCCTTCGCCGGCACACCCACTCGCGCCCTTCGCCGGCACACCCTCTATGGCCCTCAGCGGCACACCCTTTTGACCCTCCAGCGGTACACCCCCTGGCCCTTAGCGGCACACTCCAATAGCCCTTCAACGGCATACTCATCCACCCCCCCCCAGCGGCGCACCCCATTGCAGCCTCCACCGGTACACCCCAGTTTAGCCTCCACCGGTACACCCCTCCTAAACCCCAGCGGTACGCCCCCCTTCTTGGCCTCCAGCGGTACACCCTCACTCCCCCTAGCGGTACATCCCTTTCAGCCTTCATCGGTACACTCCACCCCCCGCTCCAACAGCCTTCGACGGTACACTCACCCCAGGCCCTTCGCCGACACACTTGGCCGGCCCCTCGCCGGCACACTTGGCCGGCCCCTCGCCGGCACACTCCCGTCACCGGTACACTCATCCCAGGCCTTTCGCCGGCACACTTGACCGGCCCCTCGCCGGCACACTCCCCTCACCGGTACACCCCATCTCCCTTCACCGGTACACTATATACGTGTATAAATATATATATATACGCATGGCAGGGTAATAACAGCATCAAGAACAAATGAATTAATGAAAATTACGCCAACTAAAGAGCTCCAAGTGTGCAACGGTGATAAGGGTGGTAAAAGGTGGGGGTAAGAAAATATCAGTAATAATAATGAATGAAAGAAGAGAAATCATTCGGGACAAAGGCACAGATAAGTAATAAACATCAAAGCAGATATCAGAGCTTGGAACTAAGAAAATCCCAGATAAAAGATGCTAGGGCATATTTTGCAGCCTCCCTGCTCCTCATGACCCGATGCGGAAGGGATAGTAATGCCGCCCTCTCATGTTGGACCCGAGTCTTGGGAATTATCCCGACATGGCCAGGTTCCGACCTAATTTCGGGCTGACACTCCAGTTAAACCGGACCCATTTCTCCGGCCGGATCCTTTCCGAGCCGCTACTAAAATTACCGCACGTCCGGCAGACATTTGAACGGGTTCACCTCGATTTCCGCCGCGTTTCTATTACGGACCTGCGTCCGAACGTGAAAAGGCCCGTGAGCGACCAACATGGCCGACGACTCTCGCCCCGATATGGTCATGAGCCGGCATTGTCCCGGGCCGATAGCCCGTTAAATCGGATTCATTCTAACGGGATTCGCTCCCACTCTTTCATTGAAATTGCCGTAAACTCGACATACATTTGTACGGGGTCGTTTCCACCCATGTCGCACTTTCAATATGGGCCCTTGCCCGAACGTGAAAAGGTCCGCAAGTGGCCGACGGAATCGGAATAGAACGGGACGGCTCTCGCCACCCCTGGACTCCTTCCATGGGAATATCAATAAGACCTCCGTGGGCCACACTTAGACCTCGGGCCTGTCCCGATCACGGTCATCGTCTGGCTCATATCCTCGGTCTACAGCCCGCTCCTTTCGAACACGTGTCCGGTTCTGGAGTCTAGTCCCGGGACTCTCCCCCGTTGCCCTCCGGCACCGGGAATATTAATGATACCTGCGCAAGCCTCGTTCGGACCACGGGAGGCACCCCCGGTATGGTCCTGACTCGATCTCGCGCCGGGCCAATAGATTCACTGGTTTCATGTTACAATAACCGAGATTCAACCGAATATTTTCAGTGTCGCAGAATAATGTATTTACCGTATCATGGCATACATATGTTCCAGCTCCTCCCGCGACGATTACAATATTCTCAAGCCGGGCACCCGTCTTAATATTAAACGTCTCCCGAATGACCGACACGTTTTGAATGTCCACTTCTCCAGACACAGGGCTTTTCAGCCGATTCAAGGGATATTCCCTCATTGCCCTTCGGCACCGGAAATATTAATGACGCTTACGCAAGTCTTGTTTCGACCGCGGGGGGCCCACCGTAGTATGGTCGCAGCTTGCTCTTGCACCATGCCAACAGATTTACTGATTTCTGACCGCTCTGACCGAGGTTTAGCCGAACGTTCTCCGCTCTTCCGAACAATAGATTTGCCGTATCTCGGCATACATGCTTTCCGATTTTCCCGCGACAACCGTGATTTTCTCGAGCCGGACATTCCTCCGAACATTAAATGGTCAATACACGACTGACATGACCGCGAGTGGTTTTCTTCTCACCCCCGCGCGAGGATTTCAATACCTCGTAATAGACCTTTCATGCAATTAATCTCTTGGCCATGAGGCCCTGAATCCTGGCGATTAATCAAGGGTGTTCCCTCGTATGGGAGATGTAAATGACGTCGTGACCTTTATGGCGCGGCGGGTTTTGGTCCCGACACGAACCACACAACCGTCTGACGAAGTCAAATCGAGCGCACCATGGGCTCTTCGGAGCCCGAATAAATTGTCACTCCGGTGACTGGCACGCCCACGCACGCAATAAACGAATAAACCAACAAGAGAATAATAAGTGGAAAAAAAAGTGCGTCCACACCTTCATTGTGGTAAGCTAGGCCACATGATGAAAAACTATCTTTCAAAGCAGAAAGTTGAACAAAATGCTTTCAAGGGAAAGAGGAATGTTTCTTATTTTTATTGTCACAAACTTGGCCATGTCATAGATGATTGCTTTGTTAAATAAAATTATGACTATCGTGCCATGAATACTAAGTTTAACTTTCAAAGAAAATTCAGAAATGAACATGCTTCCCATGTTAAAAGGTTTACATCCCATAAGAAAAATTCATTCACAAACACTCATACAAACAATGGAAAGTCATTCCATAGACCCACATCTTCTTGTTACTTTCACTGTGGGAAATACGGTTATGTCATGAAAGAATGTTAGTTTTTAAAAACTGAGTATTTCCATGCTTCTAGAATGAATGCTAGGTTTAATTCTGTTAAATCTAGACCTTTTGAAAATAGGAGATAGAATATTTTTGAAAACACTTTTGCTCCCAAAAGAAAGACCTTTGCTAAAAGTACTCCTCCTCATTGCTACTATTATGGAAATTATGGACATGTGCTTGAGGATTGCAGGATCATGGAAGATGATGACATGAGGGCCATGAAAAGTAAGAAAAATGTGTTTGGAAAGAATACTACTAAACTCCAGGGACCCAAGAAGGCTTGGGTGCCCAAATGTGTTGAATAAACTGGCTTTGATCTAAGTGTGTCTTGAGGTAAATAAAGAATGAAAGGGGTTCTAATAAAGGGAACAAGGTACACTGATATGGTAAAACTCCAACTTTGCTCCTTCATTGTCAAACTTGATGATTTTGATGTTTTGGTATGAGATTTTTGTGTGTTTTCATGTTATGCTCTAAATTCTTCACAAGCCATACATGCTCTTACTGAATGAATATTTGGTATATCAAATGGTGATGTGTGAAATGACAGGTTAAGCCTGTTAGGAAGCCATCACTATGCGTGAGTTGGATCCTCAGATCAAAGTTCTCCGCATTGTACCAAATTCAGAAATTGAATTGCTTGGCTTATTGAGGAATAATGTGTTTTGAATGAATTGAATTTGCCTTTGAACTGCAATATCTTTTAAACTGAATCTGAAAAATTCTCTTGTTTCAAAAATGTAAAACTTCTGAACTGTGGACTTGCTTGATCAAATACAACAACATATCAACAATTGGTGTTGACCATGGCTCATTTTAAAGCTCACAGACCTTGTGTGGTTGCTTTGTATGAATGAAAGTTGTTTGATGTGTTCAAATTGAAATTTTATCTCAAGCATTACTATTTTGGATGATGATGGTTGAACCTTTTGGTTCTAAAGAAAATGATTCTTCATGATGAAATCTGAAATAAAATGCTCATGGTTCATTACAAAATTCATTGAAAATCCATCTCATGCATTTATTAGTTTCATGCTTGTCTGAATATTCAAGAATGCACAAAAATTGAAAATCATCATGAAAAGAATGCATTGGCATCCTTGCATATCATTCACATACTATTCACACAAAATGACAAAAAGAAGCATATTGCATATTCATGCATACAGAGCATATGCATATATTTCATGATAATCGCATATCTTGACTCATGTATGTTTGCATGAATGTTTCATGAATCCTTGCATGCGTGTATGTATTTATCTTATAAAATATTTCTTGAAAAATTATAAGGCCTCATCTCATTGCTAAACAACAATGTAGTGATTTTATTCATATGTGATACATGTCATATATTAAGGGGGAGGATTTGATTCCGACCGTGCATACATTTAGGGGGAGTCATAGCCGTGTAGTCGAATTCATTTTATACATGTAAAACAAAAATTTACCCCACACTCTTGCACATAATGAATTTAATGACTTTCATTGATAAGGATTTAAGAAATTCCTTCCAACACTTTAAAGGGAACTTAAATCTCTATATGGATATTAAAGAGTAATCGTGAGGAAAAAGCTGCCTACCCCACAAAAATTTTAATAATTGGAACGTGGGTCTGAGTAACCGGGAATTAATCTCCCCTGAAACAAAGGAGGAAACTCATGTCGAAAGGAGAAACAAATCTACATGTGTGACGAATCCAAGTAGTCGGGAATCCTCATTGAAAAATATGAGGAAACTCACGCAGAAAGGTGAAGTCCATTAAAAGAAACAAAATAGGGGTTGTGCGAAGCTACCGATAGTCGAGAATCTAAAGTGATAGTGTAGAGAAGAGATTACCCTCTAGTGTTCTTAAGAAAATCTAAAATTCCATATCTTTTGAAGCTCATTATTCATTACATCATATTTCACTTCTGGGCATTTTTGTGATGTATGTATTCTATGAATTTGTTTACACTCATGGTTTATGTAGTACTTCTAGTTGTATATGCACAAAATTCTTAATTATGTTTCATGTATAACATTTTAAATTTAAATCTCATGCTCTTTTGTTAACCCATGCCTCACTTAGGGGGAGTTACTATTGTAATATTTGTGTGCATGACGATTGTGCTTGTGTGCTTACATGTTCATGCATTCCCTTTTAGTCTAATTCTGAGCATAAACTTTACATTTGATAGAAGTCATCATGTGCATAACTTCATCGTGTGCATATTTGCATATTTGACATTTTCAGCATGCATATAGTTCATTCATGATATCATCTTGAACAAATCCATACTTTCCAACAATTGGCATAGTTCATTTTGAAATGCATATTCTGAACACTTCACGTTGCATAAATGCCAAAATGAGTTCTTCCAACAAATGGTATCATATCTTCGAGGCTCTCTCTTCAAGAATTGAAATTGCATATCTTTGTGCCTCTATCTTGATCAACATTTCGTATCATATCTTTGAGCCCCTACTTAGCATCAATTGGCATTCAAATTAGAATCATATCCTTTGGCCTAGCATATTCATCTCATGTCACATAACCCCCTGTCGTTTTGTAGATGACAAAAAGGGGGAGAATTTGATATGTGCTCAATGCTTTATGAATGATATTGTCTTGAGGAGAATGGGAGAATTGGTGTATGTTCAATGTTTGTAAATGTTTACAAATATGTATTATCACACACATCGTTTTGTCATCATCAAAAAGGGGGAGATTGTTGCATCCCCTAGTCTGTGTTTGGTTTCAATGATATCAAAACAATTGTGTTTGTGTGTGTATGTGTTTCATTGAGCAATATGTTTTATATCTTGATTTGATAAGTTGAAAGATGGATTTAATGTTCACTCTTGAAAGTCATATGAACCCTTGGTGTTTAAGGAACTAATGCTATATTTATGTTAGTTTGTAGGAACACAAATCTATGGCTCATACTTGGAATCTAAAGGAGTCTATCAATGAAGCTCTTCTTCTAAAAGGGAGTTAACTCTGTTCATATTTGAAAGTCATATGAATGATTTGTATTTGAAGATCTCATGCTTTGAATATTTTGATTTGTAGGATAAAAATCCATGATTCATGTTTAGAACTCAAAGGAGTGCATCAATGAATATCTTATTGAAAAAGGGAGTTGACTCACTCATCGCATTGCGTTGACTCTTCTATGTTTCATACATTTCATCAAATAGGTTTTCGAAGTATTGGTTGGGTATTTTCATGCATTCTTCCTCATGAAGTTTTTGGGCTTGAAATATCCTCAACCTATTAACTTGAAATTTGATGAATGTGATTTTAATGATGCTCTCTAGTTTTATGAATTCATGGTCATTTGGTTTTTGCAAAACAAGTCACCGTGCATTGTATGCTTTAATTGCCAATATGACAATTGTGGTTTTAGGCGTGATTCATTTCTAGCTTGAACCACATGATTGAATGGTGTTGATTTGTAAGTCAAATTCATGATGTGCTTAAACCTTCTTGCATTAATCATGGTGAAAGTTGGCTAAGTGATATGCTCACATATTACACAAATGTATGGGATTTGATATTAACTTTTGAGTGTGCAATCTGAAGATTGAGTTTTATTCATCCTCCTCGTGAATTTCTAAAGCTTTGAATATGGTTTATACATGTTGTTCATGTGGTTCTTTTGTGCAAATAAAATGCTTAAGTTAATTCATGAAAGTCATGATGAAAATGGTTTTATTGATGGTATGATAATGCTCAAACACTGCATAAATGAATAACAATTGATTCAGTTTATATGATGTGGAAATTGGGTTCTCAAATGTGTTTTCCTGCATTTTTCCATGGACAAAATAGAACCCCAGAATGGCCGGTCGACCGCCCAGTCCAGGCCGGTCGACCCCATGTTTTTCTGTTCTGTCCAAACATAATCTCAGCAGGACCGGTCAACCGGACTTTGTGAACCGGTCGACCGGAAGTTCTCTGCTACGCCCAAAACAGAATGGGTGTTGGCCCGGTCGACCGCCCCAATGATCCGGTCGACCGGCAATTCTTTGCTACGCGAACGGGCCTTCGTTCTCACTCCAGAACCCTCTCAAATGAGGCCTAAATGGGGTGTTCTTTTACCCACTTACCCCTGGACATTTGACTTACATGTTAGGGTGTTTTTGGAAGGGTCTAGAAGGGTTTTAGTTATCTTTTGGCTTCTCTAATATATAAGGTCATGTGAACTCCGAATTTACAATATGAGAACCCTAATGTTGTTGTGTTCTTCCTTGTAGGAGAAGAAAAGAGGGAAACGGTGGAGAAGCTCTTGCGAGGAGGATATCATCTACATCCGTGAAGATCTGGAACTTGTGGAAGAAGAAGAAAAGGAGCGGATCGATGAGAGGATCAAGAGGACGTAAGAATCGTCTTCATCCGGCTTCCCTCCAACTCGTGGTTCAAGGAACATCATCAACCGGGCTTTGGAAACCAAAGGGGGATATTTCCTATATCCTTTCTATGTTGTTCTTGATGTGCTTCATGATCTATTTCTTGGGTTAAGCATGATTTAAATGTTTGTGTTTATTTTCTAAACCTTAAGATACTCGTGCGTGTGGATCGTCTGTATACGGTTGTGTTTGATCACCTGCGTGCGGTCGTGTATGTGTCATTGTGCTGCGGTTGTTGCAGCGTGTGTGTGTGTGTTGTGATCCGGTCGTCGGATCGTGTGTGTGTTTGTGATCCGGTTGTCGGATCGTGTGGGAGACTTCGTCTCCGTCTGTGTGTGTGTTGTGGCGTGTCCCAGTGTGTGTGCGGGCGTCATCCCGTGTGTGTTTGGAGCATCGTCTCCTTTTGGGGATTTATCCCCGAGTGAAGCCTCACCGGATTTGGTGAGGGGTGGACGTAGGGAGCCCGTCGTGGTCCCGAACCACCTTAAAATTTTCGTGTCTTGTGATTTGCTTTTTTGGATGCGTGCTTAAGTGTTTATATTGGTTGAATGTTCGTGTGTGAACGGTGAGATCGAGAGAACCTAATTATCGTGTTTAGCTAATATCTTCAATCTTGTCAATATTGTAATTTCCGTTGCATAAGCATTTAAATTTACCATCGTTCGTAGGGAACAAGTCAACCCCCCCTTCTTGTCCACTCGCCTACCCAGGGACCCAACACATCTTTTCCCTCCTCTCCTCTATGTTCTATGTTATATATAATTGTGGTTGTCAAACCATGTGTGTACCCTATGCCAAATATAGGAGTTCAAGCATTTAAGGGGAGTTTCTTATTGATTCTCATGTCTCTCGTTTCACCTTTAACAAAAAGGGGGAGTATTAAATCTAGAATTCTTGTCTCACTCATTGACACAAAGGGGGAATATAAAAAACTACAAAAGAAGAAATAAGCATTCTAACTCTCATATTTGAATGTACGCTATGAGAATGAGACCAAAATTTCATAGATGTAAAATTTATTTTGTCATAACTAAAAAGGAGGAGATTATTGAAAAATTACCTTTTCCCATAAATTAAGTATTTTAGATTATGACAAAATAAATACATTTTAATGTGTCTTAGCTTCTATGATAAAATAAATTTATTTAATAACCCAGATTTGGCTAAGTTAATTCACATGTTTAATCTAGTCTAGGTCTCCCATTTACTTAGCCGAATATCATATCAATTTAATCTAGGAAAACTAAGTGAAGTTAAATACTATCGCGTCTAAGTATAAAAGTTAGAAGGAGCAAATCACCTAAAAGTCTTCTCTCTAAAGAATATATGTTAGACAAAACATCATCTACTCTAGGGAGTTACATGGTATAGCGTCTATCTTTTAAATGCTAATAGATTCCATCTAAATGACATTGTCTAAAATACCTTAAATAGATGATGCTTACTTACTTTTCATACCAAACTGTTTCGTCTAAGTTGTTTTACCTGAGAGCAAAAGTTGGACAATATATCATCCAAGTCTCAAATGTAAATAAGAGATTGTCTAAATCACAAACGAGCTTAAAATTTGGACAATACATCATCCAAATTGAAAAGTTGGACGATGTAGTGCCTAAAAAATAAGACCTTCCGTTTAACTCTAAATAGTATGTGATACAAGAAAGTTGGACGATACATTGTAGAAATTTCAAAAGTAGACCAAGTATCATCTAAGTCGCAAACAAATAGACGATAGAGTGCCTAAACAAAAGGTTAGATGATACATCATCTAAAATCACTAAATGACAATTGCTATCGCCTAACCTCAATCCTCCATCTAAAATCCATAAAGGTGATATAACGCCCAAGTCTGCATAGACGAATGCCACATCATCTAAGAGAAAAGTTGGATGATATAGCTTCCATCTTCCAAACTTGGTCAAATAAGTTACTTTTTGACCGTTCTGCGTCTAAATGTCACAAAATGACAAACTACATGGTAAACACCTATGCCAACACTTCAAAGCTACAGCTCCACTCCATGCAACGTAGATGATATTCTTATAGTCTAATCTATAAAAATACTTAAAATAATATAAAACTTAGATGATGCATGTCTAAAAAAAAGTGTTGGACGGTCATACAGCCATATGTCTACATACGTCCTGCATTAAATACATAATATCCATTGCATATTTTAATCTCAAAACGTGAAATATAAAAAGGCATGTACTTAAACATATTGTGTTGCCTTCTGTTCATGATATACACTTTATCTATGTGCCTAAAACTATTTTATTCTTGTATTTAAAATTAATAGGTCAGACCCGAGCCAAGTCGACATAAGCCCGACATGAGCCCAACCCATTGACAACCCTACCATGGATGGGTCATCATCCTGCGATTATCTCAACTTTGACTTCTAGAAGGACATCATCATTCATCTTCGGATCTTGGAGGGTGGATCTTGAGGGGTAGACTCAAGTAGCCCACTTCTCCACCTCCACGACGCAACGTGTATCCATCGCTTCCGCTGTCCTAAGGTATGCCTTGACTCAGTCCATGTTTGTCATGTTGCTACTCAGGATTTATCAACACCAGCAATCAAGGATAGAGTTGAAGTCCACGTAGGTCAGATGATGTGGTTAGCTGACTCATCCCTATTGTACGCTGTAGCCCTTAGATCCCAACTTTCTTAAAGGCCGAGTTCTAGAACCGAATGCCCAAAAGCCAAGCACATAGTCTGATGAAAATAAGACCACACTTACTGTGAGTTACGGATGCTAAAAGAAGAAGAGGCAAATTTCCTTGAGAGTTTGGACTGAGGAGATGACTAACGTCATTGTGCCCCCATATAGCGATAGAACATAAATGTCTTTGGGAGAAAATCATGATATCATCTACTGTGTAACACTTAGAATATGTTGTTGGGACCGAGTAAGAGAGATCGAACGGTGGAAAGCAGGGTTCCCAAGAGATGAGCCGAGTGTTGAGAGGGGTGTTGGTTACAAGTCCTTACGCTGTAGGGAGAAAGTTTCCTCGGAGAAGGAAGAAGGCGAGGAGAGTCAAGTGGTGACGCCGGATGTTGAATCCGATCATTTTCCTATGAATAAAAATTTTTTGACTTGTATTTGGATATCTTCAAAGAACTCTCCGATTCTTAAGTCAGCGACAGGTGGTGGAGAAAGGAAATACTAGAGGACAAAGAGGAGTTCTTACGTAGCTTGCGATATTGATGTATTGTACCTTTTATAGATCTTGACATCTAGAGACGTGTAAGATCGAGGGTTTTGCCCTGATCATGATCGAGGATAGAATAGGAGGCAGATCCTAGGCAGAGTTGGCCATAGTTATGAGTACTTAAAGGTAAGCAAAATCCAGAGCCGGATCTGGGATGACAACAAAAGAAAAGTTACGTTTGATTTGACCTCGCAGAGATCTTACGTTTGTTACCCAACCTAGTTGGATTTAGACTTAAATTGAGAAGGCAAGAGGAAGCGCCCACGTCACCATCTTTTTGATGTTCCATACCGTAGATCTCATCTTGACCCTTTGCTCAACTTCAGTTGGTTGAGATAAATGACAAATACGTTCAATGAAAAAAAATGATCCAATAACATTTCTCGAGTAATGTTTTTTCCATTTATCACCATTTAGTATGTCTTTACATTAGTTGAATTGGATAACTTTCACTATTATATTAATCTTCCTCAGAGACCTCCTTATGTTGACTCTCTAATAACTACAAAGTTTTGCATGCGTCCCTGCGAGAGAGAGAGAGAGAGAGAGAGAGAGAGAGAGAGAGAGGATACAAGAAGGTGCAGCATCTCTACGTCAAGAACTTGGATGCCATGTCCTACGTTAAGCGTAGCAATAGTCGTCAAGATCTTGATGAAGAGTCCTTATTCGCCCATGGAATAAGTTGGTTGAAGTTGCTAGTCTCTTTAACGTGCGTCAGTGGAAACAACAATGCGTTTGTCTATCTCATAATGCCTTTTCAGCTTCCATTTTGCATTAGTTAGGGTTTAAACGGTGCTCACATACCAAATTTTCGACACACTTGGGAGTGTGGACACTGCAGAATTGTTTCCTGTCAAAATGATCTTAGAACAGATTGCCACCCCCCCCCCCACCATTCCTTAGAGCGGATGATTTGTCTATTTTTTACCGGAAAGGGGTGGAGTTATTGCCAGGGCCGAGCAAGATTGCCCTCGCAGCGATACGAAAAGGGCTGCCCTCAGAAGTCCTTGTCGCTTGAGAGAAGAGGCTTATCATCATGGTTCTGAAAATTTGCACGCCAATTTCCGTTCGAGAGATCGGAGTTCCGGCAAATATGATCAGAGCAGCTGCTATCAATCAGAACTGCAATACATCTGAACATAAATTGTGAGAATAGAGCGCCAACTGTTATCGTGATTATTGCTAAACGTTTGGTCCATTTGGAAAGGTGTTCTACTCACAACACAATGGCCCCCTTATTCAAGTGCACGATTTGTGCTTGGTATCGATTCTTTACAGCACTCATATTACGGTGAGAGCAGTAATCGAAGAAATATCTTTTTCACCATGGAAATAATGGAAGAAAAATTATATGGTTTAACAAAGCTTTCAGAAGTGACGCTCAACAAATGGCATCACGTCCAGACGGAATGAGCTAAGATGGCGAAAGAGCCTTCTTTGGTCCTTCCATCAACAGAAAAAGATCTTAAAGATCGGTCCCTTCAAGTTCAGTATCTTCATGAATCTAATATTTAAGCAAATGTTGAGTAAAGACATGCCAATTATTATGCCCCTCATGATTGAGTAAAGACATCTTGTTGCAGAAATGTCATAAACCATCTGACCAGGCAAGGCTGCAGCAAGTTAGTGCTTCACAGCAGTCACATGATTGAGCAGCATCTGGACGACATCAGGGGATATCCTAGCTGCCTCTGACTTCAGATGTTGGATCTTGGCATCCGTCTCTTGCTCAAGACGCTTAACATTTGAGCCAGAATCACCACTACTCTGTTGCAAGGCAGTGCACAGAACTGATAAATGAGTCCTTGCAGCCAAAAATTTGCATATACTATGGGGTCACTGAATACCTACCTCTGCAACCTTCTTCTGGAATTCAGCTTCGATGTGGGCACGGTGTTCGGCAATTTCTTTTTGAGCCTCCTCTTTTGCTTGTTTCAGCCTAGCCATTTTTGCTGGATGCAACATAATGTTGTCAACATGAAAAAAAAATCCAAAATTCTTGCATACAGATGTGACAATAAATTCAAAGAGGAATGCAAGTACAGGACATAGTAAAAATCATACTTTCAGGTATCTTTATCATTTATACGTGTACTCGTATGAAAAAAAAATTGGCGCATTCAAGACAAGGTAATGCAAACTGCCTCATTCCCAGAAAAGAACCGCACCAAAATAATCACCCTACAGGCTTCAATCAGATACACGGATTAGCCTGCAACCCAACCAAATGTTCAAAAGCTGAGAACAGTAAGTTCATACTTCACCATTTAATCTAAAGGTCCAAATAAAGAATTTGTTTATGCCTTTTTGTTTAGGCATCTTTGGATAGACAAAACAAGGAAATTCATTTTTTTTGTGGTGGACCAATCATGGAAATCCCATTTTTTTCCTCTGCTGGTGGTGTTGGTGTGTTTAGGGGCTGGGGATGACATTCCAATGTTCCCCAGACTAGTGAAAAGGCACTACAATTGTCCAGCAGACGATGTCCTTCAATCATTATCCACCTCATCAAATATTAACAGACACAAAAAAGAAACTGTACTATTTGCCATAATAAGCTCATTTCATAGATCTCTTGTTTAATGCTATTTCATAGATCTCTTGTTTAATGCTATTAACCCACCAATATATCTTCTCGACAACTACGGATCCTTGAAGATGCCAGAAACTCCAATTTGCCTCTAACCAAGAGCTTATGATTGAAACGTCCCCCAATTTCTAGATAAGCTTCAACAACAGATTTTCCATCTCCCACTTTGATGGGAAGCCCAGACAGGATGCCCCTTGTTGCCATTAACAGTTGTCATAAAGAAACTGTCACTTTGTTTTAGGGACCACCAAAGATCTCAGGCCCAAAACATTGGAATCAGAACTTGGATATCAGGAATCCTAGGACCCTCCCTTTCATTTGCTTTCAACAATTTGCACCTTACACTCATGCCATTAACATGTTCAACATAATTGCAAAGATAAGAGTCAAGAGAAAGAGGCAAGAACCATGTTAAAGTAGGATTGGATGGATTACGGAGGTTGTTTCAATACAAATCATATTCCAAGAGAGCATCAATCCATGCATAAAAGCTGCGCTTTCTATTGTCATTTGAATTTCTTTTCCAGGAAAAAAACGGATTGCACGGATTGTCATTTGATTTAGGAAGAATTTTCTATTTTCAGTGCATCAAAGACCACAAAAAATATGCATGACATCTAGAAATCATATTTTTTATAAAAAAAGTGCATCTAGAAATCATATTGAGCTTCTGTACGATAAGGAAGGTCCTATTTTCCTTAGTTATTTTTCAAAGTTATTAGGAAGGTAGCCATGTCCAATTAGAACTACCTAAAATTGTCTTTCGGCAGATTTCTTGTCTTTAACATGAGGTAATTATAAAGTGGCGGGATTATGCAAGTTATTTTGAGAATAAAAGTTTGTCTCATTCTAAATTGATTCCTAGCTTTTTCACTCTTTTTAATGGTGATGATCCCATTGAACCCCAGAGGTGATTTCCAGGCTTCCGCCAACAAGACACCATCAGAAGGAATCCACAGAGTAGGTTCACAAACTATTTTGATCACACCACCTTAACTGCAGAAGCAGCCCAGCAATTTTATTAAATTCTGTTAGGAAGAGCTTAAAGGCCTAATCAATAACTAAACTAAAGTATAATTTTTTTCCTTGAAAGTGGACAGCAGCAAACTATTATGAAATAAAAAGAGGTGGCTACAAAATGTATGGACCCTGTTTACAAATGAACCCAGGAGCAATATCACCAAAACTCTCAAACCCCACTACAAACCAGAGACCCCCTCCCAACTCCACACATTTGAGTTGAAGCCCCAACAACCAAATCATCCCCTAGAAAATCACAGCATTCCCACCCAGAGGGAAACCAGGTCTCCAATAAAAAAGGTCAGCAAACAAAACAATTTGATCTACCCACCCAAACAAAAAACATGTTTTTAATGCTGCACCACTGGCAGTGCAGCCAATTTTTTTATTTTTTATTTTTTTTAAGGTTGTGAGCCCCACAAGCTACCAGCCATACCATCTGATCTTGGATTGGACAGCTGCAAAAAAAATTAAACAAAAAGGAATGGATGCCTTTAATGGGGCAATTTTGCGAATCCATTTTTTGCGGAAAAAAGGGTGTCCATTCTTTTTTTGTGATCTTTTTGTTGCCGTCCGATCTTGAGATCGGACGATATGGATGGGTAGCTTCGGGCAAACAATTGTTGCAACCAAAAATATCCCTACAATAATCGGGATGGAAAAAAAATATATATCTCATTCTCAACCCAACGTGGATAATTATTTCCATGCGATGCAAGGTTGTGAGATCGGCGTAGCGCCGCTCCGTGGAGAATATCCACTCTATTAGGGCTCCATAGCCTGATTATTGGTTCAGCCCAATACGCTTTGCAGCAAGGGAGTGAAGGTAACCCAGGATAAATCCATGGAGACCGTCAGGGTCATATGGTTTTGGGTTCCGACACACAAAAAATAAATCTTGCGACAAGGAAAGAAGAAAATGTGCTATGCACACCTTTTCCGCAGTCCCAACGGCGCGTACCGCATCTTTTGGGATCGAAGAAGTCTCTCTCCCTCGACGGGCAACGCAAAGAAAACAACGAACAGTGCGTAGAAGCTTCTTTTCTCTTCCACGTGGCTGCAGCAGCGTCCGAAGAGATAAAAAAATCCCTTTTGCAGGTTTATATGAAGGCGGGATGACCCACCCGGAGTGGAGGGACCCGCCCGGGGCCAGCCTCCCCCGGGCAGGCCCCCCTTCGCGGCCGCACGGGCGGGGCGGACCCGCCCGGGGCCGACTGACCCCGGGCAGGCCCGCCCGAGGTCGGCCCGCCCGAGGTCGGCCCACCCCGGGCGGGACCCGCCCGGGATCCCCCGACCCCGGGCAGGTCCGCGCGGACCTGCCCGGGACCCCCCAGTCCCAGGCCGGTCCCGGGCCGGCGCAGATATTAAAAAAAAAGAAGAAAGGAAAAAAAAAAAGGACCCGCCCGGGGTGGCTTAGACCCGCCCGGGTTCCACTCACCCCGGGCCGGTCCCTCACCTTCTATAAATACCCCCTACAGGGCTCATTTCAGATGGGATTTTTTTTGGAGAGAGAGAGAAAGAGAGACTTGGAGAAAAAGGCTCTTGTTCGTAGTTTGGACTTGTTTGGGGTATGTAACACCCCGAGTCTTGTATTTGGCCCCTATGTGGGTTTTATGTTCGTACCCCCATGTGGGTTTCGTATTTACGCCCCTATGTGGGCTCCGTTGTTGACCCCCTACAGGGAATTTGTACTTATGTTCCTATGTGGACCTTGTAATGATGGCCCTCCGAGTCTTGTTCTTCTTATGTCTCTCGAGTAACATGGGGAGTTCAAATAGTCATAAAGAATTGAACATACTCCCGTCAAGGACAGCAACGATATGTACAGTTGACAACTGTCGACAACGTCTGTAATGGAAATTATAAAAATGAGCAAAGTTGTGACATGCTGCCCCCGGTGCGTGCCAGTTAAAAAAATTACAAATACACCCCTCCTTTAGGAAAAATTGCGTATATGTCCTTTCCTTAAGAGTGCGTGCATGAATTTTAAAGGCTTCATAGTCCCTCCATATTTGGGGAATGCCTACGATTTATCCTCTGGTCCCAGTGCCTCACACAAAGCCCCATGCAGTGACCATATCAAATTATCAAAATCCCCTTCTGGCCCTGATATGCCTTCATAATTCCCCACGGCTCCTCAAATAGCCCCGAAACCCGCCAAAGCTGCTCCTTGCTTGGCCAGTCACTCCCAAACTATGATGCAGTCTCCGACGAGGTAATATTACCGTAATACCCCTAGGTATGATAATTACTAAAATACCCCTAGTGTCCAGGTAGCCAACGGGGTGCCATAGGGCATTGTCGTATTCCCCGAGCTTACTATCACCTCCAGATACGACTAGGTATCACCCGGTTCAGCCTGGTCCTGGTCAAATCCTATTCTTTATACGTTGTATGATCACCCAGTGGGAGTCAGAATGCGATGTGAGCTACCTACGCTGAAGTGTCCTTAATTAGAACTTTGGAGGGAAACCATAGGCATTTTCTTGTTGACAATTAAACAAGGGTGTTCGGACGTTATGCCGATGTAAATCAACACTGACTGCAGTCAGTGGGGAAAGGTCCAGCACCCGAACCCTCATCGTCTGGTACGATACGCACCCCATGAAATGGACATTGCACTGGCCATTCATATAACCCCCGCATGTGCACATTTACCTCCTCAGAGAGAGTCCATTCCATGATCAGAGGAAAAATCCCCCAAGCCCCAAACAAAAATATAAGACTTCTCGGAAAGTCACCCAGGTAAAAAGGGGACGTCAACCCTCGTCTTGTAAAACAACAATAAACTTTTTTCCTTGTGTTTTCAGCAAGGCAATGCAGCGACTTGCTGCACCACCTGCAGTGCAGCAAGTAGGGACCCAAAACCACATCCCAAGCCCTTATGGACCCCCCAGTAATTGTTCCACAGGCATCCAAGGCTTCCAGAAGGGTAACAAATATATCTGTTGTCCCCTTCTTGGCTTCATAAGCAGCTTCTTTGATCTTCAGTCTCATCCCCTCACTGATGCAGTCAGCAGTCCGTTTGATGTCTTCCTCTGGACCATTCAGGTGAATACCTATTAATTCCAGACAATGCAAATGCGCACATTGTTGCCCCGCTACCAAAATCCTCTTTAACTAGTTAGTTCTTGGCCAGTAGCTCCAGAGCCCTCAACATAGCCGTCATCCTCAATCTTGCAACTGTCAAGTCAACGTCTTTGTTGCAGGTTCTACCACATGGATGGGAGACATTAACAATCTTCTCAAACACTCTGGGACCCCAGCCATCACTGATGAGAATATAAGCTATGACCCAGTATGCTGGACAGAGTTGGCCTGCTTGTTCACCAAGACAAGACCTACATGGTAGGGCTGTCAATGGGCCGGGCCCAGGCCAGGCTCAATACAACTCGGCCCAAGCCCAACCCCGGCCCAAGCCCAAGTGATAATTTGTCGGGCCGGGTTAGGCCCAACTATTACACTAAATTTTAAGGCCCGACCTCAGCCCAGCCAAGCCCATCAAAACTTTAAAACAAAATTTTGCTTCCAATTTTCACTCTATTTCTTCTTATCAAAAACCTTGTTTATGTTCATTGTATGGTTTTAGGAAGCAATCTAGTTCTCAATTCCCATTGGTTTCATAAAGGAAGGGGGAGGGGGGCAGCCAGTAGGCAGCAACATAGTACCAGTACACAAAAGGATGAGACCTTATGTTTTACCCCTTCCAAAATAACATTCGCTGCCACACTAAATAATGTAAAGGCTGATTCGGGCCAACCCCAAATGCCCATGCTCGGCCCAATTCTTTAACAGGCCGGGCTTTTAGGCCCGACAAAAAACCCACGGGCTGAAAATAGGGTGGCAGCCCGGCCCAATGTCAGGCTAGGCCTGCGAACCCGACAGGCCGGTCCAGCCCACAGACAGCCCTAAGACCTGGTCTTTTGAGGCACACTAACGGGCTGCTGTCATGAGACACCACCATCCATTATGCATCTCTAGCATAGTTTACCTCACTGTCAACCTCAGAAAGCATGAGCAGCTCTACACGTAAAGGGGCCTCACCTAGTCTCACAAAAGCTAAGACATCAGCTGATCTCTAACAGGCCCTGTTCTATGGTATCAGTACTAAACCCTTGTGGAAGACCCAGAGTTATGTACCCAAACACATTTGATATTGTCCATCCAGCCCAGGCATCATGTTAATCATCTGTCCATCTCCCTATCCCATTCATCCCTGCCGGGGGCAACTTGTTGCAAACAAGATCTCCACCACCTTGGGCAAACTGGCCACAGGCGCAGTTCGCATCATCCATCAACCAGTGTCATATGCCCAGAGGTCTTCCTCCTGCCTGCCTTCCACTGCTCTGGCTCCAGCAATCCACTGCGATAGAAACAATACACAGCCATTTGGTATCTCAGGGATCCTTATCATCTGCAGCAACCAATGAATCCATTGGCAAGACAAATGATAGCAGTCAACAAAAAGCACAATGTGACACCCATTAATTCAATCCACATCATCAGGAAAGCATTCAGCATACCAGCCCCCACCATGGACAAAGACAATCCACAGCAAATTGCAGACGCCAACTTTAACCTCATCAGATAAACTTGATACATCACCCGGACTAAAACCAGGAAGCACCTAATGCCAGTCTCTAAAGATTTAGGATGAGCAGAGGATCTCCCTTACCCCAACATCTGACGACAACTTGTGAACATAAGACCATGCACGTCTCTCAATCTTCCTCCTCCTGTGGCAGAGAAACTGACATGACCAGCACTGGAGCTTACACCTCCTTGGCTGTCTCAAACTAACCCCATCGCCACCTCTGAAAGCTTCAGGAGTCCACATGCATCCCCAAACAGTGCCATGAAGCGTCACGTTCCACCTTGGATACCCTACACACCATGGGCTCCCTTATACTGTCTCATCCACTAACCTTCCCATAGCAGCAGAGGCACTATTCAGATACACTACCTTACCCACTGGCCTTGCCCATTGTAGTGGAGGCATCGTTAAGATCCCCACTAAGGTAACTTTCATCTTCTGCAGACACTCCCATCATTTTCGTTCCTCCTCCCCGTTTGCTTCAGCTCCTTCACCCCACCTAAGCTCTCTTATCTCCCCAACATCAAGAGCTGATTTAAATCCTATATTAGTTCCTCATTAAAAGAATACATCCCTAGTCCATCGTGGTCTCAAAGTCTTTTGAGAACATCCACCATTGTCAAAACATTCAGCATAATGACATAAAGAAACTTGTAAGGCCATTCTTCACAACAAAATCCTCAACAACAACTGCCTCTAAAAGCCAAGTTCAATTTACATGACCAAAACCTATGTGTAGCTTTTGTACATTTTGGTTAAAATGCAGATTCATGTACCTGAAGGGCTTAAACATTATCCAAATAAACCTTTTCCTTTTGAGTAAAAAGTGGATAGCACCACCAATTTTATTGACAAAGAGAGGTGACACAGGCAAAAGAAAAAGAAGAGGTGGAGGTTCCTCTCCAAATAAAGAAAAAAAATAGCTAGAAGCCACCTCCTTATTCCACTGAGCAGCATTATCCAAATGGTACTCAATTTGCTTAGGTTGGCTTAATGGTTTTCTGTCAGTGATTCAATTTGTTTAAGAAAGAGTAATTTTACCACGTAATTTCCAAACTTTCAACAAAAATTTATATGAATTCTAACCTTACTGTGCCACTTACATAACAAGAATATAAATTTTTCCCCCAATGTTCCTCTTATGATCATCTATCATTTCCTCTCCAATTCATGTTGGATCATTCTCTGGCCTTTGTCATTATCACAAGATTCCCAACAAATCAATCGGTATCTACCACTTCTTCACACTCAATGCTATGCCGGGACACCCTTGCATAACATTGTACCATCAATTACCACTGTTTGTGCTATTGGGCGATTCCCCAAATTTACCAGACTTTCAACAAGAACAGAATAAATCTAGCCTTGCAACTCATAGTGGAATGCCTTTTGCAACCAATTCACGTCTGTAAGCTGTTGGTTTAAAGAGACATAAGCAATTGATCTAAGAATTAGAAATTCTAATCCATTTAAAATAATTATAAAATGACAAAATCTTACTTACAATGATACTTCTCCTTCTAATTAATATTAAATCTAATGGATTGGCAAAATCAGGTGAGAGAGGTATCATCACATTACTAACTTTATGTAAACTCTAAAGAATATTGAATAAATCTCTATCCCCAAGCCTTGAGGTTTATGCCTTGCATCACCAAGCAGGTGAGCATCTTGCCTTCTGCTTTAACCTTTTTCAACACTATCCAAGAAATGGGAATGCCAAGTCCTGTGCAAAGTGAAAATTCTAATCCTCACAAAATGTGTCAAAAATGTGCTACATAATTTCTCGCAAATCAGGAGGACTGTGTTTCAGTGAATCTCCAGGAAAATCAAGTAAACTACAAATCAAAAACATGCATCGAAGACTGTAGAATTAGATACCACCATAGCTAATGTTTTCATAAGATGATGATAGCATTAAATGTTGCAATGAAATCATCGGCAAATTAAAGCCATGAAAGCAATGACTAAGTGCAACAAGATACACAGGAAACTAGTTTACCATTTCTAGCAGCATTGACAATATGCTGCGCTTCTTGCTCTGCAGCAAGCAATTGCTGAATGCCACCTTGACGTCTGTTTGAGTCCATCTTTCACCTGCAAGACCAAGCAAATTGTGATTTAGAGTTGAAAGACAGACCACAGTAGTATTGGCAAAGCATCCTCCTTTCTCCAAAAGTTGATGGAACCATGCATTATAACATTGAAATTGAATAATTAAAAAGGAAAGAATAAAAGTAGTATACGCTTACACTTGTATCCCCTTATTCATTCTTGAAAATTACCTTACACTTTCATCCCCTTATTCATTCTTGAAAATTACCTTGCACCATGCCACAAGCCCTGCCATCCTTCAGAGATCCTAAAATTTAAATTTCACCCAGAACTTGAACAGATAAACACTATCCCCTTTCTCCTACAGAATGCCATTCCCACTCCCACCAATACATGACAAAAACATAAGACCACTTCTGGCTCTGGACCTTAGCCATTCACAGAGAGTACTGCCTTTTACATAAGACAACTCCCTTTTTGCCATCATCCTGCCATGCAAAGATTTCCATGAGAAACATTTAGTAGTTCTCCAGAAGGCAGCAATGTGAACCTCTGATTCTTCCAGTCATAAGCCTTCTCCTCTCATGTCATGAGTTATACTATCCTCTCGTCAATTGAAGGTAAGAGAACTGACTCGTCTACAGTCCTCCATACAGAGTACAGATTCTACAGACTCCACCCCATCTTCTGGGCTGAACTTCATCAGTTAATTCCAGCATCTCCAGTAGACTGTGGATCTGGATCATCTTTTAACACCTCATCTCCAACGTTGCAGACCATCCCCATCATAAAAGCAACAGTAGTCCATTTACTAATAAATGAAGCACCTCAGCCCATCATTGTCTCACAGTTGACCAAGAAGACCCCTTAGCTCAAGCTTGCACATGATCGCCCACTGTTTCCATGCTAGCAGAGCCATCAGAGGGATGCATAATGCATGCTCCATGCCTTCCCTGAATATGCACTGTCCCTGACTGGGGCTCAAGGTTTTTTCTCAATCATTCAACTTTATTTTGTTCGGCATTCCTTACATAGGCATTTTTAAGAACCGAATTAGAGGTCTAGGATATTCACTTCCTTAAATTCAACTTCTCCAAAAGTCTAGGCATAGTTACACGGATCAAAAAAATAGTTCATGGATCCATCAAAAGTGATGTTAAATCTCCAAACAGCAGTACTCATTGATGTACTGTAGTGTATGTGATGAAATATCCCATGGACATAGATGAATCATCAAGGCATTTTTTGTGATTGATAATGTTTTCACTAATCTCTGGAATCAGGTTCTATGAGGAACTTATACAAACAATTGAATAATTTTAAAATATCAATACTAAAGTTGAGCACCAAATAGAAGTAGACTGCCTTTGAAAGCAGTGAAAATATCAGCGTTATTGTTATCATCATCTGCTAAATCTTAACTAATTGGGTTCAGGGATGCCACGATACATCACTTCTATAATCAACATGCATAGTTTCAGGCCCAGGTGGGAGGGCTTGATCACCTTATAAAGAGAAAGGAGATGTTTGACTATCACCACCAACTATTCAACGGAAACCATAAAAGGGGGGTTCATAGGTCAATGCAATGTGGTCTTCGCTCAAGCCTGTTTAGCACAAAAAATAGATGTTTTCTTACCCATCCAAGACAACTGATAGCCCATGAGCCACAGATGCCTCATATACTCAAAGAAAGGGATATTCCATCTCATGGGTTTTCTCCTTTTTCAAAAATTTCCTTTACTCTTCCTCTTCTCTTTCTATAGTGTGAACTGACAATTATTAATGAAATTAAAAAACACATCATAGTCTGAGAAAAGTTTAATAGTTTGTCTAGGACTCCAAATACAACATGTAAAATAAAAGATTCATGAATCCTACATAAAGGAACACATGTTAGTGGTATAGTGAGCACCCAATAGAAAGATCCAGCATGTCAAGAAAAGAAACTGGGAATCAAATTCTACTCTCTTTTTCCAGTTCCACCTTAACTTAAAAAAACCAAATTCTCAGATTTAAGAATTACTCCATGAGGACTCCCCTTATTGAAATCTGAAATGTGCATATAAAGGCCACATGGGCCACCTGAAGAGAAAAGTGAGAAACAATGATATGGCTCTGAACTTTTTGGAGAACTTTCCACCTTCTTTCAATTTTTTTTCACATTATCCTATGTAATATAAATATAAATATGCATATGAGTACATTTTTTTGATATGTGGATGCATGCATGCATGCGTACAACAAATATACATACATGAAATACAGCCATTCTACATGAATGCATAGACACATCATGAATTTGACTGGAAAATATCAACGAGGTTTGACAAATTTATCTGCAAGAAAAAATAATCATAAAAGTTTAAAATATTTTTTCCCAATTCATACAGAGCTATAAATACCTGAATGTACCAACTTCTGGACTTAACTACACAGAGTTACTACACATGATGGCCATATGTTCCACACGCAATATAAAGTTAGAGCTTAAGCATATCTTCTTTATTCCGAGAAAAAGACTGCACCACCAATTTTATTAGATATACAGAGGAATAACTATATCTTCTTACTGTATGTTACTTTGGGTCATCTACAAGGTACTGCAGCAGTCACGAAGATGGCCCGATAGAAAAGAAACTGAGAAAAGGTAATTCCATGGGCAAAAGTAGTAGATCAATGATAGATTTAATATTGGGTACCAAAAGAATAGATTTAATATTGTGTTCAAATCCCTCGCACTGATCTTGCTAAAACTTATGTTCTGTACAAGCATGTACATGCAATGCACATTAAGATTAGTGAGAGAACTGGTAATAATTATCAAACTAATGCAGATCAGCTTTTCTCCCTCTTTACTTGGTATAAAGTATTGGCATATTAATATAAAAAACTACAAAAATGACTAGTAAAAATCCTCAAGCTATAAGTGGAAAATAAGCCACAAAATGTCTAAGTAAGATCCAAATGCTAGTATGTAGTACATGTATGCTGCACCACATCACAGCATCTTATGGCCACAAAAATCTAAGAACTAGAACCAGTAATGGAGTATCGGTAGCAATGTCATATATCTATATGAAAGTGCTTATGTGAATTATCCCTAAATGGGCCATTTGAAGCCATTGAATATCACTCAGAACATGCTGTCATGATGATTATTCTTCTTTTGGCGAGCACTCCATATTAAGGTTCACAGCTATCTATACTTTACAGCCTACTTGTTCACCATGCACAAGTACTGGATTTAAGGGAATGCAAAGTATACCTCTACTAAAGTTCCGTAGTTGCTCAAATTCATGAATATACCATGCTGAGGAGAATTAACTAGCTTTTGCAGTATGTCTAAGTGGCATCCCAAATGAATTAAGTGGCATCCCAAATGAATTAATGAACATTAAAAGAGACTTCGATGCCAAAGTCTGGAGACTAGTAGACATAATTTGAACATCGCTGGATGGGGCAAGATTGTGTGTCCCATTTCTGCCTCCTCAGACCACCGAAGTGGTGAAGTTGGAAACTCAAACTGAGGTGGTTCTTTCTTGTCAATTATTTCACATTTTGAATAGATTATGCTTGATCTCACAAATGACGTGCCAAAAGCTTGAAATTCCATAAAGCAGTCTTTGATGAATATGAAGAAAATGTATAAAAGAGATACAATTTATCTTACATTATAATGATAGACCAAAGCGTGAAAATATCTCCCCATTAGTTCCACAGAACTTCTTCAGTAAACTACCATTTCAATGACGTAGTTGATAAAAGGACAACAACCTAATCTAGGATCCATTTAAAATGAGTTTACTGAAACCCAATTTAGAATTGATATACCCTGGAGAGGGTTAGCATTAACCATATGCTGTCCAGCACAGATTAGTGGTTATTAACCTAATAAAATAAGTGAGAAGCATGGACCAAGTCACCTATAAGATAATTAATCTCCAACATTTGTTCTCTATATATTAGTTTCTTATTTTCACTTGTGTCATTGGCATTTGATGTCTTTCTTGTCTCTAAAGTCTTCAAATTAACCCATGACATTTGGAAACAAATTAGACATTGGAAGTCATTCCATCTCACAAAAAAATTACCTACAAATTCCTATTTGATTTGCCCGACACAAGTTGCATAAAAGCACTAGCCATAACTCAATCTGACCCACTGCGAAGCTGCACTCATTCAATGTGCCAGGTACAGCCATGAAAACTGATTATACTTCAGTTGACATCTTGAAGACCTTTATCCCAAAGAAAACAACCTTAATCCCAAGGAAACCCCAAACGTCAAAGTTTTTCTGCCTAACCCCCTATTTAATCCACTAAAGGAATCATTTTGGTCTAATGATGCTACATGCCAGTCAGCTGCCACATAAAGTTTGACATTACTCTCTCCTTGTGTTGTTCTGCACTCCCATTTCATTTCTCTATTTTGCTTAACAATCTGTTTCATGAGTAAGAAGAAGGATGTAACGACTTGGGTTTGCGGATCCGACATTTACAGGTTTCGGAATAATTCCGCGGGTTTCGGATCGTTTGATTAGGAAATTAAATGGAACTTAATTATGTTATTTTGGAAAATGATAAAAGAATGGGCATATGTGAAATATTGGTCTTTTAGGGTTTAAGAGAAAACCCCTTTTTCTTTTCTTTTTTTAACTAAAACCCTAATCGCACCCATCTCTCCCCCACGATCCTCTCTCCTCTCTCCTCTCCCACTCTTCTCCTCTCTCCCCTGCGTCTCTCCCTCTCTTCCTCTCTCTCCTTCACTCCAGTGGCCACGGAGGCATGGAGATGCGTGGAAGACAATGCGGGCGACGTGTGGTGTGCGCAGGAGCGAGTGTGGTGGCGGAGTTTCACAGATTTCGCGGGTTAGAACGTGGTGGATTAGCGAGGATTCGGCTTCCCTAATGTGCTAAAGCGTCATTTGAGGTAGGGGGATGGATCCCTAGCGCTCATTTAGCGATTTTCCGCAGTTTCGAGCCGATACGGGTAAGAATGAGCAAGTTTGGTCATTTTTAGGTTGAATTTCATGCCGGGCTTTGAGTGGCGATTCCCGCCAATTTAGGCGGCGTTCTTTGATTCAATCGCGAGTTCTTGAGATGTGGGAATGGCAGGATGTGATTCCCCTCAATTCCGTTGTGTTTTTCTTGTGATTTGAGGCCGAGATGAAGCCGATTGTGATATGTGGAATGTGATGAATGTATGTGGGGCAAATGAAGTAATGGCCTATTCCTTTGATCCTTTTTGTGTTTTTTTGGGTCCTTCCGGTGTGTGGCAAGGGACACGTTTTTATGTAATTTCCCTTCGTACGACACGAACGGGGCATGGAACGGACGATTTCGCACTGGTTCGCAAAAGTCCGGATCGGAAACTAGAACGCGGTCACCTTCCCAACCGCGTTCAGCTTCTGGATAGTGAACGCAGCGTGAACAGACACCGCGTTCACTTGAGAGGCACTGGAAAGGCGGTTCATTGACGCGGTCAGGAAAGGCGGTTCATTGACACGGTCAGACGACCAACCACGTCTCTGGGAGATCGCGGTGCCCAGGTCAACCGTGATCAGCTTAACGCGGCGTGACCCCCAACCGCGTTTAGCCATGTCATCCGTGGGGTATTGTTCGATTGAGATTGACCGGTTAAGAGGCCTAGTCAGTCCGGGTTGCGTCCAGGATTTGGGGTTTTTGTCCCAGAACATCTAAATGTTATAAAATCGAGTTATTTCCACCCCGTGTGGGCAGGGTTGCCTGAAGTGAGATTATAAGATGTGGACCCTATGAGCGATCATAGGAGGCCAGTCCGTGTAGTTGAGTTAGTGCGTGAATCCCACGTGTGAGCGTGAATCATTAGGGATTAGGAATGCGTGAGTTCATATTCCGACTTAAGGCCGTGGTCTTTGTTGAGATCGTGTCATGTCTGGAGGCTATATCCCCTTGAATGGTGAAGGCACACCTAATGCCTTGCATGTTCAAATGTTGCCACGTGATTCCATAGTGAATTACCCACAGAGGGTATTTCCACGTATGGCATTGTGTGACTGTGTGAGGGTCACTTTTGTGCATGTTGGTGTGCCGGTGTGGCTATGTAACTCGGTCTGGGACCGAGATAGCTGATTAGTCTAGATTTGCCAGAACTACGTGTGTTCCGTAGTTTCTGATTGATCATATGACAACTGTTTCCTATGTGATTGGTCTTGTGGACCCCGTGAGGATCGTCCTTATGACGAATGCTCCGTGTTTTGCCTTTTGGGTTGAGTTCCTGTGTTTCTGGCGACTGTGAGTTCGCACTTGTTTCAGACAGTCTTTAGTTGGTTACTTGATATACGGCTTGTGGGCTTGTGTTGCCTAACCGCCTGTGACCGTGACCGTGACCGTGCCCGTGTGCTGGGTACGCGAGTGTCTTGATAGGAGCAAGCGAGAGCAACCTGTGGATCGTTGATGGACTGGGCGAGGACAGCCTTGTATGTGCAACGCTCGTAGAGTGGAGGCGAGGATAGCCTCGAGCGTAAGCGCCTTGGTTAGGACAAAAGTACGTTGCTGACGGGTGCAGTGGCACGTACCCCATGTCAAGGAGCGGGAAACGGTCGTGCTGTTGGTTGCAGTGGTGCAGATCCTAGCCAGTTCGAGGGAGTGGTGTGTGTGTGTGTCTCTGCCCACTCGAGGACAGGGTGTGGCTCCGTACGGGATCCCCGCTTGAGATGTGGGCTACGTACGAGGGACATGAAAGATCAAGTGCCGGTCGAGGTGACCACGTTTTTGAGGCCCTTAGTCGAGGTAGGCGATACCAACCGCGTTGTTGTGGCCCTCGATCGAGGTTGACGTTACCGACAGCATCATTGAGGCCCTCAGGTGAGGTTGATGGTACCGACAACGTTGGCGAGGCCCTCCCGATATAGTGAGTACCGTGAGGTAGAGCTGACACGACAGTGAGGTCGTGGCTCCCTCCTAGGTTGAGACCGAGGTTTCTAACTTGAGGTCATGGTACTCTTGAGAAAGAGGTTATGCTGGTGACTGTGTAGTCCTAGCTCGAATCTTCCATCAATGTGGATGGATCTACACAACTAAGGTGTCGCGGGTTTTTCTTTAGCGTAGCCGTGTTTGTCTTAGTGTTCGAGGGTTTGACCTCCGTTTGTGGTGTTCACGGAGTAGCTGTGGAAGTTGTGATTCCACTGTTGGTTGCGTTGTGGTTGCCCTTACCGTGTTTTGCCGGCTACATCGACTATTGTAGCTCTTGTTGTTTAGTTAGCTGCTAGTCTTGTTACATTTTATATTGCTTATTGTTATTGTGATTTCTGTTACTGCGTTTGTGTTGGGGTAGGGCTCCGCGGGGCCCCTACTAAGCCTATGAGATGAGACTCACCCATTTTCTTTTCAGGTCTGCTATTCTGTCATGTGGACCAGAGGGCGAGTGTTGCACTTGTGGGGTTTGCAGTTGCCAGTTGCCAGGGCCAGTGTGGGCTCGTTACAGTGTACATATTCCTTTCTGTTAACTGTACTAAGTGGACTTGGACTCAATATTATAATGAAAATTTTCTATAAAATGTTTATTTAATTCTGTTATTAAATGTTTAAGTCATGTGAATTAAATTGTGCATTTATTTCTAATTTTCATGCACCCTCACAACACCAAAACTTTTTCCCTTACGAGTTTTTCAACTCGTGGGTAGCAGTTCGGGATTCGGGTTATCGACTTGCCGGTGCTCAGATCCCGGGTCGTGACAAAAGATCTGGATTCACATCTAAGTCTTTTCTTTAGCTCTCTATTTTATCTAAGAAGCAAACAAATCTAGTTGGTAACTAAGGGGGGTTAGTCATGAGTAATCTTAGAATACTAAGTTCATTTTAAAAACACATGATTTGGATGGAGTATGGATGATTGCAAAGGATGTTGTATTTACAAATACACCTATGTTAGTGATTTCAAAATGCATTGTGTAGTTTAAAATCATGGTGATTTGAGAATTCCTAGTAAGGTTTCAAGAGGAGAGAACAGCATCCTGATCTCTCGAGATTTCCCAAAGATCTCCTATCTCCGACCCTCTCGAGATAAAATTGAAATATGATACAATGTTCCTTGATGAATTGCTTATGATTTTTCGCCATCACTACAAAAGAAATGCAGCGGAAAAGGAAGAAGATGATAAAACTTCAAAGTGCAACCAACTTGAACTTTGGTTGTTTGAACTACCTCTTGCAATAAAATTGGTGGTGCAAACCACATCTTTTGTCAAAAATACACTTCGAAGTTCAAACTAAATCTGATTGAAGACATACTAACTTCTTCCTCTCGATAGTCAAAATCTCCGATTAATATAGAAACCACAATGTGAGAACTACCACATGATGGACAGTCAACCCTCACTAGACATTTCAAAAGGAAAGAGAACAAGGGTGTCGGTTCACTCTGAACTCCAGTGCCCTAAACACTAACTTGCTCAAGCTTTAAGCTGGAATTCCTATCTGAACTTTAAGGGAAGCTTTCTGCCTTTTGCCTTTCAGGGAAGGCTGAGCAACCTTGTTTCTCGCCATTGATAACGATAACCTCAAGATCCACCAATGAGGGTGAAGGTCCTGAAGAAGGCCACTCATCGTCAACAAACCGTCTGGCCCTCCCAAAGAATCCACGAAGGTAACGTCTTGCAATACCCATAAAAGGGAAGACAAAAGGGTCGAAGACCTCAAAGAATCCGGGACGAATACATGACAATTACACAATTCTATGCGGTCCGTTCGCGTTCCAAAGCAACCAATTTAGCACTTTTTGGAACTGATAAACAGACAACGGATTTTATCAGATGATCAAGTTTCTCGTCCCAATCCGTCCCAGATGGATTTATATAAGCAGGGTTTTTCCTCGTTAAAAAAGCTGATCCCAGCTGTCTGCTCGAAGCTAACAACAAAATGACATCATGCATATGCCTAGAGATGCTAATGCAGAGCATTTGCAAAAATCCAGCAGTTCGGATTCTCCGGAACCAAATCCAACCCCCAAACTACACCCAGCCTAAGAAGACGGCCCCAGAAGAGGGCCCAATAGACGGGAAACAGAGGAGATCCGCCATTCTCGCAGGAAACTCGTCCATTGGATCTTAAAGACCGAGCATTCGTACCGAAACAGAGAAGAATCCACACGGATGCAGGGAGAGACCTGGTCCGATCTGCGCGCCGAACCCCACAACCCACGCGGGGGGAGGGACGGGGATCTCGCGGGGGGCCTCCTGGTGCTGCGATCCACGGGGGCCTGCCCCTCCCCTCCCCGGCTTGGCCGCGGCTGCGGGGGGTTCGGCGAGGCGGGCGATTACCAACAGGAACAGAACAACCAACTCCCAACGGAGGGCTCACAGTGCTTCCCCCCAGGAGATGCACCAGAGAGCTTATTATAGAAGGGCCGCAAAAATCATTGGATATCGGGGGCTCTGTCTCTCTCTCTCTCGATAGGGAGAAACTAGTACGTTGCTATTCAGGTTTATACCCGTAGATTTAGGTTCAAATGCAGCGCCTCAAAGCTAACCAATCCTGTGCATCTCTTCTTTCTCAAAATTAGTAAATCTTGGTCTCCCATCCTTCCATGATTAAACGTGAGTTAGATAAGGCCTCTCTATAATATCTAAAAAATAAAATTAAAATTTATTAAATATTTATGATTAAAAAATTTATTTATTTATATTTATATATGTTGAATTCTCCAAATTGATAGACGATAACTATATGAAGCAAAAAGCATATGAAAGAGTAAAAAATTAGATGATATTCCGCCTAAGTTCAAAGAAGTTGGATGATAGTCTACCTAAGTTGGATGAAGTTAGACGATATTCTGTCTAAGTTGAAGAAAGTTAAATGGTGTTTTACCCAAGTGAAAAAGTAGACGATAGGACCAGAACTTAGACAATGCACTTACAGTTAGGTGAAGAAAAGTTAGACGATATGTCAAAATTAGATAGAAGTAGTTAAACGATAATGTGGATCGGAAAGTTAGACAATGTAAAAGTAGACGAAGTATCGTCTAAGTCGAAAGTATTAGACGAAGGGGCATATTAGACGAATTGATTTGTCATGTTCAAGATAGACAATATAATGAAATATTAGATGAGATATCGAAGAGGTAGATGGTATATTGAAAGAATATATGAGATATTAACGATATATGGAGTAAAATGATATTGATGGGGACATCTCCAGTCACTCCATCTTTTTTCGGGACTCCAATTGCTCGCAATCGGCACATCATCATTTCCGCCACTTAATTTTAAGTCATAGCATGTAATTTTTAATTTTATTTGAGTCTATTTATATGTAATTTTTTCTTTTTGAGTCACTTAGCCAGTTAATGGGTCATTAGAGTGGTTAGTGGAGTCAATTGGGCCCAACTAGTGGGCTAGGCCCATGGGCGCCCCCTTAAGGACTTGTCTAGTCATTTGTCTAAAAAAGTCAGGGTTAGTTTGATCATAAGAAATTATGTAAGCCTATAAATAGGTCTCCACTCCTCTCATATGTAACAACTTTGAATATTTGAATAGAAAGAAAACCCTTTGAGAAATTTTCTCCCTCCCCCTTCTGGAGTAAGACTCTCTCTCTCTCTCTCTCTCTCTCTCTCTCTCTCTCTCTCCCTCTCCAAGAGGGGTGCGCCCCTTTCTCTCTCCTCCCCCTCCCACCTACTTTCTCTCTCTCCTCCCCTCATTCAAGAGCCTCCTCATTTCCCCACACCGCTCCATAACTCCACCCCAACCCCAAGGTAACTTCCACCACTTCTCACTTCACCCTCCAACCACCAACCACCCACTCCCCTTCCCCAAGCATCACTCCATCTCCCCAAGGCTAAAGTAGATTCACCCTAGGCCAAATTTGAATCTCCCACCCCTTTCTCTCTTCTCCCCCATCCACCTCTGGTCGCCCTCCCCATCCCCTCTCCCCCTTGGCAGGATTCCTCATTTCCCCCCCTCATACCCTTGGTCTGGCCGCACCCCAACTTGCAGCAGCATCTCCCCACCCATTGCACCACCCCAGCCCCGCCTCCACACCTCTCCCCAGCCTCCCCACATCCATCCATTCCCCAGCTACTCCCCACAGCCCTCCCATTCCCTTTTCAGCTGCCATTCAACCTCTTCCCCTAGTTCACTCCCATCCACCAAGCCAACTCTGCTCAGGTACTGCAACATCAGACTTGTCTCTGGTTGCAGAGCCTGCCACGACCTCAGCTTGAAGCTCCAGGAAGCAAGTCTTATACCGGTGGAATCGTCGTCCTGTCAACTTTGCAACAAGGGCAGTCCTGCCATCATCCGATCCCGGAGTTGCCCGGAGGAGCGATTCTCGGCGACCTACGCAGTCTGTCCCAGACAGACAACTAGAGGCCCAGTGCAGAGGCTCCCTCGGCCACCCCCTTGAGATTCCTGAAGTGATATTTGGCTGAGACGAGCTCCAGCAAGCCCCCTAACATCTCCAAGAAGAAGGATGCCATTCGAGCGCCCGAGCACCCAGTTCCAGCCATCTTTGTCAAGACATGCAGATTAACCCTGTCCGTTCCAAGTTAGACCGACTCCCACTCTTCTGTTCAGAATTTTCTTCTCCCACCTATGTTTGGGGCTCCGTTTGTTTCTATTCGAAGCTGCTTCGACCACGGTAGCGTCAACACTAGTCTTGCCTCCATCTGAGTCCGGAAGCGCCTGTGGCAGCTTCTACAACCACCCTCTGCGATTCTGCACCAGACAGAGACAGTTTGGATCGGTCATGAATTCAGAGCTGTAGCGGCCCTCGTCGTCCTTCGATCGGCCTCAAATTTCTTTAGCCTCTTACTGGGTCAGTCCTGGACGTCCCAGCCTTGATCCCGTCACCAGAAGTGTCCTGTGGAGTTCGTGACCACCCCGACTTCAACACCCTATCAAATAGATTCCAGTCGGGCAGATCTGGAGCAGTGCAAGTTGTCGGCTTCGCAGCGCTCTAGCCAGACCTCCGAACGGCCCGTGGCCTCTACTGCGACCTGCCACCCCACCCCCAAACAATTCAGCATCAGCCCCACCCTTTTCAGTACCCGGAGGCGTCCGTGGCGACCCCGTCTTCAGCTTGCTGTCCCTTAAGGACCAGCGCGGGCAGTTCGGCTTTCCCAACTTCCCCCGCCCTTCGCCTGGCCGGCTTACATCCCCTCCCTTTGTGGAGGTAGTGTTTGCATGTAATATTTAACCCCTACCCCTTGTTCCACCCTCCTGCGAGAGGAGTAGTTGTGTATGTTTTAAAATTTTCAGATCAAGCGGCATCGGCGCCGCGTGCGGGTGCGTACCCACACCTCCCCGCTCGCCCCCATCTCTGGCCGGGATCAGTGTATTCACGCCGATCAGGTGAGCGTCTGGCTGCCCCCTTTACTGGTTCATATTTTGCTGTTTAGTATCATTTCTAGTGTCGTCGGATGGTGAGGTGAGCGCTCGGTCCAATTCCATCAAATTGAGGGCCCATCGCGGTGAGAGTTGTGAGAGAAACCCCTTAACCAACGCCTTCGGCATGATGGCCACCCACGGAGTTGGGTATCCCCGGCCCTTAGGGGTCAGCCATAGCGAAGCCAAGCCCCGGAACATCGAGGTCCCACCTCGGACCCTCTCCACTATCGCCGACTTGCCTACGGGTAATAGTGAGTGTTACGCGAGTGAGCTCGCCCGAGTGAGTCCGGTCCTCGTTCTTTGCTTGCTTGTGAGTATAGGTCTTAGGATCATTGTGTCACCCTGTGGCATCTTTAGCCCGTGCCACATCAGATATATTGAAGGATTAAATGATATGTTGAATAGTTAGATGATTCGTTAAAAGATTAGATGTTAGTTAGCTGCCTGAATGAAGTTGGACGATAGATCATCTAAAATAGAAAGTACGATAAGGCCTAGACAATGCGATCAAGGGACAAACTAGAAATAAGAGTAGACGATGCCCAATAGATAGCAAAAATCTGAAACATTTGACCGTGCAAGATCTTCAGAAGATTTCAACATTCTTTCAAGACTTAGATGACTTATATGAGAAACTTGTTTGGATACCTTCGTTAGGAATTTTGTCAGGGTCCAAGGGATTGTTGCCTCGAAAAGGGAGACCAAGAGATTTTCGTCAAGCTAAAGGAGAATAAAAGCCTGACAATTGTATGAAAACAAGTTGTAGTAGATCTGAAGGATGACATGTGTGTGCTAGGCATGAGAGGTGTACAACGAGGGTAGACTGAGAACTAGCACGTAGGGAACATGACACCAGCCCAGATCCTATATAGATCTTTATTTTCTCTCCTTACCCTTTTGCCTCTCTGCTCCTTCGCACCCTCGGCTCTTTCTCTCTGGAGCATCATCATCACTCTTGTGCTCTTTCTATTTTCCCGAGAGCTCCTAAGGGTTTCTCGTCTCAGCAAAGGCTGCTCTACACCTGGTAAGCCTTCTACAGACTTCTAAGACCCATTCAAACTCTATGACTTCGTCATTCTCTATAGATAATTGAGACTATATGTTTTTCCTCTATTTTATTCTATTCATCCTCTAGGAGCGAGACTTGGAAGGGTAGGACGAGAAGCGAAAGGAGATGCAGGCAGCTAAGGATCACCAGTTTTTCCTTTAAGGTAGGGCTTCTAAACACAAATCAAGTGTGAGTCTTAAGCCTAGATTCTTCGATCTATGTTCTAAACGGTTCCCAAATAAATACAAACCACATATTATTTTTCAGATCAAGTCGAGACTAGTGTTCCGATATCTTTAAGTCTTTTCTAAGTACTTTATGAAGATTTTCATGTATGATAAGATCATTTCTAAAAATGACAAATATTGCATTGCATGAGCATAGGAGGATTCGAACAGAATGTCCACTGTATGCCATAATTAATCCTAAAACTAGACCTTATCACTTAATCGAGTTATGTTTCTTCTTTGGAACCCCTACGTGAATGTGCAGTGGAAAGGGCTACCCAGACTACGTGTTTCAGAGAGGAATTCTGACTTGAAGCCACATGTAAGTGCAACTGTCCAAAGCGTGAAGCCGCCATTGCATATTGTTTCTGTGCTTAACTTATGATCTATGTTTCATGTTTAAACTTTGATTGCTCTAGTCGATATGTTGAAAATGTGGGTACGAGCTCATGTTATATACATACATACATACATACATATATATATATATACACACACACACACATTATGTCAACTTATGCAAGTAAATGTGCTTCTTTGCAAGTATGTTGACCAACTGTTCTCGTATGTTGACCATCCTGATAAGAAAACATGTTACGAATACCATGTAAGTAAATGGCAGACATGTTAAGCACTCTATTTACCAAGCTTTATACATGTAGGTTTATGTTGTAATGAAAGCTTTGTTGACACATCATGGCGTGCGTTAAAGTTCTGCCATGATATTCTTAGTTAATATTTCTAGTTTACCTGTTTTCATCATTGGCCTCAACAGCCTTGGATGGTGGTATAGGACGCCCCATTGTTGATCCATCTATGCTTACTTGATAGATTATCCATGACTTCTTTCCATTTATTTACCCTAAATATTATGGTTGCACTTATTATAATTGTATAGCATGAAGAAGATAAGCTTTTCTACAAGACCACTCGGTTTCAAAATAATTGTGAAATGCATGAGTAGTACATTGGCAGGGTAGAGAGTTATGGTGGGGTTAGGAGTCATACTGAGTCATTGTACTCAGCCGATTCTATTACTATTTTTAGATGTCGGCCAGGTGGAGGAGTGAGCATCCAGGGCGGTGGCAGGCATCGTTGTACAAGAAGGTGGCTAGACCAAGGATTTCTTTGGTGGCTTTCTATATCAAGATCTTTTGTTGATATGAGAACTGCAATTGTTAATTGGTTTGTCTAGGGTTGCCCGTGTGGGCTCTTGTAATGACACATTTATATTAACAATGGATTATGATTTGGGAGTTAGTCCCTGTTTGTTCTCTTCATAAGTCGTAGTTAATTATGAATGATTTTATGTCGTGAAATGTAAATGACCCGGGCACACATGTATTACTACTCTTTGCCATGTATGACACGCACCATGCCCCGTGTTTTCGCTTTTAGCAGGACATAACACCCCCCAAGAGTCGGACCTAGGACCTCCCTACCATAAGACAAGTTCCTGACCAGTCAACCCACTCGGGGTCCTCTCTCACTTCCTTACCCTTAATTAAACTTATTACAATGGCATTTGAAACTTGAAATAATTTAGATTAAGTAATCAAGATAAATTAAGATTCCAATCACTAAATAACTTGCATGATTCATTTGATGGGATTGTATACCAATGAAAACTTTGATGTCATCATAGGACAATCCCTTCATCAAGGCGAGCTAACTAAAGAGATGTTTATTATTTTTCATTTGTTTTCTTACAATAACCAATGCATGGAACATAAAAAAGAATTGTCAACTTTGACACAATAACTTAGACTTCATTTTTGCCTCAACATAGTCCCTAGAAGGTGGCATGCGTGCACTAGTGGGATTCCTACAAACAATAATGTAGCAGTTGGTGCATGATCACCTACAAAGAATTGTTGCTTTGGTTCATGATGGTGTCCTCACAATTGTCCTTTTCTAAAAATAGACATCCTTGTCGAAAAGAGAATGAACCTAACCTTGAGGTGCATTGTCACCTTCATCATTACTATAAGTCTACCATTAGGCAGTGCCTAGGCACCACCTAGGTGCAAATGGTAGTTTTCATGGGTTTGATGGTAGTATGCTTAAAGAGTAATGCTTAGTGCACACTGGGCCTGCACTTTGTCCTAGTCATTTTACACACCCTTCTTTTATTGGACCACGTGTGCTTGACGAGGCATGACTTGGTCCGTATATACAAAGTAGGATGCATGAGGGTGCGGGCTTACTCCCGAGGGATGGGGCAAATGGTTAATGCATATGGGGGAGAATTTTTCATTTTTGCCCTTGCACAAAATTTAGTAGAGAAACAGGGAGAGAAAATGTTTTTAGTGAGCTAGCTCTATTTCCCCTTTTTGAACCTCCCAGTCGAGATCCCAATAGTGAGTAGTGGTGGCGACAGTGATAGTAGAGTAGTAGCATAAATGGGAATGGCAGCACCACATGCCCTCCGACGACTCCCCCTGCAGTAGCCCTCTACGTAATACTTCCCACAATAGTCGCGTCCCACCTGATGACATATATCCAACTCATGGCCTCAAGCCCTAACATCATTTTCCTCCTCCACCTTCCAAATCTTTCTTTCCACTCTCTTCATCATATTGTTGCCCTACTACCATCCTCCTCCACCGCCTTGAGATTGAAATCGCAGGAAAGGGGAGAAGTTTTTTAGTTTCCCTCTTCCTTCCTTTTCTTCTGGCTACCGTCGATGCCTCTTCTACTGTCAACATCAGACCGCGCCCTCTATCCCGCCCAACACCTTCCACATCGCAAATGACCACCATGCCTGCCTCAATCCATAGCAATAGTGTTGAATGCCCTTGGGCCTCTCTCCTCTCCTTCTCCCTCGACCTACAGATGCTCGAGTACTCGCCTCTCTATGCTATACCACCTCCACCACCGTCACCTCTGGACACTATCGCAAGCTGTCACCATCCCTCACATCTTCCTCTTGTTTCCACTGCCGTAGGGCCTAGCCATAGCTGGTGTCGGGCTCTTCCTCAGCTCCACTGTAGTTGCCCACCACCTCACAGCACCGAGCGGCACTCCCCATCCATTGTTGTATTTCTCTTGCTCTAGTGTTGCGCTACCAAGTGGGTGAACAGAATAAGGCCTGGGTGGCCGGAAGCTCCGGAGCTCTCTTCGGTCTTCTTACCTCTGTTGGGTTCGGTGCAAGTATTCAGAGGGGGGGGTGAATGAATATAGCCCTTTAAAAATTCGCCCAATTAAAAAACCTTCACCCCAAATAAGATTTCGCTCACTTAAAAACTGGAATGCTAACAAGACAGATTAGAACACTCATCTATTGAACCTATAAGCAAACAGTTGAGCGCCCCTATGCATTCATCTAGCGGAAGCACAAATAGAACAAAACAAACCACAATGCAATAGGAGTTTTTAGGTGGTTCGGTCCTCCAGACCTACATCCACCCCACACTCAACCCGAGTGTGGCTTACTGCTGACTCACAGCTTGAACCGCTGGGCATCACAGCTTGCCTACAACCGCTGGGCAACACAGCTTGCCGTCTGAGGAATCCTCCTCGCCCGCTGAGCAACACAACTTGCTGTCCAGTGGAATCCACCACTGCAAACCGCTGGGCAATACAGCTTAGCCGTCCAGAGGCAGCACCTCTGCAAAACCCGCTGACTAACAGCTTGAAGGAAAGTATAAAAAGGAAATAAAAGACAGGATGAACAGCAATCGGAAAGCTGTAAACATAAAGCATAATATGGCTCTCAAAGAGCTGACTGGCCTGGATTTGATCCACGGTCCAGTGAAGACTGATCTTCAGACAACCTCTCTCACACTCTTCTTCTTACGATCTCACTCTCTCTTTCTCTTTTACTTCTTTCTTCTCTGCTCTCTGTCTCTCTTTCTTTTCTTCACTCTTTTCTTCTTCTCTTCTGCTGGATCAAAGGGCTCTTTGCTTCTGCTCTTCTGGTTCAACTCACAGGCTTCGATCTGTCTCCTCCGATCAGCCTTCATCTGTGGACAAAGGCTTGTATATATAGCCGCAGCAGCAGCAGCAGCCAGGGCGCGCGTGACTTCCACAGTTCCCGCCCTAAGAATTCGGACCACGTGGCAGCATCCAGCAGGCTGTCAGTACACGTGTCCTCATCTGGACACTGTTCTTATCCTCGGATCACGTGCCTTAACGTGCTCAGCAACTGGAATTAGATGGCGTCAACCCTCTTGCTCCAAGGAGTTGATGCAGCCTTATGATATCTTCTTCCTACGAAACTCAAGTCTGATGCGTTGACTCCATCAGCTAGCTGCGTTAACGCATCGGCAATCCAGTGATCAAGGTCTTCGGCAGATAACCGTGCTGCGTCGACGCTGCTAATCCATAGCGTTGACGCAGTGGTGTTCCAGAGCTGAATGTATATCAGACTCAATTGCTGCGTGGACGCTGTCTTGCAATGGCGTTGACGCATTGCAGTATTCCAGTGAGCTATGGACTCTGCCTTATTAACTACTGCGCCGACACTGCTGTAGCATGGAGTTGACGCAGCCAGGTGAAGCTCTGAAATCCTCTTCAACTGAAGCGTGGACGCATTGAACTCCCAGCGTCGACCCTGTTCTTCATTGTTGTCATCATCTGAAGATAGTGTATAGACTTTATCAGCAGCAGATGAGCAAGTGTGAGCACTGAGTGAGTGTATAGACTTTGTAAGCATTCAGCTCGTGTAATGTATATACTTCATGCAATGTACAGACTTCGTAAGACTTCAATGAAGACAGACGATGTATAGACTTCATGACTGAGGCACGGTGCAGACTCGTCCAATGTATACACTTGCTCAATGTATGGACTTGATTGAACGAACATGCAATGTATATACTTACTCAGCCTGAGGCAATGTCTAGACTTCAACTCAAGGCCAGTGTATAGACTTCAATGCCTTCGTCAAAAGCGAAGTACAGACTTGCATGAGATACATACTCCAGTGCAGTGTATAGACTTGCGTTCAGCAGCAATGTATAGACTTTGCAAACTAAGACGCAAAATGAGACGATGCTTAACCTGTACTGACTGTACAGACTTATGCATGAGACACTGAGGAAGATGGTGGGTGTACAGACTTCTAAATGTACAGACTTTGAAGCAAATGTGAAGCCAATGTACAGACTTGCCACCGAGATGCACAATGTATAGACTATGCACATGCATGAAGAGCCCTGATGATGTATGGACTTGCTAATGCAATCTAGGGCGATGTGCAGACTTTGTCCACAAACTGTGCACATGCATGAACGATGTAAAGACTCTGAAATGCTTTACCCTGCAGTGTATAGACTTGCTAGTCATCAAACTATATACAGACAGAAAAGCAACGCACATGCACAACCAATATATCAGTCATACACATGCATTCTCCACAAAACAAGTTATGTTGCTATCATCAAAACATAATCTCATAAAGCACCCACTGTGTTGCTATCATCAAAATAAAATAGCATTGCTATCATCAAATCAACATAGCACATGCTTGTGCCTAAGAGGCACAGCATTCTCTCCCTTTTTGATGATGGCAACACACTGTGACAGTGAGTCACACATAAAATTTTCTCCCCCTTTGACATAATCAAAAAGAGAAAAACAGTATAAACAAGAGTGCAAAGTGCATTATGCATGCAAATTCCTCTAGAGCAGTAAACTCCCCCTGAAGATATGACTCCCCCTGAACTGGTTCTCCCCCTTAATAATTGCTCCCCCTTTGAGAAGGAATATGAACAGATAGGTAAAGGTAGAGAAGGTAGGAGGGTCACTAGACAACAGCTGAATCATTGGTTCAGAAAATAAGCCTAATTATAAACAGTAGTTAAAGTATAAGAATCAGCAACATACAATTTTGACAAAAATTCAAGTTTAACAGTGATAAATCTAGAGTAAAACACCTGACCCTTGAAAAAGAGTTTTAGACTCCATTTATAGCAATGAATCTAGGGCACATGGTATTAATAGATAAGTCTGAAATAATACCCTTTTGTGTCTAAACATGGAAGTTCAAGAAAGGCAACTTGAATATGTATTGAGAAAAATAATTTTCACTCAATGACTTTTGATTTCAAAGGGTTACATCAGTTTGATTTTCATTTTTCAATTTCTGAACCTGAACTAAGTGAATAGACCAGTGGCATTTATGCTGTTGACATTAGGTGTACACCTTGATCAGAGGCAGGTACCCCCAGTTACTAGGTATAAACTACTAGATCTATTTCAGATCAAGACCTACAAGGAATAGTCTTCACTTTTGACATTAAGGGTACACCTTAATTAGAGGCTAGTACCCTCAGTTACTTGGTGAGGACTCCCCCTATAGATTTGACCCTATGAACAGAGATAGTCTAAAGCACTTCATGACATGTGAATTTTCCTGCTTCTTTGGAGGAGTTCACAGTTTCTCAGTGCAATCAACCATTGCTCTGTCACTATGTTCAGCTCTTTTACATTTATGATCTTATTTACTGCTGCCCTTATTTCTTTTAGAGCGATTGTTTAAAAAATCATTACATACTCTTATTCACATGTTCTAGACATTTCCAGTTCAACACATTTAGGCATTACAAAAAAACTTTTTCTATTTTAGCCATGAGACAAAGATTAAGAGCTATAAAAGTTTTCTTTTATCTCAAATTCTGAAGTGCAGACACTCAACTCTCCAATTTATAAAGGTTAAACCTTTAGTTCTTTTCAATTTGTAAGAGTGATTCTTATAGAAGAACAATTGAAATAATCACAACTCAATGTACTAAACCAGATACAGAACTGTTGTTCAGTGAAAATGATAGGGAAAAGATTACAATTGGCAATATGGTCCAATGGCATCTGATGTCAAAAGATATGAATCAATTGAATGGGGACAATGAGGAGTAAATAGGATTCAAGAATTTAACTAAACTCACAGCTCCCCCTGACACCATGATGCAAGGATTATGCTATGCAACACACTATTCTACATGCAGACTAGACCCATGGTACTAGGCGGAGAGCCTGGTCTCAAAGACCATCTCACACATGGTAAGAACCTCCGGGCAGATTTCCCTGCCTTTTAGTAACATACCATTTGATATACCAAGGTTATGCAAGATAATGCAACATAAAGCAGTCCTACATGCATTGAACAACATCATTGACAGTCATGCAAATGATGTATGCAGACATAAGACACATGCATTGACTGTGTACACTAAGTGAATCATTCACAATCAGTAAGTTATGCATTTAACAACAAGCATGCAATGCATTAACACAAAACACATGCATTGACACAAAGTCTACATAGTGCATTAACTGTATACACTAAAAACCATTCAAATTCAGTTCAGCAATTGGCAAGAGAAGAGCATCAGATATATGTAGAGTAAAACTCAGTAGCTGAGTCTGGAATGCAGACTGATCAGCTAGACAAGAGAAGATCATACATCAAACAAGCAAACCAACAATTTTAGATAATGGAATTTTAAACAAGGTTCAGAACTAACCTGAAATGTAGAATCCTAGGGTTTTCTGTTGAGTGCCTTGGTTTGTTAACCCATGTTTATTCTTTGACCCAAGGCACACCTGCAACATTATGATCATTTTGATCCTGCAGGGACCCAAGCAGCTTTGGGTCCTGCATTTACCCTGACAGGTGTTCTAAACATTCTTTTTGCAGCATTATCATCAAATTCCATTAGAAAATAATCAAACATAGAATGTCCAAAATTTCCACAGTAATAACATGAAACAACAGATTGTCTGGTCCTATGATGCATATCAACAGCAGCATGAGACCTATGAAACTTAGTATGAAATGTTCTGTTGTTTACATGAACATTTTGTTTCTTACTAGCAGCATTGGGAGCAGGAAATTTTACAGATTTAGAATTAAATCTACTTCCTTGAGCATGCCAACAGTCCTTGACTGTGTGGCCATGCCTCCCACATTCGAAGCACCTTGGGTGCTTACCTTTAGAGCTAAGGTCATTTCCATCAAAAATCTTTTTGTTAACATGGAAATTAACAGGTTTAGAATTGAATCTCTTTCTCGGATTCTGCCAGCATTGAGCAGCAATGTGGCCAAACTTCCCACAACAAAACATTTAGATTCTTTCTTTGACAACCATGATTTCTAGCAGGAATTTTCTGTGCAGTAGTAGCAGCTAGGTCATCTAATTCAAACAGCTTACACTCATCCATCATATGACCTATCTTATTGCAATAAAAACATTGCATATTCTTTTTCTTTTTAAACTGAATTTTATGAGAAGATTTTTCACAGCAATTTTCCTTTTTCTTTTGTTCAGCCCTGTGCTTATTGTTCTGAGATTTCTTAGATGAAATACATTTTGAAGTACTAGCACAGTCTGAACTTTTCACAAATGTAAGTTGTTCCTTTCCTTTAGCAAATTTTGACAGGGAGGTTTTTAGATCTTCAATTTCAGAATTCAAATCAGCAGTATTAGCTTCAAAACATGCAATCTCAGTTTCACAGGAAATAACTTGTTGATGCAAAGCATCATTTAGACTTTTGAGGGTGTTGATTTCCTGTTTCAATCTTTGTTCAGATTCAGTTTTCTTTTCTTGCAATGATTCATTTTCAGATTTCAAATTATTCATTTCTTTTCTTAAATTTTTATTTTCAGATTTTAATTTCTTGGACACTTTAAACAGTTTTTCATACATCATTATCAATTCGTCAAAAGAAACTCATTCTGATCCGGAGCTTAGCTGAGATGAGGTTTCCTCATCATCACTTCCCCGGTCGGCCATTAAGCATATTGACTTTCCTCCTTTATCACTGTCTTCGGTGTTCCCTTTGAGTTTTGAGAATTCTGGACATTCAGCCTTTGTGTGGCCAGCCTTCCTGCATTTGTAGCAGATGTTAACGTCAATATTCTTGGTAGGATTAGAATTATACCTTGTTTGCTTTCTGCCTTCACCAAGCTTTCCTTCTCTTTTTCTCAGAAATTTCCTGAATTCACTGGTCACCCTTTCAATGTCTCCATCAATTTCAGACCGCGAGAGGCTGCTTTTCTCGCTTAATGATCCACTGTGGCTGGATCTATTTGCTTTGCTGGAGCCAGCCTTCAGCACGATTGGTTCCATTACAAATAATCTGAAGACACAGAAAAGCTGAAGCACCTAGACCAAATGAGCAAGGCAAGGCACTAAGTCGGAGAACCAAAATAACGAACACAAAAAGCACACTATGAAATGCACCAAACAGAAATGCACTAAACCAGATGATCAAAGTAAAGCAGTAAGATAGTGAAACAAATCAACGAGCAGAAGAAGCCCACTCTGATGTGCACCAAAAGCTAGCAGGAACTGCTGCGGATTGTTAGATCCTATGCACAGCAACCCGCTCTGATACCAAGTGTTGGGTTCGGTGCAAGTATTCAAAGGGGGGGTGAATGAATATAGCCCTTTAAAAATTCACCCAATTAAAAAACCTTCACCCAAAATAAGATTTCGCTCACTTAAAAACTGGAATGCTAACAAGACAAATTAGAACACTCATCTATTGAACCTATAAGCAAACAGTTGAGCGCCCCTATGCATTCATCTAGCGGAAGCACAAATAGAACAAAACAAACCATAATGCAATAGGAGTTTTTAGGTGGTTCGGTCCTCCAGACCTATATCCACCCCACACTCAACCCGAGTGTGGCTTACTGCTGACTCACAGCTTGAACCGCTGGGCATCACAGCTTGCCTACAACCGCTGGGCAACACAGCTTGCCGTCTGAGGAATCCTCCTCGCCCGCTGAGCAACACAGCTTGCTGTCCAGTGGAATCCACCACTGCAAACCGCTGGGCAATACAGCTTAGCCGTCCAGAGGCAGCACCTCTGCAAAACCTGCTGACTAACAGCTTGAAGGAAAGTATAAAAAGGAAATAAAAGATAAGATGAACAGCAATCGGAAAGCTGTAAACATAAAGCACAATATGGCTCTCAAAGAGCTGACTGGCCTGGATTTGATCCACGGTCCAATGAAGACTGATCTTCAGACAGCCTCTCTCATACTCTTCTTCTTATGATCTCACTCTCTCTTTCTCTTTTACTTCTTTCTTCTATGCTCTCTGTCTCTCTTTCTTTTCTTCACTCTTTTCTTCTTCTCTTCTGCTGGATCGAAGGGCTCTTTGCTTCTGCTCTTCTGGTTCAACTCACAGGCTTCGATCTGTCTCCTCCGATCAGCCTTCATTTGTGGACGAAGGCTTGTATATATAGCGACAGCAGCAGCCAGGGCGCGTGTGGCTTCCACAGTTCCCGCCCTAAGAATTCGGACCACGTGTCAGCATCCAGCAGGCTGTCAGTACACGTGTCCTCATCTGGACACTGTTCTTATCCTCGGATCACGTGCCTTAACGTGCTCAACAACTGGAATTAGATGGCGTCAACCCTCTTGCTCCAAGGAGTTGACTCAGCCTTCTGATATCTTCTTCCTACGAAACTCAAGTCTGATGCGTTGACTCCATCAGCCAGCTGCGTTAACGCATCAGCAATCCAGTGATCAAGGTCTTCGGCAGATAACCGTGCTGCGTCAACGCTGCTAATCATAGCGTTGACGCAGTGGTGTTCCAGAGCTGAATGTATATCAGACTCAATTGCTGCGTGGACGCTGTCTTGCAATGGCGTTGACGCACTGCAGTATTCCAGTGAGCTATGGACTCTGCCTTATTAACTACTGCGTCGACGCTGCTATAGCATGGAGTTGACGCAGCCAGGTGAAGCTCTGAAATCCTCTTCAACTGAAGCGTGGACGCATTGAACTCCCAGCGTCGACCCTGTTCTTCATTGTTGTCATCATCTGAAGATAGTGTATAGACTTTATCAGCAGCAGATGAGCAAGTGTGAGCACTGAGTGAGTGTATAGACTTTGTAAGCATTCAGCTCGTGTAATGTATATACTTCATGCAATGTACAGACTTCGTGAGACTTCAATGAAGACAGACGATGTATAGACTTCATGACTGAGGCACGATGCAGACTCGTCCAATGTATACACTTGCTCAATGTATGGACTTGATTGAACGAACATGCAATGTATATACTTACTCAGCCTGAGGCAATGTCTAGACTTCAACTCAAGGCCAGTGTATAGACTTCAATGTCTTCGTCAAAAGCGAAGTACAGACTTGCATGAGATACATACTCCAGTGCAGTGTATAGACTTGCGTTCAGCAGCAATGTATAGACTTTGCAAACTAAGACACAAAATGAGACGATGCTTAACCTGTATTGACTGTACAGACTTATGCATGAGACACTGAGGAAGACAGTGGGTGTACAGACTTCTAAATGTACAGACTTTGAAGCAAATGTGAAGCCAATGTACAGACTTGCCACCGAGATGCACAATGTATAGACTATGCACATGCATGAAGAGCCCTGATGATGTATGGACTTGCTAATGCAATCTAGGGCGATGTGCAGACTTTGTCCACAAACTGTGCACATGCATGAACGATGTAAAGACTCTGAAATGCTTTACCCTGCAGTGTATAGACTTGCTAGTCATCAAACTATATACAGACAGAAAAGCAGCGCACATGCACAACCAATATATCAGTCATACACATGCATTCTCCACAAAACAAGTTATGTTGCTATCATCAAAACACAATCTCATAAAGCACTCACTGTGTTGCTATCATCAAAACAAAACAGCATTGCTATCATCAAATCAACATAGCACATGCTTGTGCCTAAGAGGCACAACAACCTCCAGCTAGATCTTTGGTTTATTTGAAGTTGGGTGGGTCTAGGGTTGTGATTCTGAAAGGTTGTTCTTCGTTCTGCTTTATTTTTTATTTTTTATTTTCCCTTTTGTAGATTTGGGGCATGGATCTAGGGTTGTGTGGGGGAAAAGAAATTGCAATTGATAAGATTTAGTAACTTTTTTTTTCGGTAGATAATTTTATTTTATATTTTTAAACGGGGAGGGGTTGCAAAGGGGGAGGGTGTCCACTCCGCCACTGGCGAGGGACAAGATTTAGTAACTTTGTTAATTCTTATGCTATATTTCATGTCTGCTATAGAGGGGCGTATGAATATCATTATTTTCATTAATCTAAACTCATTATCATCTTTTCCACAATGCAACTGATGGTCTTTTTATTTTTTTAGGATCCTGTAAGAAGTGCAGTAATTGATTCTTTCATCGTGTCACTGACAATGAGAGAGAGAGTATACACAGAAATGTAGGAGTCTTCCTTCAACTTCTATTCAAAGAAAAAAACCAAAAAATAGATTCTTTTACTTCATCTATCGTGGCCTAGTGTGCAGGAGTATTCCTTCAACTTCTATTCAAAGAAAACAACCAAAAATAGATTCTTTTACTCCATCTATCATGACTTAGTGTTAGAGGACATGATCTATTTTGAAGAAATAGAACTTCTGGATGAGTTTGGTGACGGCGGCGTGGTATGGAACTAATTCTTGTTTCAGCACGTCATAGATGCCAAGGACTTGTCAGACTATTAACTGCGAGTCCTCGTAGGCTTTAAGGCACTTGATGCCCATGTCAAGAGCCATCTGAAGTCTAATGATTAGAGCTTCGTACTCGGCTTCATTGTTGGTCAAAGATTTCATGAGGGCACATGAGTTGTACAAAACTCCGCCCTAAGGAGTCAGGAAAACGATCTCGGCACCCGCTGTGATGGCTGGGCTTTGACTATTTCGAGTGATCCTTCGGGAAGTGCCATCAAAGTAGAGCTCCCAGCAAGGTACACTGGTGTGAAGGCATCTTGCTGCTGGTAATGCAAGACATCTCCAGTCTGTTCAACTAGCTCTGGTGACTAAGAGGCAAGGGACTCCTTGTCGGGGAGTTCCATGTTGAGAGGTGAGTCGTCTGGTACTGGATGGGCTGCTAGGAACTCAGCCATACCTTGTCCCTTGATCGCTTTCCTGGGGACATAGGTGATATCGTACTCCATTAGCCGGAGAGCCCATTTTTTCAATCGGCCTGAGAGAAAGGGCTGCTTGAGAAGGTATTTAAGCAGGTCGTGCTTGGATATAAGCTTCACCTGGTGAGACAGGAGGTAGTGCCATAGCTTCTTGATGGCGAACACCAGTGTTAAGCACACCTTCTCCATGGGAGAGTATCGGTACTCAGCACCGATCAGTTTTTGACTAAGGTAGTAGAGCCGTTGCTCCTTGCCTTCCTTATTAACTTGTGCCAACATAGCTCCTAACGAAGCGTCCATGGCGGCGATGTAGAGTATGAGGGGTTTGCCCTTGACCGGTGCCCCCAGGACTGGAGGAGTGAGGAGGTACTCCTTAATTTGCTCGAAAGCATTCTGGCATTCTGGATCCCATATGAATGGGGCGCCTTTCTTCATGAGCTTGCCGAAGGGCGCGCATCGACCGGATAGGTTAGAGATTAATCTCCGGATGTAGACCAATCTCGCTTGGAAGGACCTAAGCTCAGTGAGACTTTTGGGTGGTGGAAGCTCCCATATTGCTTTAATCTGGTCCACCTCGATTCCTCGGTATCTAACGATGATGACGAGAAACTTGCCGCTGGATATGCCGAAGGCGCACTTCATAGGGTTCATCTTGAGCCCATATTGTCAGAGCCGGTCGAAAACTTGGCATAGATCATGTAGATGGTCTTCCCGCCTTTTTGTCTTGATGATGAGGTCATCGACGTAGCATTCGATGATATTGTGCAGCATCTCATCGAATATTTTGGTCATGGCCCTCTAGTAAGTAGCGCCGACGTTCTTCAAACTAAAGGGCATGCGCTTGTAGTTGAAAATCCCTTTGGGGGACCGAAAGGCTGTGTGGTTCTTGTCCTTGTGGGACATTTGGATCTAGTTATAACTGGATGATCCATCCATGATAGACAAGGCTTCATGTCTGGTGGTCATGTTGACCATTATTTTTGTGATTGGTACTATGAAGTCATCTTTCAGACATATTTTATTGAGGTCCCGAAAGTCGACGTAAATGCGGACTTCACCATTTTCCTTCTTGACTGGGATGATATTGGCGAGCAAGATCAGGTAGATGCATGGCTCGATGAAGTCGACCTCTGCCATTTTATTGACTTCGGCTGAAACTTGTAATTCCAGCTCATGGCGCATACATCACTGTGGCTATTTGACTGGAGTGGCTAAGGGAGAAATGGCTAGCTCATACTTCGCCACGGAGGGGTCTAGCCCTGGCATCTTCATGTACGTCCAGACAAAGCAGTCTTTGTATTCGAGCATGAGTTGTTTGTAGTCCTACTTTTCTGCTTTGATGAGGAGAGCGCTGACGAACGTTGGCTGGTGGGTTTCGACTTCACCTCGGTTAGTCTCGACGAGTTCATCAATAGTTGCCGGGCCACCGTCCTCCAACTCGGGAGGAGCAGGTTGGAAGTCGATGAAATCTTCATCATCAGTGTCGATTTTGTATACTTCTTGATTTTCAAAGCCGCTGGTCGACGCTGGTGGGACTGGACAATCGTCACTAATGGATCCTTGCAAGGGTTGTCTGGGCCACCAACGTCTGTTAACGGGAATTCTCTGCGGTCATAAGTCAACGACGGTGAGGCTTCCGTAAAGCCAACTATGGCCGTGATTTGGCTTTTCTGGCAGTTGTCGATTAGTACCACTGGAGCTTCCCTAGGGCTACCTGCAGAAGCTGACAAGACCTCCTAGAAAGTATTCTGGGCAACTTCCTTATTGGGAGAGTTTGTAGAACCAGATTCTTCAATAGACTGGGAGGTAGGGGGAGGTTCCGTAGCCCCGATTTGTTTGCCAGAGAGCGACGAAGCCTCATCGATCACCAGGACTGGGGTATCGGACTTGGTGGGGAGCGAGATCAAGATTTCCTCTTCCTCATCCCCAGAGTTGTCAAATTTTGTATCGTCATTAGTCTAATCATTGACTGGCTATATTAGGCCCACAGTGTTGACTGCATAATAGACATGAAAGTCTGGGTCTTGGTCGTAGCCAAGTCCCCTTAAATCTTTGTGGGAGAATAGGGGTTGCCCCCGGACCTGGGAAGGAGTCCACAGTTGGTGAAAGTATTCACGCCATGAAGAATCTTGCCACTGGGGAATGTGTTACTTTAGGCACATCTCCTCCATGTGCTGTGATAGGTCGTCCATTATTTGGACTACTTCAGGGGTATCATCGGCTAGCTTGGGCCAACCAAAGTCATCTTCCAGTGGGGCTTGAGGTGCCATGTCCATCTTGTAGAAGACAATGGGCTTATCCTTGTTAGCCCTTTTCTTTTTTTTGAGTTGTCGTTTGTAGGTGACGATGAAAGTTTTGAGCGGCTCAACCTTGTGTTCTTCTGATACACAAGAAAGCTATATGCAATCTGGTGACAGGCATGGCTCGGCTAATAAGATTAGCCTCAAAGCCAATTTTACGCCTCTCGGGGCGATCTGGAGTTGTCTTGGAGCTAAGGCGTAGCCGATGAAGCTTGGCCTCTTCTTCGCCGACGGAGAAGAGGTCATCCTCATCCTCCTCTAAGAGCCAGCCATTGCTTTTACTTTTGACTACGGGGTATGCATTGGGTCCCCCGAAGTAAAGCGCAGCATCAGAGAGATTGCATTCTGCTGGAGTGAACGACGACAGGTCGGTAAAGACCATATGTTGTTCTCCATCCTTGGCATATTTAATGTATTGATGGAGAGTTGACGAGACGACCCAGTTTTCATGTAGCCAGGGTCTGCCCAATAGCACTTTGTATGACGTGTTGGCGTCGATGATGTAGAATGTCACATTGGAGGCAAAATTGTCGAGCACCAAATCGATGTCTACCTGGCCAAGGACGTCCTCGGTGTTCTGGTTGAAGCTAGATACTTTGACCGCTTGAACCTTCTGAAGGTATGGGGTCAGATATAGAGCCTTAAAGGTCTTCAATGACATAATGTTAACGGCAGCACCGACGTCCACTAGGATCTGGTTCATCTCATGACCGTTGATTTTCCCTCGCATGTAGAGGGGGAGGTTGTGACACGGAGAGGATAGTAACATGTCCTTTTCCGTGAATGTGACGGTGGCTGCAACGGCTTCATATGTTGCTGCCTTCATCTCTACAGCATGTGCTTCATAGGTTTCTGGCTCCTGGAGTATTTTGATAAGAGCTTCTAGCAACTCTTTACTCCAGGCAATGGCTTCCCAAATTGTGATGTTGGCGAGAAACCATTTCATCTGGTGAAGGACTTTTCGGTCAGCTCGAGCACGAGCGTCCTCCAATGGGGGTAGTATGTCGGGCAGTGTCTTGTGGGAGCTATCGCGCTACTCCCTATCGGGGAGTTGCACTGCCTTGCCTTTGACACTTGGATCGGACTGGTCTTGATCACCTGTGGGCTCCTAGAAAAGAGGTGCCAAGGGTGGCTCACCTAGAGGTAACTGATGATTGTGTATTTTTACATGTTAATTTATGTTATACACACTTTTTATGAGCTTTAATATTCATCAATATGCAGTTATCACACTTAATCTCAATTTCATATCAAAATGTTTAATTGCTAGATTTAATTAAAATTTTGATACTATTTTACAGGCACAAAGAAGAAGACAATAAGAAGGATGAAAAAATAAAAATAAAAAAAAAAGAGAAAAGAGAAAAGAAACAGTTGCCTTTCAATATATACATACATACATATATATATATATATATATATATATATATATATATATATATATAACTCACACAAGCCCATTCACGCGGCCTTCTTCACCCCTCGTTGGCCATCCAACGTGGGCATGAGCCCACCTTCGCAAGTCTCCACACGGCCAGGCTTCTCGTTGAGGAGGCTGGCAACTGCAATGCTCACATGGCCAAGCCCACGGTGGGCCCCTTTGGACATGACCTCCCTAGGCAGCTTCAAACATGCTGGCGGGCGGCCAGCTTCGAACACAGGCAGTCAGCGCAGCAACCGCCCAAGACGGCTTCACATGGGCTTCAACGCGAGCGGGCGTGGTCTTCACGCAGGCGATGCGAGGGCGCATGTGGGCGAAGACAGCAGCGGCTTCGAGCGCAGGAGGCTTCACACGGGCAGTCGACATGGGCGCGGGAGGCCAGCTGGCGGGCGAACGTGGGCGGCACACGCAACCAGCAGGCACCTTCCAGCCCATGGTGGACCCCAGGCAAATGCGCTAGGACGACCAGCGGCCTTCTCATGTGGACATCTCCACGCAATGGAGCAGCCAAGCGGCTGGCAACAAGGATCCCCATGCAGTTTCCCATGGCGTGTTCCTCATGCGACTGAGGCTCTTCAACGCCGGAAGCTCCTTTCACATAACGGCCTTCAACAAAAGTAGCCAGAGAAATGCTGCGGACAGAGGAGAAGAAATTGGGTTTTCAATAAAAGTGGGAGGAAAATGAAGGAGGTGTTCACATGGAAATGAACAGAGGCTACTTTGAGCCCTATACAAGGAGGGCATATGGGAAGGCTCTTCCTCTCCTCTCATACGTAGCATTCATTCTTCTCCCCCTCCACTCCTTGTTCCTTAGTGTAGGATTAGGCTTTCCCATTTTATTTCCTTTTGTTATTGTTTTAGCCTTGTTGTAGTTTATTTTGTTCTTTTTACAATTTGTATGCACTTGTGATTTGGCTTAATTTAAGTTTCATTCCAGTGTTAGTTTTATCCAATTCTTCATTTTCTTGTATAATCTTTTCCCATCTCCCTTTAATCTTTCCAAAATTTTGTTTCTATCATCTTCTAAACTTCTTCTAAAGACGGTTAAGAGAAGCGGTTCCGATCCAGTCGAGTGTACATGATTGTCCTCGACAACGCGTAAATCAAAAGCTCGAGGAGACGACACCGTTACCCCCACACCACGGCCGCAAAACTATCCCACTTCATCCGTTTTTATTTCGTATTCTATTTTTGTTGGATTAAAAATTTCTCTCTCTATAGATTTCTAAATTTCTATTTTTTAAGTCTTCATATTTCTTTAAATGAATTTATTTCATGTTGTTTAAATTCTGAAAAGCAAAACAAACCATTCATCTATTTTTCTCTAAAAGAAAATTTAAAGTTTTCAATCTCAACATTCTTATCTGTGGATTCGACCCGTGCTCACCAGTGTATTACCGTTAATTTGTATTGTACTGTGGGTTCGGTATTTTGATTGATTGTCGCATGTTTTTAACGGCGAACATTTCGACACGTCAATTTTTGGCGCCGTTACTGGGGAGGTTAGTTTTGAGTTGAAAACTTTATTTTTCTTTTGTATATATTTATACTAAAAAAAGAAAAAAATTGAAGTATGTCTCCCCTTTTTATATCTCCTTAAAAAAAGAAAAAAAAGGCAACAAAAATATATAAAAAAAGGACGGGAGATCGCGATTCAAGTAAGTATCTCAATTCTTCCCTCTTATGGTTTAATTTATTTTCTGTATTTTTTTTAACTTTTATATTTTGAAAATCTCAAAAATAATTGTGTTGGTTAGGTAGCTTCATTAATTAAAAAAAACACTTGATCACAAAAAAAAATTTCATCTCAGATTAGAAATCACACCATCCATGTTTAGGTCATGCATCATATAGAATAGAGTTATCTTGTTTAAATTCTGTCATTGCATTTTGGAGATCGCGAGAGACAAGGTACGTTCTACTTATTTTATCTTGAGCACGCATGATTGCATAAGAACACCTTGTTTTAAAATTGTGGTGAGCATTTCATTCTGAAAAAAATTCTAAGGGCAACACCTATAATCACATAACGTGGGGGTTTCATCATCCTTCCTTAGCCCACAAATCATATTTCCCTTGCATCTTTACATGACCTAAGCCTTAAATAAAATTTAGTAGACATTAGCCCTAGGTTCACACTGCGATTCTTGTGTTATTTGGGCTTACCCTCTTATGGAAACCGGTGCCTAAGGCAAGACGGTTGGATGACAAATGCCTTAAGCGGGCTAGTGGTTCTCTAATTATGTCCCTACGGAAGTAGAGGGAGCCTACCACTACCCCACCCCTTACCTGGCCGGTGAAAATATTGAGGGTGAACTTAAGTTGCACTTTAGTCATTTTGTGAAATCATATTTGTAGGTCTAGGTCACATCTAGGTCGTTAGGTAATTTATGTGTTAACTTGTTTATGTTTGTAAAAAAAAATAAAAATAAAAATAAAAAACAAAATGCATAAAAAAATAAAAAAAATAAATAGGAGATGAAGAAAGGGAGAGAAAATAAAAAATTAAAATAATTCAAAAAAAATAAAAAATAATTAAAAATAACATAAAAATTTGGTGAGAGAAATTTTTTTCATCTATGGATTGGGCACACAAATTAGACAAGTTTGACTCTTTGGCTCATAAACTTGATCAATTTCTAGCCATGGATCAAAACCCCTTCATACCACCTAGACATCATGAAAATGATTACATATGGGCCAGCCCGGCCCATTATGTAGGTGGTTGCCCAAATCAAATCTCATCTTTCACCCAAAACAACTCGACCTATTATGAAAGTCCATACTCGTGGTCGGCCCAAAATGAGATCCCGTCACCTATGGCGGCCCAGTCTTCATTCTTTACCCAAGACCAGGCCCAAACCTCTCCATTCTTTGATTATGGGGCCCACGATCTATTTCTTACCCAAGAGCAAGCCCAAATGCCTCAAGGTGTTCCCACTCCTTATGATTCATTTCCATCTACATTCACTTCTAGATGGGAAGACCAACAAAATTCCTCTTGGGAATCTTACCAAGACCCACCTCAGGGTCCTCCAAACCAATTTTTTTTCAAATTGGGCTCACTACCCAAATGATCCCTATGATCAAGCCCAACATGGAGGATAATCCATATACTCTCTACCACCTCACTGTCAAAATGATCACCCTTCAAATTCCTATCCATCACAGTCTGACTCTCACCCTACATATCAATCTCCTTCATGCTCAGATTTCAACAAGGAGGAGAATTCTCAACAGTTTTATGAGCTCATCATGGCTCAAAATCAATCCATCCAGGCCCGGTTGGACCAACTCTCTGAAAATCTCAAGGGCATGAAAATGGATCAACTATCTAGCTACTCTACTCAAAATCTTGAATATCAATTTCCTGAGTCTGATTCATATGAAAGCCTGTATAATCAACCCATGATTCCTCAAATCTAAAGCATTGCCAACCCTGATATGACGGAAGTCATGGAGGAGACGTATCAAGAAAACGTAGAGGGAGCTAGAAAAGAGCCGCCCATAGAGACCACGCCCAATTCCAGCTTTGAAAAAGGCTATGAGGAGTATGATGATCCTAAGTTGGGGGGAGAGGAAAAAGAAGTGGATGTGCCTATTGATGATCGAATCCCTTTAATTTCCCTTCCTATATTTGATGAGCCCTTGTTCCAAGTGACAGACAAGGAAGATGAAGTGGTGGAGAGAAAATTGAGTGTTTGCATGGACCAATCTTTTTGGGTAAGGGAGGAGCCGGACTTTCTGCTGAAATTTACTCTAGCCGGGTATCTCCTGATTCAGGGGAGGATGTGGATCTTTTACCCATCCCTGACCTTTGTGAATCCAAAATCATCCCAAACATTCTACACATAGCCAACTGGTCAGATCCATCTGAGCCTTATGAGAATTCTTGTGTTGAGGAGCACAATTCTTTCATTCACAATCATCCTTATCTCCTTGACACTGGCCATGTGATGGAATCCCAAAAAATCTATACCACCCTCATCCTTTCTCACCTAAACAATACGCAAGTAAATCTTAAAAATGAGGATGAAGAAGAAAAGCTGGGTGAAATTAACGTCTGTATTGATATGTTTAATACTTATAAAGACCTTAAATATATAGAGGAATAGTTTGTAATTGAAGACATGATAATTCCTCCATCATTCTCTGACCGAGGAGGTCCGTCCAGATTATTAGACCCACCTTCGCATGCTTCTGGCCCACATTTGTCGAGACATAATCTTTTCCTCCAATGGTACAAGGGCTGGAATTTAGCGAAGGATAAGATCACTTAGTGGCTCATTCTAAATGCCACCTATTGGTTAGTGAGCTACATTGCGTCTGACTGAAGACGTAAAATTTAGCGCTTCTTGGGAGGCAACCCAAAGTTTTAGCAATTTCCGTGTGCTAATAAATGGCTTCTTAGGAGGCAACCCAAGTTTTTATTGTGGTTTTGTTTTTATTTTGAAGGTGTGAATAAATGATAAGTTGGGGGGAGAGGAGATTGCTTACACCTCTACCAAGTCGTCCAAAGTCAAACCCATCGAAGTTCACCTCCATCAGGTTGTCCCGTTCTTTCCCAAAAACATCATATTTACATTATTCATTATTCCATATTGTTCATACCATTGAGGACAATGTCATTAAGTTGGGGGGAGCGGAAATCATGTTGCATTCTTATACAACCCCATAAAAAAAATAACAAAAAATCCAATTGAGTTTTCTTGATTCATGCTCTCACTAAAAGAGAATCCAGAATGGAAGAGACTATGGAGAGTGATGATGGAGATTATTTTGTAATCTAGCCAAGAGAAACTGACTTAGAATCTTCTAAAATTTCATTAGCACTGACAAAAAGAAAATCACTTACACACTGATGATACAAGCAGGATAAGCCTTCTATTATTTAAGTGTGGTGTTTGATAGTTTACAGTTTTCAGTGAAGAAATCTTTTTAGAAAAAGTTACCTGTCAAATCAAGTGTGAAAATCACACCTTAAAAAAAGAGAAATATATAAAAAAAATCATGGAAAATGCCCTAGATCTTAGTAACCGGGCCTGCTTCTCCTAAGGCAAGATTTGAGATTCGCGTCAAATGGTGAAGGTATGTGCAGCACCATGTGTTGAAAAAAATGAAATAAGGCAGAGTGAAAGCTACCATGCTCAATGTTCCGAGCTGGAAACTATAGAATTGAATGACACCTATTTGGAATAGCAATATGATAGATGCAATTGTCTAGCTGTGGATTTAGATTTTACGAGCACGAGTGCTATTGAACTTTGGGTGTATTCTCAGTTATGTCCATTAATATCTCATTTCATGCTAGTATATTTACATGATCCGAAAATCCTGCTCTTAAGTCAACTCCATGAAAGATGAACTGGAAATGAGGCGTGGATATTTTAAACTCTTGTTGGTCCTTAATTTTTAATTATTTGCATTGCTAAGGGACTAGCAATGAGTAAGTTGGGGGTGTGATGAGTGTGCATTTTTACATGTTAATTTATGTTATACACACTTTTTATGAGCTTTAATATTCATCAATTTGAACTTATCACATTTAATCTCAATTTCATATCAAAATGCTTAATTGCTAGATTTAATTAAAATTTTGATATTATTTTACAGGCACAAAGAAGAAGACAACAAGAAGGATGAAAATAAAAAAATAAAAAATAAACAGCTAGCTTTATATATATATATATATATATATATATCACACAAGCCCATTCACGCGGCCTTCTTCACCCCTCGTTGGCCATCCAACGTGGGCACGAGACCACCTTCGCAAGTCTCCACGCGGCCAGGCTTCTCGTTGAGGAGGCTGGAAACTGCAATGCTCACATGGCCAAGCCCACGACGGGGACGCGAGCTCCGTAGGCGGCTTCAAACATTCTAGCGGGCGGCCAGCTTCGAACACGTGCAGTCAGCGCAGCAACCGCCCAAGGCGGCTTCACACGGGTTTCAATGCGAGCGGGCGCGGTCTTCACGCAGGCGGTGCGGGCGCGCATGTGGGCGAAGGCAGCAGCGGCTTCAAGCGCGGGAGGCTTCACACGGGCGATCGACATGGGCGCGGGAGGCCAGCTGGCGGGCGAACGTGGGCGGCCATGCCTCAGGCACACGCAACCAGCAGGCACCTTCCAGCCCATGGCGGACCCCATGCAAACACACCAGGATGAGCAGCGGCCTTCTCATGCAGACATCTCCACGCAACGGAGCAGCCAAGCGGCCAGCAACAAGGACCCCCATGCAATTTCCCATGGCGTGTTCCTCATGCGACTGAGGCTCTTCAACGCCAGAAGCTCCTTTCATATAACGGCCTTCAACAAAAGCGGCCAGAGAAATGTTGCGGACAGAGGAGAAGAAATTGGGTTTTCAATCAAAGTGGGAGGAAAATGAAGGAGGTATTCACATGGAAATGAACAGAGGCTACTTTGAGCCCTATAAAAGGAGGGCATATGGGAAGCCTCTTCCTCTCCTCTCACACGTAGCATTCATTCTTCTCCCCCTCCACTCCTTGTTCCTTAGTGTAGGATTAGGCTTTCCCATTTTATTTCTTTTTGTTATTGTTTTAGCCTTGTTGTAATTTATTTTGTTCTTGTTACAATTTGTATGCACTTGTGATTTGGTTTAATTTAAGTTTCCTTCCAATGTTAGTTTTATTCAATTCTTCATTTTCTTGTATAATCTTTTCCCATCTCCCTTTAATCTTTCCAAAATTCTATTTCTATCATCTTCTAAACTTCTTCCAAAGACGGTTAAGAGAAGCGGTTCCGATCCAGTCGAGTGTATGTGATTGTCCCCGACAACGCGTAAATCAAAGGCTCGAGGAGACGACACCGTTACCCTCATACCACGGCCGCAAAACTATCCCACTTCATCCATTTTTATTTCGTATTTAATTTTTGTTGGATTAAAATTTTCTCTCTCTATAGATTTCTAAATTTCTATTTCTTAAGTCTCCATATTTCTTTAAATAAATTTATTTCATGTTCTTTAAATTATGAAAAGCAAAACAAACCATTCGTCTATTTTAATCTAAAAGAAAATTTAAAGTTTTCAATCTCAACATTTCACTCTGTGGATTCGACCCGTGCTCACTAGTGTATTACCGTTAATTTGTATTGTACTGTGGGTTTGGTATTTTGATTGATTGCCGCATGTTTTTAACGACGAACATTTCGGCACGTCAGTGACTGGTGAGCTGGATCGTCCCTGCCGGTCGGACTTGCTTGATCTTCGGTAATGACTGGGGCTGGAGCAGAGACTGGAACTCTGGTGGTGGCCTCCTCCATGCTGGAGGGGTCGAAAATGCTGGGGCCATTCCGAATCTCTACCTTCGGAATGGGGGCATGTTCCTCCCCTTGAAAGAGGATGATTCGGTCCAAGTCTAAGGTGGACTAGTGGAGGGGTTACTCATAGTTCTTCCGCACCCTCTACCGCGTCCTCAACCACGGCCTCGGTTGCGACCGATGCCTTCAAGAGTTGGTTGTATTCCTAGCGGTTTGGTGGTTTTTTGTCTTGTCTGGGAGGCCACTGGCTCGCCTCACCGAGAAGTGTTGATGTTGTCAGGTGGTGGGATGGCCACCATGTTGCAGGTGCAGCCTCAAAGCATTTCTTCCAGCTGCTCTGTGGTGATCTCCTTATCTTTGTAGAACAAGGAGAGTTCTTTTGGAATGAGGTGCCTTTCACCATTCTTGATCTTCTGGATTATTTCCTGGACCCAGTTTCTGAGATGAGCTGGCATTTGCATTTCTTCCCACGGGATATAGCTGTCGAGTGGGAGAGCGCCAGTGGGACGAGGAGGAATGTACTCCTCCAAGTCATCGATGAGCTTTTGTAGCCTCTGAAGAGGCGTTAGCTAAGCCGGAGACTGTAAAGCGGTTGCTTGTTCAGCCTGCTTCTTGAGCCATCTTTTGAGGTTCTTCCTCCTATTCCTCTCATGTTTCTTAGCGATGGCCGCTTCTAGAGGAGTAGTAGAAATTGGTGCTGGAGCGGGGGTTTACAAGCCCCCATGGGGATAGCTTCGAGCTAGTGTCTTGGCAGAGTGAGGTTGACGGCTTTTCTTTGCCCTAATTTTGATCTAGGCACCTTCCGCTTGTTGTATTTGGAAGGTAATATTGATTGCATGTTCGATGACCTCAGGTGGTAGCTCTTGGTATGCTGGTATACTGGGGCTGGCGTTCAAGGACGTATGTGCGGTTTGAAGCCTTACCCACGGTGGCGATGTGTCTTGTTTGGAGCTAGCCTGGGAGACCCGCTTAGAGTCTTGCTCCTTAGCTTTGCCTTTGTAATCTGGCTTAGAGCCGCACCCTTCGATGTCTAGAGGAGTAGCGGGAAACTGTCGCTCCCGGCGATTGTCCTAGCATTGTGCATTGATTGGACCTTGCTTCAAAGGGCTCGACTGGCTTATTAGAGTCGCTGAAGATTTTGAAGATGTCTTCTTCATGATTTGAGCTGAGATAAAGGGCTTTTGGATGGAGCCCGGAGGAATGCTGGCTGGAGAGACACGACTCTATTGTGCTGGGACTCCGGTCTGCTTCTATTTTCCCTTCCTATCTTTTGGCGTAGAAGGTGGAGTCGAAGTGGGAGGGCGGTGAGAGGAACTTGCGAGGTCTATTGTCATCTCGCTTACCAGGATGTCCTCTCGTCCAAGAAGAACTCGAAATAGCATGGCAGTATCTTCCTTAGAGAAGGGAAGAGACTCTAACTCTTGCCAAGGCCTCCAACGTGATGTTGAAGTGGCCGGAGCCGGTTGGCTGGTACCTGGTGTCTGGGCATCTGGAGGTGTTGAGGTGGCGGGAATGTGCATGACGTTAACCAAGAAATTACTCAACTCATTCTCTCGATTGTTGTCTTTCCTCCTATGGCTGCGTAATCATTCGAGAGCCTCCCAGTTATCTGTCTGAAACTCGAGCCACTCTAGGACATGTTGATAAGTCAACCCGTGTCTATTTGCTTGAAGAGGATTAGGCTGGTCTGGTGCATTTCTGGCAATGCTCAGGGTTTCTGCAACGTCTTCTCGAAGTCTCAGAGTCACCTTGGAGTTGCCCTAAGCATCAATCTACTCCCACTGGATTAGCTCCTGGATCAAGTTCTGAACCTCCTCGTAGGGCTCGATTGCATGGCAGATTCTAGCATGAAATGGGCAATACCGAGGGTGATTGAAGTCCCATTAAGAGTAGTCTGCTGGTGGCTTATGCGCCATAATTTGCCCTCTCTAGACGAGGACATCAAAGAGTCGCTTGATCCTCTCCCTTAGAAAAGAGAGCGATGTGCGGCTATGCCAGGGTCTCCACCCCGGATACCATAGTAAGGGCTCGTCTTGGCTGGTACTGGCCTCCTCTTCTTCAGTGTCAGAGAGGAAAAATATGGCCATCGTGTGAATCACATTGATTGAATAGTGAATCACACGTGCTGTCTTGGCGGGCTTGGACCATGCATGTGGTTGCAGAAGATCAACGAGACCGCTCTTCATTTTGATGAGGCCATCTCTGATCAATTTCTGCAACTGAGTCTTGAAGACGTAGCAATCATCAAGTGGATGACCCAACATGCGATGATATGGGCAATAGTTGGGGTCATCGGCTTTTTGGGCATCATCCGGCTTTCGAGCTTCTGGTAGCTCGATAATTTTCTAGGCCATGCACAGGTCGAAGATCATTTTTGTGTGCTCCTTTTTGAAGGAGAATGGTGTTTTTATCCGTTCTACAAAAGAAAGGGTGGCTGGCTTGTCCTCAGACTTTTTGCCGGAGCTGCTTGACTCGCCCTCCTTGTTGGCTTTAGCGGTGGGGGTGAATTCAATAGTATTCACCTTCTTACTGGTCTGGCATTCTCACGTCTATTTTCCCATGGCTGGAGTATAACTTAGGTTATCGGTGAAGAACATTTCTATTTTGGCAACTGTCGAGTTGAGCTGGTCGAAGCCATTGATATTGGTGCCGAGGAGTTTCTCGCTCACCTCAGCTGCCAGGCCTTTGCGGCATATGGTGATGGCATCTTCCTGGACTGGTGGGTTGATGCACCTCATGCTGAGGTCTCGCCATCTTTTGATAAAGTCGAGGGCACTCTTGCCCTTTCTCTATCAGAGAGAGCAAAGCTCTGCCAGGGAGATCTTGCACTCGACCATTTGAAAACGATCGAGGAATTTCTTCTAGAGATCTACCCAGTCGATCACGGAGTTAGGCTTCAGGTGGGAATACCATTGGAAGGTTGTTCCCGTGAGTGAGGTTGCGAAGTAGCGGAGGAGGTAAGACTCATCTAACGCTAGCTCACCCATGGCCATGATGTAGTAGGCCAAGTGTTCATGTGGAGACCCTTGCCAGTTGAACTTCTGTAACTTCGGGGGTTTGGTGTACTCTGGGGGATGTTGCATTCCTATGGTTTTGATGATGTCTCACACTATAAATCAATATTCTATCTCTAGATTAATGTTGTTTCATCATGTGAGTGAGTACAGTTCATTTGGTTGACAGATAAGCATGCTATCATGATTTTATCTACACTCTGCTTAGCTAGTACTGATTGCAGTGGGTCGACCCATCCCTTCTGATGCGTCGACTCATCTGTTCATTTGGCATAACTCCTTCAAGTCTATTCACTCTGTCTGCACAGTTTTTCACACCAGTGCGTCAACTCAGTGTGGTGATGCGTAGACTCTTCTGTTCAGGTTCTTCATTTCATTAAGTCTATACATCATCAGTTGAACGTAATAGTAATACGTTGCAGCGTCAACTCAATGGGCTGTAGCGTCAACTCAGCATGTAAAATACTGTGTTAAAAGCCTAAGTCTATACACTAGTTTGTGAGTCCTCAACTCTGTACACTGCTTGAGCCTCACCAAAGTCTATACATCGCTTCAAGCGATTCCAGTCTATACAGTCTGTCTCCACACTAGAAGTCTGTACATCGGACTGCTTCTTGTGAAGTCTACATATTGGCTCGTTCAATTCTGCAAAGCATGTTCATTAGACTATGGCGAAGTCTATACACTCGGTTCCTTGGGCAAAGTCTATACAACTGCAACCCAACACATTGAACAGCTTTCCAAGTCTATACACTAGACTTCATTTCACTAAGTCTATACACTCCCTCACTATGTACACACTTGCTATATTGATCTCTGTAGTCTATACAATGCTTCACGTTAACACTAAGTCTATACACTTCATTATTGTTGCTGAAGGGAACAGGGTCGACGCCTGAAGTTTAAAGCGTCCACGCATCAGTAGACGAAACTGTCACGTCGTCTTCTATTGCGTCAACGCCACAAGCAAGAAGCGTCGACGCAGTAGTTAAAATAGCAGAGACTCTTACAAGCGATGAAGCCTTCACGAAATCTTCCACTGCGTCAACGCCATCAACAAGAAGCGTCGACGCAGCGGCATAAGAGATGCCAGTATAGAAATGTACACGTTCGTGCGTCAACGCCACCAACTGGCAGCGTCGACGCAGCTCGCCTATCTGTTGAAGACTTGAACACTGAACTGCCGATACCGTTGCGTCAACGCAATAGGCTGATGGAGTCGACGCAGCGGTTAAGAAGTTTGAAGATTTCTGATGACTGCGTCAACTCTTTGGAGCGAGTGAGTTGACGCCATCTACCTCCAGTTGCTGAGCGTACTGGTGCTGGGCACGTGATCCGAGGATAAGGAAAATGCCCAGATGAGGACACGTGGTCTGACAGTCTACTGGACGCTGCCACGTGGTCCGAATTCTTAGGGCGGGAACTGTGGAAGCCACACGCGCCCTGCTGCTGCTCCAGGTATAAAATGAAGCCTTCGTCTTCTGATGAAGGCTGATCGAAGAAGAAGCCTGAAGAGCATATACGTCCTTCGATCCAGGAAAGGAAAGAAAAGTGCAGAGAGAAAGAAAGAGAAAGGAAAAGAGCAGAGAGTTCAATATCTGAGAGGAGTTTGGTCGAGAGAGAGAGAGAGTGTGTGCTGCTTGATGAATTGCTTCATTTGAAGCTACATTTGTTTTGGGTTTCAGAACCGATTCCTTCTCATTGTTTTTCGTTTTCCATTTTGCTTTCGTTTATTTTTCATCCTTCTATTCTGATCTGAATTGTTGTCCCTCCGGTGTGTGGAGGAAGGGAGTATCACTCCAGTTTCCCTCTGTGTTGCAGAGGAAGAGAGATCGGTGATCTCTGGTGGTGTTAGTGACTGGTTGTCATTAACAGTTTCCCTCCGGTGTGTGGAGGAAGGGAGAGGTTTCTCCGGTCGTGTTCTAGCTGGGAGCTAGAACAGGTTTCAAGTTCTGTGGGTAGCAGAACTTGGTTGAGGGATTTGTCTCCCTTGGTGTTCAAGCTGTGTGGCAGCATGTTGTTCGCAGACTGAGTCTGCATTGATCTAGCATAGTCTAGTGGAATCCTCACTCTAGTTGGAGTGAGGGGTGGATGTAGATTGCGGACTGCAATCGAACCACCTAAAAAACTGAGTGCCTCCTCTGTGGTTTGCTTCTGTTCTCTACGCTCTTCATCTGCTCGGCTCTTTGCTTCCTTGTGATTCGCTCTTCATTCTCATTTACATTCCTCTGTATACGGTTTAAGGAGGTGCATTAGCAGTAGAAATTATATTCCGTTTAAGTTTCTTAAAATTGGGAGTGATCTATTCATCCCCCCCTTCTATATCACTCTTGCTGCGCTAACACTTGGTATCAGAGCGGGTTTACGCCATGTGGACGAACGGTCAAGGAAATGGTGGTGGTCCTAGAACCTTCATGGCTGAAGGTCAATCCATTAGTCGCCCTCCTTATTTCGATGGTAGTAACTATCTGTTTTGGAAGAACAGGATGGAAGTGTTCATCAGAGCTCAGAGTCATAAATTGTGGAGAGTAATCACGGTGGGGCCATATGAGCTGCCACCAAACGAGGATGCTTGGACAGATGATCATGTGAAGCTCTCGTCACTCAACTGGACGGCGCTGAACATAATCCAGTGTGCTGTTCATCCAGAGGAATATGCTCGTATATCTGCATACAGAACTGCCAAGCGAATGTGGGATGAGCTGCAATTAATCTATGAAGGTACAGCTCAAGTGAAAGCCTCGAAGGTAAACCTCTACACTTCTAAGTATGAAATGTTTAAGATGAATGCAGATGAGAATATAACCGAAATGTATGCCAGGTTATCCTTGATCACTAACACTCTTAAAGGGCTAGGGAAGGATCTTGCTGAGGCAGATATAGTCAGGAAAATCCTTAGATCTTTATCCCCGGCATGGCACACTAAGGCCATTGTGATTGAGGAGTCAAAAGATTTGACTGTCTTAACTGTGAATGAACTCATAGGATCCCTGATGACCTATGAGATGAATTTCCAAGGAGGTGGAGAAGGAAGTGAGAGGAAGGGTAAAAATGTAGCCCTAAGAGCTTCCCGCAAAAAGGGTAGCAACAGTGGAAGCAGCAGTAGTAGCCCTGAGTCCGAGTCTGAGCTTGAAGGTCTGTCAAATCTCGACCAGGAGGAGCAGGCAATGCTCACTAGACAGTTCAAAAAATTTCTGAAGAAAAAGGGAAAGACCTTTAGGAAGAAGAAGCCACAACCCTTTAACAAGAATGCTGAATTTACCGGTTACAGGGATAGAAATCCTAAGAAACTGACTTGTTTTAACTGTAACAAACAGGGACACATGAGAGGCGAATGCCCAGACCTCCAGAAGAAGGGTCCCTATCTTCAGAAGAAAAATATAATGGTGCAGAAGAAGAAGAAGCCACAGGCGATGGTCTGCACATGGAGCGAGGAAGAAGAAGACCCTGAAGATGCTTCCTCAGAAGAATATGAAGATGGAATTTGCCTTATGGCAAACAGTGAAGAGGAGGTAATAAATGTCTTTGAAAATTTCTCAATTGATGACTGGGAGGATGCTTATGGTGATTTGTTAGATAAATTTAATTCTCTTAGTAAAGAGCACAGAGTTCTGAAAAGAAAATTTAACACAAATGTTGAAGAACAAACTCTGGTATGTGAGGAAAATGAAAAGCTAAAAGAACAACTAGAAGAAATGACCTCACTAAGGAAAGAGAATGATAAGCTTAAGGGAGAAATTCAAGAAAGTCAAAAATAGCTCAATGAATTTAAAGCTAAAATTGAAGAAGGCATGAATGAAATTAGAGTAAATTCAGAGAAATATGAAGCTGTGAAGAAAGTAAATGCTGAACTCCTAAAGAATTCTGAGTATCTTCAAAAGGAGCTGGAAGACAAACAGAAAGTCTTAGAAAAGTTTGTCCAAGGAAAGACTAGCCTAGATGCTATACTAGGGACTAGGGTCAATTTCAATAAGGAAGGTCTAGGCTATGACCCAACCAACAAGAGACCCTTGCAATTCAAGACCATCACCTTCTGTCCAGAGAAGGGAAAAGAAAAGCTGGACACACCATCCAGCTCAAACAGCTCAAAGGAAACTCAAAGTCCTAAAGAAAACACAAAAACCAGTACTGGACAACCATTTAAGAGTGGAATGAACTTTATGAAGAATAACATTAAGTCCACTCACCAGAAAACAAATGGTAACTGGACCAAGAAAATAAATCAGAACAAGAGCTGGAATTATAACAACCAGATGGGTCCAAACAAGACCTACTGGAGGAATAACTTTCATGGTCAAAATTATGCTAATCAACAAGCCTACAGGAAATTTCCTAGGAATAGGAAGACTAATGAATGGAATAGAACTCACTTCTCCAGTTCAGCTGGATTCAACCTTAATAAACCAGAAAGGAAGGTGCCAGAGAAAACCATGCTGAAACAAATCTGGATACCTAAACACTTGATCAGAGATTTGAACAATGTCCTTGGACCCAACTCATCTTGGGTTCCAAATCACTCTGCTTGATATACTTGTGTAGGTCGGCCTGGCAGCTGAAGACAACAAGTGGTACCTCGACAGTGGCTGCTCCAGGCATATGACAGGAGACCGATCCAAGTTCAGCAAGATAGAGATGAAGCCAGGGGGTCTGGTCAAGTTTGGAGGAAAGAACAAAGGTAAAATAATTGGAGTTGGCACAGTAGGTAAGTCTTCCACAAATTCCATTGAAAAAGTATTACTTGTGGAAGGGCTTCAACACAACCTGATTAGCATTAGCCAATTATGTGACAGGGGTCACAGGGTTGTATTTGATGATAGTTCATGTAAAATCCTTGAAACGAATTCTGACATGGTTAAATTTGTAGCCAACAGGGTTAATAATGTCTACATTGTAGACTTAGATGAGAATTCTGAATCTACTATTTGCTTATCTGCCAATTCTGAAAATGATGCCTTTGAATGGCATAGACGTCTAGGTCATGCTAGCTTTTCAACTTTAAATAAATTGGTCAAGCATGATTTAGTTAGAGGCATGCCTAGAATTAAATTCAACGCTATATCAAAAGCATGTGATGCCTGTGCTCTAGGCAAACAGACCAGAAACTCTTTTAAATTAAGATCTGAGCCATTGTCTTCGAGACCAATGGAACTTCTTCATATGGACCTTTTCGGTCCAACTAGAACTCAGAGTCTTAATGGAAGCAGGTTTGGCTATGTCATCATAGATGACTTCTCTAGATATTCATGGATATTTTTCTTAGCAAATAAGAGTGATGCATTTCAAAAGTTTAATCTGTTTTTCAATAAGGTCAAACAAGAAGGGAAGTACAAGGTTAGTTCTATTCAATCTGACCATGGAGGTGAGTTTGAAAACTCAATGTTTACTGATCTTTGTGACAAAGAAGGACTAACTCACAGGTTTTCTTCTCCCAGGACACCTGAACAAAATGGGATTGTGGAGAGAAGAAATAGGACAGTGGTGGAGATGGCCCGGACCATGTTGATTGAAAGTAAGTTACCTAGAAGGTTTTGGGCAGAAGCGGCCAATACAGCAACCTACATAATCAACAGGGCCATGGTAAGACCCATACACAAGAAAACACCCTATGAGCTTCTAAAAGGTAAGAAACCAAACTTGTTTCATTTCAGAATTTTTGGAGCAAAATGTTTTATTCATAACAATGATAAGAAAGATTTAGACAAGTTTGAAGCCAAGAGTTCACCTGGAATATTCTTGGGTTACTCTGAAGTGTCAAGGGCATATAGGGTATTTAACGTATCAGATCAGAAAGTGGAAGAATCTCCACACATTCTTTTTAGTGAAAAGAAAGATGTTTCTAATGTTGAAAATCTTGACAGGGATTCTAATCATGGTGGAGAGTTTCTAGAAGACCAACAGGAAGAAGAGAACACTCAGCCAAGTGGGGAAACAAATTCCCCCAATCAGGAAGGTCCAAGAGAAACAGGTGAGTCTTCAACAAATATTAGATTTCTTAAAGACCATCCTTTAGATAAAGTCATAGGCAATCCTGAAGATCCTCTTCGGACTAGGTCTCATTTTAGAAATGTGAATAATGATGACTTAATTGCATTAGTCTCACAAATTGAACCCAAAACAGTAGAAGAGGCCTTAGCTGATCAAGCTTGGGTCAATGCTATGAGTGAGGAATTAGGTCAGTTTGAAAGGAATAATGTCTGGGAGCTTGTCCCAAGACCAGATGGTATTAATGTCATAGGAACCAAGTGGGTGTTCAAAAATAAGATGAACGAAGATGGAATTATCTCGAGGAATAAGGCCAGACTAGTAGCCAAAGGCTACTGTCAAGAATTCGGTGTAGACTTTGATGAATCCTATGCACCTGTTGCTAGGATGGAAGCTATAAGATTGTTGCTTGCCTTTGCATGCTCAAAGAACATAAAACTCCAACAAATGGATGTTAAAAGTGCCTTTTTAAATGGAGTTATTAAAGAAGAAGTGTTTGTTGAACAACCTCCTGGATTTCAATATTCTCCTCAACCTAACCAAGTTTTCAGGTTAAACAAAGCCTTGTATGGTCTAAAGCAGGCTCCAAGAGCTTGGTATGAAAGATTGTCTGAATTTCTGATCAGCAAGGGCTACAAAAGAGGTAAAGTTGATCAGACTTTATTTACCAAGGGCATGAATAAAGATCTCATCATAGTTCAGGTATATGTAGATGACATTGTATTTGGATCAACTAAGCATGAACTATGTGATGAATTCTCTACCATGATGTTTGCTGAATTTGAAATGAGCTTGGTTGGTGAACTAAAATATTTTCTTGGATTGCAGGTACATCAGCTAGAAGATGGGTGCTTCATCAACCAAACCAAATACACAATGGAACTGTTCAAAAGGTTTGGCATGGAAAACTTAAAGCACATTACTACACCCATGGGCACCAATACATCATTGGATGCAGATGAGACAGGTAAAGAAGTAAATGCCAAACTTTATAGAGGTATGATTGGATCACTACTTTACTTGACAGCCTCTTGACCTGATATACAATTCAGTGTAGGAATGTGTGCAAGGTATCAGTCTAGACCTACTGAACTACACTTAGCTATAGTTAAAAGAATCTTCAGATATTTTTCAGCTAGTCATTCTCTAGGTTTATGGTTTCCTGCATCTTACATACTTAACCTAGTAGCATACACAGATGCTGACTATGCCGGCTGTAAACTAGACAGGAAAAGCACTAGTGGCCATTGTGAATTCTTGGGTGGGTGTTTAGTGTCTTGGGGCTCCAAGAAACAACATTCTGTGGCCCTCTCCACTGCAGAAGCTGAATATGTGGCTGCAGGGAGTTGTGGAACACAAGTCATTTGGATTAAACACCAGCTTCAGGACTACCAAGTAGACCTGGGATGCACACCTATTTACTGTGATAATACTAGTGCCATCAATCTTGCTAAAAATCCTGTTTTGCATTCAAGAACCAAACACATAGAGATAAGACATCATTTTATAAGAGATGAGGTGTCTAAGAATAATTTTGAACTGATTCATGTAGGCAAAGATAATCAGATTGCTGACATATTCACAAAACCTCTGGATAATGAAAAATTTTCCACTTTGAGAAGAGAATTAGGCTTATACAAATTGTCTTAATTATGAAGCCTGTTCTTGTTGTGAGGGGGAGTTGTGTCTATCTGATGTTTAGCCTTCTTTCATGCTGATTTAAGAGGGTGCTCTGAATCCTTACTGTTAGCCTTCAAAATGCCCTAGGTAAGGGGGAGCTTTGAGATTTTTTTTTGCTGGAATGATTATTGAAGTATGCTATGTCTTAGGTGAGAAGAGAAGTTCTCTGACAGATTCAAAAGGGCTGTCCAGATGTGTACCTTTGCTGGTTTTGCATGACTGATTTAGTGTGGTTCTCTCAAAAAATAGAGTGTCACTTATCTCTTAAGTCTATAAGTCAGTGACTCTAATCTTCAAGTTAGAATCCTTCCTTTGGTACTCCTTCAGAGATTTGGACTAATTGCATAAAGTATATCTTCCTACATTGCCATTGATTATGGTTCAGGCCAAAAACTTGTATGTCTTGTTATCTGACCCAATCAACTTGAAATCTAGACTTCAAGACTCAATTCAAGAAAAGTTCTTTTTGGTATTGTCTTCAATCATTCTATCTTTTTTAACTCAAGGGCTTAACTGAACAAACATGTTCTGTTTTAATCACTGAGAAACTGGGAGCTTCATCAATGAAATGAATATTTCTCCCAAGTCATGAGGTGTCAAATGCTTAAAATAAATGAAAAGTCATGACAGAGCAATGGTGGCTTGCTGGTGAGTAACTGGGGACTCTGGCCTCTAATCAAGGTGTCTCCCTAATGTCAAAAGCCACAGTTACTAACTCTGTTCCTTATTAAAAAAAAGGGGGGGGGGGAAGTAATGAGGTACTCACTCTGAGTAACTGGGGATTCAGGCCTCTGATCAAGGTGTCTCCCTAATGTCAAAGGAAGTGACCTACCAACTTACTCATTGATCTTCTTGAAAATCATCTCCAACAAAATTCCTTGTTGTTATGCAACTAATGGATTGCTTGTCTTCAATACCTTGAGAACACCTCTCTGATTTAGTCTCTTGCTGTCTTGTGAAATAGTTGAATGATCAGCTATATCTGGCCATACTTGTCAACTCCTGCTCTCAATCATCCACTATGTATGCTGATAAACTTGTCTATAACTCTACTTCTCTATTGTGTACTGAAGTCCAAAGAATCATCTCTTGAGATTAGAAACTCACTTATTCTCTTAAGACCTACTCGTGATTTTCTGCACTAAGAAGTTACTGCCCTCAGTCCTCATGTTTCCAGCACTGTCATACATTCTGCAGTTCTTTTTGCTGATGTCAAAGGGGGAGAGAAGCTTGCAATATCTGCAATTTCTGTGAGAAGCTTGCAATTTCAGTGAGTATTGGTTTTGTCTTGAGCTTTGAGGGGAGTCATGTTGCTTCGTGGAAGAAATGGTTATGAGTTGTGGGGGAGATGAGAGTGTACTGTAGGGAATGTTTAATTCATTTGCATGAGCATGTCTTGAATTTTTTCTGCTTGTTGCAGCTGGTATTAACTCTTTGTTGAAACCTGATATTGCATGATTCATAGTGTTGTCATCATCAAAAAGGGGGAGACTGTTGCATTCCTATGGTTTTGATGATGTCTCACACTATAAATCAATCTTCTATCTCTAGATTAATGTTGTTTCATCATGTGAGTGAGTACAGTTCATTTGGTTGACAGATAAGCATGCTATCATGATTTTATCTACACTCTGCTTAGCTAGTACTGATTGCAGTGGGTCGACCCATCCCTTCTAATGCGTCGACTCATCTGTTCATTTGGCATAACTCCTTCAAGTCTATTCACTCTGTCTGCACAGTTTTTCACACCAGTGCGTCAACTCAGTGTGGTGATGCGTAGACTCTTCTGTTCAGGTTCTTCATTTCATTAAGTCTATACATCATCAGTTGAACGTAATAGTAATACGTTGCAGCGTCAACTCAATGGGCTGCAGCGTCAACTCAGCATGTAAAATACTGTGTTAAAAGCCTAAGTCTATACACTCGTTTGTGAGTCCTCAACTCTGTACACTGCTTGAGCCTCACCAAAGTCTATACATCGCTTCAAGCGATTCCAGTCTATACAGTCTGTCTCCACACTAGAAGTCTGTACATCGGACTACTTCTTGTGAAGTCTACATATTGGCTCGTTCAATTCTGCAAAGCATGTTCATTAGACTATGGCGAAGTCTATACACTCGGTTCCTTGGGCAAAGTCTATACAACCGCAACCCAACACATTGAACAGCTTTCCAAGTCTATACACTAGACTTCATTTCACTAAGTCTATACACTCCCTCACTATGTACACACTTGCTATATTGATCTCTGTAGTCTATACAATGCTTCACGTTAACACTAAGTCTATACACTTCATTATTGTTGCTGAAGGGAACAGGGTCGACGCCTGAAGTTTAAAGCGTCCACGCATCAGTAGACGAAACTGTCACGTCATCTTCTATTGCATCAACGCCACAAGCAAGAAGCATCGACGCAGTAGTTAAAATAGCAGAGACTCTTACAAGCGATGAAGCCTTCACGAAATCTTCCACTGCGTCAACGCCATCAACAAGAAGCGTCGACGCAGCGGCATAAGAGATGCCAGTATAGAAATGTACACGTTCGTGCGTCAACGCCACCAACTGGCAGCGTCGACGCAGCTCGCCTATCTGTTGAAGACTTGAACACTGAACTGCCGATACCGTTGCGTCAACGCAATAGGCTGATGGAGTCGACGCAGCGGTTAAGAAGTTTGAAGATTTCTGATGACTGCGTCAACTCTTTGGAGCGAGTGAGTTGACGCCATCTACCTCCAGTTGCTGAGCGTACTGGTGCTGGGCACGTGATCCGAGGATAAGGAAAATGCCCAGATGAGGACACGTGGTCTGACAGTCTACTGGACGCTGCCACGTGGTCCGAATTCTTAGGGCGGGAACTGTGGAAGCCACACGCGCCCTGCTGCTGCTCCAGGTATAAAATGAAGCCTTCGTCTTCTGATGAAGGCTGATCGAAGAAGAAGCCTGAAGAGCATATACGTCCTTCGATCCAGGAAAGGAAAGAAAAGTGCAGAGAGAAAGAAAGAGAAAGGAAAAGAGCAGAGAGTTCAATATCTGAGAGGAGTTTGGTCGAGAGAGAGAGAGAGTGTGTGCTGCTTGATGAATTGCTTCATTTGAAGCTACATTTGTTTTGGGTTTCAGAACCGATTCCTTCTCATTGTTTTTCGTTTTCCATTTTGCTTTCGTTTATTTTTCATCCTTCTATTCTGATCTGAATTGTTGTCCCTCCGGTGTGTGGAGGAAGGGAGTATCACTCCAGTTTCCCTCTGTGTTGCAGAGGAAGAGAGATCGGTGATCTCTGGTGGTGTTAGTGACTGGTTGTCATTAACAGTTTCCCTCCGGTGTGTGGAGGAAGGGAGAGGTTTCTCCAGTCGTGTTCTAGCTGGGAACTAGAACAGGTTTCAAGTTCTGTGGGTAGCAGAACTTGGTTGAGGGATTTGTCTCCCTTGGTGTTCAAGCTGTGTGGCAGCATGTTGTTCGCAGACTGAGTCTGCATTGATCTAGCATAGTCTAGTGGAATCCTCACTCTAGTTGGAGTGAGGGGTGGATGTAGATTGCGGACTGCAATCGAACCACCTAAAAAACCGAGTGCCTCCTCTGTGGTTTGCTTCAGTTCTCTACGCTCTTCATCTGCTCGGCTCTTTGCTTCCTTGTGATTCGCTCTTCATTCTCATTTACATTCCTCTGTATACGGTTTAAGGAGGTGCGTTAGCAGTAGAAATTATATTCCGTTTAAGTTTCTTCAAATTGGGAGTGATCTATTCATCCCCCCCTTCTATATCACTCTTGCTGCGCTAACAGGGGAAGCTTTTTCAACTAGTGGTATAGTGGGTACAACACACTGTAAAGATCTACAGTGGCAACCCCTTCCCCGTACTAGGCGAGCTTTGTCTCGATGATCCGCTCGATCATCTGCCCTTGTGCTATGAGGTTTTTCGACACCGGCAGATTTGATGCTCATGGATGAGCTTCTACTAGTAGCGTGCCAAACCCTGCTACCATTGGGGTTCTGGCTGTTGTTGCTAAGGCGTTGACACCATTGTGCCCGACTGGTAGTGTCTGTGTTTCGACCAGAGGCCTAGCAGGTTGTTGAGGGTGAAGATCTCATTCCTGAAAAAGGTATTACAAGAGGGTCTTCAAGTGTTGATTCTCCCTCATGAGAGTTTCAAGAGTCACATCTTGACCCTCATTTGCTGGTGGATTGTTGTTGACTAGGTCCGCGTTTGCAAGAGCGCCACGGTCCTTGGCTGGAACCTCTTTGACATGTTCTGATGCATGTGGTCCAGCAGAAGTGCCGATGTGACCTGGCGGCACTGAGGGCTGGGCTTGAGGGCGAGGCCTCCTAAGTTGGGCCAGTGGCTGGTTAAGGTCATCAGACTGGGTCTCTGGTTGTTGGCTGGTGGCATAACACACGAACACCCGAACAATGTCATTGATGAACCGAACCGTCCGCTTCTTCTGGGGATGTTTCTCAAAGCAAGTTGGTGCCCCCAGCCTATCAAAGACTGAGATCCTTTGAGGCGGATCCTTCGTCATGGGACCGGAGTTAATCCGGGAAGAGCTCGAGGCTGGCCGCTACTGGAGCCCGGCACGAGCCCACCTTTGGTTTGGCCTATTTAGGTGAGAAGGACTGGCTAGCTAGATGTCGTTGGATTGAGCCGATTGAGCCGATGAAGATTCAACGATGTCTCGAGCGATGTGACGCTCAGACGCTCGAAGGGAGTTCTTGGTATGTGCCCTTTGAACAGCTTAAGCCTCCTCTAGGGTAACCCATATTCTTTTCAGGCAGAGTTGTTGTCCTCCTTTGTTGCTATTCTTCCAATTGGACTTGGGAGTCTGGGTGCTCTATTGGTGTAGATGACCCCGGTGGGTTGCCGAGGCACCGATTTCTTTAAATTCTGCTTTGTCCTCTCGCGTGCGTTGTAGGAGGCTGAAGCGGTTGGCTGTGGGAACCTAGGTACATTCCGATCCCGCGGTATGATCGGTTCACCTCCATCGAGACGAATCCTTAAGTCGCCAACAAGAATAGTCTTGCTGGAATTGCTGGTTACAACGACGGGTCATTTGCCTCTACAGCTGTTGCGGCTCTTTTTCTGGGGAGCTAAAGAGGACTATGCTCTAAGGTGGTAGACTGAGAAGACCCAGTCTACCGTTGCCAACCGCGTAGTGTTGTCGGCAAAAAGTGTTGGGATTGGCCTTCGGGGCGTGATGCCCGTATTGAAGGCCGAAATCTGGGGGGGCCGAGCATTGAGGTTTGCACTAGCAGGGAGGAGTGTTGCCCACGCTCGAGGTAATGTCCTCGTATTGAGAGCTGACGTTGTAGGAGATACTGGGATGCCAAAGACTCTAGATTGTAAACCCATGTTGAGTGCCAGCATTGTTGGAACTCGGGGCCGAAGGCCCATGCTAGGTACTAGGGTTGTCGTATCCCGAGGCGAAAAGCCTGTACTATGGGTTGGCACTACTGGATCATGGGGGAGTAAACCCTGTTATGAAGCATGGAGGTCGGAAGCCCAGGGTAGGAAGCCCGTGTTGGGAACCGATCTAGCTGGGACCCGAGGTTGTGAGCCCAGGCTGAATGCTGGGGAGCCTTGAACTCGGGGTTGGAGACCCTTGTTGAGTGTTAGATCAGTCGGGACTCGGGGTTGTAAACCCGAGCGAAATACTGAGAAGCCTTGAACTCGGGGCCGGGAGCCCGTGTTGAGTGCAGGCTTGGCTAGAGCTCGAGGTTGCAAGCCCGAGAGAAGTGCTCAGGAGCCTTGGACCCGGGGTTGATAGCCCGTGTTGGGTGTAGGCCTGGCTGGGACCCAGGGCTGGAAACCCGAGCAAGGTGCTGAGATGGCAGCCAAAGTCCGGGGCGCGATGCCCGTTCTAGAGGTCGGCCAATGTTGGACCCGAGAGCTGATGCTTGTTTGGGCAAATGACGATCTGGGACCCCTACAAGGGCTAGAAGTAGAGACCCCGAGCCTAGTACTCGTGTGAGTCGCTGGTGCTGGGGAGGCACGCGGTAGGTTGGCCCCATGAGCAGGGACATGGACTGGAATCGATTGCAGAATAGCCACAAGGACCATGCCCAGTAAGTAGGGCGAGCCGATGACAGGGGTGAAGTCGCAGAAAGCGATCGGCGTCGCCAAGTAGCCCACCCGTGCATGGGTGGCGATGACGATGGGGCCATACATCACGGCCGCCATTGCTGCTGTACTGTTGGTTGCTAGAGGATGTGACGGTCGAAGATGATTACCAGGCATGAACCGGCTGCTGGAGCACAAACTGGAACCCGCAGGGGATGTCCCTCCTCTACCTCTCCTGCAAGGATAGGAAAAGGACACCATGGCTTCAGGGCTGGCATGGGCTCCTCTTCAGCAGAAAGAAGAAAGGTAGAAGACGTCCCACCGGGCGTGCCAACTTTGTTGGCTCTCGAGAAATTTCTCTTATTATTCATTCTTTTTTTCTCGTGGCGGTGACATACACTTACCTTTTATGGAAGGCCAAGATAGGTTAACTTGGCACGTGGGGATTCCGGGGGTATCGATGGGGGTAAACAAAGAACCACATAAATGCACAGGGAATAGTGTGATTAATCGTCCTAGGTGATCGGAACAGGGATGACTGGGTGAAATGCGGGGGTGCCAGTCGATTTCTCAATGATCACCTGCAGAACCAAATTTTTACTGGGGAATTGCCACCAGGGCACGGCACATGGGCACAGGGGTATCGAGCAACACGTGGAGAGAAGGAGGTTCCGCTGGTACGAGTGTAGGCAATTGTGAGAATTCATGTATAGGACGTCTTTCCCCACTGACTGCAAGTAGCCAGTTTTTATTTTACATCGGATTGAATCCGAACACCTTTGTCCTTTGTTGAAGGAGGACCAAGATGTTCTTGAAGCCATGGGTAGAGGACTGGATGTGCACTGTAGCTATAGGGTGACCATCGCACTCGACTGGCAGGGTTGACCTGACTGGGTTCTGGAAGGCTGGTTGCATATTGACCGGTGTGAGGGCTATAAGAGAACACGGGTGCTGGTATGTGTGAAAGATCGATTTTTTTGGCTATTCTTTCCTTATAGATGCCATGAAGGCTTTACAGGTGGGCCTTATAGGCCTGAGTACATCTGGTGCAAGCCGCGGGACAATTTCAACATACGTGTCGGCCCCCAGGTCAATGCAGAATAAAGCGGATCTCTACATAATTTTACAGAGGATCTCCACGAGAAGCTATAGGAGTGGCGAAGCTTCCAAAGGAGGGCTGGACTGGATGGCAGGGGCTGACAATGGCTGGCACCTGAGGGAGGCCAGACGTGGTTCAAGGTGAGTAGTTGGGTACCGGCCCTAAAGGGCGAGTGTCGACATGTCGGGGAGTTAGATCCGATCCCGAGAATGTTACTTCCGGGCCAGGGTCCGGCTAACTCGGGTTAGGGATCGACACCGTAGGTGGCCGGCTCAGGGAGAGCGACGGGCACGTGGTCCCATGGCAGGAGCAAATTCGGCATTATGGCATCTGCATCGTTATCATAACGCGCCATACGTGGGCGGACCCGATATATGGGTGTGATCGCCATTATCATAACACCCCATACGTGAAGGGATAGGATTGAGTGAAGCGGCTAGATGCCATGTGAGGGGAGTACGTTCGACATACCCTCGGAGTGTACTAAGCCGAACCACAAGCCAACCAACACGCCTCGCTCCTTATGCTTGCTGGAGTGCTGGAAGCCTTGGATGCTTGAGCCTGTGCTGCCTCTGTCTATGTTGCCTATTGTATCCCCCTTGAGTTTCTAAGGGGGGTTTTATAGAGAATTTGAAGGGTTGAGTGGGGTTTACCCGGGTTGGAATGGAGGGGGTGCCCTAGTCCGGGTAAACCCCCTTCAATTGATAAAAAGATTTTTTTTGTGAGAAGGGGAGGGGGGTTAACGTGGACCAGAATTGGGGGGGGGGGGCAGTCTGGTCCGCGTAAACCCCCCCTCTAAGGGGGTTAATGCGGGGCTGAGTGGGCTTTTCTTTTTTCTGAAAAAGTTTTTTTTGAAAGAGATGGGGTTTACACGGACCAGAATGATCCCCTAGTCTGGTTCGCGTAACCCCCCCCCCCCCCCCATGGGGGGGTTAACGCAGGGTTGATATAGCTTTCCTTTTTGTTTTAAAAAACTTTTTTTTAGGAAATTGGGGATTTACGCGGACCAGATTGGGGGGCCCAGTCTGGTCCGCGTAAACCCCCCAGGGGGGGGTTAACGCGGACTGGAGAGAGAGCTTTTTGAGGGGCCTATGTACCCTTATTTTTGTTTTTCTTGGGCCCACTTTGACCTAGTGTGAACACAAGGGACTGGCTTGACTGGAGCACTTCGCACTTCTTCCTCATGAATGCTCCCGAGCTGGTACTGTTGTGTCCCGGGTTTTGATGATGTCTGACTATGACTCATTGATGAGTCTAATGTGGATTTGATAATGATTCAACTATGCTTCCATGTGTGCGTTAATGTTCTTCATGAAGATAATTCTATGGGCAAAGATCTCATTTCATAAATCTCATGTTTAATCTCTTGAATCATGATGAAATCTTTGTTGGCATAATATTTTTGAATGATTAATATTCCCCTCATGATGTGAGCAAGTGAGTTCCTTTTAAGCTGGCAGATGAAAAGATAATTCAAGTCAGCAAGGCATCCCGGAGCACCCTTAAGGCTGCGTCGACTCAAGCGTCTCTGTGCGTTGACGCACCTTCAAAACAAATACTAGTTATACTGGAATTCTCTACGAGGTTGCGTCGACTCCATCCTTTCATTGCGTCGACACCAGCAATCACTATGCAAGTAATTTCCTTCGGCTGCTGATGAGTGTCACATTTCATAGCATAACTTGCATCGCATTCATCATCTTTGAGCATTAAATGAATAAAGTTGTGCAACATGAGCTGTTAATTTCATTCTCACAACTAAATTGAGTCTGCATGCATTTTATCATCTTTTTGAGCCAAAATGACAATGTGAGAAATATTCAAGAATTTGTACAAATATTTAAAAAATATTTTTGATGAAATATGTTGATTATTTGAATTTTCTGTATTTTCAGGAATTAGCATCCAAGGTGGAAGATGCCATTTCTTGTAGAAGAAGAATAAGCGTCAACGTTGGCAGATGCCAATTAATGCGCGACGTTGAGGAATGACACCAATTTCAAGAGAATTTCAAGAATGGGCGATGCTCAAGGTAGACGCCAAATTGAATTTTAAATAGAAGGAAAAATGAAAAAAAGAATTAGCGGCAGCTAAGATAGTCGCTCATTTCTTGGTGAAAAATAGAAAGGAAAATGGGAAAAAAATGAGAAAAAGAATCTGCGGCCATGTTCTCAGACGCCAATTTTCCTTTACAGAAAAATCCAAATAAGGAAACAAGAATGAGTGACCATTATGGAAGACACTATTTTAATTTGAGCCCACAAGGTTCGACGCCATTTCTTTCGAAACAGAGGCAAAAACGAGAAGGTCTCTTTGGGGTAATCTAGCCATCGATTGATGTTATCCTTCCATGTTTGGATCAAGGAGGACTCTATCCTGGGTAAGAGACCTAATTTGGGCAACTAATCTACGCTGCAAAATCGGATTGGAGTTGATCTGTACATCGCCAATCGTGGAAGGTTCTGCTGTGCCTATATAAAGCCACCCGAGAGCCACCGGAGGGAGATCTTTGGCTTTTTACATGCTTTCCTGCTCATCTTCTCAATTTACTTTCTTCAGCAACTTTCTCTGTTTTCAAAAGCTCTTTTTTCTTTTGTCTCTTCCTTTAATTCTCCTCCGTTTTCAACTTATTCTTTGATTTTTAAAGCACACTTATGCAATTTTATTGTTCATCTATTCTCATTGTTCTTCTCCATTTTTTACACTCTTCTAATCTTCTTCTCTCTTTCCTGTCTTCATCAATCTTCTTAAGCTCCTCTAACTCTTCAAATCTCTTTTCTACCACATCTATCAATTCCCTCTGGTTTCAAAGTTATTTGTTTTCTCTTGGCGTTCTATTCTGTTTAAGTGCTTTTACTCCCGTACTCTCCCTTCCCCTCTACCTCTCTGTTACTCTTTCTCTATTCACGCACACACCACATATATTTGTTTTTAAGTTTTCTTCTCTTCTTTTATCTATCCACCACCCTATTCCATATTTCTTCTCACATCCCTTTGGCGGAGATCTCTACTTTGGTCCTCTCAGCGGCGTCTATCTCTACAGCGGAGTGGTCCACTCAAAGGCTTGGCAAGGAGACAACGACGTTCTTCATCCCAATTTCCCGGCTCTTATTTCCTCCCTTTCTCTTTTCTTTCCAAGTTGTAATTTCCATTTTCTTAGAGTCGTAATTGCCACTTTCATAGTAATAAAAGTTCATCTTGTACAATTGTGTCTTTCTAGTTCTCTTTCTATCTCTTTCCAATTTCTCTCCTTAACCCTCTCATCTTTTTTAGATAGGATTAAGTTTATGCAATTTTAATTTTTCTTTAGCATAAAATCTTACTCAAAATTTGAATCTTTCAAATATAGGGATTTTCCATCATGCTTAATTGAAAATATTTCTTCTCCGAGGGATCGACCCATTCTTACCACTTTACTCTAATTCAAATCTTTTTAAGTGAGTGAGTGCGGTTATATTTTTGAAATTGTGGCACGATATTTTTTACGACGAGTGTTAGTGACTATCAATTTTTGGCGCCATTGTCGGAGAGGAAATACTTTTTAATGGTTGAAAATTCTTGTGTTTGATGTGTATATGTGTATATTAATTTTTCTATTTTTGATTTTGTAGGAAAAATTAGAAAAAAAATCAGAAAAAAATCACAGAAATTCAGACCTAAAATTTCTAGAAAACAAACTGTCACAAGAAGCGTCGCTGAAAGTTTATTTTTCTATTTTCTATTTTTTACTCTAAAACTGTCACAGAAAGCAGAAAATCCAAGAAATTCAAGCGTCGCTAAAGGTCAGTAAACGTAGGAAAATGTCCTATTTTGAAAAAATCTAGAATTTTTTTAAAAATTTCTGAAAAATCTAATAAAAATAAAAAATTTAGAAAAATTAAAAAACCTGATTTTAGGTCTTATTTTGTAGTAGATTTACATGCTGTTTGGTATTTTTAGTTCATAGTTTTCTTTTATTCATCTCCTCTTGAAAAATTTTAAAAAATAGAAAACAAAAAATAGAAAAAAAAACTTTTCTCATCATCATCATGATATCATGTTAGTTGCATTGCTTTGGTGCATTTAGTTGATTTCTTTTTTTATTTTTCATCATCATGTGTTTATTCTTTATCATCATTTGAAAAAAAAAGAAAAAAAATCTTTCTCTTCTATTCTATTTCCCCTCTAAATGGTAACTTAGGTTCCTTACACCCCTCTTGGATTTGGAAGGATCCTCCATTGAGCACTCCGTCTCTTTGGATTATAATCTCCTTTTCCAAGACCTCCATAAGTCCCCGCACCCGTGGATTCCCTCACGGAGGCCGGGCTGGTTGTACCATAAAGTACTCCAGAGGTAAATTACCCTTAGAAGGTTTCAAATATATATATATATATATATATATATATATATATATATATATAAGAGTTTTAGAATTTATTACTATTTTAGAAAATTAGTGTCTAAGGCTAGAGGTTAAGTGGCAAACGCCTAAGTGAGATTGTGGTTACTTAATTAGGTCCCTACGAAAGTAGGGGGAGCCTCCCACAACTCCACCTCTTACCTGGCTGGTTGACCAATTTAGTAGTGAGTACCAATTCTTCTTCTAAAAAATCATCGTTTAGTGATTGATTAAACCAGTCTTACAGGGGTTAATTAATTGCATCTTTAATTGCATTCTATGTAAAAAAAATCAAAACAAAACCTCACTCTCTTTGAGCCCTTTTTGCATTGCATGCAAGGTAGGAGATCCCTACACCCACATTTGATAGGACCCATATGAGAGATTGAGAGGTGTTGTACTCGGACAATCTCCCCAGTAAAACACCCAAAAATAAGAGTTCGGGAATTTCCTCGAACACCTTCAAGGCATGGGCTATTCATCCCCTCTGGCAACCCAGTGGGCCCGACCAACGGCCCTAACCCGCCAGCCGAAGCATACGACGACATTATCAATCAGTCGGGACCACTCCCGACCCCTCAGTTGCGGACTTTCTCCGCGTTCTATATAACCACCCGGGGCAACCCGGGGGCGCCCCGACTACAAGCCACGCCACGTGGCACTCAGTGAAAAGGCCAGGGGCCTACCCCGGGATGCCTTCTTTCAACCCTCCAAGGTCAAAGGGAGACCTTACTAAGTCAACCACATGCTTTGGAGGCCCGCAGTACGCACATACGGCTCACGCGCGTGTATCGGGCATTTTCTCGAACACCTTGCGGGCGCGTATATTCCAGCCCTTCTACAGCAAACCGTGGGTCAATCCACGGCTCCAGCATACCAACTGGGTTCCATGACGACCCTCCAGCAAGTCGGAACTGCTCCCGACCCTTAGACACACGGCGATGAGCCGTTTATCTTCAGCTCATGGGCCAACCCGAGGCTACCCCGCTGACTAGCCATGTAACATGACACACACCTTGAGGCCGGGCCCAAGTGCCCAAAGTACCTCCTCTTAGCTCCCACGAGCTCATACCCTCAGCCTAAGGCCCATTCCAATGCCTCTCAGCCAGTTACCCAGGCTGTTCGACAACCCGAGGTGTATTGGGCATTTACCCGAACACCTTACGAGCGGAAACTACGACTTCATAACAACAAACCCCCATGTGTTAATCCCAGCATCCTGGAGCCCTCTGCCCCTCAAAGGACACACCCATACACCAAGAGAAGACCCCCGAGGGCCACCCATTGGGGCTGCGACTCACCCCGGGGAAGGTTCACCTTAGGCACGACCGCGCCCCGGGGAGGGTGAACTCCCATGGGAAGCATGCCCTCCTCCCATCCCAGTGGCCCCATGGCAATTCTCAGTCCCAGTTGCTCTCAATTATATTCCCCGTTAGTGAGATTCGTGCAAGGTTTGTTAGCGTACCCGTGCGTGAAAAGGAGTCGCGAAGAACGAAGCCCGAAGCCACATGGAAGCACACGAGCCAACCTCCACAGTTCCAGCCAACCAGTTTAAGCCACGTATCCTTTTGTCCTTTCTTCTTAGCCAATTTAGGACAAAAATGAAAAAAATCCAGATTTTATAGGGGTGGGGCCGTGCCATCTCTCTCTCCCTAGCCAGTCCGCCTAAACCCCCCAGGGGGAGGGGTTTAGGCAGACCAGCCTGGTCCGCCTAAACCCTTTACATAATAAAAAAAGGTTTTTTTAAGGAAAAAACTCCCTGCCCAGTCCGCCCAAACCCCTTCCAAATAAAAAAAAGAGTTTTTTAATAAAAGAAAAAACCCCTCCGTGAGGGGTTTAGGCGGACCAGACCAGCCCCTTGGGCTGGTCCGCCTAAACCCCACTTGGGGGAGGGGTTTAGGCAGACCAGACCAGCCCCTTGGGCTGGTCCACCTTGTAAGGCCCGTGCCTTAGCGGATCCTTAGTGGTTCGGATCTAGTCCTTATTCTGTGAATTCTGCCTATTTTTGTGGATTTTTAGGCTATTTTCTGGTATTTATTTGATTAAGTTAAAGTGTTTATGTAATTATATGGGGCATTTACACAAATTAGGGAGTTTGGGTGTTATTTTGTAAAAAGAGGTTTTTAAACAAATATATATATATATATATATAACCTTTTTTTAACCCACGCACCCCCACCCCTCTCTTTCACTCTCGATCTCTCTCTCTCCCATCTCACTCCCTCACTCTCCCTCTCTCTCTCATGTTGCTTCTCTCTCTCTCTCTCCATGGGTTTCGGGCGAGACGACGTCAGAACGCGACGTGGAGGGCGCCGTTTGACTCGTGGCGACGAGTGGAGCGCGTTGACGCCCGCTTTGTTGCGGCTCACGGCTCGAGGAGGCGGGACGGGGCAAGAGGGGCGTGGCAGTCATCCTCGCTTGCATGCGGCCCGGACGGCCATTTCAGCTCGAACGAGGTAGGGGGATGGAATCCTCGTCTCGCTAGGATCGTTTTGACACCACATGCACCGCCATGCACGGTCGTTTTTCTCAATTTCCGTGAAAATCCCCATGTTAGTGTAATTTAGCCTAATTTCCTTAAAAATCACTCCATGGGCATTATTTTTATGTTTTGATGTATAGATTAGCTGTAGAATGTTGTGGGTTGGCAGGTTAACAGGTTTAGCCGCGAGTCCCGTCGATTTCGGTCGATTGTGAGGTGTTTCGGTTTTAAATCGAACCCACCCGCAACCCAATCGGTGTGACGGTCATTCCAGTGACCGTCACACTTGTGACGCCCCTCATAGGGTGCGTTACGTTACCGTGGCGGACCTTCATAGGCACGTTACGTGTGGTGTAACGGATGGCCCTTGGTCTATTACAGCCTCGTTGACCTGGGTTGACTTGACCGGGTGGTTGGCGTGACGGTCAGTCGTGCGACCGTCACAGCCTTGTAGCGTGCCACCATTGGCGTGTTACAATTCGGCAAAAACTGTGGTTTTCATATAGTTCGAGTAAGCGTAACAGACCAAAGGGGGCGCGCCACGGTTGTTGTAGTGCGCCACCCGTGGACCGTCACAGCACGTGACAAGGCAAGGTAGACGCGTTACATTCTCTGGCATTTTAAAAGGTTACAAGTTCATTTTCTGATGCATTCTGTGTTGCATATCACCATGTTTAAGTTATTTTATAAACACTGGCTCACTTTTAGATCCCAGTAGAGTACTTTCACTTTCCTTATGATGGAACCACTAGACGTAGCCTTAAGACTTTCAGTGTGGGCCCACCTGGGAGAGGTGGAGGGGCATTCCCGTCGATCGGTTTTTAAGCTAGTTACCGTGGGCCCCCAGCTCTCTACCGTAGCGTCCTACAGGGGGGGGACTAGCTAGAGACCTGGCTCTAGGCAGGAGTCAGTGTGTGCACACGTGGTCAGAGGCCTGGACTGACACTGACGAGTGTTACTCTCACTAGTACTTGGTTTGGTACTGTTACGCCTCTCGCTTGTCATCAATCTGACTTGCGAGTTGCTTGAGACGCAGTGTAAGCCGTTAGTGGACGCATTTGGTCTCTACCTTCTAGTGGGACTCTTCTTATTTCTCCTATCACCTGGTTAACTGAAGTTCATTCTATTGGTAGATTTAGCTTCTGACGCTAATAATTATATTTAAATTAGCATGTAGTTAGCTGTCTAAACTGCTTAGATAGGTTTTACAGCTTTGCTACCCTTGTGTTTAATTATGCCAATGCATGTTTAATGTTTTAAATGCATGCTTTAATTGCCTTATATTTGCATGTCTGCTTGTTTAGTGCGAGGTAGGGATCCACGTGACCCCTACTAAGTCTGGCTGTGACTCACCCTTTCACCTTTCAGGTGAGCAGCTGCAGCCTCCCACCGGTGGTTCTCGCGCTTTTGGGGATCGTGTTTAGAGTGCCAACAGTAGTATGGTTGTCCTTTTGGCCGGGGTATGCCCCAAGTAGTTGTACTTTCAGGCTTTTCTTGTGATTGGACTTGTATTTTTGTGACTCTGGACTATTTTATATACTGCTTACCACTCTGATATATTTAAACTACTTCCGCATTAATTTTCAAATGTCATATTAATTATAATTGCGAGCGTGAGATTCCAATTCGTTATGCATCTCCTCGACAAACTCTTCCAACCCTTACGAGGCCTCATCAGCCTCTTGGGTGGCTTCTCCAGTTCTTGGTATCGGTATGTCGATGGTATTCAGTATATCAGTATCCAGATCTCCGGGTCGTTATAGTTGGTATCAGAGCGGTGTTGAGGATTCGTATAAGGAATTGAAATTCGTGCTAGTCCAGAGCAAGTCCATTGAGTCGTCTATTGCTGGCTTAGGATGTTTCTCGCAATTATTGAGGGATTTCTCGTTATTCCGTGTTTCCTCAGACTCAAGATGTTGCCTCGTGGATGGAGGAGGGCTCAGGCTCCTCGGGAGGAGAGTGGCACTTCCTCTGCCCCCGCTGTGCCAGCTCCCGTCAACCCTGCTCCGCGTGAAGATATGCCAGGTGGGCATGGTAGAGCTTTAAAGGAATTCCTGCTGTTCCACCCACTGACCTTCGAGGGCCAATCAGACCCAGAGATAGCTATAGTGTGGCTTGATGCCACTGAGTGCGCGTTCCAATCGACGGAGTGCGCGAAGGACGAGAAGGTTATGTTGGCCACTTATCAACTTCAGGGTACAGCGCGCACATGGTGGACCACGGAGTGATCGGTTGCCTTCCGTTCCCGTCCGCTTCAGCAAATCACCTGGACGGAGTTCGTTGCTACTTTTGAACGTGCCTACACTCCGGCCTGTCTCAAGTTAGCCAAGCTATATCAATTTTTGGAGCTGACGCAGGGTGATATGACCGTGTTGCAGTACCGAGATAAGTTCATTGAATTGGGCCGGTATGCGCCTCGTATCTTTGCTGATGAAGCTATGAAGACTCAACAGTTTTTACGAGGGCTGAAAGCGGAGTTAAGCCTGCCGTTGTTCACGACCCGAGTAACTGAGATGGATGCAGCATACCTGGCAGCTGTTGCATTAGAGTTGGAAATGGCAAGGACTCGAGGGCTTTCCCAGGATGGAATGGTGCAGCCGACTGTGCAGTTTCAGCCGACGTACTCGTCGTCTATCCCAGAAGATCCTCCTACTTTTCCTGCTACCGGTGGTACTTCCTTCTCTAAGTCCAAGGGCAAGAAGTTTCGATTCAAGAAAGCTAAGAAGAGATTTGATCAGCAGGCACCTTCCGGTGCTGTTCAGCAATCCGCTCCTTCCTTTTCACAGCATCAGGGTTCCGCAACCAGTCAGCAAAAGCGGTGTTTTAAGTGTGGTGGTAACCACCCTGGCAATGCATGTTCTTTGCCAGTGATTTGTTTTTGTTGTGACCAGCCGGGTCACATTGTTCAAGACTGTCCGATGAAGTTGGTACCCGTGCAGTTTTCTCAGTATGTGCAGCCCCAGCAGTCTCAGTTTAGACTTCCTCCACCATCTCAACCTCAACAGTTCTATCCTCAAGCTTCGACGTCTTCCCAACAATCTTCTGTGGCAGCCAAGAAGCAAAAAGGGAAGGTTTCTCACATAACTCGCACGGAGGCGGTAGCATCTCATCTCGTGGAAGGTACGATCATGCTTCATGGTCATGTAGCTCATCTATTATTTGATTCTGGTGCTTCTCACTCCTTTATTTCTGAGGATTTTCTTGCATGCATTGAGGAGCCCACTTCTGAGGTCACTTGTGATTTACTTGTTGAGTTGCCATATGGAGATTTTATGTTTACTCCATTGTGTCTCGAGGAGTCACCTATAGTGATTAGTGACCGGCAGTTGCCAGCGAGACTGTATGCCTTGCAGTTGTCAGATTATGATGTTATTCTGGGCATAGATTGGTTAGAGCAATATGGAGCCGTACGTGGTTGACTGCAGATCCAAGAAAGTCTACTTTCAGCCACACGGGAAACCAGCCTTCTATTTTCAAGGCATTCGATCCTGCTCTTCTCGCTTGATTATTTCTGCTATTCGAGCCCGTAGATTGCTTGATGCAGGTTGTCAGGGGTTCTTAGCTTTAGTGGTCACTGTTGAGGCACCACGGCAGGATGTCAGCAGTATTCCTGTTATCTGTGAGTTCCCCGACGTGTTTCCTGATGAGTTGCCAGGCTTACCTCCACGGCGAGAAATTGATATGGTGATTGATTTGATTCCAGGTACAACACCTTTGGCTAAGGCACCGTACCGGATGGCTCCAGCTGAATTGAAAGAACTGCGAGCACAGTTACTTGAGTTGCTAAAGGGTTACATTCGTTCCAGCTTTTCTCCTTGGGGTGCTCATGTTCTTTTTGTTAAAAAGAAAGATGGAAGCCTGAGGCTTTGTATTGATTACAAGTAGTTGAATCAGGTGACTATCAAGAACAAGTATCCTCTGCCCAGGATCGACAATTTGTTTGATTAGTTGTAGTATGCTTCTGTCTTTTCTCGGATTGATCTCCGTTCTGGTTATTATCAGTTGAGGATCAGGGAATCTGATGTGGAAAAGACTACTTTCAGCACACGGTATGGTCATTTCGAGTTTTTGGTTATGCCTTTTGGGTTAACCAATGCTCTTGCAGCTTTTATAGACCTGATGCAGCGTGTGTTCCGTCCTTATCTGGATCAGTTTGTTGTGATCTTTGTTGATGATATTCTTGTCTATTCTGCTTCTGAGGAAGAACATGTGCGGCATCTGCGGATCGTATTGCAGACTCTACGAGACCACGAGCTCTATGCTAAATTTAGTAAGTGTGTGTTCTGGCTCCGAGAAATTCATTTTCTGGGCCATGTGATTTCTGGTGATGGAGTTGCAGTGGATCCAGCTAAGATTGAAGCTGTTCTTCAATGGCAGAGAGCGAGGACTGTGACAGAGATCAGGAGTTTTCTGGGTCTTGCAGGCTATTACCGGAGATTCATTCAAGATTTTGCATGGATTGCCGCGCCAATGACTAGGCTGACTCGCAAAGATGTACCTTTTATCTGTTCAGATCAGTGTGAGCAGAGCTTTAATGAGTTGAAAAGGCTTCTCACTTCTTCTCCAGTGCTGGTGTTACCTTCTGGCTCGGGTGGGTTTGTGGTTTGCACGGATGCTTCTCGGGTAGGCCTAGGTGCAGTGCTGATGCAACATGGTAAAGTTATCGCTTATGCATCTCGACAGTTGAAACAGCATGAGGAGAACTATCTGACTCATGATTTAGAGCTTGCTGAGGTAATCTTTGCTTTAAAAATCTGGAGACACAATCTGTATGGTGAAAAGTTTGAAATCTTTACAGATCATCAGAGTTTGCAGTATGTGTTCTCTCAAAAGGACCTGAATCTCAGACAGTGCCGATGGATGGAATATATGAAAGATTATGACTTCACACTCTCCTATCAGCTAGGTAAAATGAATGTTGTGGCTGATGCTCTGAGCAGGAAGGTGCAAGTCAGTCATCTGCTGCTTCATGAATGGAAATTGTGGGAACAGCTTCCGAGTGAGGCGGTCAGTGTAGATATTCAGGCAGATCTGGTGGCAGCCGTGTGTGCTAGTCTGGCTTTGTCTTCAGCTCTATATCAGTAGATTAAAGAGGCCCAACAGGCTGACTCTGATTTGTCCCGTGTTATAATGATGCATGATATTGAATTTGACGATGAGTTAGTTGTTAGCTTTCGTGGCCGGTTGTATGTTCCAGGTGTTGAGGAGTTAAGAAATGCAATTCTGAGTGAAGCCCATGGATCTCGTTTTGCTATTCACCCCGGCACTACCAAGATGTATCAAAATCTGAAAAGGCAGTTCTGGTGGCTAGGCATGAAGCGAGATGTGGCTGTGTTTGTTTCCAAGTGCTTGACTTGTCAACGGGTAAAGGCCGAGCATCAAAAGCCAGGTGGATTGCTTCAGCCTTTGGAAATTCCACAGTGGAAATGGGATCACGTCACGACGAATTTTATGGTGGGTTTGCCTCAGACTTCGCAGGGTTTTGATGGAATATGGCTGCTAGTTGACAGATTAACTAAGATAGCTAGGTTATTACCGATTAAGGTTGCCTGGAGTGTTCAGAAATTGGCCAAGCTTTATATTGAAAAGATTGTGCCATTGCATGGTGTTCTAGTCTCACTTGTGTCAGACCATGACCCACGTTTTACCTCAGGCTTCTGGCGTAGTTTCCAAAAGGCCTTGGGCACTGAGTTAGCCTTTTCTTCAGCTTATCATCCGCAGTTTGATGGTCAGTCAGAGAGGACAATCCAGACTCTAGAGGATATGCTGAGATCGTGTTGCCTTGATTGGCAGGGTTCGTGGAGTCAGCATTTTGTAGTGCCCCAGAATTTATGTAATAATTTCTGAGTTATTTATAGAACTTTCTGGAATTTATAAGGGCTAAATATACTAATAAAAGGATTATTGAATTAATAAGTCATTATAAGGCCCAATTATGTTAAATAATTAACGTAGCCTATTTAAATAAAATTGAAAAGGGTTTAAGAACCAACCCCATTAAGTTTAGCCCATATTCTAGAAGGTTATTTAGCCTATTCACATATTTTAAGGATAAAATACCATTTTTATAGATAATAATTTGGATAATTAACAAAAGAGTTTGATTGATGTTGAACTCTGTGCACGTTGGATGTAGCGGTCTATCGTGCGACCGCCACAGCCATGTAATGCACCAGTCTTGATGCGTTACATCCTGACAGTTCCGTGAAAGAAAGACGAGCAAAAAGATTAGAACTTTGGGATCTTATCTACAAGAGATCGACTTGGGAGAGTTTATAACATTACTAAGGACTCTTAGGGATTAGGATCTGGTAAATTAAGGACTCTAGAATCGATCTAATCTTCAAAACCCTATAAATAGGACCTAGTTCTGAACTGAACGACCCTTACTTTTGGCTCGTGAAGAATCAAGGTAAGGAGATATAATTTCGGGTAAGTTTTTTAGAAGATTTTGTTTAGTATACTTTAGACTAATAGTTCTCCAAATTTCATGCTAGGAGATCAAGCAACCAAGGAGATTGAAGCTTCCAAAGTTGCTGGTTCGACCATAGTAACCCAGGATTCAGAGCAAAGGACTCCTGGAGATCAAGAGATTAGGATGTCTAAACGAGGTAATTAGAATTCAATCCTTAAGAAGTTTTTGTTCACCTTAGTTTCATCTACGTACCCTCAAAATTTCACATCCTTAGGTCAAGAGGCTGAGGAGCTAGAGCAACGTGAAGTTGCTGGAAACTCACTGGAAAGGGAGAACTAGGGCACGTCTTTCAGACTCAAATTAGAAGTTTAAAGCTCAGATAAAAGGGTAGGTTATCTCATGATTGGTAAAAATATCTTGTTAGGGATAAAAGCCCTCTGATTGTACTTGATTTCATACATTATAGACTATGAATTCCATATTTTAGTGGGTTCATGCATACATACATATTCTTAGCCCTAGTCAAAGATCAAAGATATTATCTTGTCAATTCACTGCAACCTATGCATCTAGATGACCTTTATTTCATTTTCTCATGATTGGGGTAGTTAAATCTTTTCAAAACATGACATGGTTTCAAATCACAGTCTTTTAATTTCTTTATACTGTTAGCAGGGACTCTGACGCATTAAGGTAAGACCGTCACAGTGATCTAACGGCCTTACGATAAGCCGTCACACCCTCTACTCCATCTTAATTACTCTGTTGTCTCTGACGCACCTTAATAGGAGCGTTACATTACTGTAACGGCCTCACGATAAACCGTCACAGTTACTGTGACGCACCCATTCTAGACCGTCAGGGTAACTATAGATAGAATAGGAAACTAGTTAATTTAACTTATAAATAAGCATAGTTATCTAAGTTTTGACCTGATTTCATGTCTTTAAGATTATCTACTGATTCATGATAGAAATTACATAATTAAGATATCTTAAGTTATTTTAAGTTATGTTAATTTCATGTGCCAAAATTCTATAGTTTTGTATCTACATCATGATTTTTCAAAGATGTATTGACGGAGTTTTATCATGATTTCCTATTGTTACACATCCTCTCTATCAATAGAGTCATTTATCTAAGTACATGGCATATATTTAGGCATATGTCCATTAGTTCACTTTGCACTATAGGAACATTATTCTTGGACATGAGGACATCTCTATTGGATATTCCTTCCAATGGACTAGGAAATCTTATTTCAAGGCCTCCGTAATTCTCTGCGAGCCTGGGATTTCCACTAGGACGCCGAGTTGGTTGTACCATTAAAGCACATTTAGTAGATTACACTATCGATGTTTCTGGTTCTAGCAATGTAACGGATCTATACTGGACCGTCAGGAGCATCTAACGGCCCAATATACGACCGTCACACCCAACTGAGTCCGATTTCTTGGTTCTGGATTCAAACTAATGTAACAGCCCAAGACTGGAGCGTCACATCATGTAACGGCCCAGTACACGACCGTCACAATGCTTGAGTATTTTAACCCGTGGTTTGACCAAGGGTTGATATTCTAAGGTTTCTAGATGGACTCTTGATGATCTAGAACTTATCATATTGATCAATAAACCTAATATAATGAATGGAAGATAAAGAATGTACCGTTATGCTACCGATTTATTTCCATAAGCATAACATAGTATAAGTCATTCTTGATTTCTCATGATTCTTATTAAAGCATTCATTCATTGAATTATTATTATCAAGAGCTTGTTGGAATTGTACATTCTTGGCCATACTTTATTGTTACATGCTTGGAAAAAGTTTGATTTATACTTGAAGATGCGATCGAGCACTGATTGTGTTCAAGGGCTCTATGCTAGTCCCCTCGACTGATTGTAGGAAACATACTATTATAAACCATGGGGTATGATGCTACTGACGTCGCATTGCACTGGGAGTACTTTTTTTACAAATAAGTGACAATCCACAACACAATACAGCATGATTGATACTTGACTTTCTTGATATTTCACAGAAATTCACGAAGTACTTACTCATAAGCAAAAGATACTGGAGTGATGATTATGTGACTTGCTAGTACATTATCGTTACATTCTTGTTCATGAAAGGCTATATCATGTTCTTATAACATTCTTCCTAGTTCATACTTGCTCTCATTCTGTCTTACATACTTTGGTTTAATCGCATGATTGATCGCATTCGCATGAGTTTACCTTATTCCTCTAGAGCAAAAACGTTAATTACTTTAATGATGCCTTCATGTTGATGCGAAGATACCTACTGGGCAAGTGTGCTCATTATCTATTTCCATTCTTTTTCAGGAAATGGAAGTGAGTCAGGTTCAGATTCGGAATGTTCAAGTAGCGGATCCGAGAGTGAATAAAGAATGAGCGAAGACTTAGGAAGTTTACAATGTTTAGATCGAGTCTATGTAATTTCTTATTTCTTGAGTCTAGCATGATGGGAGTTGAATTAGTGGTTGTATTCGAATAGTGGATTTGATTATTAATAAAAGTTGAAGTTGAGTAAATATTGTGCGATTGCATTCTTATATATGATTGCCTTGCGCTCTGATCGTTCTTGCTTTCGAGAGGCTTACCATGCCGGCTGTTCGCGTTCCTCGAGCGAGTCTTCTGCTGTAATAAAGGCTCGGAACGTGACAGTTAAGTTTGTATCAGAGCCTAAGTCTCAGGACTTAGGGAGAAGAGTTATGTCATAGGATAAGTCCAAGGTTTAAGGACCCCTACCTATGAACTAAGGAAGAAATTTCTACACCCATGTGAGAATTGGGTAGTGTCCAGGATAAGATAGTTAATTAGCTTTAAGATTTATTTTCCTTCCAATTTCCGTGAAATAATAAGTTGTTATTTTTCTCTCAGGTACCCTATTATTACCATGGCTCATCGCGTAGATTGGAATGGTATGTTACAAACTATTGCTGGCCTCACTCAGGCATTACAAACCATTGCACAAGCTGGCGTAGGAGCAAGGGCTGGTGATTTGTACCGCATCTTATCAGCACCGATTTATTGAAGGCTAATCAGTTCATGGACGGGTTACGGCCCGATTTCATTCAGCAGCTTGGGACCCAAAACATCCGTACTTATGCAGAAATGGTTCAACGAGCGTATTTGTGTGAAAGGACCTTAGAGAAGGTCGAGAAATTAAAAGGGAAAGGAGAAGAGTCTAGCCGACGCTCAGATCGGCGTTATAAGAAAGAAAAGTTCAGCATCACGGAGCCCTACAAGAGCCGTGATAGTAAGAAAAGATCCAGGAATGGGAATGGTGGAAGTTCCCATAAGCAAAAGAAAGTCAAGGAGGAGAAGGAGCAAGTCGCCACGGCTTGCATATTTTGTGAAAAATTCGGCCATTCGGTTGAGGATTGTTGGAAGCGCCTCGACGCTTGTTTACGTTGTGGAACCAGGGAGCATCGCATACCAGATTGCCCGCTTATGAAAGACCAATCGTCTGGTGGAGGACGTAGGAGGCGGGCTCGCCTCAATGCCGTCTTAGAAGAAGAGGAAGCGCCCAGGGATGGTGGGCTTATGGAAGGTACTCTTCAAATTTGTTCTCGTCCTGCATTTGTGCTATTTGACACTGGTGCCTCTCATTCTTTTATCTCCACTACTTTTGCAAAAACATTATCAATTGCATGAGTTCCCCTACCTTCAGATCTCGCTATTACCACACCGTTAGGTTCTGGAACAAAGCTTACCGACTATTATCCTGATAGCGAAGTGATAGTAGAAGGTCACAATCTCCCCGCAAACTTAGTATGCCTTGACATGAAAAGTTATGATGTCATTTTAGGGGTAGATTGGCTTGTAGATCATGATGCTTATATCAATTGCCAAAATAGGATTATATCCTTTCAAAAGCCCTATCTCCCAAGATTCTCTTTTCTTGGCATCAAGTATAAGAAGCATCCTACTATTATATTTTCTCTTCACAAATTTATCTCGCAAGGATGTGAAGCTTTTCTTGCTTCTGTCATTATTACTGAATCCAAGGAGATTATCTTAGCAGACATTCCTATTGTAAGTGAGTTCCCCGATGTGTTCCCGTTCGAATTACCCAGTTTACCACCCGAGAGGGAAGTGAACTTCACTATTAAACTCATTCCAGGAGCAGCACCTGTTTCTATAGCCCCTTACAGGATGTCCCCAACAGAACTCAAGGAATTAAAAAGGCAGTTGCAAAATGATGATCTCCTGTTACTAGAAATTAAGGCTAATATTGAACAACAACTGGATTTATCTATTACGAAGGATGAAAGATTACTATTGAAGGGCCGAGTGTGTGTACCGGATCATGAGTATACGAAGAAATTGATTATAGAAGAAGCACAAAAATCTAGGTATACCATTAACCCAGGTAGAGATAAAAATGTATCAGGATCTCAAAAGAAATTTCTGGTGGCCCAACATGAAGAGAGAAATAGCTGATTTCGTGTCTCGCTGTCTCACTTGTCAACAAGTAAAGGTAGAGCATTTTAGACCCGCAGGTAAATTGCATCCCTTGAATATTCTCGAATGGAAGTGAGAGAGTATAGAGATGGATTTCATTATGAGGTTACCTAAGACAAGAGGTGGACACGATGGTATATGGGTAATCATAGATCAATTAACTAAATCTGCACATTTCATACCAATCAAAAGTCGATGGTCTGTAGATATCCTGGCAGCATTATACATAAGGGAAATTGTTAAATTACATGGTGTCCCAGTCACTATTATATCTGATAGAGATCCTCGATTCACATCATAATTTTGGAAGGGTCTACAACAGTCACTAGGGACTAGATTGAATTTCAGCACAGCCTTTCATCTACAAACTGATGGTCAGATAGAAAGAACGAATCAGGTGGTAGAAGACATGCTCAGGACTTGTGTTATTGATTTTGGAGGAAGTTGGCATGATCACTTACCTCTGGTAGAATTTGCATATAACAACAGTTACCAGGCCAGCATACAAATGGCACCTTTTGAAGCTCTATATGGAAAAAGTTGTCAATCACCAATATGTTGGAGTGAAATAGGGGTAAGACAATTCCTAGGCCCCGATATTATCAGAGATTCTACAGAGAAGATCAAGCTTATTCAAGAGGGAATAAAGATGGCACAAGATAGGCAAAAGTCTTATGCTGATAATCGTAGACGCGACTTGGAATTTCAAGTAGGAGACCATGTGTATCTCAAGGTTTCTCCAGGTCGTGGTATTCGGAGATTTGACATTAAGGGCAAACTAACTCCAAAGTTCATTGGTCTGTTTGAAATTCTCGAAAGGGTCGGTGAAGTGGCTTATAGACTGGCTAGACCTCCACAATTAGCAGGACTTCATGACGTATTTCACGTCTCTATGCTAAAGAAATATGTATATGATCCTGACCATATTATCACTTATGACAATCTGGAGATTCAGAAGGATATGACGTACGAGCAAACGCCAATAAAGATTCTGGAACGAGAAGTGCGTCAACTAAGAAATAAAGTTATTCCTATGGTCAAGATTCAATGGAAGAAAGCATGGCCATATGAAGCAACATGGGAAACCGAAGAAGCCATGCGGAAAAGATTTCCAGAATTATTCAACTATAAGTACACTCTCCATAATCCATGTATTGAATTTGGGGACCAAATTCTTCTAAGTGGGGGAGGGTGTAGTGACCCAGAATTTATGTAATAATTTTTGAGTTATTTATAGAACTTTCTGGAATTTATAAGGGCTAAATAGACTAATAAAAGGATTATTGGATGAATAAGTCATTATAAGGCCCAATTATGTTAAATAATTAACCTAGCCTATTTAAATAAAATCCAAAAGGGTTTAAGAACTAAGCCCATTAAGTTTGGCCCATATTCTAGAAGGTTATTTACCCTATTCACGTATTTTAAAGATAAAATACCATTTTTATGGATAATAATATGGATAATTAACAAAAGAGTTTGATTGATGTTGAACTCTGTGCACGTTGGATGTAGCGGTCTATCGTGCGACCGCCACAGCCATGTAACGCACCAGTCTTGATGCGTTACATCCTGACAGTTCCGTGAAAGAAAGAACGAACAAAAAGATTAGAACTTTGAGATCTTATCTATAAGAGATCGACTTGGGAGAGTTTATAACATTACTAAGGACTCTTAGGGATTAGGATCTGGCAAATTAAGGACTCTAGAATCGATCTAATCTTCAAAACCCTATAAATAGGACCAAGTTCTAAACTAAGCGTCCCTTACTTTTGGCTCGTGAAGAATCAAGGTAAGGAGATATAATTTCGGATAAGTTCTTTAGAAGATTTTGTTTAGTATACTTTAGACTAATAGTTCTCCAAATTTCGTGCTAGGAGATCAAGCAACCAAGGAGATTGAAGCTTCCAAAGTTGCTGGTTCGACCATAGTAACCCAGGATTCAGAGCAAAGGACTCCTGGAGATCAAGAGATTAGGATGTCTAAACGAGGTAATTAGAATTCAATCCTTAAGAAGTTTTTGTTCACCTTAGTTTCATCTACGTACCCTCAAAATTTCACATCCTTAGGTCAAGAGGCTGAGGAGCTAGAGCAACGTGAAGTTGCTGGAAACTCACTGGATAGGGAGAACTAGGGCACGTCTTTCAGACTCAAATTAGAAGTTTAAAGCTCAGATAAAAGGGTAGGTTATCTCATGATTGGCAAAAACATCTTGTTAGGGATAAAAGCCCTCTGATTGTACTTGATTTCATGCATTATAGACTATGAATTCCATGTTTTAGTGGGTTCATGCATACATACATATTCTTAGCCCTAGTCAAAGATCAAAGATATTATCTTGTCAATTCACTGCAACCTATGCATCTAGATGACCTTTATTTCATTTTGTCATGATTGGGGTAGTTAAATCTTTTCAAAACATGACATGGTTTCAAATCACAGTCTTTTAATTTCTTTATACTGTTAGCAGGGACTCTGACGCATTAAGGTAAGACCGTCACAGTGATCTAACGGCCTTACGATAAGCCGTCACACCCTCTACTCCATCTTAATTACTCTGTTGTCTCTGACGCACCTTAATAGAAGCGTTACATTACTGTAACGGCCTCACGATAAACTGTCACAGTTACTGTGACGCACACATTCTAGACCGTCAGGGTAACTATAGATAGAATAGGAAACTAGTTAATTTAACTTATAAATAAGCATAGTTATCTAAGTTTTGACCTGATTTCATGTCTTTAAGATTATCTACTGATTCATGATAGAAATTACATAATTAAGATATCTTAAGTTATTTTAAGTTATGTTAATTTCATGTGCCAAAATTCTATAGTTTTGTATCTACATCATGATTTTTCAAAGATGTATTGACGGAGTTTTATCATGATTTCCTATTGTTACACATCCTCTCTATCAATAGAGTCATTTATCTAAGTACATGGCATATATTCAGGCATATGTCCATTAGTTCACTTTGCACTATAGGAACATTATTCTTGGACATGAGGATACCTCTATTGGATATTCCTTCCAATGGACTAGGAAATCTTATTTCAAGGCCTCCGTAATTCTCTACGAGCCTGGGATTCCCACTAGGACGCCGAGTTGGTTGTACCATTAAAGCACATTTAGTAGATTACACTATCGATGTTTCTGGTTCTAGCAATGTAATGGATCTATACTAGACCGTCAGGAGCATCTAACGGCCCAATATACGACCGTCACATCCAACTGAGTCCGATTTCTTGGTTCTGGATTCAAACTAATGTAACAGCCCAAGACTGGAGCGTCACATCATGTAACGGCCCAGTACACGACCGTCACAATGCTTGAGTATTTTAACCCGTGGTTTGACCAAGGGTTGATATTCTAAGGTTTCTAGATGGACTCTTGATGATCTAGAACTTATCATATTGATCAATAAACCTAATATAATGAATGGAAGATAAAGAATGTACCGTTATGCTACCGATTTATTTCCATAAGCATAACATAGTATAAATCATTCTTGATTTCTCATGATTCTTATTAAAGCATTCATTCATTGAATTATTATTATCAAGAGCTTGTTGGAATTGTACATTCTTGGCCATACTTTATTGTTACATGCTTGGAAAAAGCTTGATTTATACTTGAAGATGCGATCGAACACTGATTGTGTTCAAGGGCTCTATGCTAGTCCCCTCGGCTGATTGTCGGAAACATACTATTATAAACCATGGGGTATGATGCTACTGACGTCGCATTGCACTAGGAGTACTTTTTTTACAAATAAGTGACAATCCACAACACAATACAACATGATTGATACTTGACTTTCTTGATATTCTACAGAAATTCACGAAGTACTTACTCATAAGCAAAAGATACTGGAGTGATGATTATGTGGCTTGCTAGTACATTCTCGTTACATTCTTGTTCATGAAAGGCTATATCATGTTCTTATAACATTCTTGCTAGTTCATACTTGCTCTCATTCTGTCTTACATACTTTGGTTTAATCGCATGATTGATCGCATTCGCATGAGTTTACCTTATTCCTCTAGAGCAAAAACGTTAATTACTTTAATGATGCCTTCATGTTGATGCGAAGATACCTACTGGGCAAGTGTGTTCATTACCTATTTCAATTCTTTTCCAGGAAATGGAAGTGAGTCGGGTTCAGATTCGGAATGTTCAAGTAGCGGATCCGAGAGTGAATAAAGAATGAGCAAAGACTTAGGAAGTTTACATTGTTTAGATCGAGTCTATGTAATTTCTTATTTCTTGAGTCTAGCATGATGGGAGTTGAATTAGTGGTTGTATTCGAATAGTGGATTTGATTATTAATAAAAGTTGAAGTTGAGTAAATATTGTGCGATTGCATTCTTATATATGATTGCCTTGCGCTCTGATCGTTCTTGCTTTCAAGAGGCTTACCATGCCGGCTGTTCGCGTTCCTCGAGCAAGTCTTCTGCTGTAATAAAGGCTCAAAACGTGACAGTTAAGTTGGTATCAGAGCTTAAGTCTCAGGACTTAGGGAGAAGAGTTATGTCATAGGATAAGTCCAAGGTTTAAGGACCCCTACATATGAACTAAGGAAGAAATTTTCACACCCATGTGAGAATTGGGTAGTGTCCAGGATAAGATAGTTAATTAGCTTTAAGATTTATTTTCCTTCCAATTCCACGTGAAATAATAAGTTGTTATTTTTCTCTCAGGTACCCTATTATTACCATGGCTCATCGCGTAGATTGTAATGGTATGTTACAAACTGTTGCTGGCCTCACTCAGGCATTACAAACCATGGCGCAAGCTGGCGCAGGAGCAAGGGCTGGTGATTTGTACCGCATCTTATCAGCACCGATTTATTGAAGGCTAATCGGTTCATGGACGAGCTACGACCCGATTTCATTCAGCAGCTCGGGACCCAAAACATCTGTACTTATGCAGAAATGGTTCAACGAGCGTATTTGTGTGAAAGGACCTTAGAGAAGGCTGAGAAATTAAAAGGGAAAGGAGAAGAGTCTAGCCGATGCTCAGATCGGCGTTATAAGAAAGAAAAGTTCAGCATCACGGAGCCCTACAAGAGCCGTGATAGTAAGAAAAGATCCAAGAATGGGAATGGTGGAAGTTCTCATAAGCAAAAGAAAGTCAAGGAGGAGAAGGAGTAGGTCGCCACGGCTTGCATATTTTGTGAAAACTTCGGCCATTCGGTTGAGGATTGTTGGAAGCGCCTCGGCGCTTGTTTACGTTGTGGAAGCAGGGAGCATCGCATGCCAGATTGTCCCCTTATGAAAGACCAATCGTTTGGTGGAGGACGTAGGAGGTAGGCTCGCCTCAATGCCGTCTTAGAAGAAGAGGAAGCACCCAGGGATGGTGGGCTTATGGAAGGTACTCTTCAAATTTGTTCTTGTCCTGCATTTGTGCTATTTGACACTGGTGCCTCTCATTCTTTTATCTCCACTACTTTTACAAAAATATTATCAATTGCATCAGTTCCCCTACCTTCAGATCTCGCTATTACCACACCGTTAGGTTCTGAAACAAAGCTTACCGACTATTATCCTGATAGCGAAGTGATAATAGAAGGTCACAATCTCCCCGCAAACTTAGTATGCCTTGACATGAAAGGTTATGGTGCCATTTTAGGGGTAGATTGGCTTGTAGATCATGATGCTTATATCAATTGCCGAAATAGGATTATATCCTTTTGAAAGCCGGGTCTTCCAAGATTCTCTTTTGTTAGCATCAAGTACAAGAAGCATCCTACTATTATATCTTCTCTTCACAAACTTATCTCGCAAGGATGTGAAGCTTTTTTTGCTTCTGTCATTATTACCGAATCCAAGGAGATTATCTTAGCAGACATTCCTATTGTAAGTGAGTTCCCTGATGTGTTCCCGTCCAAATTACCCAGTTTCCCACCCGAGAGGGAAGTGAACTTCACTATTGAACTCATTCCAGGAGCAGCACATGTTTCTATAGCCCCTTACAGGATGTCCCCCACAGAACTCAAGGAATTAAAAAGACAGTTGCAAAATGATGATCTTGTGTTACTAGAAATTAAGGCTAATATTGAACAACGGCCAGATTTCTCTATTACGGAGGATGGAAGATTGCTATTCAAGGGCCGAGTGTGTGTACCGGATCATGAGGATACGAAGAAATTGATTCTAGAAGAAGCACATAAATCCATGTATACCATTCACCCAGACAGTATAAAAGTGTATCAAGATCTCAAAAGAAATTTCTGGTGGCCCAACATGAAGAGAGAAATAGCTGATTTCGTGTCTCGCTGTCTCACTTGTCAATAAGTAAAGGTAGAGCATTTTAGACTCAAAGGTAAACTGCATCCCTTGAATATTCTTGAACGGAAGTGGGAGAGTATAGGGATGGATTTTATTATGGGGTTACCTAAGACAAGAGGTGGACACGATGGTATATGGGTAATCATTGACCGATTAACTAAATCTGCACATTTCATACCAATCAAAAGTCGATGGTCTGTGGATATCCTGGCAGCATTATACATAAGGGAAATTGTTAAATTACATGGTGTCCCAGTCACTATTATATCTGATAGAGATCCTTGATTCACATCATAATTTTGGAAGGGTCTACAACAGTCACTAGGGACTAGATTGAATTTCAACACAGCCTTTCATCCACAAACTGATGGTCAGACAGAAAGAACGAATCAGGTGGTAGAAGACATGCTCAGGGATTGTGTTTTTGAATTTTTGACAATATCTCATTTTTTTGGATTCTAAAAATATCTCATTTTTTGGATTTTTAAAAATATCTCATTTTTTGGATTCTTGACAATATCTCACTTTTTTTGGTATTTTGAAATTGCAATCCGCAGCACCCAAAGACATGCTCGAACTACTGGCAAGGGATCGCCGTCGCTCCCCTCTCATTAAAGACTTCCTTTGAGCAGGGTGTGCATGTGAGGGTGGCTTACCATAATCAACTGCCTCTAAAGAACGGTGCCCCTACTAAGGCCATACCCGAGATACAGCCCAACCTAAGAGGGAGAAGTAGAAGAAAAATTGGAGACAAGCTTTATGCAGAATGGGAAACATCAGGACTTGACTTCCTTTCAGGGCACTACCCTTCAAAGAGTAGGTCTGTTACGCCGGGGCTTTGTGTCTTTGATTTTTAAACCCATACTTATCAGGCAAGCATGCGACCGGGCTCATGACGTCTCGCGGGGAATTGTACTGCCACTCTTGCCATGCCTTTGATTCATAATTTTGCATTGATTTTCTTTTTTGACAGCCCTTGTTTAGCTAGATTTAGCATGAAAGCTCACTTTTGAGAGTCAAGACTGCCCCTATTTGAGACCTCTCTCGTATTAGGGAGCGCTTAGGTTGGTCATCTCATCTATCAATCTCTTGCCCCTGCACTTGGCCGAGTAGAGAAGAGAAAAGGTCTTTGTGCATACCCATAGTATGGCCGAAGCAGTAATGATGTTGCTATAGGGAGATCGGCTATGGCTCGCCATGTAGTGTGTGAAAACCCATACTCAAAGATCGCCCTCAACAATTGGGGAAAGAAACTAGACTCCCAACGCGGAGCTATCACCAACTTAAGGATGCTGCAGAAGCGACTTATTTTATTTGACTAATTAAGCAAATTCATCTAAAGCCACTCAACCATGTTGAGGAACCAACGTTATAAGCATGTGCATGTGTAAGAGAGATAATATCGATGATAACATTTTATTGCACAAAATAACGATACCTTTACAAATCCATGGTGCGGAAACCGGCATCCTGAAGCGAACATGATCATCGAGCTTTTGATCAGCACGAGCTTTATATTCCTTACTTGCCAGGATAAAAAGGGTGAAAAAGGATAGCAATGTGTAGATATTCCTTGACATGGAGGAGCGGCAGACATCAAACTGGACAAAGAAGAAATAAAAGGAAGAGAGATGAGGGCTAGAACTCCCTTGTTAAGGCACAGAGGCCCTGATAACAAGGAACCAAATACAAAACAAACAGGGATTAACTGAGATCAAGGCGGGCTAAATCCTTGAAAACAGCAAGAGAAAGGGTAATGACCCTGAAAGGTTGAGGAGGAAAGAACAGAAAGATGATGAAAAGATAGCTGTAAAGATAAGGAATAAGGAAAATGATCATCCAACGTGGTCAGAGAAGAAGAGTAGCGATCACCCGCCAGAGACAGGGAAGAAAATGCATGAACACCCGACAATGTCGGGGAAAAGAAATGGAAACCATCCGACAAATTAAATCGGGGAAGGATCAGAAAATCCACCCGACAAGGTCGGGGAACGAGCACAAGGAATCCCCAACAGGGTCAGGGAAAAAGGATGAGAAGCGAAATCTGGGCGTATCCGGGGAGGAAAACTAGACAATGCCCTTGGATTAGGGGAAAAGGAGGACATAGGCCGAGGCCTAGAATGGTAAGGACAGGAGAAGATGGTAGAAATAGTCAGGTGGTGGAAGGTTCACCACCCACGGATAAGAACTGAGCAACATAAAAGATGAATGGACGGAAGAAGGAGGGGAGGAAGTGGACCCTCGAATGCACAACTGACGGCCCTTGAACTTATGCCACAGTGATGCGGGATGGATGACGACCGGGCTAAGACGTATGACGGGTTCGATGTGCGGCCAGCACTAACACGCTAAAGGCAAGCCGGGCGGCTGACCACCGTGGTGTTCTTCGGGTGGAGACGTCTCTCAACAGCACTCTAACTAGCCCGACGATCGTCCCTTGCGAGGGAAACGTGGGGATCGCAGCGGTTAAGGAACCACCGTCTCCTAGGGGTATCCAGTTCGGGCTCGGTGCTCGACTGGAGCTAAGGAACGTGCACTCTCAACTCACATTCACGGTGATTTGTAGCTAGCTAACGGCACTATTCTCACAAACGCAACATATATGATAATATACTAAACCAACAACGTGAGAGAGGAACGAGTGCGTACCTCCACGACTAGGCATGGGGAAGAATTCCCGGCCGAATCCAAATAACCCCGATACACACAAGTGTTAAGTTTACAATTTCAGAACTTAATGCCCACTCCACGCAGGGAGGTATAGGGCTACAATGGCTAAATTTGGGGTTGCTGGAACCCGAGTTGACAGGCCACACTCACAGGAGGCGAGGGACGCGAGCCGGAGCCGCTTGGGTATGCCGAAGGGAAGCCGACCCGGTTCTGTCCACGCTGGTCACCTTGCGCAGCAAGTTTGCAAAGGCCGGTACGGCCAGATCCGATGCCCGATCGGAGCGTCGTTTATTGGAGAACGTTGGCGACTGGACGTAGTTTGTCCACTCCGAAGGGCGTGAGCAGATGTTTTCAGATCTGGGCGCAGCAGCAGTTACAATTGGTTTCTGGTTTTGTACTCACAGAACTGCACAGAAACACGAGTAATTAATGAAAAATTAGTTGCCAATGTCGGATGGAGGTGCCGTTTATAGGAGATCGTTAACGACGTCTAGAGGAAGACGCAGTCCAAAGAGCTTGCACGGATCTCGATCAGATGGGGCGGGGTAGATTCTGAAAGTTGACCCTACATCTCAGCCGGGCCTGCTCAGATCGGCTCGCGCGATCCCACGAGAATTATCACCACAATCAGTACAGGTCTCGGATCGAGGCAATACCGGTGGCAACACGAAGAGGACTCAAAATCCTATGATAACTCCAAGAATCAGCTCCAGCAGACTTGAGAGGCGATTTGGGGAAATTAGTAAGTAGGAAACTTTAGATCTGGGCAGCAGGTTGGGGCAGATCCACGCGCCGTCACGAGAAAAATCGCCACCAGCGATCCCGAACTTCGATCGACGCGAAACCACCTCTAAATTATTCCTAACTCATAGATGTATCACTGAGAAGTTTGGTGGAATAAGATGATAAGGGGATGGGGGAGATACGGGGGCGAGTCACACGCCCAAATTCTGTCTCGTCACAGGACTGAGTTGGGAATCGCACCCAAGGGGGAAACAAGAGAATCACTCTCTAATTGCAACTTTCACTCAACAAAACTTCATTAGCCTTTAACCCATCATCATACAAGCCTTTATATAGAGTTTTGGAAAGGGGAGGGGGCTGGATGGTTCGATGGAACCTAGGGGAGGGGGAGAGGGGTGGCCCCTTTGACTAGATTAGGAAGGGAGGGGAGACAAGGGGACATTAGACTTACCTACCTTTGAAATCCAAGTAAAGGGAGGTAGGTGGCAGCCATTCCTTTTGGACCAGCAGCCATTTGAATGTCTCATGTGGTAAATGGGGAAGGGAAGAAAAGAAAAATAAAATAGCTAGCCTAATACCAACAAAATAGGGGGCGCCCCCCTTCTTGGGCCTTGAATGGGCCAAGTTTGACCATGGCCACCCCTTAAGCCTAATCAACCAATATGGCTTAAGGCCTCTCCAATCTAGATGGCCCATGAAGGAAGGAAGCCCAATTGGGCCTTCCATAGCTTATGGATCCATCATAATGGTCCAAGGCCACTCCTTCTTAATGAATTCTAATGGGGCTTAACCAAGATGGCCCTTTAAGAGCCTTACAACCAGCCCAATATGAAAACACAAATATAATGACACATTACAAGCCCAAATTTAATGTAAAAAGTGTCCAAACTTAAGCCAAATTGCCTCCATTTCAAAGGAAGGCCAAAGTAGTCCGATTGGTGCTCCGCGTATGGACCTGTCGGTTCGCCGACGCGTGCTATTCGCTCGCTCCAGTGTCCACACCAATTCTCCCCGGGTGGGAGGAACTCGACCCCGTCGAGTAAGGGTCCCGAAGCTTGAGCTCGCCGCATGTGATCAAGGAATTGTTCATCGTGGGGCATCCTCGCCAACGCACTAAGAAGTGTTGGTAGGCTCCATTCCTTGTGATGATCACATGCTCATCCAGTATAAAATCTATATGCTTACGTTGAGGCTGGAAGAGGTGGACTCTCGGGTGTGTGTCACTCACGATAGAAAGATAAAGCCCGAAACTCACTAGGGATCACCACGGGTTCCGTTATGCTACCAAATCAGAAACATGGAACTTGGAACTGACACCATAGTCATTCGGTAGTTCAATAACATACGCATTTGAACCCACTTGTTTCGTGGCTCGGGAAGGGCGGGTATCACGGGCCTAGAGTTGCTTTACGGCCCCAAGAGGAAACCGTGCTGGTATGACCCTGATCATGACGCACTCTCCCTTTTAAACTCACGGACATGTAGCATGTATCAGCTAATTCCTTATACGTGCATGGCTGGCCTTTTAGTGAGACACGACTTAATACAAATCATATGCATGAAAGAAAACAAAATGTATAAACAAACAGACACACACATGACCTTAGACAAAACTATGGTTATGCAGACCATGCATATGCAATGGTGGACCAGGACACCCGAATGTATGACTAGCATACTTACGACGCAACCGAATGTTGGTGGAATGGACTCCTAGACATCCCACCATGCACCATTCATGCGTTGACAACCATTCGGATGTGGAAGGTTTGGGTGGGCTAGGAGAGCCAGATGTTGGTGTATCGGGCTTGGTGGGTGTAGGTGGCCCGGCCCATGGGAAAGGGGTGTGAAAGTGGACTTCCTCGACAAGGTATAAAGGAAGTGATGGGTCACGAGGCCCACTAGAGAAGGGGTCGAATGGGTCAAAGAATGTGTGACCCCCCGGTTCCTCCATTACATAGTCCCATGTTTGAAATTCATGAAGGTGATGGTCACCTCCATCCATCGTGGTAGATGGGACAGTGTATAGAAGATATTGCTCCTCCCTCGGGATAAAAGGAGTGAAGTCGAGCTCGGCCGATAGCGGGAGGAGTAGAAGAACCTCCGTGGTAACATGACCCACGGTGTACACGGAGGTAATGGACCCTAAGGTGGGATGAGTGAAGCTACAACCGATGGGTCGGTCGAAGCCTAGGGCCAACAAGTGCATAAATGCCAACTGCCGGTCTAACCCTTTAAGAAGGTCGTCCAATGTATGCACATAGTGACCAGACCGGAAGGTGGTGTGAAACGAGTTGCTTGGCACTAGAGGTAGTGTGGGGTCCATGGATGGGAAGGGAGGTGGGACCAAGCCATCTTTGAGCCAGCTAAGGAGTGGCTCGGTGATGAAAAGCATTCCCGTAAGAAACACGGGTGGCTCGGGCGGAGGTGGCTCCAAACAAGACGGCTCCGGATGAAGTTCAGAAGGAGAGGATGGCAACGGAGCACTCACGGGTGATGAAGGAGGGATCTCCATAATGGGGAGAGGGCTTGGGGACCCCTTAGATGGGGCCGGGTTGGGGCTACGGGTTATGGCCTCTCTAGGTGCGGGTATGGCTACCTCCTGCCTCGAAGGTGGGCAAGGGGAGACTAATGACTCAAAATAAGCGCACCTCCTATCCACCCGATCCGAAATCATTTGCACAAGTTCAGAAACGGTCCAGGTTGGAGTAGGGGTATCAGAGTGGACTCGCCCGTAATCATCCGGCCTAGGCTTGGGTCTAGGCTCATCTACGTGTAGGGCTCTTTGTCTCCGACTAGGACCCACTTGGTTGGAGGTGATTGGGTGGGGTCGGTTGGAGGTGATCGGTTGGGGAACGTAGACCTTCCTAAGCTCTCTCTTCATGTCCCACCGGGACTCGATGGGCCATTACCTCCTAACCTCTCTCAAACGTTCAATGTAGTCCCACTTTTCGGCGGCCTCATGAAGAAGCCGCTCTTTGGTGAAAGAGAACTGCATCGCCTCGGACATAGTATAACACTCAAAATATGCGTCCATGGCGGCTTCCCACTTGAGGTAGTCGCTTGGGACCTTGGTTCCATAGAAGTCCGAGGCTTCGGGCCTACGGATGTGGTGGGGTTGGATTCCCCATCCTTGGTGGTGTCGCAACCATTCATATGAACTAGGCGTTTGGTAACCTATGGGACTTGGGGAGCTAATGGATGGCCATGCCGACACTTGGACACGACACTAGACATGACCCAAAAATATGATGTAAAGTTGAAATGAGACTCATCTAAACATCGAGACACGACTATGTTGGAATGCACTAACTAGGAACCTAGACTTAATTAAGACTCGGTACGTGGCGGAGTTAATCGATCCGAAGATCACTCGCGCAAGTGTGCGTCCTTCCCGATAGGCGTAGCCTAACATTCGGAGAACAACTTTTGATATACCGAATATTGGAATGCAAATGCAACCTTGGACTTAAATGACCCTCGACTTAAACTTCGCTCTGAAACCAATTTGATGCGGGACGGATGACGACCGGGCTAAGACGTACGACGGGTTCGATGTGCGGCCAGCACTAACACGCTAAAGACAAGCCGGGCGGCTGACCACCTTGGTGTTCTCTGGGTGGAGACGTCTCTCAACAGCACTCTAACTAGCCCGACGATCTCCCCTTGCGAGGGAAACGTGGGGATCGCAGCAGTTAAGGAGCCACCGTCGCCTAGGGGTATCCAGTTCGGGCTCGGTGCTCGACTGGAGCTAAGGAACGGGCACTCTCAACTCACATTCACGGTGATTTGTAGCTAGCTAACGGCCCTATTCTCACAAACGCAGCATATATGATAATATACTAAACCATTAACGTGAGAGAGGAACGAGCACGTACCTCCACGACTAGGTGTGGGGAAGAATTCCCGGCCGAATCCAAACAACACCGATACACACAAGTGTTAAGTTTATAATTTCAGAACTTAATGCCCACTCCATGCAGGGAGGTATAAGGCTAAAATGGCTAAATTTGGGGTTGCTAGAACCCGGGTTGACGGGCCACACTCGCAGGAGGCGAGGGACGCGAGCCGGAGCCGCTCGGGTATGCCGAAGGGAAGCCGACCCGGTTCTGTCCACGCTGGTCACACTGCGCAGTAAGTTTGCGGAGGCCGGTACGGCCAGATCCGATGCCCGATCGGAGCGTCATTTATTGGCAAACGTCGGCGACTGGACATAGTTTGTCCACTCCAAAGGGCGTGAGCAGATGTTTTCCGATATGGGCGCAGTAGCAGTTACAATCGGTTTCTGGTTTTGTACTCACAAAACTGCACAGAAACACAAGTAATTAATGGAAAATTAGTTGGCGATGTCGGATGGAGGCGCTGTTTATGGAAGATCGTTGGCGACGTCCAGAGGAAGACACATTCCAAAGAGCTTGCACGGATCTCGACCAGATGGGGCGGGGCAGATTCTGAAAGTCGACCCTGGATCTCAGCCGGGCCTGCTCAGATCGGCTCGTGCGATCCCACGAGAATTGTCGCCACGATCAGTACAGGTCTCGGATCGAGGCGAGACTGGCGGCAACGTGAAGAGGACTTAAAATCCTACGATCACTCCAAGAATCAGCTCCATCAGACTTGAGAGGCGATCTGGGGAAATTTGTAAGCAGTAAACTTCAGATCTGGGCAGCAGGTTGGGGCAGATCCGCGCGCCATCACGAGAAAACTCGCCACCGGCGATCCCGAACTCCGATCGACGCAAAACCACCTCTCAATTCTTCCTAACTCGTAGAGGTATCACTAAGAAGTTTGGTGGAAGAAGATGATAAGGGGATGGGGAAGATACTGGGGTGAGTCACATGCCCAAATTCTGTCCCATCACAGGACTGAGTTGGGAATCGCTCCCAAGGGGGAAACAAGAGAATCACTATCTAATTGTAACTTTCACTCAAAAAAACTTCATTAGCCTTTAACCCATCATCATACAAGCCTTTATATAGAGTTTTGGAAAGGGGAAGGGGCTGGATGGTTTGATGGAACTTAGGGGAGGGGGAGAGGGGTGGCCCCTTTGACTAGATTAGGAAGGGAGGGGAGACAATGGGACATTAGACTTACCTACCTTTGAAATCCAAGTAAAGGGGGGTAGGTGGCAGCCATTCCTTTTGGACCAGCAGCCATTTGAATGTCCCATGTGGTAAATGGGGAAGGGAAGAAAAGAAAAATAAAATAACTAGCCGAATACCAACAAAATAGGGGGCGCCCCCCTTCTTGGGCCTTGAATGGGCCAAGTTTGGCCATGGCCACCCCTTAAGCCCAATCAACCAATATGGCTTAAGGCCTCTCCAATCTAGATGGCCCATGAAGGAAGGAAGCCCAATTGGGCCTTCCATAGCTTATGGATCCATCATAATGGTCCAAGGCCACTCCTTCTTAATGAATTCTAATGGGGCTTAACCAAGATGGCCCTTTAAGAGCCTTACAACCAGCCCAATACGAAAACACAAATACAATGACACATTACAAGCCTAAATTTAATGTAAAAAGTGTCCAAACTTAAGCCAAATTGCCTCCATTTCAAAGGAAAGCCAAAGTAGTCCGATTGGTGCTCCGCGTATGGACCTGTCGGTTCACCGACGCGTGCTATTCGCTCGCTCCGGTGTCCGCACCACACAGCCTCTTCTTGGCAGAAATCTTCTTGAAACAACTCCACTTGGCGCGGACTCGAGCCTTCGGGCTTCTTAATCTATAATACTTCCTCAAATAACGGGCCCACCTGGCAGACGGCCTAGCCCGATCATGAACATGCAGCTTCATCGGGACGATTGCCCCTAGCTGTGCGGTGCTAACAATAGAAGGACATTCCAGAACAGTCAACTCATTGTGATGAACATCAGGAAGCAATGGAGTTTTGTCGTTCGGCACTAGAACATGGAGCTTTGGCATCTTCACTCGACAGTTGGGCGTGAAGCATAACTCCCTTGCTAGAAGTGTCGGATGGAACTGAGGGGGGGCGATGCGTGGCGTTGACATGGCCACCTTACCCATAAGCCGAGGGAGATTGCATAGGATGTGCAGAATGTCCTTAAAAAATGTAGAAGATACGGCCAATTGCCCGTTGAGTGCTGAATTGATTAAACTTTTGGAGGCCGTGTGGGTTAGCACCATCTGGGGGAAAAACTCTTCTGGGCCAGTGAACTGAATAGAAATCAAGCGAGAGGTGATGATAACATCAACAGTGAATTCTCTGGCGAGCAAAGAGATTGCCACCGGCCTCGCTTTAGAAGGAACTGGCACCAATGCTGGAGAACTGTTCTTGGCAACCATTTTCATAGCAAATGTGGGCTCATTGTCCCTAGAATAGCCAGGGACCAGGGCTCAGACCGGCATGCGGCAAATGAAATCTTGAAGCTTGTAATGCACAGTCAAAACCTGATTCGGCTCTTTATCTCCCTGGGGACTAGACCCGAGGGGCACCAAAGGTAGCGTGTACCTGCTCTGCGAAGTGGGAGGTGGTAGAGGAAGGTTAGAAGGAGGAGGTTTGAAGGGCGCGGGCGACGATGGTGCAAGTGATGGGGGAATAATGATGATGATGGGTATGGGTGGAAGTAAAGGCAAAAGTGGAGGTGTGGGTTTAGGCTCGGCCTGTTCGGGCTCAGGGGATGATGGCGAAAGAAGCGGCGTCAGTAGTGGGGATGGTTGTGAAGGTGACGGGGTAGGGGTTATTACGAAAGGAAGTGATGATGTTGGTGGTGGTGAAGACAATGGGGATAATAGAGAAGGCGATAATGGAGATGTGGTCAATGTAGGCAGCGAAAACGGGGGTGGAGAAGGTGGTGACAAAGGGGGTGATGTGGTTGATGGAGATGGTGAAGGTGAAGAGGACGGAGGTGAAGGTAGGGGTGGGGAAGAAGGAGGAGAGGAAGGTAGCGGCGTAGTGGGGGAAGTGGCAGGTGGTGACGCTCTTCGGTGTATCTTTACAACATGTCGAGAGGCGTTGGGGACAGGTGTGGTGGTGGAAACGGAGGGTGAAAGAGAAGTTGCCCGAGCGGAGGCTAGGGCAGGTAAAGGTGGTGGAGGAGATGGGATAGAGGAAGAAGTGGGTAACGGAGCAGGTATCTTATCAACTGAAGAAACACCAGAGTGCCCCTGGTCTTGAAGTGGAGACGGTTGCCTAGGCGGCACGGCTTGCTGCTACTGCTGCTTGCTGCTGAGATCCAAAATAACTTGATGTATGACAGCCCAATCAATCATCTTCTTATCTTCCAAACTGTAAACAAGTTCCCGAAACTCGGGACAATCCTCAATCAAATGCCCCTGTTGACGATGGAACTCACAGAACTGGAGCAAATTCTCGACCGCAGGTCGGCAAGGCATAACTGGAGGGAGTTGCAACGCATGGGTGGCCATCAAAGCCCTGAAAACATTTGTAAGAGATTTCGACAACAAAGAGTGAGAAGCGTGCTTCGGGCAAGGTGGATGCCGAGCGGTATAAAAAGGTAATGGGGATGGTAGCGAAGGCTGCGTAGGTAAAGGGGATTGCATAGGTGAAGGCATGGGGCTAGAAAGTGAATGAGATGGAGGCGTGGAGGGAGTGAGAATATAGTGGACGGCATCCACCCGCTCTGGGTGTGGTGTTTCCTTGACCAGTAGTGGAGAGGCGTGGGGAGATGAAATAGCAGAGGGCTGACTCATGAAGGGAGATGTAGTGGGGGGACATGTGGAGGCGTATGTGGAGGTACGTGGGTAAGCGAGAGCGGAAGGCGGACTCGTGGAGGGATATAAAGGAGATGACGGATGGGAGGCGTACGTGGGCGTAGAAGGTGGCGGTGAAGGAGACTCTCGGTCAAAGGAAACTAGGAGTTGTTGGCTAATGAAGCAGGCTCGACTGTAAAGCTATTGCCAAGAAGTGATATCATTCAGGGCTAAGATGCACCTGAGCTCGGGCGTTGCATTAGAAATAACCATCTTGATCTGCTCGCCCTCCGGAATATGCCCCGGGACTTGCGTGGCCAGGCGACGCCAGCGGTCGGCAAAGGTAGAGAACTCCTTGCCGGGCTTCATCTTCTCTTGGGCCAGATCAACCGTAGAATATCTGGGCCCAACCTGATCCTGGTACTACTGAATAAATCTTACTTGGATGGCTTGAAAGTTCATCATCTGCTCTTGCGAGCCCTCTAAAGATAGGCCAAACAAATAGGCCATCAAGCGTTGATCATGCTGGAATTGGGCCGACTCATATAGGAAATCCTTCAAATGGACATAGGGGTCACCAATTCCACCATAGCGACGATATGTCGGAATCTGTGAACATGGTGGAAGCTGAAGACCTTGAAATACAAATGGAATATCCAAAGAAGTTTGAGGATTGAATCGGCGCTGCAATTTATCAAGCTGGCGTTGGGCCTGAGCGAACATCTCCTCGGTAGGAAGAGTCCGAGAAGGATATGGGCCAGCCCGAGCAAGAGATGATGAATTTAGACCAGGATAATGGTGATGGGTCGGATAAGGGGGTCCGGCCTGAGAAGAAGGAAAGCCCGTTCTGGGAATGGAGGAATGCATGGGCCTAGAAGAATCATGTATGTAGGAATGAGAATTGATTAGGCTAGCAGCAGCACGGGCAGGATAAGAAGGCCCGTTAACAGAATAGGGTCCAATGGAGGATTAAAGAGATGGGCCCGCATGGGAAGAGGAATCCACATGGGAGTAAGAAGAGGGAGAAGTATAGGAATAAGGTACAGGGGAAAAATGCTCCATGGGGAGAATGGAGACTTTATACATTGAATTTCAAATGAATACAAGGAGGGAAGACGAACCTAAGACTAATGCAACTAAATGGAGACACATAAAGATGAACTAAATCAAATGAGCCTAATCTAACAAAAAGATGCAAATGATGACACTGCAACATGCAATGGAGGGAAGAGATGAGAAAAGAATCAACCAATTACCCAATCGGATTCCAAATGATGTGCGAAATTTTTTTATAAGTTCCCTTTTAGGACTTTAGTGGATTAATTAAGATATGAATTCACTCAACCACAAGGTACCTAACTAGGGTGGGGGACGGGAAACTGGCAGACTCTAAGGGACTCTCTCTCTCTCTCATGAATGCAGACCCTAGACTAGGGGATGATGTGGTACAACCTGCCCGGCGTCCCTGTGAGAATCCATGGCTCGCGGGGACTTACGGAGGTCCTCGGCAAGGTCCCCTAGTCGGCTCCAAGGAGTATGGAGATGAGAGGCAACCCTACCTAGGTAGGAATGCAACTACTAATGAGAGTGTATGATCCTATGTGCACCGGAGTGCATGCAAAATCTAGCCTAGAAACTAGTAATCAATGATCAATCAAATATGTAAGAGATGAAAGCAAGTATACAACAATGATATAAGAGCAGGGGGAGATCAGTAATCAGCACCAAGTATCATGAAAATCATATAACGTGGCAATGAAAGTGAAGCACGGGTGCACTGTAGCATGACAAGGATGGTCTCTGTAAGACCGCTTAGGGAGATATACGGTTCAGTACGAACCGTTCAAACAAAGGAATAACAACCAAGAAGCATAAAAAATCATGAAATGCTGAAATGACAGAAGGCAGAGATGAGAAGCATACCTAGATGAGCAGTCTATATACAGCCGCTTAAGCTCTGGAACGGACCCGTATCCACCTTGCAATAGCAACCAAACAAACAGTATGAATACATGGTGTACCTGTGCCAGCACGGTGGACGGCCAACCTCAGGCCGTATAAAGGATGCACGGGCGGTAGGAGACCGCTCGAGACAACAAGCTTGGAGAAGAACAGGCAGTGTTTGCAGAGAAAAATGGTGAACCCTCAACCGCACAAACGTTGGACGGCCCTCGGAGAGCCGTTCACGTTCCAGAGGACAGAGAACGCGGCTCAACCTTAAAATCACTTCAAGAAAACGGACTAACACAACGAAAGAAGGGGTCAGCAAATCACTAACACGATGGGCACTAGGTGTCCCACCGCGATCGCCAAAAAATGGGCTGTTGATATGTTTTTCTACTTTCTTTCTCTTCAATACCGGCTCGAAAGATCTCTTCCATCCCTTCTACTAAATCGAGATATGAAATGAATGTGAACAGTAGAAGGAGAACAGAAGGGTGTAAACAAGTGATCACCACCAAGATGCCGAACGTGATGAACACGTCGTACCTTGGAAAAAGGGAGAGGTACTCGCCTTTTGTTTGCAGCGCTGCAAAGATATACGACTCACTAGGAACCGCCTATAGTGAAGAATGGTCTCACGATAGACCGTCTAAGAGCGCTGTAGAGGACGCGGGATGAAGCACTCCTGACGGATGAACGGTTCCACGAAGACCGCTGGAAGAATAAGAGCAGTAGAAGATCCACCGCATGTCCTCTTGAACGGTCCGGAAGAAGCCGCATAAGACCACCACGCTAGAAGTCAGAAGAGTCCAACCTCCACCCTTTCCAGCCGGCCAGAAAGGATGGGCCTCGTGTTAGTGTATTGTTGACCTGCAAAACAACGTGGAAACACAAAGAGAAAACCCAAATTAGAACTGAAAAGTGTAGCAAGTGCTCAAACGGAAATAAATGATCATAACTAAATGAAGTGGGGGATACCTGGGGAGTTTTAAAGCCCTGGGGTGTCAAGAAACGTGGGAGGATGTGTGAATGACAGTGCAAGTGAAGAAAAACGAGGAGAATAATGCATGCAACCAAAAGGGAATGACGGACTATCAAAGATAAAAAAGACTCAAAACGAAAGTTACTCCCTGGACCGGAGGCCTATATGGACGTAGAAGGCCTCCCTCCCTGGTCGTAGGTCACTCAAGGTTTCGGTAGGGCTCCGCCGTGACCTGAAATCTTCTCCCCCCCTTTCAAACCCGGCCTTTAGGGTCTATTTATAGAGCCTAGGAAGCCAGCCCCAAAATTAGGGTTTAGAAGCATTTTCAGGTCGAGATTATCAAAGGAAAGATGAAGATAATTCAATTATCTCTCATCCAAAAGAAACGACACTCGAAATGGCTCAATATCTGCAGAGAAAATGACGGGAGAAGTTTGGGATAAAATCACAAATAGAGAGAGAAAACCCGTTAATCTAACAGAAATCGAGAGGATGAACAGTCGTACGATAGACCACTCAACCTGATGTGCGGCCATACCCTAGGCCGTCCAACCCTGTCGGTGGAAATTCAAATAAATATCAAATATTATCCAAATATCCATCGAACTGACCGAAATCTTCGCTGTTGGACTCTGATAGATGAATGGTTGATAGCAGACCTTTCAAAGGTAGAGCGGCCAAAGAACAATCATTCTAGCCTTGTCGGTGATAAATAGATTAATTGGGTAATTATTTGAGAAAACCACCAAGCGTAGGACTCTGAGAGACGAGCGGCTATTATCCGTCCATCCATCATATTGAACGGCTAGTGGAAGACCGCATAAATGCTTGTCGGTGGAATTTCAGAAAATTAACCAAAATTTCCATGAATATATGGACGGCCCATAGACAACCGCACATTGGTTGAGCGGCCAGGGATGAACCGTACATGTACATGGGCGCTTGAAACTCATAGAAAAGCTCAATCAACCAAAACCAAGGCCCATTAAGCCCAGAATTGAAACAAACCTAGTCAGGGAGGGAGGCTACCCATAAAACTGGCCCAAAACGTGCCCGAAAATAGCCCCAACGAGTGATGGACAACTCGAGGCATCAACAAATGGGAGTAAGGGGAATGACTCAACTCATCGGTAAACAACGGGTGTCAACAGCTAGGTGGTTGGCGTGACGGTCAGTCGTTCGACCGTCATAGCCTTGTAGCGTGCCACCATAGGCGCGTTACATTTCTACAAAAATTTTGGTTTTCATATAGTTCGGGTAAGCGTAACGGACCTAAGGGGGCGTGTCACAGTTGTTGTAGCGCGCCACCCCAGGACCGTCACAGCACGTGACAGGGCAAGGTTGATGCGTTACATTCTCTGGCATTTTAAAAGGTTACACGTTCATTTTCTGATGCATTCTGTGTTGCATATCCGCCATGTTTAAGTTATTTTATAAACAATGGCTCACTTTTAGATCCCAATAGAGTACTTTCACTTTCCTTGTGATGGAACCACTAGACGTAGCCCTAAGACTTTCGTTGTCGGCCCACCTGGGAGAGGTGGAGGGGCATTCCCGTCGATCGATTTTTAAGCTAGTTACCGTGGGCCCCCGGCTCTCTACCGTAGCGTCCTAGGGGGGGGGGAACTAGCTAGAGACCTTACTCTAGGCAGGAGTCAGTGTGTGCACACGTGGTCAGAGGCCTGGACTGACACTGACGAGTGTTACTCTGACTAGTACTTGGTTTTGGTACTGTTACGCCTCTCGCTTGTTGTCAGTATGACTTGCGAGTTGCTTGAGACGCAGTGTAAGCCGTTAGTGGATGCATCTGGTCTCTACCTTATAGTGGGACTCTTCTTCTTTCTCCTATCACCTGGTTAGCTGAAGTTCATTCTATTGGTAGATTTAGCTTCTGAACATGTAGTTAGCTGTCTAAAATGCTTAGATAAGTTTTACAGCTTTGCTACCCTTGTGTTTAATTATGCCAATGCATGTTTAATGTTTTAAATGCATGCTCTCATTGCCTTATATTTGCATGTCTGCTTGTTTAGTGCGAGGTAGGGATCCACGTGACCCCTACTGAGTCTGGCTGTGACTCACCCTTTCACCTTTCAGGTGAGCAGCTGCAGCCTCCCGCCGGTGGTTCCCGCGCTTTTAGGGATCATGTTTAGAGTGCCAACAGTAGTATGGTTGTCCTTTTGTGCTTTTGGCCGGGGTATGCCCCGAGTGGTTGTACTTTCAGGCTTTTATTGTGATTGGACTTGTATTTTTCTGACTCTTGACTATTGTATATACTGCTTACCACTCTAATATATTTAAATTGCTTCCGCATTAATTTTCAAATTGTAATATTAATTATAATTATGAGTGTGAGATTCCAATTCGTTATGCATCTCCTCGACAAACTCGTCCAACCCTTATGGGGCCTCATCAGTCTCTTGGGTGGCTTCCCCAGTTCTTGGTATCAGTATGTTGATGGTATTCGGTATATCGGTATCCGGATCTCTGGGTCGTTACAGGCCTAAACCCCACCTCCCCACTCCGTAATGGTTTTCTTAGGGTTTACCCGGACCAAGTTGGACCTCCAACTTGGTCCGCCTAAACCCTATCCCTGCCCCTTCAACTTCCTATAAATTCCACCCCTTAGAAGCTCAAGGGACACACAGACTCACATACATAGACGTATAGGCAAGAACAGGCACCCGCAGACAGCTGCGCACGGAACCTGACCTAACTGTCGCACCCTCGGACTTCCGAGGCTTTCGGCAAGGGTCGGGAACGCAAGGAGCGAGGCGTGCACGTGGGTGGCTTGTAGATCGGCTCGCACACGCCGAGGGTACGTCCATACTCCCCTCACGTGGTGTTTAGCCATCATACACATGTCCGCTCCTGTCACACGTAAGGCGTTACGACAACGGTGAACACACCCGCATCCCGGGTCCTCCCGTGTATGACAAACTACCGTGGCCACGCACACGACATGATGCCGCCCCTGCGACCGATGCGGGGCCATGCGACTACCGCTCGCCTCCAACCGCTCACCTTGAGCAGCGTCCTACCTCCGTCAGGTGCCAACCCACAACCGCCCCCTGCCACTCATGCAATCAGGAATGTCTCAATCTCCTTATAGGGAGCCCCCTGTAAAACATGCGGGTAACCGCCATACCACGCATTGACCCGGGGACCGACTCATACGTCGAAATTGTCCCGCGACTTGCGCCAGTTTTACTCTGGCCTCCTTGGCCCATTTGTAAAGCCCATATGGCTCTCATATAGCATAAAACCAGTTGAATGCATGCGCCCGTATGCGGGCCTCAGTTTTCTACCTACACCATTCGGCACACGTGCCTAATATCCTTGACCCCAGCCATCACCCCCCAGACAAAAGCGTGCCCACAGCTATGGAATGCTCCCGGCCCTCCACCCATGGCTTCAGACACATACATGCTTCTCTTCAACACAGAACGAAGGTGATCAGATTCAATCCAATGTAAATAAACACCGATCGCTTGCGATCGATGGGGAAAGACGTCCAGTACACGATTCCCACAATCGCTTGCGCACTCGTACCCGTGGAACCCCCTCGATCCATGTGTCGCCTGACTTCCCGAGCCCACGTGCCGCGTCTTGGCAACGCTTCCCCGGTCAACCCTTGGTTCCCTAGGTAATTATCGAGAAATCGACTCGCACGCCCGCATCCTGTCCAGCTAACCTACACCCGTACATTTCTGTGCCATTCGACCCTTCTCGGCTTTCCGTAAAAGGAGGGTGCCCGATACCACCGTGAGAGACATGCAACCATGAAGGAGGATACCCGAGATACATCAAACTCCCGTATTTTCCTTCCCAGCTGTATTCCTACTTTCATCGCAGTCATCGGCATAAAAGATAAAAACCCCCTGACGACAAAGAGGATGGCACGCCCGGTGGGACGTCTCCCGCCTTCCTTCTTTTTGCTAAAGAAAAGCCTATGCCAGCCCAGAAGCCCTATTGCCCTTTTCCTATCCTGGCAGGAGAGGCAGAGGAGGGTACTCATATGCATATTTCCTAGCGGCCCTCAGTCCGCACTTGGCGACTGTCAGCAACTGTCGCCCCAGTAGCACTCACCACTCTAGCAACTATGGCGGCCGTTACCTGCGGTCCCATCGTCATCGCCACCCATGCACGGGTGGGCTATTTGGCGACGCCGGTCGCTTTGGGCAGTTTCGCCCCTGTCATCAGATTGCCCTACTTTTTGGGCGTGATTCCTGCGGCTGCTTCTCAGCCGATCTCAGTTCCTCTACCGGCTCCGGTGGCCAATGCGCCTTGCACACTCCCAGCGCCGGTAGCCCACTTGAGCACCAGGCGCAAGACCACCACCACCGGCCCCTGCAGAGGCCCCAGATCGTTTCTGACCCAGACAAGCGTTAGCTCCTGATGCCAGCTTCGGCCGACCTCCGGCACGGGCCCCGCGCCCCGAGTTTCGGCCACTACTCCCGCACTCCGCCCAGGCTCCAACCCCGAGCCCCAGCAAAGCCGAGACACGATAAGGGCTCTCGGCCCCGAGTCCCCAGTTCTTCGGCATTGTACTCGGGGTCTCAGTTCCGAGCGCCAGTTGAACCGACTCTCCCCGCGGCTCTCCTACCCAAGGGGCAAGGTTCCTCAGCATCTTCCTCGTGCCTTTCGACCCGAGCTCGGGCCACGCCGACACTCACAATGGGTCCTCAACTTAGGGTCGTCGGCACCTCAACACTTCCGACGGCATCATTTCCCGGTGCAAGAGTGCCATCTCGAGCATCGGCAATGCTTCTATCGGTGCGGGCAAGGGCTTACACCCGAGTCTCCCAACCATCGACTCCCAGCGTAGGTCTCGTACCATGGGGGCCGTCCCCAGTACTTCCGACTGACAACTCCACGCTGCCAGTCGCTATAGGCCGGGTCTTCTCGGTCTACCATCTCGGGGCGGAGTCTTCCTCCACTCCCCAGAAGAAGAGTCGCCATGGCCGTAAAGGCCGGCGGGTCGCCGCTGCAACCAGCAACTCAGGCAAGACTATTCTTGTCAGTGACTTGCGGATTCGCCTTGATGGGGGTGAACCAATCACACCCCAGGAATGGACCGTTCCCACGATCCCTACCTCCAACCGTTTTGACCTCCTGCGGCAAACGCGAGAGGACAAGGTGAAGCTTAGAGGAGCGGGCACCTCGGTAGCAGTCCGGGGGCATCCACATTGGCCCGACTCACGAGCTCCCAAGACAACCCATCGGAGAAATGGCGACAAGGGAGATCAACAATCCGACCTGAGAAGAATCTGGGTCACCCCGAAGGAAGCTCAAGCTATTCGAAGGGCGCATATTAGAAACCCCCTGCAAGCGCTCAGACGTGGCATCAGGGAGGATGTGACTGGTCCCACAGTAGCACTGTCTGATGATGCCAGTTGTCTAATGTCCCCCACACAAGCAAGCAGAGGCAAAGATGAGCCTGCTCCCGGGCCCTCCAGCGGCCTGTCCCAGGCTCTCCTCCGACCGATATCGGGAGTGAGGTCCCTCTGCAACGTACCTCGGTCTTCGACAAACTAGGGGCGCCTGTCCGCCCCAAGGGGCACCCGCGAAGGAAGCGGACCGCCCGGTTCATCAATGATGCGGTTCGAGTGTTCGCGTGCTATACCACCGGACACCAGCTGGACACCCAGCCTGATGGCCTGAATTAGCCCATGTCCCATTTCAGGAGGCCGCATCATCAGGTCCCACCGCCTCCCCCAACAGGTCACATTGGCACTTCTGCCAGACCATAGGTGTCGGAACTTGCAGAAGAAGTCACAGTGGAAGATCGCGACCCTCCTATCAACGCGGAGCCGGTTAACAACGACCCTCCTACAAACGAGGCTCAAGAAGTGACCCTCGGGACTCTCATGAAGGAGAACCAGCATCTGAAGGCCCTCCTGCAAGATCCCCTCCAGGAATGGGACCTTCATCCTCAGCAACCTGCTTGGCCTCCGGCCGAAGCGCCGACACCGCCGGCGGGGCGCGATGCTGCCAACACTTCAGCGGCAATCGCCCAAACCCCGTTGGCAGCTGGGTTTGGTACACCCCCGGTTGAGGCTCAGCCATGAGCATCCAATATGCTAATGTCAGAAAATCTCCTGGCACAACGCCAGATGATCGAGCGGATTGTCGAGACAAAGCTCGCCCAGTATGGTGAAGGGGTTGCCACTATAGATCTCTACAATGTACCCTACCCGCTTCACCACCAGCTAAAAAAGCTTCCTCCAGAGTATGCCAAGCCCCCGAAGCTGCAAAAGTTCGACGGGCAGGGGTCGCCACATGAAGACTTGGCCTACTATGTTACGGCCATGGGCGAGTTAGCGCTGGATGAGTCGTATCTCCTCCGCTACTTCACTACTTCGCTTACGGGAACGGCCTTCCAATGGAACTCCCGCCTGAAGCCCAGCTCAGTCATCGACTGGGCAGATCTCCAGAGATGTTCCTCGACCGCTTTCAAACGACCGAGCAAAAGATCTCCCTGGACGAGCTCTGCTCTCTCCGGCAGAGGAAGGGTGAGAGCACCCTCGACTTCATCAAGAAATGGTGAGACCGCAGCATGAGGTGTGTCAACCCACCAGTCCAGGAAGATGCCATCACTATATGCCGATGGGGTTTGGTAGCTGAGGTCAGCGAGAAGCTCCTCGGTGCCAACATCAAAGGCTTCGACCAACTCAATTCGGCCGTCGCCGAAATAGAGATGTTCTTCGCCGATATCCCAAGCTATACTGCAGCAAAGGGTAAGCAAGCGCGAGAATGCCAGTCCGGTAAGGAGGTGAAAATCGTCGAGTTCACCCCCGCCGCCAAAGCCGATAAAGAGGCCGAACCAAGCAGTTCTGACAAAAAGCTAGCAGACAAGCCGGCCTCTCCTTCCTTCTCAAAGCGCATGAAGACACCCTTCTCCTTTAAAAAGGAACATACGAGGATGCTCTTCGACCTATGCATGGCCCAGAAGATTGTCGTGCTGCCAGAAATCCGCAAGTCGGACGAGGCTCTGAAGACCGATGATCCTGGCTATTGCCCATATCATCACATGCTGGGCCACTCAATTGAAGATTGGTATGTATTCAAGACTCAGGCGCAGAAGCTGATCCGAGACGGCCTTGTTAAAATGAAGAGTGGTCTCGTCGATCCCCCGCAACCACACACGTGGTCCAGGCCAGCTAAGGCAGCACGTGTGGTTCATTACTCGGCCAGCATGATCCATATGATGGCTGTGTTCTCCCTCTCTGATGTCGAAGCAGGGGGGCCCATCACCAGTCAAGGTGAACATTTGCTCTGGTATCCGGGGTGGAGGCCCTGGCATGATCGCAGACCCCTCTCCTTCCCCAGGGAGTGGACCCGACGACTCTTCGATATCCTCGTCGAGAGGGGGCAAATCATGCCTCGTGATTCACCGGCGGACTACACCCATTAGGACCTTAGTCACCCCCAATATTGCCCTTTCCACGCCAGAATCTGCCACCCGATCGAGTCCTGTGAGGAAGTTCAATACCTCATACAGGAACAGATCTAGTGGGAGAAGATCGATGCGGAGGGAAACTCCATGTCACTTGCAAGACTTTGGCAAGCTGTCGAAGAAACCCTGAGCATCGCCAGGGATGCGCCAGAGCGGCCAGACTCCCCTCAAGAAAATGGATATGGGTTGCCTTACCAGTAACGTCCAGAATGGCTCAAGTTTTAGACCGATAATTGGGAAGCACTCGAGCGATTGCGAAGGCGTAGGGAGCAGGACGTCAGTAAGGAGACGCGACTGAGTGATTTTTTGGTTAGCGTCATACATTCCCTTCCCACCTCAGTCCCTCCAGATGACCGGACATCAGCATCCGGCCAGCCAACCCTGGCCACTTCGGCTGTGCAGTGGCAGCCTTGGCGGGTGCTGGAATCTCTCCCTTTATCTGAAGAAGACACCGCCAGGCTCCTCCGGGTCCTGCTTGGCCGAGAGGACGTTCTGGTGGGCGAGACGATGACGGGCTCCTCAGGTCTCACTTGTCCTCCCCCTGTCCTATCTCCATCTCCGACATCCGTGGATAGGAGGGGAAAGCAAAAGCAGGGTGAGGTCCCGGCCCAGCCGTGTCACACCCCCTCAGCCAATGGGCCGTCGGGTTCCCCCCGCTTACCCTTTAACACAATCCGAATCACAAAAGACATCTTTGGAGTCTTCAGCGGCTTTGACTCGAGCGACGGGCCCATCGCTACAAGGCCCAGTCAGGCCACAAAGTCGGGGTAACTGCCCAGAGCGACAATGTCCTGTGATACCTTTGGTTGTCGTCGGACCCTGCCCTCAGCCTGATCACAAAGGCAAGACTAAGGAGCAGTACAACAAGCATATCTCTCAGTCCGCTTCTCAGCAAAAGCCATCGCCACCGCGGTTAATAAGGCATCAAACAGCGCATACGTCTTCAGACGCTAGCACCAGTCTGCCGACTCCTCGTAGGCTCCTATCCCCACCGCGGGTAAGGCACCAAACCACGCACACATCTTCGGACGCCAATCCCAGTATCCCGGCATACCAGGAGTTGCCGCTCGAGGTAATCGAGCAGGCAATCAACATCACCTTCCAGATACAACAAGCGAAAGGAGCCTGGATCAAAATCCAGGCAAAGAAGAGTCGTCAACCTCGCCCTACCAAGGCACTAGGTCGAAGATATCATCGTGGGAATTTATCAGCTCCGGCCCCAGCACTTCTCCCTCATACTCCCTTGGAGACGGCCATCGCCAAGAAACAGGATAAGAATAGGAGGAAGAACCTTAAAAGGCGGCTCAAGAAACAAGCTGAACAAGCAGCCGCCCTACAATCACCAGTCGAGCCAACGCCTCTCCAGCGGCTCATTGATGACATGGAGGAATACGTTCCTTCCCGTCCTACTGGTGCCCTCCCAGTCGACAGCTATATCCCGTGGGAAGAAATGTAGAAACGAGCTCGCCTTAGAGATTGGGTCCAAGATATGATCCAAAAGCTCAAGAATGGCGAAATACTCCTGATCCCAGATGGGCTCTCCTTATGCTATAAAGACAAGGAGATCATGATAGAACAGCTAGAAGAAATGCTTCGAGGCTGTACCTACAACATGGTGGCCATCCCACCTCCTGATAACATCAACGCTTCTTGGCGAGACGAGCCAGTGGCCTCCCTAACCAGACAAAGAACCACTGCCCTGCTTGGGCTACAACCAGCTCCAGAACACACAAGCCATGGCTGAGGTCATGGCCGGGGATGCGGTAGAGGCCGCGAGAGAACTCCCGAGCTACCCCTTCACCCGTCCACCTTCGACCCGGAGTGAATCATCCTCTTTCGAGGAGAGGAACATGCCCCCATTCCAAAGGTAGAAATTTGGAAGGGACCTAACGTCTTTGATCCTTCCGGTATTGAAGAGATTCTTGCCAGCCTCCCAGTCTCTGTACCAGCCCCGGCTTCTTCTATAGAACAAGCGGGATTGTCTGGCAAGGACGAGCTAGCCCGCCAGCCACTCCCAGAAGAGCCATCGTTGGCACCCCTGTTCCAAGAATCCATGGGTGATCAGAGTCAGTCAGATCCCGGTGCTAAGGGCAAGGCAGTGCAACTTCCCAATGGGGAGCAGCACAGCAGCTCGCAGAAAGCTCAGCCTGACATACTACCCTCCTTGGAGGATGCTCGAGCTAGAGCTGACCAAAAAGTCCTCCACCAGATGAAGCGCTTCCTGGCAAGTGTTACAATCTGGGTAGCCATCGCTTGGAGCAAAGAGCTGAGAGAAACTCTCATCAAAATACTCCAGAAGCCAGAAGCCTATGAAGCACATGTTGCGGAGATGAAGGCAGCTGCCTATGAAGCCTTCACAGCCACCGTCTCCTTCACGGAGAAGGACATGCTGCTATCCCCTCCGTGCCATAACCGCCGCTCAAAACATTCAAGACTTTGTATCTGACCCCATACCTCCAGAAGGTTCAAGCGGCCAAGATATCCGGCTTCAACCAAAACACCGAGGATGTCCTCGGCCGGGTGGATGTCGACCTAGTGCTCGATGATTTCACCTCCAAGGTGACATTCTACATCATCGATGCCAACACATCATATAAGGTGCTATTGGGTAGACCCTGGCTCCATGAAAATTGGGTCATCCCGTCAACTCCCCACCAATGCATCAAGTATGCCAAGGGCGGGGAGCAACACACGGTCTTTGTAGACTTGTCATCGTTCACGCCAGCGGAATGCAATCTGGCCGACGATGTGCTCTACTTCAAGGGGATTAGTCCGTACCCTGTGATTAAGAGTAGGAGCAACGGCTGGATCTCAGAGGAAGATGATGATGATCTCTTCTCCGTTGACGAAGAGAAAGCCCAGCTTCATCGGCTGCGCCTCAGCTCTAGGTCAACCCCGAATCACCCCAAAAGACACAAAATTGACTTTGAGGCCAACATCACTAGTCGAGCTATTGGCAAGAGTATATGCTAGCCCCCAGACTACATCCAATTCCCATGTGCATCCGAAGAATACATCGTTGAGTCGTTGACGACATTTGTTGTCATCTTCAAGCGACAACGCAGAAATAAAAAGAAGGCCATCAGGGACAAACTCATTATCTTCTATAAGGGAGACATGGTCCCTCAAGCCCCACTGGAGGATGACTTCGGCTGGTCCAGGCGAGCCAATGATACCCCTGAGGCAGTCCAAGTACTGGACGACCTGCCACCGCATATTCGGGAAATGTGTCTAAAGCAACACATCCCTCAATGGTAAGATTCTACGCGGCGTGAATATTTTCACCGACTGTGGACCCCTTCCCAGGTCCGGGGGCAACCCCCGTCCTTCTATAAGGATACCAGGGGGCTTGGATACGACCAAGACCTGGACTTTCACGTCTACTACGCAGTCAACGTCATAGGCTTGGCACAGCCAGCCGACGACCGAGCTAAAGTCGAAGCCAAATTCGACAACTCTGGGGACGAGGAAGAAGAGATCCTGATCCCGATCCCTGTCAAGGCTGGCACTCCAGTCCAAGAAGTCGAGGAATTGTCCTCACCTCCCTGCCAAGATAAAGGGGCCGAAGAAGCTCCTCCTGCCACCCAGCATGTCGAAGGACCTGGTTCAACAAGCTCTCCCGATGAGGGAGGTATCCAGGATGCCGACTGTAAAGTATCGTCAGCTCTAGTGGGCAACTCCAAGGAGACCTCAACAACCCCGGTTGACAACTGCTGGCCAAAAGCCGGCGGCCCAGACCGATCCCTGGTGGATTCCAGCGACAACCACTCTTCAGTCCCATCGACGTCAACCAGTGGCGTCGAGAATCAAGAAATGCTCGAAGCCGACGTCAACCAGTGGCGACGAGGATTTCATCGACTTCCAACCCACTCCTCCTGAGCTAGAGGATGGCGGCCAAGCGACCGTTGATGAGCTCGTTGAAATCAACCTGGGCGAAGATGAAGCCCCCCAACCTACATTCGTCAACGCTCTCCTTACCTAGGCAGAAAGGCGGGATTACAAACAATTCCTGCTTGAGTACAAAGACTGCTTCACCTGGACGTACAGGGAAATGCCGGGGCTAGACGCCTCCATAGCGGAGCACGGCCTAGCCATTTCTCCCTCGGTCACTCCAGTCAAACAGCCGCAGCGGCGCATGAGCCATGAGCTGGAGCTCCAGGTCGCGACCGAAGTCTATAAAATGACGGAGGTCGATTTCATCGAGCCGTGTATCTATCCGATCTGGCTCGCCAACATAGTCTCAGTCAAGAAGAAAAATGGCCAAGTCTGCATCTGTGTTGACTTTTAGGACCTCAACAAAGCTTGTCCGAAGGATGACTTCCTAGTCCCAATCACAGAAATAATGGTCGACATGACCACTGGACATGAGGCCTTGTCCTTTATGGATGGGTCATCCGATTATAACCAAATCCGGATGTCCCTCAACGACAAGAACCATATAGCCTTCAGATCCCCCAAAGGGATTTTCAACTACAAGTGCATGCCCTTCAGTTTGAAAAATGCCGGCGCTACTTACCAGAGGGTCATGACCAAAATATTCGACGAGATGCTGCACAATACCGTCGAATGCTACGTCGATGACCTTGTCGTCAAGACTAAAAGGCGCGAAGACCATTTACGTGATTTACGCCAAGTCTTGGAGCGTCTCCGGCAATACAGGCTCAAGATGAACCCCATGAAGTGCGCCTTTGGCGTATCCAGCGGCAAGTTTCTCGGCTTCGTCGTCTGATACCAAGGATTTGAGGTGGACCCTAGTAAGATCAAGGCAATCCGGGAGCTTCCACCGCCCAGCAACATCACCGAGCTCAGGTCCTTCCAAGGGAGGCTGACCTACATTCAGAGGTTTATCTCAACCTCCCCGGTCAATGCGTGCCTTTCGGCAAGCTGATGAAGAAAGATGCCCCGTTTATATGGGACTCCGACTACTAGATGTCTTTCGAGCAAATCAAGGAGTACCTCCTTACTCCTCCAGTTCTGAGGGCACCAGTCAAGGGTAAACCCCTTATACTTTATATTGCCACTATGGACGCTTCCCTAGGAGCTATGTTGGCACAAGTCAATGAGGAAGGTAAAGAGCAGCCCCTCTATTACCTCAGCCGGAAGCTAGTTAGTGCCGAGTACTGATATTCCCCCATCGAGAAGGTCTGCATGGCATTAGTGTTCACCATCAAAAAGTTGCGGTACTACCTTCTGTCCCATCGAGTCGAGCTTATATCCAAGCATGACCCTCTGAAGTATCTCCTTCGACAACCCATCCTCTCAGGCAGACTTGGAAGGTGGGCTCTCCTACTGATGGAGTATGACATTACTTATATTCCTAGAAAAGCAATCAAGGGACATGGTATGGCTAAATTCTTGGCAGCCCATCTAGTGTGAGACAACTCACCTTTCAGCTCGGAGCTCCCGGACGAGGAGTCCCTTGCTGTTCAATCATAAGAATCGGTTGAACAGAGCGGAGATGTCTTGCATTACTGGCCGCAAAGCACTCTCGCAACCAGTGTACCTTGTTGGGAGCTCTACTTCGATGGCGCTTCCCGAGGGATTACCCGGAGTAACTAGGATCCAACCACCACGGCAGGTGCCGACATTGTTTTCCTAACTCCTTAGGGTGGAGTTTTGTACAACTCCTGTGCTCTCATGAAATCCTTGACCAAAAATGAAGCTGAGTATGAAGCTCTACTCATTGGGCATCAGATGGCTCTCCACATGGGCATCAAATGCCTCAAAGCCTACGGGGACTCCCAGCTGATAGTCTGGCAGGTCCTCGGCATCTATGACGTACGGAAACTGGAGTTGGTCCCATACCACGCCACCGTCACTAGATTAACCCAAAAGTTCTATTTCTTTGAGATGGATCATGTCCCTAGAAGCAGCAATGCTCAGGCAGACGCCCTGGCAAAATTGGCTGCGACTATCAAGCTCCCGCCCGAGGGCGAGGTCAACATCATCATCAAACCCAAGAGACTGATACCGAGCTCACTCAAAGTCAACACCGGCCTCACTATATATGAGGTCCGCGACTTTGACCAAAACACTCTTCCAGAGAAAGAAGATTGGTGCGAGCCCATCATCAAATTCAAGAAAGGGTGGCTCCCTCCTGACCGAGCTCAAAGGGTTCAGCTACTCCGCCGAGCAACATCCTATGAGTGGATTGGCAACTCCCTGTACCGACTCATCCATGAGAAGGACAAGTCGATTCTCCTGAGGTGTGTCTCTCTAGCCGAGGCTCGAGCCATCATGTAGGAAGTCCACTCTGGAATGTGCGGTGCCCACCAGGCCGGAGATCGAATGAAGCACAACATCAAGCTCAAAGGATTCTATTGGCCAACCATGTACGTGGATGGCATCCAGTACGCCCGTACATGCCATCAATGCCAAGCCTTCGGCCCAGTACCTAGAAGACCTCCTAACCCACTGCGTCCTACAGCCCCTACTTGTCCCTTTGCTGAGTGGGGCATGGACATTGCGGGGCCTTTCCCGCCATCTTCCAAGGGCCATAAATACATCTTGGTTGCCACTGACTATTTCTCTCGCTGGGCGGAGGCTCTTCCCTTGCGAGAGGTCACCGACGAGGTGGTTGCCAGATTCATCCGGCACAACATCATTTATCGGTTTGGTACTCCCAGTCGCATCGTGTCCAATAATGGGACACTGTTCAAGAATAGGGCCGTGTACCAGCTAGCGGCCAAGTTTCACATCGACTGGAGAACCTCTTCGGTCTACAACCCCCAGGCCAATGGCTTAGCGAAAGCCTTCAACAAGACCCTCTGCAAGCTCCTGGCTAAAATGGTTAGCCACCGGAAACGTGATTGGAGGGAGAAGGTCTTCGAGGCACTATGGGCCTATCGAACGATTTACAATACCCCTACGGGGTGTTCGCCCTTCTCCCTCGCTTATGGGGCATAAGCTGTTATCCACATTGAAGTCCAGTTAGCCTCCTACCGCGTGGCGATTCATATCGGCTTCGCGGCCCAGATGAAAATGAATACCAGAGAAGGCTAGAGGAGCTGGCCGATCTACAAGGCAAACGACTCGAAGCCTACAAACACCTGCAAGTATACCAGGCCCGTATGATTCGAGCCTATGATAAGCTCGTCAAGTAGTGAGCCTTCAAGCAAGGTGACCTCATCATGATCAAGGAAAAGGGAGTCATGGCGGGGCGCCCCAGTGGAAAATTACAGTCGAATTGGCAAGGCCCATACATCATCCCCAACGTTTATGAGGGTGGGGCATACACGGTCGTCGACCACAAAGGTCACAGACCCTTCCCGCCTCTCAATGGCAAGCATATGAAGCTATACTATGCACTGGAACATGAGTTCATGCGCCAGCCAGACTAAGGCGCCCGTCCCAGCTACTACCAGTGTGGCCGGCCTTCCCCCGTGAAGGGTCTAACCAGCCAGTCCTTCCAGTCTTCAATTCCCAGTCAAGCAGCGGGGCCAGCTAAGCCCTCCCAGAACCACCGCCAGGCATTTTTCGGGGCTAATTCCCTGCCCTCGTTCTTGTCACAATGAGAGCAAGGGCACCTCCGCGCCGGCACCAGTCTAGCCATCAGGCTCCCAGGTAAGTCAAAAACAAAAAAAATAAAAATAAAAAAATGGGGTTAAAACTAGAGATACCCCGGTAGACTCAGCTGTCCTCTTTTACAAGAAGGCAGCTGGGGGAAAAAAGGCCAGTAACCCGGCTGAGGCGAAAACCCGAAAGGGCACCTCAGGCAAAATGGGGAAATCCCTCGATGTGAAAACTCGCAAGGGCGCGTCGGAAAAAGCAAAGGGGGTCGGCTCTGGCGAAAACCCGAAAGGGCGGTAGAGCCGATAACGAGAAAGTCTTCCTCTCCCCGCCACTTGGGGGTGGCGTTCCACCAACTCCTCAGCAAATCATTAGCCCCACCGAATGTCAACCTTCCATCAACTCACATTGCCAGAGCACTGATCCTACGATCTCCAGTTAACCTTACACCACCCTGCTCAGCTCATGCCACCTTCGGCCCTCGTTTTGATGCGGCGGGCTGACAACTCTCTGTGGCGGTACGATGCCCCAGTTTCCATCCCAGCAAATTCTAGTCCCAGCCTATCCCCAGACTCTTACCAGTCCACCCCACTGCATTCCACACCCCTTGTAAATCCAGAGCTCCTAAGTCTCATTATAATTCCAATTCTCCCAGTAATCCCTGACTCACCAACCATAACTCCGGTCACATTCCGCCGTAACAAAATGGCCCCCATCACCATAACTTGGCAAGTTGTGAAAACCCCTATTAAGCGAGGAACAATATCCAGTCAGCCATAATCTCCAGTTCCAGGTTACGTCCCTTGACAGCGGCATGCTATGGACAGTAATTTCAAATATATATATATATATATATATATATATATATAAAATAAAAAATGGGGTTAAAAATAGAGATACCCCGACGGACCTGGCCGTCCTCATTATAAAGAGGCGACTGGGGGCAAAAATTACCACTGACCCAGCTGAGGTGAAAACTCGGAAGGATGCCTCAGGCAAAATCAGGTAACCCCTCGGTGTGAAAACCCGTAAGGGCGCACCGGAAAAAGCAAAAGGGGGCCAGCTCTAGCGAAAACCTGCAAGGGCGGTAGAGCTAGTAAAGCGAAAAAAAACTCTCTCCCTCTCTACCCCTCTCTGATGAAAGCTATCGACCGTGACATCTCGCCGATGGCAAGCTCAACATCACTCCACAACAATGGTTGCCACTGCACCCCCAAGGGTCGGTCACCCCGAGTCCCAGCTCAAGTCCCAATTTCGGCTACAACGCCTCTATAGGCCAGCCGCCTAGCTCCAGCCCCAGTTTCGGCTACAACACCTTTACAGGCTAGCCGCCCAGTCTCTAGTCCCAGTTTCGGCTACAACGCCTTCACAGGCCAGCCGCCCAGCTCCAGCCCCAGTTTCGGCTACAACGCCTTTACAGGCCAGCCGCCCAATCTCCAGCCCCAATTTCGGCTACAACGCCTTTACAGGCCAGCCGCCCAGTCTCTAGTCCCAGTTTTGGCTACAACGCCTTTATAGGCCAGCCGCCCAACTCCAGCCCCAATTTCGACTACGGCACCTTCACAGGCCAACCGCCCAGTCTCCAGCCCCAATTTCGGCTACAACGCCTTTACAGGCCAGTCGCCCAGTCTCCAGTCCCAGTTTCGGCTACAACGCCTTCATAGGCCAGCCGCCAAGCTCCAGTCCCAGTCTCGACTATAATGCCTTCACAGGCCAGCCGCCCAGCCTCCAGTCCCAGTGCCGGCTACAACGCCCTTACAAGCTAGCCCCCCAGTCCCAGTTTCAGCTACATACCTTCACAGGCTAGCCGCCCAGCTGCTCGCCTTAGCCTTCGGCTACAACGCCTTTCCACACCCGCTGGCTGGCTCCAGCTCCAATCCCCATCTCCAGTCACAATTCTAGTTTCCACCTCCCGTCCCAGTCCTAGTCTCAGCCGCTATGTCCCCCAGGCCACCCAGCCAGCTTAGTCCCAGTCTTCCAGGCTAGTATACATTACATTTTCGACTGAAAACTTGATGTTAGCCGATACTTTACTACTCGGCTTGTGGCCGATACACCCCGAAGTCACCCCAGTAGCCCTAAATCGCTCGGACCATCACACCCCATGGGTCTACGTCCGCTTCATGTCATGTAAGCTTTTATCCTTTGAGAGGTTTAGCCCCAACACCCAGCCTTTTTTTCCCACTACCCAGTACCCAGCGTCCAGATATACTATTCTCCGCACTCAGTCCCTTCATCCTTGTGCCCAAGATCGGGTACATCATGTCCCCTGTCACTCACATCGGCATGCAAAAAAAAAATGGCACGACTAATAGCAAGTGGTCGCCGGTCCCTGCACATATCACAGTTCCACAAAGAAAAGGGGAGCGGGAAACTTAAGAAATGGCAACAGGAACCCGAGAGTTTGTCATTAATACTCTGCCAAAAGAGCCCAAGACATGCCCTTGGGGTAACAAAATTCAAACAGCCCGGATAATACAAACCAAAAAAGGATAAAAGAGACACAATCACATCCCAGCCTCGCTCCCCTCCAGGGCCACAAGGCGAGAGTTGGCAACAGCAAGCTCCGCCTCCAAGGTGGACAAAAGCAGAGCACTGTCCTTGGCCATCATCTTGACCGTCTGCCACTAACCTCGGGCGTGCTCGACGACCGACTGCTGCTCCTCCCAGACCTCCTTCAAGACCTCAGCCCAGCTCTCTGCCTCCCCCAGCTATGCGGCGCTGTCCTGGGACGCCAACTCGGTCGCCTCGGCATGGCCCCTCTGCTCAGCTACGGCTGACACAAGCTGGGCCCGCTGCTCCTGCGCCTCCCGGATCACCGCCAGCCTCCGAGTCCTCTGCTCCTGAGCATCGCAGAGTCGCAAATACTTGGCCCAGATCCCTGCTAACCCAGACATCCAGAGCTCACGCGGGAAGCCAAGCGCGTGGTAGCCCTGGGTGCACTCTCGCAGCCACTGCCTCAGACCCTCTAGAGGAGGAAGAGGGCCGCTCTGCAGGTAACCTTAGGCCCTCTGGAGTAGGGCAGCACCTGCACTCATCTTCAATAGGGGCTCTGGCGGACCGGTGGACGTAGGCCACTTGATCCCAAAACCCAAGGAGAGGTCACCTGACGCGGTTAGCACTCCAGCAGAGCCTGCATAACCCCAGGAAATGTCGAAGGGAGTAAGCAATACATGTAAAACTTCCTACGATAAATAAGGTAAAAAACTTGAGAAAAGATAAGTTTTCATCCTTTACCCAGGGCAAGTCCCTCTGCGCCAGCGGCATCTCCAGCCGAGGTCGGGGAAGGTAACCTCTCCTCCGTCTCGATGGCATCACCCGCCGGGGTCGGAGTGGGCAGCGACTCCTCCATGACTCGGTCGTCTCTAGCAACCATGGGTGAGAGGGGAGGCTCCTCCTGTCCGCCCGCGTCGGGAGCCGATGCGTGCTCCTCTTCCAACCTTGACGCTACACGCAACCCAAAAGCGTCAGCACTCTGCTATAAAGAGTAGACAAACAACAAACGGGGATGGGGAGAACCCCCATATACCTCCAGAAGTGGTCCCAGCCTTAGCCTCCTCGCCAGAAGAGGCCCCAGAAGAGGAAGAGCTCGAGCTCGAACTCTCCTCCGTCTCCATGGCCGAGCTGCCGTCGCCCGGAGAGCCCGACGAAGCCTCCGATGAATTCCTGGAGGTGGCCGAACTAGATGCCCCTACAAACCAGCAAAACAAACGAGGTCACAACACAACCCAACCTCATACAAAGGTGACTTTCCAGCTAAGGGTTTCAAATAAAAGACTCACCAGCCGGAGCACTCCCCTCAGAAACTCCCTCAATGTCGATGACCTCTTCGTCTTCTCTAGCCAAAGTCGCCGCAGCGGGTCTCTCTGCCACCATCTCAGTTGTGTCACGGGGAAGCTCACCCTCCTCTAGAGGCGAAGAAGTATCTGTGACCAACACCAAAAAGCACCCCAGCATCAATAGATGACATGAAATGCTTACCATAAGTGGCTAAGTCCCCAATCACATACCTGAGGGTCCCATGCAGGAAGACCCGACCAGTCCTACGGTGCAGGCAGACACCACGGCTGGTAAAGGAGCGAGAGGCGCCTTTGCCAGTAACTGCGAAAGCAATCCGGGCGCGCCTCCGGAAACAGATAGAATCGAGGCGTCCACCGCTCCTGGCTCTACCTCGAAAGAGGGGAGGGACACCGACGGACCAGTACTAACTAACTCTTGAATCATCTCCAGAGTAGCAGTCGGGTCCTTGCCTGTTAAATTACAACATAAGCATAGTCAGCAACTCCGGCCCAACTACTATGCAACAATGGGAGGGCAACCCTCTCCATAGAAATTCAATGCTTACCTGGGCCATCCCGGGTTGCTCCTGGCTCCTGCCCTCCAGTCGACAGGGGCGCCTGGCCCTGCACCTCAGAAGGAGCCGCGGTCCCTGATGCCTCAGCCACCTCTGCACGACACCGGCAACTATGTTAGCCCCCAGAATCAAGCACAACTATAATCAGAGTATGTCCAGTCCCAGAAGTCCCTACCTGGCTGGGCATCGGCCGAGGCCTCCCACGACTCAAAGTTGGGGAAAGTCTTGATATTGGGGATAGCCTTGTCCATCACGCGAAGGAACCCCTCCATATCTATCTCGCACTCAACCCCGTCATCAGGCAATGGGTCAACCTCCTGGGGTGGCGAGAAAGCCATGTCCGCTCGGGCATCCAGCGGAGCTATAAGACATAGGCCCAGCGATGCAAGGTTAGTCAATCATCATGGCTAAACTGACAAGGCACAAGAGAGGCAGATACGACACTTACTCGAAGCCGGCTCTGCCTCGATGTGCCTTCCAGCCTCGGGTCCCCGAGAGGACTTGCCAGCTTCCACCGCTCCGGTCTCTACCCGAGGGCGCTTTCGCCTAGGCTAAAGGCCCCCGTTGCCACTCCCCGAAGAAGCCTCTATAGAAGGGTGATCTCCCTCCGCCGTAGAGCTTGTCAGCAAACACAACACAATGTCTCAACCGTGCACGTCAGAAAATAATAAAGCTACAACAACATATCAAAGAAGAGGTCTTACCTGAGACCGAGAAAGGAGTCAATGGCAGGAGAACCAGCTGCTCCAGCTTCAAACCCACCACTCGTGCGGCCTTCGCGACCGCCTCCTTGACGTCCCTCAGGGTGTGAGCACACTCGATGTGGGACACGAGCTCCATGGGTCCGGCAGACCCGATCGCATGGGCGATATGGCATCTCCAGTCGTCAACCGCCGTGTCCTTAATGCTCCCTTCAGGGAGCACCTGGTCCAGTAAGCCCTTCTTCCCAAAGCCGCAGTCGGCCAGGAATTGGGCCCAGTAACTCCTTGGTGCCCTCGATCGGGACGCCCCATCTCCAGTATCGACAGGAGCCAACCGTACTTGCCTCAGGGGCTTCAACGCCCCGTTTCTACTCCACCCCGCAGACAAAGAACCCCGACCCCGCGCCAGCCGCTCCACCTCCCGGTGAATCCTGGAGAAGCGAGTCCGCAAGTACTTGTCGTCCAGTGGAATGGGAGGCAGATCCTCCCTCAAAAGATGGTCCTCCTTGACCTTTCGGATTACTGAGGCCTTCTGACGATATAGATGGCTGTGCTCGAACCACCACCTGGCGTAATGGACGTTGAACCATCCCTTGCGCCCCAACCTAGGTGTCGGTAGTTGCTCCGGCTCTCGACGACAGTAGAAGTCCCACCATGCCGCAGCTAGCAAGTGGGCGTCTCGGCCTCTATATTGTCGGCCCGCTAGAGGGAACTCCTAGTTCGGCAGGATTCCCTAGTCAAACCCGAGGTTCCGGGTGAACCTGTGCGGGTAGTACGGCTCTAGAAAACTCGTCACAGACCGATGTAGTGCTAGTACCACCGGCCGGGTGCTCATCACCCACTACATGTACAACGCTGTGTCTGGCTCCCGCTGGTAGGGAAGGGCGTAGACCGCCCCTCCACCCGAAGGCACTAGGATCAGATGGGAGTCCCTCCTGGCTTTGTCAAAAGGAAGCCCCTCCTCGCCCCTGCCGGGCTGGCAGAACAGGACTCTCCTGGCCCCCTCCAGCTGTGCAACTGCATCTCCATCTGGCTTCCCGGTAAAGCTGAACAGCAGGGGTGCCGCCTGATTCGCCACTGACCCTCGAGTCACCAACCCCGGAAACAACAAACTGGCCCACAAACTAAGGTAATGGGTCGATAGAAGCAGACTCTGCTCACGTGGCACCGGGTGCGCCGCCAGCACCCCCAGTCCCTGGTAAATGTTGGCCAAGGCCTCCAGAGCCAAGGCCAACCTCCGTCCCTCTGCCAGCAGGCACGCAAGCCATAGCAACTCCACCCTCAGTAGACCGTCCTCCCTGTGCGGGACCACGAACGTCGCCAACTAGTACGCCAAGTACGCTGCTAAATGGGTCACGTCCGGCAACCCATGGGGGTTCCACCCCTCCCGTGGCTGGTAGATGTACCGGGTGTATGTCCGGAACCGCAACTCTACCTCGTTGTACTCCTCCCACGGAGTCTGGTCTCTCACAAACTCCTGATAGAAACAGAAGGGCCCGTTGTAGAAGTAGCGGATCCACACATTCAGCGGCACCCTGGGGGTCTGTGCAGCTCTCTCTCTCCCAGCTAGGGCAAAGTCCCTCCAGGTCTTTAGCAAGTACCGATAGCTGTAGGGAACCTGGTATCTTCCATACCCATCCGTGTGGCTGCGATAGAGGTCATCCAGTACTACCTCCTCGTATCCCTCGCCGTTGATCGGCAACCCGAAAATCCTGAATATAGACAACAAATCTAATGAAGTCTCTCCCTCAGCCATCGCCACGGTGTTCCACCGACGGTTGAAGCGCTCTGCCAACGCCTGCAGAAGCCCTGTATAGCAGGGGTACCCATACAAAGCCGTGATCACAGAGTATCTGATGTCAGCCCGGTCCAATAGCACACTGTAATGATGTACAATGCCCATCAGCCACTCGGTAGCCCCCTGGTGGTATATGTGTGAAGGAATCACCACCCAACGGCCATACCAGCTAACCACAGTCTGTCGCAAAACCCTGAACAAAAGGTTGCGGTCGTCATAGCCCTCCCCGGCATACTGCAGCCTTGGCGGCTCCAACACCAACCCTGGGCAGCCCTCTGTCTCTGCTCGATGGTGTTCATGCAAGTCCCAGGAAGCATGACCCATCACCTCGACGCAGACTCCAAACTGATCCGCCCTGCTAAAGAAGCCCAGGCACTCGGCACCGGGGAACTGACACTGCCTCCAGTAGTCTCCAAAGAAGCTTGGAAAACCACAGGGGATGATCCCGTACAGACTGTCCGTGCCTACCAAGATCGCCCGCTCTAGTCGGTGGCGCGCTCCAGCCACTCGGGAATCTCCCTCCTCCATGCCAGGCGGGACGAAGCTCCTCACGAATTCTAATAAGTGGCGATCCAGCGGGAACTCCACTGGGTAGCCTCCGCTGCAGTGGTAAGAGTAGATCCCGCCCGCCTCTGAGACTCGGGCCAACTCCACGACCCCAACTCCGCTCCCACGCTTGCCAACGAGGCCCTCTGCTATCACCGTGTGCCCCAAGTCAAGTTGCTCCACGCCAGCTGTAGTGATGACTGGCGGGCCCAAGGGAGGCATGGGCCGCTCAGTCCTCCTCACCCAGTGATCCTCCTCCCAGATCGCACGTCTCGGGACCCTCTCGTCTCTTCCAAATTGTGCCATAGCTACAAGATGGAGCACACAAAAATAATCAGTACACCAGAAAGGTAATATATACAATGTAACAAAATAAATATACATGAAGTGTCAAAATACACCTATAGCAACCTAGAATGAGGGGCTCACGGGCCGCACACCCTCATCCCCGCCTCCGACGCACGCCCCGTGGGGGGCATTTGTTGTACTCGGGCAATCTCCCCAATAAAACACCCAAAAATAAGAGTTCAGGAATTTCCTCGAACACCTTCAAGGCATGGGCTATCCAGCCCCTCTGGCAACCCAGTGGGCCCGACCAACGGCCCTAACCCACCAGCCGAGGCATACGGTAGCATTAGCAATCAGTCGGGACCACTCCCGACCCCTCAGTTGCGGACTTTCTCCGCGTTCTATATAACCACCCGGGGCAACCCGGGGGCGCCCCGACTACAAGCCACGCCACGTGGCACTCGGTGAAAAGGCCAAGGGCCTACCCCGGGATGCCTTCTTTCAACCCTCCAAGGTCAAAGGGAGACCTGACTAAGTCAACCACAGGTTTTGACGGCCCACAGTACGCACATACGGCTCACACGCGTGTATCGGGCATTATCCCGAACACCTTGTGGGCGCGTATATTCTAGCCCTTCTACATCAAACCATGGGTCAATCCACTGCTCCAGCATACCAACTGGGATCCATGATGACCCTCCAGCAAGTCGGGACCGCTCCCGACCCTCAGACAAATGGCGATGAGCTGCTTATCTTCAGCTCTCGGGCCAACCCAAGGCTACCCCGCTGACTAGCCGTGTAACGCAGCACATGCCTCGAGGCCGGGCCCAAGTGCCCAAAGTACCTCCTCTTAGCTCCCACGAGCTCATACCCTCAGGCCAAGGCCCATTCCAAGGCCTCTCAGCCAGTTACCCAGGCCGTTTGACAACCCGGGGTGTGTTAGGCATTTGCCCAAACACCTTACGAGCGTCAACTACGACTTCATAACAACAAGCCCCCATGGGTTAATCCCAGCATCCTGGAGCCCTATGCCCCACAAAGGACACCCCCAGACACCAAGAGAAGACCCCCGAGGGCCACCCCTCGGGGCTGCGACTCACCCCGGGGAGGGTTCACCTCGGGCGCGATCACGCCCAGGGGAAGGCGAACTCCCTTGGGAAGCGTGCCCTCCTCCCATCCCAGTGGCCCCATGGCCATTCCCAGTCCCAGTTGCTCTCAGTTATATTCCCCGTTCGTGAGATTCGTGCAAGGTTCATTAGCGTACCCGTGCGTGAAAAGGAGTCACGAAGAACGACGCCCGAAGCCACGTGGAAGCACACGAGCCAACCTCCACAGTTCCAGCAAACTAGGTTAAGCCACATATCCATTTTTCCTTTCTTCTTAGCCAATTTAGGACAAAAATGACAAAAATCCAAATTTTATAGGGGTGGGGCCGCCCCCTCTCTCTCTCCTAGCTAGTCCGCCTAAACCCCCCAGGGGGAGGGGTTTAGGCTGACCAACCTGCCCCCTCAGGTTGGTCCGCCTAAACCCTTTACATAATTAAAAAAAAAGTTTTTTTTAGGAAAAAACCCCCTTCCCAGTGTACCCAAACCCCTTCCAAATAAAAAAGGGGTTTTTTAATAAAAGAAAAAACACCTCCGTGAGGGGTTTAGGCGGACCAGACCAGCCCCTTGGGCTGGTCCGCCTAAACCCCACCTCCCCACTCCGTAATGGTTATCTTAGGGTTTACCCGGACCAAGTTGGACCTCCAACTTGGTCCACCTAAACCCTACCCCTGCCCCTTCAACTTCCTATAAATTCCACCCCTTAGAAGCTCAAGAGACACACATAAAAAAGACTCAAATACACAGACGCATAGGCAAGAACAGGCACCCGCAGACAGCTGCCCACGGAACCTGACCTAACTGTTGTTAGAGATGTATGCCCTTCAAGCCAATCACAAGTATTGTGATGGTGACATTTCTTGTACAATTTCATTCAATATGCTAATGTCGTTTTCTTCATTATATTCTTAGCACGTTATAGTATGTTTGTTGTAATATGATGAAGTCCTTGAATATGAGCTATGATGACTGGATCATGATGAGATTGTGATAATGAGATCAGTCATCTAGATGTTTATATTCTAAATGTTCATGGTCGTAGGATCTTCAAGAAGGGACATTGAAGATTCGGATAGACCGGTGCATGTGGTGCTCACTCATGTGATGAGGGTGGTCGATCTCATAATCATCGGTGTGGTGACATCAAGGTACACGTGCATGTGCTCGTTAGTAGAATGAGTTCACTGAACTGACCCGATCTAGAATTCCTGAATGGTAATCATGCTGACTGTCAATTAGGAGATTCTAGTGCCACAGTAGCATAGTTGGATCTTTGACCTGAGTCACTAAAGAGGTTTTACATGGACTCCACTGAGTGTTTGATTGCTGACTTATGAACTTCAATCTTGTGGTTCTTAATAGTTAGCTATTCGGACTCAGTGGGATTCATGTGAAAACACTTTGGTGGACAACAAGGGATCATTCACTCTCTGCATGGATTAAGAGAGAGAATGCTCTATGGACATGTACTTAGAAATCCCTGGCCAGGGTATGGGGGTTCACTAAGAAAAGGAGTTTTCTAGTGAACTGTACTTAAGAGTACAAGGGTCCATAAGATCAGGATGCTTTAGGGTTTGACAGTTTGACCGTACCCTAATTCTGATTGGAGCATTGTATGAATGAGGATCTATAACTGTGTGGAATCTGATGACGGAAAGGTTCAATATAGGTTGCATCCCTCCCAAAGTCATTTGGGATCACGAGGTGTTGCTTGGTGCCGTTCGTGGTCGAAAAGCCTGTTAAATCCATTAAGAGTTATTGGATTATAATTAATTAAGTTAAGAAGAGTTCTTAGCTTAATGGGTCATAAAACCAAACAGACTATTGAGCCTAGAGGGTCACACACAATAGAGTAGTGGATAAGATGGATTAGGACTGTAATTATAGATTGTTTCTGGGTTTTTGTGAAAAATGCCAGAGTCTATAAATACACACTGAGGAGAGAAACCCTAGCCAAGCATTAGGGTTCCTCCTCTGACCGCCCCCCTCTCTCTCTCCTCCTCCTACGGTGGTGGATGGTGGTGCTGAGGAGTGGCCAACGTGTGGAGATCGAGAAGGAGACCCCGTCTGTTCCCGCTGCTCGTGTGGATACATCTAGAGGCCGGACACTTGGACGGCTAGCAACCCGACGAGCCTCTACTCGATCGTCTTCGAGCATCTGGGAATTAATTAATCCCGCAAAGGTATAGAACTGTTCTTCCTAAGCGGGTTCTTCGATGAAATAGTTTTTGATTTTGATCGCCAGCAACGATCCGCCTCTTAGGGTTTCGTTGTTTCCGCTGCTCCTCTGATCGAAACCTTACAGTGGTATCAGAGCCAGGTTGCTGGTTTGATCAAAATTGAGATTATTATATTATTTTTCGTTCTTCACGTTCGTGCATAGGGCTCAATGTTAGGATGTTCGATTGCGTCTCTTACGGAGGGATCTCGGTCAATTGATCTTGTGGAATTGTTCCTGGTAGTAAGAGGATCAAAACACACGTTTTGGTGCGTTGATTGACCCTACTGTGAGGGTGAATCGAACATGTCTTCGCGGCCACGGTCGTCATTCGCACAAGGAGACGGTGGCCATATTAGGCTGCTAATCTCCGATTGGGGATGTCCATGGGGCTAGCAAGAGCTGCTGGATGATTCCCCATGGCGTCCCACGGCGTCCTCTGGCGTGTGGTGGCCGAATTTGGGGCTCCGGCGAGGTTCGCGGCGAACATGGCGGGGCGGCGCCATTTTCTTCACGGGATTCTTCTCTGGCGACGGCGAAGGGGGCGGTGGCCGGCGGGCCTGCCGTCGGGGTCCCTGCGGTGGTCCGCTGTGGCCGGGGTCAGCGGCCGGTCCCCCTGCAGTGGCCACCGGGGGGGCTAGGGTTTTACCCCGCCCCGCTCCCCTTCGCGATCGGGCGGGGGAGACGACCCCCCCGCGGGTCTCCCGCCGACGGATTCGGCCCGCGCCGGATCTGCGCCCGATAAGCCCCCCTATTATTTTTTTTTTGATTTTTTCAGCATTTTAAAGTGTTTAAAATGCATGGAAATTCAGAAAAATGCCAGAAAAATTCTAAAAATTATATTGATAAGTTCTGAAATAGTTTTAGCAACTTATTAATGTATTTTTCATTATATTGCCCTTGGTTAATTGGTTAATGGGAATTTTAAAATAGTTTTAAGTATTTCCCATTATCTAATTAAAAGATGTTAATTACTATAAGAATGTGATTCTTATGAGGTTAATTAACAATATATTATTATTGAGCCCATGCAGTGAATGTGAATGACGATTGTCTAAAGTTGTTTAGACTTGTTTGTTTTAACTAAATTGTTTAGTTAATTTGTGTTGCGTGATTTCAAAACTAATTACTATTATTTTGAAATCAACGTTATATCTCGCTGTAATTATTTGATAATTACTTGATGATGCATGTGATGTGTCATGTGTGTGGATGGATGGTCATGGACTTAGATATCATGTGAGGGTATGGTTTGTGGTGAATGGATCATGATGTGATTATTGGGGCCTGCGTGCCTCCTTCTCTCTCTCTCTTATTAATCCGGGTTGTACATTCTATCTCCCACCTGTGTTGTACTCCCCTTGACTGGTTCAAGGTTTCTTATTATTATCTGATGTATATTTATGGGCCTGCGTGCCCAAATTTCAAATTTACTTGTAATAATGAGAAGCGGATGGAGACTAAGAAGGAGACCGACTTCGGTGGCTCGGGAGATTCTTCACATCTAGTGGGAGCATTGGATGCTCCAAGTCTTTGAGAATTTACCATGTTGTGTGTACATTACCAACTGGCTCTGGTAATGTTGTTAGGTTTAAATTCCATGATCATCCATTGGTGTTACAGCATATATTTGATATATGTGGTTGTGCTACTAATTATATATATATATATATACATATTTTTAGAGTATATTCGATACTCCAAATTATTATATATATATGTAGCACCTATATTGATGAGACCAAAATATTCAAATCCCCTTCAATCAAATAATAGGTCGATAAGCGTGAGACATTAAGAATGCTCCACGTAGCCTTCCGTTGTTATAGTCAAAGTGAGCCGTCCTTAGACTATGGGAGTTTGTTGTGCTACCACAAGACTATCACAGCAAGGGGACGGAGACTTAGGCTAGGGCTTGGGCCGAACCTTGGGATGGGGGCTGGCATGGCTTTGTTGTGCTACCACAAGAGTTATGTCATAAACCCACTCTCATAACGTAACAATGGGTTGGACCTAACCAACGCTCGTGGTTTGTTGTGCTACCACAAGATCACGAAGCGTTTGGAGGCTAAATTACTGGGAGTTACAAGGAGTTGTAATTGGCAATAGTTGCCTACCCATTAAGTATGGGGTAGTTTGTTGTGCTACCACAAGACTACTTCCATAATGTTAATGGGATCCTAGTACCCACTAGGACACAGTCGTTGTGTCCCGTCTTTGCATATTAAGGGTTATGCAAAATCGTCAAAAGTTAGTGGGAGTATTAAGTTAGAATAAAAGTCCATGTCTTAATTTAATATCATGAATATCTGCAATGTTGTTCTAAATTCTGTTATTTCCTCTTGTAGACCGCAATGACGAACCACCCATTGAGAGGCATATTGGATGCCAACAGGCTGACTGGTCCAAATTATGTCGATTGGCTCAGGAATCTGAGAATTATTCTCACGGCTGAGAAAATAGCCTATGTCCTTGAGCAGCCTGTTCCTCCTGTTCCTGCTGATGATGCCGATGAGGCTGAGGTGATTCTTTATGAGAAGCATAAGGAAGATGCCACTCTGGCCCAATGTTATATGCTAGCCTCCATGACTAATGAGTTACAAAGGCAGCATGAAAAGATGGATGCTAGATCCATCCTATTCCACCTCGATGAGCTCTTTGGAGCTCAGAGTAGAACAAAGAGATATGAGATATCTAAGAATCTATTCGGGGCCAAAATGTCTGAGGGAACATCTGTGCAGACACATGTTCTCAAAATGATAGAGTAGATTCAGAGGCTAAAAGAATTAGGTTTTGAAATCAACAAGGATTTGTGCATTGACCTAATCTTGCAGTCTCTCCCATGTTCATTCTCCCAGTTCATAGTGAATTTCAACATGAATAAGATAGAGTGCTCTCTAGCAGAGCTTCTTAATATGTTGAAGACAGCTGAGGGGACAATGAATAATGGAAAATCTTCTGTGCTACTTGTTGGTAAGACCAACAAGAAGAGAAAGAATCAATCTGTTTTTAAGAAAAATAAGAAGAAAAAGCAGGATAAGCAGGGAAAGACTGCCAAGAAGGATGAGGCTAAGAAGGACAAGGGCCAATGCTTTCACTGCCATAAGGATGGTCATTGGAAGAGGAACTGTAAGTTGTATCTTGCAGAAAAAGCAAAATAGAAGCTTGGAGAAGCTTCAGGTATGTTCATGATTGTTGACCTAAACTTGTCTTATAGATCCACATCGTGGGTATTAGATATTGGATGTGCATCTCATATCTGCAATGACTTGCAGGTGCTGACAAGCAGTAGGCAATTGAACAAAGGCGATGTTGACTTGCGACTGGGAAATGGAGCAAAGGTTGCTGCGCTCGCGGTCGGGAAGGTGAACCTCCAGATGCCTACAGAAGTTACACTAGAGCTTATAGACTGTTATTATGTTCCTTCTATAATAAAGAACATTATTTCCATTTCTTGCTTAAATAAATATGGATTTGTTGTAAGTTTTGGAAACAATGGTTGTTCTTTATTATGAAATTATGAATTGTTTGCCAGTGGGAGCTTAATGAATGGTTTGTATATTTTAGATGTGGCATCTCCTGTGATGTGTGTGGACAGATCTCTTATGAGAAAAAGAGGCAATGTGAATCAAGCTTATCTTTGGCATTGTAAGCTTGGTCATATCAATGAGGAAAGATTGAAAAAGTTGTGTAAGAATGGATACATTGATCCATTTGATTATGAATCATTCACGACTTGTGAATCTTGCCTCATGGGTAAGATGACCAAGTCTCCATTTTCTAGACATGGAGAAAGAGCAAATGAGTTGTTAGAACTCATACACTCTGATGTGTGTGGACCTATGTCCATACATGCCAAAGGAGGTTATTCATACTTCATTACATTCACTGATGATTTCTCAAGATTTGGATATGTGTACTTAATGAAGTACAAATCTGAAGCTTTTGAGAAATTTGTCGAGTTTAAGAATGAAGTAGAGAAACAAACCGGGAAAAGTATTAAAACTCTTCGATCAGATCGAGGGGGTGAATAGTTGAGTACGGAGTTCACACAGTTTTTAAGGGATAATGGAATATTGTCTCAATGGACTCCTCCTTATACACCTCAGCTGAATGGTGTAGCAGAAAGGAGGAATCATACCCTATTAGATATGGTACGGTCCATGATGTGTTTTGCTAGTTTACCCTTGTCCCTCTGGGGTCATGCCTTGGAGACTGCTACACACTTGTTGAACAAAGTCCCATCGAAGTCTGTCGACTCCACTCCATATGAGATATGGAAAGGAAAGAAGCCAAATCTTAAGTACTTTAAGGTTTGGGGTTGCCCTGCCCATGTAAAGAAACATGACTCTGATAAACTGGGATCTAAGACTGAGAAGTGTAGGTTTGTGGGATATCCTAAGGAAACTTATGGATATTATTTCTACCAGCCTAGCGATCAAAGAGTGTTTGTAGCTAAACATGTTGTATTTCTTGAGGAAGAGTATATCCTTGAAGGGAACAGTGGCAGCTCGGTAGAACTAGAAGAAGTTCTAGAACCACAACCTATCAGTGTACCTTCTCAAGATCCAGTACAAACTGACCCACAAACTGTGCGTAGGTCAGGCCGGATACCTGTTCAACCAGATAGATATGTAGGACATATTTATGGTAAGGTATCACATAATGAGGATGATGATCCTAAGACCTACGAGGAGCAATGAGTGTCATTGACTCTATGAAATGGCAAGAGGCCATGATATCTGAAATGGATTCCATGTACTCCAACCAAGTTTGGAACTTGGTGGATCCACCTGAGGGTATTGTACCTATTGGATGCAAGTGGATCTTTAAAAGAAAGATTGGAGTGGATGGAAAGGTTGATACCTATAAGGCAAGGCTTGTAGCGAAGGGATATCGTTAAAGGCAAGGGGTTGACTATGATGAAACCTTCTCTCTTGTAGCCATGCTAAAATCCATTAGAATTTTACTTGCCATTGCTGCACACTATGATTATGAAATCTGGCAGATGGATGTGAAGACAACGTTCCTCAATGGAAACCTTGAGGAAGAAGTGTACATAACACAGCCTGAGGGATTCACATCCAAAGAGTATCCAGATAGAGTGTGCAGGCATCAGAGGTCCATATATGGACTAAAGCAAGCATCCCGCAGTTGGAACATAAGGTTTGATGAAGCAATCAAATCTTATGACTTCGTTAAGAACGAAGATGAGCCATGTGTATACAAGAAGACAAATGGCAGTGCAATCACCTTTTTGGTACTGTATGTGGATGACATACTACTCATTGGGAATGATGTAGGTATGTTATCGTCAGTCAAAGCCTGGCTGTCAAAGTATTTCTCCATGAAGGATTTGGGAGAAGCATCCTATGTGTTGGGGATTAGGATCTATAGAGATAGATCAAAGAGGATGCTAGGATTGTCCCAATCGATGTACATAGACACCATTGTCAAAGGTTTGGCATGGAAGACTCCAAAAGAGGTCTAATACTGATTAGACATGGAGTTTACCTCTCTAAGGAGATGTCCCCTAAAACTCCAGAAGAGAGAGAGTACATGAGTAGGGTTCCCTATGCCTCTGCCATAGGGTCCATCATGTATGCGATGTTGTGTACTAGGCCTGATATAGCTTATGCTCTGAGTGTTACGAGCAGGTATCAAGCGGATCCAGGTGAACAACACTGGATAGCTGTGAAATGTATCCTTAAGTACTTGAGAAGGACTAAGGATCTATTTCTGGTTTATGGAGGAGAGGACTTGAAACTGAGAGGATACACTGACTCTAGTTTCCAGTCTGACAAAGATGACAGCAAGTCAACCTCTGGGTTCATTTTTACTCTCAATGGTGGGGCAGTGAGTTGGAAGAGTTCCAAACAAGAAACCACTTTGATTCAACAACCGAGGCCGAGTACATAGCTGCTGTCGAGGCGTCAAAGGAGACGGTCTGGATGAAGAAGTTCATCGATGGATTGGGAGTTGTCCCAAGCATCTTTGATCCTGTCCCCATATTTTGTGACAATAATGGGGCAATTGCGCAAGCAAAGGAGCCGAGGTCTTATCAGAAGTCCAAGCACATTCTGCGGCGTTATCACTTGATCAGAGAGATTATAGCTAGAGGAGATGTGATAGTAGATAGAGTATCTTCTGCTGATAATATTGCAGATCCATTGACTAAGCCTTTATCTCAAAGTGTGTTTGAGCGTCACCTTGGGCTGATGGGGATCAAGCATGTGGGTGATTGGCTTTAGTGCAAGTGGGAGATTGTTAGAGATGTATGCCCTTCAAGCCAATCACAAGTGTTGTGATGGTGACATTTCTTGTACAATTTCATTCAATATGCTAATGGCATTTTCTTCATTATATTCTTAGCACGTTATAATATGTTTGTTGTAATACGATGAAGTCCTTGAATATGAGCTATGATGACTGGATCATGATGAGATTGTGATAATGAGATCAGTCATCTAGATGTTTATATTCTAAATGTTCTTGGTCGTAGGATCTTCAAGAAGGGACATTGAAGATCCGGATAGACCGGTGCACGTGGTGCTCACTCATGTGATGAGGGTGGTCGATCTCATAATCACCGGTGTGGTGACATCAAGGTACACGTGCATGTGCTCGTTAGTGGAATGAGTTCACTGAACTGACCCGATCTAGAATTCCTGAATGGTAATCATGCTGACTGTCAATCAGGAGATTCTAGTGCCACAGTAGCATAGTTGGATCTTTGACCTGAGTCACTAAAGAGGTTTTGCATGGACTCCACTGAGCGTTTGATTGCTGACTTATGAACTTCAATCTTGTGGTTCTTAATAGTTAGCTATTCGGACTCAGTGGGATTCATGTGAAAACACTTTGGTGGACAACAAGGGATCATTCACTCTCTGCATGGATTAAGAGAGAGAATGCTCTATGGACATGTACTTAGAAATCCCTGGCCAGGGTATGGGGGTTCACTAAGAAAAGGAGTTTTCTAGTGAACTGTACTTAAGAGTACAAGGGTCCATAAGATCAGGATGCTTTAGGGTTTGATAGTTTGACCGTACCCTAATTCTGATTGGAGTATTGTATGAATGAGGATCTATAACTGTGTGGAGTCTGATGACGGAATGGTTCAATATGGGTTGCATCCCTCCCAAAGTCATTTGGGATCACGAGGTGTTGCTTGGTGCCATTCGTGGTCGGAAAGCCTGTTAAATCCATTAAGAGTTATTGGATTATAATTAATTAAGTTAAGAAGAGTTCTTAGCTTAATGGGCCAGAAAACCAAACAGACTATTGGGCCTAGAGGGTCACACACAATAGAGTAGTGGATAAGATGGATTAGGACGGTAATTATAGACTGTTTCTGGGTTTTTGTGAAAAATTCTAGAGTCTATAAATACACGCTGAGGAGAGAAACCCTAGCCAAGCATTAGGGTTCCTCCTTTGACCGCCCCCCCTCTCTCTCTCCTCCCTGACCTGGGCGCACCCCTCTCTCTCTCCTCTTCCTACGGTGGTGGATGGTGGTGCTGAGGAGTGGCCGACGTGTGGAGATCGAGAAGGAGGCCCCGTCTGTTCCCGCTGCTCGTGTGGATACATCTAGAGGCCGGACACTTGGACGGCTAGCAGCCCGACGAGCCTCTACTCGATCGTCTTCGGGCATATGGGAATTAATGAATCCCGCAAAGGTATAGAATTGTTCTTCCTAAGCGGGTTCTTCGATGAAATAGTTTTTGATTTTGATCGCCAGCAACGATCCGCCTCTTAGGGTTTCGTTGTTTCCGCTGCTCCTCTAATCGAAACCTTACAACTGTCGCACCATCGGACTTCCGAGGCTTTCGGCAAGGGTTGGGAACGCAATGAGCAAGGCGCGCACATGAGTGGCTTGTAGATCGGCTCGCACACGCCGAGGGTATGTCCGTACTCCCCTCACGTGGCGTCTAGCCATCACACACATGTTCGCTCCCGTCACACGTAAGGCGTTACGACAATGACGAACACACCTGCATCTCGGGTCCTCCCGTGTATGACAAACTACCGTGGCCACGCACACGACATGACGCCGCACCTGCGACCGACGCGGGGCCATGCGACTACCGCTCGCCTCTGAGGCCCGGACCCGACCGCTCACCTTGAGCAGCGTCCTACCTCCGTCAGGCGCCAGCCCACAACCTCCCCCTGACACTTAGGCAGTCGGGCATGTCTCAATCTCCCTATAGGGAGCCCCTTGTAAAACATGCGGGTAACCGCCATACCACGCATTGACCCGGGGTCCGACTCATACGTCGAAATTGTCCCGCGGCTTGCGCCAGTTGTACTCTGGTCTCCTCGGCCCATTTGTAAAGCCCATGTGGCTCTCATATTGCATAAAACCAGTTGAATGCATGCGCCCGTATGCAGGCCCCAATTTTCTATCTACACCATTCGACACACGTGCTTAATATCCCTGACCCCAGCCATCACCCTCCAGACAAAAGCACACCCACAGCTGCGGAATGCTCCCGGCCCTCCACCCATGGCTTCAGACACATACATGCTTCTCTTCAACACATAACGAAGGTGTTCGAATTCAATCCGATGTAAATAAACATCGATCGCTTGTGATCGGTGGGGAAAGACGTCCAGTACACGATTCCCACAATCGCCTGCGCACTCGTACCCATGGAACCCCCTCGATCCATGTGCCGCCCAACTTCTCGAGCCCACGTGCCGCATCCTGGCGACGCTTCCCCGGTCAACCCTTGGTTCCCTAGGTAATTTTTGAGAAATCGACTGGCACGCCCGCATCCTGTCCAGCTAACCTACACCCCTACATTTCCGTGCCATTCGACCCTTCTCGACTTTTCGTAAAAGGAGGGTGCCTGGTACCGCCGTGAGAGGCATGCAACCATGAAGGAGGATACCCGAGATACATCAAACTTCCGTATTTTCCTTCCCCACTTTATTCCTACTTTCACCCCGGTCATCGACATAAAAGATAAAAACCCCCGATGACAAAGAGGATAGTGCATTCTAGATATCTTCCACAACCTAACCTCATGGAGGACCAAAACCAAAACCAAGTTCCCGAGCAGATGAAGGACTATTTCATGCCCAATCAATACCAACCGTCCTTGTATGTCCAAGCTCCTCAGAACTAGGCGGTTCAGTATGAAATCAAGTATAGTACCATCCAAATGTTGCCATCTTTCTACGACAACACCAATGAAGATCCGTATAAACATCTTGATGAGTTCCTCCAGATTTGCTCAACTATGAAAATCTAAAACTTTTTAGATGATGCTCTCAAGTTGACACTATTTCCTTTTCCCCTCAAAGATAAGGCTAAATACTAATTACGCAGTTTGGGTAAATCAATTGATACTTGGGCTGAAATGTAAAAGGAATTTTTGAAGAAATTCTATCCCATAGGGTGAACCAATACCATGAGGAGAGCGATAACTGGATTCACACAAAACCCTCGGGAACAAATGCATGAGGCGTGGGATAGACTAGAAGATTTACTAAGGAAATGCCCCCACCATGGATTATCAAGATGGCAAATTATCCAGGCATTCTATGAGGGTTTGATAGAAAATTATAGACAAATGGTGGATACTTCATGTGGGAGAGCATTTATGAGTAAGAGCGAGGATGAGGCCTATGATTTATTTGAGATGCTTAGTGAGAATTCCATTAGTCATGCCTCGCTCTCGTCTTATGAGCGATGATTGGGCCTTCCAAGAGGGGTGGGGTTTATGAAGTTAAGGGCCAAGGTGAGTGTGAGAACATGATGGATATCAATGCCTTAACTCAGAAATTGAACAAAATGGATTTATTGGCGCAGAAGATAGAGAAGGTTGATCTTGTAGTTCAGAAGCTAGATCAGTTGTTATCTAGGCAAGAACCTTCTTTTTCTGCTCCTCAATCTCAACCGTTCTCAGCTCCCAGTCATGAAGAAATTTGTGCTCTTTATTCTAGCTCTAACTAGGCTGTTATTGATTGCCCCACTATAGCCCAGCTTCTCCCGTTCATCCAAGAACAGATCTTCGCTGCTCAGGGTGTGTCCAAACCTACGTTTGACCCTAATTCTAACACCTACAATCTAGGTTGGAGAAATCATCCCAATTATTCTTGGAAGTCTCAACAAGGTCCATCAACCTAATCTAATCCCTCATTTTAGAAACAATCTTTTCCAACTTCCAGTCAGTCCCATCCAAATCTTTCTTATTCTTCTCCGTTTCAGCATCAATTCCAACAACCTCCATTCCATCAAGCTCAGGCCCCGTATCCTCAAACTCAATTTTCTCAGGGCCAATTTCAGCAGTGCCCTCCATATCATTTTCATCAACCCCAATATCAGCCACCTCCTACTCAGCAACATTTTGATGATAAATTCGAACAACTCCAATAACTCATTCTTACTCAGCAATAGTCCATTTCCAAGTTGGAGAATAAGATAGGGCAGTTAGCAGCGAATAACATGAGAAGAGAGATAGGCCAGCTTCCTAGCCAACCAGTGGCTAACCCTAGAAATCAATCCCCAGGCTTCCCTCAGAGAGCTCCTCCTATTCTTCCTCAACCTAATCAACCTCAACCTCCCCCTCCTGTAGGCCCTCAATTTGAGAACGCCAAGGTCATATCTACCCTTAGGAGTGGGAAGATTCTAGATGACCCCTATCAGGCTAAGGATGTTGGTAGTAGGTTGGGTCAAGAAGCCCACGTGGAAAGTGATAGTGAGGACGAGGAGCCAGTGATTTTGCAAGAGAAAAAGAAGCTAGAGGGGGAAGTAAAGAAGCTGGATAAAGGAAAGGCAAAGGTTGATGAAGGACCCCAAGAGTATGTGCCAAAGGCCCCTTTTCCCAATGCTCTAAAGTTAAAGGCTCAAAAGAAAAAGTCGGTCCACCAAGAAGAGCTAGTGGAATTGTTTAAACAAGTGAATATCAACATTCCACTTTTAGACGCGATCAAACATGTGTCGGCATATGCAAAATTTTTGAAAGAGCTGTGCACTCCAAAAAGGGAACCAGGCAATAACTCAAAAGATCCGCCTATCTGAAGATGTCAGTGCTGTTGTGATGAACCATTTACTTAAGAAGTTGGAGGACCCCGGAGCTCCTCTAATTTCATGTGATATAGGTGGAGTTACATTTGATAAAGCATTGCTTGACCTTGGAGCCAGTGTAAATTTGTTGACCACCTTTATATATGAGTAATTTGATCTGGGGGAGTTGAAGCCCACATCTATAATCCTTCAACTGGCGGATCGGTCCGTGAAGACTCCGAGGGGTCTATTGGAAGATGTGATTGTGAAAGTACATAAATGCTATTTTCCAGTAGATTTTCTCAGTCTGGATATGACTTCGGCCCAGGAACTAAAGCATACACCTATTATTTTGGGACACCCATTTTTAGCTATGGTGAAGGCCAATATAAACTGTGCCACGGGAATGATGGATATTTCTTTCGGAGGTGAGAAGGTTTCTTTAAATGTGTTCAAGGCATCCCAGTACCCGGACCATGAGGAGAAATGCAACGTCATTGATATCATTGAGGAATTGATTGAAGAAAGTCCGGAAGTTAAAGAGGAATGTCTAGAAGAGGGTAGCATGCTCCAGGATTCTCCTCTTTCTAGTGCACCCTACTCTAGAATAGAGCCACTCCTTCCACTGCAAGTCGAATCGATTCTTCCATCTTTGAATCAACCACCCAGTCTAGAATTGAAGCCTCTGCCGGATCCTTTGAAGTATGCTTATCTAGGTCCAGACCAAACTATGCCCGTAATCATTGCTTCCAACCTCACTGCTGCTCAGGAAACCCAACTCCTAGACATCCTTCAGGAGCACAAGGGAGCGATAGGATGGTCAGTGGCGGATTTGAAGGGTATTAGTCTGGATGTGTGTATGCATTACATTTACTTGGAGGACAATGCCAAGCTGAGTAGAGATGCAGCTTCAGCTAAATCCAAGCATGAAGGAGGTAGTAAAGAAAGAAGTTGTCAAATGGTTGGATGTCGGGATCATATATCCCATTTCTGATAGCAAATGGGTCAGCCCAACTCAAGTTGTTTCTAAAAAGTCAGGGCTGACAGTTGTGATAAATGAGAAAGGAAAAGAAGTGCCTACACGATTGCCAAAGGGGTGGAGAATCTGCATTGACTATAGAAAATTAAATTCAGTTACAAAAAAAGATCATTTTCCACTACCGTTCATAGATCAGATTTTGGAGAAACTGGCAGGGCAGAAGTACTATTAGTTTTTGGATGGCTATGCTGGGTACGACTAGGTTGCTATTTATCTGGAAGATCAAGAGAAGATAACGTTCACGTGCCCCTATGGCACATTTGCTTTTAGAAGAATGTCGTTTGGGTTGTGTAACGCCCCCGCCACCTTCCAGCGATGCATGATGTCGATATTTTTTGAAATGGTGGGGGAATGTCTGGAAGTGTTTATGGATGACTTTTCGGTGTTTGGTGATTCGTTCAAAAGTTGCTTGGAGAATTTAACTCAAGTTTTGAAAAGGTGCATTGATTCAAATCTTGTTTTGAGTTGGGAGAAAAGCCATTTTATGGTAAGAGAAGGAATAGTTTTAGGCCATGTTGTTTCGGAAAAGGGAATAGAGGTTGATAAGGCTAAGGTTGATTTGATTTCCAATCTTCCTCCTCCTTCTTCTGTCAAACAGATTCGCTCTTTTCTTGGCCATGCTGGATTCTGTCGCAGATTCATCCAAAACTTTACCACCATCGCTCATCCTCTCACACAATTGCTAGCCAAGGACACTCCCTTTAACTTAAATGATTCTTTTCTTGAGGTGTTTAATTCTCTGAAAGCGGACCTCACTCAAGTCCCACTTCTTCAATCTCCTGATTGCTCGCTACCTTTTGAGATAATGTGTGATGCTTCAGACTACGTTGTTGAAGCTGTCCTAGGTCAGAGAGTCGATAAGAATCCCGTGGTGATCTACTATGCGAGCCGCACCCTCACCGATGCACAATTGAACTACACCACCACGAAGAAAGAATTACTTGCTATTATTTTTTCCCTTGATAAATTTTGATCATATCTATTAGGGGCAAAAGTCATTGTTTATTCTGATCACTCGGCTTTAAAATTTCTGCTATCTAAGAAGGAAGCCAAACCCCATCTCATTTGGTGGATTCTGTTGCTACAAGAGTTTCATTTGGAAATCAGAGACAAGAAGGGGTTGGAGAATGTTGTTGCTAATCACTTGTCTAGGATTATGATTCCTGATAGTGCTCCTATCTTCGATTCCATCCCTGATGAGTAAATTCTTTCCATCTCTCACATCTCAACCCCCTGGTACGCTCATATAGTCAATTACCTGGCGGTAGGACATATTCCGGGAGGGTGGTCTAGGCAGGAGAAGGATCGATTCTTTTCAAAGGTTAAGTATTACTTTTGGGATGACCCAACGCTGTTTCACATGGGTCCAGATCAAATAATATGAAGATGTGTCCCCGAAGAGGAGTAACAATCTGTTTTGAACTTCTGTCATAATCTCGCTTGTGGGGGACACTTTTCAGGTAAGAAAACATCGGCTAAAGTATTACAAAGTGGATTTTATTGGCCCACATTATTTAAGGATGCTCATGAATTTTTAAAAACTTGTTTAAGGTGTCAAGCTGTGGGTAACAATTCTAAGAAAGATATGATGCCGCTAATCCCATTCTGGTAGTAGAAATCTTTGATGTTTGGGGTATTGATTTTATGGGACCGTTTCCACCTTCTTTTGGGAATGAATACATTTTGGTGGCGGTCTATTATGTTTCAAAATGGATTGAAGCTATAGCCACAAGGACCAATGATCATAAGGTGGTGGTTAAATTTGTGAAGAAGCACATTTTCTCTGGATTTGGGAGTCCAAGGGCTATCATTAGTGATACGGGTTCTCACTTCACAAAGTCTCAATTTCAAGCTTTGCTTCGCAAATATGGCATCACTCATAAGCTCGCCACCCCCTATCATCCCCAAACCAGTGGCCAGGTAGAAGTGTCCAACAGGGAGATAAAAAATATTTTGCATAAGACAGTTAGGCCGGATAGGAAAGATTGGTCCGAGAGACTAGATGATGCATTATGGGCCTATAGAACTGTATTTAAGACTCCCATTGGCATGTCCCCATACTGCCTCATTTTTCGAAAAGCCTGCCACTTACCTGTAGAGCTAGAACATAGAGCATATTGGGGCGTTAAACAAGTCAATTTTGATCTCACTCAAGTTGGGGCCCAAAGAGCTCATTCACAGGAAAGTTTTTTCTGCTAATCAAAAGGTTTGACTTTTTAACTCAAGGCTACGCTTGTTCCCTGGTAAGTTAAAATCCAGATGGGATGGACCGTTTATTGTCGTCAAAGTTTTTGACCATGGCGCTGTCAAAATTTTGAATCGTAATAATGGTCACATTTTTATTGTTAACGGTCAACGATTGAAGCCTTGGAAAATGAAAAGTTGTCAAATGAATTCATTGTTCTAAGTTATCTGGAATAAAATCTTTATGAACTTTCATGCGTCTGACTGAAGACGTAAAACTTAGCGCTTCTGGGAGACAACCCAAGGTTTTTTGTTGTTTGATGTTTTTGTTTCAGTGTGTTTTAGTAGACAGGTCGAGGAGAAAGAGATGCCGCCGTTATTCTAAAGGAGTCTTTTTACCTCGCATATCAGGTTGCCTCTTTCCTACTCCGCCGCATTACTTGTTACATTATTCTATTATTTTCTATTACAAATGCCATTGAGGACAATGTCATTCAAGTTGGGGGGGGGAGAAAAAAGAAAAAAAAATGAAAGGAGTTCTTGCATGATCATAATGTCCTGCATTTTTGCATAAAATAAAAAGATGAAATGAAATTCTCGACTAAGTTTTCTTGATTTATGCTTGAATTGAAAGTGATTCTAGAATATAAAAAGCTAGGGAGAAGGATGATGTGAAATTTCTTCAAATCTAGCCATGAAAAACTGATATAAGAATCTCTTTAAAGTTCATGTGCACTTCAGAAAAAATGAAAATCACGTTGCACACTAATGAAACAAGCAGGACAAGCCTTGTGCTATTTTGGGTATGTTGTCTGATATTATACACTTCTTAAGAAAAGAGATCTTTTTACAAAGCTTTCTGCCAAGTTATCTATCAAATAAGTGTCAAAAAACACCATAAAAAATGTCTCGAATTTTAGTAACCGGACCTATTTCACCTAAGACGTGTTGAGGTTCGCGTCAAACGGACAAGAGAACCTTGATCTACGAAACTGGGTCTGCTTCTCCTAAGACAAGAGTTAAGGTTCGTGTTAAACAGTGAAGGGTAGTGCAGCATCATGTGTGAAAAAGAATAAAAAGATCCCAAAGGGATAATGAAATAAGGCAGACAAAAAGTTAGTATGATTAATGCTCTGATCTAAGAGGTGCAGGGTTGAAAGACACTTGTTCGGAATAGCAAATGTGGGATACAATTGTCTATGTTGTGAATTTGGTAGTTACACATACACAAGTGCTATTGAACTTTGATGTTGTATTCTTGATCATATACTTTAATTTTCAAACTAAGACTAGTGCGCATTAATGATTCTTGATCTTTAGTTGATTCTATGAAAGAAAAGCTGGATATGAAGGTATGAACTTTACAAACTCTTGTTGGTCCTAAATTTTAATTTGTTTACTTTGCTAACGGACTAGCAATGGGTAAGTTGGAGGGTGTGATGAGTGTCACATTTCATAGCATAACTTGCATCGCATTCATCATCTTTGAGCATTAAATGAATAAAGTTATGCAACATGAGCAGTTAATTTCATTCTCGCAACTAATTTGAGTCTGTATGCATTTTATCATCTTTTTGAGCCAAAATGACCATGTGAGAAATATTCAAGAATTTGCACAAATATTTGAAAAACATTTTTGATGAAATATGTTGATTATTTGAATTTTCTACATTTTCAGGAATTAGCGTCCAAGGTGGAAGACGCCATTTCTTGTAGAAGAAGAATAAGCGTCAACGTTGGCAGACACCAATTAATGCGCGATGCCGAGGAATGACGCCAATTTCAAGAGAATTTCAAGAATGGGCGACGCTCAAGGCAGACACCAAATTCAATTTTGAAATAGAAGGAAAAATGAAAAAAAGAATTAGCGTCAACTAAGACAGACGCTCATTTCCTGGTGAAAAATAGAAAGGAAAACGGAAAAAATGGGAAAAAGAATCTGCGGCCATATTCTCAGACGCCAATTTTCTTTTACAAAAAAATCAAAATAAAGAAACAAGAATGAGCGACCATTATGGAAGACGCTATTTTAATTTGCGCCCACAAGGTTCGACGCCATTTCTTTCGAAATAGAGACAAAAATGAGAAGGTCTCTTTGGGATAATCTAGCCACCGATCGATGCTATCCTTCCATGTTTTGATCAAGGAGGACTCCATCCTGGGAAAGAGACCTAATTTGGGCAACTAATCTATGCTGCAAAATCGGATTGGAGTTGATCTGCACGTCGCCAATCGTGGAAGGTTCTTCTATGCCTATATAAAGCCACCCGAGAGCCACCGGAGGGAGATCTTTGGCTTTTTACATGCTTTCCTGCTCATCTTCTCAATTTTATTTCTTCAGCAACTTTCTTTGTTTTCAAAAGCTCTTTGAGTTCTTCTTCTTCCTCTTCCTTTAATTCTCCTCCGTTTTCAACTTATTCTCTGATTTTTAAAGCACAGGTCTGCAATTTTACTGTTCATCTATTCTCACTGTTCTTCTCTATTTTTTACACTCTTCTAATCTTCTTCTCTCTTTCCTATCTTCATCAATCTTCTTCATCTCCTCTAGCTTTTCAAATCTTGTTTCTACCACATCTACCAATTCCCTCTGGTTTCAAAGTTATTTGTTTTCTCTTGACGTTCTATTCTGTTTAAGTGTTTTTACTCCCGTACTCTCCCTTCCCCTCTACCTCTCTGTTACTCTTTCTCTATTCACGCACACACCACATATATTTGTTTTTAAGTTTTCTTCTCTTCTTTTATCTATCCACCACCCTCTTCCATATTTCTTCTCACATTCCCTTGGCGGAGATCTCTACTTTGGTCCTCTCGGCGGTGTCTATCTCTACGGCGGAGTGGTCAACTCAAAGGCCTGGCAAGGAGACGACGACATTCTTCATCCAAATTTCCCGGCTCTTATTTTCTCCCTTTCTCTTTTCTTTACAATTTTTAATTTTCATTTTCTAAGAGTTGTAATTGCCACTTTCATAGTAATAAAAGTTCATCTTGTGAAATTGTGTCTTTCTAATTCTCTTTTTATCTTTTTCCAATTTCTCTCCTTAACCCTCTCATCTTCTTTAGATAGGATTAAGTTTATGCAATTTTAATTTTTCTTTAGCATAAAGGCTTACTCAAAATTTGGATCTTTCAAATATAGGGATTTCCCATCATGCTTAATTGAAAATATTTCTTCTCCGAGAAATCGACCCGTTCTTACCACTTTACTCTAATTCAAATCTTTTTAAGTGAGTGAGTACGGTTATATTTTTGAAATTGTGGCATGGCATTTTTGACGACGAGTGTTAGTGGCTATCAACTGTGTTGACTCCATCTCATGATGCGTCAACTCAGGATGACCTTCCGAAGCAGATTCAAGCGTACATAACCAAGTGCGTCGATGCAACCATCTCAATGCATCAGCACAACTTCAGCTCAAGCATTAGTCAACCGGGTGACCCTCTCTAGCTGCATTGACTCTATTTTCTCAAGACGTCGACACAGAGTTGCTTCACAGAAGCCGTTTCGGATGCATCTTTACAAGGATGCATTGATGCACCATCCCAGATGCGTCGACGCACAGTGACTTCGCTCGCAGCAGTCCAAGCGGATGGGAAGCTGCGCCGACAAAGGGGTCTTGGTGTGTTAACGCACATGAAGTTTTTTGTTTGACCAAAGCGCGTTCGTTCAAACATGCAACGTCCTCAAAAGTCAACAACGCAAGCTTGTAAAACACGCGTCTCATGGTCTAGAAAAATGTCCTAGGATAGAGATCTATCCTTTTCATCATGAGATAGTTTGCATGCCTTTTTATGAGAAGGATCTTTTAGATAACAGATTTGGGAAAAGTCACTTTTCATGGTGTCTTTCTTTCTACAGTGGACCAATGAGATTCGTCTATGAAAAGTTCCTAGGATAGAGATATGTCTTTTTTGTTAGGAGCCAATAGGGAAGCAGATCTGGAAAAGTTCTTGGACAAAGAACCTTATTTTTATTCTGACCAATCAAAATGCAAATTTTGGGAGGGAAAACTTTCCACCCTTTCCCTCTATATATATATGAAGCTTCTTGCATGAAGAACCCACTGCTGCTACCTGGAGAAGATTTGAGCGGGAAAGAGTTAAAATATGTTCGAGCCTTGCAGAAGAAAATCTGAGAGCAAGAGAAGAGAAGAGAGGAGCAGCCCAGCCCTGGTCCGACCCAGTCCAGTGATGAGAAGAAAAAGAAGAGAGGTAAGCACACTTAGAGAGAGCAACCTTGTAACTAGCCTTGAGCTTGTTGAGCAGTCTTTGATCTGAGTTCAGATCTCTATTACAGCTTCATGAACTTGTTCTAAAGCTACATTTATTTTTCATTATTCCATTTTAGTGTTTTCCTTTTGAAACTATGAATCTTCTATGTGTTGTGCTGTGTTGACAACAGTGTGATCCGGTACTCTATTTTAAGGACCGGTGTAGTGGTCTTTGGCTGCTGTGTAGCCGTGTGGTTGTGGGGAGTTGTCCCCATTGTTTGCGGCACTTGCAGCGTGTTCTTGTTTTGTGTTTTTGTTTTTCTTTTGGGGTTCCTCCCCGTGTATTGCTGCAGTTCTGCAGCATGAGGATTGTGTCCTCGTGAGGAGCTTGCTCCTCGTGTAAGCTGTGTATCAGCGTGTGGGGCTTGTTGAGGAGAGGTTTGTGGGAAGAATGCATGTCTTTTATGAATAAAGACTCTCCATATTCTATGTGTTTTGATGCTGGCAAAAGTTCATATTGTGCTAAATTTTGATTATGTTTTGTTACTGGCAATAGTTCACATTGTGCTTAATTTTGATATTCATAACTTTGCATTGTAGCATAAAGGTCAGTGGACTTCAAGCTGTTGGATTTATCAGGACGATGCACCTCTTGCTTACCCACAAGCAAGAGTCGACTCATAGAGTCGACACACTAGGCCGTGCATAGTCTCATCAGTCATCATAGAGGTCGATGCTAGTCTATGCTAGTATCACACTGTTCAGCTGAAGTCTGCGTCAGATAATTCAGATATGGGTTTAAGGTCGATGTCAGTCTATGCTAGTTCTGCTGAGGGCCGATGCTTGTTGTCCCTTAAAGAACACTAGAGTCGATGCTAGTCAAAGCATGTTTTTCCACTGCATGCAGAAGTCGGTGCAGGTTCTACCTTAGCAGCATTGAGGTCGGTGCACATTTACCCGATGCATACTGTAAAGTCTATGCATGTTTAGCATAAGGTCCGAGCATGTTTTCATAACATACCCACTAATGTCTGTGCATACACTGTAGCAGTCGATGCACATTTGGCACTTTGCACACTGAGGTCAGTGCACACATTGTATCATGTCCGAGCACGTTTCAAGTCTTAGCTCATAATGAAGTCGGTGCATAGTCAGGCTTAGGCCATACAAGGTCAGATGTAAGACCCCGGATAAATAATCAAGAATAAAAGTATTCAAAAATGAAATAATCAAGTTATATACTATATATATATAATTTTCACCCATTTATATATCAAAAATGAGCCAAAAATAAATAACGCCTCTATCTAGGTCGTTATTTAAATAAAGACCCCCAAGCAGACACCAATTTAAAAAGAGACGCCTCCTTCCAAGGCGTCATACTAAGAAGTGACGCCCACAAGAAGTGGCGTCATTTTTATATATTAATAGGGCAACAGTATCTCTACGTTAAGCAAATAAAGGCAATAGTAATTAACGCCCCCTTAGAGGGCATCATTTTATAAATTTAAGGCCCCTTTGACAGGCGTTATTTTTAAAATAACGCCCCAACCTGAGACGTCATTTACATAAGTTGCTGTTTGGTTCGAACAAGGATGCTAGCTGGGGAAAGGATCCTTACGTGTGATGTTTAAATTTGATAAAGACTATGATGGGTAAGTTTTAGTTCCCAATCGAACTCCAACCCTATAGGGTCTCCAGAACCCTATAAATACCCCTCCCATTGAGCCAACCTGAAGGCTCTTTTCTTTCCAAACACTTGTTGCTGCTGTCGACTGTGGAGTTTGTTCTCCACCCTGTTTTGTGTTACGAAGAAGGATTACTATCATCTTCCTCTTCGTCCTGCCGTGAAGTTCCTCATCTTCCTACTAATTGCTGCTGCTATGTGAAGAATATAGCAATTCTTCCTCCGCAACTTCCTCTTGCTGAAGAACGTGGAGTTCTTCATCGTCATCCTCTTCTTCCGGTTACAAAGGAGGGGAAAGCCACTACTTCTTCCTGCCGGGAACGTAGAAGAAGCATCTTCTTCTTTCTTACTACGTTGCTGAAGCTATTATCACCCTCATCCGAGGGGTGCTGCTATTGTTTTGGCTAAAAGAGTTGCTGCTATATTGACAACCCAGTCACTCTGTTAGAAACATAGTATCGTAATTTCTTCAGGTTCATCACGTCTGTCAACCAAACCAATCCACAGGTAGGTTATCTCAAGATTTCGTAGCCTAAACTATCATGAATCATGATATTAATATATATTAGTTCATGCAAGTAGTTTTCACGGAGTTCTGGAAAATTTTTGAAAGAGGCGACCCTTACCAGGGCGCCATTTTTATTTCTGACGCCCAGGAGAACGGTCGTCAATTTCGATTGATTTAATAAATACACATGTTAAAAATTTAATACCTATCTAAATAGTAAGTTGATCTAATGCATGATCATATGTCTAGAATCCTGCTATTTTTCTTGACCTGTCCATATACATGTTGCCATCAAAATATTTATTGAAAAATTGCTATTATTCGTAGCAAATTCTATAAAAAGGAGAATTAACGACGCATACCATGTTGTTTCTTGTATATATAACGCCCCTGACGAGGGCGCTATTTACAAAATAGAAGACTTAATGGAAGTCACCAATTCTTTAAAATACTAAAATTTAGTTATTTTCAGTAAACAGAAATATGAATTGGACGACTGTTCTGGAAGTCGTCAAATATTGAAATGACGACCCAGCCAAGGGCGTCAATTCTTTAAATGAAGACTTTGGCTAAGGCGCCAATTTCCTGTCTTGTTATTTTCCTATGTTTTTTCCTGTGAACCGTGGATCTATATACTTATATATATATATCTGGCACTATATTCTAGTCCGTGAGTATAGTCCCACGTTTTTTCGACATTTTATCGATTGCCCCAAATTCTCGGTGATAGATGAACTCTCCGCGGGACATTCCGTTCCTCCGGACCGGTGACTTTATCATAGAGGCCTCCGTAAGACTCCGCACACTTTGGATTCCCTCAAAACAGCCGAGCTGGTTGTACCATAAAAACCCATGATACTACTTGATTGCCATGTCACTCTAAAGAAACATGGTAAAACTGGCCCTTATGACATTCATGATGATGATGATGTCATGAGAATATCCATGAATTAATGGAATGGGAAACCATGCCATTAGTGACCTTGTGATTAGGTGCCATACTTGTGGACCTCAATTCTATCTAGCTTAAGAACGAGCGACCATCTTCATGTGGGCGCTTACTCTTATTGTCATGGCGCCCAAGATAGGGAACCAATTCCACCTAGTTTTATCGGTAATCATGATTATACCGTTACTATCGTCATGATACTACGTGTTCAAATCCTTGAAATGCTATCTACCTTAAAGTTATACAAGTTTGTTCCTTGAAACTCCATATTGGCTATACTTTAGTGGATGTCGAAAATACATGACCAATGCCTGCGCATATAGGGCCCGATCAGGTCCTGGGAGGAGCACCCGAAAGTACTAGTGCCCATGGGAGTTGTAATGATCACGGTATGGCATTGTACCGAAGTGCATGACTAGCTTGATTAAGACATTCCACAAATCTCGTACTTGACATGACATGACTTGCGTGGCCCGAAAAAGGGTATTTATATACTTGCTTGAAACGTGATAGCCAATTCCCGACATGACATGATGAATATACTTGCTTGAATATCTTGACATTCATTGATATAAGTTCTTGAAAGACATGCTAGTTTACTCGATTACCTCTTGTTATACTCTCTCTCTCTTGTCGTTTTACGCAAACATGCATAGCTTTATTGCATTCATGAAACATGTAATTACTTAAACCAATTGCTAGTTCTTGAGATATAATTCCTACTGAGCGTTCGCTCATTCAGTGTTTTTCCCTACCTTTCAGGTAAGTCCGATGACGAGACTCACTCAGATGGGGAAGGTCAAGAGTGAAGAGATTAGAGCTCTCTGTTTATCCAAGCGTCTACTAGTCTTATCTTTCAAAATTTCTTTTATCTTTCAAATTTTCTTAAGTCAACCATTGTACTTTTCTTTTTATTGAGTCTTGATACTTTCATTAAATGGATTGTAATAGAAGTACCTTTAAGGTTATGATGGAATAAAGGATTGGGTTATCTCTACTTTTGCGCACTCTATCTTTGTGTTGAATACACTAACGCTCTGATTGACATGATCGGTATAAACTCGTCACGTGTCTCCGGGTATCTTCCGCGCTCGGGGCGTGATATCAGAGCACATTCCGTTCAAAGTCCGAGCACATTTGCCTATCTTCAAATGAAGTCGGTGCATGTTTGATGGGTAGCACATAACGTTGATGCTATTTCCTGTAGCACACTAGTCAAGGTCGGTGCTAGTTTCTGTCTGAGGCACATCTGAGGTCGATGCACATCTACATCAGACCAGACTGAGGTCGATGCACATCTGCATTGGACTGATGTAAAGTCTGCACATTTCACGGTAGCAGGTCAGTGCATATCAATCACATGTTCATAGGAAGGTCGGTGCATCTTCTACTTTATGCATATAGGTCTGAGCATATATGCTCACTAAGTCTGTACATGCTACTGTTCAGGTCTGTGCTAGTCTTTGTTTAAGGCAAACTGAGGTCGATGTAAGTTTGCATAAACTCACATCTGAGGTCTATGCACTTTGGTATTGGACTAAAGTCCATACACTTCACTATAGTTCAGGTCTGTGCACATCATGCCTGTGTAGAAATTAGGTCAGTGCTAGTCTCATCTTGTGCATGCTAGAGTCTATGCTAGTTGCATAATAGGTCAGTGCTAGTTTCACCTTGTACGGGCTAGGGTCGGTGCTAGCTGCATAATAGGTCTGTGCTAGTTGTATCATGTGCAGGCTAAGGTTGGTGCCAATCGAACTCGGGTTTATGCTAGTTGAACTTATTGTAAACCAAGGTCAGTGCATGTTACATGTGTGGTCAGTGCTAGCATGAAAAGTCGACTCTAAGAGTCGACGGTTTATTTTAGGTGTTCGGTTAACCCTGTATGCTTAATAACTATGTTCTTCTTTACTAAAAGCGCAGGAATTTGAGAATGCACATGATCTAATAAGTGAAGCACGTGCTCCAGGAATTTGCTGACGGGCTCAAGATCCCAGGAACCAATGATTGGGCACGTGGACAATAATCTCTCATAGCCTGACACATGGACCCCAAAGGAGCGCTAAATTCCAAATTCATTGGGTGGGAAACGTGGTTTCCACGCGCCCATCTATCGGAAGCCTCTATATATAGTGACTGGTTGCTCATATGAAGATATTGAGAAATACAGAGAACATAAGACCAGAGGGAGAATAGAAGATTGAAGAAAAGAGCTGAGAGAGCAGAGAGAGTTAAAAGAGAGGAGAGGCTTCATAGAGCTAAGGGAGATCTGTGAGAGCTACTAAAGCGTATTTGGAGGTGAAACAGAGTATCGTTTATGTGAGGTTGGTCTTCGACTGCTGGATCAAATCCAGAGTCGAATTGCTCATTGAGAGCTACAGATCTTTTATCTATTTTGCATCTTTGTTTCTGTTCTTTCCATTATGTTTTTGTAAGCTGTTAATCAGCGGACGAGGGTGTGTCCTCGGAGAGCAAGTTGTGAGGCTCAGCGGTCCGGGATTGTATTCCCCAAAGCTGTGGATCAGCGGGTTTAAGCTATGTATCAGTAGTGAAGCCACACTTGGTTAAGTGTGGGGTGGACGTAGATCTCTGGATAGAGATCGAACCACCTAAAAATACTTTTCCTCGTGGTTGATTATTATTCATTCTGTTCTTCATGTAGATGAATGCTTAAGGGCTGAATTATTTTCTGATACAGTAATTCTTGATTTCATCTTCTATCATCATCTAATCGAGTTACTTGATCCATTAGACTAAGTATATCTAAAAGTTGTGACTGGAAGGTTTGGCAACGCTAATCTGGAACGTTGCTTCTTGCGTGAGAGATCTACGATCCATAACTCCGCCCAGTACTTGGTTTATAGATTCTTTAATCTCGATAAGATGATGATTAGTGAAATCATCCAATTGCTATAGTTCTGATCTATTATGTTCTTGTTTGATCTTAATCAGAACTATATTGTTGATCTGCGGATACTGAGTTGCTTGCTGAATTCCTTATAAACTGCTGGTAGTTTCTTCAAACTATATTTTCGCACCCTTTAGTTCTTTTTATTGGCAATTTATTTGGGAAGATCTATTCACCTCCTCTAGATCTCTAACAGGGCTTGTCCCCCGTGTGTGCAGCGTGTAGCAGCGTGTGTGTGTGTGTGGGGTTCATCCCCGTGTGGTACTGTGTGTAGCACCGTGAGCACTGCGTCCTCGTGAGGACTTGTTCCTCGTGTTCAAGCTGTTAAGCCTCACCGGGTTTTGGTGAGGGGTGGATGTAGGTCTACGGATTTACAGACTGAGCCACCTTAAAAATCCCTGTGCAGTGGGCTGTGGTTTATGTGATTGATCCTTCTCTCCTATCCCCATTCACAGGATGATGTGTTGATTAACATGTTTGATGTCTTAGTTATTTAAGCTACCAGTGCACTCAGCATTGTGATCACACACATCCACGGGTTTGATAGATCATTGCTCAAAGGTGTAGCTGACCTTTATGTCTACTGATATTCAGTTTGTATCCTCAAACCAGTTAGCTCTCAACCGTGATTGATCTAATACCCAATGAAGAAAAGTTTCACTCAAGTGTCTCTAAGTGTTTTTGTTGAATCCGCTATGCACTTTGAATAGAATCTTAATTCAGCCCAATTTAGTCTATCTTGTTGGGAACATTAGTGTTCCTTTGTTCAGCTTCTCATTAAGTGAGCGAACTGATTTTTAATTAGGCATTGTTTTGAAAGGATCTATTCACCCCCTTGAGATCCCATTAACGCACCCAATAGGTACATGGACCATATTGGGACCGGGATAGCCTTACACAGGGATGAGGGAAGGTGGGTGGAGGGCCCCCCAGGGGGAGTTCGCCCCCACCTGGGCGCGGTCGCGCCCGAGGCAAACTCCCCCCCCCCCCACGAGCGGGCTGCCATTGTGAGGGGTGCGCCTGGGGGTCTCCTCCCATTATTTGTTGATGACCTTTGATGGGATTGGGTCCCTGGGATGCTGGTATTAACCCATGGGGGCCAATTGTATAGTGTCATTGTTGCCACTCGCAAGGTGTTTGGGGAAATTCCCTTATACACATCAGGTTGTCAAACGGCTTGGCTAGCTGGCTCGTCAGGCTTAGATCTTGCCCCGAGGCGGGGATAGAAGCTTGTAGGAACTGAGAGAAGATGTCATAGGCATGAGGGCCCAGCCTCGGTGAGGTATGCTGCATTGTATGGCGGGTTGACGGGCAACCCTGGGTTGGCCCGGCGGCTGAAAGTTAACGGCTTGTCGCCGTGTGTCTGAGGGTCGGGGGTGGCCCCAACTTGTTGGAGGGTTACCGTGTGATGCGTCTAGCGCGTCTAAGCTGTGGGTTAGCTCCGACTTATTATAGAATGGCTGGAATATAAGCGCCCACGAGGTGCTCGGGGATATTTTCGACACGCGATCACGGGCCGTACAAGTGTGCTAAGGGCTCTCGGAGCCCAAGATTGACTGGGTAAGATACTCCTTTGGCGTTAGAATGCTGGAGAGAGGCATTTTCGGAACAAATCACAGCCTCGTTGCTGGGTGCCGCATGATGTGGCTTGTTGTCGGGGCACCCCTGGGTTGGCCCGGGTGGCTTAGTTGAAGGCGGGCGAAGCCGCATACTGGGTGATCGGCGGTGGTCCCCTTTAGTTGTGGGTGTCGCCGTGAGTCATGGCAAGTTGGCTGGGGCCCTTGGTTGGACCCAGCACATCATGGAAGGGGCTGAATAAATAGCACCTTGAAGGTGTTCAGGGAAATTCCCGAACCCCTATTTCTTTCTTTTTTTTTAGGAAAAAGTCTGGGTACAACATAGTGTTTTAGAGGCGGAGTCCACATCAGAACTATGAACAAATGAAGTTAACAGTTTGTTTTCAAAAGATTTTTTGTTGACTGGTGTGTAGCCTAGCCCTTCTCTTTGAAAATTGACTTTCGTTCCCAAGATTTTATCCTAATTTTCTTTTCCCTTAACAAATCTTGCCAAAGAATCATTCAAATATTTGATATCACTTTCTAGAGATGAAATATACAATTCTGAACTAGCAATGTCTTCCTCACATATAACAACCCTATCATTTAACATTCTATTCATAGTTTTATAACTTTCGATTTCTTGTTGTAGGGTATGCACTTTTTCAGAATCATCAACAATCACACGCTTCTCCTTTTCATATGCATGTAGTTTATCAATCAACAAACTATTTTTTTCTTTCAATTTTCCATTCTCCTCAGCGAGTTTCTTGTTCACAATCAATTCATCAAACAAATGTTGATCATTAGACATTGATTTTAATTTATCTCTCAATTCTTTCTTAATCTCTTCAAGTTGGGTGTTTTTATGGATCAAGATTTCATTTTCTACTCTTAGACACCCAATCTGTTCTTTATGCAAATCAATATCAAACAAAAGAGATTCATTCATTTCTTCAGGAGCAGAGCATTTTTCACAAGGAGAGACATGAGTGGTATTCTCAATTTTCTTTTTCTTTTTCTTATTTTTTTATACTTATCTAATAGTTCTTCGTAAGCATCCATTAATTCTTCAAATGATACTTCATCAGTTTCAGAGTTTACCTCTTGATTTTCCTCGCCTGCATGATCACTATTATTTGCCACCAAACATGCATCCTCTATCTTTCCTTCATGAAGTTTGATCAAGTCGTCCCATATCTCCTTGGCTGTGTTGCAGGCAGAGATAAAGGAAAAGGAGTTAGGATCAACAACAACTTTCATTATGTTCAGAACTTTAAGATTATCATTATGTTTCATCCTATGGCCAGTAGACCATTTTGATTTATCCAATGGCAATTCATGAGGACCATGAGATATAAGATTCCACAACCCTGGATCAATGGAGTTAACAAACCTGCACATTCTTCCTAACCACAAAGCATAATTAGAACCATTAAAAATTAGTGGAGAATTCATTAAAAATTGTTCGGCAGACGGACACATGGCTAAAATTACACTGGGATCTTCTCTGTAGATCGTTAGATCTAGATGAAACAGAGCCAAGCTCTGATACCAATTGTTGGGTCCCTTAGTACAAACACAATCAAGAGGGGGGGGGGGGGTGAATTGATCACTCCCTATTTAAAAATTAACCAGTTGAAACTCTATTTTGAATACACAGCGGATTCAACTCAACCACTCAAAACCAGTTAAGTGAAACTCCGATTCAATATATATATATATCAAATTTGATCGTGGTTAAGAACAGAATATCAGACACTTGAAAATCATAAGGGATGAGAACAAACCCTTTTGGTAGTGGCAGCTTCCTAGTTTCATTTAGTATGGCTTAATGAAATAACCTCAGCTTAGCAAAGTGTGTGTAGATTCAATGTGTGAAGCAATCTAATTTGATTCAGTGTGTGTAGTAATATTAAAGTGTACTTGTGAATGGAGATAGAAGAAATGGACAATCACACATGCATTCATATAAGGACAACAATTTTTAAGGTGGTTCGGGATCACAACCGGGCTCCCTACGTCCACCCCTCACCAAAACCTGGTGAGACTTACTATGTCGCAAATGCAGCAACACACACGGGGACAAGTCCCCAACACATGCTGATAAATAGCTTAATCGAGGATGACCCCCCCCCCCCACACACTTTTTTCACAGCACCACACGTGGACTAACCTCAAAACACACACGCATGGGGACGAACCCCAAAACACACACGCATGCTGTTGAAATGTAGCCCACAGACACACACACTGCAAATCACAGCAAACTGAGGACACTCAATTCGCACATCGCACAGTCCGACCACACACTTCAATATCTCGGATAATACAAATATGTTCTATCAAATCAAGATCAAATGACACAGGATTTTCAGATCGAACAATAGAAAATCTAGCAAGTATGATTCTCCCTTTAGATGGCTCCGCCCGATGCTCAAATAGCTGTGAGGATGACCAGATGATGATCTTGGATGAAGATCAAGCCTTGAATATGATCCGGAACGGATGAAGACACTTGGATTCGGTGTAGATCTCCTCTTGGCAGCAAGGGGGCGAGCTCTCCTCTTCTTCCACTTCTCCTTCTTCCTCTTCAAGCCTTCTCTTTAATCAACTTCGATAAAAACTCCCCAAACTCGCAATATGAGATCATTGTTGATATGTTTCTCCTCTCCTTTGGCCTAGAAGAAGAACGTCTCCTCTCTCCTCTACTAAATCAATATGTTATGAATAAAGAAGAACCGTGATCGCCACCAAAGTGCCATACGTGATGAACACGCCGTACCTTGGAAAGAAGAAGAGGAACTCGCCTGACCTGCAGCGCTGGGAAGATGAACGGTTCAGGAAGAACCGCCTATAGGATGCACGGTCTTACGATAGACTGCCTAAGGGCGCTGCAGAAGATGCGGGAGAAAGTGCTCCTGGAAGTTGAATGGCTCTGGAACGACCGTAGGAAGAAGAAGGATGGTCCAGTCTGCACCGCACGTCTTCTCGAACGGACTGTAGAGCACCGCGCAAGACCCCCAAGCCAGAAGTCACAAAGGCTGGTCGGTCAGAGGGGATGAGCCGCGTGTTAGGGATTGCTGACCTGCAAAAACAACGTGAAAACACAAAGAAAAAAAACTAGATTAGAACTGGGTAGTGTAGTATATGTCAAAATAATATGTAGTGAACATTAACAAGTGGAAAGGGGGATACCTGGGGGATTTTAAACCCCTAGGGTGTCAAAAAACGTGGGTGGGTGTGTGCATGGTAATGAAAATGAAGGAGAACGTGGGAGAAAGCGTGAAAAGTGATGCATGCAATGAGAGAAGTGACGAAACCTATCAAACACAAAAGACTCAAAAGCTAGACTACTCCCTGAACTGGAGGCTTGTATGGATGTGGAAAGCCTCTCCCCCTTGGTGCTAGGTCGCTCAAGAATGCGGCAGGGCTTCGCCGTCGACCAAAAATCTCCCCCCTTTTCAAACCCGGCCTTTAGGGTCTATTTATAGAGCCTAGAAAGCCAGCCCCGAAATTAGGGTTTAGAGACATTTTCAGTTCGAGATAATCAAAGGAAAATCATAGATAATCAGATTATCTCTCATCCAGTCGAAACGGCACTCAAAGTGGTTGATTATCCACGGAGAAAATGATGGGAGAAGTTGGGGATAAAAACCACAGATAAAGAGATAAAAGATGTTGAAATTCAGGAATCGAAGGGATGAACGGTCTTACGATAGATCGCTCAACGGGATGTGCGGTCATATCCTGGCCGTCCAACCCTGTCGGTGGAAATTAAAATAACCCAGAAATAATCTAAATTATCCATCGAACTGACCGAAACGTACGCCGTTGGACTCTCATAGATGAACGGCTCAGATGAGACCGTTCAAAGGTAAATCGGCCAAGGACGAACCGTTCTAGCCTTGTCGGTGGAAAATCAAAATAGATAAGAGAATTAGATAATTATCTGAAAACCAACGACGTTAGGACTCTGGAGAGATATACGGCTCAGAAGGTACCGCACGATAGTCTTATGCGGCTATGTCTAGGCCGTATATATGCTTGTCGGTGATAATTCAGAAAATCAGCTAAATATCCCATAAATATATGAACGGCCTAGTATCAACCACACAAAAGGTTATACGGCTGGAAGTTGACCGCACATGTACATGGGTACTTGGAATTCATAGAAAAAGCTCGATTAACCAAAACCAATGCCCATTAAGTCCTGAATCAACTCGGACCAAACCAGGGAGGGATGTTACCCATAACATAAGCCCAAAACGTGCCTGAAAATAGTCCCAACGAGTGATGGACAACTTGAGGCATCAACAAATGGGAGTAAGAGGAGCGACTCAACTTACCGGTAAAAAATGGGTGTCAACAGATGTCCCTCCTTAACGTCCTCTTTGTAGGGGAGCGAGCGGAGGTGAAGCGAAAGTGACATAGAACATGGAGATGGAGCGGAAATGTAGCGGAGTGGACCGGAAAAGCGGGCGTTAAGGTAAACGACACCCGTTTTTACCAACCAGCGATGGGAATCTTCCGGAAAACTCTGAACCAAACGCAAGGAATGATTAAACCAAAAGCGACGCCAGTCTGGAGGAACTAAACTAAATGAAATAAATCGACAAGACCAACCTCATGAGGGACACAATCCCACGGTCCAATGAAGGGGCCAAAAGCAGGCAGCAAAAGTAAAGGAAACATGCTAAAGCTCCAGACAGGGACCTCTCAATCAACCAAACCAAGCGAAATGACCAAAGAGAACCTTCCGACTCAGAGTGGAATTAGTTCCTCTTACTCAAAACACTGAACGCACAGCTAACCATCACTGATGGGAAATTCTTCAAGCAAACCATGGGTCATGAAAGCTCAAAAAGATGCGTATGATATATGCTGGGCTAAAATAAAAGAAATTGTTAAAACAAATGCAAAGAAAGATTAAAATATAAAATACTCGAGAATATTATTGCTAAGCTGAAAAAATCAGAGTCAAGATACCATCCACAACCACAGCGTGCGGGATAGAACCATCCTCCCCATGACATCCCAACCTAACGGCCTATCCGAAGATTAAACACGTGAACCTGGATCATCATCGTTTTTGTTAAAGGAGAACATCAGATCCTGGAACACATAGATAACCGACTGGTTCTCGAGATGATATATTATAGTACCATATAGTAATGCAATAAGGGCGATAAGGATGGAAGGCCATACCTGACTTACCTATACAGGTGAAACGGCATGCTCTTTTTTCAGATTTTCATTTTCAGATTTTTTTGGATTTTCATGAATAAGATAAACAATATAAACATAGCAAAGATAACATAACAATTAATTGAACGATAAACAACATGACATAACATGATGATCAACATAACATAACGAAGGCAAACGAGCACATATGCAATGGCATGAACAAACAACATGCATGGACGAACACAGCATGTCACGACAACATGCAGCGGGACAACACACGGCTGGGACAAGAATGTGACGGATCACACGGTTGGGACAAGAACACGGAACATGGAAAGACGATCATCAACGTGTGCAAGACAACCAGCAGCACGTGGTGAGGAATAGAACAACAAGTGTGGGATAACACGATGGGACATAGACACGAGATAAGGAAACGGCGGGACAGAAGACATGAACAAATACGCACTTCAATCGACACCCAAGATTAGAATGAAGCAGAACCGCCAGGTTCATAATCATGAGGCAAACCCTCTCATAAAGATACGATCATGCAAACAAAAGCTGAGAAGGACATGAACTTCAAAGCAGATTGAGAGATAGGATTGAAGGAAACAGATCAAAAATATGAACAGGAGACAGAGCAAAAGATAGAGCCAAAAACTTTGAGCACCTGCGACTTGCACACTTAGCAAACAAATCATGTATCTGTTCAAAATAAATCTAAAAAAAGAAAATAAAAAGAGACATTTTTTAAAGTTTATGATTTTTTAGATTTTGAATAGTATTTCATTTTTATGGATTTTTGACAATATCCCATTTTTTTTAGATTTTTGACAATAGCTCATTTTTTTTACATTTTTGACAATAGCAATCCGCAGCACCCAAAGACAGGCTCGAACTACTGGCCAGGGATCGTCGTTCCTACCCCTTTCATTAAAGGCTTCCCTTAAGTAGGACGTGCATGTGAGGGTGGCTTACCACAACCAACTGCTACCGAAGAACAGTGCCCCTACTAAGGCCATACCTGGGATACAACCCAGCCTAAGAGGGAGAAATAGAAGAAAAATGGAGACAAGCTTCGTGCAGGATGGGAGATATCAAGGTTCGAATTCCTTTCAGGGCACTACCCCTCAAAGAGTAGGTCTGTTGCGCTGGGACTTTGTATCTTTATTTTTTAGACCCATATTTATTAGGCACGTATGCGACCGGGCTCATGACGTCCCGCGGGGAACTGTACTGCTTTCATTCATAATTTTATATTAAATTATTTTCTTATTTTGGTAGCCCTTATTGGCTAGATAAAGTATGAAAGCTCACTTTTTGAGGGTCAAGACTCCCCCTATTTGAGACCTCTCTCGTATTAGGGAGCGCCTAGGTTAGTCATCTCATCCATCCATCTCTTGTCCCTGCACTTGACCGAGAAGAGAAAAGAAAAGACCTTTGTGCATACCCAAAGTATGGCCAAAGCAGCAACGTTGTGCCTTAGAGAGATCGGCTATGGCTTGCCGTGAAGTGTGTGAAAAATCCATACTCATAGGTCACCCTCAACAATCAGGGAGGAAACTAGACTCCCAGCGCGGAGCTATCACCAGCCTAAGGATGCTGCAGAAGCAAAATCATTTGACTAAGCAAACTAACTAAAGCCTAAGGCCACTCAACCATGTTTTAAGGAACCAACATTATAAGCGCGCGCAGAAATAACAGAGTAATAGCAATTATTACATGTTCTGGCACAAAATAAAAGATACCTTTACAAATCCATGGCGTGAAAACTAGCATCCTGAAGCCAACACGATCATCGAGCTTTGACCAGCACGAGCTTTGTATTCCTTGCTTGCCAGGACAAAAATGGAGAGGATATCGAAGGATTGGATACCTCGACATAGAGGAGCGGCAGACATCAAACTGGACGAAGAAGGATAACAAGGAAGAGAGACGAGGGCTAGAACTCCCTCGTTAAGGCACTGAGGCCCTGATAACAAGGAACCAAGTACAGAATAAACAGGGATTAACTGAGATCAAGGCGGGCTAAAGCCTCAAAAATAGCATGAAAAAGGGTAATGACCCTGAAAGGGTGAGGAGGAAGGAACAGAAAGGCGACAAAAGGATAACTGCGAAGATAGGGAATAAGGAGAATGATCATCCGACGCGGTCGGAGAAAAGGAATAACGATCACCCGCCAGAGGCGGGGAAGGAGATGCATGAACACCCGACAAAGTCAGGGATAAGAAACGGAAATCACCTGACAAGGTCGGGGAACGAGCATAAGGAATCCCCAACGAGGTCGGGGGAAAGAGACGAGAAGTGAAATCCGGGCGTATCCGGAGAGGAACACTATAAGATGCCCCTAGATCAGGGGAAGAGAAGGGTATAGGCCGATGCCTAGAATGGTGAGAATAGGAGAAGATGGTAGAAATATGGTCAGGTGGCGGAAGGTATACCACCCAAGGATAAGAACTGAGCAATAGAAAAGATGAATGGAATGAGGAAGAAGGAAGAGAAGTGGACCCCCGAACGCACAACTGACGTCCCTTGAACTTCCGCCGCCTCTTCTTGGCCGAAATCTTCTTGAAACAACCCCGCCTGGCGCGGACTCTGACCTTCGGGCTTCTTAATCTGCAATACTTTCTCAGATAACGGGTCCACCTGGCAGACGTCCTGGCCCGGTCATGAATATGCGACTTTATCGAGGCGGTTGCCCCTAGCCGTGCGGCGCTAACCTCAGAAGGACATTCTAGAGCAGTCAACTCCTTGGGATGCGCATCAGGAAAAAGTGGAGTTTTGTCATTCGGCACTAGAAGCATAAGATTTGGCAACTTCACTCGATAGTTGGGTATGAAGCATAACTCCCTTGCTAAAAGCGCAGGACGGAACTGAGGGAGGGTGATGCGCGGCGTTGACGTGGCCAATTCACCAATAAACCGAGGAAGATTACATAAGATGTGCAAAATATCCTTGGAAGATGTAAAAGACACGGCCAATTGCCCCTTGAGTGCTGAATTCATTAGACCTTTGGCGGCCGTGTGGGTTAGCACCATCCTGGCGGAGAACTCTTCTAGACCAGTGCACTGAATAGCAATCAAGCGAAGGGTGATAATAACATTAATCATGAATTCTCCAATGAGCAAAGAGATTGCCACCGACCTTGCTTTAGAAGAAACTGGCACCAGTGCTAATGAACTCTTCTCAGCAACCGTCTTCATAGCAAATCCAGGCTCATTATCCTAGAATAGCCAGGAACCAGGACTCGGATTGAAATGCGGCAAATGAAATCTTGAAGCTTGTAATGCATAATCGAAACTTGGCTGGGCACTTTTTCTTCCTGGGGACTAGACCCAAGTGGCACCAAAGGTAGCGGGTACCTGCTCCGCGAAGTGGGAAGTGGTAAAGGGAGGTTAGAATGAGGAGGTTTGAAGGGCGCGGGTGGCGATGGTGCAAATGATGGGGGATTAATGATGATGATGGGCATGGGTGGAGGTAAAGGAAAAAGTGGAGGTATGGGTTTAGGTTCAGCCTGCTCGGGCTCAGAGGATAATGGTGAAAGAAGTGGCATCGGTCGCGGGGATGGTTATGAAGGTGACGGAATAGGGATCATTGCTGGAGGAGGTGATGAAGACGATGGTGAGGGTAATGGTGATAATGGAGAGGGTGATGATGGAGATGTGTCCAATCGAAGCGGCGAAGATGGGGGTGGAGAAGGTGGTGGCGTAGCGGAGGAAGTGGCGGGTGGTGGCACTCTCCGACGTATCTTTACAACACGTCGAGAGGCGTTAGGAATAGAAGTGGTGGTGGAAACAGAGGGTGACGGAGAGGTTGCCCGAGCGGAGGCTGGAGTAGGTAAAGGTGGTGGAGGAGATGGGATAGAGGAATAAGTGGGTAACGGAGCAGGTACCTTATCAATTGAAGAAACACCAGGGTGCCCCTGGTCTTGACGTGGAGATGGTTGCCTAGGAGGCACGGCTTGCTGTTGTTCCTGTTTGCTGCTGAGATCTGAGATAACTTGGCGCATGATAGCCCAATCAATCATTTTTTTATCTTCCAAATTGTAAACAAGTTCCCGGAACTCGGAACAAGTCTCAATCGAATGCCCCTGTTGACGATGCAATTCATAGAAATGGATCAAGTTCCCGACCGTAGGTTGGCAAGGCATAACCAGAGGGAGTTGCAACGCATGGGTGGCCATCAAAGTCCTGAACACATCTGTAAAGGATTCTGGCAACGAAGAGTGAGAAGCCCACCTCGGGCGCGGTGGATGCCGATGGGTATGAGAAGGTAATGAGGATAGGAGCGGGGCTTGCGTAGGCAAAGGGGACTACGTAGGCGAAGGTGGAGGGCTAGAATGATGTGGCGGCGTGGAGGGCGTGGGAATATAGTGGACGGCATCTACCCGCTCTGGGTGTAGTGTTTTCTTGACCGAAAGTGGAGGGGTGTGGGGAGATAAAATAGCGGAGGGCTGACTCGTGGAGGGTTGGTATGTGGTGGATCACATGGAGGTATATGGGTGTGTGGGAGTGGACGGTCGACTCGTGGAGGGATATAAGGTGGAGGACTGACTTGTGGTGGAGGGCGGAGGGAAAGTGCATGTGGAAGGCGAAGGTGGAGGAGACTCATGGTCAAAGGAAACTAGGAGTTGTTGGGTAATGAAGCGGGCTCGACTGTAGAGTTGTTGCCATGAAGTGATATTGTTCAGGGCTAAGATACATCTGAGCTCGGGCGTTGCGTTAGAAATAACCATCTTGATCTGCTCGCCCTCCAGAATATGCCCCGGGACTTGCGCGGCTAGGCGACGCCAGCGGTCGGCAAACATGGAGAACTCCTCACCGGGCTTCATCTTCTCTTGGGCCAGATCAACCATAGAATGTCTGGGCCCAACCTGGTCTTGATATTGCTGGCAAAATCTTGCTTGGACGGCTTGAAAATTCATCATCTGCTCTTGCGGTAATGTGAAGAACCAATCCTTGGCCGAGCCCTCTAAAGATAGGCCAAACAAATAGGCCATCAGGCGTTGATCATGCTGGAACTGGGCCGACTCATATAAGAATTCCTTCAAATGCACGTAAGGGTCACCGACTCCACCATAGCGACGATAAGCCGGAATCTGTTGACGTGGCAGGAGCTGAAGACCTCGGAATGCAAATGGGATATCCAAAGAAGTTTGAGGATTGATTTGTTGTTGCAATTCATCAAGCTGGCGTTGGGCCTGAGAGATCATCTCCTCAGTAGGAAGAGTCCGAGAAGGATATGGACCAGCTAGAGCAAGGGATGATGAATTTGGACTAGGATAATGTTGATGGGCCGGATAAGGGGATCTGGCCTGGGAAGAAGGAAAGCACATTCCGGGAATGAAGGAATGCATGGGCCTGGACGGATTATGTGCGTGGGAATGAGGATTGATTGGACTAGCAGCAGCACGGGCCGGATAAGAAGGCCCGTTAACAGAATAGGGTCCAATAGAGGAATAAGGAGATGGGCCCGCATGGGAAGAGGAATCCACACGGGGGTAAGAAGATGGAGAGGTATAGGAATAAGGTATAGGGGAGAAGTGCTCCATGGGAAGAATGGAGACTTTATACAGTGAATTTCAAATGAATACAAGGAGGGGAATGAACCTAAGACAAATGCAACTAAGTGGGGACACACGAAGATGAACTAGGCCTAACAAGCCTAATTCGTCAAGAAGATGCAAATGACGACACCGTGCAACATACAATGGAGGAGAGAGATGAGAAAAGAATCAACCAATTATCCAAACCAATTTCAAATGATGCGCGAGGATTTCGATAAGTTCTCTTTTAGGACCTTAGTGGATTAATTAAAATATGAATTCACTCAACCATAAGGTACCTGAACAGGGTAAGAATAGAGAACTGGCAGACTCTAAAGGACTCTCTCTCTCATGAATGCAAACCCTAGACTGGGGGATGGTACGATACAACCTGCCCGACGTCTGTGTGGGAATCCACGGCTCACGGGGGCTTATGGAGGTCCTCGGCAAGGTCCCCTAGTCGGCTCCAAGGAATATGGAGACGAGAGGAAACCCTACCTCGGTGGGAATGCAACTATTATGGAGTGTATGATCCTATGTGCACCGGAGTGCATGCAACGTCTAGCCTAATAAACTAGCAATCAATGACCAAAATAAACATGCAAAGATGAGAACAAGTATGCACGACAACATATAACGAGGGGGAGGTCAATAAGTAGCACCAAGGGAAAATGAAGACAATATAAATATGGCAATCAAAGCAACCTCGGGTGCACTGTGGCATCATAAGGACGGTATGTGGGAGACCGCACAACAAGATAGACGGTCTAGGTGGACCGTTCAAGCCAGGGAGCAGCAGGGAATAACGACAGAATAACTGCAAAAGGAAATCACAGGATGCTTGAAATGGAGGACGGCGGAGGTGAGAAGCGTACCAGAAAGAACGGTCTGTGGATAGCCGCATAAGCTCTGGGACGGCTCTCCCGTAACCGTGAACCTACAACCAGAACACCCAGAAGCCTACCTGTGCCAGAAAGACGGACGGCTACCAATAGGCCGTTCTGGAGTGTGAACGGTCGATAGGAGGCCGTCTATGACAAGACGCTTGCAGGAGAACTGGCACTGTTTGCAGGGAGGGACGGTGGTCGTGCAGCCGCACAGGGGATGAACGGCTCTGGGAGAACCGTTCACATTTCAGGAGGCAAAAAATGCACCCAACCTGCAATCACCTCAAGAAGAAGACTAACACAATGAAACAAGGGGTCAGCAAATCACTAACACGATGGGAACTAGGTGTCCCACCGTGATCGCCAAAAAATTGGCTATTGATATGTTTCTCCTCTCCTTTGGCCTAGAAGAAGAACATCTCCTCTCTCCTCTACTAAATCAATATGTTATGAATAAAGAAGAACCGTGATCGCCACCAAAGTGCCGTACGTGATGAACACGTCGTACCTTGAAAGAAGGAGAGGAACTCGCCTGACCTGCAGCGCTGGGAAGATGAACGGTTCAGGAAGAACCGCATATAGGATGCACGGTCTTACGATAGACCGCCTAAGGCCGCTGCAGAAGATGCGGGAGAAAGTGCTCCTGGAAGTTGAACGGCTCTAGAATGACCGCAGGAAGAAGAAGGATGGTCTAGTCTGCACCGCACGTCTTCTCGAACGGACTGTAGAGCACCGCGCAAGACCACCAAGCCAGAAGTCACAAAGGGTCCAACCTCCACCCTCTCCGGCCGGCCAGAGGGGATGAGCCTCGTGTTAGGGATTGCTGACCTGCAAAAACAACGTGAAAACACAAAGAAAAAAAACTAGATTAGAACTGGGTAGTGTAGTATATGTCAAAATAATATGGAGTGAACATTAACAAGTGGAAAGGAGGATACATGGGGGATTTTAAACCCCTAGGGTGTCAAAAATCGTGGGTGGGTGTGTGCATGGTAATGAAAATGAAGGAGAACGTGGGAGAAAGCGTGAAAGTGATGCATGCAATGAGAGAAGTGACGAAACCTATCAAACACAAAAGACTCAAAAGCTAGACTACTCCCTGAATCAGAGGCTTGTATGGACGTGGAAAGCCTCCCCCCCTTGGTGCTAGGTCGCTCAAGAATGCGGTAGGGCTTCACCGTCGACCAAAAATCCCCCCCTTTTCAAACCCGGCCTGTAGGGTCTATTTATAGAGCCTAGAAAGCCAGCCCCGAAATTGGGGTTTAGAGGCATTTTCAGTTCGAGATAATCAAAGGAAAATCATAGATAATCAGATTATCTCTCATCCAGTCGAAACGACACTCAAAATGGTTGATTATCCATGGAGAAAATGATGGGAGAAGTTGGGGATAAAAGCCACGGATAAAGAGATAAAAGATGTTGAAGTTCAGGAATCGAAGGGATGAACGGTCTTACGATAGACCGCTCAACGGGATGTGCTGTCATATCCTGGCCGTCCAACCCTGTCGGTTGAAATTAAAATAACCCAGAAATAATCCAAATTATCCATCGAACTGATCGAAACGTGCGCCGTTGGACTCTCATAGATGAACGGCTCAGATGAGACCGTTCAAAGGTAAAGCGGCCAAGGACGAACCGTTCTAACCTTGTCGGTGGAAAATCAAAATAGATAAGATAATTAGATAATTATCTGAAAACCAGCGACGTTAGGACTCTGGAGAGATAGACGGCTCAGAAGGTACCGAACAATAGTCTTATGCGGCTATGTCTAGGCCGTATATATGCCTGTCGGTGATAATTCAGAAAATCAGCTAAATATCCCATAAATATATGAACGGCCCAGTATCAACCGCACAAAAGGTTATACGGCTGGAAGTTGACCGCACATGTACATGGGTGCTTGGAATTCATAGAAAAAGCTCGATTAACCAAAACCAAGGCCTATTAAGCCCTGAATCAACTCGAACCAAACCAGGGAGGGAGGTTACCCATAACATAAGCCCAAAATGTGCCTGAAAATAGTCTCAACGAGTGATGGACAACTTGAGACATCAACAAATGGGAGTAAGAGGAGCGACTCAACTTACCGGCAAAAAATGGGTGTCAACAATCATATGGGAGAAATAAGAGCCAAAAGACTGCTATAGTCTTTCTATAACCATCCTAAAGTCTTCTCACATGTTAGAGAATGAATTGGGGGCATTTTGGACATTTTACATGGCCTGGATGAGGTTCCACATGCGAGCCACGTTGGATTCGCACCCACACGTGTGAAGGCCCTACCGCCGTCGGTCGACTGGTCTTGATGGTTCGGTCGACCACCCCATCAGTCGATCGAACTTCATCTGTTGGTCGACTAATCTCTGTAGAGATCAGGTCTTCTTGGTTCTGGGAAATATTGTCGACTGGACCAGTACCGTCGGTCGACCGGCCAACCCCTGCTACTTGATTTCAACAAATCTGTTGCTCCTGTCTAGTCCAGGTCGACCGGCCCTTCACCCTGGTCGACCAGTTCACCTGTAAAGCACAGAAATGAGTGCAATTAGGCTTTAAAACACTTAGATCAAAACCTACATATCTTATATTAATATCTTGATGATCTTGGGCCTCTTGACACCCTGTTGAGTACTAGAAAGAGATTTAAACACTTAGTTTGCCACTAACAAAAAATATAAGCATGAAGGCTTTATATAATTACTTCCATTCTTATAAAATCACAAGAAGCTATGAGCGTATGAATCAAAACTCAAACTATGAGGAGAATTCAAATCTTAACAAATCTAATAGCTATCGAGAACTCATCAAGAGTATGAAGTCCATCACCCAAAATGTGATTGTTATTGAGATTTAACAATGCATTTCTTTCTCACTCGAAGCAATACAATGATCCAGAACTTAAGACATCAAATGGCATCCACATTGAGCCCATTTAGTTTAAGAAACTGACATCCATTCCTTGTGTAGAGTGAGATTATCATGAATATGTGACTCACTCATTCACACTATAGGGAATCAAATTTAACAAATTTTCTTTCTTGAACATCACATGATTTCACAATGAAACTATTACTCAATGAAGCTCATCAAAATATAATCACAATCACATGTAATTCAATGAAGCTCATCAAAATATAATCACATGAAATTCATGATCCATTCACACATGTAATCTCATGAATTAAACTCATCAAAATATAAACACATGCAATTCATGATACATTTACACAAATAAAGTTATGTCATTATCAAGAGTACACAAATAAAATTTTGTCATTATCAAAAGTACCTGGGGCACAATATAAAAAATCAAAAAAAAGAGAAAAAATGAGAAAAATAGGAAAACTCACCCAAATAAGTCAATTTGAGGGTCACTCTAGGGCATTGTAGTGCGATATGAGATTTACTCAATGTGGTGTCAAATTTAGCGTGTCTATAACATGTCGAAGATATTCTGCCTTCGCCTATTGACATGTCATACAACGGCTTATAAATTTGGCTACTTCTCTTTTCATGTTTGACCACCAAAAAGTTATTTGTAGGTCTTGGTACATTTTAGTAGCTCCTAGATGAATGGTATACTTGGATTGGTGCGCTTCTTTTATTATCTTCTTTTTGATTTCAACATAATCAGGCACATAAGTCCTTCCTTGAAATAATAGTCTTCCATCATTGACTAGCTGGAAATCAGGTCTTTGATTCAAGTTATCTTTAGTGTCTACATGTAGGGGATCATTACTTTGATGCTTCTTAATCTCTGAAAGCATATCGGGTTGTACTCTAATATTGGCAATCAAGACTCGCGCTTATTTTTCCTCCACATTTAAGTTTAATATTGCAAATTGTTCTAATAAACGCCACTCACTAACCATCAAACTTGCTAATAGAGCCATCGGCTTCCTGCTAAGAGTATCAGCTACGGCATTGCCTTTTTCAGGATGATACCGAATAGAAAAGTTAAAGTCCTTCAAATATTCTAACCATCTTCTTTATCGCATGTTGAGCTCCTTATGAGAAAACGAATATTTTAGACTCTTATTGTCAGAATAGACAATGAACTACTCACTATATAGTTAATGTCTCCATATTTTGATATCAAAGACAACCGCCACCAATTCCATATCATTCACAGGATAATTTATTTCATGGTTCTTCAATTGCCTAGATGCATAGGCTATCACTTTGCCTTGTTGCATTAATACACACCCTAAGTCAATTTCTAAAGTATCAGCATATATCTCAAATCCTCCTCCCTCAATGGATAGAGTAAGAACATGTGTAGTTGTCAAACGCTCCTTCAAAGTTTGGAAACTCTTTTCACATTCTTCAGCCCACACATAAGAATTTTCCTTCCTTATTAATCTAGTCAATGGCACAGTAATTTTTTTAGAAATTCTTAATAAATCTTCTATAGTAATCGGCCAATCCTAGAAAGTTTCAAAATTCAGTTACATTAGTTGGCCTTTCCTAATTGTCTACAGTTTCTACTTTTGAAGGATCAACAGTGATACCTTCTTTAGAAATCACATGGCCAAGGAATGAAACATCCTTTAGTCAAAACTCACACTGGCTCAATTTGGCATACGATTAGTTATCTCTTAATATTTGTAAGGCAATTATCAAATGAGCTTCATGTTCTTCCTTGATCTTGGAGTAGATCAATATATCATCAATAAATACCACCACAAATTTATCTAAATATGATCTGAACACACTATTCATCAGTTGCATAAATACTGCAGGTGCATTAGTCAACCCAAAAGACATGAAAACAAATTCATAGTGTCCACATCAACTCCTAAATATTGTCTTATATACACCTTCTTCCTTAATTGATGATTGATGATAACCTGACCTGAGGTCAATCTTGGAGAAATACTTAGCTGCAGAGATCTAATCAAATAACTCAATTATTCTTGGCAGAGGGTACTTGTTCTTGATTGTCAACTAGTTCAACTACCTATAATCAATACACAATCTCATAGATCCATCTTTCTTCTTCACAAAGAGAATGGGTGCTCCCCAACGTGATGTAGTAGGCTTGATGAATCTCTTCTCTAATAATTTCATCAATTACTCTTTTTGTTCCTTCAACTCAACATGTGACATTCTATAAGGTGTCTTGGATACAGGGGCTGCTCTTGGTATCAAGTTGATTTAGAATGAAACTTCTATCTCATGTGGTATACCAAGTAACTCCTTAAAAAATACATCAGGGTATTCCCTAACAATAGAGATTTCTTCCAGAATGAGTTTCTTGGGTTTGGTTACAATGACAGAAGCCAAGAATGTAACACATCCTTTCTTTATTATTTTTTGAGCTTGAAGGGCAGAGATGAGAAATGGGTGTCTATGATGGCTATTTCTAGCAAAAGAAAATTCAGAGTTTCCTGATTCACCAAAGGTTACAATCCCTTACCTGTAATTCACCTTAGCACTATATTTGTCCAACCAGTTGGCACCTAAGATTACAACATACCCCTCCATATTTATGCATATCAAATCAGCGGCTAAGTTGCGACCACTAATCAATACTTCACTAGAAGGGTAATAATGTTTAAGCTCAGTGCCTGCTCTTAAGGGTGTGGAAATGACAAGTTCAATTTTCAAAGGAACAAATTTTTCATGTAAGGTGGGCAGCAAATTTCTGGGATATGAAAGAATGGGTAGTTCTAGTATCAAATAAAATGAAAGCAATTCTAGAATTGATAGTGAGAGTACATTCCACTACTCCTCCTTCTTCAGTAGGCACAGGTTCCATCAGGACTTGTAGTCTTCCTTGATGCCTTGATCCCTCTTGACTTTTATATGGTGGAGAATCCTTCGTAAGGGAGCAATCAGAAATCTGATGTTCCACAGCATAGGCATGCTCCCTTCCTCCTCCAACATTCTTTGGTCTTGTGACCAGCCTTGTCACAATATATGTAAATATCTTTGGATGATGATGATGAGGCAACAACGGTGACTTGCCTATTTCCTTCTCAGGGCCTTTTATCCTATTAAGGTGTTCTACCTTCATTTGGCATTTTCTTTCCAAATGTTGGTTTGAAACTTCCGGAGCCAACAGCTTGCTCCTTTACGACCCTTCCCGTGATTTTATCAGCCATCTCTATGGCATCTTCCAATAGTTGGGCTTTTCGAACCATCTCAATATAAGTTTGGATGTCCATGGGTGCCAAATGCAGAATGTACTAGGATCTTAGCCCATTCATAAATCTTTTGGCCTTCATCCTTTCTGTGCTATTGAGATGTGGGGCATAATGGGCCAGTTGAGAAAACTGGGCCTCGTACTCGACTACAAAGAGGCTTCTTTATTTGAGAGAGGCAAACACCGCTACCTTCTTCTCTTGGATTATCTCTAAGAAGTACTTGCCGTTAAAGTACTTTAGAAATTCATCTCAAGAGATCTGGGGATCGGGAAAGGTTGCTTCCACCGATTCCCACTAGGCTCTACCATCTCGCTACAATTAGAACGTAGCCAGTAAGAGCATGTTTTGATCTAAGCATTGCATGACTCAGAATATTCTCTCCATTTCCTTGACCCAATGTTTAGCTACATTAGAGTCAGTGGAACCATTTAATCTCGGGGGATTCATGTTCCTGAAGTTCCAGTGTAGGTCTCTATCTCCATGGTGAGCTGCTCCTTGCGCGACTTGTTGAAGGGCTTGAGTTAGCCATTGCACAGGCCCTTGCATTTCTCTCCATTGTGCACACTCAACTGCTATTTTCAACAGCTAAGAACTTCTGCAAAAAACAACTATAGGGATTAATAACTTAACTATACATGTCATAATATCTAGCCCAAGTTTTTACTCAATCTCACGGGTCAAATATAACTAACATTTTATCCTATAGTGTAAAGAACCTAGGATCTTAATAATTGATTCTTGATGTCCTAAATTGTAGCACCCCAAAAATTTATGTGGATTTTTCAAGAATTAAATAGAATTAATTAATCTTAAAATAAGTTAACTATTGATTTAATGGGCTATTAAACATTTATTAAAGGCCCAATTACTTGTAGACCATTAAGACCATTTAAATTGGGCCCATAGACCAAATTCTAAGACTTTTAGGCCCAAGCCCAGCCCTAGAGACGTATTAGGATTATTTCCCTATTTTAACTAGATAAATAGGGATAATTAAGAGAGGAATTAGACTCAAATTCAAATTTCGGCGCCCAAGCAAGAGGCAGTCTATCGCAAGACCGCTACCTAGTGAAGGCAGTCCAGACCAGACCGCCACCTTGTTCCGTAAACGGAATGTGTTAAACCCCGAAAGTTTGGATTTTTATCCACCCAAATTGCCAGGGATTGATGTGATCTGGCATGGGGACTTGTCTAGGACTCTTAGGGGATCGAATTGACACCCCATAGGACTCCTAATTCGATCTAAAACCTGAGCCCTAGGCCATTCCCTATAAATAAGCCCCATATTTGTCCTGCGCGAACTCTAATTTTAGAACACGTGGTTCGAAGGTAAGGTGTTAGTATTTCATGTTTGTCCTTTTGGATATTATGTTACCCTTAGTATCTTCTAACTCTCTGTAAATTTTCGTGTTAGGAGGTCAAGCGTCTAAGGAGTTAGAGCTTCTGCAAATTGTTATTTCTACGCAGGACGCTCAGGAACCAGCACTCTCTTCCAACGAGAAATTCTTTGAGTAGGAGCAATCCCAGAGGTAGGTTATCTCATGTTGGCTTAAACATCAAGTTAGAAACAAAAGCCCTCTATTACCTCGTGATTTCATAAACTATACACGGAGTATTTTACGTTTTTCTATGGCTGCGCAATCATATTTTTCACCACTTGCTAGCCATGCACTCTTAATTAAAAGATAAAATCTTTGATGCACTTCATGCCTTTTCATTCCATAAACTCGTCCTAAGCATGCTATTCTATGTTGTCTTCCTGTTCTCTATGGTTTTCATGCCTTTATTACCCTAGAATAGGCTCTACACGCTGGACTTAGCTTCTGTCCGCAACAGATAGAAGGAGGTCTTGCAGAGACCGCTACTTGAAAGTGGCGGTCTTCGAACGACCGCTATCTAGTTTCTGTAACTAGGTTAAATCATGTTCAATCCCTATTACATCTGATAGTAATCATGTTATAAGTTTATGTTATTTCGTTATATTCATGGTTTCTGTCATATCATGATTCATGTTGGCATGCTTTAAAGTCTATTTTCATATATGTAGTTTCATGCCAAATCTCTATAGTTTTGTATTTAAAGATTTTTCATGTAAGTTCCTACACATCGAATTATGTTTTGGCACGTTCCCTTCTCACATTATTTTTGTTTTATTACTTCACACATAGCCCGTACTCTGGTACGATGCTATTAGATCACTTGCACTTGATAGGAATACCTCTTGAACTTGAGAGCCTGTTCGTCAGATATTCCTTCTGCCGGACTAGGTGATCTTGTTTCAAGGCCTCCATAAGTCTCCGTGAGCCTGGGATTCCCACTAGGACGTCGAGCTGGTTGTACCCTAAAAACCCAAAAGTCTAGAAAGTACTTCGTGAACCTTGCATTTTCTGTAAACTGACTTGACTGCAGCCATCAAGTGACCACTACCTCCTGATAGCGGTCCTGGCGTGACCGCTTTCTTCTAGTTTATTCATTGCATTGACATGTTCCTAGTTCTGCGTCGACTCCACCTGATAGCGGTCTTGACTTGACTGCTACCTCGAGAAAATGATCCCTTGGAGACCGCGTTCTATCATCTTGCTATCCAACCCATGGTTTGACCCACGGGTTGATTCTACTCTCTTCCCAAATGGTCTTCTGATTATCTAGAATCTAACACCTTATTCAATAAGTTATTAATGAATGGTGGAACTATAGAAATGTACCGTATGCTGCCGGAATTCCTCCGTAGCATAATGTCCAATTAATTCATCATTAATCTTATGATTTCATTTTTGTACGTTCTTACCTTGGTTTTGTTATCATGAAGACTATTGCTTGAACTTGACATTATTGGCCTACTTTATTTCTCATGGAGTACTATGGGGTATGATGAACACTGGCGTCGCATTGCGCTTGGAGTACTTTTTTTAAAAACGGGTGAAATCCACGAGGCAATCTAATGAAATTATACTTGCTTGTCATGTGACTTTCTAGTGCATAGCCTTTTAAGGTTATGAAAGTACATTCTCGTTACATGATAGTACATTCTCGTTATTCAAAGGTAACATTATAATTTTACTTGATCATGTCCTCATATGTCCAATCTCTATAGTTCATACCGTATTACTTGTTGTTACTTTGGTTTTATCCGTATGATTTATTGCATTTTTCTTTGTCTTACCTTCTAGAGCTAAAATGTTAATTACTTTAACATTGCCATCATATTGATATGAAGATACCTATTGGGCGAGTGCGTTTAGTCTCTACTATTCCAATCTTTTTTCAGAAAATTCTAGTGGGTCGGATTCAGACTACTCAAGTGATGGGTCCGAGAGCGATTAAAGTTCGAGAGAAGACTTACAAGTGTCATAAGTCTAGTTATGTTAGTTGAAGTCATGTCTATGTAATTTTTCTTTTATTGAGTCTAATGAGTTGCTATGTCAAAAGTCATGTGTTATTATAAACGTTTGATTATTATGCAATAAAGTGGCAACTTTGAGTATATATTTGTGTTCACTCTTTTATGTGTGGATGTTATAGCGCTCTGATTGTCTTGCTAGTTTGAGGCTTATTTGTCGGTTGTTCACGTTCTCGACTTAATTTCGCTGCATATCTCGGGGAGTGACAGTTAAGTTGGTATCAGAGTCTATGATTATTAAGTCCTAAGAAAAAGTTAAGTCATAGGTTAAGTCCAAGGTTTAAGGAGCCATTCCTATGAAGTAGGAAGAAATTTTCCGAACCCATGTGAGATTAGGTAGAGCTCGGGTTAAGCTAGATCTCTAGTAAGAATTTATTTCTAGGTTAACCTCTATAAACTCCAAAGAAAATAACAAGCTATTTATTTTCTCAGGCACCTTGCTTTCCAAATGGCCACTAATTGTGCAAATCGGGAAGCTATGCAACAAACCGTCCAGGGTCTCACCCAAGCCCTGCAAACAGTAGCACAGGCAGGCGTGCGAGCTGGCGCCGGAGATCTTCATCGAAATTTTTGGAGTATGAACCCTCCATGGTTCTAGGGTTCGTCCAACCCTAATGAGGCCGAGAACTAGATAGATGAGATGGACTATATATTTAATGTTATGCAATGTGTGGACCAGGAGAAGGTCCTTCTTGCCACTTTTCAACTTAATAAGGACGCCCGTACGTGGTGGAAGGCCACCTCAGCCCATCTTCACAACACACAAATTACTTGGGAGGAGTTTCTTGAACTCTTTCGAGAGAAGTATTTCTCAAAGCATGTCCGAGAAAGGAAGGTTGCAGAGTTTGCCTCCCTTCGGCAAGGTATGATGTCCGTGGTGAAATATGAACTTCAATTCTGAAGGCTAGCACCGTATGCTCCGCATCTTATCAGCACGGAGCTCTTAAAGGCTAATCGCTTTATGGACGGTTTAAGGCCCCGTCTTTGTTCAACAACTTGGGCCTCAAAATATCCGCACATATTTGGAGATGGTCCATCGAACCCACTTATGTGAAAGGACCCTTGAGAAGGTTAAGAAATTCAAGGGTAAGGGAGTAGAATCTAGCTGAAAACATGATAAACAAGGAAGGAAAGAGGAGAAATTCAGCATCACGGGGTCATATAAATTCCGTCACAACAAGAAGAGGTCCCGTAATGGGAATGGTAACAATAACAAGAAGAAGAAGAAAGTTAAAGAAGAAGAGAAGCAAGTCATGACGGCTTGCACTTTCTGTGAGAAGTTCGGTCATTCAGCCAAAGAATGCTAGAAGCGTCTCGATGCTTATCTTCGTTGTGGAAGCCGGGAGCATCGCATGTCAAATTGCCCACTTATGAAAGATCAATCTTCTAAAAATGATGATGGATGCCGACAGTAGGCTCGTCTAAATGCCGTAATGGATGACAAAGCCCCAAAGGATGATGGTCTGATGGAAGGTACTGTCCAAATTTATTCACATCCTACTTTTGTATTATTTGATACTGGTTCTTCTCATTCTTTTATCTCTACTGCTTTTGCTAAAACTCTACAAATTTCACCGGTACCTTTACCTTCGGACCTAGCTATTACTACACCTTTAGGTTCTGGAACCGAACTCAAAACCCACTATCCAAATAGTGAGGTAATGATAGAAGACCATAATCTCCCAACAAATCTCGTATGCCTTGATATGGAAGGTTACGATGCCATTTTAGATGTAGATTGGATATATGACAACTATGCCAACATTAATTGTCGCAATAGGCAAATTTCTTTCTATAAACCAGATCTTTCGAGATTCTCTTTCCTTAGCATTAAATATAGAAAGCATCACATCTTGATTTCTTCCCTTCACGCCTACAAACTTATCTCTCAAGGTTGTGAAGTTTTCCTTGCTTCCGTAATCATCACTGAATCCAAGGAATTATCCTTAAAGAAATACATGTCATAAGAGAATTCTTTGATGTCTTCCCTTCCTAATTACCCGGTTTACCACCTGTAAGGGAGGTAAACTTTTCCATTGAACTTATTCCTGGAGCAGCAACTGTTTCAAAAGCTCCTTAGAGGATGTCCCCCACGGAACTCAAGGAGTTGAAGAAGAAACTTTAAGAGTTGTTGGAGAATGGCTTTATTCGACCCAATATATCCCCTTGGGGTGTATCGATCCTATTTGTCTGGAAGAAGAATGGATCGCTCAGACTATGTATCGACTACCGACAGTTAAATCAACTCACCATCAAAAACAAATACCCACTGCCGTGTATTAATGAACTGTTTGATCAAATATCTGGTGCGAAATATTTCTCAAAAATAGACCTCAGGTCTGGTTACCATCAGCTGAGGATTAAAGATGAAGATATTTCCAAGACTGCCTTCCGTAGCAGTTATGGGCACTATGAGTTCGTGGTTATGCCGTTTGGGTTAACTAACACTCCTGCATGTTTTATGCAACTCATGGATAATGTCTTCAAGCCGTATCTAGACAGGTTCATGATCGTCTTCATTGATGATATTCTCATTTACTCCAAGACCCGAGAAGAGCATGAAGAGCACTTAAGAATAGCTTTGAAAATATTAAGAGAGCATCAACTCTATGCAAAGCTCAACAAATGTGAGTTCTGGTTAAAGGAAGTCTCATTCCTTGGTCACATTATTTCAAAGGAAGGTATCGTTGTGGATTCTTCTAAGGTCGAAGCTGTTAAGAATTGGAGCCGACCGACAACTGTATCTGAAATCAAGAGTTTTCTTTGGTTGGCTGACTATTACCAACGATTCATAAAAGATTTCTCTAAGATCACTGTACCTCTGACCAGGCTTACAAGAAAAGAAAATCCTTTTATATGGTTAAAGGATTATGAAGAGAGTTTCTTGACTCTCAAGGAACATCTTACCACGACACCTGTATTAGCACTGCTCGTTGAAGGTGGTGATTTTGAAGTCTATACCGACACATCAGGCATTGTTCTTGGTTGTGTCTTAATGTAGCATGGTAGAGTTATTTGTTATGCTTTAAGACAGTTAAAGCGTCAAGAGGAGAATTATCCAGTGCATGATCTGGAATTAGCTGTTGTTATCTTCGCCTTGAAGATATGGCGACATTACCTTTATGGGGAGAAATTCAATGTATTCTCAGATCATAAAAGTCTGAAATATCTCTTCTCTGAGAAGGATTTAAACATAAGGCAAAGAAGATGGCAATACTATTTAAAGGACTTTGACCTTTCTATTAAATACCACCCTGGCAAGGCAAATACTGTAGCAGATGCTCTCAGTAAGAAACCATTGGCAACATTATCAAGTCTCAAGAGAGGTATGGCCAACCTTATAGAAGATTTTGCTCTGCTCAATCTAGATATTGACACGGAGAACAAGAGGTGTATTATCTCCAACATCAGGTCACAACCTGCATTTAGAAGATCTAGTCAAACTTCAAGAGAATGACCCTATACTGGTGGAGATCAAAGCTAATATTGATCAACGGCCAAATTTCTCTGTCATGACTGATGGAAGATTGTTATTCCGATGTCGGGTCTGGGTACCAGATCACGAAGAGACGAAGAAGCCAATTATGGAAGAAGCCCACAAAACGAGATATGCTATTCACCCTGCTGCTACCAAGATATACCAAGATTTTAAAAAAAAATTCTAGTGACCCAACATGAAGAGGAAAGTGTTGGACTTTGTATCTCGCTGTCTCACTTGTCAACAAGTTAAAGCAGAACACTTAAAGCCCGCTGGAAAGTTACATCCCTTGGAGATTCCTGAGTGGAAATGGGAGAGTATAGGGATGGATTTTATCATGGGTTTGCCAAAGACAAGAGGAGGACATGATGGTATTTGGGTGATCATAGACCGATTGACAAAATCTGCACATTTCCTACCTATTAAAAGTGGATGGTATGTGGATATTCTAGCAGCCCTATATATGAAGGAGATTGTTAAATTACATGGTGTCCCTATCATAATTATATCTGATTGAGACCTCGTTTCACATCACAATTCTGGAAGGGTCTACAACATTCCTTAGAGACCCGGTTAAATTTCAACACTGCTTTTCATCCATAAACCGATGGCCAGACTGAAAGAATAAACCAAGTGATAGAAGATATGTTTAGGGCATGTGCTATTGATTTTGGTGGAAGTTGGCACGACCACTTGCCTCTAGTTGAGTTTGCCTATAACAATAGCTATCAGGCTAGCATACAAATGGCACCGTTCGAGGCATTGTATGGAAGGAGTTGCCGTTCACCAATCTGCTGGAATGAAGTTGGGCAAAAATAAATTCTAGGCCCAGAACTTATTAGAGATACAACTGAGAAGATTAAATTGATCGGGGAAAGACTCCAGGTGGCTCAATCAAGGCAAAAGACATATGTAGATACAAGAAGAAGGGTCCTGAAATTTTAAGTGGGAGATCACTTGTTTCTCAAGGTTTCCCTAGGTCGTAGAATTAGAAGATTCGACATCAAAGGCAAGCTTACTCCGAGATATATTGGCCCTTTTGAAATTCTTGAAAGGGTTGGAAAGGTCGCTTATCGAATAGCTTTGCCGTCACAATTATCTGGAGTTCATGATGTGTTCCATATCTCAATACTCAAAAGGTACGTTCATGACCCATTTCATGTCATCAGTCATGATGATCTTGTAATACAGAAAGACCTAACATACGAGCAAAGGCCACTCAAAATATTGGATCGAGAAGTACGTCAGCTTCGGAATAGAACCATTCTCATGGTAGAAGTCTGGTGGAATAAAAGTCTAGACCAAGAAGCGACATGGGAGATGGAGGAAGCTATGCGCAAGAGGTTTCCAGAACTATTTGATTGTAAGTAAAATACACTCTCCACATATCCCATACAATGAATTTGGGGACAATTTTCTTCTTAAGTGGGGGACGGTGTAGCACCTCGAAAATTTATGTGAATTTTCAAGAATTAAATAGAATTAATTAAGCTTAAAATTAGCTAACTATTGATTTAATGGGTTATTTAACATTTATTAAAGGCCCAATTACTTGTAGACCATTCAGACCATTTAAATTGGGCCCATAGACCAAATTCAAAGACTTTTAGGCCCAAGCCCAGCCCTAGAGACGTATTAGGATTATTTTCCTATTTTAAATAGATAAATATGAATAATTAAGAGAGCAATTAGACTTAAATTTAAATTTCGGCGCCCAAGCAAGAGGCGGTCTATCGCAAGATCGCTACCTAGTGAAGGCGGTCCAGACCAGACCGCCACCTTGTTCTGTAAATTGAAGGTGTTAAACCCAAAAAGTTTAGATTTTTATCCACCCAAATCGCCAGGGATTGATGTGATCTGGCATGGAGACTTGTCTAGGACTCTTAGGGGATCAAATTGACACCCCATAGAACTCTTAATTCGATCTAAAACCTTAGACCTATGCCATTCCATATAAATAGGCCCCAGATTCATCCTGCGCGAACCCTAATTTTGGATCACGTGGTTCATATTCATCTTTTTGGATATTATGTTACCCTTAGTATCTTCTAACCCTCTGTAAATTTTTGTGTTATGAAGTCAAGAGTCTAAGGAGTTAGAGCGTCTGGAAGTTGTTGCTTCTACGCAGGACGTGTAGGAACCAGCACTCTCTTCCGGCGAGAAATTCTTTAAGTAGGAACAATCCCAGAGGTAGGTTATCTCATGTTGGCTTAAACATCAAGCTAGGAATAAAAGCCCTCTATTATCTCGTGATTGCATGCACTATACACGAAGTACTTAACGTTTTTCTATGGCTGCGCAATCATATTTTTCACCACCTACTAGCCCTGCACTCTTAATTAAAAGATAAGATCTTTGATGCAATTCATGCCTTTTCATTCCATAAACTCATCCTAAGCATGCTATCTTGTGTTGTCTTCCTGTTCTCTATGATTTTCATGCCTTTATTGCCCTAGAATAGGCTCTGCACGCTGGACTTAGCTTCTGTCTGCAACAGATAGAAGGCAGTCTTGCAGAGACCGCTACTTGAAAGTGGCGGTCTTCGATCGACCGCTATCTAGTTTCTGTAACCAGGTTAAATCATGTTCAATCCCTATTACATCTGATAGTAATCATGTTATAAGTTTATGCTATTTCGTTATATTCATGGTTTCTGTCATATCATAATTCATGTTGGCATGCTTTAAAGTCTATTTTCATATATGTAGTTTCATGCCAAATCTTTATAGTTTTGTATTTAAAGATTTTTTATGTAAGTTCCTACACATCGAATTGTGTTTTGACACATTCCCTTCTCACCTTATTTCTGTTTTATTACTTCACATATAGCCCGTACTCTAGTATGATGCTATTAGATCACTTGCACTTGATAGGAACACCTCTTAGACTTGAGAGCCTCTCCATCGGATATTCCTTCTGCCAGACTAGGTGATCTTGTTTCAAGGCCTATGTATGTCTCCACGAGCCTGAGATTCCCACTAGGATGCCAAGCTGGTTGTACCTTAAAAACCTAAAAGTCTATAAAGCACTTTGTGAACCTTGCATTTTCTGTAAACTGACTTGACTGTGGCTATCAAGTGACCGCTACCTCCTGATAGCGGTCCTGGCGCGACCGCTTTCTTCTAGTTTATTCATTGCGTTGACTTGTTCCTTGTTCTGCGACGACTCCACCTGATAGCAGTCTTGACTTGATCGCTTCCTCGAGAAAACAGTCCCCCAGAGATCGCATTATGTCATCTTGCTGTCCAACCGATGGTTTCACCCAAGGGTTAATTCTACTATGTTCTCATATGGTCTTCTGATTATCTGGAATCTAACACCTTATTCAATAAGTTATTAATGAATGCTGGAACTAGGGAAATGTACCGTTATGCTGTCAGAATTCTTCCGTAGCATAATGTCCAATTAATTCATCATTGATATCATGATTTCATTTTGGTACGTTCTTACCTTGGTTTTGTTATCATGAAGACTATTGTTTGAACTTGACATTATTGGCCTACTTTATTTCTCGTGAAAGTAGCTTGATTTATAACTTGAACATGCAAGAGTGGGCATGGACAGTGTCCAAGGGTTCTACGCTAGCCCCCTCGGCAGATGGCCAGAAACATCCTATAAACCATGGGGTATGATGAACATTGACGTCGTATTACGCTGGGAGTACTTTTTTTATAAACGGGTGAAATCCACGAGGTAATCTCATGAAATTATACTTGCTTGTTATGTGACTTTCTAGTACATAGTCTTTTAAGGTTATGAGAGTAAATTCTTGTTATATGATTGTACATTCTCGTTATTCAAAGGCCACATTATAATCTTACTTGATCATGTCCTCATATGTCCCACCTCTATAGTTCATACCGTATTACTTGTTGTTACTTTGGTTTTATCCGTATGATTTATCGCATTTTCCTTTGTCTTACCTTCTAGAGCTAAAATGTTAATTTGTAACGACCCGAGAATCCGATTACCGGGAAGGCCCGATAACCCGAGACTCGAACCGCCGCCCATGAGCCGGGAGGGCTCGGAAGGGCTAAAAGGAGTGTGGAGGCACAAAGAAATAGGAAATAAAGTAGGACAATTAACAGAAATAAAGGAACAACTACAACAACAATAGAGTCCAATCCAACAAGAAGTACAGTCTAAAGCAGTAAAAACGTACCACATGCCGAGTGAACACTCGGCCCGGCGAGCTGGAAACTAAGAACCTCCGAACAAGACCCTCGAACCTCGAGGAAAAACCGCCACACCTGAAAGGCAGGGAGTGAGTCTCCAGCACAGAGACTCAGAAGGGATCCCTCGGAACCCCACCAAGAACCTAACGGCGGCACAGAAAGCTGTAACCATGGGAGCAACAGTAACAGCAGGAACAGTAAACCCGGTGGCCGGTCAAAACACGGCACTGTAGCTACTCCTACTGTACCCGAAAGCACACCTCGATCTCGCAGTCGAGGCTACCGAACCACACTAGTACCACCTACCAAAGTAGAAACCCACAGTAATCTCACCGTAGAGGCCTGTCTCCCAGGACACGGCCAACCTGGACACGCTGTCCAAGGTGCAACCTCGACCACCTAGTCACGAGCACCGCACAACAAGATACAACGTCGGTAAAGCTACTAGTGCTAGTCTTACAGCACGGAAACCGACACACGCGCCACCGCGAGACCACCGAAACTCAACGGTCAACACGACTAAATCTGAAGGTCAAAGTCACGGAAACTGACAGTCTGTCACTCTCTGACCAGAACAGGAGTACCTCCAACTAGAAGCAAGGCTGAATGCGTCCACTGACGTCTTAGTCCACGCCTCAGGTGTCTCCCTCCGGCCCAGCGAGAACTGAGACACTGTACAAGTAACCATAAACAAGTGACTAGCTGGAGTCACGCCCATCGACGTGGGTCCAACCGCCCCCAACCATGTGTGCACACACAGACCATCCGCCCCTGGTCTGGCCCTCTGACCGATTTTCCCCTCAGCCGGACTCTAGCTGCTAGACACGGGGCCCGATGGAAACCGGTCCACAAACCGTCTCTAAGGGTAGCCTCTCCACCACTCCCTGGTGGGACCACACGCGTGTAAGCAGGCTACGACTAGTAGAGGGTCACTGAGAGAGTAGACTCTCAAGTCAGCGAAAAATAGCGTCCGAACCCGATGACGTATGGGGACAATACCGCGTACCGGCACCGTCGTACGGCAACCACAGTCGGAGAAGGAATAGGACTCGCAGCCCATGGCCACGCACGCACTCTCCGCGAGAGTCAAAAAAACCCCAAGTGATGCTAAGCCACTAGACTCTGGGCAGTCCTCTAGACGCACTACAGCCAACGGTCCTTGAGTCAGAAGACTCGAGGTCAAGATCATCGCACGCAACAGCACAAGGCCGTCAATCTAGTCCAATCTCTAGGTCCAAACCCATGGTAGCACGAGTAGCGAGGTAGCTCACGAGCCCCCGAGACCATTGCCTCAGGAAGGGAACTCACCGGACTAAGGCCACACACACTGCCCACGTGGAAAGCACAGAAGCACGATTCCAAAGGTAACTTGCACACCGCCAAGCTACAGCCCAACTCAAGGAGAAGAGGGAAGCCTCCAGCCCCAGACTGGACAACTGGGCTCGCAGCCCAAGGCCTCACACGGGACCCACTCGGGAACCGCTTTCTGAAGAAACTCACGGTGTGCGGGGAACCCTCGCCGCACTCACACCGACGAACGGTGACACAAGTCGAGAACGCTACACCCGGGACTACAACATACCACGACACCTGGCCCTGACGATGTGCACAGCATCCGTCAGGCCACGGGTCGGCACGTGGTTCGAGAACCACACACCCGGGACTCGAATCAGTCAAAATGAAAACACCGGGTTAGATTGGCACATGTGCGGTTCACCCTGGGCCGCTCAAGGGACGTGCGGCTGGGGCACAGCCGCTCAAGAGACATGCGGTCAGGCAGGAGCCGCACAAGGCCCTGATTGGACTAACCCCAAACGAAGGATGGACGGATAGGGCTGGACCGCCCAAGGGGATGTGCGGCCAAGGATCGTCCGCACAACCCAACCGACCCACTCCAGTGCCGGTCAAAACGGTTTTGACCAAACCACACAACCCAACCGACACAAAACTTTTGACCAAGGGTCAACTGGGTTGAACGGCCAGTGCCTGGCCGCACAAGCCCACAGCACCTGGGGATGTACGGTCAACTCCTAGCCGTACAAAGGGTTATGCGGCCAGACCCTGGCCGCATAGCCCAGCAACGGTAAAAACCGGAGAGGAAGGACGGCTCAACCCTGGCCGCACCTGGGTTATGCGGTCGCACGATAGACCGCATAACCTTCACTGCGCGCCAAGCCGAACACTGCCCGCCGAGCATACGAACGGTCAAGACAGGGCCACCCAAGGGGATGGACGGGCCCTGTTTGACCGCCCAACCCTCACGGCGAGCAAACCGTGGGGTTGGCCCAACGGTGGCCTCCCCACGCCCCATTCATGCCGAAACGAAGGGGAAACAGCCACAACTACTCTGGCAATCACATGGACTCCGACCGGAGTCAAAACGACGCACGAATCGCGAGAAACAAGCGATTCTACCGAAGTTACCCAAAAAGGGTTACCGAGCTTCCTGGAGCTCTACCAGTCCAACGGGACCACCAATCGAGATGAAATCAGGGGGAAAAGAACACTCTCGCCCCCAAGGACTCCGTTGACAGTAACCGATCTGGAAACCGTCGCCGTTTCCCGACCGACCCTACGAAACCTACAAAACCACGGTTTCGCTAAAACGGACCCAAACACAGCCGTTTCCACGCCGAATGACGTGCAATGGCAGGAAAAATGAGCTGACCGCAGCAGTGTCCCGTCACCCTACCTACACCGAAGAAACCACGCGCCGAAGCGACTAATCCACGCCAAAAACCGCCCGGAACGTGAACGACGCCATCTCGGAATCCACCGAGGAATCGCGCCCGCAACCACCTCGATCCTCGCCCATCCTCGCCCGCATCCTTGCCCGTGCCGCCTCCACCTCGCCCCCGCCTTGCTCCATCGGCCGCCAGAGAAGAGAGGGGAGAAAGAGAGCGTGAGAGAAGAGAGAGAGGAGTGAGTGAGAAATGAGAGGGAAGAGAGAGAAAATGGGGTTTATATAGGAAAATTTGGAAAATCTAAAAAATACCAAAAAATAGAAAATCACATTTCCGTGATCCTCGGAATGCACCGATCGCAACGGTACCCCTCGCGCCTAGGTGAATGGCCCGGTTCACCCGCAACGAGGTTCCGAAGGAATTATCGAAACACACACCGGGAATCGGAAAACACACGCGGAAAAGTCGCGGAACGCTTCCGGGCCTCTGAAACAACTCCGGATCGCGCCGATCCGAACACAAAAGATGTCCGAAAAGAAATTTTAGACACACCGGAGTCAGATACACCAGAAATACAGATCCGAGACATGAGAAGATGGATCTGGAAAATCTGGGGCATTACAACCCTCCCCCCTTAAAGGAATTTCGTCCACGAAATTCAGGACAAGCACAGGAATAGGGGAAGAACGCCGTAACCCACTGACAACGCCGTCAGAACCCCAGCACAGAAAACCACGATTCACACAAAAGCTCCAGACCTGAGGGACACAGCTAGACTATAAATACGAACAACACCTCGCTCTACGCGCCGAGCACATCGGCCATCAGAACAGGCATATACCAAAGAACACTGTCTAGCGTCACCTCAGACACCACCAAAAACCAAATCACGGCACTTCTGCTACCATCTTGCTCACCGAGGATACACGACCCTCACGCGAGGGACAGCCACCGATGCAACCCATGGTCGGCAAACGACCCAGACGCCAATTTCGCAAACCCGCCGACTGGTCTCATGCCCGACACAAAGGAACAGCCAAACCGAGCTCTCACCAGCTCACGCAGCCATCTCAACAGACCGCAACTAGAACAACGGCTCAGCGCCAAGAAACACCAAACACATGGCAAGCTGAAAGCCAGACATAACATTGTGCCAACTCTGTCAGAGGACAAACTTCGGCAAAGCCCAGACCCCATTCGGAAAGGCACATCTCAAAAATGACCACCAAAGGTCTCGCTGGCATACGGCTCTCGCCACGCTTGAGCCCCAACAACCAGCATCTTTTGTCTGTGAAAGACCACGCGCCGACGATCACCAACTGCTCGCTCAGGTTCTTCCTTTTTTCCTGGTCCTCCACCGGAACCGAAGGAAACATTCCAAACCTCGGCAAGCCATCCGTCGACTCCCACACAGACCGATGCCACAACTCGAGCCACACTCCCCTTGGACACCGCCTCCGAACACGATCATCGCGCCAACTTGACCCTCTCCGGGAGCATGACAAAACCAAATGACAAGGTCCTAGTGTCTTCAGTCATCACCTCACTTGACTCAGACTTATAGGGAACCATCCCATGCTGGTCACCAGCCAGGGATAACCATTGCGACACCAACGTCCCGTCAAGGACCACCAAACTAACGCCAACATCACGAAAAGGCCTCCGCCCACAGGCGTCACTCTTCCATCTGGTCTCATCAAATCCTTCGATCAATCCAAGTGGACACCTGCCAATCCCGATCCCGCCCTTACCACAGAGCCACGGGACGCCACCTGAACAGCGCTCACGGGTCCCCAAGCAACATACATCTCACCGTGGTCGGCTACGAGACTAGCCTTACCAGTCACTCGCAGCCACCAACCGGAACCCATAGCCTGCCAGTGCCAAGAATCACAATATCTCGGCAACGGCATGACAACAACACGTTTCCCACAGAGGAACCAATCCTCCAATGCTCAACGCAAACTCAGGAATCCGCCCGTAGCAACCAACGCTACGATCCTGAACCAATGGGTCACAAGCCCACCACGCTTCCACTGCGCACTCTGATCCACGCGCACAGCCACAAATTCTTAGAAACACCGCCCAACCGGCACTCGTCCTTCCGAAAAAGTGCCAACACCCTCACACGACAAGAGAATGGGCACAACTCTCGCAGGCAACCACCTTGCCAAAACAAGGGGCACGTCTCGCACGGACTTCATGGCACACAAGACCAACCAATCCGAACACACAATGCAAGACGACGAACCTTAGCCTAACACAATCTCTCCAACCAAAGGAGAAACCAAATGCACTTCCGACCAATGGAAGAACTCCACGCTCGATCTAACCTCAAACCTCGCACACGCTGGAAACAGCACCAATCAGCACCAAGGAAAACCATCGTTTCCATCAGGTCAGCGCCTCTGACACACTCGGCGAGTGTCACGTCGGACCACAATCACAGCATCTCTCGATGCACCACCGCTGCAATTTGTTGAACTGCAACACACCACTCCAAGAGCCGCAACACGAGTCATAACGACAACCGCCGACGCTCATCCTCGAGTCCCGAACTTGCCATGGAGCCTTCACATCTCAAGCCAACTCCAGGGTAAACACAACCCATTCGCACACAAGAGCGCAAGAGCAAAACTTACTGGGACACCACAGCCCAACCCTGCCTCAAAATCCACAAGACAATCGGGTCCGATACGTCATTTCTGACGCCATAGAGCACGACAAGGACATCAGGCTCGACGAAGCAGCATCTCACCGAGAAGATCCTCCGCTCACCCGAGCACACTTCTCCACCAGAGCACCCGCTCCAACGCCTCAAACCACGACCTTAACACCTCAGGGGCTGGACAAACTCAAGCTGGAGTGGCCAAAACTGACAGTAGCACCCTCAGAGCATGCTCACGGCCACTTAACCATAAACAATCCTCGCCAGCCACCTGACCACGCTGCAGATTCCTCGAACGCAGCACCGCGAGCTCACGCCTGCCAGCAACCTCTGCGAACGCAGCGCAACCAGGGCCACCACTGATGAGGGAGAAAGCCCTCGACCTCGATCCTCAGACCCCACGCCGGCCCAAAAGCCACGAACAGCAACCACCTTCACAGCGCCACGCAGCGCACTCAAGCTCTCAAGCGAGAAGCTAGGCGGAAAGCGAACACAAAACCCTATGCCAGCTGCCGGCTGTACTGGACCTTACGGACTCTGATCACTGCAACATTTTGAATTCCTATGTACGTCCACAACCTCCGCTCTGATACCAGCTGTAACGACCCGAGAATCCGATTACTGGGAAGGCCCGATAACCCGAGACTCGAACCGCCACCCACGAGCCGGGAGGGCTCAGAAGGGCTAAAAGGAGTGTGGAGGCATAAAGAAATAGGAAATAAAGCAGGACAATTAACAGAAATAAAAGAACAACTACAACAACAACAACAACAGAGTGCAGTCCAACAAAAAGTACAGTCTAAAGCAGTAAAAACGTACCACATGCCGAGTGAACACTCGACCGAGCGAGCTGGCAACTAAGAACCTCCGAACAGCACCCTCGAACCTCGAGGAAGAATCGCCACACCTGAAAGGCAGGGAGTGAGTCTCTAGCACAGAGACTCAGTAGGGATCCCTCGGAACCCCACCAAGAACCTAACGGCGGCACAGAAAGTTGTAACCACAGGAGCAATAGTAACAGCAGGAACAGTAAACCCGGTGGCCGGTCGAAACACAGCACTGCAGCTACTCCTACTGTACCCGAAAGTACACCTCGATCTCGCAGTCGAGGCTACCGAACCACACTAGTACCACCTACCGAAGTAGAAACCCACGGCAATCTCACCGCAGAGGCTTGTCTCCCAGGACACGGCCAACCTGGACACGTTGTCCAAGGTGCAACCTCGACCACCTAGTCACGGGCACCGCACAGCAAGATACAACCTCGGTAAAGCTACTAGCACTAGTCGCACGGCATGGAAACCGACACACGCGCCACCGCGAGACCACCAAAACTCAACGGTCAACATGACTAAACCCGAAGGTCAAAGTCACGGAAACTGACAGTCTGTCACTCTCTGTCCAGAACAGGAGTACCTCCCACTAGAAGTAAGGCCGAATCGGTCCACTGAAATCTTAGTCCGCGCCTCAGGTGTCTCCCTCCGGCCCAGCGGGAACTGAGACACCGTACAAGTAACCACAAACAAGTGACTAGCTGGGGTCATGCCCGTCTACGTGGGTCCAACCGCCCCCAACCATGTGTGCACACACAGACCATCCGCCCCTGGTCTGGCCCTCTGATCGATTTTCCCCTCAGCCGGACTCTAGCTGCTAGACGCGGGGCCCGAAGAAAATCGGTCCACAAACCATCTCTAAGGGTAGCCTCTCCCCCACTCCCTGGTGGGACCACATGCGTGTAAGCTGGCTACGACTAGTGGAGGGTCACTGAGAGAGTAGACTCTCAAGTCAGCGAAAAACAACGTCTGAACCCGACGACGTACGGGGACCATCCCGCGTACCGTCACCGTCGCACGGCGACCACAGTCTAAGAAGAAACAGGACTCGCAGCCCATGGCCACGCATACACTCTCCGTGAGAGTCAAAAAAAACCCAAGTGACGCTAAGCCACTGGACTCTGGGCAGTCCTCTAGATGCACTACAGCCAACGGTCCTTGAGTCAGAAGACTCGAGGTCAAGACTGTCGCACGCAATAGCACAAGGCCGTCAATCTAGTCCAATATCTAGGTCCAAACCCAGGGTAGCGCGAGTACCGAGGTAGCTCACGAGCCACCGAGACCATTCCCTCGGGAAGGGAACTCACAGGACTAAGGCCACACACACGGCCCACGTGGAAAGCACAGAAGCACGATTCCCAAGGCAACTTGCACACCGCCAAGCTATAGCCCAACTCAAGGAGAAGAGGGAAGCCTCCAGCCCCAGACTGGACAACTGGGCTCGCAGCCCAAGGCCTCACACGGGACCCACTCAAGAACCGCTTTCTGGAGAAACTCACAGCGTGCGGGGAACCCTCGCCGCACTCACACCGACGAACAGTTACACAAGTCGAGAACGCTACACCCGGGACTACAACGTACCACGACACCTGGCCCCGATGATGTGCACAGCATCTGTCAGGCCACGGGTCAGCACGTGGTTCGAGAACCACACACCCGGGACTCGAATCGGTCAAAACGGAAACACTGGGTTAGACTGGCACATGTGCGGTTCACCCTGGGCCGCTCAAGGGACGTGCGGCTGGGGCACAGCCGCTCAAGAGACATGCGGTCAGGCAGGAGCTGCACAAGGCCCTGATCGGACTAACCCCAAACAGAGGATGGACGGTTAGGGATGGACCGCCCAAGGGGATGTGCGGCCAAGGATCGTCCGTACAACCCAACCGACCCACTCCACTGCCGGTCAAAACGGTTTTGACCAAACCGCACAACCCAACTGACACAAAACTATTGACCAAGGGTCAACTGGGTTGAAGGGCCAGTGCCTAGCCGCACAAGCCCACGGCACCTGGGGATGTACGGTCAACTCCTAGCCGTACAAAGGGTTATGCGGCCCAACCCTCACAGCGAGCAAACCGTGGGGTTAGCCCAACGGTGGCCTCCCCACGCCCCATTCGTGCCGAAACAAAGGGGAAACAGCCACAACTACCCTGGCAATCACATGGACTCCGACCAGAGTCAAAACGATGAACGAATCGCGAGAAACAAGCGATTCTACCGAAGTTACCCAAAAAGGGTTACCGAGCTTCCCGGAGCTCTACCGGTCCAATGGGACCGCCAATCGAGATGAAATCAAAGGGAAAAGAACGCTCTCGCCCCAAGGAATCCGTTGACAGTAACCGATCTGGAAACCGTTGCCGTTTCCCGACCGACCCTACGAAACCTACAAAACCACGGTTTCACTAGAACGGACCCAAACACATCCGTTTTCACGCTGAACGACGTGCAATGGCAGGGAAAACGAGCAGAACGCAGCAGTGTTCCATCACCCTACCTCCACCGAAGAAATCGCGCACCGAAGCGACTAATCCACGCCGAAAATCGCCCGGAACGCGAACGACGCCATCTCAGAATCCACTGAGGGATCGCGCCCGCAACCGCCTCGATCCTCGCCCATCCTCGCCCACACCGCCTCCACTTCGGCCCCACCTTGCTCCGTCGGCCGCCGGAGAAGAGAGGGGAGAAAGAGAGAGTGAGAGAAGAGAGAGAGGAGTGAGTGAGAAATGAGAGGGAAGAGAGAGAAAAGGGGGTTTTTATAGGAAAATCTGAAAAATCTAGAAAATACCGAAAAATAGAAAATCACGTTTCCGTGATCCTCGGAACGCACCGATCGCAACGGTACCCCTCGCGCTCAGGTGAACGGTCTGGTTCACCCGCAACGAGGTTTCAAAGGAATTACCGAAACACACACCGAGAATCGGAAAACACATGCAGAAAAGCCGCGGAACGCTTCCGGGCCTCCGAAACAACTCCGGATCGCGCCGATCCAAACACGAAAGATGTCCGAAATGAAATTTCGGACACAACGGAGCCTGATACACCGGAAACGTAGATCCGAGTCCCGAGAAGAAGGATCCAAAAAATCTGGGGCATTACATAATTACTTTAACATTGCCATCATGTTGGTACGAAGATACCGACTGGGTGAGTGTGCTCATTCCCTACTTTTTCAGTCTTTTTTCAGGAAATTCTAGCTGGTCAGATTCGGACAACTCCAGTGACAGGTCCGAGAGCGATTAAAGCTTGAGAGAAGACTTAGAAGTGTCATGAGTCTGGTTATGTTAGTTGAAGTCATGTCTATGTAATTTTTCTTTTATTGAGTCTAGTGAGTTGCTATGTCGAAAGTCATGTGTTATTGTAAACGTTTGATTATTATGCAATAAAGTGGCAGCTTTGAGTATATATTTTTGTTCACTCTTTTATGTATGGATGTTATATCGTTCTGATTGTCTTGTTAGCTTGAGACTTATTTGCCAACTATTTACGTTCCTGACTTAATTCCGTTGCATATCTTGGGACGTGACATAAACTGTAATGCCCCGGGTTTTTTGGATCCTCGTTCGTGGGTCCCGGATCTGGTTTCTAGGAGCGTCCGACTCCGTTGTGTCCGAAATTTCGTTTCGGACATCTTTCGTGTTCGGATCGGCGCGATCCGGAGTCGTTTCGGAGGCCCGGAGGCGTTCCACGGCTTTTTCCACGTGTGTTTTCCGATCCCCAGCGTGGGTTTCGGCTTTCCCTTCAGAACCTCGTTGCGGGTGAACCGGGCCGTTCACCTAGGCGAGTGTGGTACCATTGCGATCGGTGCGTTCCGAGGATCGCGAGGGTATGATTTTCTATTTTTTGGGATTTTTCTGATTTTTTAGATTTTCCTATGTATACCCCCCACCCTCTCTCTTCCTCTCATTTCTCACTCTCACCCTCTCTCTCTTCTCCCGCTCTCTCCTCTCACTCTCTCCTCTCCGGCGGCCGACGGACCGAGGCGGGGGCGAGGCAGGGCGATGCGGGCGAGGAGGACGGCGAGGATGGGTTGAGGATCGAGGCTCGAGGGCGCGATGAAGCTCGGCCGTGAGTTCGTGGAACGGCAAGGCTTCAACGGCGTTTTCTTCGTGGATCGGCATCCACGGTGCGGGAAATCTTCGGTGGAGGTAGGGTGATGGACCCCCAGCTCGTGCTCTTCCTTTCCCGCGAGTTTTGTAGGCCGCGGTGAGCCGAGCGGGCCAAACGGGGAGATTTGGGCAAAATCCATGTTTTAGGGCTTGTGGGCCGATCTCCCGTTTCGTTGCGTTTTAGGCCGATCCGAGGCCATAGATGCATGCTAGGGGCTGTTGGGGAGCTTCCCCTGTGTTTCCCCCTTCATCCGTGGATGATTGGGGCGTGGCGTGGATTTTTGGGTGTTTTCCCGCCGTTCTTGGTTTTCTGAAATTGTCGCGGTCCACCAGAAACCTCGTTCATTGGCCGCGGTCTTGGGAGAACCGCGTTCATCCCTTGTGTTTGGGTCGGAAAGGCCTTCGAGCGTCGTGGTCGTGCGATAGACCGCTTTGGCCTAGTCGCGGTCAGGGAACGACCGCTACTGTGTGGTCACGGTCCTTGGGCGACCGCTACCATCAGGCTTGCGCGTGGCTGGTCGCGGTCGCGAGATGACCGTGACAGCATGGTCGCGGTCGCCGGTCGACCGCTACCATCTGGTCGTGGTCACCAGGTGACCACTACCATGTTCTGGTTCCTGTTTGCGCTGTTTTGACCCCCGGTCGACCCGGTTGTGACCCAGTGGTTGACTTTAGGTCTCGTGAGTGTCTCGGACACCCCGTGGAGTTCCGTGACCGTGTCTTTGGGTGTCCAGAGGTTGTCCCACTTACCTCATTTTGCGTGTCGTGAGCTTAAGGGTCCAGGTGACCTTTTAGCGTCCCGATTGTGTTGTGTTGGTCTCTGGTCGACTCGGTTGTGACCCAGTGGTCGACCTCCGGCCTTGTGAGTATCCCGGACACCCCATGGGTTCTGTGTCCGTGTTTTTGGGGTGTCGGGAGGGACCGTGTTGCCTCGATTAGCGTGCCCATAGGTGTGGTGGGTCTGAGTGACCCCACGTGTTCTGGGCTTTCGTGTTACGCATGATCGAGTCACCGTGCATCGGTGGGTGTGCGGTGGGGTCTTCCCCGCATGTCGTGGGTTTCCTTTGGAAGGTGATTCCCATGTGGGCCATGTGCTTGGCCTTGGACTGCGAGTCCAGTTATCCGGCCTGGGGCTGGAGGTTTCCCGCTTGCTACAAGATGGGAAATCGTCGTGGTGGCTTGTGTGCTACCTTGGGAATCGTGCTTCTGTGTTTTCCGTGTGGCCCGTGTGGGTGGTCTTAGTCCCTTGCATTCCCTTCCCGAGGGAGTGGTCTTGGCGACTCGTGAATTATCTCGGTACTCGTGCTACCGTGGTTTTAGACCTAGAGATTGGACTAGATTGACGGCCTTGTGCTGTTGCGTGCAACGGTCTTGACCCCGAGTCTTGTGACTCAAGGACCGTTGGGTGTAGTGCGTATAGAGGACTGTCCAGAGTCTAGTGGCTTAGCGCCACTTGAGTTTTCTCGACTCTAGCCCACGGTGCGTGTGTGGCCGTGGACTGTGAGTCCCGTTTCTTCTCCGACTGTGGTCACCGTGCGACGGGGCCGGTACGTGGGGTGGTCCCCGTACGTCGTCAGATTCGGACATTGTTTTCCGTTGACTTGAGAGTCTACTCCTTCAGTGACCCTCCACTAGTCGTAGCCTACCAGTACGCATGTGTTGGTCGAACCAGGGAGTGGTGTACGGGCTTACCCTGAGGACGGTTTTAGACTGGTTACCGTCGGGCCCCTCGTCAAATCAGAGTCCAGTGCCAGGGGAAAATCAGTCAGAGGGCCAGACCTAGGACGCGTGGTCTGTGTGTGCACACGTGGTTGGGGACAGTGGACGCACGTCGACGAGCGTGACCCCATCTAGTCACTTGTTTATGGTTACTTGTACGGTGTTTGCGCCTCGGGTAGGACCTACCACGTTAGGCGGTTCACCTGCGGTGCGGTGTAAGACGTCAGGGGATGCTACCGGCTGTGCTTCTAGTGGGTGGTACTCCTGTCGAGTACGGAGTGACAGACTGTCAGTCTCTGTGTCTTTGACCTTCGGTTTTCGGTCGTGTTGACCGGTGAGTTCGGTTGTTTCACCTTGGCGCGTGTGTCGGTTCTTGCGCCGTGAGATTAGTGCTAGTGGCTTTACCGAGGTTGGGTCTTGTTGTGCGGTACCAGCGATCGGATGGTCGGGGTTGCACCTTGGATAGCGTGTCCAGGTCGACTGTGTCTGGGGGACATGCCTCTACGGCGTGGTTGCCGTGTGTTCTTACTTCGGTAGGTGGTACTAGCGTGGTTTGGTAGCTTCGACTGCGTGATCGAGGTCTGCCTTCTGGCAGTAGGAGTAGCTGTAGTGCCGAGTTTTGACCGGCCATCGGTTTGTTGTTCCTGCTGTAGTTGTAGCTCTCCTTTCCGCTACCGCCGTTGTTTCCGGTTGGGGTTCTGCGGGATCCCTGCTGAGTCTCTATTTTGGAGACTCATTCCCTGCTTTTCAGGTGTGGCAGTTCTTCCTCGAGGTTCGAGGGTGCGGAGTGGAGGTTCTCAGTTGCCAGCTTGCCGGGCCGAGTGTTCACTTGGCATGTGGTACGTTTTACTGCTTTAGATTGTACTTTCTGTTGGACTGGACTCTGTTGTAGCTGTAGTTGTTTATTTATTTCTGTTAATTGTTGGATTGTCCTGCTTTATTTCCTATTTCTTTATGCCTCCACACTCCTTTTAGCCCTTCCGAGCCCTCCCGGCTCGTGGGCGGCGGTTCGAGTCTCGGATTATCGGGCCTTCCCGGTAATCGGATTCTCGGGTCGTTACAGCTGGTATCAGAGCGGTGCTTGTGGACGTACATAGGAATTCGAAATGCTGCAGTGATCAGAGTCCGTAAGGTCCAGTACAGTCGGCAGCTGGCTTAGGGTTTTGTGTTCGCTTTCCGCCTAGTTTCTCGCTTGAGAGCTTGAGTGCACTGTGCGGCGCTGTGAAGGTGGTTGCTGTCCGCGGCTTTCGTGCCAGCGTGGGGTCTAAGGATCGAGGTTGAGAGCCTTCTCCCTCATCGGTGGTGGCCCTGGTTGTGTTGCGTTGGGCAGAGGTTGCTGGTAGGCGTGAGCTCGCGGTGCTGCGTTCGAGGAACCTGCAGCGTGGTTAGGTGGCTGGTGCGGACTGTTCGTGGTTAAGTGGCCGTGAGCGTGCTTCGAGGGAGCTGCTGTCGGTTTTTGGCCATTCCAGCTTGAGGTTTGTCCTACTTTATTTCCTATTTCTTTGTGCATCCACACTCCTTTTAGCCCTTCCGAGCCCTCCCAGCTCGTGGGCGGCAGTTCGAGTCTCGGATTATCAGGCCTTCCCGGTAATCGGATTCTCAGGTCGTCACAGCTGGTCCGACGTGACACTCGTCGAGTGTGTCGGAGGCGCTGACCTGATGGAAGTGATGGTTTTTCCTTGGTGCTAGATGGTGCTGTTTCCAGCGTGCGCGAGGTTCGAGGTCAGGTCGAGCGTGGAGTTCTTCCGTTGGTCGAAGTGCGTTGGTTTCTCCTTTGGTTGGAGAGATTGCGTTCGGCTAAGGATCGTCGTCTTGCATTGTGTGTTCGGATTGGTTGGCCTTGTGTGCCATGAAGTCCGTGCGAGACGTGCTCATTGTCTTGGCAGGGTGGTTGCCTGTGAGAAGTCGTGCCCATTCCCTTGTCGTGTGAGGGTGCTGGCGCTGTTCCGGAAGGATGAGTGCTGGTATCAGAGCGGTGGTTGTGGACGTACATAGGAATTTGAAATGTTGCAGTGATCAAAGTCTGTAAGGTCCAGTACAGTCGGCAGCTGGCTTAGGGTTTTGTGTTCGCTTTCCGCCTAGTTTCTCGCTTGAGAGCTTGAGTGCGCTGTGCGGCGCTGTGAAGGTGGTTGCTGTCCGCGGCTTTCGTGCCAGCGTGGGGTCTAAGGATCGAGGTTGAGAGCCTTCTCCCTCATCGATGGTGGCCCTGGTTGTGCTGCGTTGGGCAGAGGTTGCTGGTAGGCGCGAGCTCGCGGTGCTGCGTTCGAGGAACCTGTAGCGTGGTCAGGTGGCTGGTGCAGACTGTTCGTGGTTAAGTGGCCGTGAGCGTGCTTCGAGGGAGCTGCTGTCGGTTTTTGGCCACTCCAGCTTGAGGTTTGTCCTGCTTTATTTCCTATTTCTTTGTGCCTCCACACTCCTTTTAGTCCCTCCGAGCCCTCCCGGCTCGTGGGCGGCGGTTCGAGTCTCGGATTTTGGGGCGTCGGGAGGGACCGTGTTACCTCGATTAGCGTGCCCGTAGGTGTGGTGGGTCTGGGTGACCCCACGTGTTTCGGACTTTCGTGTTACGCATGATCGAGTCACTGTGCATCGGTGGGTGTGCGGTGGGGTCTTCCCCGCATGTCGTGGGTTTCATTTGGAAGGCGATTCCCATGTGGGCCATGTGCTTGGCCTTGGACTGCGAGTCCAGTTATCCGGCCTGGGGCTGGAGGTTTCCCGCTTGCTACAAGATGGGAAATCATCGTGGTGGCTTGTGTGCTACCTTGGGAATCATGCTTCTGTGTTTTCCGTGTGGCCCGTGTGGGTGGCCTTAGTCCCTTGCATTCCCTTCCCGAGGGAGTGGTCTTGGCGACTCGTGAATTATCTCGGTACTCGTGCTACCGTGGTTTTAGACCTAGAGATTGGACTAGATTGACGGCCTTGTGCTGTTGCGTGCAACGGTCTTGACCCCGAGTCTTGTGACTCAAGGACCGTTGGGTGTAGTGCATCTAGAGGACTGTCCAGAGTCCAGTCGCTTAGCGCCACTTGAGTTTTCTCGACTCTAGCCCACGGTGCGTGCGTAACCGTGGACTGTGAGTCCCGTTTCTTCTCCGACTGTGGTCACCGTGCGACGGGGCCGGTACGTGGGGTGGTCCCCGTACGTCGTCGGATTCGGACGTTGTTTTCCGTTGACTTGAGAGTCTACTCCTTCAGTGACCCTCCACTAGTCGTAGCCTACCAGTACGCGTGTGCTGGTCGCACCAGGGAGTGGTGTACGGGCTTACCCTGAGGACGGTTTTAGACTGGTTACCGTCGGGCCCCTCGTCAAATCAGAGTCCAGTGCCAGGGGAAAATCAGTCAGAGGGCCAGACCTAGGACACGTGGTCTGTGTGTGCACACGTGGTTGGGGACAGTGGACGCACGTCGACGGGCGTGACCCCAGCTAGTCACTTGTTTGTGGTTACTTGTACGGTGTTCGCGCCTCAGGTAGGACCTACCACGTTAGGCGGTTCACCTGCGGTGCGGTGTAAGACGTCAGGGGACGCTACCGGCTGTGCTTCTAGTGGGTGGTACTCCTGTCGAGTACGGAGTGACAGACTGTCAGTCTCTATGTCTTTGACCTTCGGTTTTCGGTCGTGTTGACCGGTGAGTTCGGTTGTTTCACCTTGACGCGTGTGTCGGTTCTTGCGCCGTGAGATTAGTGCTAGTGGCTTTATCGAGGTTGGGTCTTGTTGTGCGGTACCCGCGATCGGATGGTCGGGGTTGCACCTTGGATAGCGTGTCCAGGTCGGCTGTGTCCGGGGGACATGCATCTACGGCATGGTTGCCGTGTGTTCTTACTTCGGTAGGTGGTACTAGCGTGGTTTGGTAGCTTCGACTGTGTGATCGAGGTCTGCCTTCTGGCAGTAGGAGTAGCTGTAGTGCCGAGTTTTGACCGGCCACCGGTTTGCTGTTCCTGCTGTAGTTGTAGCTCTCCTTTTTGCTACCGCCGTTGTTTCCGGTTGGGGTTCCGTGGGATCCCTGCTGAGTCTCTGTTTTGGAGACTCATTCCCTGCTTTTCAGGTGTGGCAGTTCTTCCTCGAGGTTCGAGGGTGCGGAGTGGAGGTTCTCAGTTGCCAGCTTGCCGGGCCGAGTGTTCACTTGGCATGTGGTACGTTTTACTGCTTTAGACTGTACTTTCTGTTGGACTGGACTCTGTTGTAGCTGTAGTTGTTTATTTATTTCTGTTAATTGTTGGATTGTCCTGCTTTATTTCCTATTTCTTTGTGCCTCCACACTCCTTTTAGCCCTTCCGAGCCCTCCCGGCTCGTGGGCGGCGGTTCGAGTCTCGGATTATCGGGCCTTCCCGGTAATCGGATTCTCGGGTCGTTACAGCTGGTATCAGAGCGGTGGTTGTGGATGTACATAGGAATTCGAAATGTTGCAGTGATTAGAGTCCGTAAGGTCCAGTACAGTCGGCAGCTGGCTTAGGGTTTTGTGTTCGCTTTCCGCCTAGTTTCTCGCTTGAGAGCTTGAGTGCGCTGTGCGGCGCTGTGAAGGTGGTTGCTGTCTGCGGCTTTCGTGTCAACGTGGGGTCTAAGGATCGAGGTTGAGAGCCTTCTCCCTCATCGGTGGTGGCCCTGGTTGTGCTGCGTTGGGCAGAGGTTGCTGGTAAACGCGAGCTCACGGTGCTGCGTTCGAGGAACCTGCAGCGTGGTCAGGTGGCTGGTGCGGACTGTTCGTGGTTAAGTGGCGGTGAGCGTGCTTCGAGGGAGCTACTGTCGGTTTTTGGCCACTCCAGCTTGAGGTTTGTCCTGCTTTATTTCCTATTTCTTTGTGCCTCCACACTTCTTTTAGCCCTTCCGAGCCCTCCCGGCTCGTGGGCGGCGGTTCGAGTCTCGGATTATCGGGCCTTCCCGGTAATCGGATTCTCGGGTCGTCACAGCTGGTCCGACGTGACACTCGTCGAGTGTGTCGGAGGCGCTGACCTGATGGAAGTGATGGTTTTCCTTGGTGCTGGATGGTGCTGTTTCCAGCGTGCGCGAGGTTCGAGGTCAGGTCGAGCGTGGAGTTCTTCCGTTGGTTGAAGTGCGCTGGTTTCTCCTTTGGTTGGAGAGATTGCGTTCGGATAAGGATCGTCGTCTTGCATTGTGTGTTCGGATTGGTTGGCCTTGTGTGCCATGAAGTCCGTGCGAGACGTGCTCATTGTCTTGGCAGGGTGGTTGCCTGTGAGAAGTCGTGCCCATTCCCTTGTCGTGTGAGGGTGCTGGCGCTGTTCCGGAAGGACGAGTGCTGGTATCAGAGCGGTGGTTGTGGACATACATAAGAATTCAAAATGTTGCAGTGATCAGAGTCCGTAAGGTCCAGTACAGTCGGCAGCTGGCTTAGGGTTTTGTGTTCGCTTTCTGCCTAGTTTCTCGCTTGAGAGCTTGAGTGCGCTGTGCGGCGCTGTCAAGGTGGTTGCTGTCCGCGGCTTTCGTGCCAGCGTGGGGTCTAAGGATCGAGGTTGAGAGCCTTCTCCCTCATCGGTGGTGGCCCTGGTTGTGCTGCGTTGGGCAGAGGTTGCAGGTAGGCGTGAGCTCGCGGTGCTGCGTTCGAGGAACCTGCAGTGTGGTCAGGTGGCTGGTGCGGACTGTTCGTGGTTAAGTGGCCGTGAGCGTGCTTCGAGGGAGCTGCTGTCGATTTTTGGCCACTCCAGCTTGAGGTTTGTCCTGCTTTATTTCCTATTTCTTTGTGCCTCCACACTCCTTTTAGCCCTTCCGAGCCCTCCCAGCTCGTGGGCGGCGGTTCGAGTCTCGGATTATCGGGCCTTCCCGGTAATCGGATTCTCGGGTCGTCACATAAACTCTTACTAATCATAGGCCATGATACCAACTAAACTGTTGCACCCCGATCGAGGCGGAATACCAAGGTGTGACGAGTTATAAAGCGGGTCGATCAAGATGTAGATGATGAATATGAACAATAAAATGTACAAAGTCATATCTTTATTGTAAAATCTGACATTTCCTACAAATGAGTTTTCAATTCTTTCAATACTATTCAAACTCAATACATTTAATTTCTAAGTAGACAGACTGGGAAGAAAATCGTCTAAGACTTTCGGCACTATCAATCACTCCAGTCCATTTCCATCATCTTATGAATTTCCTAAAAATTGTCAACATGACAAAGGGTGAGCAAAAAAGCTCAGTAGGACTTATATCTCTTTATTAGGCCACTTTAAGTGATTAGCATCTTGGATCATCTAGAAGCTCATGAAAACAAAACAGGCAAATAAAACAAGTGGTAAGTAAAGTAGAGATCAAGATCAGGAAGTCATGAATTTCAAGAAGAATAGATATCAATTGTAAGCATGAAGATAAATAATATTTAGAGAATGTAAACTTGGTCATATAACAAAGATGTTAACCTATTCGGTTAACAATGTCATGTACAATTAAACAAGAACTCAAGCATATAACAAATTAAGCATGTCATAAGTGAATTGCCGTTCTATCTTGCATGTCAGTTGGTGCAATATCACACCTGATCATTCATCCTTCGGGCACAAGTACTTTCAGACTTTGCTCACCCAAGACTAGAGTAGGGCCCCAATATTGCCAAGCATTGAGTGTTAGGTGGATCAAAAATCTCAAATAATTTTTAGAACAATTTAGTAATAAAATGGCCAATCTGAGTTTCAAGAAAAGTTCATTAAGCGTAGTATAACACATAACTAAACATCTAATTATGCAGGACTCTAGAGGTGGCCCCTATAGACTCAAGAGCTAGCTCCCATTATGTAGCACTTTGCACCATTTTGGTCTCAAGAGGTGGCTCTCATAACATAGTACTTTGTCCCGCATAACACTTAGCTACAACACTTCCGAATGATAGTTTATGGCTAAAGTACAGATCTAACAAAATTTTCATTTCATGGATATGTAGTATAAGTTGTACAAGTAAAATTTACAAGAGAAGTTCAATGATGATTGAAAGGATCATGTTCAACAACATTAATGTGGTATCCCTGTGATTTTTATGATGTCAAACACCAAAAGTCAAAAGTCAAACACCATAAGTCAAAAGTCAAACACCTTAAGTCAATCATAATATGTCAGAAGCCTTCATGAGTCTCTGCATTGGAGACTGTGTGTCACGCCCCGAACAAGGCGGAATTATCAAGGCGTGAACAGTTATACAAGCAGGTCGATTAATAGACTCAGATGATGAGTATGAACAACAAATGGACAAAATCACATCTTTAATTCATAATCTGACATTTCCAACAAACATCCTTCAAGGACTTACAATACTATTCAAACTCGATACACTCTTTTATAAGTAGACAGACTGGAAAAGGAACTTATTAAAAACTATCATCACTCTAATCACTCCAGCCCATTCTCGTCATCTTTAAAATTTCTTGAAAATTAACAACAATACACAGGGTGAGCTAGAAAGCTCAATAGGATTTATATCACTTTACCATGTCACTTTAAGTAATTAGTGATGTGACATAACTCCTCAGACCTAGATTCGCAAGCAACCGAACCGAACGGCGGACCCACTCAAGCGGGTTCACCCGCATCGCGCACACCCGGGTCCGTAGGTGGACCGGCGATAGTGGTGAGGGTCCGAGGATAGACCTCACCTTTCCGGGGATTTGACTAGCTTGGGTTGAACCCCTAAGGGCCTGGGATGCCCAATTCCGTGGGCGGCCAGCACGCCAAGGGAGTGGGATGTAGTGGCTCTCTCACAACTCGCTCCGCAGTGGCACTCAATTAGATGGCAATTTGAGATCGGGCGCTCGCCTCACCGCCGACGGGCAACTAGAAACGATACTAAGACAAGTAATAGTAAAACCAGCAGAGGATGGGGGCTCAAATCTCACCTGATCGGTGTGAAGACACCGATCCCGGTCGGAGACGAGGGCGAGTGGGGAAGCGTGGGCTACCCACATGCCGCGCCGATGACGCTTCGGCCGAAGACCTGCTAGTACAAAACTACTCCTCGCGCAGGATGGTGATAGTGGGGTGGGGAAAATAGAGGTTACATTCAAACACTACCTCCACGCAGGGAGGGGCGCTAAGCCAGCCAGGCGGGGAAGGGAAAATAGCTAAGGAGGTAGCTGATTGATCCCACCGTCAGTTCTACCCACCTGTCTGCCCGTCTGACAGGTGCTCGCTGTTGACGCTTCTGAAGACGCTCCCGAACTCAGAAGCCAACGAAACCAGTGCCAAATTGTCACTGACTAGTCAGGGATAACTCTTAAATTTTCTTGTGAGCTCTGGATGTCGCCGACAGTCGGGGCCGAATCTGGAACTGGGCTGTTTTGTTCTGGCTCGGATTGACTCCAGAACTCTGCAGCAGGAAGAAGAAGCCGCCACGAACACTCCCGAGCTCCGAAGGTGACGTAGCTTATATTGACACGACCGTAGGAGGATCTTCTTCGAGCAGCAACCAAGAAGGCCACCAGAGGAGGTTGGAGCAGGGAGATATGGCCCGTAGAGTGAAGATGGGTCAGTTCAGGCCCTGACTAGACTATCCTGCGCACTTCGGGGAGAAAAATTGGAACTCTATGGTCCAAGATCCAAATGGCTCTCTTCTTGTTGGTGATGATAGAGGACTTGTGGGAGGAGACTTCAGCCAAAGAATCACGTCCAAAATCTCATAGGAGTGGCCTTGGTCGCACTTTAACTGGGCCTCAGGTCTTCTGCAGGAGCCGAGTTGCGCAGTCGAGGGAGAACGGCTCTCTCGGTCAGCACAGACGTCGGACGGACGCGAGACCACCTCGCCTGCAAAGAAGCTTTGAAGATATTTCCAGAAATATATGGTGTGACTTCTAGAGCTTGGAGATGAGGACGGGGCAGACTCTGAAACCTGCAGATCTTCAACCCATGGCGACCTGAGAATAGAGTGAGAGAGTAGAGTGTATGTGGAGGTGGGAAAGTGGAAGAAACTTGCAAGGGGTGGCTAATGGAAGTTGTGGGAAGGGGAATGGAGGGATCTAGGGGTGATGGAAGGGAGTGGGGGGTGCTGGGGTCGCAGCTAGCAGGGGAGAGAGGTGGAGTGCACAGGTTGCCTAGGTGGAGAGGGAGAGAGGGGGGGAAATCTCTCCCTTGGTTTGAATGGGTGGTTAATGGTGGGTGGTTAATGTGGCCTTGGGGATGGGAAAGGGTGTGTTGGGGAGGGGAAAGGTTGCTTGGGGTTGGTGAATGGGTGTGTGGGAGAATGGGATTCTTCCTTGGGAGATGGAGGGGTGGCTTGGGAAGAGGAAGGGTTGCCTAGGAATGGTGAGAGGTGCTTGGGGCTTGGTGAAATTAATGGAGGAATTGATGGAGCCTTGGGAAGATGAAAGGTTGGGGCTGATGTGGAGGATGAGGTGGCAAGGGAGAGAGGAGAGAGAGATAAATGCGCCCTAGAGAGAGAGGGGGGGTCGCCCCTTTTAGAGAGAGAGAGAAGAGAGAGAGAAAGAGAGAGAGGGGAATCCACCCCTAGAGAGAGAGAGAGAATCTCACACAATTTTGGTGGATTTCAAACTTTCATTCAACAATTCATTAGTTCCAAATAGTGGGAGTGGGGTCCTATTTATAGGATTCTCACAATTTAACATAAATCCCTAACTTTTGGACTACTAACAAGAAACCAAGGGAAGGGGGGGTGCCCATGGGCCTAGCCCATAGAATTGGGCCCATTAACCTATCAAACTAACATAATGACTCAAGACTTAGCTAATGACTCACTTAACCTAGATACTTGACTCAATAAAAGGGAAATTACATAATTTATGACTCAAGAAAATATAAAAATTACATGCCATGATTAACAAAATGCAGCGAACATGACAACGCATAGCTGGCAAGCAACGGGACCCCCGAAAAAATGAGGAGTGGTAGGAGATGTCCCCATCAATTAGTATTTTGGAACATCTATATGCTTTCAAAAAATAAGAATAAAATAAATGACAAATAGAGAACAAGATCAGGAAGTCAAGAATTTCAAGAATAGATATTGTAGGACTCAAGTGTAAGCATGAAGATCAATAACAAGTATAGAATTGTAAAGATGGCCATGTAACAAGGATATTAATCACTCCGGTCAAAAAATGTCATGTATAGGATGTTAAGCATGTAACGAGTCAAGCATGTAATAAGTGAATTGCCTAGTCAATCTTGCATGTCAGTTGGTGCAATGCCACACCTGATCATTCAACTCCCTCGGGCACAAGTACTTTCAGGCTTTACTCACCTAGGACCAGATCAGGGCCCCCATATTTGCCAGGTATTGAGTATCAGGTGGACCAAAGTCCCATGTAATTCCCAGAACAATTCATTTACAATTATGGCCAATTTGAGTTTCAAGAAAAGCTTAAGAAGCGTAGTATAGCGCATAACTAGTCATTTAGTTATGGAGGACTCTAGAGGTGGCCCTACATGCTCAAGAGGTGGCTCCCATTATGTAGCACTTTACGCCATTTCGGCCTCAAGAGGTGGCTCCCATAACGTAGCACTTTGTCCTGCATGGCATTTAGCTCCTACACTCCTAAATGGTAGTTTATGGCTAAAGTACAGATCTAGCAAAAATTTCCATTTCCAAGGACATATAGTATGAAGAAAGAGCATGTAGTATGAAGAATAAATGAAGTTTATAAGAGAAGTTCAAGGATGATTTAAGGCATCATGTTTAACGACATTAAGATAATAAAGAGAATGAATTTCCAGTCAAGGCGCGACCAACTCTTGTAAAATAAGTTTAGATCAAGTTTTTCTCAATCGGGTAATTAGCAAAAACCAAAGAAAACGCGGCCAGGTAAGAGGTGGGACAGTGGGAGGCTCCCCTCGTATTCACGAGGTCCTAATTAAGTAACCACTTATCCACTTAAAGCGTTTACCCGTGGACCTCTAGCCTTAGACACCGGTTCTTCTTGGTGAACTTGCTAGCTACACGATTTTTCGGAGACATGAAAATACGTAAATCGAACAGAAATCATTCTTGTATATTCTAACATATTCATTTGTGAAAGAATTTCAATAAAGGAAAATACATTGAAAAAACATGTCAAGCTTCCAATTGCATAATATGTTTATGTACGAAGACAAGTTGAAAGGAGATGTTAAGCTTTCAGATAGAGCTTAGATAAAAGAGATAGGGTTAATCATGTATAGGAATTGTACGAAAATTAGAACATAATTGTTTGATCATTTAACAATAGCTTTACGAGTTCATTCACCTAGTCATTTTTTTGTTAATAGAATTCTTAAAGCAAGAACATGATTTTAAAATTCAAGATTTAAGTTTGAAATAACGCACATAAACGATGTAAATCGGGCATGGTTATCGTATTCAAATCATGGTCTATATGTGATCCACATTATTGAAACACGTTATGATAATGAAAACTCCATAATTGAACTTTAAATCTTAAAATAAACTATAAATACATGATCATGAAAAATTTACATAGAATCAAAATACTTATGCAAAGAAACATATATGGAGACCTAATTAAGTTTTTGCCTGAGAGAAAACCTACCTCGTTGAAGACTAAAGAAAAAGAAATTTAAGAACGAAGAACGCTTTCGAACACTCCTCCAACTCCGAGCTTTCTCCTTCTCTCCAACTAGCAATTCCTCCCAAGAGATTTGTGCTTGGAGTAGGGAAGAACCCTATTTATAGGCTAAAATCTCCCACCTACTCTACCAACTTCATTCCACCACGTCACTATTACACCAACCTTGTTCCACTATTATACCAACCCCATTATACCAACTTTGTTCCACTATTACACCAACCCCATTACACCAACTTTGTTCCACTACGTGGGTGACATAATCTATGACCTCATTTATTCAATGATGTAAAAATGACCTCATCCATGATCTTATTTATTCAATGATGTAAGAATGACCTCATCCATTAATTAGGATTACATTAAAGTTAATAATTCTCTCTTAAATCGGATGCTATAGTACTGCTACAGTACCGACGTCTTCATCTTCTTAGAATCGTGCCGTGAATCTCATCGTTCTTGTTAACGAGTGAATATTGTTTATGTTTATGTATTCTATGACAGAAAATATTCATAATTTATTTTATTTTCATCTTTCATTATTTCTTCTTGCATATAAATATATATATAAATTTTCGAGTTGCTACATCCTCCCCCACTTAAAAGAATTTGGTCCTCCAAATTCACATCATGTACTAGTAAATTTAAAATTCAAATAGAGAGTTTAAAATTCTAACCTGAGATCAAATCGGGATACTTCTTCTTGATTGACTCTTCTAATTCCCAAGTAGCCTCCTCGAATCCACGCTTGCACCATTGAACTTTTACCATCGGTATAGCCCTATTCCTTAGCTGGTGAAATTTTTGATCTAAGATCTTGATCGGTCTTTCTTCATAAGACAAATCCTTCTGTAGCTCCAAGTCATCGAATTGAATCACATGCGAAGGATCATACACATATTTCCTTAGCATGGATACATGAAATACATCATGGACACCTACCAATTGTGGAGGCAAAGCTAGCTTGTATGCCACTTCACCGATTCGTTCTAGAATCTCAAAAGGGCCAATAAATCTTGGACTTAGTTTTCCATTGACACCAAACCTTTTAATTCCTCGCGTGGGTGAAGTTTTCAAGAAGACATGCTCCCCCACTTGAAATTCAAGGTCTCTTCTTCGATTATCGGCATAACTCTTCTACCGTGATTGAGTAATTTTTAGCCTTTCACGGATCAACTGAATATTGTGAGTTGTATCTTGAATAATATCGGGACCCATCAATCCCCTTTCTCCAACCTCACTCCAGCATAGAGGTGATCTACAACTCCTACCATACAATGCTTCAAAAGGTGCCATCTGGATGCTAGACTGATAACTGTTGTTATATGCAAATTCAATCAATGGCAAATGTTCATGTCAACTTCCCCCAAAATCTATCATACAAGCTCTTAACATATCTTCAATAATCTGATTCGTCCTCTCGGTTTGTCCATCTGTCTGAGGGTGGAAAGCTCTACTAAAATTCAGCCTAGTACCCAAAGATGATTGCAAACCTTTCCAGAAGTGGGAGGTGAATCTTGGATCTCTATCCGAAATAATAGAAGTTGGAATACCATGCAGCCTTACAACCTCCTTGATATATAGGGTAGCTAGAACATCCACGGTCCATTTGATTTTGATGGGCAACAAGTGAGCAGACTTAGTTAGTCGGTCCACAATCACCCATATAGCATCAAATCCACTTCGGGTCTTTGGCAACCCAACTATAAAATCCATACCAATACTATCCCATTTCCATTCCGGTATCTCTAGAGGTTTTAGGTTACCAGTAGGTTTGAGATGTTCGGCTTTAACTTGTTGGCAGACCAAACATCGGCTCACGAACTCGGCTACCTCTCTTTTCATGTTAGGCCACCAAAAGGTTCTTTTGAGATCTTGGTACATTTTTGTAGCACCAGGATGAATAGTGTACCTGGATTGGTGCGCTTCTTCCATTATCTTCTTCTTGATTTTGTTACTATCAGGCACACAAGTTCTTCCTCGAAATAATAATCTCCCATCATTTGCCAGTTGAAAATCAGGCCTTTGGCTCAAATTTCCAAAAATTTCAACTAATAAAGGATCGTTACATTGTTGCTCTTTTATTTCAGGAAACATTTCAGGTTGTACCCTTATATTGACAATCAAGACTCGTTCCTCCTTTGGTTTCACATTTAAATTTAATCCTGTAAATTGCTCCAGCAATCGCCATTCATTAATCATCAAACTTGATAATAGAGCCCTTGGCTTTCTACTAAGAGCATCAGCCAGAACATCACCCTTTCCAGGATGGTATTGAATAGAAAAGTCAAAATCTTTCAAATATTCCAACCATCTTCTTTGTCTCATGTTGAGCTCCTTCTGAGAAAATAGATATTTTAAACTCTTATGGTCAGAATAGATAGTGAACTGCTCCCCATATAAATAATGCCTCCATATCTTTAGAGCAAAGACTACTGCGGCTAATTCTAGATCATGTACAGGGTAATTAACTTCATGGGTTTTTAGTTGCCTAGATGCATAGGTTATCACCTTACCTTGTTGCATTAATACACGACCTAGGCCAATTCCCGAAGCATCAGCATATACCTCGAATCCTCCTCTCGCAATAGGCAGAGTAAGAACAGGTGCCATTGTCAAGCGCTCCTTTAGAGTTTGAAAACTCTTCTCACATTCCTCAGCCCATATATAAGAATTTTCCTTCCTTATTAGTCTAGTCAATGGCACGGCAATTTTAGAGAAGTCTTTTATGAATCTCCTATAGTAACCGGCCAATCCTAGAAAACTTCGGATTTCGGTCACATTTGTAGGCCTTTTCCCATTTATTGATAGCTTCTACCTTTGAAGGGTCAACTGAAATTCCTTCCTTAGAGATCACATGACCGAGAAACGAAACTTCTTCTAACCAGAACTCACATTTGCTCAATTTAGCATATAACTGATTTTCTTTTAATATCTGCAAGACAATCCTCAAATGTGCTTCATGTTCTTCCTTGGTTTTGGAGTAGATCAATATCTCATCAATAAATACCACCACAAATTGATCTAAATAAGGTCGAAACACACTATTCATGAGTTGCATAAAAGCTGCAGGGGCATTAGTCAGCCCAAAAGACATGACAACAAACTCATAGTGTCCATATCTACTCCTGAATGCTGTCTTATAAATATCTCCTTCCTTGATTCTCACTTGATGATAACCCGACCTGATGTCAATCTTAGAGAAATAATGAGCTCCAGAGATTTGATCAAATAGTTCATCAATTCTTGGCAGAGGGTACTTATTCTTGATAGTCAATTGGTTCAACTGCCTATAATCAATGCATAACCTCATAGATCCATCTTTCTTCTTCACAAAAAGAACAGGTGCTCCCCAAGGTGATGTACTAGGTCTGATGAATCCCTTCTCTAATAATTCTATCAATTACTCTTTTAGTTCCTTCAGCTCAGCAGGTGACATTCTATAAGGAGTTTTAGATACAAGGGCTGCTCCTGGTATCAAATCGATTGAGAATGAAACTTCTCTCTCAGGTGGTATGCCAGGTAATTCTTCATGAAATACATCCGGATATTCCTTAGCAACAGATATTTCTTCCAGAATGGGTTTCTTGGGTTTGGTTATAGGATAGAAGCCAAAAATGCAATACATCCTTTCTTCATCATGTTTTGAGCTTGAAGGGCAAAGATGAGAAGAGGGTGTCTAGGATGGCTATTTCTAGAGAAAGACACTTCAGGGTATCTTGGTTCACCAAAAGTTACACTTCCTCGCCTGCAATCCACCTTAGCATTATACTTGGCCAACCAGTCAGCACCTAAGATTACATCATGACCCTTCATGTTCATGCATATCAAATCAGTGGCTAAGTTATGACCACTAATCAACACTTCACTAGAGGGAAAATAATGTTTAAGCTCAGTGCTTGCTCCTAAAGGTGTGGAAATAACAAGTTCAGTTTTCAAAGGAACAGGTTTTTCATGTAAGGTGGTAGCAAAATTCTGGGATATGAATGAATGGGTAGCTCCAGTATCAAATAGAACAAAAGCAGTTCTAGAATTGATGGTAATAGTACCTTCCACCACTCCTCCTTCTTCAGTAGGTATAGGTTCTATCAGAGCTTGGAGCCTTCCTTGACGCCTTGGTCCTTCTTGAGTTTTCTTCTCCAATGGAGATTCCTTCATAAGGGGACAATCAGAAATGCGATGATCCCCACTTCCACAGTGCAAGCATGCTCCCTTCTTTCTCCAGCACTCTTCAGTCTTGTGACCAGCCTTGTCACAATACTTGCAGATATCGTTTGAAGTTATATAAGGGATGCCTTGACTATTTCCATCTCGAGACTTTTTATCTTGTTGAGGGGTCTTTCTTCATTTGGCCTCTTCTTTCCAAAAGTGGGTTTAAAATTTCCGACGCCAATAACTTGTTCTTTCACGACTCTTCCCTTGATTCTATCAGCCATCTCCATGGCATCTTCTAGCAGTTGGGTCTTCCGGACCGTCTCGGCATATGTTTGGATGTCCATAGGCACCAATTGGGGAATGTATTGGGGCCTTAGCCCATTCATGAATCGCTTGGCCTTCATTCTCTCTGTATTAATGAGGTGTGGAGCATAACGGGCCAGTCGAGAAAACTGGGCCTCGTATTCAGCTACAGAGAGAATTCTTTGTTTAAGGGTGGCAAATTCTTCTGCCTTCTTTTCTTGGACTCTCTCCGAGAAATACTTGCCGTTGAAATATTCTAGAAATTCCTCCCAAGTGATATGGGTATCGGGCAAGGTCGCCTCCACGGATTCCCACCAAGCTCTTGCATCCCTTTCCAGTTGGAAAGTTGCAAGTAAAACTCTATCTTGATCCGAGCATTGCATGACTCGGAATATTCTTTCTATCTCCTTTACCCAATGTTCGGCTTTATCTGGGTCAGTGGAACCGTTGAACCTCGGAGGATTCATATTCCTAAAGTTGCGGTGTAGGTCTCCCGCACCATGGTGATTAACTCCTCCTTGAGCCACTTGTTGTAGGGCTTGAGTTAGCCCTTGGATGGTCCTTTGCATTTCTCTCCAATAAGCACGCTCAGCGGCCATTTTCAACAACTAAGAATTTCTGCAAAAGAAGCTATGGGGATTAAATGTATTATCTCTACATATCTCAATATCTAACCCAAGTCTCTACCCAATCTCACAGGTCAAGTATAGCTATCGTTTGTCCTATAGTGTGAAGAACCTAGGGTTTTCAATAACTAAGCCTTGATGCCCTAGACTCTTTTTAACCATAGGCGCTGATACCAACTAAACTGTCACGCCCCGAACAAGGCGGAATTATCAAGGCGTGAACAGTTATACAAGCAGGTCGATTAATAGACTCAGATGATGAGTATGAACAACAAATGGACAAAATCACATCTTTATTTCATAATCTGACATTTCCAACAAACATCCTTCAAGGACTTACAATACTATTCAAACTCGATACACTCTTTTATAAGTAGACAGACTGGAAAAGGAACTTATTAAAAACTATCATCACTCTAATCACTCCAGCCCATTCCCGTCATCTTCAAAATTTCCTGAAAATTAACAACAATACACAGGGTGAGCTAGAAAGCTCAGTAGGATTTATATCTCTTTACCATGTCACTTTAAGTAATTAGCATTTTGGAACATCTATATGCTTTCGAAAAATAAGAATAAAATAAATGACAAATAGAGAACAAGATCAGGAAGTCAAGAATTTCAAGAATAGATATTGTAGGACTCAAGTGTAAGCATGAAGATCAATAACAAGTATAGAATTATAAAGATGGCCATGTAACAAGGATATTAATCACTCCGGTCAAAAATGTCATGTATAGGATGTTAAGCATGTAACGAGTCAAGCATGTTATAAGTGAATTGCCTAGTCAATCTTGCATGTCAGTTGGTGCAATGTCACACCTGATCATTCAACTCCCTCGGGCACAAGTACTTTCAGGCTTTACTTGCCTAGGACCAGATCATGGCCCTCATGTTTGCCAGGCATTGAGTATCAGGTGGACCAAAGTCCCATGTAATTCCCAGAACAATTCATTTACAATTATGGCCAATTTGAGTTTCAAGAAAAGCTTAAGAAGCGTAGTATAGCGCATAACTAGTCATTTAGTTATGGAGGACTCTAGAGGTGGCCCTACATGCTCAAGAGGTGACTCCCATTATGTAGCACTTTGCGCCATTTCGACCTCAAGAAGTGGCTCCCATAACGTAGCACTTTATCCTGCATGGCACTTAGCTCCTACACTCCTAAATGGTAGTTTATGGCTAAAGTACAGATCTAGCAAAAATTTCCATTTCCAAGGACATATAGTATGAAGAAAGAGCATGTAGTATGAAGAATAAATGAAGTTTATAAGAGAAGTTCAAGGATGATTTAAGGCATCATATTTAACGACATTAAGATAATAAAGAGAATGAATTTCCAGTCAAGGTGCGACCAACTCTTGTAAAATAAGTTTAGATCAAGTTTTTATCAATCAGGTAATTAGCAAAAATCAAAGAAAACGTGGCCAAGTAAGAGGTGGGACAGTAGGAGGCTCCCCTCGTATTCACGAGATCCTAATTAAGTAATCACTTATCCACTTAAAGCGTTTGCCCGTGGACCTCTAGCCTTAGACACCGGTTCTTCTTGGTGAACTTGCTAGCTACACGATTTTACGGAGACACAAAAATGCGTAAATCGAACGGAAATTATTCTTGTATATTCTAACATATTCATTTGTGAAAGAATTTCAATAAAGGAAAATACATTGAAAAAAGATGTCAAGCTTCCAATTGCATAATATGTTTATGTACGAAGACAAGTTGAAAGGAGATGTTAAGCTTTCAGATAGAGCTTAGATAAAAGAGATAGGGTTAATCATGTATAGGAATTGTACGAAAATTAGAACATAATTGTTTGATCATTTAACAATAGCTTTACGAGTTCATTCACCTAATCATTTTTTTGTTAATAGAATTCTTAAGGCAAGAACATGATTTTAAAATTCAAGATTTAAGTTTGAAATAACACACATAAACGATGTAAATCGGGCATGGTTATCGTATTCAAATCATGGTCTATATGTGATCCACGTTATTGAAACACGTTATGATAATGAAAACTCCATAATTGAACTTTAAATCTTAAAATAAACTATAAATACATGATCATGAAAAATTTATATAGAATCAAAATACTCATGCAAAGAAACATATATGGAGACCTAATTAAGTTTTTGCCTGAGAGAAAACATACCTCGTTGAAGACCAAAGAAAAAGAAATTTAAGAACGAAGAACGCTTTCGAACACTCCTCCAACTCCGAGCTTTCTCCTTCTCTCCAACTAGTAATTCCTCCCAAGAGATTTGTGCTTGGAGTAGGGAAGAACCCTGTTTATAGGCTAAAATCTCCCACCTACTCTACCAACCTCATTCCACCATATCACTATTACACCAACCTTGTTCCACTATTATACCAACCCCATTATACCAACTTTGTTCCACTATTACACCAACCCCATTACACCAACTTTGTTCCACTACGTGGGTGACATAATCTATGACCTCATTTATTCAATGATGTAAAAATGACCTCATCCATGATCTTATTTATTCAATGATATAAGAATGACCCCATCCATTAATTAGGATTACATTAAAGCTAATAATTCTCTCTTAAATCGGATGCTATAGTACTGCTACAGTACCGACGTCTTCATCTTCTTAGAATCGTGCCGTGAATCTCATCGTTCTTGTTAACGAGTGGAATAGTGTTTATGTTTATGTATTCTATGACAGAAAATATTCATAATTTATTTTATTTTCATCTTTCATTATTTCTTCTTGCATATAAATATATATATATATTTTCAAGTTGCTACACTGTGCATTTGAGTCATTAGAGTCAGTGTGCCTGCATGAAGTCACGGTCTGTTGCTTTCAAGTCTACCTGCATTACTGTTACAAGTTGGTGCATATTTCTCATCTTGCATGAAAGGTCAGTACACATTACTGTTGATGCACATAGGTCGGTGCACATCACTATTAATAGCCATGTAGGTCTATGAACAATTCTCCTTGAGCATATAAAGGTCGGTGCAAGGTCGGTGCATGTCTGTGTAACCGGCATATAGGTCGGTGCATGTTTATGTTTAACTATCTAAGGTCAATGCATGTTTTCCAGACTGTGTTGGGTCCCGTGAGGTGTAAACGGATCTAGAAGGGGGGGTTGAATAGATCCTATCAAAAGCTTTGGCCTATTTAAAAACTCTTAGTTAGCGGAAGCTTAAACCACTCTTATAAAGTGAATGAATCACTTAGACACAATGCACAGCGGAATTAAGTAGTGTGGCTCAAATAAAAAGACTTGAATTACAAGCTATGAAACGTCCACACTTCTCTAAACACAATTGTGATCTTGAAAGAAATAAGCCTTGTAGTGCATGGATCATAAAGCATAACACTAGAGCATGCAATAGCTTGCAACAACCGTGAGTGTGTGTGTGTGCTATGTTGATCACTCAAAGTGCATATGTATGTGAGCAAGATAACCAAGTATGGAATCACACGAACCTGCGAATGGGTTTAGAAGATATAGAGCAATCACACAAAATAAACAACCCACAACACAGGGATTTTTAAGGTGGTTCGGTTGCAACCCCGCAACCTACGTCCACCCCTCACCAAAACCCGGTGAGGCTTCCTTGCTGGCTCACAGCTTGACCCGGGGACACACCCCAAACCATAGAACAGAGAAATCCCTCTTTCTGTCTTCCTACACACAAAGCCGGCAGGGACGGCTACACCGCAGATCAGAGAACTCTTGATTGCCTTCCTACTAACCACCGGTAGGGACGATCAACACCGTAAATCGAACAACCTCCGATTACCTTCCTACTAACCACCGGTAGGGACGATTCACAAGTTCAAGTGTTTAACAATATTGAAAGTAAAACAAATGTGAAGGAGCTAAAACAAGAGATTGAGTAAGAAGGAATTGGCCCTTGAATGGAAATGATTTGTTGATCAGCAACAGAGATCTCTTCTTCTTGCAAATCAATCTTCTTGATTCACCCTTGAATGGATGAATGTTCTTCACGGAGTACTGTTCATGTGAACAGTAACTGTTCTTCCAATCCTCCTCTTTTGATCTTCTTTTTGATCTCTTTGAATGGATGAAGAAGTGAATAGATGCTACCTTGATCCTTGCTTCCTTCTTCACAGATCTTGGAAGATGATTGCTTTGATATGAACTTTAAATACCTTGGATTGGATGAAGATGTTTTTCACGGAGTACTGTTCACGTGAACAGTAACTCTTCCTTCAATCTCCTCTTTTGATCTTCTCTTTATATCTTCTTGAAGTGGATGAAGAGAGTAATTGATTCTACCTTGAATCTTGTTTCTTCAACAGCTTGTAGGAGATTGATTGCTTCAAAAATCACCTTGGATGAACTTGAAAGGATGAAGAAAATCACTTTGAGAAATGAGCTTCTTGGATCGCCTTGTAAGCTTTGCTTCTTCTCCTTCTTGGAATTTGATTGAAGAGTAGAAGGTGATTGCTTCAGGATTGCTTCAGATCTTTACTTGAAACTCTTGAGTGGATGAAGAACTCATTCATGAACTACTGTTCATATGAACAGTACTTCGTTTCCTCTCTCTTGAAAACCCCTCTTGCAGCTGTTAGGATCGGTGCAAGTATTCAGAGGGGGGTGAATGAATATTTCCTCTTAAAAAACTTTTCGCCCAGTTAAAATTTCGCTTACTGTAAATGCTCGTTCGCAAACCAAATATACTTGAAGGCAGAATGGCAGTAGTGAAACAACCAAACACAAAGTGAGGTCACTAGGGGGCTAACCAGACAGATTTAGTCAATCTGAAAACTAATTAACTCTTCTGCTCAACCAGAAGGCAAACACAAGGAGCGCCCCTATACAATCACCTAGCGGAAGCACAAAAAGACAATCACACCACTGCACAATAGATTTTTAGGTGGTTCGGTCCAACAGACCTACATCCACCCCACACTCAACCCGAGTGTGGCTTCCACTAGCTCACGCTAGAAACTGCAGACTCAGTCTGCAACAGGTGCTGCAAACACAAGAAGTTCAGCCTGATTTTCAAAGGGATATCAATCTCATAAATCTAAAGCATAAGTTTTCAAAGTCTTCGATCATAAGGGCTTATGAATGACATTTATTGAACAGCATGGTTTAAACATGATGTATGCAGAGTTTATCAATAAAATTCTGTATTGATATTTAAAACCATGGTTTAATAAAATGAACCAAGCCATCATATTTATCTTGATTATCCTCCCTTTGTCTTACACAATCAAATCTATTGACTTCTTTCAGAATTACATGCACTAGTATTGAAATCAAGCAATTATGAAGTCATATTATTTTGTCTAGGGTTGTAGCAATTTGATTTTAGCATCAATATTCAGATATTTCAATCTTTTGAATAATTTTCTTGCTACAATTTTACGAGCACTCTAGTTCAGTTCACACCTTGTAGTTAGAGGATATACCTTGATTAGGGCCAATATCCCTAAGCACTTAGTGTGACTAACTGTCATGCTATATATGAACAGAGATAGCATTTACACATCATGATGCACTCCAAATCATTTCTTGATGAGTGAGTTGTATTTCTCAGTGTGCATGCCATTGCTCTGCCTGAATTTTTAATAAAATTTATTCTGCAGAGTTGACTAAGACACCTCATGACATAGTCCTTTGGACATGGTTTCTCAGTGATCAAAGTCATTGCTCTGACAACAATTACCCTTTAGACAAAACAGACAAATTTCTTTGCTTCAAGTCAATAATAATTTCATGTACTTAACCAATTGAAGCCATGAATTCAATAATACAGATTTCAGAAGTTTTCAAGATACAGCATGAAACAGATGGTTAAGATTTATTAAACATGCTTCAGATATTTTTTAAGAGATTTTAAAGTCAAACTCATTGAATACATTAAACTTAAACCACATGAGTTATTTTAGTCATTCATAAAAATGTATAATAGCAGATTTCTAGTTCAAAATTTTCAGATTTATGATCGAGATAGCCCATTGAAATCTTCATGAAAGACTGATAGAATTCTGAAGTCAAGCGATACCAATTGTTACCAATTGATAGAAGAGATTTTGAAGCTTAGTGTTTTCAAATTATGATCAAGGCTTGTCAACAAAATCAGTAAGAGAGGATATGCAATGAGTTCTGACCCATGTATGCATTTGACAACCTTTATGCAATTGCAATGACTCCCCCTCACAATATGCATTCAAACTCTCTTTTTGGCATTTTCAATACAGGGAGATGCAATGCACTATATGCATGCAGGGACATGCAAAGACTCAACATTGAATTGTTATGCAAGGATATGCAAGTGACTCCCCCTGAAAACATGCAATGCTTGCACTGAAAATTGAACATATGATTCCAAATGATACATGCACATTCAGACTGCCCTATCAAGCAACATGACCCATGGTACTAGGCGGAGCACTTGGTCTAAAAGACCAGCTCTCACATAGTAAGGACCTCCGGACAGATTTCCCTGCCTTTTGGTAGCTTACCATTTGATATACCATCGAGGTCATGAATAACAAGGTAAACTCAACAGTCCTATATGCAATTCATGTTTTCAATGAATTATGCAACAGACAGTTTTCAAACAGCATTCACATTCAGTTCAGATTTTCAGAAGTTTCAGAGTGCATGATCAGAAAATAATGCAACTGGCAGATGATGAATGAATATGCAAGAATACATCAAACCAGATATGCAATAAGTTTCAAAATGGGAAATGCAGAGAGATTACCTGAACAGTGTGAGAATGGGGTTTTCATTCTTGAGTGCCTTGGATCATTACCCCCTTTATTCCTCAGCTTCCAAGGCACACCTGTAGCAGATACATCATTTTGATGTAACAGGTACCCAAGAAACCTTGGGTGCTGGTTTGGCAGTGACACTCCTAGCAGGTTTTCTCAACAGATTTTTCACATGTTTATCATCACAACACATGATATGACAATTATACATGGAATGCCCTACCTGCCCACAATGATAACAAGAGATAACAGATTTCATATTTTTCTTGTATACATCAGCATTGGCGTGAACATGGTGTGAGTGAACATGATTAATTCTGTTATTGACATAAAAATTTTTCTTTTCATAACCGGCCAGCCAACAGTTAACAGCTCTGTGGCCTGGCTTTCCACATTCAAAACATACAGTGTATTTGCTTCTAGAACCAAACTTCTTTCCATCAATGATGCTTTTATTAACAGGGAAATTAACAAATCCAGAGTTAGTTTTTTTTTCCTGAGCATGCCAGCAGAAGGCAGCAATGTGACCAAACTTTCCACAACAATAGCATTGAATTTTCTTTTCCTGATCAGTAGAATATTTCCCAAGATGTTTTCTAGGATACTTTCTAACAGCATTTCTTTCATCTTTTGTCAATGCTATGCAGTTATGCATAATATGGCCAACTTTCCCACAATAGTGACATGTTATAGCCTTTTTATTTACATTCACTCGTTTGACAAGATTGATATTCTCATGAGAGTGTGAATGTGTGTGTGAGCAGTGAGCAGCATGCACATGTAAATCAGAAACATATTTGGATTTATTCAAATCAGCATTTTTCTTTTATTTTTGAATCTTTTTCTGTTTCTTATCTGAATTTTCAGCCTTCTTTGCAGTGAATTGAAAAATAGAAGAATTAGATTGATTATCTTGTTCAGAGCTTTTCACGAATACAGTTGACTTCTTCTTTTCATTCACTTTCTTATTAGCATGCACATACCCAAGTCCTTCTTTCTGAAAATTCACTTTAGAACCAAGCAGCTTATTCAAATTGTCTTTTCCTTTGACGAATTTTGACAAAGAATTTTTCAGATCTTCAATCTCAGAATTCAATGAAGCAATACTCACTTCATACTTGGATAGCTCAGATTCACAAACAATCAGCTGCTGTTGCAAAGCATCATTCAGGTTCTTCAGAGTTTCATTTTCTTGTTGAACCATTATTTCAATGTTGTTCTCATTTCCCCTTACAACAGTTTTTCCTTTTTCAATTGACAACCATTTTTCAGAGAAGATAGTATTAAGAACCATTAGCTTTTTATTTTGATCTTTCAAGTAGACATTTTCTTCAATCAGCTTATCTTTTAATTTCTCAATTTCCTTCTTCTGAGTCAGCAGAGAATCATTTTCTTCTTTCAAGGAAGTGATTAAGTTTTCCTGTACGTTATCATCAGAATGTAATTCTTCAATCAATTCCTTCAATTTAGATTTTAGATTTTCATTTTCAGCCTTTAGACATGTGATTTCAACATTTTTCTCTTTTCTTAATTTTCTCTTTCCTGATTTGACTCTTTCATATTTATCTAGAAGATGCTCATGCATGGCAACTAACTCATCGTGGCTAATATCCTCGGTCTCAGAGATTACCTGGGATGAGGACTCATCTGACTGATCACTCCTTCTTGCCATGAGACATTCTTCTCCCTGTTCCACGTGTGTTGTAGTCACTCTATCAAACATTTCCTTTGCAGTGCTACAATCTGAGAAGGAGGAAAAATCATCAGATCCGATTGCAGCCTTCATTAAATTTAGAGCTCTCACATTATCATCATTTTTCAATTTGTGAACATGAGTCCACTTGGACTTATCCTTAGGAAGTTCATGTGGACTGTGAGAGATAATCTTCCACAATTGTGGATTAATAGAGTTAACATGCTTGTGCATTCGATATAGCCAGAATTTAATATTTGAACTGCTGAATAGTGGAGGATGAGCCATGAGAACACAACAGATTAATGCAATAAGAATATTGATGCACTAAGAACAAATTAGCACCGAAAACTGCAAGATCGAATCTGCAGGTCGCTGGACCTTGTATGCAGAACCTGCTCTGATACCAACTGTTAGGATCGGTGCAAGTATTCAGAGGGGGGTGAATGAATATTTCCTCTTAAAAAACTTTTCGCCCAGTTAAAATTTCGCTTACTGTAAATGCTCGTTCGTAAACCAAATATACTTGAAGGCAGAATGGCAGTAGTGAAACAACCAAACACAAAGTGAGGTCACTAGGGGGCTAACCAGACAGATTTAGTCAATCTGAAAACTAATTAACTCTTCTGCTCAACCAGAAGGCAAACACAAGGACCGCCCCTATACAATCACCTAGCGGAAGCACAAAAAGACAATCACACCACTGCACAATAGATTTTTAGGTGGTTCAGTCCAGCAGACCTACATCCACCCCACACTCAACCCGAGTGTGGCTTCCACTAGCTCACGCTAGAAACCGCAGACTCAGTCTGCAACAGGTGCTACCACACAGCTTGACCAGGAGAACAACCTCCCCTCTTCCTCCCAACCGGAGGGAACCACTAGTGACACCAGTCACTAGCAAACCAGAGACGCAAGTCTCTCTTCCTCCAGACCGGAGGGTACACCTAGTCTTGCAACCCACAAGACTAGAACCGGAGGACCAATCCTCCCTTCCTCCAAAACTGGAGGGAACCAACCGGTGACTTCCAGTCACCAGCAAACCAGAGGTCGAAGACCTCTCTTCCTCCAGACCAGGAGGGACCCCTGGACTTGCAATCCACAAGCCCAGAACCAGAGATCAGATCTCCCTTCCTCCAAACCGGAGGGAACCCACAAGTAGCACCCAGCTATTTGCAACCGGAGATATCAATCTCCCTTCTCCTGAACAAACAGGAGGAAACCCGACCTCTCTACAGAGTATCGAAAAAACAGCAAGTAAATAGATCAAAAGAAAAACGAAACCAGCAACAGAAAGCTGAAAAGATAAAACCAAATGTGGCTCTCGCAGGAGCTGGCTGGCCTGGATTTGATCCACGGTCCAGTAGACAGATCTTTAAGTAAGTTTTTCTTCCTCTTCACTTCTCTCCTTCTTCTTCTCTTTCACTCTCTCGATCTCTGCTCCCCTATTCTCTTCGGCTCACACTTCTATCTCTCTCTTTCTCTTCTTCTCCTTCTGCTCTTCTTCTTCTTCACTCTTTCTTCTCTTTTCACACGAGCAATATCTCTCTCTCTTTTTCTTCTTCTGCTCTCACTCTCTTCTCTGCTCTCTTCTTTTCTTTCTTCTCTTCCTTTTTCTGGATCGGGGCTCTCTGTATGAGCTTTTCTTCTTGCCAACTTGATCACCTTCATCTGAGGACGAAGGGTTCTATTTATAGCAGCAACAGCAGGTGGATAGGGCACAAAACGCGTGTACCTCCCACATTTCCAGAATCTTCCTGCCACGTGTCTTTATCAGATTGGTTCCTCTTGTCTCGGATGACGTGCAGCTCAGGAGTGTGGAATGTTCTTCCTCGGACCTGTAATAAGATTACAACCCATTAAAACTGAGGGCTACAGGAACTAAAGCTGCATGAGGTATGGACTGTACTGGGAATGACACGAGATAGATACGGTGACTACAACACGAAACAAGGAAAGAACAACACGAGATACACTATGACAGAACAGACACAACGAAGAGAACGACACGAAATACAGCGGTGACAAAAGTAAACATTACAAGAGAACAACACGAGGTTCATATGGGAACAGTACGAAGTTAGAAGGAAACAACACGAGGACATAAACACAAGAGAAACACGAAGACATGAATACAAATAAAAACAAAGACCTAAGGGGAACACGGGGTGGTACAGAAAACAGCACGAGATAGAAAATAGAACGATACGAGGTACCAAGGCTAATACAACAAGGAAGATGACACGAGGTCAGATAAGAACGGCACGAGGTGAGTAGAAAACGACACGAGGTAGAAAGAAAACAACACGAAGACACGAAGACAAAAACAACACGGAGACACGAAGACACAAACAGAAACCAACACGAAGTGGCACAGAAAGCAACACGAGGTGCTGCAATGTTCTGCACGCAGTGGAATAAAAACGACACGAGGTAGAAAGAAAACAACAGTAACCGACACGAAGTGTGGTTACTAAACAGGAACGACACGAGGTCTACAGGGAAACGACTCGAAGTTCATCAGAACTATTCGAGCTGTTTCAGAAACACGACACGAAGTTAAGTGAGAACAGCACGAGGTGAAGACGACACGAGCTGACAGCAACTCAAGGACGAAAAATAGAAACCGACATGAAGTGTGGTTAAGGTGAAAAAGGACACTGAGTCTAAAGAGGAAAACAGCACGAAGACAGCGAAAACAACACGAAGTTCATAAACTCAACACGAAGACATAACTACTGAAATAATACGAAAGACACGGACACATCACGAAGATCAACACAGAAACCGACACAAGGTGTGGTTTCAAAACAAACGAAATCGACACGAGATGAACAACTAAAAAACAAAGGAAACGACACGAAATATAGTGGAAACAACACGGACACACGACCTGAAGGACAATAAACATAAACAACACGAAGTATGACAGAAACAGTACGGACATACAATGTACTACCTCATAGCAGATTTCCTGTTAGGCATAGAACTCAACACGAAGTGTTGTAAGCTCAGACGACACGAGATCTTTTCGTGTTAGTGAGGGGAAACAACACGAAGACTCAAATACAAAAACAACACGAAGATGATGTGCAGTCTGATGTACAGACTTTGAAGAACAGTCCAATGTATGGACTTTGAAATCGAAGACCAATGTGCAGACTTCAAGTTTAACTGTGGATGTACAGACTTCACGCGTTGACGCAACATGCTATGCAATGTACACACTTCACTGAACAGGATGTGCAGACTTTGTGAGCGCCAAGTGATGTACAGACTTGGATGAGCAACGCCAATGTATAGACTTCCAACGTGAGTGATGCGCTGTACAGACTTTGTCTTCAGACACTAAATGAGACTGATAGTGTATACACTTAGCCAATGCAATGCACTGTATGGACTTCTAAGAGACGCTCAATGTACAGACTTACTGCCAATCAGTGTATAGACTCTGTAAATGCATATGAATGCTTTATGCAGCAGATAGCAGTCTGAACTTCAAATGCAATGACTTACACAACAAAAATGACTCACAGTGATTAACAACAAACACCAATCATCAAAACCAAATCAATCATCAAAACCACAGCAATGAATCCTTTATGCATCAGTTTAACATGTAGCATGACTGAACATCAAATATGTTAATCTAAACTGAGCAGCAAGATGACTGAACATTTGATTAACTCTCATCAACAACCAATCATCAAAACCATCATCAAAACCACAGGGGCACAACAACAGCCACCCTTAATCCCAAATGAAGCATTAGGGTTTCTAACCCTCTTACAAGAGTTTTATAGACCTTGAATGGTCCATAGATACCCTCCAGACCAGATCCACAATTTGTGGGAAGTTTGGTAGGGTTTGATTAAACAAATCCATGGAAAGGGGCTGGCCACGAGGTGGAATTCGAAGTCAAACTTGGTTGGCTCGGGGCTGGCGATCGACCTGCAGCTCCTGGCGGTCGACCGCTACTGTGAAACTTGCAAACAGGCGATCCCTGGGATTTCCGGTCGACCGCCACTGGCTGGCGGTCGACCGCTACTGAGACTCATGTAGGCTGGCAGCTGCTGGCTGGGGCGGTCGACCGCCCCTGTGCTGGCGATCGACCGCCAGTTGGGCAAGGCCCGGGTTGGCCCGGGTCGGTCCGTTGAGTCTCCGGTTCGGTCCGTTAAGTCTTGAACTCCGTCGTTCAAACTACATTAGCAGCCCGTGCATGTTTGTAGCATCACCCTTGACTATCTTGAAGAATTCTGTTGATTATATCATTCCTATAATCAGAATTTTGTTCCGGGGGCTCCGCCCCTGGAAACGTCCGCAAGGGGCGCTGCCCCCTTGACTCCCACGACCTGACCGGGCAGGTCGATCCTCCGACCTGACCGCGCAGGTTGATCCGCGTGAGAGGGCGCAACATTGAGCTTTCACATATGTCTCTACTAAGCTCTTCACTTGGACAGCCTTCCCTTAAGCTCTTCTTGAGATCCTTGCTTGATTGGAACTCCTTGGCTTTGGAAGATGACTGAATGGCTTCAGTTGATGCTTGAATTGTGTGTTGTAAGTCATTCTTGATCTGCAAGTGCACTTGGCATCATGAGTTTCCACGTTGCATCTTGAGTGATCTTGGAGCCTTTGGATCTATCTTGATTTCTGTGCGGCCAATTGGCTAAACTTTGCAAGCCATTCTTGATATGTTGAATTGGCAATATAATGACCTGAATTGTATGCAAATGGACTTTATCAAATGCATAGCAAATGCATAATGAATAGCAAATTGACTCTAAAGACATACATCATCAAAACACTAGAAATGAGTCATAGTTGAGTCATAGTTGGAATCACATCAAAACAATAGAACCAATCATTATATGAGTCATAGTTGGGCATCATCAAAACAATAGAAACACTCACGTCATGCCCAACTTTAGCACAACATTCTCCCCAACAGACTGCATAGAAGGTCGATGCACATTTGGTTGGTCTGCTTGCTAGGGTCGGTGCACGTTTTTGTTGTTCAGCTAAATAACGTCTATGCACATCACTGTTCAACCAGCATAATAGGTCGGTGCAAGTCTTGCATTGCACGTGATAAGGTCGGTGCAAGTCTCACTTTGCTGCATGCACATTAAGGTCGGTGCAATTTTTGCATTATGCATGATAAGGTCGGTGCAGGTTTTGCATTATGCATATAAAGTTGGTGCATGGTTTGTCTTGTGCACATAAAGGTCGGTGCAGGTTTTTCCTTGTGAAAAACAAGGTCTGTGCACATTTTGTTGTTCAGCATAGAATGTCGGTACACATTCTATTTATCTTCAACTAAGGTCGGTGCACACTTGCAGTATGCATATCCAAGGTCGGTGCATGTTGTCATGAGGTCAGTGCATATTTGCCTTAGTCAGTTATAAGGTCGATGCACATCTAGCATCTTGCACGCTGAGGTCGGTGCACATTTTAGCATCTTGCACACTGAGGTTGGTGCACATTTTAGCATCTTGCACACAGTGGTCGGTGCATGTTTTAGCATCCTGCACACCAAGGTTAGTGCATGTCTGGTTGATCCATAAAGGTCAGTGCATGCCTGCTTGATCCATAAAGGTCGGTGCATGTTATTTGCAAGGTCGGTGCACTTTGTCATAATGCTTCATGCCATATGAAGTTGGTGCACATATCAGCTTAATGCATATAAGGTCGGTGCATCTTTTGATGCATGCATATAAATCCCAAGTACATTTGCTAGAATGCATGCTAGGTCGGTGCACAATTGCATGCTCACTTAGAAGGCTTGTGCAACTTCATAAACAAGGTCGATGCACATTTTGACTAACTGCATTGCCAAGGTCGTTGCATACTTTGTTAGTATGCATATCAAGTCGGTACACCTTCTGCTGGTCCGCATACAAAGTCGGTGCATACTTTGCTAGTATGCATATCAAGTCGGTACACCTTCTGATGGTCCGCATACAAGGTCAGTGCATACTTTGTTAGTCTACATGCAAGGTCAGTGTAATTTTTGCATCGTGCATATATAGGTCTGTGGATATTTTGACATACGCATGCAAGGGTCAGTGTACATTTTAGTTCCATGCATATAAGGTCCGTGCACTCCACTATTTAGAGTGTATGCACATCTCAGTCTTTGAGAGGTAAGGTCAGTGCATATCATCAAACAGCTAACACTCATGACTGTTTCATTGCCAGGTCAATCATACGGTCGAGCATCTACTGAGCAACATGCGAACTTACCTCACGTGGAATTTAAAGTACTAGGTTAATGGCACGTGATCCAAGATAAGGAGCGGACCAGATGATCCTACCACATTGACTGCTACAGTACCACGATTCTGACACTTGGAACCTCGAAGGATCAGATCTGCGTGAAAGATTGGGCGGGAAACGTGGTATCCGCGCGCCCATCATCTGCTGCTTATAAAAGAGGATCGAAAGGATGGGAGAAAGAAGAGAGCAGAACAAAAGAGAAGAGAGAATATTTGAAGCCACTGCCAGTGTTGAAATTCCTCATTCGAGACGAGAGAAAAGTCCAAGAGAAAAATCAAAGAGAGAGAACCAGTTCAGAGAGGGAAGAGCTTGATTGATCGCCAGTCTTTGAGTTTGAAAGTCTGCTTCTACGGAAACTACATTGTTATTATTTCTGGGCGGTTTTTTCTTCTTTGTTTATTTTCACCTTCGAGTTTTTTCGCCTTTTCAATCCTACTTTGTTACCCTCTAAGTTCGCTTGGAGGAAGGGTGAGGTACTCCAGTTTCCCTCCATCGTATTTGGAGGAAGAGAGGAACGATCCTCTGGTTCGTGAGTTGCTGGGAGCAATTCACGGGGTTCCCTTTGCTGATTGCAAAGGAAGGGAGGTTGGACCTCCAGTGATTCTTCTGATCTTTAGAAGAGCGAGGAGAGTGTTCCTCGGGGCAAGCTGTCAGGTAGTGGGTGTTAGCAGACTGAGTCTGTGGTTTTTAATTGTTTAGTGCAAGGAAGTCTTACTCCGAAAGAGTAAGGGGTGGACGTAGATTACGGATCGCAATCGAACCACCTTAAAAAGCTCTATGTCCCATCTGTGTGGATTGCTTGACTGATCTCTCAAATTGGCTTTAGCACGTCAGATGTTCAATCATTGTTTCATCTTAACTCTCTTTCTCGATAAGCTTCTGTCTATCTGTCTGCTCCGTGGCCAGACTAGAAAAGTTTCTTTACTGCATTTCAGATTACATAATTTTTTTTCAAATTACTCTGAATTGGCCGTGATCTATTCATCCCCCCTTCTAGCTCACGTTCTGTGTGATTTATCAATTGGTATCAGAGCAGGTTACCCAACATGTGGTCTAATGACCATGGTAAATCTGGATCAAGCACTCCTCGCAGTTTCATGGCTGAGGGACAGTCTATTAGCCGCCCTCCTTTTTTTGATGGTAATAATTACTTTTATTGGAAAAATAGGATGGAAGTATTTCTGAGAGTGCAGAGCCACGAACTCTGGAGAGTGATCACCATAGGACCATACGAGCTCCCACAAAATGAAGATGCGTGGACAAAGGATCACATCAGGCTTTCAACAGTTAACTGGTCGACTCTAAACATAATTCAATGCGCAGTACATCCAAAAGAGTATGCCAGGATCTCAGCCTGCCAGATAGCCAATAAAATGTGGGGTGAACTAGAGCTCATCTACGAAGGTACATCCCAAGTCAAGGCCACCAAGGTAAATATGCTCACCTCTGAGTATGAATTGTTTAAAATGAAATCCGAGGAAACTATTACCGAAATGTATGCTAGGCTGTCGTTGATCACTAACACTCTTAAGGGGCTTGGGCAATAGGTTTCAGAAGGGGATCTTGTTAGAAAAATTCTTAGGTCGTTAACCCCCGCATGGCACACTAAGGCCATTGTGATAGAGGAGTCTAGGGATCTGTCAAAAAAGACAGTCACTAAGCTAATAGGATCCCTAATGACTTATGAAATGAATTTTAAAAGAAATGGTGAAGGAAGTAACAAGAAGGGCAAGAACATTGCTCTCAAGGTGTCCCGTAGTAGCAGTGGGAGTAGCAATAGCAGTAATAGTGGGGAATCTGACGGGTTCTCAGATCTTGATCAAGAGGAGCAAGCTATGCTGACTCGACAATTTCGGAAGCTCTTAAGAACTAAGGGGAAAATGTTTAGAATAAAAAGATCGCATACTTCTGGTAAGCATTTTGATTCTAACATTGATAAAAATAAGAATGCTAAGAAGATCACATGCTTTCATTGCAGGAGGACTGGACACATGAAGGGGGATTGCCCCGATCTCCAGAAGAGAAGCTCTAAGGTGCAAAAGAAGAAACCTTAGGCTATGGTCTGCACGTGGAGTGACGAGGAGGAAGACCCTGAGGCCAATTCTTCAGAAGAAGATGACCAAGGAATATGTCTTATGGCCAACAGTGACGAAGAGGTAATCAACATTTTTGAGAATTTCTCAATTGATGACTGGGAAGATGCCTATGCTGAACTTTTAGATAAGTTTAATGCTTTGAGTAAAGAGCATAAGGTGTTAAAGAGAAAATTGAATGCTGCTACTGAAGAACAAATTCAAACTAACAAAGAAAATCAGAAGGTCAAGGAAGAATTAGAAGAGATGAATTCTCTCAGAAAGGAAAATGAAGACCTTAAGTCTGAAAACAAAGAAGTTCAAAAATAACTTGATGAATCTAAGTTAAAACTTTAAGAAAGCCAAAGTGAAAATAAATTAATCATTAAAAAGAATGAAGATATTAGGAAGGTGAATTCTGAACTTCAAAAAAATTGTGAAACATTGCAAAAAGAATTGGAAGACAAACAAAGAACTCTAAAAAAATTTGTTCAAGGAAAAATGAACTTGGATACTATACTAGGTGCTAGGGTTAATTTCAACAAAGTGGGTTTAGGCTATAACCCAACACACAAGAAACCCTTCGAATTCACAATAGCAACATTCTGTCCAGAAAAAGGGAAGGAAAAACTAGACACACCATCCAGCTCCAACAATGTTCAAAATGTCCAACAACCAAGAAATAATTTGTCAAACCATGCTGGACAACAATCTAAAACTAGAAAGAACTCAACTAGGCAAGATCATGTGCGCATTCCCTAGAACAAGAACGTTCACAGGTCAAGGCATATGACCTAGAACAGAAATTCATCTTTCTATAAAAACATGGGTCAATACAAGAAAAATTGGGGAAATCCCATTCTTCCACAGAAACTCTTTCATGAATATGTCTATCCTAGATAGAATGGGTACAAAAGATACCCGGGGAATGAACAGTCCAACAACAGAAACAGATTCAACATCATTAGGCCAAGTGGACAGAATTCTAATCATAATTTCAACAAAACTGTCAACAACATGCAAAAGAAAAATACTTTGAGACAGTTTTAGATTCCGAAGTTTCTGCTTAGAGATTTGAATAATGTCTTTGGACCTAATCTATGTTGGGTTCCAAACTACTCTGCTTGATATGTCCCTCTGCAGGTTAGCCTAGCAACCAAGCACAACATGTGGTATCTAGATAGCGGCTGCTGTAGGCACATGACAGGCGATCGATCCAAATTCAGTAAACTGGAAGTGAAGGTAGGAGGTCTAGTCAAATTTGGAGGAAAGAATAGAGGTAAGATTGTTGGAATTGGAACAGTTGGTAAGTCTTCCACAAACTCTATTGAGAAAGTTCTACTTGTAGAGGGTCTTCAACACAACTTGCTTAGTATTAGTCAGTTATGTGACAAGGGTCACAGAGTTGTGTTCAATAACAATGCATGCAAAATTCTTGAAATAAATTCTGACAAGGTCAAGTTTGAAGCACATAGAGTCAATAATGTATACATTATATATTTAAATGAAAATCCAGAATCAAATCTTTGCTTGTCTGCTGATCTTGAAAATAATGCATTTAATTGGCATAGTCGTTTAGGACATGCTAGCTTCTCTACATTGAATAAATTGGTCAAACATGATTTAGTTAGAGGCATGCCCAAGATTAAATTCTATTCCATTTCAAAAATTTGTGATGCATGTGCTCTAGGCAAACAAACCCGTAAATCATTTAAGCTCAAATCTGAGTCTTTGTCCTCCAAGCCAATGGAACTTTTGCATATGGATCTTTTTGACCCAACCAGGACTCAGAGTCTAAATGGGAAGAGATTTGGGTTTGTGATTGTAGATGATTTTACCAGATTTTCATGGTTATTTTTCTTAGCAAATAAAAGTGAAGTGTTTCAGAAGTTTGAACACTTTTTCAATAAAGTTAAACAAGAAGGAATTCACAGAATTTCCATGATCCAATCTGACCATGGAGGAGAGTTTGAAAACGCCATATTTTTTGAATTTTGTAACAATGAAGGATTAACTCACAAATTTTCCTCTCCCAGGACTCCAGAGCAGAATGGCATAGTGGAGAGAAGAAACTGTACAATCATTGAAATGGCCAGAACTATGCTGGTGTAGAGTCAGCTACCCAGAAGATTTTGGGCAGAGGCAGCTAACACCGCTTGCTACACCATCAACAAAGCCTTGGTAATACCCGTCCATAAGAAAATCCCCTATGAACTCCTGAAAGGTAAGAAGCCAAATGTTTCATACTTTAAGATTTTTAGTTCAAAATGCTTCATTCATAACAATAATAAAAAGGACCTAGATAAATTTGATGCAAGGAGTACCCCAGGAAATTTTCTAGGATACTCTGAAACAACTAGGGCATATAGGGTTTTAAATGTTTCAGACCAAACAGTAGAAGAATCTCCTCATGTTATATTCGATGAAACAAACATTGTTACTAACTTGGATGATGATGACAAGAGTTCAAGGCATGATGGAAACTTTCTAGAGGATATGGTGGAGGAAGAATCTGAATCACCTGAAGACTCAAATGCTCCAAATCAAGTTAGGTCAGTCGAAACAGGTGAGTCCTCAACTAATGTTAGAATCTTGAAAGATCACCCTGTGAATAACATCATAGGCAACTTAGGAGATCCCCTGGGACAAGGTCTTATCTCAGAAATGTAAACTATCAAGACCTCGTTGCTTTAGTGTCACAGATTGAACCCAAATCTGTTGATGAGGCTTTGAATGGTGAATCATGGGTTAATGCAATGAGTGAGGAGCTAGGTCAATTTGAAAGAAATAATGTCTGGGAACTAGTTCCGAGACCTGAAAATACAAATGTTATAGGAACTAAATGGGTTTTCAAAAATAAAATGAATGAGGATAGAATAATTTCAAAAAATAAAGTCAGACTAGTAGCCAAGGGTTATTGTCAAGAATTTGGGGTTGACTTTGATGAATCCTATGCACCTGTTGCTAGGATGGAAGCAATAAGAATTTTATTGCCTTTTGCATGTTCTAAAAATATAAAACTTCATCAAATGCATGTCAAAAGTGCATTTTTAAACGGTTTTATTAAAGAAGAAGTCTTTGTAGAACAACCCCCTAGATTTCAATTGTCTTCACATCCTAACAAAGTTTTTAGGTTAAATAAAACTTTGTACGGTCTAAAGCAGGCTCCTCGGGCCTGGTATGAAATGCTGACAGAATTTCTGATCAGCAAGGGCTACAACAGAGGTAAAGTGGATTAAACCTTGTTTACCAAAGTTTGAGTAAGGATCTCATCATAGTTCAGGTATATGCAGATGACATAGTCTTTGGCTCAACATGCACTGAACTATGCAATGAATTTGCTCAATTGATGTCTGCTGAGTTTGAAATGAGTTTGGTCAGTGAATTAAAATACTTTCTTGGCTTGCAGATACAGCAGCTAGAGGATGGATGCTACATTAACCAGACCAAGTACACCTTGGACATCCTCAAAAGGTTTGGCATGAATAATTTGAAGCACATCACAACTCCAATGGGTACCAATACATCATTAGATGCAGACGAATCAGGTAAAGAAGTTAATGCAAAGTTATACCGAGGTATGATTGGATCCCTACTCTATTTGACTGCCTCGAGACCTGATATACAATTCAGTGTAGATATGTGTGCCAGGTACCGATCTAGGCCTACTGAATTGCATCTAGCTGCTGTGAAAAGAATTTTCAAAAACATATATGCTACACACACCCTAGGATTATGGTTTCCTACATCACACACCTTAAATCTGATTGCATATAGGGATGCAGACTATGCTTGGTGTAAGCTCGATAGGAAGAGCACTAGTGGACACTATCAATTTCTAGGTGGGTGTTTAGTTTCTTGGGCTTCCAAGAAATAACACTCTGTGGCCCTCTCCACTGCAGAAGCTGAGTATGTAGCTGCAGGGAGCTGTGGTACACAGGTGATCTGGATTAAACACCAACTTCAGGACTATCAAGTAGACCTGAGCTGCACACCCATATATTGTGATAATACCAGTGCCATAAATCTTGCAAAAAACCCTATCTTACATTCTCGCACCAAACATATTGAAATCAGACATCATTTTATCAGAGATGAGGTTTCTAAAAACACTTTTGAATTGATCCATGTAGACACTGCACATCAGATAGCTGATATCTTTACTAAACCTCTGGACAATGAAAAACTCACCACCTTGAGGAGAGAACTGGAGATTTTTAAAACCCCATAAATTCTAGAATCTTGAAATAAAATGCATCCATGCTTCTGTGTCCATGTTAAGCTTTATACAATCCTCATTTGCATGAATTTTCATCCAGTGTTTGTCATATTTTAGTAAATAAAATTGGCATGCATAACCTGTTGGTATATCAAATGAGAAGCTGGGAGAAGGTCAGATTTCTTCTGACTGGAAACCCACATCATGTGTGAGGAGGTCTTCTGACCTACGTTCTCCACCTGGTACCATAGGCTTATTTACATATAGATCAGGTTCAATGTCCATAAATTTTCTTTTCTGCATTTCAATACATTTTGCATTCCAGCTGTCTACATACCTGATTCATATTGTGAGGGGGAGGTGTTCTCGGTATGTCTTAGTGTAGGAAGCATTTGCATGTGTTAAGCTGATCGGTTTGAGTTCACTAGTCAATCAAGTTGACAGGGGGAGTTTCTTGTCTGTTAGGTTGTGGTCTTAGGCGACTGATTCAAAGGTTTTTGAGAGATCTTGTCGCTGCACAAAGCTCATTGAGAACCTTATGTAGTTTTTTTTCACAAAAGCTAGAAACTCTCAACTCTCTTAAATTTCCAAATTTGATTAACTGAAATTTAGCTCAAAAGCTTCTTTCTAATAATCCTGCAAAGACCTAGATAGAGAACCAGAAGACTGTCTTCCTACATCATTAATGAACATGGATCACTGTTGACATTTTTATGTTATGAAATCTCCTAAATGTTTGAAACTTAAATTTCTGGAAGCAAACTCTCTGAGGATCAGTACATTTGGTATTGTCTTCAAACATCATATACCAAATAAAATAAATTTGTTTAGGGGAATATCAACATTTCAGAGCTATGTTCTGGTTACCGAGAAACTAGACACTTCGTCAAAGAAATGAAACACACTCTATGTCATGAAGTGCCAGAATATCTCTGTTTAAAAAGTTTCTGAAAATTTAAAATTCATGGCAGAGCGATAGCATTAAAGTGTTGAGTAACTGGGGATTCAGGCCTCTAATCAAGGTGTCTCCTCACGTCAAAAGACACTTCTATTGCTAACTCTGTTCTCTAAAGAGAAGTAATACGGTTATCACACTGAGGAAGTGGGAATTTCGGCCTCTGATAAAGGTGTATTCTCATATATCAATGTGTGATTTACCAAAATTACTCGATGGCAATTTCGCTGCTCAGCAAAGAAAAATCTTCCACCCCTCTGAAATAATTTGTAGACTGTTTGTCCTCAATACCTATGGACCATTCAACAGTAGATGAGCCTCCAGTTACTTGATTAGTACAACATTTAGACAACTTTCACCTTGGTCCTTATTCTTACTTATGTACGATGATAATCTCCACTCTTATTCTTTGTCTTTCCTGCTTATTAGCCATGAGGTCTTTCAGCTCAATCCAGTTACCTTACTTGGATCTTTAAGGGTTGCATATGATATTTTTCTACCACGTGAATTAATTGTCTCTGGTCTCACCAGCTTAGCAGTACCTTGTTTCTCCCTACACTCCTTTTGATGATGTTAAAGGGAGAGAATGGATTTGGGAATGAATTTGAGCATGACTTATGTTCTCATTGGAGTCAGTGTGTCAGGGGGAGCTAGTGTGTCATGAGTAAAGTCAGTGTGTCAGGGGGAGTTAGTGTGTGACATTGCATGCATGTCTGATCATCCTCATTTTTATTGACTGCATTAATTTTGATTGGCTCATACTGTTGTCATCATCAAAAAGGGGAAAACTGTTGTATCCCTGTGATTTTGATGATGTCAAACACCATAAGTCAAAAGTCAAACACCTTAAGCCAATCATAATATGTCAGAAGCCTTCATGAGTCTGTGCATTGGAGACTGTGCATTTGAGTCATTGGAGTCAGTGTGCCTGCATGAAGTCACGGTATGTTGCTTTCAAGTCTACCTACATTACTGTTACAAGTCGGTGCATATTTCTCATCTTGCATGAAAGGTCAGTACACATTACTGTTGATGCACATAGGTCGGTGCACATCACTGTTAATAGCCATGTAGGTCTATGCACAATTCTCCTTGAGCATATAAAGGTCGGTGCAAGGTCGGTGGATGTCTATGTCACTAGCATATAGGTCGGTGCATGTTTGTGTTTAACTGTCTAAGGTCGATGCATGTTATCCAGACTGCATAGAAGGTCGGTGCACATTTGGTTGGTCTGCTTGCTAGGGTCGGTGCACATTTTTGTTGTTCAGCCAAATAACGTCTATGCACATCACTGTTCAACCAGCATAATAGGTCGGTGCAAGTCTTGCATTGCGCATGATAAGGTCGGTGCAAGTCTCACTTTGCTGCATGCACATTAAGGTCGGTGCAATTTTTGCATTGTGCATGATAAGGTCGGTGCAGGTTTTGCATTATGCATATAAAGTCGGTGCAGGGTTTGTCTTGTGCACATAAAGGTCGGTGCAGGTTTTGCCTTGTGTTAAACAAGGTCGGCGCACAATAAAGGTCGGTGCAGGTTTTGCCTTATGCTAAACAAGGTCGGTGCACATTTTGTTGTTCAGCATAGAACGTCGGTACACATTCTATTTATCTTCAACTAAGGTCGGTGCACACTTGCAGTATGCATATCCAAGGTCGGTGCATGTTGTCATAAGGTCAGTGCATATTTGCCTTAGTCAATTATAAGGTCGATGCACATCTAGCATCTTGCACGCTAAGGTCGGTGCACATTTTAGGATCTTGCACACTGTGGTCGATGCACGTTTTAGCATCCTGCACACCAAGGTCAGTGCATGTCTGCTTGATCCATAAAGGTCAGTGCATGTCTGCTTGATCCATAAAGGTCGGTGCATGTTATCTGCAAGGTTGGTGCACTTTGTCATAATGCTTCATGCCATATGAAGTCGGTGCACATATCAGCTCAATGCATATAAGGAAGGTTCATCTTTTGCTGCAAGCATATAAAGCCCAAGCACATTTGCTAGAATGCATGCCAGGTCGGTGCACAATTACATGCTCACTTAGAAGGCCTGTGCAACTTCGTAAACAAGGTAAGTACACATTTTGACTGACTGCATTGCCAAGGTCATTGCATACTTTGTTAGTATGCATATCAAGTCGGTACACCTTCTGCTGGTCCGCATACAAAGTCGGTGCATACTTTGCTAGTATGCATATCAAGTCGGTACACCTTCTGATGGTCCGCATACAAGGTCAGTGCATACTTTCTACATGCAAGGTCAGTGCACTTTTTGCATCGTGCATATATAGGTCTGTGCATATTTTGCCATACGCATGCAAGGGTCAGTGTACATTTTAGTTCCATGCATATAAGGTCCATGCACTCCACTATTTAGAGTCTATGCACTTCTCAGTCTTTGAGAGGTAAGGTCAATGCATATCATCAAATAGCTAACACTCATGGCTGTTTCATTGCAAGGTCAGTCATATGGTCGAGCATCTACTGAGCAACCTGCGAACTTACCTCACGTGGAATTTAAAGTAACAGGTTAATGCCACGTGATCCAAGGCAAGGAGCGGACCAGATGATCCTGCCACATGGACTGCTACAGTACCACGATTCTGACACGTGGAACCTCGAAGGATCAGATCTGTGTGAAAGATTAGGCGGGAAACGTGGTATCCACGCGCCTATCGTCTGCTGCTTATAAAAGAGGATCGAAAGGATGGGAGAAAGAATAGAGCAGAACAGAAGAGAAGAGAGAATATCTAAAGCCACTGCCAGTGTTGAAATTCCTCATTCGAGACGAGAGAAAAGTCCAAGAGAAAAATCAAAGAGAGAGAAACAGTTCAGAGAGAGAAGAGCTTGATTGATCGTCAGTCTTTGAGTCAGAAAGTCTGCTTCTACTAAAGCTACATTGTTATTGTTTTTGGGTGGTTTTTCTTCTTCGTTTATTTTCACCTTCGAGTTTTTCGCCTTTTCAATCCTATTTTGTTACCCTCTAAGTTCGCTTGGATGATGGGAGAGGTACTCCGGTTTCCCTCCATCGTATTTGGAGGAAGAGAGGAACGATCCTCTGGTTCGTGAGTTGCTGGGAGCAATTCACGGGGTTCCCTTTGCTCATTGCAAAGGAAGAGAGGTTGGACCTCCAGTGATTCTTCTGGTCTTCAGAAGAGCAAGGAGAGTGTTCCTTGGGACAAGCTGTCAGGCATCGGGTGTTAGCTGACTGAGTCTGCGGTTTTTAATTACTTTGTGCAAGGAAGCCTTACTCTGGAAGAGTAAGGGGTGGACGTAGATTGCGGATCGCAATTGAACCATCTTAAAAAGCTCTATGTCCCATCTGTGTGGATTGCTTGACTGATCTCTCAAAATGGCTTTAGCACGTCAACTGTTCGATCATTGTTTCATCTTAACTCTCTTTCTCGATAAGCTTCTGTCTATCTGTCTGCTCCGTGGCCAGACTAGAAATGTTTCTTTATTGCATTTCAGATTACATAATTTGTTTTTCAAATTACTCTGAATTGGGCGAGATCTATTCATCCCCCCCCCTTCTAGCTCACGTTCTGTGTGATTTATCAATTAAGACAATAAAGGGAATGAGTTACTATTTAAGGCATGATCATCTTTCGTAGAAAATCTCGCAAATCAAGTTTAGATCAAATTTTTCACAGTCAGGTGTTTAGTAGAAAACTAAAGAGATCACGGCTAGGTAAGAGATTACATCATGGGTGATTTTCTTTGCATTCTCAAGGTCCTAATTAAATATCCACGTGTCTGCTTAGGCGTTTGCTTGTTAACCTCTAGTCTTAGACACCAGTCTTTCTTGGTCAGTTTGCTAGGCATCTGCAAAGCTTGTCAGGAATACGAAATCACATAAATCCAACGAAAATCATTATTACATGATCTGATATGTTCATGTGTACAATAAATTCATTTAAAGAAGGTTCAAGCTTTCAGATAGAGTTTAGATCAATCAGACAGGGTCAATCATGTATAAGAAGTTATGAAAAATTAGAGCATAGTCATTTGAACAATTAAAGATATCTTTATAAGTTCATTTACCTAGTCATTTCTTTCTTAATAGTAATTTAAGGAAAGAACATGATTTTAAAAATCAAAAATTAATATTTTAGAATACTGCATGTGAAATGAGATGATACGAATGATCAGCTCATAAACGGGGTGGAACAGAGTTCAACACATAAAACGAGACAAATCGGAGGTCACGCCAAGTCTCGGCCTCCAGGAGCACTGCATTCTGATCGCGGTCATGAGGGTGACCGCATTTAGGGTGTTCCTGTTGGGGTCCTCCGAGATATCTTTGTCAGATCGCGGTCAGTCAGGGTGCCACGTTCTGAACACGGTCTTTGTGAATGGCACATTCTCAATCCAAACCAGAAAATGGCGAAAACATGATATCTCAACTTTAAATTTTGAAATTAGGTTCAAATACAAAATCATGATGCACAAAACTTGTATAAATTTAAGTACACATGCAAATGAACATACATGAAGATCTAATTATGTTTTGCCTAAGAGAAAATCTACCTAAACTAAGATCATAAAAGAAGGAGATGAAGAACGAAGAACACTCCTTCAAACTCTGAATTCTCCTTCTCTCTATGCCAAGCAATGCTTCAACTTGATTTGTATTTCGACTAGGGGAGGATCATGCCCTATTTATAAGCTCAATTCTCCCATTAAACCATTAGCTATTTAATCAAAGTCAATTTTTACCTACTTTTTCCTATCCATTTTTGACCAAGAACAAAGAAATTTGGTACAATAATTTTGATTTCCCACCTAACAATGTATGCAGTGAAGTTTTTAACTTAATCAGGATCAGATTAGGACTAATAGTTAATCATCCTCAATTTAATTTTTACAATGTGTCTACGGTACTGCTACAGTACCAACGACTTCGCCTTCTCATAATCGCGCCACAAATCTCGCCATTCGTGTTATCATGTAGGATTAAAGTTTATGTTAATGTATTTGATACTTTATAGAACTAAAAGAAAAATATTTCCTAATTTATTTTCATCTTTCATCATTTCTTTTCACATATATATATCTATATGAAATTCTGAGTTACTACATTAAGGGAAGCTGAGAACATGCCAATGATGGCACTAGGATGACCATATTCCATTTCGAATAAAGGGTTCATTTACATGTTTGCATTGAACTGAGAAAAGGATTCCTCTTCATAGATATGGTTAGCAAAAAAACATTCCATAGGAACAATCCCTACCCAATTTTAATGGTTGAGCTGAAGTTAAAGTCTAATTATGGGAGGAATATGGTTTCTAATAGAAACCAAGTAAACACAGTAGTGTCCCAATGCTTTTAAACTTAGTTTATCCTATGATTAGGTGGACTTTCCAATAGTTCTCTCAAGATAAGCAAGGAATTTTCTAAGGGATTTAAGGTTTATCTCCGGGGTAAAAATTTTCTCACTCAAACCCTTGTGATTTCTAACAAGACTTCTTTGGTACAACATGTCCGACGATCGTGTGAGAATCCATCATTTTTGGGGACTTATGGAGGTTTCTGAATGGAAATGACTAGTTGCACGAGAGTTGGAATCTCCAAGTGAAGAGTCCAAATCCAACGAGAGAGTTTTCCTATCAAGATGTGATGTCGGCTCTTCCTAGACCCAACCCCAAACCTACACATATACTATCAGATCAAATAACAAGTAATTCACATGAAACAACAAGAACATAAGTAACAACAAACTAAACAGAAGGCGGCCATTGGTGTGGTCGTTCAGTGCAGTGGGTGGCCAGGTGCCAGGCCGTCTGAGAATGGGCTAGGGATGTGGCCTCCTTCCCTACTGGGTGGCTAGAGATGTGGCCGCCTTCTGTCTAAAATGTGAACATATAGAAAATAGAAACTATTGACAGAACTGAGATAGAATTAAACACAGGAGCCTATAGCCTTGGATTTCGAGTGCAATGAACTCACAATAAGTTGCAGCGGTCCCACTGTGATATCTATATGGGTTGTAGGCGCCACAATTGGGCCCGGGTGATAATAGTGCACTGACCGGCAGAAACGGACACAAGGCCGAACTGCGGATGCAGAACTCTACCAAGCCGAATTCTAACACTACAGTGCAATGCTAAAAGAGTGATTGCCAGGGAATTTTATCTAATTCCCACAAGAAGGATGATCACACAGTAGTCTTTAGGGAGGGAGATTGTGGTGTTCTGCATTCTCTATTCTAGTCGGTCAAGAACGAATAGCCTTGTGGTTCGTTGCACCAAACTCCTAAAATGCAATTACAAAGAAAGAGAAAAGGCGACCATTAGAACTAGTGAAGTGCAATAAATGTTCAAAAAATGAAAGTGAAGTAAAAATCAGTTGTAGTGTTTACCTTGATGGGGTGTTGAGAAGGGGGGATAGCTGAGACTTTCGACTACCCACCTCCTCTTTTGTTTTGAATTGAAACCTCTATATTTTTGGGTACTAAAGGGGTTATAGCATGTGAAATAGATGACAAACTATGCAAGCAAACAAACTACATATGCAACAGAATGAAAATGGATGAGAAAGAAGAGAAGGTTGCTGTCAAACCAGGAAGGCGGCTAGATGCTTGGGCATTTGGAGGAGCTGGGCGGCTAATGTCTTGGCCGTTCAGACAAATTGGGCAGCCATAGATGTAGTCATCTTTTATTCCGGCAACACGCAACGACGCCTGTCCATAGAGAACTTTTGTACGCTTCTTGGCCTTCGTCGCGCTGTAAGAAGGTAACAGGAAGAAGTGGGAACCGCTCACAGCTTGTCGGGTCGCTCTGTCTGCTCTAGGCTCTCTCCTTCCCCTCTCCCCCTCTCCTTCGTCTCTCTATTTCCCCCTCTCTCTGCCTCTAAGGCGTCTAAGAGTTTTTCCAGGGGGTATGAGGTTTCCCTCCTCGATTTGAACATCCAAAACCTCTTTGGATCCGAGTGAATGCCTCCTGGGACAATCTCTAGGTAGGGACGTGTGTGCTTGCGCGCGCAGCGTCCACCCCCCCCCCCCCCCCTTGGAGTAGGTGGCATCGTGGGGAGCATCACCGGAGTGGAGGAGAACGTGGGATATGGGTTTGATAGACGGATATCAAAAGATGGCCAAATCATTGGCCATTTACACGAGTTAGGCGGCCGAATCATTGACCTTCTTCCAATCTGGGCGGCCATCGACCTGGCCGTCCAGATCTGATAGGCGGTCATCGATTTGGCTGCCCAGCCCGTGGACTATATCCATTTTCAATGGTTTAGGCCCAATAAAATAATTGGGATGGAGTTAAAAGTTCGGGTAATCAATACATCCAAAAAATTACATCACTTATAGAGTGACTAAATCAAAATCCGCGCAAAATTAGGTATCTACAACTGTAACATATTTAGCAATTCCATGTAAGAAACAAGAGAAAATTTTATTGGTATTGTTCCCACTGAGTAGGGTAATCGCAAGATTTCAGGTGTTCCTAGGCTGTGGTTTAAATTATAAAGATTCCTTCCTTGCCGGGGTTAATTTCAAGTGGCGCTGCCAGTTTTAACGTTTTTCTGGTTCAAGAAATCACACACTTTAAGGCTATCTAAGAACAACCTATTATTAGTTGCTAAAGCCCACGTCAACGAGCCTTTTGCCTTGGAGATACACGCTTAGGCCCTATTTGTTTGCATAACAGTGACATGTTAAATCAGACATCTTTACTTGTCCTAATCGATTTGATTATGCGGATCTCATATTCTGATTGACATTTAGATTAAGCACCAATATTCGAGTTAAGGACCGATTAAGTTGTTTGAGAGAAAAGACACCCTAATTAACCTATTCTGCAAACAATTAGGACGTTTGAGATTAGAAAATTTGGTAGACAAGATTAGAGCTTAAGTAGAAACCTAGGAAGCCCGAGTTCCTTCCACGGCATGGCAGAGGTATTCTTGATCAGCCATTTCACCGAGCTTTACCTCACCATCTTCAGAAAGACAAGTCATTATATATCCTCGCGCATTGCCAAAAAAAACTGGGTGACCATTCATTACATAAATATAATGGCCTACAGAAGCAGGAAGAACGAAAACACAAAGGTTATTGCAACGTTTCTTTCGGCAGCTGTAAGGTAAATCAATACTTCAGGAGCAGATTTGTGAACACGGGAGCGACGTTGGTTTAACTTACGCCCACCACCCACCCACCCCAACCAACCATAAAAAATAAAACAAAATTGATGTGTTATGTCTTCAACATGAAACCAACAATAAAAAATAGCTTTTACATATATATGTTGGGTTTTATCCCAATATAATGGTCCACTTGTCATTGGGCTACACACACTTAACACACCATTAAGTCCAGTTAAAGGAATATGTTAATGGGCTGAACCCATTAAGTGCCCATTAGGATCCTGTTATGGGTGGGATCCTACTTAAGCCCAATTGGGACTGGTCCCTCCTCTCTATACTAGTGTGAAACTCCCCATTAGGTTACACACACACATACAGTACGTGAGATAGAGAGAGGAAACCAGAGGGAGAAACGTGGGTTCCGATCGCTCCCTTCCCGGTGTTCGTGAGCGTGGATCGTCTTTCTCGTCGGCTTCCTCCTCGGTGGAATGGCTTCCGCTTCAGGTACACATCCCAACATGTGGTATCAGAGCCCGTGTATGCGATCCCTCGGGCTTCGATCTGTACGTTCTTCCGCTTCAGTCGTACGGAGAAGAACATACAGCAGTCTTTATTTTTTAGTTTTCTTTGGCTGTCGGGCGACGATCTCCGTCGCGGAGGATTCCACGGCCCGCCGCGGGCCTGGGCGAAGGAGGGGAGCGGGGCTCCCTGCCCAGGGACGCCACCGTGAAGGGGGGGGTTCCCTGCGCAGGCGCACCGCCGCGTGCGGCCGCGTGCGCAGGGAGCCTCCACCGTTTAAATTAAAAAAAAAGGGTTTTTTTTTCAGTTTGAAAAGGGGCCCGGCGGCGACCATCTCCCCGGACGACCCCTCCGGCGTCTTAAGCCACGGGGAGGGCCGGCGGTCGCCGGCGGACCTCCGCCCCGGCTGCCCCCTGCAGCTGGCACCCGCCGCGGCGACCACCTGCGCCCGCGCCGGAGCTCCCCGCCTCGACCGCGTGCAAGGCCGCGGCTGTCCGCGCTCGAGCGAGTGCCGCCCCCGCCGGACGACGCCGCCGGCGGGGGCCCTGCGGTGGCCGGGGGGGCCACCCCCTTCTTCCCCTCTCCCATGGCGGCGGCGGCGGTTCAGCTCTTAGGGTTGGGAGATGGCGTATCGCAGGAGATTGGAGAAGGTGAAGGGTCTTTGACCCTTTTACCCTCCATTAAGTGTATATTAAGTTTGGGAATTCAAATTATGGGATCCAATAAGGTTTATGGATCCAGTTTTTGGGTCTCCTCTTAAAGTATTTGGGTTTAAGTTTTGGGTTGGATTGTGGATTATTTTCGGATCCGGGTTTAAGTGATTAAACGGTTCTGGGTTCGAATATTGGGTCTAAGATCCATACGGATCTTATTTGGAACCCGAATCCAGATCCGTTTACGTATCCGAATCCAATTAAAATCCATTCCTTTTAAATATCTGTATCCATTATTACTTTTGTGTATCCTTTAAGTATAAACTGTTTATTCAAATTCATTTAATTATATCCTTATTCTTTAAATTCTGTTAATGAGTTTTCTATAAGATCCATTAAGTTCTGGATCTTGGGCCCATTCATTCTGGGTACATATTGAGCCCATTAACATTCTTTAAAGATATAGGATCCATTTGTGAACAGTTTGGATACAGAAGCAATTTCTGTGGATATGTTTGCAATTCAGTGATTTTTCTACAAACAGAAAGGGATATTTATGCAACAGCATGTTGAAACTTGTGTTTTTAACCCTTTTAATTTAGTTTTGGCATGATTAAGGCTTATTAGTGAACAAATAATTATTGCTTTAATATTAGGAGATATTTTTGTGATATTTTGACCTCTCTACAGAAATTATTCATACATTAATATCTCCATTTCAGATTGCAATAATTATTGTGTTTATATCCTTTTTGCTCATATTAAGTGTTATTTGATGCTATCATATAGTTTTGTGTGAGGTTTTTGATTTTTAAGTGGTTAGGTAGACCACCAAAGTGGCACTAACTACGAGGAATGATAAAATTTCACACTTTTGAGTTTAAGATAGTGTCATTCATGAGCATTATAATTTGTTTGTTATCATTTTTAATTGGGGGAGGATATTTTAGCATTCAAAGTGTGTAAGTTGACCACCAAAGTGGCCTTATGCATGGAGAATAATAAAGTATTCTCATTAAGGAATTAAAATGATATCAAACTTTGTGTTCTTGGTTTGAATGTAGAATTTAACTCCCAAAGGAGTATTCTATTTTCATGTCACGAACAGGATAGAATAAAATTTATGTGCATAGCGACTCTTGAGAGTTTTGTACCCAAAGATGCTCTCTCTTGACATCAAAGTGTATATAAGTCTTAGTTCTATCACTTAAGTTATTTTGTGGGGAGTTTACCCATTAGCATGCTAAAGTAATTTATTTCAGTTATTAGAATTTCTTAGCATTCATTTATATGCCTCATTATTTGCTGCCATTTCATATTTTGATATATGTGAGCATTTGATTATCTTCAGGTGCTTCTCCTTTATTTGCACCCTTCACTGGAATTGTCCCTTATCTGAATGGCACTAATTTCACTGAATGGAAACAAAGGGTACTATTTACTTTAGGGTGCATGGATTTAGATTTGTCTTTGCGTGAGGAAAAGCCAGCTCCACTTACAGCAGAAAGTACACAGGAACAGAAGACTCACTTTGAGAAATGGGAAAGATCCAACCGTTTGTGCCTATTGTTCTTACAAAGACATGTAGGTCAAAACATTAAGGGATCTATCCCTAAGCAGGCCATAGCTAGTGGATTTTTAAAGGCTATTGAGGAACAATTCATCAGTTCTGATAAAGCAAAGGCTAGTACCTTAATGGCTAAGCTTTCCTCAATAAAATACACTGGCAGTGGTAGCATTAGAGAACACATTATGATGATGAGAGATATTGCATTTCAGCTTAATGCAATGGAGGTTACCAATTCAGATACATTCCTTGTCCACTTTATTCTCAACTCTCTTCCAAATGCGTATGAGGCCTTCAAGATCTCATACAACACACATCAGGCTAAATGGTCACCAAATGAATTGATGACCATGTGTGTTCAGGAGGAGGAGAGGTTGAGAGGGGAGAGAAATCAAGTTGCTAACTTCTCTTCTCATAAAGGAAGTGGAAGTTCAGGAAAGCACAAGAGTGTTCAGAAGAAGGGCAAGAAGAAGCACTACAAAAAAGAAAAGGGCAAAGGCAAAGAAAAAGAAAAAGAAAATGAAAAGAAATGCTTCTTCTGTCATGAACCTGGACACATTAAGAAAGAGTGCTTGAAATTTAAGGGATGGTTTGAAAAGAAAGGTAATCTCTCATCTTATGTTTGCTATGAGTCTCATTTAGTAAATGTTCCTAATGATACATGGTGGATTGACTCAGGTTCTACTGTACATGTTGCCATTTCTATGCAGGGATTCCTATTCCAAAAGCCTATCAATAAGGGTGAACAATGCATCTTTTCAGGAAATAGGACGCGCTCACATGTGAAGGCTATTGGAACTTATAGAATCATTTTGAGTTCAGGATTTGTTCTAGATTTGAAAGACACTTTTTATGTACCTTGTTTTAGTAGAAATTTGGTTTCAGTATCAAAACTTGCTTCAGAAGGTTTTCATGTTAGTTTTGGAAACTCTTTAGTTGAATTAATGAAGGATTCTGTTGTTATTGGTACTGGTTCTATATCTGATGGTTTATATAAATTGTGTCTTAGTAATGTGAATGAACAATCTTGAATACCCAGCATACTTCAGTTTCTATTGGCAACAAGCGTGGTAGAGTTAATGAAAATTCATCTATGTTGTGGCATAGGAGATTAGGCCATATCTCCATTAAGAGGCTTAAGAGGTTAGTGGGAGAAGGAGTGTTGCACACTCTAGATTTCACTGACTTTGAGACTTGTGTTGATTGCATATAGGGAAAGCAAACACACACGCCTAATAAAGATGTCACTAGAAGTTCTGAACTTCTATAAATAATTCACACTGATATCTGTGGTCCCTTTTCACCCTGTCTTACTGGTGAGCGATACTTTGCCACATTCATTGATGACTACTCTAGATATATGTATCTCTATCTACTTCTTGAAAAGGCAGATGTTTTCAATGCCTTTAAAGATTTTAAGAATGAGGTAGAGAAACAATCAGGAAAATCTATTAAGGTAGTCAGATCTGATAGGGGTGGTGAGTATTATGGTAGGTATACAGAGATGGGACAAAGGCCTGGACCATTAGCTATGTTCCTTAAAGAAGAGGGTATTGTACCTCAGTACACTACTTCTGGCAGCCCTTATCAGAATGGGGTTGCAGAAAGAAGGAACCGAACACTTAAAGAAATGGTTAGGACAATGTTAAGTCACTCTACCCTTCCTTTGTCTTTGTGGGGGGAGGCCTTAAAGACAACTGTACACATTTTGAATAAGGTTCCTACTAAAGCTGCTCCTAAAACTCCCTATGAGTTGTGGAGTGATAGGAAACCTTTTGTGAGCTATATGCGCACTTGGGGATGTCCAGCTGAGGCCAGACCATATAACCCACAAGAAAAGGCTTTTGATCCTAGGACAACTAGTGGATTCTTCATTGGTTATCCGGAAAGATCAAAAGGGTATAGATTCTATTGTCCATCACATGTTCCCATCATTATAGAAACAGACAAGGCAAGATTTCTTGAGGATGACGGAGTTAGTGGGAGTGGACCTTCTCGAGAGATTTCTTTTGAGGAGTTACAGGATCAGGTTGAAATACCTGTAACAACTGACAGCTTTGTTCCTATATTCATTCCTCAGAATGATATTCAGAGGGAACAAGAAGTTGTAGTTGGTCCACCTCAAGTGGCTCCAGAGCCAGAAGATGCTGCAATAGTTGACCAACCACCTCCTCAGGTGGATCAGGGGCCAGCACTACGCAGATCTGAGAGAGTTAGGAGACATGCCATATCTGATGAGTTTTTGGTATACCTACAGGAGGATAATGTAGACAGAGGTGACATTGATGATCCAGTGACATTTTCACAAGCCATGAAAAGTGAAAAGTCCACCTATTGGTTTGAAGCCATGAAGGAAGAGCTTGACTCAATGGCTAAAAATCAAGTCTGGGATCTCGTTGACTTGCCTAAAGGGTCCAAACTTATTGGATGCAAATGGGTATTCAAAACTAAAGTGGACTCTAAAGGTAAAGTTGAGAGACATAAGGCCAGATTGGTGGATAAAGGTTTCACTCAGAGGGAGGGCATTGACTATGATGAGACCTTCTCTCCAGTTTCTAAGAAGCTCTCATTCAGGTTAGTCATGGCCTTAGTAGCTCATTTTGATTTAGAGTTACACCAAATGGATGTGAAAACGGCATTTCTCAATGGGGACCTACATAAAGAAGTGTATATGGAGCAACCTCAGGGGTTTCATGCTAAGGGAAAAGAACACTTGATATGCAAATTAAAGAAATCCATTTATGGACTTAAGCAAGCCTCCCGTCAATGGTTCATAAAGTTTAGTGAAATCATTTTATCCTTTGGGTTTAAGGAAAACATCATTGATGAATGTTTATACCTAAAGGTCAGTGGGAGTAAATTCATTATCTTGCTTTTATATGTGGATGACATCTTGCTTGCTAGTAGTGATCTTGATTTGTTGCATGAAACTAAGGTTTTTCTTTCTAAGAACTTTGAGATGAAGGATATGGGTGATGCCTGTTATGTCTTAGGCATTGAGATCACCAGAGATAGACCTTCAGGTACACTTGGTCTTTCTCAGAAAGCTTACATCTCAAAGATCTTGGAAAGGTTCAACATGTAATTCTGTGCACCCGATAAAGTACCTATTGTGAAAGGAGATAAATTCAGTGATTTACAGTGTCCTAAGAATGACTTAGAAATGAAGCAGATGGAGCTTATTCCTTATGCTTCAGCTGTTGGGAGCCTGATGTACCTTCAGACTTGTACACGTCCAGATATTGCTTTTGCTGTGGGTATGCTTAGCAGGTACCAAAGCAACCCAGGTTTGGATCATTGGAAGGCTGCCAAGAAAGTCATGCGCTATTTGAAAGGGACTATGGATTATTTGCTCACTTATGTTGACACCCGTTTTATACCCAATAAGTCGGGTCATCTCCTTATTTCATTCTATATGATGCTCCGAGTTGTTCACTCTTCACTGAGTCTCTTGATCAGTTGAGGCCTGTTTCTTGGGTCTTAATTCCTGGGTTAAGAATTGGCTTCTGGTAGCGTTTCGTTGGCAATAGCTTAGCAACCCTTTATTGCTATTCTTGAAACTCAATGGTAATAACGGTCTGAACCAGGCGCGTTGTTTCATTATAACGCATGGGGCCTGGACCGTTACTCTTTGAAGAGTCCTAAGGCTTAAGGCCTCGTTGTAAAACTTATCCTTTTGATTTCACATTGGTAATAACGGTCTGTCGAGCAGCCGTTGTTTCATTCTGACGCCCTATGCCTTGGCCGTTGCTTCCTTGAAGAGTCCAACTTGTTGGGTCTTCTTCCCGTCGATCTTATCTTTTAGGGATAAGGTTGATAGTAACGAACGGTTCTTGATGCGTTACTTCCAAGCGGCGGTCTGTCGTGCAGCCGTTACTTCCTCCAGAGAGTCCTGGCAGTTCAGGCCTTTTCTCTGCTACTCCGTGGTCGAGATAAGGGTTTTGGATTGATGATATCTCTTTCAAATCTGATCCTCAGGACCTTCCGTTCGATTCTATGAACTCTTGGTGATATTATCTTCGAGGATTTGCTAAGAGTTATCTCTTTATCTTGCTGAATTATCCTCTGCTCGACCTGAGAGTTTGAGGGTCTATAAATAGAGCCCTTGACTTCATGGCCCGGGGGAGGAAGATTTAGAATTCACGACGAAGTGCTGCAAAACTCAGGAGCCATCTTCATCCAAGAGGAACTGCTTCCCACGTCCATCCATCTCATAATCAAGGGAGTACTTTGGTTTTGGTCTTTCAAGTTCATCATTGCATGTTTGAGTTCTTCCCTGGTTTTTCCTCAATCAAAGCATTATCCCTCCTCCTTCTCCACGTTTTTCACTGTCCTCTAAGCATATAAACATCTTCCCAAACTTTTAAAACACCCAGAGGGGTTAAAAAACCAAAAACTCCCCGGTAATCCACTCTCCTTTTGATGATGTTAAGTCCTTTGAGAATTGATGCTATGCTTGTGAAAAGGACTAATTGAGGTTGTTGTGTTTGGTCTTTCTACATCTTTGGCAGGTTTACAGGTTCATCGACACGAGGCCCAGGTCTTCTAGCCGGCTGGAAGAGTTGGAGTTAAAAGAATTCAAGCTTTGTTACTGCAGGTTATCTGACGGCCTTGTGCAGGCGCGTCACTCTCTTCCGGCGGTCTATCGTGTGGCCGTCACTTCCAAGCGACGCACGGGGTTCTGGCCGTTACTTCTAAGTTAATCTGCAGGCTTTCTCTGGTTTTCTCTCCCGTGGGCGGGTGTTTCATCCACCTATTTCCAAGGTATATTCAGGTTTTTTGACTTGTTTTTACTTTGGTGGCGATCACATCTTTCCTTGGTATTGGGCATTAGCTGTCTTCTTCATCATATCTTTCTATTTTCCTTGCTTGTTCCACCTTCACGGTGTGTTTTTTTTTTATTTATTCCTTGCTCCACGCCCCGGCGTGTGTTTTCCTTTTCCTTAGCGTAGTTTGATTGAGATAGCATGCCCATGCTAGAGCTAGCTATGATTGCCTAGGTTTATGATCACATGTTCATAGGTTTGAGTAGATCTTTGATTGTTTGTTTGTTATCTTACCATATCACTCTCCAAACCTCAAAAGAAAGATAGAAGATAGACAAATAAATATCAACAGATAATTTTTTGGCAATCACGGTGGGACAACTTGTGCCAATCGTGCTTTTGATTCTTGTTTAAACCTGCCATCATCTGCTTGTTGAGTTGCCTTTTGTTTCCCCTTTGATTTCTGCTCATTCTGGTTTTCTGAGTTCTCTGACGGCCAGGTGTCCCCGCGTCACAGTCCTCTGACGCAGGGGCATTCGACCGCCGCTTTGGTTCTGCTGTGTGAGCTTCCACGGGCTTTCCGGTTACTTCTGTCTGGTTTTGGTTCCCTGGCTCATTCGACGGTCTCATCCCTCTGTGTTATATATTATCTGGCGGTCTGGCCTTTGACCGTTATTGTGCTCTGACGCAGGGTCCTTCGACCGTTATTCGCCTGGCAGGTACACATCCGAGGTGCATTTATTTCCGCAATTTTTGCTGTGATTTATTGCTTGGGTGATACTTGACCTCCTTCTTGCTTTGCTCATATCTCCATATCATTGTGTGCATCATTGATTGTTAAATTCTAGGCTAGACTTTGCATGCACTCCGGTGCACATAGGGTCATTCATCTTTTCATACATCAGATTGCATCTTCCTACCTTGTTGTGAGGACCTCTCGTCTCCATATTCCTTGGGGCCGACTAGGAAATCACAGCAGGGACCTCCGTAAGTCCCCGCGAGCCGTGGATTCCCACACGGACGTCGGGCTGGTTGTACCTTTCCCACCCCGTGTCTAGGGTTGCATAAGTGAAGGAGTGGTTACACTTAGAGTCAAACCAAGTCCCATATCCATCTCCTACTAGGAACCCATTGTTGAGAGCACATATCAATCAATTCACTAAAGTTCCAAAGGAGAAATCATAAGAACCTTGTTGCATCATCTTAAACAACTTGGTTGATCTTTGAGTGTCTTCGTCTTTTATCACTTACATCTTGTTAGAATCACCTAAGTTTGGTTGCTTATTGAGTGTTTTTTGTGTTGGTTGTTTTCGCATTGTCAAGGCTGTCCGTTGCATGTGGAGTTGTTTTCGTCCGTCTGAATCATCTTCTCGAGTCAGTTCCTCCTTCACGTTCTATTCTAATCCCCTCTTCGAGTCCACCATGGCATCCTTCAATCCTCCTCGCTCCCAAGAGGACTCTCTTCCTCAAGGGCTCCTTGAAAACCCCCCTAGGGTTATTACATTTTCCTCTGGAGAGGGGAATGCCCCTCTCCCATCCTCCATCTCTATGGAAGGTAGTCAAGTTACCTCTTCTCTCTCTACTCCTTCCGCGGGCTCCGTCCTTCATATGATGGCCCAATTGGATCCGACCCAACTCCAAGTTTTATATCAAGCTATGCAAGGGTCCAATACTTCTCCCTCTGCCACTATCCAAGTCAATCTAATTCTTCCATTATTGGGCCGTCCGTTCAGCCCACTCCGATTGATCTCACTCCGGTCCAACCCCGGACCATCACTTTCGCTAGCATGGAGATGGGCCAATCTTCTAATTCAGCCCATCAATCTTTCGATAAAGGGAAGTCACCCATCCCTTCCTTTGTCCAGGTGGATCATCACAACTCTGGTTCGGTAGCTTCACAGCTCCTTATGAACCCTTCCGATTTCTTACGCCCTCAGCAAGGAGTGGCCCAAAATCATTCTAATCCGGGTCTATCTCAGGCCCAATATCCTTCTTACGGGCCTCCTATTTCCACTATCTATCCTTCCACTCCTTCTAACGGGCTCCCGCCTGTTGCTACAGCCATTCCATCTGCCCCTCAAATACAATCAGCATCCTTCACTACCCCCGCTCCTTCCCGAGAGCAGGACTTGCTTGACAAGTGGGCCGCCATGCAGCAACAACTCGACTTTCTCCAGAAAAGGGTTGGCCCACAATCCTTGGCCGATATTCCTATTCCGAGCTTCCAGAACATCCGGTTCCCTCCGCAATCAGAGCTCCCCAACTATCGCAAGTACGATGGGAACAGCAATCCCTTCATCCATGTGAGGGATTTTCTTTATGAATCGGCGCAGTTCCAATATGATGATCGCCTCATGGCGTACTTATTCCGCCGATCTTTGGACAGTGTTGCTCTAGAATGGTTCTATTCTCTACCACTGGAAGAGGCCGAGAGTTTCAAGGTAGTAAAAGATAAATTCATCCAGCGGTTCCAAGATAGGGTCGGCCCTGAATATTCATTTACAGATCTAGTAGCCGAGAAGATGAAGTCGGATGAAGAGTTCGCCACCTATGCAGACAGGTGGAGACAAATGGCCGCCAGAGTACCGGGCCACATTCCGGAGGAAGAGAAGGTCAAACTGCTGACTTCCAATGCCACCCCGACCTTCCGCAACATCCTGACAATGAATGACATAGCCAACATGCATCAACTCTATAGCCGGGCGCGCTTCATCCAGACTCAATTCAAGGACTCCCCTATCCATTCCCTCTTCGAAAACCAAAAGCCCAAGTACCACAAGAAACCACAAGGGTCGGTTACTGAGGGAGTCCAAACAAATGAGCAAGTACAAGCCGTTGCTTTTCCATATCAGGCCGCACCTTTCCGCTACAACCAAAACCCCCGCAATTCACAAAACGCCGCTCCGCAAAACTTCCAAGCCACTCCACAAAACCCTCCCCCCGCCTTCACCATTCCACAAAACACCTTCGCCACACCACAACAACCATCACCACCATCACAATACCATAACGTCTCTCCACCCAACGGCTACAACAACAACAATCCAAATAGCAAGCGCCCGGCTCCCAGGAGAGCCCAGTATCCTCCGTTGCCAGAGATGCTTACAGATATCTTCTCGGCTCTCATGTCAGTAAATGCAATCCAACTTCCTCCGGAACGGCCTGTTTGGAACCTGGCAGTCGATCAGACTAAGTATTGTATGTTCCACCGGCAGCCGGGCCATACCATAAAAGGATGTTTTCAGTTCCGAGATCTTGTGTATGACATACATGAGGGGCAGAGAATCGACTGGGCCGAAATGCATAGGGCCATTGTTGAGATTAAAGAGAAGAGAAGGCAGCCGCAGGGGCAGCAAGTGCAGCAGCATCAAGCACCGCAGCCGCAGCAGCCACCACAACAGCAGCAACCACAGCAAGTACAAGACCTGGGCATCCATCAGAACCCGATGCCGAATCATCCACCCGCTCCTCAGCAGCAGCCGCCAGCACCAGCGCAAGTAAACATGGTCCAGCCACCGGCCCCCAACGCCGGATGGTCTTTCGATGATGATGGCGCCACACCGCAGGTCATGGCCCTCCACCATAACCACCGCAATCCTCCCTTCATCATCCCTGCACAGCCGACGCCCTCTCAACTCGTCCTCCCATTCACACCCGCTCCAGCAAATCCTCTACCGCTCTCCAGTCCATCATACCCTCCATCACCCACTCCCATCACCGCCATCACACCACCATCCAATCCCTCACCCATTCTTACCCATCTGCTAGCCTTCCCTCCACCCGCATCAACATTCATCACCACCCTGCCTTCCACCCATCCTTCACCCACCATCCGCGCACCGCCCATTAACCTCACCAACCCTACGCTCCACCAAACCGCCTCCCCCGCACCACCTGTTCCATTCATCCATCCCGCAGGGCCCATCATACTATCTTCAGATGCCGCGGCAAACTGTGCTTTGAGGAGCGGGAAGATGTTCCATCGAAATTACGCTACTACTTCTAATCCCCAATCCTCTCAGCCGGTGGCCGAGCAAGAAGAAACCGAACCTTTGCCGGGTACTCAATATGACTTGCTGCATCATCTGGATCGAGTACCCGCCAAAATATCTGTGCTGGAGCTGATAAAAAGGTCCACCCTTCATCATGATGCACTGAGGGATTTCCTACAGAAGGTAATGGTTAGCGAAGACATGGCAGTTGATAGCCTACCAACGGCACTGGCAACTATCTCCAAAGGGCCGGCAATCACATTCTCTGAAACCGAGCTTGCACCTCCGGGGGCTCGGCAAATGCCGCTCTGCATAACAATTACCCTGAACAAAGTCGACATTGAAGCAGCGCTGGTTGACACAGGGGCCTCAATTAATATTTGCCCACTCAGCACCCTCCGAGCATGCAACATATCTGAAGAGTTACTACGGCCTACCCCCACCACTATAGCAGCATATGACAACTCAAGGCGAGCATGTCACGGGGTAGTCACCATTCAGGCAGAGCTCGGGCCCCTTACTATGGCCGTGGAATTCTATGTTCTTGATATCGACCCTATGTTCAAGGCTATCTTGGGTCGTCCCTGGATTAACACACTCGGCGCCGTGCCCTCCACCGCACATCAGTGCATTAAATTCCCCTTCCAAGGGAGGGTCGTCAAAGTTAAGAGCTTATCCACGGTACAGTCAGTAAATGCTATTTCAGAGCAGGTTCTTCCCACACTTTGGCCAAGCAGTCGGCCCGTTCTGTCAGTATTGGATTTGAACTTTCCTTGGGCTTACACATCCCCTAAGCCCGTCGCTACTCCAGTTAATGTCAAAGTGAAGCCGCAGATTCGAGATTCAAAGGGGTGGAACATTATATTGAAACTGGGCTATCAACCGGGGAGAGGCCTCGGTGCGCAACTGCAAGGGATGACTAAGCCTATACCTAAGGGAAGAAAAATGGGTAGGAGATGTCTCGGCTACAAAGAGACAGCATTATCTATGATAAGTGATTCTGGGCCGCTCACCTGGGATTATCGTCAGCATTTTGTCAAAGGGCCTCTCCAGCCTGGCACATTAGCTCCAAAGCCGGTTCAACAAGAAAGGAATACAGTTTGTCCAATTGCCAGTCCGCCTCCCTTGCCAAGAGGGTCAGATGATGACATGCTTGACTACAGTCAGGCCTTGCAGGGGCTCTTTTATGAGGAAGAATGTCAGAAGAAGCAACAAGAAGTTCGGCTTATGCAGTGGAGGCCAAAGAAGCAGATTATTGTTGATCTACAGAAGGAGGAGAGCTCTCCAGTTGTCTGTTCTTGGTCTCTCTCACGCTTCCAATCTATCTTTCAACGAAAGGAGTTCGTACCCCGCCTTCCTCCTGTCATGATAAATTCATCTTTCATTGATCCACCGGAGATTCTATTCATTCCTTGTGCTTGCGGGAAATGTCCACGCATTGATCTATCCACTCTGTTTACTCCTCCTCCTCCCAACGCTCAGCTCCACGAGATGTGGTTCTCTTCTTCTGATCCCTTCTTTGATTGCATCTTCCCCGAGCTGTTCCCTATGCAGCTCCCACCTCCTCCATCTTGCTGTGTAGTCTCCGCTGATCTCCAAAAAAAAACGTCAAATTTGAAACGGAGATTTCAGTGGAAGATTACGCTATCCTGTCTCCATCCTCCTCCTCCCAAGGGCACGAGTCCTCTGCTCCTCCCCTTCCACTAGGTCTTCTGTCCCCTAGGTTAGGATTAGGGTCCGTCGAGTCTAGAGGAGTAGAGTCCGTTAGGTCTAGAGAAGTAGGGTCTTGTTCTGGGTCGTCCAACCCTTCCCATTCTGAACCACGCTCGCTTGCGCATCCTTCCCGATCTGTTCCTGATAGGTTCTTGCAAGATCTAGCTCAGCGGTGTCATGCTCTGTTGAAGTGTCTGGAATTCGTCGCTACAGCAATCGTGATTGAGGATGAAGAGGAAATAGAAGGGGAATGGAGCGACGACGGATTAGGCGTCTATAAGGTCTTGGATGAGAAGGATCCAATAGATGAAGACAGCGATGTAGATAACACTGCCGACTTATATGCACAAGGACTAAAGAGATTCGACCAGCCATCGACGGCAGTGGATGAACCTACAAAGGAAATCAACTTGGGAACGGAAGAAGACCCAAGGCCCACCATTATTTCTGCTGATCTCCCTTCACAGGTAGAAGAAGATCTAATTAAGGTATTAAGGGAGTATAGTGATTCTTTCACCTGGTCTTATGAGGACATACCAGGTCTTGACCCCTCCTTAGTGGAACATCGACTCGTGCTTAAACCAGGGGCAACACCTGTGAAACAACGGTCAAGAAGATTTCACCCCCACATGGCCTTGAGGATCAAAGAAGAGGTCGACAAACTATATAAGGCCAGGTTCGTCAGAGTAGTTTTATATCCTCAGTGGGTGGCAAACATAGTCCCTGTTCTCAAGAAGGATGGAAAAGTGCGCATATGCATTGATTTCAGGGATCTAAACAAAGCATGTCCCAAAGATGATTTCCCGCTACCTCATATAGACGTCCTAGTGGATAACACTGCCGGGTATGAAGCTCTGTCATTTATGGATGGGTACTCGGGCTATAATCAGATCCGTCTCGCTCCGGAAGACCAAGAGAAAACTTCCTTCACCACGCCCTGGGGCACGTATTGTTATGTAGTTATGCCATTTGGTTTGAAAAATGCAGGTGCCACCTATCAAAGGGCGATGATGGCTATTTTCCATGACATGATGCACATATACATGGAAGCTTACGTGGATGACATCTTGGTGAAGTCAAGAACAAAAGAAGAACACCCCTCTATCCTGGCTAAGGTGATGTAGAGAGCCAGGGAGTACAAGCTTAAGATGAATCCAAAGAAGTGTGTATTCGGAGTCTCCTCAGGGAAGTTGTTAGGGTTCATAGTGAGCAAACGGGGGATCCAGATTGATCCTAATAAAGCACAGGCCGTCATGGACATGCCTCCGCCAAAGAACATTACGGAACTTCGAGGATTGATTGGTAGATTACAATTCATTAGAAGATTTATATCTCAGCATTCTCAGAGGTGTCGTCCGTTTTATGAGTTGCTTAAGGCGGGTGTCAAGTTCGAATGGAATCAAGATTGTTAGAAGGCCTATGAGGACCTCAAAGAGTATCTGTCCAATCCCCCGGTTTTGCAACCTCCTGTCCCTGGGAAACCCCTAATCCTATACATCTCGATTATTGAGGACTCCCTAGGGGCGGTCTTAGCACAAGTGGATGATGAAGGAAAAGAGCGGGCCGCGTACTACCTCTCTCGACTGTTTAATCCAGCTGAATCCAAGTACACCGCTATGGAGAAGAATTGTGCCGCCTTAGTGTGGGTAGCTCAGAAGCTTAAACATTACTTTCTTGCCCACCCAGTTAGGTTGATCTCTAGAATGGACCCGATCCGTTATCTCTTAGAAAAACCCGTCCTTTCTAGTAGGTTAGCTCGCTGGCAGAGCTTCCTCTCTCAGTTCGACATCACCTTTGTTGTTCAGAAGGCAGTCAAAGGATATGCCATTGCTGAACATCTTACACATCTCCCTATTCCTCACACCGGTTCTATTCAGGATGATTTCCCTGATGAGCATCTCTCTGTCCTTTCTCATCATCCCTTTTGGTCTCTGCACTTCGATGGTGCACTCAACTCCCAAGGCCAAGGGATCGGTGCTGTCTTGCTTACTCCAGAGGGAGTAACCATCCCCTTCGCTTATCAACTTCGATTTCCTGCTACCAACAACATCGCTGAGTATGAGGCTCTCCTAGCCGGCTTGAAGCACGCCTATCTCCTAGGAGCGTGCTATTTAAACATTATAGGAGATTCTCAGCTTGTCCTACGGCAAGTTCTGTCCACTTACCGTACTCGTGACCCCAAGCTCAAACCTTATCAAGATTTGGTCACGCTCATTGCTAAGCGATTCCGTAAGCTGATCTATATCCATACTCCCCGTTCTCTGAACATTCTAGCTGATGCTTTGGCATCTCTTGCTTCTTCCTTATCTTTCCCTCTCAGTCGTAGTACTGAGACCATCGTCGTCCAGAGATTGGACGCACCTTCTCTTCAAGATCCTTGGTTCATCAACCTCAGGAAATCTGTAGAGGCAAGAGCTGAGAAGGAAGATCTCAAGGAAGTTTCATTAACAGAGCTAGAGGAGATTCTGGACGAAGAAGAATTACCTTGGTATCATGAAATCGAGTTGTTTTGCAAAGAAGGGTCATTCCCAGAAGGGGCAAAGGCCGAGCAGTGTAAAGCAATAAGAAGAGCCGCCGCAAGGTACACTATCATTGCAGGAGAACTGTATAGGCGCGCTACTAATGGAATGCTCATGAGATGCTTGGATGATTTAGAAGCTTGGAAAGTGGCTGAAGCAGCCCATTCTAGTGAGTGTGGAGGTCATGTCAATGGCTAGGCTCTAGCGAAGAAGATCCTTAGGCAGGGCTACTATTGGCCCACCCTAGAGGAAGATTGCTCCCTCTATGTCCGGAGGTGTCTTAAATGCCAGCTCCATGCTGATAAAATTCACTCTCCAGCTTCGTCTCTCCATCCTATGACTGCTCCTTGGCCATTCTCTATGTGGGCTTTTGACGTCGTCGGCCCGCTCGGGGATCCTAATTCTCAGATCAAGCAAAAATCCTTCATCCTCACCGCTACTGAGTACTTCACCAAATGGGCCGAAGTCGAGGCGTACGCAGAAATCAAAGCTACAACGGTGTGCCGCTTTATCATAAAGAATATCATCTCACGGTTCGGAGTGCCAAGCAGCATCATCACCGACAACGGACCCCAGTTCGTCTCCCAAGAGCTTAAGGACCTATGTAAGAAGTTCAATATTGCACTACATCATTCATCTCCATATTACCCTCAAGGCAACGGTCAAGCCGAGGCCACTAATAAAACCCTTCTTAAAATCATCAAGAAAACATGCGAAGCACATAAATTTTCTGATTGGCCTAAAAGACTGGTGGAAGCTCTGTGGGCTTACCGCACCTCCGTCCGTACCCCTACGGGGCAAACTCCCTATTCCCTGACCTATGGGATGGAGGCGGTGCTCCCATATGAGATCTTAATCCCTTCCCTTAGAGTGCAGCTCGATAAGGAACTTAATCTCGATGAACGTCGGGAGGCGTTGCTGGTCCAGTTGGAACTCTTGGATGAGAAGAGGATGAATGCGGCCGATCACGTTTCTGTTTATCAAAAGAGGGTTTCGCGTTATTTTCAAAAGAAGGTGATTGAACGTAAGTTTATGACGGGTGATATTGTTTTGAAACGTAAATTCATTCGGTCTGCAGGTCCTAGGTCTAAATTACAACCTAACTGGGAAGGGCCGTTTGTAATAAAAGAAGCTTATCCAGGGAATGCTTATCGTTTAATAAATGCGGAAGGTGAGGAGCTCTCTCACCCGTGGAATGGGTTGTATCTTAAGCGTTTCTTTCCTTAGAGTCTAAACCACGTGCTTTCTCGGCAGCAAGATCTTCCTTCCTATCTTCAAAAGAAGAGGTCCCGAGCAAGGCAATCACACACCACACGACATCTCTGGTCGGGCTCCTTGTTTAAAAGACACCGTTTCTCCTTGGCCATGCTTTAGGGGAAAGTCGAAGTCCCTGTCCGCTTCATTCTTCGGCTGAATCCAGGGGCAAGGAGTGAATAAGGAGGCGACGACCAATCCAAACACCCTAACGAGAGGAGGTCTCAAACAGGGGCAAGTCCGTTATGACCTGACGCCACAAGTAAGAAAGGAAAAGAAAAGAAAAGGAGTGCTCTTTACGACAAAATCAAAAGCGTTATCTCAAAGGTCTACAGATTCCGAATTTCTGAAAAACTCCAAGGAGGAAAGAAATCTAGGCATGACAAGAGTGGCAGTACAGTTCCCCGCGAGACGTTATGAGCCCGGTCGCATGCATGCCTAGGGTGGACAAAGGTTCGATGACGGACGCAAAAAAGGCCCCGGCGCAACAGACCAAATCTCTGATAGGGTTGTGCGGTGAGAAAATCAAGTCCTAAAAACTCCCATATCTGGCCTAAGCTTACCCCCATGATCTTTTTTTTCTTTTAGGACTAAGATGAGTACCCTGAGTATGGCATTGGTAGAAGCACCGTCATGATGATTAGGTCTTGGCCAGGGGTTGTCACACTATTACACGCCAATCTCGGGACTCAATCTAAAACAAGGAAGGGTTCGCGTTGCTTGAGAGGCACCGGTTTTTTCAAAATCCAAGAAACATCAAATATTTTCAAAATCCAAAAAAATATCAAATATTTTCAAAATCCAAAAACATCAAATATTTTCAAAATCCAAATACATCAAATATTTCAAAATCCAAAAACAACAAATATTTTCAAAAATCCAAAACAAAACAGATATCTCTAAAAATCCAAGAACATTAAATATTTCCCAAAACTCCCCAAAAATACCATCATGTGCATAGCATGCATTGCATTTTCATTATGTTTTTGCCTATTTAATAAAGGCTCCACCCCTTGATCGAATATCAAGGAACGGTCATTATCTAACTTGCTTCAAGGCAAGGGGTTGAGTCCAAGAACAGATCTAACTTGATTCATGTTTAAAGTGTGTGTGCAGAATGCAGGGGCAAGATTTAAAGTAAAAAGTTTACAGCTATGCAGGTTCAAGGTATGTAACGCGCCAACATCGGACCGTTACAGTCACATAACGGCCCCCTCTGCGACCGTTATTTTCATGCAGGCATGGGCCTTCTTTCTTTCTCTAATCATCACTATAACGGTCTAGAGAATACCGTTACTTTCTTATAACGGCCCAAGGCCTATCCGTCATATCCTTCAGAGACAGGGTTCTATTGTTACTCTCACTCTGACGGCCTGTCGTAGGACCGTTAGTTCCGTGTGGCGGCCCATTGCATATCCGTTGCTATCTCCAGAGGCTCTGCCTGTCCACATCATTCCAGCCATTCAAACCACGAAACTCAAGCTCATTCAACTAAGACAATTTCATCTCATTCAAGCAAGCTTAATGAAATATAATTCATGATAAACCAAGCTCTGATGATCAAGTACACATAACATCTCTCATGAACAAAAAGAAAATCAAGATACATTCAATTTCTTATCCGCAAGAGAGCGGATTCTTCTCAACTCTTTCACATAATCTCGGCGTGCTTCGTCGTTCTCTTCAACTTCTGCTTGCCATGGGCGCACCTTGCTGATCTCCCACATGATCAGCGCGTTCCGGACTGCTCGTTCATCTTCCTCGGTCCCCATCTTCCTAGGTAGGAGGGGAGGGTAGTGTGATAGTGCAGAAATGCCGGTTCGAGGTAGTCCGATCTGAAGATGGCATCGGTGCGGGTTGTAGATCGCCATGGTAGTATTCTCCACTAGCTGGAGGTCCAGGCCTTGACGCCGCGGTATTTTGAGAAGAGTGCTTCGAAGGATTCTTGGTCGCATGATGAACTTATCCATTGGTAAAGTGTTGAAAAAGAGGCGCCATTCATCCCGAGTTTTCTTATCCGCCGTCCTGCACTCCACCTGAGAAGAATATCCAAATGCCCCTCCAATGAAGAAGAGAGGGTGGCTCCCGAAGATCCGGCTTGCAGAAGTTATGTCTTCCTTGGGAAGGAATTTGACTCTCACTCCTGTCCAGCACTCAAGGAGTATCATGGAACCAAACAAAGGACCTCTTATGCAAGCCGAGCTTAGTCCTTCATAGAAGTATGAGAGGACCGCTTGAGAAATAGACATTCCCCGCCACAGCCCGCTAATAATACCAAGATTTTGGATGTCTAAGAGGTGGTCGGTCGTGGTAAAAAGGAAGACCCCGCACAAGCAAACCGCCACCGCCTTGGCTATTGCTTCATGTCTCTCCCACTTGTTTTTACAATGAGACACTATCCATTGTGCTAAGGGTATCAAGTGAATGTGGTGAGGGCTGATCATGGTTCTCACGTCCTTTGGATTATGAATGAAGTCGCTCAAGATCAAGGACGGGTCAATGGGCTCTATTGTATAGCAAACCCGGTCTTCATCCCCCACCTTAATCTTAGGAAGGGTTAGGTAGGCTTCTACCTCTTCTAATAGGACGGTTGCTTCGAAGGAAGGGAAGATAAAGATATGAGTTTGTGGATGCCATAACTCCACAAGTGCTGAAATACTTGGCCAATCTAAGGATAGTTTCTGGAAATTTTTGCCTAAAACCAAGAGTGGTTGAAGGTGCCAAGCTTTAAGGATTGATGTAACTTCTATAGGGAGGGCCTTCACCATGGGAGCCACCCACTTCAGATTAGAGTAGCATCTTGGGCCAGGAAGAGGCTTGAAGAAAGAAGCAGAAGAAGAAGTCATAAAACGGATTGAAAGTGCAGAATTTTCTGAACTTGGATGTGTTGTTGAAGGACTTACCACCCTTTGAACATTGGAGCTTAAGTGCTTGGGAATTGATGTCAACCGCTGGAGTTCTCCGTGTTCTTTTCTGGCAGCTTTAGGCCCGTTGTAGACCTTCCCTTCCATGATCATCGCCTCCAAGCTCCTCTTCATCTTGATTTCTGCCCTTAGGGGAGGTTCTTCAACCCTAAAGCAGAGGTTTTCAGCAAAGTTACGATTTTGATTGAGTTTCCGAGTCTTAAAAGCTTGATTTTGGCTTTTGGAAGGATAGGATTCGGACTAGAAAGCTTTATCTTCAATCAGGATAAGTTCCAGTAAGGGATTAGATGGCTAAACCTCGGGTTTAAGTTCTCACGGCTCAATCCGTCTCGGAATACAACCCAGAATCTAACGGTCTATCGTAAGGCCGTTATTTCACTCCAACGCGCCAACCTTAGGCCGTCGCATTTTCCTGTGGGTTTAGTTCCCCGATCATGTTCTGTGAAGATTAACGGTCTAAGGCCTGACCGTCGTTTCTTATAACGCGCGAATCTTGAGCCGTTATATTCTCATCCACTCAGTCCTTTCTCTTCTAGGCTAAGCACTTCCTGACGGCCCTGGTTATGGCCGTTGCTTCACTCTGACGCGTCTCCCTCAGGCCGTCGCATTTTCTGCTAGTTGTCCTGACAACCATCGTTCTGCCATGATCAACGGTCTAGTCTTTGGCCGTTATTTGTCTTTGACGCACCTGCCGTTGGCCGTCGTTTCTCCTGAAGCCCTACTACCAGGATGGGCCCCTGTTATGAGTAACGGCCTTTCACCGGCGCGTCATTTGATTATGACGGTCTGAGCCTAGACCGTTACTTTCTCTGCTGCTGAATTCTGGTTATTCCTTCTGCCCTTGCCTAGACCTGGCGGTCTCTCGCATTGTACACCTCATTCTCTCTGTATTTTTTCATACACATACATTCCCACAAGTAACTCATGCACACATTCCTGCCCATGACTCATTCATCCATTCATTTCATCCGTCCCTGCACAATCAAACACACATCCTTTCATTCACTAAACAAACGGAAAACCCAAAAAAGATCTCATTCCATCTACCACAAGTTCTATACAAAAGATAATAAAAAACATAAAAAATACATCAGTCGGTCGGCTTATCCGCCGGACCACCCTCATCCTCTCCATCCTCGGGTCTCCTCGCGGGTGGCGGCGCTATAGAAGCACTCTCCTCCTGCTGTCCCCGCTCCGCCCTCTCATTCCTCCGTTGGGTGGAGGAGCTGACAAGAAAATCCCCTACCGAGCCGCTCGGGGCAGCACTCCTCCGTGCCCCACTCTGGGAGGCACTCCGCTCTGGTCCCCGGCCCATCATCCGGACCGTCCGCTCCAGCGTCCGCAGCTCGATCTTCAGTGTGAAGATCTGACGCCGCATCTCCCGTGCCTCGGTCTGGTAGCGATCCAGGTCTGCCATCCCGATACGGAGCTGCTCCACCTCAGCCCGTGCTCGCGCTAACTCTGTCCGTAGTTGCTCCATCTCTGCATCATCCGAGCGTCGCGGGGTCTCCGCTCTCAGCCGAGCCAGCTCTGCCCGTACAAGCTCTATCTCCGCTCGGGCTCGATCGGTCTCAGCCCAACTTCTCTCTGCCTCTGCCCTCGCCTGACTGGCCTCGATCACTGCTGCTGCTAGCTCCCTCGCCTGTAGGTTGCATTTCATATCATATCATTAATCATAAGGCATTTTTAGGCATAATCATAAGCATGAGCATTTTAGCATCTTACCCGCTCCGCGAGGGTGGCCTCCGCCTCCTCGGCCCGGGCAACTGTTCGAGCAAAATCGGCCTCCTGCTCAGCCCTGCCTCCCGCAGGCTGTGAGGAAGACGATGGGGCATCCGGTCCGGCTCGTTGGGCTCCCTCGGCCCGCTGCATTTTAGAAATCAGGGTTAGAAGTCATGGTTAATCAGCATTTGCATCACGATATTCCATTAAGCATAATCATAAAGCCTTTTAGGTCTCACCAGGAGCTCCAGAGCGGTCCGGTACCCGTCCCGCTGCTGGATGGTGGAATGGAGTAATCCCTCCAGCTCGGCTATCCGTCCCTCAGGATCTAGCTGCATTTTAGAAAACATGAGTCGATACATCCATCACATGGCATTTTTGCATCTAGAAAGAGCTTTTGGTTTAGAATTGCATACCGGTCGTCGGGTACCTCGGTACACCCGGTCGCCGTAGAGTCGAGCGAAGGCCTTCAGATATGCCTCGTCGCTCTCGTCTCGCTCCTTCACCGCTCGGCCCCGTCTATTCCAGTCGTGGACGTACTTCGCCTTCCGGGCACACCAATCCACATTGCCACTGATGACCCTTGCTGACTTGCCGGGGTGGCCATCGCTGTGGCGTGGAAAGGTCACCTCAGGCTGGTGTAGTCCCCGAGTCCGCAGGATCAGCCTATAGTGCAGAGGCTCGATGATATGGATGCAATGCAACCATATGTCTTGCCCCCGGTACGATAAAGCCGCCTCCACCCATGGCTGTCCCGTATAACCCTCGTCGCGGTATGGGGTCCATCTCACCTGAAAGCATTTTTAGTCCATTCATCAGCATTAACATATAAAAGCATTAAAGGCAAAAGCATTTAGAAAGTATTTAGAAGCATATAGAAGCATATAGGAATCATTTTTCAGCTCTGGACTTACCGACGTATGCGGGAAGGAGTCCAAGTCATCCTGGATCATCCGGGTCAGTCTAATGATCGACCCTGTGTCCCTCGCCACCGACCATCGCCTCGCGATCGGTATGCGGCTGGGATGGAGTAATGCGCCTCTCCCGATGCCCGGGAGGTACATATAGCTCCAGATCTGCATTTAGAAATCAAGTCAGTCGCATGGCATTGCATAAATCATGGCATAAATATTCATGGCATAATAGAAAGCATATGAAGTGCATTTACCTGTAGGAAAGGCGAGAAGCCGCCCAGCATTGTCTGCCGGTCCGTGGTGCTGAGGGACTCGAACAAGAATGCGAGCACTGCCGCTCCCCAGGCGTATCTCCTGACTCTGCCCAAATCCTCTATTATCGGCAGCAGTCTGCAGCTAATGACATCTGCCCGAGTCGCGAAGAGGAGCTTCCCGAATAGCAGCATCAGGAATTGTCTGAGCACTATATCTCCCTCTGGTCCAGCCTCTGCCGCCACGTGAGGGCGCACCTGGTCTATCACTCTGCCCAGATGCTCCTCAGGTAGCTCTCCCACAGCGATCGCCGCTCCTCTCAGTCCCAAGCTCTCCTGCAGCACTGATCTCGAAAGCTAAGAGGAGGACTGTCCCGGTCTAATCAAATCTAGCCCGAGCAGCTGCTGCGCCATCTCTCGGTAGTCGTCGTATGTCCACCCTGTCACCACGGCTCCGTGGACTCTCAATCCGGTAATCCTCGCTATGTCTTCTAGCGTGGGGATCATGTGGCCCCACGGGAAGATGAAAGCTCTGCTGATCGGGTCCCATCTCTCGTGCAAGGCGTACAATAGCGGCGTGTCCATCCGGATCACCTCGATGCTGAGCACCTCGATGAATCCCATGCCGGCTAATCTCTCTCTCTGGTAGTCGGGCAATGCCTGGTACACTGCCCGGATCTGTAGCCAGGAGATCCGCGATCGTCTCTTCCCCTGCATTGCACATTAGATCATTAATTAGTCCAACTTGCATCATATAATCATTGTATAAACATTCATAATTGAAAACAAAACAAAAATTTGAAAATTGAAAACCCTAAAAAATAGCTTAAGTCCCTGGCATAAGTGACGGCCCTGGGGTAGGGCGTCGTTTGACTCTGACGGACTCAGCATGGTGCGTCAGAAGAGTGACGGTCGCTGGCAGGACCGTCACATTGTCTGCATTTGGGAATTTTTTTCCTTGCATCCCCGTGGTCTCCCACTATGGCCAAATGGCCTACAATTGTTCCAGGGGGTTTGTGGACCCATTTCTACCCTTTAATCCCGCATGCATTCATAATAAAAACATAAAAAATTAAAATTTGAAGTTAGGGCGGAAGGACCTACCTCACGGTCCATGCCCCTTTTCCTCTTCTTCTCGGGTTCTTTGGGTTCCTCTGCACCCAATGGGGCTTCCCCTTGGTCCCCCACGGCCGTGGGAGCTTCTTCTTCTTCTCTTGGCTCTCTTCTCCTCGGTTCTTCTTCCGTGACCGGTGGGATCGCCTCCCATTTGAGCCGGCGGTGGAACCGCCGTATTGCCTTCCTCTTTCCTCTCTCCCTCTTCTGTGGAGGCGGCTGGGAACCCTCGTCGCCGGCCATGGTTGTGGTGGGAGTTGGTGATCGCCGGTGGTTTTTCTCGGTTGGGGTTGTTTTTGGGGTGTTGAATGTGGATTGAATGAAGGCCGTGACCGTTCGGTTGCTATTTTTTTGAACGCTCAGGAAATGCGACGGTCTATCGACCGACCGTCACATCCTTCTGACGCGTCTGTTTTCGACCGTTACATGTGCTGGCCCTGTTTTATTGAAGAATGTGAGCCGCCTGGTTTATGACGGACTAGGGATGATCCGTTACTTTATGTAACGCCCTTTCTTCAGACCGTTACAAACTTGCAAGTTTCTTGATGAATTAAATGGTCTATTGGATGTCAAAATGGTTCCATTTTCTTCCATGTTGTTCTTTATTGATGTTCCTTGCACGTACAATGGTTATGCCTTGGATTCATGATCATATTTATTGTTGGCTAACCTATCTTTCATGAAGGAATTATGAGTGAAGTCATGCTTTATCGTCCGTCAGGCAGGTAAGTCAGGTATTGTATCTCGTTCCCTCACTCCCTTAATGCATTACTATATGTTACTTATGATATATTACCTCAAGAACCGGCTGGTCATTCATGTGTCCTGGGATTTGATGTTCCCCTAAAACAAAAACGATGATGATCTAAGTTCACATGTTTAATCGTTGGATAGGCCGTTAGATTGAAAAATTTGGGGACGATTGTTCTATCTTGCACGCCGTGGTTGCAGATGGTGTCCTGACTCTGATTTTCTCTGATCTAGCAATATTATTCTCGAGTATTTTTCTATTTTATCTTTTCTTCGCATTTGTTTTGAAGATTTTGTTTTCCTTTAGCCCAGCATGCATCATACGCATTCTTTGAGCATTCGTGAAGCTTCATTTGTTCAAGGTCTCGATGATGGTGAACAGCTGTGTTCTTGATTCTGAATAAGGAGAATCGTTCCACTCTGAATTAGAAGGTTTCCTTCGATCTGCTCGCTTAATCTGGTTCGCTGAAGATTCCTGTCTGGAGTTTAGTCTCTTTCCTTTCCGTTGCCTCCGGCGGCTAGCCGTGTTTCCTTTCCTTAGTTAATTAGTTCCTCCAGACTCGCATTCCTTTGGCTGGCTATTTTCTTGTGATCAATTCGAAGTTTTCTAGAAAATTCTTATCGCTTGTCGGTAAAGAACGGGTGTCGTTTACCTTAACGCCCTCTTTTTGATACACTCCGCTTCATTTTCCACTTCATCTTTCATGTTCCACTTCGCTTTCGCTTCACCTCCGCTCGCTCCCCTGCAAAGAGGACATTAAGGAGGGGCATCTGTTGACACCCATTTTATACCCAATAAGTCGGGTCATCTCCTTATTTCATTCTATATGATGCTCCGAGTTGTTCACTCTTCACTGAGTCTCTTGATCAGTTGAGGCCTATTTCTTGGGTCTTAATTCCTAGGTTAAGAATTGGCTTCTGGTAGCGTTTCGTTGGCAATAGCTTAGCAACCCTTTATTGCTATTCTTGAAACTCAATGGTAATAACGGTCTGAACCAGGCGCGTTGTTTCATTATAACGCATGGGGCCTGGACCGTTACTCTTTGAAGAGTCCTAAGGCTTAAGGCCTCGTTGTAAAACTTATCCTTTTGATTCCACATTGGTAATAACGGTCTGTCGAGCAGCCGTTGTTTCATTCTGACGCCCTATGCCTTGGCCGTTGCTTCCTTGAAGAGTCCAACTTGTTGGGTCTTCTTCCCGTCGATCTTATCTTTTAGGGATAAGGTTGATAGTAACGGACGGTTCTTGATGCGTTACTTCCAAGCGGCGGTCTGTCGTGCAGCCGTTACTTCCTCCAGAGAGTCCTGGCAGTTCAGGCCTTTTCTCTGCTACTCCGTGGTCGAGATAAGGGTTTTGGATTGACGATATCTCTTTCAAATCTGATCCTCAGGACCTTCCGTTCGATTCTATGGACTCTTGGTGATATTATCTGCGAGGATTTGCTAAGAGTTATCTCTTTATCTTGCTGAATTATCCTCTACTCGACCTGAGAGTTTGAGGGTCTATAAATAGAGCCCTTGACTTCATGGCCCGGGGGAGGAAGATTTAGAATTCACGACGAAGTGCTGCCAAACTCAGGAGCCATCTTCATCCAAGAGGAACTGCTTCCCACGTCCATCCATCTCATAATCAAGGGAGTACTTTGGTTTTGGTCTTTCAAGTTCATCATTGCATGCTTGAGTTCTTCCCTGGTTTTTCCTCAATCAAAGCATTATCCCTCCTCCTTCTCCACGTTTTTCACTGTCCTCTAAGCATATAAACATCTTCCCAAACTTTTAAAACACCCAGAGGGGTTAAAAAACCAAAAACTCCCCGGTAATCCACTCTCCTTTTGATGATGTTAAGTCCTTTAAGAATTGATGCTATGCTTGTGAAAAGGACTAATTGAGGTTGTTGTGTTTGGTCTTTCTACATCTTTGGCAGGTTTACAGGTTCATCGACACGAGGCCCAGGTCTTCTAGCCGGCTGGAAGAGTTGGAGTTAAAAGAATTCAAGCTTTGTTATTGCAGGTTATCTGACGGCCTTGTGCAGGCGCGTCACTCTCTTCCGGCGGTCTATCGTGTGGCCGTCACTTCCAAGCGACGCACGGGGTTCTGGCCGTTACTTCTAAGTTAATCTGCAGGCTTTCTCTGGTTTTCTCTCCCGTGGGCGGGTATTTCATCCACCTATTTCCAAGGTATATTCAGGTTTTTTGACTTGTTTTTACTTTGGTGGCGATCACATCTTTCCTTGGTATTGGGCATTAGCTGTCTTCTTCATCATATCTTTCTATTTTTCTTGCTTGTTCCACCTTCACGGTGTGTTTTTTTTTATTTATTCCTTGCTCCACGCCCCGGCGTGTGTTTTCCTTTTCCTTAGCGTAGTTTGATTGAGATAGCATGCCCATGCTAGAGCTAGCTATGATTGCCTAGGTTCATGATCACATGTTCATATGTTTGAGTAGATCTTTGATTGTTTGTTTGTTATCTTACCATATCACTCTCCAAACCTCAAAAGAAAGATAGAAGATAGACAAATAAATATCTACAACTTACAGGAGGTCAGATCAGTTGGAGGTCATTGTATATTCTGATGCTGATTTTGGTGGCTGCCTTGACACGAGGAAGTCTACTACAGGCTATATCTTCCTCTTGGCAGGGGGAACCATTACTTGGTGCAGTGAGAAACAGAGTATTACAGTGACTTCCACTATGGCAGCTGAGTTCATTGCTTATTTTGAGGCTAGTGGACAGGCCATTCAGTTGCGAAACTTACTCACATGTCTACCATTTATTGATTTCATCTCAAGACCTATCAAGATTTACTGTGACAATTCCGCTGCGGTCTTCTTCTCTAAGAATAATAAGGCATCCAAAGGTGGTAGAGCCTTGGATATTAAGTATTTTGCTCTTAGAGATAGAGTGAAGAATCATGAAGTGTCTATAGAACATATTGGGATAGATCTTATGATTGCTGACCCACTCACTAAGGGACTACCTGCTAGCACCTTTTGTAGTCATGTGATTAAGATGGGTCTTGTTAGTTCTCTTGATATGTTATGACACTTACAGTTATTTGTGATCACATTTATATCATGATTCTTCTTTTTATTTTCTGCCTATTCCATTTGTTGTATATACATGTTGGTTATGGATTATGGTTGACAGAATGTATGCTTAAGTGGTGACCAGCAGATAAACATTAAGTTTGAGTTTATCTATTAATTCAATTTCAGTGTTTAGTTGTAGTAAGTTGGTGGCATTGTGGTACATGGAAGGTGGTGTATGATTAGAATGCATTTACCGCCATGACTCGTGTCATTTGATTTACTATACTTGAACTTCTTCAGATTCTATTAAGTGGAATGGTGTGTGGTTTTGTTTTAATCATGCGCGCATGTATCGTGTTTTTCCCTTCAGGTGTAGGCCCACTATCAAATCTTCAAGTGTCTTTTAAACTATATGTATGTCTATGTTATATGTATGTTTTCAAAAGGAAGATTTGATATGTTTATGACAAGATGAACCAAGTGGGAGAATGTTGGGTTTTATCCCAATATAATGGTCCACTTGTCATTGGGCTACACACACTTAACACACCATTAAGTCCAGTTAAAGAATATGTTAATGGGCTGAACCCATTAAGTGCCCATTAGGATCCTGTTATGGGTGGCATCCTGCTTAAGCCCAATTGGGACTGGTCCCTCCTCTCTATACTAGTGTGAAACTCTCCATTAGGTTACACACACACATACAGTACGTGAGATAGATAGAGGAAACCAGAGGGAGAAACGTGGGTTCCGGTCGCTCCCTTCCCGGTGTTCGTGAGCGTGGATCGTCTTCCTCGTCGTCTTCCTCCTCGGTGGGATGGCTTCCGCTTCAGGTACACATCCCAACAATATACCTCTCTAAAATATTTTATTGTTAAATACATCCCTCATTTACTCATATTATCACGAATACTCTCAAAATAAATAAAATGTTACGGTTATATCCTCACTGTAACTCTCATGTGTTTAACCCGAGTTAAGTGTTAGTTAAAGAGTAAAATAATTATTCTGTCCTTGGCTAACAAAAAAATAAAGCTTAGTCTTCCTCTCTCTCTCTCTCGGACAAAACCCTAGCAGACGATGGTAGGAGGGTGGGAAGGCGGAGCAGCATGGATGGGGGAGGGAGGGTCGCCGACGGTGAGAGGGGGTGGGGGACAGAGCAACAAGGAAAGGGAGGGCCTTGTCAAAGTAGGGAGAGAGGGAGGGGGGCTCACCGGTGATGAAAGGGGAGGTGCAAGGTAGCAGAGAGAGGGGGGCTCATCGGCGGTGGGAGGGGGGTGTAGAGTAGCAAGGAGAGGGGGGAGAGCTCGCCAACGGTGGGAGGGGGGCTCACCAACGGTGCGAGAGGGGTGGGGGGCAGAGTAGTATGGAGAGGGAGAGGAGGGATTCACCGGCGATGGAAGGGGGTTGGGGGGGCAGAGTAGCGGGGAGAGGGGGAGGGGGGATCACAGGCGGTGGGAGAGTGGGTGGGTGGGTGGGCAAATTAATAAGGAGAGGGGGAGGGGGCTCATCGGCGGTGGGAGGGGTGGGGGGTAGAGTAGCAGAGAGAGGCCGGGGGAGGGGGGCTCACCGGCGGTGGGAGGAGAGGTGGGGGACAGATTAGCAAGGAGAGGGGGAGAGGGGCTCACCGATAGTGAGAGGGGGGTGGAGCAGGAGGTGGATGAGGGGTACATCGGCGGTGGGAAGGGGGTGGGGCTAGCAACATGGTGATCTCTCTCTCTCTCTCTCTCTCTCTCTCTCTCTCTCTCTCTCTCTCTCTCTCATTTTGAATAATTCACGTATCCAAACAGTGATTGATGACATATTTCACGGAATATTCGTCTCTCATCGACGACAATCAACTATAAAGACATAACCGTAACATTTCATCTATTTAGAAAATATTCACGGTAATATGACTAAACGAGAGATATATTTAACCATAAATAAGCTGCGACCTGTTTCACCTGGCAGGTGGCAGAAGAATTTGGATGCTTACTGCAGACGAGGCTTGTGAAGGGAGCGGGATACGGATGGAATCCACATCCATCCATATTCGTATACATATTTTGGGAGAGAATGTAGAGCTGGTAGAACGTAACCAGATACAGATTTTGTCAGCAGATACAAATCTACATCTGGATGGTTGTCAGACTGAAAAACCGACATCCACACTTGTAAGAAGCAAATATGAAGATATAATAGATAGTGTCTATAGTCAAAAGTGACAGTCAAAAAAAAGGGGGAATTTCTACATGTGAAGGGAAACTCGAGAACAAAAATATTAGACATGATAACTAAATGTATAATGATAATTTATATTCATTCCAAATGTGAATCATTTATAATCATACATTTGAATATTCTAAAGGAAACACACCATACTCAGAATGTGTTTGAAATATTAGCTACGTATTTGTCAGAAACGGTTTTTTTTTTTTTTGTGGTGGGGAGCATGTCTTGCATATCATCCTACTACAAAGGCTGATGCCAAGTGTAAGGATAAGCAGCAAACACGAAATATAGAATTGTCCGGAAGCAATGTGTTGCTAATGCTGCAGAATACATTTGTAAACTGATTGAATATATAGTGGATAATGTGATATTTGAATTCATATATAATTAATAATTAAATTATTTGATATTTTTTATCAAATTATTTTTTAAATATTTTGTTTAAATAACTATCTGACTAAATAAATTTAAATTCGATTCAAATTTTAAATGAATAATTGTAAAACTTAATTGGAGGCGAACAGTGCAAATCGTGCAGGAGTGCAAATGAGAGTCTTGAATTGTTTTCTCAAAAATAGAAAGGATAAATTTTACTTTTATTTTAAATGAGGTTATCAATGGATTAGACGAGAAAACTTATCAAATGGGTGTAAACAAAATTTTTATTTCTAAATTTTATTTTAAGACAAAAATAAAAAAGAGCAACTAAACAATATATTAAGATTTAAGTTACATATAGAATATGTCAATCTTCAGATATTCATTTAAAAATTTATATCCAATCGAATAATATTCAACATGAACATTTCAATATTCAAATTTCAAATTCATATCTGATTAATAATTATATTATCTAATATCCAATTGAATTATCTATCATATACCTTATTCGGATAATTATCCAATCAAAGGAAGACGAATTCAAATTTATATCCAATTGAATTATCTATCACATATTTTATTCGAATAATTATCCGATCAAACGACGACGAATTCAAATTCGATTTGAATTTTAAACAAATAATTACCGAACTTGATATTAGACTTGCAGGCCAAGTCAGAAAAATGGATTCCAAACAAAAGGCATGTGACTTCCCGATTAATTATTACCAGTGGCCTTTCACAATTCACATTTCTCTGGGCACCGATGACAAATGGTTTTAGGGTCGGCTGATGAACAATCTCAACCACAGCTAGGCAGAAAATGTGGAGAGTCCAGATCCTCAGTGCAAGAGAGAACCGGACTCCAGCCGTCTCCAGTAATAGATTGTCACACAACCCCGACTTACTTTTCCTCTATATTTTTAACCCCTTCAACCAGTTTTAAATACAACAATGCCTAGATAAATACAATGTTAAAATGGCGTTATATTTCAGTTCCACGTTGCATTTAACTGTTTACTAGTGTATGTACATTGAACACGTAGTTACAACACTAAATGCATAAATAATACAGTGTTGAGCAGATAGATACAGCACTAACAAAGCATTTTATTTATCTGCTGAACGATGTAATAGAAACTGACGAAAAGGGTAAAGGATGCAGAAAACTGACTTAAAAGATTACATAGACAAGTGATATCTGCTCAACGATGTAATTGAAACTGACTAAAAAGGGTAAAGGATGCAGAAAACAGACTCGAAAGATTACAAAGACATGTGACAGTCTCCTCTTGGAGACTGCTGGAGTCCAGTCCTCTCTTGCACCTAGAGGATCCGGATTCAAATGTGGAACTCTAAAAGCTACCATGCACTTCTCCGCTAAGAGATTGAAATTCTATCTTACAGAAACATGCTGATTTCCCTCGACGTGAAAAATGATAGCAGCCATTGGTGTTCTAATTTCTAATAGGGTGAAGACTTTAAAAGTCAGTAGCTACATACTGGAAATTCAATGGGGAGAATGGACACAAGGCACCTAACGCTCCCCCCCCCCAAAATCATCCGTCCATAGATGGTGGGCAAGGGCAGAAGAAACGTCAGGCAAACATGTTCAGAGGGATAAATCAATAATTCAATAGAAGAAAATCACTGCTTTTGATTGCCATCTTGTATGAACACAGAAATTCGGACCTTAATCAAGAAAAATCAAATACAACTACACGTGCCTGTTATGATAACTTTCGTCCAAAAGCTTGTAGAAAGACTTTCCAGGTAGGTAGTGATTGATATACACGCTGCATCCCCTACTTCAAGAGAAGGAATGTAAATTTAGCGTCTATTCCAATTTTACAAGGAGATTAGGCCATGAATACTTGCCTCTCATCATAAGGTAGTCACCAATCGTCAGGAAAGCAGTCTAGATGTGGACAAAATTTTCCCCATGTTCTGGCCAAACATCGTACAACATTACATGTATTTGGTTCAAAAATGCATTCCCATCTAATGACATTCTAGAAAACAATAATTACTCAAAATTGGAATGTAATATACAAGAATAAATACATAACATCATAAATCATTAGGTGTAGGCAACATGATTACATCCTTGTGTGCCTTCCGACAGCGCCAGTAGACAGCATTAGCGGTCTCAGATGTTCCAACCTACAAAAAATTAAGTAAAAATCACTAGATATTCTAATTAACCATTAAAGATGCTAGAATACTCAAGTAGACCATGGCAAAATGTAAAAACTGACTAAGGGCCCATTTGATAATGCTGACATCTTCACTGACATAGCAGAATCAACTACTTCAGTGATTTCTGGTAGCAACGATTCACAGGCTAGGCCCCATGTTTGCATGTTCAGATCTAAAAGATTTATAAATGGGCACCTATCTCACACATTCAGATGTTAAAAACTATACCAGCCTAGTCAAACAGGCCCTAAGACAATGATTTGATATGCATAAACAGATGTATCACCTTCATCTCGAAGTAGTAGTAATCCTTCCACAACTCATCACTTTTCCCATATATGCTTAGAGCAGAATCATAAATCTTGCGAGCATTTTCAAGAGCATTTTTATCTCCAGCGAACAAAAGGTTTGATTCCAACTCTATGCAGTATCTGAAAAAGGATAGGCTGGGATGCGGCAAAGCGAGAAATCTGCACAAACATCAAAAACTAAAAACCCCATGAGACATTACCACACTCTTGTATCGAAAGCATTACAATATTATAAAGCAAGTAAAATCACGTGACCCTAGCATAAATGTAATCCTCATATATAACTATATGGACAAATTTATTTTAATGCATGCATACATTAAGTTGATGTATGCAAAAGAGTTGCAGAGACCAGGAACAGTAGCTAAAGATGATGTATGAAGCAAAACAAAAGAAGTATCATTTCTCCTATTTGTGCAGACCCCAAAAAACCTTGCTCTTGGTCAAAAGAAAATAAAATTATCTTTTCCCGATAGTTAGAACTACATCATTAATAATTTATAACAGGAGAATAATTTGTAATGTTTAATCCAAGACCAGTCTAAATATTTAGAAATAAAGATAGAGTAGAGAGCATAATTGTGATATTAGAAATGAATATCATGGATATCAACACCTATATTTGGGGGCATGAGATGCAGATATTACATACAAACAAAGAACGACGCATGGTTTTCGGAATAAGAAAACCCAGATGAGAATTAATAACAATTATGCTGTTCAACTGCTCTCATAAATTTTGTTTTCGTCAAAATAGCTATAGAAGTGGACAGCACCATAATTCATGAATAGGAAACAGATAGAGATGCTATGAAACAAAATATATGTAATTGATCATTTTCTATAAAATAAAAACTTATAGGGGGGAGAAGGAATAAAGGGAAAAATGGGGTTAAGAGCAGTAGTTCCATTTGTATAATTAGTTGAACAAATGTAATCATTATCATTATGATGAAAAAAAGAAACTATCAAGGATGGATGGACAAGAATCTTAGCCAATTGCAGGAGAAGAAAGAAGATTTAGATTAACAAAATATTCTTCCACAATGGGATGAAAGACTGATTGCACATAATTAAATGTGCTGCATAAGAAAATTTGAGACGCAAGTAATATCACCTAACAGAGGTAATACCATAACTACCAGTTACTACTGACTTTAAGAACTTTCAAAATGTGAAACGGAAACAGCAATAAATTGCTGCTGTGGTGTACTGGTGTGGGCAACATTGCCCTCTCCACTGCCTAGTCCAGTAAACAATTCTATGAAACATAGAAAGGTTTCACGCAAAATGATAGCCATATGCATCATAAGAATTCTTGATACAAAATAGTCACTAATATGTAACATCATATTCATAAATTTCGCAAATGATTGGTTTTCAACATACCGCTGATACATGACCCTTGCATGTTTAACACCATCTCTTTGAAGTATACAGTTCACAATTGCACAAGAGATGGAATATCCACTGTCATCCCCGGAAGTTTTTGTTAGCTGGAACATAAAAATCTGAGCCAGCTTTTCAAAATGCTCCTTTCTATTTGAAAAGAACTTTACAGCCTGTAAACGATAAAATATCATTAGGTGTCATGTAAGAACATCCAAATCCTACCATTGAAAACAAGGAAATGAAATAGAGGCTCTCGAAAAAATAGGATGACTCGTGGAATTTAGTGCAGGTAAAATTGTTGTAAAATTAGACAAAAACTAGGTATTTGTTGGAAATTAGAGAGTATGAAATTTGAAAGTCCACTCAACAGGAAAAAAAGGAACATTATTAGACATTGAGGCCAATGCTGTGTGCAGTATATTTGAGGACTTTGGTTGAATAACATAAAGATCTAAGAGAAATATGAGAGATGGTGCACTCTAGCTAGATTTTCATAAGCTCCTCAAGCAAACAATGTTATATTTCTACCATCCTTCGCGGTGTTTTAAAGATACATTAAAACTACAAAAGTGACAGAATCTTTCGTATAGCAGTTGAACATTTTCTTCCAGGCATTGTTGGCAGTTTCGGCCGAAACCGATACGTTTCGGCCGAAACGTATCGGTTTCGGCCTTACCCAATACGAAAACGGACAGGATCACTGTAGCATTCCCGAAACGTTATAAGTGTATCGGTTTCGGGCGAAACCGATACTGGTTTCGCCCGAAACCGGACGGTATCGGCCGAAACCCACGTGAAGTTGTACTCCCCCCCCCATCGGGTTGTTCTCCGCCGAAACCCTCCCCTTCCCGAAACCGGACGTCATTCGCTGCTGCTGCTGCCTACCGCTGCTGCTGCTTGTGGTGCTGTTGCTGCTTGCTGGCACTGCCGCCGCGCGCGGGCGCCCACCTGCTGGCTGCTGCGAGGCCTGTTGCTGCTGCTGCCGCATCCACCTGCCAGCCCCTGCCCGGGCCAGAGCCGGCCAGCGGCCAGCCTCAGGCCACGCCAGCCCCTGGCCCCCTGCTGCTGCTGGTGGTGTGCTGCTGTTGCTGCCAGAGCCAGCCAGCCGGCCCAGCCCCCCCCCCCCCCAGCCCCGCCCTGCCCCAGCCGGCAGCTGCACCCTCCCTGCTGCAGGCCAGAGCCGCGCCCTCCCTGCTACAGTCTGCCACCGTCGGACACGGACCGCGCTGCTGCCACCCTAATTAGCTGAATTAGGGCTAAGTTTTTTTAGCTTAATTTGTGCAACCCACATTAGTTCAGAATTCTAAATAAACCCTAATTAGATACTTAAAATTAGATTCATTGTTAATTAAGTTTCATTGTCGAATTTGGGGTTGGATCATGCTGGGATTTTATTATTATGAAGGGTAATTAAAGGTTAATTGAAAATTAAGCCCTAAATAGTTCATAAATTTTGGGACTTTCGTCTAATTGGGCTTTCTTAGCCACAATTGAGGGTTAATTAAGTTTCATTGTCGAATTTGGCTTTGGATCATATTGGGATTTTATTGTTATGAAGGATAATTAAAGGTTAATTGATAATTAAGCCCTAAATAGTTCATACAATTTGGGGCTTTCGTCTAATTGGGCTTTCTTAGCCACAATTGAGGGTTAATTAAGTTTCATTGTCGAATTTGGGGTTGGATCATGTTGGGATTTTATTGTTATGAAGGGTCATTAAGGTTAATTGGTAATTAAGCCCTAATTACTTCATAAAAATTAGGACTTTTGTCTAATTCGACTTTCTTAGCCACAATTGAAACTCAATTAAGCTTCATTGACGAAATTGGGGTGGGATCATGCTGGGATTTTATTTTTATGAAGGGTGATTAAGGGTTAATTGGTAATTAAGCCCTAATTACTTCATAAAAATTGGGACTTTCGTCTAATTCAGCTTTCTTAGCCGCAATTGAAGATTAATTAAGTTTCATTGACGAAATTGGGTGGGATCATGCTGGGATTTTATTTTTATGAAGGGTGATTAAGGGTTAGTTGGTAATTAAACCCTAATTACTTCATAAAAATTGGGGCTTTAGTCTAATTCGACTTTCTTACCCACAATTGAAGCTCAATTAAGCTTCATTCAATAATTTGGAGGTCTATCATGTAGAATTACCTTTTTTTCATCGTACTTACAAGAGATTGTCTTTGACTGTCATAATGCAGCATCATGCCTAGACGTCAGCAAACACAAGAGCAGCAAGGGCAGGAGGATCCAGAGTGGACCCACCTGTCTTTAGTTGATGCTAAGAGAAGAAAGGTGAAATGCAATTACTGTGGTAGGGAGCTACTTGGCGGAATTACCAGAGGAAAGCAACATTTGGCAGGGGTAAGAGGAGAGGTGAGACAACGTGACCGCTGTCCCCGAGAGGTGCGAGAAGAGATGCGCCAGTGCCTTCTGGGGAAAAAGGAGAGGGTGCAACAAAGGGCTGAGGATGAGGCTGAAATTGCTGAGGAGATTTCTGGCAGAAGGGTTAGGAGGGATGATGATGAGGAAGGCATTGAGGATTCTGATCCAGAGCTGATTGAAGTAAGGGAGCGTGAACAAGCCGCTCGAAGGAAAGGGAATGGACCCATGGGTTCAAGGACCTACGAGAGTACAACTGCACGACGTCCTGACATTGGTGCTGCCCCACATACGCAGAGAACAGGTCCCATAGACAGTTATCTCCACAGAAGGTCCCAGGCTACACAACCTAAAATCAAGTCTGCATTGAGAGGGGTCAAAAAATCAGTAGAAGTTGCAGGGCATGCATTTAAAAATATCTGCAAATGATTTTTTCATGCAGGTGTCCCTGCACATGCAGCTTCAAGTGAATATTTCCAACCTATGATAGATGCCATAGCAGATGCTGGCCCTGGCTTGAAGGCCCCCTCACGTCGAGACATATACGGGTGTGACCTTGAGGGAGAGGTTGAGGAGCTCCATGATTGGGTTGAAAGCTTCAAGCATATATAGGTGGAGAGAGGATGCACCATCATGTGTGATGGTTGAACTGGTACCACGAAGAAGTCCATGATAAACTTTTTGGTTTATTGCATCGAAGGTACAGTATTTGTGAAATCAGTTGATGCATCACATTATGAAAAGAATGCAAATTATTTGTTTCATTTGATGGATGACATGGTAGAACAGATTGGAGAGGAGAATGTTATGCAAGTGGTGACTGATAATGAAGCCAGTTACAAGGCTGCAGGGAAGAAATTGATGCAGAAGTGCAGTCATTTATATTGGCTCACATGTGCAGCACATTGTCTGGATCTGATGCTTAAAGACATAGGGAAGGAAAAGCATGTGAAGAAAACAATTGACAAGGCACAAAAAGTCACACATTATATCTATGGCCATCCTAGGATATTGAATATGTTCAGGGCGCATGCTAGTGGAGGGCGAGATATCATCCGTGCAGACCCAACCAGATTTGCTTCCAATTTTATTTCTTTGGAGTCTTTGCACAAGTATAAGATTGATCTCAATTCTTGATACTTTATCCTTACTGATATGTAACAGTATGCAGCTTCAAATTTCATTTATTTGCACAGGTACAAGAATGTGCTGAAAGCTTTCATGTACCACAATGCCCTGCGGGAATACATCGACAAGGGCAATGTTGATGCTCAGATGGATTATTTGAATATCTGCCACATCGTGGACGCCAACAAATTCTGGGACAGGGTGTCACGGTACTTGAAAGTAGTCACACCCCTCGTGAAGGTCCTAAGAATGGTGGATGGCAATGAGAAGAATGATATGGGCTATCTGTACGAGGCCATGGGCCATGCCAAATTGGAGTTGCAGAATTCCCTTCCCAGACATTATGCAAAATGGTGAAAAAATATTGACCAGAGATGGGACAACACATTACACCACGACTTGCATGCAGCTGGTGAGTGATTAATTATACTGAAAGTGGGGTAATGCCTATATGTTATTTTATATATAATATTTAGTTAATTATACACAAATGTAGGTTATTTCCTCAACCCTCGATTTATGTACGATGCCGTTGCACATGTTGATGGCGAGGTGCTCCAAGGGACTTTAAAAGTCATTGGTCGTTTATCGAGGACACCAGAAAAGAGACTTCAAGCCAAAGTAGAGGTTGGCCTTTATTTGATTTTATCAATAACACGTATAGAATTTATTTAAGTAGTTATGTTAATGTATTACTTTATGTTTGTAGATGAACAATTAAAAAATGAGGACTGGGACATATTCTGACTCCCAATTGCAATATGTTGTGGGAAGAGTGAGAACAGGTATATTTTATTTTTTTGATTTATTAACCTGAATATATATTTCTACAACTTATATGTATTTGTTTATGGTTGGTGGAACAGCTGACTAGTGGATAATGGTGAACAACCGAGATGTGGGCAGTAATGCATTGGCTTTCATTGCAATTAGGGTGCTCAGTCAAACAACATCGGCAAGCCAATGTGAAATAATTAGAGCACGTTCAGCCTTATACACTCAAAGGTTCGCAATAGGCTAAAGGCTGAACGGTTAGAAAAATTAGTTTACTGTCATTACAATATAAGACTGAGAATAAAGAACATGAAGATAAGACATGCTGAGGGACAAACGTGTCGCAGAGGATGCAATGCCAGAAATTGATGTGGACGCTTTATTTGATGATGAGAATCCCTTGCAGTCTTGGGTGGAGACACGAGAGCAGATTGATAAGCCCGTTTTTGATGATGATGATAGAAGATGGGCAGAGGGCATACTAGATGAAGATGAGACGAGATCCCGAATTCAGAAGAAAATCAAAGAGGGCCAGAGATACTCATGTGCACTAGAGAAGGGACCCACCTGGGGTTGTTGATGACACTGAGGAGCAGCATGATTTTCAGCCAGCTAGACACTCAGACTCAGATAGCAGGCCAGTCACTCCTAGAATGGGCAAGCCACTTGCATCCTTAAGAAGTAATTCAGTGCATGGACAAACTGAGAGAACAAATGCTGCTGCTCGAGAGGACCCGGCAATTGAGCAGTTGAAGTAGATTTATTTGAGGCACACGCCAAGGGGAACAGGATTTATGTCAAGGGTGATTGAAGAAAGCACACTGAAATAGAAAAAAACACCCACAAAGGCCAAAAGGCGATTGGCCAGTGATGGTGATGATGATGATGATGATGATGATGATCCTAGTGCAGCTGCAGGTGCTACTACTGGCGGTGGGGATGCTGGTGGTCCTTCCTCCTTCCACGCAAACACAGGCAGAGGGTATAGTCAGGGTGAGCGAGGATATGATTCACATACTCAATATGAGCATCCATCAGGTTATGGAGGTGGCCAACAGGAGACAGCCATTTATGGGTGGGGTCATGAACTAACATTCCAGTTCTATCCACATCCGGCCAGTTCCTCTTCTCTTCCTCAAGATTAGTTCCTCTTCTCTTCCTCAAGATTCTTATGCTGATACTGGATTCCAATCAAGCCAACCAAACACTCCAAGAGGGATCTAAAGAGGGATGCAGGACTTGGCTACCTCATTGTTTGGTTATAGTGAATATAGACCATACATGCAACCTTCTTATGGGTATGAACATGAAAAGCCAGACGATGAGAGAAAAGATTCTAGTTATTACCCATATTAGTGCCTCTTCATTTAGGTAAAGATCATTTAATTTTCGTAACATTTACTGTGCCTAATTAGGTTTATTGTAATGCTTGAATCTACTTTATGCTTAGTATGTACTCAAGAATATTAGTTTAACATGTTCAATATTTGAATTTCAATGTCTACTTCATGTTTATTGCACTTAATCTAATTTCTTTACAATCAAATGCATGTCTAATGAATTTTCTGATTTTTATGTGATTATTAACTTTATATCTATTTGTTTATGAATTTTTAGATCCATTTTCAATTTTTTTAAGCTTTTGACTGGGTTTCGGCCGAAACCGATACCGATTCGTATCGGTTTCGGACTCGGCTGAAACCGAGTCCGAAACCGACACTGCCAACCTTGCTTCCAAGAAGGTGACCAAGAGGCCACATTCATTAACAAATAAAACTAAAAACACAGATTTACAGTGGAAAAGAAAAGGCATGGTTTCTACCAAGACAGTAGTGACCCCAAAAAACACCAAAGCACACTGGCATCCCTCCCCAGAAAGATAATTTCACAAGAACTTGTTATGGGCAGACAGCTTGAACAACAGCGAGGGTCTCCAACTTTCTCACCAAACTAACTGAAGTATCACTCATGAAGAAAACGGGCATAATTCCTAAAAATGGTACCCATATGATTGAAGCCCTCTATAAAGATTCTATGACTTCTTTCTCCCCATATTGCCCACAGCATGGCCGGTGATGCGGGACGAGGAGGGTGGACCCCACATATTCCGAACTAGACCTCCCTCTTGAGTGCAGCTGGACCTTCACGACTGTCAACAGGAAAGAGAAGAAAGAGACTAGAGAGGGGAGGTGTGCTGGCCTCGCAGCGAACAGAGAGTGACAGAGAGAAACGGGAGGGGCTTTTGTGGACAGGGAAAGGAAGGGGTGGGGGTTTCGTGCACCCTTGCTTCCTGCCATGCGCGGCGGGGTGGCGTGCAAGAGGAAGAGGATGAGGAGAAGAGGAAGAAGCAGAGGGGGATGGGATACCATCCCTGGGACAGAGAAAGGATGAGAGGAGGGAGAGGGATTCGCGTAAGAGAGAAGAGAGAGAAGGGTTCGGCGAGGCACAGGGTAGAGGGGAGGATGGCGCACGACGCAGGCAGGGAGGAGCCCTAGGAGCCGGGGGGTGCAGCTTAGTGGTGGAGGGTGGCAGGACCAAGTGGTGGGACGGCATAGCGGCGGGATGGTTGAGGTGACGTCGACTGTAGATTCCGCCAGCGAGAACTCGGGCAGCCTTGGTGTGGTCAAACGGCAGTGGCGTGGCAACAAGAGGCGGTCCGCAGGGGGGGTGGCCAGCTCGTGGTGGCACCGATTAAGCGGCGCTGGGCTCCTACGGGTGCTGCAGTTGTGGAGAGGGAAGGGAGCTGGAGAGAGAGGGTGGCCGCAGCTACGGTGTCCTGGACTGGCGGCAATGGACGGATGCGGCGCTGGAGCAAGGCGGGTACGCAACTGGCGGCGATTCTACCGAAATTGGCAGGTGGTCCAGTGGGAGTTGGGCAGTAACAGGAGGGAGGACAGTGGGAATGTGAAGGGGGGGGAACAAGCGACCGGCAGAGTGAGGGCGACCTAGGGCGCTGGCGCAGGGTGAAGATGCAGGGCCGGCAACCTTGCTCCTGTTGGGATGGAGCAGAGAGAGGGAGATGGAGCAGGGGGCAGCGACTATTCGGATGGCTAGCAGGGAAAGGGTGGCAGTCGGGCGACAGAGTGGCAAGCTACAGCTGGCTTCACGATGGCGGGGTGGTGCGGACGGCGGCGACGGACCTCTCGCCTGATACAATGGCCCTCAGCCGCCCTCCCTCAGGGGCATGGATCCCTCGCTCAATGGTCTCGACTCACTCCCTGAAAGAGAAAACACAGAAGTAGCCAAAAGGGGTTCATTCATTTTCATTTCATCATCTTCATCTTCCAATACAAGAAAAGTGAATCCCCTTTTATAGGGAGGGTTACAAACGACTCGAACTATTTTGCCCCTTACAAAAAGAACTATTACCTAGGCCCACACATAAGTCCCATTAACTACAAACATAGCCCAAAATAAAGATAACACTTTTTTTACTCTAAGACTAGACTCTATTAAAATAAAAAATACATAATAAAAATAAAAATGACTTGATGCGACTCCAAATGTTGTCCACGTAAATATTGCCATCGTACGATACGTCAATCAAGATTATTGTCCACTGTCACGAGTCTCGCTCTGCATCCGTCACGAGTCTCGCTCCGCGTAAATCTCCCCCAGTTCGAAAAAATTCATCCTCGAATGTTGAAATGTCGAAACACAAGAAAGACGATAGCATGAGGGTAAACTGTGAGCTCGTTGTGGACAATCATATGAGAACCTCGAGTTGGCGCTCATACACCTCATAGAAATCTCGCTCCACCAAATCAACATGAGACAACTCCATAAGTAGCACGGCGTTGAGTGGAGCAACTGACGAAGCAACCGTGTCATCAATCAAGTCTAATCCAGAAGTCATAAATAAATCCTAATCCCAGACATCGCAGCAAGTGACAACATGAACAACTGAATGAACCTTGAATAGGGAGTCGTCCATCAAATCGAACCCGGAATCAATAAACAAGCTCTAATCTCATACATCAATAGGTGACACGGCAACTTCAACTACGCAGTCTTGCAGTTTCTTCTCAAAAGTACGGACCGCTTGCAAATATGAGTTAGGAAAACGAAACTTCCTACCGAGATGAGCAAACTGTACTGTGCAACTTTCCCCATCAAGAGTTATAACAGCTTAACATTCCTTCATCCACTTGTAGCCTAAACTAATGTGCGAACCAATCAGATGAATTTTGCATCTTGCTCCATGAAAATACATGAAAGATATGTTTGTGTCGGGGTGTTTAGTGGTCCGATAAAACTCAACAAATGCTTCTGCACTTTCTATAATGATTTCTCTCATCTTCAAAAGAGAGTCAACAATAGATTGGGAGATATAGCTCCCCGACTGGCGCTCATCAAGAATCACTATGACCAACTCGTTGTCGAGCAAAAATAATTTCAAACTGAAATACATCGCAGACAGAAATTATCTCAAACCCCGACTTGATAGGGCAAATCAGTTCGTTGTTGCTCTAATACGAAACTGATGCGGGACGAGGTGGGCAGACCCCACATATGCCGAACTAGGCCTCCCTCTTAAGTGCAGTAGGACCTTCACGACTGTCAACAAGAGAGAGAGAAAAGAGACTAGAGAGGGGAGGTGTGCTGACTTCGCAGTGAACACACACACACACACACACACACACGCAGTGAACACACACACACACACACACACACACACACACACACACACGGGAGGGGCTGCTGTAAACAAGGAGAGAAAGGAGCGGGGGTTTTGTGCGCCCCTACTTCATGTCCTACGCGGCAGGGTGGCATGGAAGAAGAAGAGGAGAAGAGGAAGAAGCAGAGGGGATGGGCTACCGTCCCCTAGACTATTACCTAGGCCCACACATAAAGCCCATTAACTACAAACATAGCCCCAAATAAAGATAACACATTTTCTTTCTTTGGAATCTCAAACTAAACTTAATTAAAATTTAAAAATATAATAAAAATAAAAATGACTTGATGCGACTCTGAACGCCGTCCACATAAATATTGCCTTCGTATGATACGCCAATCGAGCTTAATGTCCACCGTCACGAGTCTCGCTCCGCGTCCATCATGAGTGTCGTCCGCATCAGCCGGCTAGCACATCCTCTAGATTTCTTGCTCCTTTTCCTTCAGTCAACCCTTTCCCACCACTCAAAAAGGTAGTAGAGTCAAATAAATTGAGTTACTTGCTTATCAACATCAGAAGAAAATCTTTCATGAAACTTGAATAATGCCACAAGAATACCTGAAAGTAGCCACATAAAGTACACGTCCTTGCGAATTTTCTTGAGCCATGGTTCACCGACCGGTCCAACTCGCCCTTAAGCAACTTGGATCAAATCTAGAGAATTCAGAGTCATGAGCCGGGCGAATCGCATGGAGTCACTATAAACTATTTAAATAATAATATAATATTTAAAATTAATCAATTTTTTAAAAAAAAATATAATAATGATATAACAGTAGTCATGAATCTTGCATTTTATGGACGAAATAAATTAAACTCTATTGTTGAGTTTATTTTAAATATGACTCGGCCGAGTCGGCGCGAGTTGACTTCGAGTTGAGCATACTCGTACCAGATCAAGGGGAATCCGATCTGATACGGATCCCTGAGTCGACGAACCCTGGTGCAGACATTTGACCTGATAGCCATCACTTTTCGGGTTTTGGGGGGGGACCGAGAGTTGTTAATATTGGATCCTTTGTTGGATCGCCATGAGATGGCTTAACTCTCGAATCCTGCAGGCCCCAAGGTGTCTCGAATGGTAGCCTTGTCTTGAGCCAGGTGAGTCTGTCAGTAGTTCTGATCATTCCCCATGCCACCTTCCACATGGAAATTCTGATGTTGATAGGCAATCTTGTCCTAGAGCTGCTTTCCTCTCCCCTTCCCAAAGAGTTCCCACTGCAGAGTGGAGAGAAAAGTCCTCCTGGATCCCATCGCCACCTTCTCACGCATTTAACCCCATGCTTCAGTCAGGTCACATAAAGGAATGAGTTGAGCTGTAAGTATTCGTCAATTTCATTCTCCTACAGATTGCCCCAGATGAGGTTGACTGAGTCAGAGAGAGCCATTAGAATTCAATATGCCAATGACAAGACTGCCCTGAATGAATGCACATTTCACTCATTTTCTTTCCAACAAAGCTAGATATATAAAGCTGGAAAACTGTCCATGAATGATTTATATCCTGTCTATTTGTCCTCCCAAAAGACCACAACTGGCCATCTCCGACCTGGATTTCTGAAGCAGTCCCTGTTTCTGAGAATACATTCCCAAATATAAGGCATGGCATTGTTTGGTTGATGATTCCCATCCATGTTCCACAGCCTTCAAAAGATTTGATCCTCACAAGGTCTGATTTTCTCTTTCAATTCTCCAAAGCCATTTCATCAAGAGAGCCATATTCAGAGTTTGTATGGGTACTAGCCCACACAACTTCCTCGTTGCATCTACACACATTTCCATCCAATTGGATAAACCATTTTTGTTCAGGTCCCTTCACCTTCCAAAAGAAGGCTGCCCTGGTGGTTTCCAGTCCTGGCACACAAATGTAGGAATATTTGCTATAGACAGGTGGTAAATAGATAAACTGGCCAGTACCATCTTGGAGGGAATCCACTTCCCTCCTGCTGCAAGGATTTTTCCCCTTCCAACCACCTAGCTTATCCCCAAGCTTCTTGACTAAGCCATTCTAATCACAACTTTTGAGGCTCCCATCCACCAAAGGAAGACACGTATACTTTATGGGTAAGGAAGTCCAATTAGCACCCAGCACTTGAGTGATTTTTAATTTTAACATGTTCTGGTTCATTAAGGCCAACCAGATCGCTATTGAAGAGCTTCCAGAATGTTGTGAAGAATCTTCAAGTTGAGAATCTTGTCTTCAGGATAGAGAACAAGAGTGTATCATCTGCAAATTGAGGGTGAGTTAGTGTTTAGTTTTTCCTGCTCACTTTAATGTCTTCAGTAAGTCCCCAATTTCTAGCCCACTCCCGCATCATGCAAAGAACCTTCTCTACCATAAGGAAAAGGAGTGGAGATAGAGGATCCCCTTGTCTAAGATCTCTAGAGCTCCCAAAGAAGCCATATCATGAGCCATTAACCAAAATGGAGAAAATGGCAGATACAATAAAATCTCTGATCCATTGTATCCATCAATCTCTGAAATCCATTAATTGCATCACTCTATATAGATATTTCCAATTATTCGTCATAAGCTTTCTCACAGTCAATCTGGAGGATAACACACTGTTTTCTTCTTAATTTTTGGTCGTGAACACACTCATAGGCTGCCATGTAGTCGTCCAAAATGTACCAATCTTGAATGAATGCTGACTGACCAAACATCTATCACCCTAGCCACGATACCCTTGAGCCTACTTGCGAGGACTTCACTGATGAGCATGTACCTGCCATTGAGCAAACCGAAACCATGCTGGATGTTCTTTTGTACCTTGTTCTACTGGCTGTTTTTTAGATATATACTAAGCCTACCCTAGTTTAATATTTCTAAATTGATAAAGGCAAAAAATATATCTGATGTGACTTTCATTTCGAAAGAATAAATAGTAAAGGTACAAGCAACATAGTGTAAAGAGCAAATAACAAATATATAATCAAGATAGTGAAAAGGCATCATCATCATCAGTAGAACCTCATTCCACTTTTCTTTTTTCGAAAATGGTTGGTATCACAAATTATATTAAAAGTAAAAGAAGGGATATACACGTATAATCAGTGAGCTCTCAAAAAATCCCTATACAAAATATCCACGTCAAGACGGTATGGTACTCACCATCCCCCCAACAAAACTAAAAAGGAAGAGTTTTGTAAGTTCACATTACAAAGTCAAAGCTCAATCTCTCACTCTCCAAAACAAAAGAGAATTCCACCCACATATTTAGCTTCCTTCCTGAAAATCCCATTGTTTCTTTCTCCCCATATGGTCTAGAGGGCATGGTATTCAATGCCACCCGGTACGCACCGTACTGGGCTGGTACGTACCGGAACTGACCTTGGCCGCTCCGGTTCCGGCCATTTGAGCCCAGTATCGGCCGGTACTGACATTAAAAAAATTTAAAAAAAACTGGAGGCCGCCTCCTCCGGACTCTCATCTCCCTGTTGTGTGAGAAAGTAGATAGATAGATAGATAGATAGAGAGAGAGAGAGAGAGAGAGAGAGAGAGAGAGAGAGAGAACAAGGGCGAACTATGGGACTGAGACAAATGGGGAGAGGGAGAGAGAGAGAGAGAGAGAGAGAGGAACCTTGCAGGCTCACAGCAACGAGCTCAGGCCAAGGCAGCGACAGCGGGCTCAGGCTATTGTGGCGACAGCAGGTTCAGGCGAGGATGGCAGCAAGCGGCAGCGAGCTCAGGCAAAAAGGCCTAGGCAGCGGCATGTGGTAGTGGGTTCATGACAAGAGGCCAGCGGCAGTGGGCTCACGACAGGAGGCCGGCGGCAACAGGCTCACGATGTGAGGAAGGTTACAAAGCTGGCTCAATTAGGGATTTAGGGTTAGTTTTCATTTTTAAAAGATGATGGTTATTAATAAAGCGACTCTCATAGAAAAAATATATTATATAAATGACCAAAGATATATAACATATATTTAAATGGGGTAGATGGAACCGGGGGGTGGAGTGGGGGAATCGGTATGGTACCGAATGGTACCAGTTCATACCAGCACCGGTACCGGGCCTGCACAGTACCGAAACCGATAACGGTTTTGAATACCTTGCTAGAGGGTTGCATGTAAGATGAGCCACCAAATATGACGATCACCCTTTAGCTGCCACCGCCTATGTCATAGCCGGATGAGGAGATGCACACTATCCTAAATTGTCCCAGCACTTGGGAATCTGCCCAACACCTCAGTCCATACCTCCTGGGAGGAGCATCCTGCAAAGAGGTGATCCAAGGACTTTTCCTCATCCTCGCAGAGAACACACGTCTTGGAAATGTCTGTCATGAAAGAGGCCAGCCTGTCACAACTAGGTAGCCGACCGTGTGTGATCCTCCATATCAGCAATCTCACCTTTAGTGAGCTTCTAGGCTTCTAAATGTGTGGTGTCATATCGTGTCTTACATCCCCGTCTCGGATAAAATCATGGGCTGGTCACTGAAAACTTTCCTTCCATGTCCCATTGCCACCACCATGTATCATCACAGTTGACAGCCGGAGCAAATTCTAGGAGAAGGGAAAGGAGCTCTTGGAGTTAATCATCTTCTCTACCTGCAGATTTCTCCTAAAGAATGGAGTCCATGTGCCTCCTAAACGATGAGGCTCAAAAACCTAGGACACACTAGTTGTCAGTGAAGAAGCTATGACAAAAAGCTGAGGGAGCCTCTCCTGTAGGGTGAGATCTCCACACCACCTATCCATCCAGAATAAGCATCTTTGTCCATCTCCCAAGCAAGTGCGAGCACTAACGAAGATGATATCTACACACTGTAGTATAACCCTCCACATGGGCAAGATATTATGCAAAGAGGCTGGGGTCAACTCCCAATCCCTCACCCTCTGGTAATATCTGTGTCGAATGACCTACAACCATAGCCGTCCTTCAGCAGATACTAACTGCCATGATCATTTGCAAAGCAAAGCCATATTGAAGTCCCTAATGTTCCTAATGCCAAGGCCGCCCTCTTCCTTTCTTTCGCAGATTCTGCCCCAAGCTACATCATGCCACCCTCTACTCCGATCTCCACAGCCATACCAAAAGAATCTTGGTTGGACATAGTCAAGCTTCCACACAACTGCCCTCGGAATCTAAAAGATGGAAAGATAATAAATGGGGAGGCCACTAAGCACCGACTTGCTATGTACCAACCTTCCTTCATAGGAGAAAAGCCTCCCTTTCCACCCTACCAACCTGTCCCATATCTCTGGATCACAATGTTCCAATCTTTGCAATGTATAGCCCGTGGAGAGAGTGAAAGGCCCAAATAGGAGATAGGAAAGTCACATATATGGCAGCCTAAGATGAAAGCTGCTCTCCATAAGTCTTTGTCCTCCGTGTTGATCACAACTATGTGCCTCTTAATAGAGTTAACTTTCAGCCCATTAACAACCTCCAGAAGCTCCAACATTTTTTTGAAATGTGGTTGATATCAAGCAATATATTAAGAAAAAGAAGGATGTACAAGTATACTATCAGCACACAAAGACCCCTTTACAAAAGCTTCTCACACCAAAGGGTGAACCCAAACTAACTCCCTAAGAGCAAAGAGAGCGAGGAGTTATGACCCTCCACTTTACACAAATGTTTTGCCCAAAAAGCCACAGTTTTGCAAACAAAAAAAAACACTTTCTTCCGACCTCGCTTCCCTTCTAAATAGTCTATTGTTCTGCTCATTCCACAAAGCCCAGAGAGTGGCACGAAGGATAAGCCACCAAATGATCTTGTCGCCCTTAAGGTTCCACCTCCGTGACCTGAAAACCCTTGACCAACCTGTGAGTCTCTGCTCTCAGCCACATCTTGCCAAGGATCTGAGCAACCAAAACAAGAGGTAGGGGGACATTAGATCTCCTTGCCAGAGAACCCTACCACTACGGAAATATGACGAAGGCTGCCCACTGACTAAGACTGCAAATCTGACTGATGTAATATAAGCCCGCACCAGCCAATCCACTGATTATGAAAGCCCATCTTCCTCAAGACATCAAAGAGACAACTCTGGTTAACTCTATCATATGCTTTCTCAAAATCTAGCTTGAGGACCACACCCTTCTTCCTCTGGGTCTTCATGGCATGTAGACATTCATGAGCAACTAGGAAGTTTTCTTATATATGACAACCTCTGATGAAAGCCCCTTGGTAGCCGCACACTAGCCCATCAATCATATACTATTAAGTCTCATGGCCAATAGTTTGGAAATAACTTTATACGTGCCATTCAAAAGGTTGATTGGCCTAAAATCCCAAAATTCCTGTGCACCTTGCTTCTTCAGAATAAGGACTAAAATGGTCATGTTGATACCCCTTCAATGTGCCCTCCCCTCCTAGAACTCTTGAACTGCACCAAGAACATCTGCTTTAATGATATCCCAACATTTTTGGAAGAAGGATAAAAGAAATGTCTGGTCCTGGAGTGTTGTTGAACCCTGAAATTTACTAACAAAAAAAAGGTCAAAATGTCAAGAGCAAAACCCCCTCCAGCTAGGTGGCAACGGAGGGGACCCCCTCCGGTTGCACCAGACCGGAGGGAGTCCCACCCTCCGGTTGCATGTGCACCGGAGGACCCCCTCCGGTGCAGGTTTGACCGGAGGGGCCCCTTCGGTCCCAATCAAACCAGAGGGGGAACCCCCTCCGATATTGTTTTGACCGGAGGGACCCCCTCCGGTCCTCATGCACCAGAGGGGGAACCCCCTCCGGTACAAAACAGTACCGAAGGGACCCCCTCCGGTCCTCATGCACCGGAGGGGGACACCCTCCGATACTGTTTTGACCGGAGGGACTCCCTCCGGCCCTCATGCACCGGAGAGGGGGACCCCCTTCGGTCCTTTCTCTCCTGTGCAAGAGAAAAAATAACAGAAAAGGAGAAGAAAAAGAAGAGGAAGAGAAGGAGGGAGGGAGTGTTCACCTTAACCTTTGGACTTCCACCGGAGGGGGGTGCTTCCACCGGAGCCACCTAGCCTCCGGTCCACTTCCACCTCCTATAAAAGGGAGTCTAGAGCTCCAAGGAAAAACACGAAGCAAGAGGAACGAGACTGGAGAGAACTCATGAGGAAGACTTGGTGAGCTTCTAAGAGGCCCAAGTGAAGAAGAAAAAGAAGAAGAGCTTGAGAAGCTTGCATAAAAGGAGCCCTTGGAGCTCCCCAAGGCCTTGAAGACTTGAAGGAAGAAATACTTTGTTGTTGAAAAAACCCACAAAGGGGATACATTGCATGCACGCCCCTATAATTAGGGATATTACCTTTGTGGTGAAGGAAGGTTACTGAAATGATAGAGAAATCAAGTGAATTTCAGAAATAGCATAAAGTCATGAAGAAACTTCAGAAATAACAAAAATACCCTCGATAGCGAAAAAAATTCAAAAATACCCCCGACAGTGGGAAAATTACATAAATACGCCCAAGGACAGAAAAATTGCAAAAATACCCTCGATGGCGAAAAAATTACAAAAAATCCCCCAATGTCGAAAAAAATACAAAAATATCCCCAAAGGGTAAAAATTGCAGAAAGACCCCCGACGGTGGAAAAATTACAGAAATACCCCCAAGGGCAAAAAAATGCAGAAATACCTCCAATGGCGAGAAAATTGCAGAAATACCCCCAAAGGGCAAAAATTGTAGAAATACCCCTGACGGAGGAAAAATTGCAGAAATACCCCAGAGTAGAAAAATTAAAAAAATGTCCCTGATGGTGAGAAAATTATAGAAATACCTCCGGTGGTGAAAAAATTACAGAAATACACCCGAAGGTGGAAAAATCGCAGAAATACCCCGATGGAGGGACAATTGTAGAAAAACCATGAAATATCATTCTCAAGGGAAGTTCCCGGCTTGTCTCAAAATCACCAAAGAATGCTCTTGTTCCGGTTGGCGCCGTTTGCACGACTCGGTGGAGCGGGGTCACACCCCTTCAACCCCTTCTCTGAAGCGGTGTGTGCTCTCCTGAGTTTGGCTTATGACTAACCATCCAAGCCCATGTATCTATTTCATAGCCAAGAGTTATCATGTCTGAAAACTCAGAAATTGATGAAATGGCAAATAAACCCTGAAAGATCAAGAAAATGCATACTCGGAATACCCAAGAAGTCAAATGACGGGCCTATTTCCGAGAAGTCATGAAATGAAGACGAGGAACGCCAAGAAGTCGAATGACGGGGATATTTTCGAAAAGTCATGAAATGAAGACGAGAAATCCCCAAGAAGTCAAATGACAGGGTTATTTTCGAGAAATCAAGAAATGTAGATGAGGAATGCCCAAGAAATCAAATGACGGGGCTATCTCCGAGAGTCAAGAAATGTCAAATATATGTAGAAAAGTCAAGAAATGACAGATATGTCCAGGAAGTTAAGAAGTGACGGGACAGGGCTATCTCCAAGCAAGTAAGAAATTGCAAGAATATCCCAAAGTTTGGGAAAACTGTAGAAATACTCTGATGGGGGAATTACAAGTATACCCCGCCTCAGGCGGGAATGTCCTTAATGGACACCAAGCCAACTTAATAGTCCAATCACAATTAAAAGAGTGATCATGACCATGAAGTAACTCCGAGGGACCGACAATAATCATCTTGGCGATCCAACGGTCCTCGTGATGGAATTCAAATTCAATCGTCCGATCAGGGGACAAAAGTAAATACAACGACCCGATCAGGACGAAAGCAAATTCAAAGATCCAAATGCAATTTGAAGCAAATTCAAAGGCTATGGTTGCAACCGGATGTTATCCTGAAAACTCGATTACATAGTCGAGACCATATGTAGAGGTCTTGAAAGACCGATTGTAATTCAAATCACATATTTTCAAAGAAATAAAGTCTTCAAATTTCTTGGAAGAGTATGTACCCGTAATGGGAAATCATCAAGATCATTTATGTCACAACGAATAGAGGCAAAAGATGTTTTTCGACGGTTAATCAAAGGTGTTCAGACTTGTTCCGATGTAAATTAACACCGACTCTGGTTGGTGGGGAAAAGTCCTATACACTAACTCTAAATCGTCTGATAAACCTAAAACGTGAAATAAAAAAATGCAAATAAACATGCTGATGATACCCAAAACCGCCCAAATTTTAATTCATCATCAGCATGTCCGCATTTTTATTTATTTTTCGCGTGTAAACAAGCGTTATCACCTATAAGACAAAAGACAGTCGTACGGACTTCTTCCTCTAAGAAACGTCGAACAAGAGCTACACTCTCCTCATGTGAGATGCGTGGGAGAAGATCATCTTCAACATAGGGCCTAACCATATCCTCCTCTGTGAAAAGATGAGAGAAGAACACCTCGTCTGCCCCCCAATGTCCACATCACTGAAAAACAACTGGTCCCCAACCTTGATGCAATTGATTACATTCACTCTTCTTCTCCCCGAGGCTATTCGCTAAAAAAAAGCCGTGTTTCTATCCCCTTCTTTGAGCCACTTCTCTCTAGATCTTTGCTTCCAGTAAATCTCCTCCCTGACAAAGATCTCCTCATTCCACTTGGTGTCGGTTACATGAATCGTGTCCAATCATTTAACCTATCCAATGCTATGCTTGTACTTAAAACTACAAAGATCACGTCCTCTGTTACTATATCCAACAGTCTCATTTTAGGCCTTCCTCAAGTTCTTTTACCCTTCTCAGCTCAAATTTAATCACACCGTCTAACTAGAACCCAAAGCTTGGACACCAATATACAACTAAACCGTCTAAGCTTAATTTCCCTAAGCTTTAGTGTAAATAGGACCTACACCAAAGTCTTCACATATATGTCCATTCAAAGTCTTCTCCTTTCTAGTCCTTCCATACATCCATCTCAACGTCCGCATCATACATCCATCTGAGCATCCTCATCTCTGTTATACATAGTTTTTATATAAATTCTTTCCTTACAATGAAACACTCAATAACATACAACATAGCAGGTTTCACAACAGGTCTCATCGTCAGTCCAGGCAGCCTTTTCCCTCTTGTTTCATTGTAATGGTGGGACAAATGCAAGAGAGCATACATCTTGGTTTCATGCTGTTATCGATAGAAAAAGTATTTTTTTTCTAGCCAACAGAACGTGGCTTTTGTAAGATATCTGAACAACTACAGGCAGAATGGTTCAAACACAGTACCATGTAATCATATTAGATCAATTTGACATTCTTGTTGGTTTTACACCAACAAACGTGGCAGTCCAAAATGACAAACAAGGACCAGAAATAAACCAATAGGGCACCATAAACAAAGGGAAAATTAACTTCAACCTGCGAAAAAAGGTGTCAAGGTCACATTTTTATCGTTGCCGATCTTTCATTGACTTAGACAAATTTTGATTACTAATTATTTTAATTTCAGATCTTCATCATGAAACACAAAAGTTCATTGAATCAATTTTTTAATTAGCCCCTGGATAATGGCATCTGGATTGATTTGGGACTCTTCCCGCCAATCCACAGATCAGCATTAATTACTCCTTGCTAGGCAAGGAATCCTTTGACTTATGCCAATTACTAGTGTTCCAACAAGTTAAATGTGCCGCTTGAAATGCTCACTCGATTCTGTTACACGTTTCATCATTCACCATGCGGAAAAACACGACATGGTACAATTTAACATGTTTAACTGTGCAAGGCACGCTTTTTAAGGTGCATTAGTTAGATATGCAAAAGGGCTTGAAATCTTTACCAGATGTGTGTGCTCATTACAAGAAGCAAGTCCCATTGCAAATTAGCATGCGAGCATGCATGGCACATTGCCCAAGGTGCAATATTTACAAACACTCTCTCCATGTCTATCTCCGGTTAAGGATCAAATATGGTTGGTACAAAAGGGTTTGCCCTACAAGGCACAAATGTGCATGGCACACATATGGAGGTACTGTTCACCCCACCTAGGGGGCACCGCATAAAGCAAGTTGATTGACTCAAATTGGAGCATTCATGTATGGCACGCATTACAAGGTACCTTCCCCTCACCCTTTGGATCTGTCGCTTGCTAGCAATGGCAGAGGCAGAATTTTTTCCTTGTGGGGCCATTAAAAAAAGTTTACAAGAGGGGGTTAATGAAAAAATCTTATACATAGCTTCTAGAGCTTTTCAAGAGCCTGGGGGGGGGGGGAGCATGGCCCCCCAAACACCCCGTCTCCGCCACTGCTTGTTGGGGTTAGCATTTGATGGTGCGAGAGGCACACTGCACGTCCCAATTTGATTAAGCTTGATTGGTTCAAGCATGCATGGCACACACATCGAGGCATTGTTAGGGATAGTTTACAACTATGGGTCATTGCCCTTAGCATGATATGCATCCATCAATCACATTAGCGATGGGGTTGACTTGATATTTGGCTGGCCTTCATATCTGAGATACAATTGCATTTAACACGCATTTTTGAGGCGAAGTATGGAGTGTTGTCGCCTGTAGGGGAAGGTTATCTCCTGACACCCAATTTGAATTTGTAGATCAAAGTAACCACCATGTTGTCACAGGGGATGCACGTGTATTGAGGCACGACATAATGTGTGGTTGTCTCTTTGACAATTTTCCATTGTCCTAAGGATCAACGGGCCGCACATCCACTTCATTGACCTACTAAGGAAGGGGCAGATAAGATACACAATGCTTGACCATTGCCGATAAGATATGGGCTATGATATAAACCCTTGACACACCGTCATTATAGGTGGCACAATGACGAGCAGAAGACCTTCACCCCACGGCACACCACCATCACAACATGATGGCGGGCTGAAGAGGTAGTCATCAACGGTTTGCCGTCATCACGTTGTCTCATTAATGGGCTAAAAAGGGATAAAATTGTACATACATAACAAATTTTACAACAAACTGCATCATTAAAACTTGGCGATGCACCAAGTTGATACATTGCTGGGACTCAATGACGCCTCAAATTGATGCGTCACAGGGACTTGGTGATGCCCCTAGCTTTTCATTGACTCACCTAGGGAAATAAGAGGACAAACCTTGTATTTCTCAAAGTATTAGTCTCGTACATTTCCCTATATAGAAGGGAGTGGAGTATTTATAGAGATGGCAAGCCAATTAGGGGTGGGGGTGTATTGCCAAGTGGCAATGCCCCATTTGTCCCCTTTACATGCTTTTGCTTACATGATGAGCTGTCATTGGTTCCTATCCTTCTCAACTTTGATTGATCCAAGTGTCACTGACGAGGTATGAGGTGTCCAGTGATTTGGTCATGACAAGCCACCCTCCATTGGTCCAAGTGTGTGAATTTGGGTCCCACTTTCAGCAAGAAAACATTTTTAACTAAATTTTAATAACCCTGAATACAGGGAAGATGTGTCGTGGGAGTGCGGCATCAGAGGGAGGGGGCTGCTGCCCTGCTACGGGGGTTTGCTGCCGATAGTCCGCAGCAGTCCAAGGGGAGCTGCTTCCCTCGGGCAACACATGATTTTTTTGCCCCCCCCTGTTTTTTCTTTTTAGGGTTTTTTCTCTGATTTTGTAATTTTTGAGATTTTAGGTCAAATGACTTTTATACCCTTCCTCTCTTTCATGAATTCAAAGGGTATACTTGACATTTTACTAATATCAAATTATTTTGCTCACCAAAAGGTAAACTACAAATGTACTCTAATCATCAAAGAACTCCCTAGAGACATGAAGGCACTTGTTATAACTTCCTTAGGTTAAAAGACATAAATGGCCTGTTGACCCCCCTAATAAAGAGGTACCACCAAGTGTTCCAATATCTCGGGCGAGTTTCCAAGCAGAATAAATAATTCTCTAAGTATTTTGGAATCCAAAAATCCATACCCTAAAAAATGTCATAACAAAAGCTACCAATATTGTGCAATGTCCGTGGATATAATAAAACAAAAAAACAGATCAAAAATGTAAATGACTCCTAAAACTTGAAACTGAAACACAAAGAAAAGAGGAACATGACAACTAGTGTTTCATCAAAATACCAAAAATCAATGATTGGAAAAAATAAAAGAGGACATGCTTCTTATACTAGAACAGCATGGTCTAGTAAAAATTACATGGTATGATAACAATGTAGATCATTTTTATTTTATATTCAGGAATTGCTCTTCACAAAACAGCTGCAATGTAAGATCTCGCAGAAAAACACTAACACTGAACATATTCATGATAGCACGTACCATTTGCCACAAGGGTTCAGTCTCTGAAATGACTACTTTGTTGACAGAAAGTTTCAAGAGTTCAAAGACACGATTTATCTCATCTGTACTCATGGACGTAGACTTGCTCATAAACCATTTAATCTCTATTGAAATTCTCAAACTCCACAAGTTTGCTGCCTTCGAATGTTCAGCATTGCAGAGCCTTGCTGCAAGCTTTCTTGCTTCATCTAACCTCCCCACTTGCAGAAAATACGAAACATACTTATAAGCAAGATCATCAGTAAGGCATCCACAGGATTCAGCTCTTTCATATACTGTCAGAAGATCAGAAGCAAATTCTGTAGCATCGATCTCTAGATTGGAAAACATAGAGTATATCTCATCCACTTCAGGGAAAATAACATTTGATAAAAAATTAGCATAGAGGGAGAACATCTTGGCAGATGGCAGCAAATGCACAGCCTCCTCATATACCTATTTGCAGAGAGACAAGGAGCAGAAATAGAAACACGAGATGGTACTTAAAAATCTGTGTATTCCCACTCAAGAACTATAATACATGGAAAGAAATGAAACCACAGAGAAAACTTTTGATAGAGAAAGAAAGCTCAAAAAATTGCAGTAAAGCAACAGAATGATGAAACAGAAAAAATGTTGTTTCAGTAAATTGTGATGATGACAGATGTCTTTATCAGTTGCACTACGGAAAATGAACAGAAAATTCTTGACCCTGAAGGTTAGAGTGCCACTTTAGTTGCAGGCAAAGAAATGATTCTTAAGGTTTATTATCCATAATTCCATAGATGATCAAATGGACCTTGATTCAAACCATTGACATAAAACAGGAAAAGTAAAAGAATGTAAGCACACATAAGAACACAGCAGAACTGATTAAAATTCCTATCTTGTTAAAAAAAATCAAAAACAGAAGTTTAATATAGAATTAGATAATAAAGATCCACATATGCTTGTCTAGTATGCATTACATCTGAAAATAAAGGAATGGCTCCCACTATAACACCCCCCCCCCCAAAAAAAAGCACCTTGGTGCTTAAGCGTTCCTTTCAATCCTCCACAATCCTACGTTTGTCATTCCCCTTAACATCTTTTCTTTCTGATCTTTCTGGCTTAACTGCTTGAGAAGTTCACCTACTATTTCTGACTCAAAACATTTGATGGATTTATGTCATTCTTCCTTTTTGTTTCTCTTTTGGAAAAGAAAAGAGGTAACACGACCAACCTTGCTGTGAATAAACAGAGATGATACATCCAAGGTTGTAGAGCCCAGTCATCTTGGGAGATAACAGCAAAACAGAACAAGAAAACAGTCAACGATTCATGATCTTGATAACCCTGGCTATGTAGTCTGAGGCGTGAGGCGACCATGGGGTCACCTCATGCCTCAAACGCATAGGCGATGGCCTAGGCGTTTGAGGCGAGATTTAATTAAATATATATATATAATTCAAAAATAAGCTATATGTCTAAATATCACAAAAATGCCTATACAAAGTCAATAAATTTCCTAAATTCATTCAATCCTATGATTCAAATTATTATGACTCACTAAATTCACATAGAATTTAACAAAGCAAATTACAATTATGAAGATACCAATAATGAAGACACTAATAAATTCAGATAACTGACGTAAAACAAATTCTAGTGAGTCAAAAGGCAATCTCTCGCATTCTGAAAGAGAAGAAATTTAAAAAAAAAACTATAAATCCTATAGGCAGAGAGAGTGAGACAGACCACCGTCAAAAACCAAATTCCGTGTGCATCTATGTTAGACAGAGATAGAGTGAGACCAACTGTGGTCAGAGCGAGGCGATGCAGGGCGAGGTGAGCAGTCGCCGCATCACCTCGCATCAGCGCCTAGGCAAGCGCCTAGACGCGCCTTTGACTACATAGAACCCTGGTCCTTGAGACTTCTACAATTGCAACAGGTACAAGATCAGCACCAACATACAAATAAGAAATAAGGCATGATGTAGCATTCAAGTCTCACTTTATGCATATGTTTTTTTAGAAGGTGGCCGAAGACCACAATTCATTGATAAAAGGAACACACAAAACCCCAGAAATACAAACACCAGAGGATACCTTCACAAGGAACATAAAGTCTAAGAGTAAAAAATATCCCTGCTAAGACAAACGACCTGCCTCTAATCACCTCCCTTCCCCATCCCCCAGGAAGATACCCTCCATATTCGCAAAGGGCTACAGATAAGACCCGATTATACAAAAGTCCTCCTGTACAGAGCTTTGACGGGAGAATGGAAACCTTGATCTTGCTATCACTGCAGCTGACATTCCAATCTTGTAGAAGATAGATGCAGCTTTGGAGAATTTGAGCAGGCTGCTTGAAATCTGCACAGAAGATTCTATTGTTTCTTTCCTTCCACACTGCCCATAACCTTGCTGGCCGGCACATATTCCAAATATCCCTTTTTGGTTTCGCTGGGTTAAACTTCTCCCACCCCACTAACAAGCTGAAGATTTTTGTATGGCTAAACTGTGTCTTTCACTGACTTAAAGAAAAGCTTCCTAAGAAGTGGCTACCCATCCGCCTAGTTGTGAAAGCAGCAGAGAGAGTCCAAGATACTGAGTTGGTTTTTCAAAAAGGAGTGATTACTTGTTACTTGAATGGGCCAAGCACTACAAAACGAGCATCCTGACCCATTTAACTAAGCCAGGCAGCCAAAGCAAGAAACCTCATTAACCCATAAATCTCCCTCTTTCTGCCCCCAAACAATCAATTAGCAACCTCCTCTAATTTTAGGACATAGATACAGGGGCCTAGTGTCAACACGTACACGTGTCGGATACACAAACATTTTAAAAATAAGAGAACATGAAAATTATATAGATGTATAAATATTTACATGCATTTATACAAGTATATGGTAAAGTACCATCATTGAAAGTTATTAAAACATAAAATTTTATAAATAAAATATTGATCAAATTATTAAATTGTTAATGCTCAAACAAGTCTTTTGATAAATTAGTTAAGTGTTCTTACAAAGACTAAAATAAAGTGTCTGGGCACGAGTGTCACAGTGTTGTGTCGTGTCCAAGTGTCAAGCACAGCTCTCTGGTAGAAGTAGAAATGCCCAAAACATAGGCAACCCCTCTATGGTATTCAAATCCCAATCCCCTCTCGTAGCCTGGCCCATTGAAACCACTGACAGCCCACAACTAAACTATAATAGCTTGTTCCCTCTTTTACCTGCCCCACCCCATTTTGTCACTGATGTCACTGACAGCCCACTTCTAAAACATAATAATGAATTAATAATTGAGTTTAGGAACGAGAAAGGTCCTGGCCATGTTCTGATTTCGGTTCCAAATGCAGTTTTGGCAAAAACCATCTACATGACTTGGGTAAGTCCCAGCCAATTCTAGTCCAGGTCAACCAGCTTTTAATACCACGAAGCATAATAGCACATCAGACACCAGAGATATGATGGTAACTCTCTCTTGTTGTGTAGTGTTTTGATGATGTCTACTATAACTCATTAATAAGTCTTCTCATTAGGAATATAAAACTCAAACAAATGTCATAAAGTCAGAAGTTACGAGGTATACTGAAAATTTGACTAAGTGTCTGGATTTCAGAACATAAGGTTCAAGTCGACAGATATGTCAACATCTGCTAAGACTTAAACCTGCAGACAAAGCAACTCAAGCCAACAGAATACCCCTGTTGCAAGCCAAAGTCAACAGATAAGATCCTAAGTCGACAGAGCACTCTACTTAAGCTAACAGAAGTCAAGCACTAGCCTGCGAGGTCAAAAAATGGAAAGCCATCAGAGTTCACAAGGTGTACAAAGATAAGTCGACGGATATGGAGTCCAAGTCGACAGACATGAGTTCAAGTCGATAGACACAGATGTGAAGAAAGCTCACAGCACTAACAAGTTCAAGACGACAGACCAAAGCTTCAAGGAAGTTTACAAAAATGACAAGCTTCAGTCGACAGACCCAGGTTCATATCAACAGAGTCTGCAACTGTGCTAAAGTCAAGGTCAGGTTAGCATGGACGTAGCTGACAGATCAAGCCGACCTGGTGAGTCTTAAGTCGACAGACCTTTGCACCTCAGTTCCAGATTTCCTGAACTTAAAGAGTGGACCCCACAGTCACGTGTCACTCAACCCAATCATTGCACACGCCTCGGAGACACGTGCCTCGGTTTCTGGAAAGGTCCTAGGTAAGAATATTCCATTTTTGACATGGACCAATCGGAAAATGGCTCGGAAATGGAGAATTATCCATCATTCTCTGCTATAAATATCAACCTTCGCCCTGGAGAAGATGAGAGACGCCCTGAGCATTTCGAAGAGTATATGAGTAGAAGAAAAGAGAGGATAGCATCCTAGCGGTTGGCCTGAGCGATCTTAGTGCTGAGAGGGATGATCTGAAATCAATTTGAGAGAGTCTTCTTCCCCAAGTCACCGTCTGGCCACTGAACAGAGAGGCGGAGCAATTCCAGATCTGAGTCCAGATCTACATTTTACAGCTTCTAGATTTTTATCTGAAGCTACATTTGCGCTATATTGTTTCAATTTGTTGTTTTCTTTTTGAACTTCTTCTTCTGTTTTCCGTGTGTAGTAGTTGTGGTTTCAACGTCTTCTGGTACCCTGTTTTAGGGATCGAAGTGTGCTTGGCTGCTGAGCAGCTGTGTGTGTGGTCGAGGAGCCTGTTCCTCGAGTCAAGCTGTCTGTCAGCGTATGTAGCGGACTAGCTCCGCGTGTGTGTGTGTGTGTTTCACTTTGGCCAAGAGTGAAATCCTCACCGGGTTGGTGGGGGGTAGATGTAGGTCTGCTAGATAGTAGCCGAACCACCAAAAAATCTCTGAGGAGTGGTGTGCGTGCTTGCGTGGTTTGATCCATCTCTTCTACCCCCTTAACAAGTTCAATCGTTTAGTCTATGCATCATCCTCTATTCTATTCACCGTCAATTCTATTTCTGGTTTGCAACCGAGTTTTAATCTGTTCTGCTATATTTCTGAATTTTTAATTGGGCAAGTTTTATTGGTGCCGATCTATTCACCCCCCCTCTAGATCCTCACATACCACTCATCAATTGGTATCAGAGCGAGGTTCCCTAGAGATGTGGTCCAACGACCAGGGGAGATCCGATGGGAACGTCCCTCGCAGCTTTGTAGCTGAGGGTCACTCTATCAATCGACTCCCATTCTTTGATGGGGCAAATTACACATACTGGAAAAATCGTATGGAAGTGTTCTTGCGTGTGCAAGATCACGAACTGTGGGAGTAGTCAACAAAGGACCGTACGAGCTACCCTAAGCTGAAGAAATCTGGACAAATAAGCAGATTAGACAGTCAACAACTAATTGGGGCACCATGAATATCATGCAATGCGCCATCCATCCAACAGAATACTCCAGAGTGTCGACTTGCAAGTCGGCAAAGGAAATGTGGGATCGGCTGGAGCTGATCTACGAAGAAACTTCAGAGGTAAGGGCTACCAAAGCCAATATGTTGATCTCTGATTATGAATTGTTTCAGATGAAACCTGATGAGTCTATCTCAGAGATGTATGCACATCTCACTCAACTCACTAACAATCTTAAGACTCTTGGAAAAGAGTACACCGACAGTGAGTTAGTCAGGAAAATACTCAGATCACTTCCTTCGACGTGGCATACTAAGGCCACGGTTATTGAGAATTCAAAGGACCTCACGGTCATGTCAGTAGAGTCACTGATTGGGTCACTGATGGCCTATGAAATTAATCTGAATAGACGAAATGAGGAGGACCTGAAAAAGAAAAGGCCAATTGCTCTGAAGGTTAGTGAGAGCACTGGTGACTCGGATGAGTCAACAGATGAAAGTGCAGGAGAGGACTGTGTAGATCAGGCCCTTCTAACTCGAGAGTTCAAGAAATTTCTAAGAAAAAGAGGTAAGAAGGAGTAGAAGAAGAAACCGACAAAGGTAAATAAAGCCTCCAAATCTAAATCTGATAAAAACAAACCATCTGACAAATTGATTTGTTATCAGTGCAAAAAATCAGGACATATGCGCGGAGAATACCCAGATCTGTGGAAGAAGGTCAATAAGGGCAAGGGAAAGAAGTCCAAAGCTATAGTCTGCATATGGAGTGACGATGAAGAGGAAGAAGATGAAAGCTCCTCTGCCAATGAAGAAGAAGAGCAAGTTTGCCTAATGGCAAATGAAGATGATGATCAGGTAACTACTCCTTTTGAAAAATTTTCTATTGAAGATTGGGAGGATGCATATACTGACTTATTTGAAAGATATGAGGTTTACAAGAAAGAAAACAAAAATCTGAAAAAGAAGATTAATGCTATGGTTCATGATAACCCTATTAATGAAAATCTGGAAATCCTAAAAGTTGAAAATGAAGAACTAAGAAAATAGCTTGATGAATCTGGTTCTATCAGTTTTGAACTGGGAAACCCGAAATCAGAAAATGAAAATCTGAGAAAACAGATAGATGAAATTAAGCTGAAATGCCAGGAGTACGAGAAAGAGAATAAACTTAACTTGGAAAAATATGCTGCCATAAAAGCTGTTAATTCTGAGATTCAGAAAATTCTGGAAAAGGCTGAAAATGAATTGAAGGACAAACAGTCTGTCCTGGAGAAAATAGTTCAAGGCAAATCCAATCTAGATGTTGTTCTGCGTACCCGGGTAAATTTCAGAAGGGAAAGGCTGGGATTCAATCCCACTAAGAAGAAGAAATTTGAAATAAAAACTATTTCATTTAACCTAGAAAAAGAAAAAGGGAAGTTGATAGCAGAGGAACCAATCAAGAAGGTTGTCCCTAGACCCAAAACCATCAAGATACAGAACAATCAGGGTAAGAGGCAAAAGTGCAAAACATCAAAGATAATAAGAATAACAACCCAAGTCAACCTAGGAGCAGCCAATAGTCTGCTTACCAGAAATGGGCTAAGTCCCCAAGTCGACAGACCTTTGCTCAAGAGAGATGGGCCAAGCAACCAAGTCGACAGAACCCTGTCCAGCCAGTGTATCAGCCCATGAATGGACCTAACCAACCCAGACAGAACTTTGCCTGGCCTGTCTACAGGAAAGAGAACAGAACAAGATACAATCAAGATCTGGGAGATATGCTCAGTTTGTTCCTGCCCGTCGCAGGCCAAACAGAAATCAATCCAGGCCACAATGGAACAGCAATACTGATTTCTACTTTAATGAGAGAAGGAATAACTAGTTCAATGAAAGGTGGAACAACAAAAGAAATTTTAACTTCCAATCAAACATGGGTGTCCACCAAAATAAATTCAACAAATTTAGAAAACAAGATGCAAAACCACAAATTGTTCCACATTTTATGCATTTTGTAAAACCTGTCTGCCATACCTACAATAGACCTGGGCATACCAGTCCTCATTGTTGGCTTAATCAAAGCAAACAATCTGTTAAGCAATTTGGATTCCCAAATCTCTGTTGCATGTTTTCAATGATGATTGTGGACCCAGAGTTGCTTGGGTTCCAAAATTTTCTGCTTGATCTGTCCTGTACAGGAATGCCTAGCAGCCCATCATAACAGATGGTACTTGGATAGCGGCTGCTCCAGGCATATGACAAGAGACAAAAGAAGTTCAGTCAACTGATCAAGAGAGAGGGAGGACATGTAAGGTTCGGAGAAAAAGACAAAGGTAAGATCATTGGCACAAGCACCATTGGTAAGAATTCTTCTAATCTTATTGAGAATGTTATGCTGGTAGAAGGCCTTGAGCATAATCTGCTTAGTATAAGCCAACTCTGTGACAAAGGCCACAAGGTGTTGTTTGATGCCAATAAGAGCAAGATTTTTGAACAGAATTCTGATTCTGTCAAGTTTGTCGGTCATAGGATAAATAATGTTTACATGGTAGACCTAGATAGTTCCTTTTCTGAAAATCTCTGTTTATCTGCTAGTCAGTCCAACGATGCATGGATGTGGCATAAGAGACTAGGGCATGTTAGCTATAGTGTTATACATAAATTGGTAAAGCATGATATGGTAAAAGGTTTGCCTAAATTGTCTTTCAAAAAGAACACTAAAATTTGTGAAGCATGCTCCTTAGGAAAACAAACTAGAAAATCATTCAAACCTAGAAATGAGCCATTGCCATCCATGCCACTTGAATTCTTGCATATGGACTCATTTAGGCCGACTAGAACTGCTAGCATCAATGGAAAAACATTTGGTTATGTTACTGTTGATAATTTCACTTGATTTACACGGATTTTCTTCCTAGCTCATAAAAATGAAGCATTTACTGAATTTCAGAACTTTTTCAGAAAAATAAAGTAGGAAAGAAAATTAAAACTTCCACTATTTTATCTGACCATGGAGGAGAGTTTGACAACTCTTCATTTATTGATTTTTGTAGTCAAGAAGGTCTGACCCACAAATTCTCTTCTCCTAGGACCCCAAAACAGAACGACATTGTAGAAAAGAGGAACCGGACAATTGTGGAGATTACCCGAACAATGCTAGTCGAAAGTCAACTGCCAAGGAAGTTCTGGGCAGAGGCAGCAAACACTGGATGCTACATCATGAACAGGGCCATGGTAAGGCCAAAGAGTAAAAAAAACCCTTATGAGATGTTAAAAGATAATAAACCCAACGTAGCCTATTTCAAATCTTTTAGGTCAAGATGTTATATTCATAACAAAGATAAATCTGATCTTGACAAATTTGAGGCTAAGGGTGACATTGGAATATTTTTGAGGTATTCTGAAATATCTAGAGCATATAAAGTTTTCAATGTGAAAAATCAAACTGTGGAAGAAACTCCACATGTAGTGTTTGATGAAATGACTGATAAATCTAATAACAATGTTGATGACAGGGAAATAGAAGATGTTGATGGAGGATTCCTAGAGTCCAAGGAGGAGCAAGGTAAAACAGTCAACGGGAAGCTGAAGAACAGGGAACATGTCAGTCGACAAGAAATGTAAATCAGTCGACCATGCTAGGTGAGTCATCTGTCAACATTAGAACTTTAAAGGATCATCCTGTTTAGAACATAATAGGAAATCTCCATGACCCACCTAGGACTAGATCTTATTATAGAGATATAAATGATCAGGACCTCATTGCATTGGTATCTCAAATTGAACCTAAAAGCATTGAAGAAGCATTAAAAGATGAATACTAGATTAATGCCATGCATGAGGAACTTAATCAGTTCGAGAGAAATAAAGTGTGGAATCTAGTTCCCAGACCCACAGATCAATCTGTAATTGGAACTAGATGGATCTGTGGCTATGTTAGAAGTCATCAGAATTTTATTAGCTTTTGCATGTTCACTTAGGATAAAACTTCAACAAATGGATGTTAAAAGTGCATTTCTGAATGGCTTAATAAAAGAGCAAGTGTATGTAAAACAACCCCCTGTTTCGAGCATACTGATTTACCTAACCATGCTTACAAGTTGAACAAGGCACTGTACGGATTGAAGCAGGCCCCCAGAGCCTGGTATGATAGACTGAGTGCCCACCTGACAAGTAAGGGCTACAGCAGAGGTAAAGTCGACCAAACTCTCTTTACCAAGATTTTAAATGGTCATATCATTGTAGTATAGATATACGTGGATGACATAGTGTTTGGTTCAATTGATCCCAACTTATGTAAGCAATTTGCTGATTTAATGACAAAAGAATTTGAAATTAGTCTCATGGGTGAACTTCAATTTTTTCTTGGACTGCGGGTATACAGACTAAAGATGAATTTTTCATAAACCAGTCTAAGTACACATTGGAGATTCTGAAAAAGTTTGGAATGAAAGATGTCAAACATATATCTACGCCCATGCGAACAAGTGCATCCCTAGATGCATATGAGAGAGGTAAACCTGTAGATCCAAAGACATACCGAGGTATGATCGGATCTCTTTTATACCTCACTGTCTCTAGGCCAGATATTCAATTTAGTGTGTGCTTATGTGCTAGATTTCAAGCTAATCCTAAAAAATCTCATTTGATTACTGTGAAAAAAAATTTGAGATATCTTGCTAGCACACATGATTTAGGGCTGTGGTATCCTACATCATGCTATTTTGATCTAATGTCATATACTGATGTTGATTATACTGGATGTAAACTTGATAGGAAAAACACTAGTAACTATTGCCAATATTTGGGTGGGTGTCTAGTCTCTTGGACTTCCAAGAAACAACACTCGGTGGCCCTATCCACGGCAGAAGCATAATGTGTTGCTGCAGGGAGCTGTGGGACCCAAGTGCTGTGGATAAAGCACCAACTCCAAGACTACGGTGTAGATCTTGGATGTACACCCATATTGTCTGATAACACAAGTGCCATCAATTTAACAAAGAACCCCATCCAGCATTCAAGGACAAAGCACATTGAAATAAGACATCATTTCCTTAGAGATAAGGTTAATAAGAAAAGTTTTGAACTGCATTTCATTGAAACTGAAAAGCAAATTGCTGACATATTTACAAAACCTCTGAATAATGAAAGATCTTCAACTCTGAGGTGAGAATTAGGTCTATGCAGACCTCCCATATCTTGAATCTGTCAGGATCAGTTCTGGTCAGTCCTAAAGTCCAAAAAGTGTTTTGGTCAGGGGAAGGTGTTAGCAGAGTCATAAGGTTCAGATCTGCCAACTCAGGTTGAAATGTTGGACTGACACTCAAGTATATAAAATGGTGATTTGTGGAAGGACAGATTAAGTCTGTCTGAAAACTTTCATCATGCGTGAGAACATGCTCCGCCAGGTTCAAGAGTTCAATCTGCATGAGCACTTGAGGGAGTAGATGTTTGATGTTAGAAATTCCAAGTGTCTTGGTGCATAGAGTATCTAATTAAGGGGGAGTTAGAGAGGTTTGTTTGCTGTTCTCAGTTCCACATCCCTTGCATAGAGTGCTAAATTGAGGGGGAGTTCCAACTGTGCATTGACCTAGTATATATCTTTGGCTGTGTAACTCAAGTCGACTTGATGAAGGTGTATGTCAACATACTCTATTCTCCAGAGTAGTTCTTCTCTTAACTTTTCCTACTGTCTCATCCTCGGTTGAATCTGTGGAAATAATTCTTGCTATTCCTTTTCTTATCAGTTTTTCAGCAAGAAACTTGAACTCAGAAAGACCTTTACCTGACACATAATCTTACATATCTGGAACACTGGAATGAGCGCCTTCTTTTTTAGAGCTATGTGACTGCCTGAAATAAACTGATGGTCTAAGATTAATAATAGTCTGAGCTTAAAAATTAAAAGCCTCGAAAGTGACTACATACGGACTTAATAGACTTAAATCAGTCTTGAGATAGTGTGTTCTGAAATCTCTTCTGAACCAGAAAATTTTAAAGTTCAGAGGCTACTTAGATGAAAAACTTTAATTTAAGTATTGTTCTTAAACATTAGATGAACTGAGGAAATCCTAGAGGCAGCACATGACTTCATTGTAACTTTAATCCACCGAGAAACCAAACACCCTTCACCTTAGAAGTGATGTGGTGTGTGTCATTAAGTGGAAGTATTGGTATAAAGAGTTAAAAGGCAGAGCAATGGCATTGTTCCACTGAGAAACCATGTTCGTTCATCATGAAATGATGCGAACTGTGTCATGAGGTGACATGCTACCTCTGTTCTGATTTCTGATGAGGCAAGATGGTTAGTGTCACTGAGTAACTGGGGACTCTGGCATCTAAAAAATGTGTTTCCCCACGTCAAAAAGTGTGCACTAAACCTGAACGCTCTTAAAAATTTATGTGAAAAAGAAAAATCAAAAAATACAATTAGAACACAAAAAGAAAAGCATGTTGCTGAATCAAAAGGAACAAACTCAAAAAAAATCCTAAAATGTTTAATTTCAATACTAATTGAAGTTTGTCCTAAAGGAGTCACTGGAAATTGATCAGTAAGGGAAAAGAAGGATGATCAGGGCAGCAATTCATTGAGCTTGATTTAATTCTATTAAATCAGTGTGAAGGAATTTTTTAAGCCATTTAATGGACAGGGTCAAAGTTTATTAGCCTTAAACCAATCCGAAATAAACGGGCATTTTATATACAGCTCTCTAACAGAAGATTTTTTGATGCAATAATTCATAAGTTAAGAGAAATGTGTCATCTAAAGGTCTGTCCACTGAGACTTTTTGTCTATCAACTTCACCAAGGTTTTCTGCGAACTTCCATCTTCCCTTGAAGCCAGACTTCTAAAGGCCTTTACTCACTTCAACCGGTTCGAACCGGTCCCACAGGTCCCTCAGAAGTCTATAAACTTAGACTTAACATCTTTTGGTCCGCATTCGAACCCAAGGTCCTTCGGTCCGCATCGAACCCACTGTTCTTTTCTCTTCCGGCCATACCATTCCCGCGGAAGCCCCATTCAAACCCTAGATTTCTATTCTGCTTCTGCAACCTTTCTCAGCCAATCATACCAGTTTTCCTGCCGTTTTCCCTCCATTCGGTCCATGGCATCCTCAGTCTCCAACAAGCACAAGGCTCTCGAGCCCTCAGTTACGTAGAGGATTCTTGCTCCACGACGAGTAAACTTCCGAGATGAAGCACTTCTGTAAATGTTTCCGGACCTCAAGCCTCTTTTTGAAACCCAAGGATGGATCCGCTTCTTATCTAAACACCGTAAGTTTTATCCATCCTTAGTTAAGGAGTTTTACAATAATCTTCGATTTCAAAGGAAAACTCTTATCACCACTGTTCAAGGCAAAACTTTCTCTGTAACTTCTTCTTTATTTGCTCGAGCACTACATCTTGAATCCGAGGGAGTTACTCCCAAGGAGAAAGACATCGATCTGGCACAAGTTCATTCTTATATGACAGGCCATCTTCCAACATCTGAAAAATTTCTGGTCACCAAATTAAATGCCAACACATTTCCTCCCCTGCAGCGCCTCATTCATCACATCTTTACTACTATTATCTACCCTAGAGCAGGGGGCAGGGAACAACTCAGTGAAATGCATGTCTTCCTATTCTACTACTTGTTTGAAGGAGAACACATCTCTCTTCCAAATATCATGTATGAACTCATTTTAGAGTGTTTCTCCAACCCTAAGCGCACACTGCCATATGCTTGTCATCTTACTGCCATTTTTAAATACCACAAAATAGACTTGTCCAGAGAACTCAAAAAGAAAATCCCTCCTATCAATGTCTACTCCCATCATTCTATTCAAACTTTCATGGGATATAAATTGGAAGGCAGTGTAGTCACTAAGACCCGTCACCAAATGCCTTCACCCGCTGCAGAACCCTCACCTTCCACTGAGCAATCTGAATCTGAGCCCTCTGATAATGAAGGTGCAGAAGCAGCCTCTCCTGCACTCTCATCTGACCAAGAGGTTTCCAACCATGAGGGTGAGGAACCAGGGCCTTCACCTGCTGTGAGCCCTCAACAACAAGGAGCCTCCACTCCTATTCATTCTTCACCTGCTGCACAGATTTCAATCTCTCCACCGAGAACACAGTCTCCTCGTACTACAGCAGGACCATCCCATATACCAGCAGAATCAAGTCAACCTCCCGTCTGGTATCAGTTTCTCTCTGCTCCGCTCTCTCTGCTTCAGAATAGCTTGAACAGCATCTCTTCAAGCCTTAATGATAGAATAAGTCAGCTTGAATTAAGACTTGAAGACAGATTGCACAGTGTTGAAGATTCTTTTCAGCTTGCTCAGAATAGGTTCTCCCATCTAGAATCTGGCCTAGCTCATATCTGGAGATTATATGGAGAATCGATTCAGCAACAGTCTCAATGATCTTCACCTTCAGATCACCTCTCTTAGACTGTCGCATCAATCCTTGGCAAAGATGCTTGAAGCAATGGACTTGGAGATCGCCTTTCTAGTACGAGAAGCTAAGCTTCCACAACATCATTCTCCACCTCCACCAGTACCTCTTACACCAGAGCAACCACCTCCGTCTACTTCTGGTATGCAAGAAGGACCCTCATCTAGGCGTCAACCTATTGCTAAGGTCAGAGCCTCCTCTGTGTCTGCTCCTACACAAGCTACAGAATCATCACTCTCTCTAGCAGCTTTTGAGCAGCGAATGAACACAAGAATTGACCAGTTGCAGACCAGCATTCACAGTACTCGAGCAGCTGTCTGCCCTTATAGAAGCTGTCAACACAAGGATTTCAAATGTTGGTCAAAGAGTATTTGAGCAAGCACATGAACTTAACAAACTGTGGACAACAATTGATCACATAGACCACACTTTAACTCTTCAAGAGTCTGACTGCTACGCTATCGCAAGAGAGGCCCAACATCAGTTTGAGCAGCGCTCAAGACGTTCTAGCCATCCAGTTCACACTTGGAGACCCAGTTTGCCAATAACTTCACAAGCTGGACCCTCTCAGCCAGTTCAGCAACCAGCCCGACACCCAGGAAGACAAGTGGAGCCCCCAACTATAAACTTGGCTCCATCTGATCGTTCAGATTAATGTCCACTCTCCGCATCTTTTGATGATGTCAAAGGGAGAGAAGTGTGTTGAGTCATCTCTTTGTCATGTTAAGTCAGTCTCAGTCATAGAGGTCTGTGTCTGTTTTGTTCTGTTCAGTTTTTTGAGTGTCCGTCTGTCAGTCCTGTATGTGTGTAAAAACTGAAAGCTGAAATCTTTCTTGTGTGGATAATCTTTTGGAATGAATGAACCTTTCTTTGTCTCTCCGAAAATCTCTCTGACTTCCTGAAAAGTATTCATGGATATTGGACTGTCAAAATTTTATTTTCATATTGCATGTCAGATATGTTCCAAGCTTGAACCATGAAAACCAAATTTCAGTCACTTAATAAAACTTCTGAAAAATTGCACTAAATGAAAGAACTCAATGACTCATAGTTGTCATCATCAAAAAGGGGGAGAATGTTGTGTACAGTGTTTTGATGATGTCTAACTATGACTCATTAATGAGTCTTCTCATCAGGAATACAAAACTCAGACAAATGTCATAAAGTCAGAAGTTATGAGGTATACTGAAAATTTGACTAAGTGTCTGGATTTCAGGACATAAGGTTCAAGTCAACAGATATGTCAACATCTGCTAAGACTTAAACCTGCAGACAAAGCAACTCAAGCCAACAGAATACCCCTGTTGCAAGCCAAAGTCAACAGATAAGATCCTAAGTCGACAGAGCACTCTACTTAAGCTAACAGAAGTCAAGCACTAGCCTACGAGGTCATGAAATGGAAAGCCATCAGAGTTCACAAGGTGTACAAAGATAAGTCGACGGATATGGAGTCCAAGTCGACAGGCATGAGTTCAAGTCGACAGACACAGATGTGAAGAAAGCTCACAGCACTAACAAGTTCAAGACGACAGACCAAAGCTTCAAGGAAGTTTACAAAAATGACAAGCTTAAGTCGACAGACCCAGGTTCATATCAACAGAGTCTGCAACTGTGCTAAAATCAAGGTCAGGTTAGCATGGACGTAGCTGACAGATCAAGCCGACCTGGTGAGCCTTAAGTCGACAGACCTTTGCACTTCAGTTCCAGATTTCTTGAACTTAAAGAGTGGACCCCACAGTCACGTGTCACTCAACCCAATCATTGCACACGCCTCGGAGACACGTGCCTCGGTTTCTGGAAAGGTCCTAGGTAAGAATATTCCATTTTTGACATGGACCAATCGGAAAATGGCTCGGAAATGGAGAATTATCCATCATTCTCTGCTATAAATATCAACCTTCGCCCTGGAGAAGATGAGAGACGCCCTGAGCATTTCGAAGAGTATATGAGTAGAAGAAAAGAGAGGATAGCATCCTAGCGGTTGGCCTGAGCGATCTTAGTGCTGAGAGGGATGATCTGAAATCAATTTGAGAGAGTCTTCTTCCCCAAGTCACCGTCTGGCCACTGAACAGAGAGGCGGAGCAATTCCAGATCTGAGTCCAGATCTGCATTTTACAGCTTCTAGATTTTTATCTGAAGCTACATTTGCGCTATATTGTTTCAATTTGTTGTTTTCTTTTTGAACTTCTTCTGTTTTCCGTGTGTAGTAGTTGTGGTTTCAGCGTCTTCTGGTACCCTGTTTTAGGGATCGAAGTGTGCTTGGCTGCTGAGCAGCTGTGTGTGTGGTCGAGGAGCCTGTTCCTCGAGTCAAGCTGTCTGTCAGCGTATGTAGCGGACTAGCTCCGTGTGTGTGTGTGTGTGTGTTTCACTTTGGCCAAGAGTGAAATCCTCACCGGGTTGGTGGGGGGTAGATGTAGGTCTGCTAGATAGTAGCCGGACCACCAAAAAATCTCTGAGGAGTGGTGTGCGTGCTTGCGTGGTTTGATCCATCTCTTCTACCCCCTTAACAAGTTCAATCGTTTAGTCTATGCATCATCCTCTATTCTATTCACCGTCAATTCTATTTCTGGTTTGCAACCGAGTTTTAATCTGTTCTGCTATATTTCTGAATTTTTAATTGGGTAAGTTTTATTGGTGCCGATCTATTCACCCCCCCTCTAGATCCTCACATACCACTCATCATCATCTCTCTCTCTCTCTAACACACACACACACACACACTTCCTCCCCCCGTCTCATAAGCACACAGTTTCTTTTTCTTCTTCTGGAGTGTTTCATGAGACTGTTCAATGCTTTTTAACCGGCAAAACTTCACCATTATGAGATTTCATCATTTGTACTACTGACCCCAAGCTGGGGGTAATGGAATGGTGTTGGCATCAAAAAAAGGCTTCTTTTCATAAAACATTTGCCATTTTACACTCCTATGGATCCTAGACTACCTTTTCCTTCTCTTCATGATATGCCAGACCTAGATGCAAAATGTTACAAAAAAGACCAGCAATAGTGGGAAAGAAGCAAAGGCCAATTACAGTGTTCTCCACAAGCAATACATTACAGCACTCGACTGTAGTGAGTAAGTACACAAAGTTCTAGGAAGACAGAGGAAGGAAGACCTGAGAAATAAGTCTTGTTCGTGTTAGTAGATGCCTTGGGAGAAATATAGCAAATGTGGCATGTCATCTAGAAGTATGCTGAAGGAAATGCCAGTTTCATTGTTTTGGGGCTACAAAGGAAAGGCATATTGGCATAATATAAGTAACGTCAAGTGAGTTTACTTGGGCAGATATGCAGGACAAGGTTTTGAGTTTTAACCAAGTTGAGCCACTCGTGAGGAACTTGAAAGTGGCACTGCTTGAGATTTACCAAGTTCAACCCAAGCTCAAGTAGATTGAGTAGTATCTCAAGTGAAGCTTGAGCCTGATAACACTCAGTTCCCAAGGCTCACATGCTCACTTGGGCAAATATTTGTTACTCTTTGAACATTATCCACATACAACATAATATTTGCACAACAATTATAAATGTTAGGATAAAATACTTTATTCAGCCTACCCAGGCTCCATTCAGGATCAAATGGCTCAAAAAAAAAAATCTCGAGCCCTGCCAGCATAGGTCAATTTAGGTTTCACTTGACTGCACTCCTTCCGTGGAAAGACAAGAAAAGATTGTATCTTAACTGACTCCACAAAGGAGATCATAGGGGTACAACAAAATGGGATAAGTTCTGCGAAAGTCATTTTGAGATGGTTTGGACATATAAAGAAGACTGATAGCATCACTGTTTTTCCTAGGGATAAAAGGGGAAGAGGAAAATGAATAGACTTTGTTGGAGCCGATGGAAAAAGATATGAAATTGGACATGTTGATTATGAATGTGATACATAATACAGTGGATTAATAGAATAGCATCACTGTTTTTCCTAGGGATCTAAAAGGGGAAGAGGAAAATGAAAAGACTTGGTTGGAGACAATGGACAAAGATAGGGAATTAGGCATGTTGATTATGAATGTGATACATAATACAGTGGAGTAATAGAATACGATCCATGTACCCAACACGAATTAATCAAGATTTCATGGTATGGTGGTGGTGATGGGTGATAGGATGTTCATTAAAGGGGGCCTGTAGACCTAAGAGTTGAAAGAAGCATAAATTTGTCTTAGATATTGCTCCTAAAGTCACAAGCGCTATTTTTTGTCAAAGGCATATGCGAAAATAATGCTCTATGAAGGCATCACCAAGGCTGTGTTAATATCTTTCCAATTAAATGCGATAAGTTTGTTTGTCAATCAAATTCATTGCATTTGCTGTACCATTTCCTCGAAACATAAACAAATAGTATATCAAATCATTACTGTGTAAAATCTACATGCCCCTCTACATGAGAAAACAATGGCAGCTAGTTCTAGAAGCCTACAAAACATGAAAAACAAACATAGCTTACATTGTTGAAGAAATAGACTGTAGAAGAACACAAGAAAAGGCAATCATCCAATGGATGGTTATTGGTAGACTTCAACCAGCCAACATCTAGTTTCAGCTAAAGTAGATAGAAAATCAGCTTAAGGAATAATAAACTTCCAAGCTCAAATCAACACTAACCTGAACTGTTTTCTTCCATTTACACAATGCCTCCTCTTTTTTCAGGTCCTTCCTGTTCAGTACATCAGAAATCTCAAGTCTGGCTATCCAATCCCAATAATCTTCCTCATTAGAAAACCGATTCTTGATATCTTTCATTACATCTCCTTTCAATTCATCAGAATGGGCTAGATCAACATTATCTAAAATCTCCAGAAATCGCTTTCGTATGCTCATACTTGAAGGAATAGCCTCAACTGCTCCATGATAAATAGTTCGAAGAATATTTGAACCTTGTACCCAGAAAAAGTTTTCGCTCTCTTTTAGGGCACCTTGTTGGAGTCCTGACCCTTCAGCAACCTCTCCTTGGTCTAGTGACAAAAATAAATCCCCATTTGCTTCTTTCCATTTCTTGGCCTCGTCACTCTCACGCTTATCCTTATCCAATGTCTTTACATCTTCACCAAGAGCAATCTTTCGGGCCTTCAATTTGTTGAGGTATGTGAGCTCCATTCGTAGATACTCAATCCAGATATCCTCAGACGTCGGACACTCCCTCAGGCCATTTTGCATTAGAGCACGAGCAGCTGTAACATTCAAATTCTGATCAAACTCCCAAGCTGCAGCATATATCCAAAGGCCAGGGACCTTCGGATGGAATCTAATTGCCTGTGCAAGCACCTGAAAACCCCCAAAAAAAGAAAGAAAATGTTTCGGTAAGATCAATGAAAATGAAGAAGAAAATGTGGTTAAAAAATCCAGGTTCTATCTGAACTAAGATGTCGAAGGAAAAGAGATGAAAAAGAAGATTCATAAACTAAATTCAGTGAGTTTTACAACAGAAAAACGAGAAAAAACGGGTCAAACACTTGACCAAAAACTGAATAACCTTTAAACGCTTGGCAAAAGAGACAATCAAAGAAGCAAAACTGAAACATTCAGCGAGGAATGAAGCAAACTAAAATAAAACTGAGGAAAACAGAAAAAAAGGTAACCTGCTTCATCCGGCCATGCCTGCGCTCCCTGCAGAACTCCAGGTATCGGAACCAGAGGTCCAGGTCGCCCTTGTACCTCACCACGGCGAACCTATAGATCTCCAGTATCCTCAGGACACCCGCCACGTCCGAGATGGACCTCTTCCACAGCTTCCCATCCTTCTTCTTGCCCTTCCCACCCTCGCCATCGCGCCGGCGCTGCCGCCTGAGCTCCCCAAGGATCTTCTTCCTGCGCAGGACGCGGAGTGCATCGAGCTGGACCTCGTAGTCGACGTAGGCGAGGAAGTCCTGCTTGAGCGGGCGAGGGCGCTTGAGGCGGTACTCGAAGTCCCGCCGCCGCCGCACTATCTCGGCGATCTCGTCGCGGGTGAAGAGGCCCCGTTTTTCCAGGTCCTCCAGCTCGTCCATCATCCGCTCGAGGCGGAACTGCACGACGTCCGCCATCGCTGCCTCCTCCTCGGCGCTCCCCGCGACACGCGAAGGTCCAAATGCTAGGGTTGTAAGGGGGGGTGGGGGAGCAGAGTGCGCGGAGTGAAGGGGGGATGCAGAGCGTAGTAAGGGGGGCGGGACGGGAGATAAAAGACGTGGGCCGAGCGGGGGAGGGGGGCGGGGGCGGGTGTGAGTCTGGCTTTTTCGGGTAGGGTGGTCGGAGTGTTCGAGCCGGATCGGGTCAGTGGGCCCGTTATTTCACAATCTTATGCGGTCGGATGTTGTACAGCCAGTGGGCTCCGTGGGTACATCTTGAATTCTTGATTTCCATATGTGCATTGTAGGTCGATTCTTCGGTTATTTAAAAAATAACAAAAATATTAGTGAAACACCTTCCTTGTCTAATTGTGTAGGAGATGAAGAAGATTTGTTGGTCCGGTCACGTTGATCGTATTGATTTTTTACATTGGAAACGTGATTATGTATAAAAAAAAGAAAAAAGATGGTAAAATCTAAATACTGCACACATGGGAGATTTGTTGGTCCGGTCACGTTGATCGTATTGATTTTTTACCTTGGAAGCGTGATTATGTATAAAAAAAGAAAAAAATGGTAAAATCTAGATACTGCACACATGGGCCGATGACATACAGTACAGTAGTAAATCTATTGATCCTGCACTGGAAGGAATATTTCTCATTGTGTATATCACGTCATATAATAAGAGATTACAGAAAATCAAAATATATAATGATTAAAGATTTAAATATCCTTTAAGCATGAAAGGTAGTACTCTCATTCTTGGAGTTTCATACTTATTTTATGGTAAGATTATTTTTATAGGTTTTTTAAAATTTTCTTTCCTAATATTATAAAGATTTGTTGAGGAAATAATCTAATGTTTTTATTAGTAGAAGAGATAATTGTGAAAAAAAAGAATCTAGAAAATGGTATCTTCACGTGAGTATCATTTATGTGAGATCATGCCACTGCAAAGGCCTCATGTGTCGTGCTAGAATTCACATTCTTAGGATGCATTTGAGATTCTAATGGTTCTCAAGTGGGTCACAGATTATGACTTAGAAATTTTCCTCCATCTAAAAGTTTTACTAAATGTTTAAATATCACATTAGATTATTCAAAAATCATAATCTAACTTTTTAGAGAAAGATAATGTGAAAAATCTCCACTTTTCATAATCTCTCAAATTTTCATTTTCATTAGATTATTCTCGTTCTAAAGGATTATGGAAAAATGTATAATTTCATTGAATTTTCGAACGAGGCCTTAGGTGCTGAGGATCTTTTCTTTCACATCTCGTGCACAGGTGTTTAGCATCCAGACCAAAGTTTGACGACTCGATTGTACTGGTAATACCGGTTTCGTATTGGTACAATATGATATGACACCGTATCATATTGTATCATAATGTATCAAGAAAAAAATATAATAAATATTTATTATGGTAAATATTAACTTAAAATCTTATTTAGCAGAGTTGGTTAAGATGTTTTTTATTCAACGGTGAGATGGGCGGTTTGAATCTCACGATTGTCTCTTACATTTTGATTTTTTCCAAAAAGGTGAAAAAATGCAACACTATCAAATTTTGAACTCAAAACCTACTGTGAGAAACGCTCATCCCTAACTAGCTTATCTATCCAAATACATTAAACATAAAATAAAATATATAATATATGAGTACGTACCGGTAACATATCACAGATCAATCGTATGGATCTATGGGTGGTACGGTCCGATACGTACAGTTCACTCCATACCGGATCGATTTATAAAACTCTGATCTAAACACCGTTACTTATGCATGGAGTTTATCTTATGCATATGACATCTGTTACTTTACTCTTCCCATTACCACTTACATTATTTCATCTCAATTTTTCATATGTTTTCACATGTATATCTCTTTTAGTCAAATTATAAAAACTAAATCTCCAAAAAAGACCATACGGAGGAAGATTGGAGATGAATTGACGAATATATAAATGTCGTACATAAGTAAATGATCACGATGGGGCGGCAATGACTTGTGTTAGGAGATTGGCAAGCTGGACCCAAACTTGTTAGTTGATGATGGCCCAACCAATGACCAACTTAAACTCCTCCCAAATTTGCCACCGCAAAGGATAGATAAACAATACTTCTGGTCATTTGTCCACATGAGACCGATATGATATAGATCAATAAAATTA